>CM029597.1:78048608-79348608 GCA_017311375.1 Mytilus coruscus
TATGTTGATCAGTAAAGTCACTATTATGGATAAAGGGTCACAGCCCTAATCTGGAGCCTTGAATTCATCACAGGAATTATTTGCTGTCTGTCATAAATTTTCCATGTTTATTGATTGTCGAAATTATCTTTTGACTTGATTTTCATTTTGCAACAATGGCGGTCTTTTATACCTTACTGCACGATATGAGACATACATATAGTTGAAATATGTATGGACACATGTGTTACTCATATCTACGTCATTGGATATCTAGGTCATAGTAAGTAATCCTAACATATTTTTATGACCTTATGTTGGACTCTCGAACAACTATTCATTGAAAATTCGAAGTGTATAACAGCAACAATTTCAAATTGATATCGTTTTAAATCGATGCTAAACAATTATTATTTAAATAAACTTACTTTAAATAAAGCTAATACTAACAATGACCACTGCCCTTTCCTCGATCTTGATATCCATATCATTAACGGAAAGCTCAATACAAAATTTATGATAAAAGAGATGATTTTCATTTCCTATCGTTAATTATCCATTTTTAGATGGTGACGTTCCTTGTCACCATCTTACGGTGTTTATATATCTCAACTTGTACGATTCGCTCGTGTATGTAACAACGTTTCAGATTTTAACGAAAGAAATTTATGTATTACTGAAAAATTATTACACCAGGGTTTTCGATATCACAAACTAGTCAAAACATTTACTAAATTTTATCATCGGTATAAGGACATCATTCGTAAATATAGCTCAACATGCAGACTTCTTATACGTTCAGGTATTTCACATCCAATCTTTTATGGTAATATTCTTTATAAAGCACTAAAATGTCAGTATTCACCTCAGAAGCTAACAAAACCTTTAAATAGACTTATTAAGAAGGATATAGTTACGATACTGTTGTCAGGTCATTAAAGATTGCATATTTTGGCTTTAATATTGATTCACTTATAGGGTCTTTGCATCGGAACTAAACACATTTATTTAAAAACCAGTTGTTGGCATGACACGGGTTATGCTCTTCTCATATATTTTATGATGATATGATACTAAACCCCTAACGGGAGGGATTGTGCCTGATATTCATATGATGAAGACATAATCTTTCAATCAGTTTAATTGAGGTCTGGAGCTGGCATGTCAGTTAACTGCTAGTAGTCTGTTGTTATTCATGTATTATTGTCATTTTGTTTATTTTCTTTTGTTACATCTTCTGACATCGGACTCGGACTTCTCTTTAACTGACTTTTAATGTGCGTATTGTTATGCGTTTACTTTTCTACATTGGCTAGAGGTATAGGGGAGGTTGAGATCTCATAAACATGTTTAACCCGCCGCATTTTTGCGCCTGTCCCAAGTCAGGAGCCTCTGGCCTTTGTTAGTCTTGTATTATTTTTACTTTTAGTTTCTTGTGTATAATTTGGAGTTTAGTATGACGTCCATTATCACTGAACTAGTATATATATTTGTTTAGGGCCAGCTTAAGGACCTTCTGTTGTTGTCTGTTCTGTGGTCGGGTTGTTGTCTCGACACATTCCCCATTTCCCTCAAACTAATAACTAAAAGACTACTTGTGATAGTAACTCAACGAATTTGTCGATTATTTAGTAAAATGAGCCACTCAGACTAAAAGACGAATATGTAGGCTTCTTTATATGTCACATTTAACAATATTCCAACAATATTCCAACACACATTTATGTGTTAGTATTCCTTCTTGTGTTTCAATCATTTGTTGACCGTTAAGGTCACAGATGACGACGGATATGTTCCAATCGACGTTACCATAATTCTACTATCCCTTTCACCTAATGTGACATACCGGATAATACTCATCACCGGGTTTGTACTTACATGAGCAGCTAGACAGGTGCCACATATGGAGCAGGACCTGGGCAAACGAGATCAATCTTAGTTGTTTGGTTGGGTTCGTGATTCTCAGTCTTTATAAGTTTCTATGTTGTGTTTTGTATAATTTTGTTTGCCTTCTGGTTTTTCTTTTTTGTCCTGGCGTTGGCGGTTTATATTCAATTCTTAGTTTGAATGTCCCTTTGGTATCTTTCCTCTCTCTTTTCCACGAATAATTGATAATATAAAGTTATTATTCTTGAATTTAAACCTGTATAATAAAGACACTCAACATACACTATATCAGGATCACTGAAGAAGATGAGATATTTAAGCGTTGTACTCTTATTCTAAACCGAAAGTTGTTCTCCAAGGCATTTCTTATTTTTCAATTGGTCTAAGGTTTAAAAGGGAAAGATCAAGTGCTAAAAAATAGTACAATACACATTAATCGTTATCTGCATATCAGAAGACCTTAAAAATATTTGATTTTTCTTAGCCAAATCGTTAAAAGAACTTTTTGTTATTGGCATTCGTTGTTTGTGACTTCTACAATTACACACTTTTTTTAATTGTTGAACACTAAGTTCCTCGCGAGTTATTGTGTTGTTTGAAAACTGTTTGGTAAATCTAATTTAACACCGCCAAATGTTCATTCATGCGAGTGTATGGATAAGACATTGTACTAGGACATCACTAGTCTTCTTCTGTAACATTTAAATGTCTGATTTTTTTTGTATTGCGTTCAATTGCAAACGTTTTATGCATTTGCAGGACAGGAACAGGAACAAATTAACAATAAACACAAAAATAAGGTAAGGAAAGGATCGATGTGAAATAAGTAATGCCGTTTAAAAATTAGGGCATTTTGGGTAGGGACTAAAATAAGGCGAAGAAGGAGGCCACAATGAGACCACTTACAGAGTGGCTGCAAGTGTTCTTGAACCGGACGTGCGTGACTACGTATTTTTACATCCTGCATAACCAATCTAACATCCTTTATTTGCCAATGGTTAACTGCTGGAACAGGAAAAGACCAGGGATGAACATATTTCGACACCCAAGTCATTCATGTCATTTATTCGGACATAAAATCCTTAAAAGATGGTATATTTTCATTAGCAATTTTATCAAAATCCCCAAATTTACTCTTTTATCTAAAGAGTGTTTTCTTTTCAAACACACCTACATTAATAAGAAGAAAGAGAGTTGAGAGCCTGTAAAGTTTTCTCAAATTTTTGTTACTGATAACATTCGAATGAGTGAAGATTTAAATAAACTCTTCAACAAAATTATTCTGGAACGTTGAATTTAGATTTATAGATAATAACAGTACACTTACATCAAACTATAAAGCTGCAACGAGAGAGAACGAACAAGAAATAAGATATTTAAATTTGTATTTTAATAGCTTTTCAAAGAAAGACTATTACCGAGCTACGAATGACGAAGGCGTCCTGATGCCGACGTTTTTGGACATGACTGGTTTTCCTGATGAAAAATCTAAAACTGTTTTGGATCTGTTGGAGATAGTATTTTCTGGTCGAATCAATGAACATCAGAAACTGGCTAATATCGTTGAAGGAGTCAAGTCCATTTCCTCAGAAGCTGTGAACTATTATAATAAAGAGGTCAGTCATTTACCAGTCGATCGAATCATTGTTGTTTCTACACTAGATCCTGACTCGCCACTTCCTAGGTACCTTTTATCTGCCATTTCTGAAGCTGCCAAAAAATTCAGAGGTAAGTTAAGATAGTTTACGGCTGCTAAAAAGTCATAATTCGATTAAACAAAAACAAATTAGGGTACCAAACTAAATCCGAGTGAACCACATCAACAAATTGTAAGCTTTTTTATGAATGGTGGCAATGACTGCATCGGCAGTAACCATGAACGTGCATATGCATCTGATCTGCACAAATTCGATAGACAGTTTGATATCATAACTTTTATAGTGGAGCGGCGAATTTTGAAAAAAAGTCGCTTAGTTACCGAGTTTAAATTACCTAATTACCTCATGGAATTTTAATGGCTTAAATTGTCTATCGATTATTCAGCTTTAGAAAAATCTTTGTCGTAAATATCAAATGTGGTACAAATGACGTTGAAAACAGTCGTAACTGACGTTGTCCAACTTACAACGAATACCCCACTGCTGATTCGGTAGACAGATCTCATAACTAACGCCTTCTAAAAAATATTTAAGGACGAAATTGATATATAAAGTTACTCTTGAACCTCATACACTATAGGGCATTTTGTAAGTAGTCCTATATGTAAAGCACGATGCATCTTAAAATGGTAAAAAATTGCACCGAAAGTTAATTCGTCAGAAGATAAATATTTGGCTAAATATCTGCTTTTTATCAAGATTTCGAGTCCGGATATTTGTCACACATTAAGCGACACTGTTGTGGTTTCTAGTTATACGTGATTCAAATAAGGTTATTTGTAGTCATTATCAAGCTGATTTCTTGTTCGTTTTAGATTTCTTTTATGTTGTTTATTCGTTTATGTTGAATTTAACCGAGAAAATGAATGTAATTGTAGGGTTCGTTTGGTTTTCAGATGTTCTTTATTTGTTTTGTATTCAAGAAAATAAACAGTTTTACTGTCTCGTTAAAATTGGCTCCGCCCGATGCCGAGAAAAGGCGAGTTGTAGTTGGTGTTGACAAATGCGTTGTCTACGATTCTGGTGTTGATGAAATATTAATTATATCAACAGAATCTGGACGAAAAAGTTTGATAAATGCTGCAGCAAAAGAGACGTGATGATTTGTTGTTTTTTTTTTTTAAATGAATTCTGTAATGGTATAGGAACTGTACCAACCGATTTAGGTTTATAGGTCGTTAAATAAAAGCTGCACAAGTAAACATAATTTGAAATGAGTAGCACATCCTTTGGCTGAAAAGGAAAACATACAAATCATTGTTTATCAAATCCTTTGCTGTCTGAATATAATGTTCATCCTCTCAATTCATCAAAGTGTATCATTTGCAATAAACTATCTCATAAAAAGGTGATAACATTACATACCATTGCATCTGTTGAAAGATTAGCAAAAATAAAAGATGCTGCTGTTAGAACATGCGGCGCTGAATTGATTTATCAACTAAAGCAAGAGAATTTGCCCAATAATGCATGCGCAGTTTATAATGCTACATAAAGACCAAAATCCACTGATAAAAGCTAAACTTGAGAAGCACTACAGGGTTTTCATTGTATTCTCTAATGAACATGGACAACGTTTAATCTAGGATTGTATTTGCTAGCGATATTCTAATGGAGATGCTGTTTAGGCCGAAAATAACGTCAATGCAGAATTAGAATTGGCACTGGCAGCTTTAAAGTTAACAGACGATTAATACCAGTTTTCGTCATTATTTTGTCTATGGATCCAGTTGTCATCGGTATTTTGCCGTTCGTTCATGCCTTGAGTGGGTGTGATTCCACTTCAACCTTTTTTGGCATAGGAACATGTCAGTATTCAACCTCCCAAGGACAAAACCCGGCCGCTTGATTTATCTGTAGCCTTAACACAGGATGATATTGATAGTTGCTGCTAGGGTCTTTAATACTGCTTCGATTCGAAATACAAATTTAAGAAATCGCACAACAATTCAAAATTTGCTGAGACATCAGTTGACTATAGATATAGATAAAAGTCTTACTAAGCTTCCGCCATGTGAATCACTATTTCAACAAACGTATTATGTGCTATGTGGCAAAGCAAAATTTTGGTGTGGGCAAATTTGGTCAACCCAAATAATGGTTCACCGTGTGCCGTTTGTTGGAAAATTGTGCAAAATGACAAGCTGGAGCCAGTTTTCTTTGAGGAAAAATGGCATCAGCTCCGTGTTGAAGGCCGTACATTGACCTATAATGGTTTACTTTTATAAATTGTTATTTGGATGGAGAGTTGTCACATTGGCACTCACACCACATCTTCCTATATCTATCAGACATCCAACAATATCTTATTTGTTCGTATAAGGAGGATAATAATTCCAGGAAGCATGTGTTTGCAAGGAGCAGGGTCTCCTTTGTACTTTTTGTGCTTTTGTCAAAACGTAGGTAGTTGCAACAATAAGAAGGCCGTATCAGCCGACATAGCTGATGACACTGATGAATTACCATCAAATTTTTTTTAGACATATTTAGTAACTTTAATTTGATTTTTTCAACGTTAAATTTTGTATGGAATCGGTCATGTCTCACTTTTTATATTTGTTATACTTGTTTATAAGAACTTATACTGTTATACTTGTTTATAAGAACTTATACTGTTTGAAAGTACTTTTATTCGTGGTTTTCGTGGATGACTTTATCCACGAATTTAAGTGTTCAACGAAATAAAACAACAGTTATCCAAATCAAGACATGGAAAGATCACACATGTAGGTTTTGCTACTGATATATAGAATATATTGAATATCGCCAAATCTGAAAATACTATAATAGTAGTCACAGGGCAAATTTAACGAACTATGAACTACAACTGCAGGCAGGATTATACCCATTTAATATTTAAAAACCTAAACTGTACAACTTTTGATCTTTTAATTTTCATTAGAAAATATTTTTGATCGATGAAAGTCAGATTTCCGGTATTGATATGCTATGATAAAGTGTTAATGTTATATCCTAATAATTCTCGTACGTGTGGGAAATAATAATTTCATGCTGGGCTTGCTTTTGATAAGAAATATTTTACAATTCAAAATACGTTTATAGCATTTGTAAATGTAACTGTTTTCTTTGGGTGACATATTTATGGCCTAACTAACACCTTTGATGGTCTTTAATCTGGTGATCACTCTATTTCTAGTTAATTAGTGTGATCACTACGATTTATAGGGTCAATGTTTACATTGCAATTTCCTTCAATCCAGACAATTTCTAACCTTCGTTTCTAATGATTTAATTTTTTTTATTGTTTTTTAGAAAAGATAAATCCACGAATTTAAAAACCAACGAACATGTAAATTATGCTCAAACCACGAAAATTGATACCCACGAATTAAAGTACTTTCGCAGTATAACACGCTTGCACTCATTGCAGTAATGTCAAATGAATATTGAACTGGCATCATCTGAAAAGTTATCATTTACTGAGACAGTTTTAAATTCACTTTATGAAAACTCAGTGACATGTCGAATCCTGGAAAACTTAAACGAAAGTTTACATGACTGCAAATTTTGTTTGATTTGTCAACAATTAATGCATTTCGGATACTCTTTTTGGCGAGGTCAAATATCAAGGTATTCTGTTACTGTTATGTAATAGGTTTGAAATGTTATTAAACATGTTTCATACAAAAAAATTAAATAAAATGTTGTTATGACGTCATTTGCAAATATCAAACAACATCTAGTATGAACTGAAGTATTGATACATAATACTGCTTATATAATTTATTAATTCATTAAATTGAAAAATATCAATGGTTTGTTTCTCCAGATGAAAATATGAAATTTTGAAGTGATGACCTTTGACCTTGATTTACGGCAAAACTGTACCAACTGTTATATTTACGACACATATTTGTAAAAAGTACATGAATTCATATTTCCAATGAGCTCTTAAAATCCCATGAGGTATTTAGGTAATTTAACTTTCTAAAATTGTCCTCTCCGCCGCTCCACTATTATGGACTAAACTGGTAGAGAGTGGTCTCATTTGCATGCATAGCGCATCTCTTTATTTTGATATTAAAATCACTTGACACCGAAGTTTGAATTCTATGTGTTTACTTTTATTTCTAAATAAAATGAAAACATCTGTTGTATTACACTCGTCAGAATTTCTAGGTACACAATTTACCATAAGCTATGTAATTATTAACCCACATTAGTTAACATTTCTATGTGGATCCCTAATGCATGATATGAGTCCTCATCGGAAATTTAACAAGAAGGATTTCAAAGTTTTTACACTGATTTTAGTTTGGGAATCTTTTTAATTTGCAAGAAATCTAGTCAAAATATTGTATAGACTTTCGTTCATGCCATGTTAATGAAATATGTCGTCATATTAAAAAAACTTTTTAATGAATTCTCATGTTAAATTACAGACGCAAGAACCTTTAATAATATGTAGTATGGTGCAAAAAGAAATGAATAAGGCTCCCTATAAAATGAATGATTTACATGGAATTGACGTGATTTGCAAAGGCAATATTATTTTGACTTTATGTGATTGAAAACTGCATTGTTTTGCTATGCATCAAGTTGCCAAGCTATAAGTTTCAGACGATGTACACGCCCTCTTAAAACTAGTACTCAACAAGAGAGATTCCGACTGGCTACCTACTGATGAAGCTAAGAGTCTACTGGCATGAATGATTGATTTAATCGGGAACATGTTCCGTAGAAGAGACAAAATATATACAGAGGTTCAGATTCCAAGTCAGTAAGGGTATTCTAAACCAGATGATCGATGATCAGTACGACTATACATGACTGCGTCCTTCATTTGTGACCTAAGAACTGTTCCTTGTTAGGTCACAATTTGTCTCATTTCACTTTTAAAGCTGAAATCCAAATTAAAGTATCAGAAATGAAAAAAAAAAGCCAAACAAACATTAATACATAATAGTCATACTACTAGCACAGGAGAAGAACCTGCTAATAATTAAGGAATACATGAGTTTACCTCCTAGTTTGAGTGATTTAAGGTTTGTCCTTGTCAGTTTTTTACTTTTCCGTAATGTCGTCTGTAGACTATTTTTTTCTCTCACATCCATGGTGTCGCTAGTCTTTCTTCGACTTTATTTACATTCTTTTAGTATCTGCCTACTTTTTATAGACATCCCTGTGTATGGAGTTTTGACAGGAAGAGATAAATATAACCCATCTTGCAACGAGGCAGTGGCAGAGAAATTAACCAAATTTAGACAGGTTCTTGGACTTCCGAAGCATCGTTTTGCATGTATAACAAACTATTGTGAGGATTCTGATCCAGACACAAAATACCTAACTACAACTATTCCACAATTCGATGTATCAGTTCTCCGATTTTTAAAACAGGTAAAAAGTAAAAAAGCAAAAATGCCGATCTCCAAGGAAAATAAAGAAAGGGAAAGTCCTTAATCAATAGGCAAAATCAAAACCTCAAACACATCAAACAAATGGAAAACAACATCAAATTTCTGACTTTGAACAGGCATTTCCTCATGCAGAAAGTGGTAGATTAAACCTGATTTTATAGCTAGCTAAATCTATTACTTGTATGAATGTCGCATAGAATTCTATTATGATGACAAAAGTATCTGGGCAAATCAAAGTGAACTAATAGGTTAAATTTTCAGAAATGCAGTCACTGAGCTTTTGGTACACCAAGGGGAATTAAAATTGTTACTTGACGTCGTTAGAAAAAAAAAATGTCAGAAACATACGAAATGTTTTATCTTTTATTGATTTGCATTATCTAAATTGTACAAATAACTTCCTGTGAATTTCTTTTGAATAGGAGTATTGTTTACCTACAATTATAATAAACATATTAAAGTGTGATACAATATTAAATTTTAGATGGACAAACAAATTTAGAAACATCAAACAAAAACTCATGAAGACCCTGACCTCAGATAGGCAATTAAAAGTTTTAGTTAAACAGAGAATATTGATGGATGCATTATTATTTATCATTCAACAATTGTGTTGACTTGAGTTCTTTATTTTATTTTGATTCAGGTTCTTACTCCATCGCGTGAAGACTTTTCAAGAAAAACGGTAAGAACAAGACCCGCGTACTGTCAAGTAAATGATGCGCTATTTATCTTGCAACATTCAATGTTAATAAATTAATAATTTGAAGCTTTTGGCCACCTCAGAAAATGGTCTATATTTCTGTGATCTGTCAACGTCCAACTGTCAAGTTCCATTTGTTATCGCAATAGTGTTCTTTTAATGTCAATCGTGTATTGGTCTGAGTCATTGAATCAATTACCGATGTATGTCTTCTGTCCTGAAATCTAAATCTGGCGGTAGTGTATTTCAGCACGTGTTGGTTTTCAACATTTGGTGTGAAAACTAAAGATTCGCACAAAAATATATTATTGTATACGGCGCATTTAATCACAAGTTTTCTAAATGGTTTATTTAAAGAACTCTACAGATTATTAACTTATGCAATACGTGACACTTACAAATAATTAAAACAGAGTCTGAAGATACCAATGACTCAATACAAACACATAAATCGATTTAAACAAACAATACCATGACCTGAAGAAAAGCGACGAAAGACAAACAAGAGGTACTCTCACACAAATTCTATACCAAGTTAAAGTGTTGTTGAAAAAGGTCGTTCAACAACACTTAATTGTAGATCTTAATGTTTGAGTGAGTATAAACACATTTACGATCTTCTATTAATTTGTTGCCATTGTTTGTTCCAAAATTTAAACTTTAAATTAATATATTCGACTTCACCTTTTTATTATGACCCGTAACCTTGTTGAGAACCTTTAAAAAGGGGACATTAACCATAGCATGCATTATTTATATTTGATGCAGATAAAGTTATATTGATACCAACTACTCTGCATATATTTATGACATATTTATGTGAAAACAACATGTGAGTAAAATGAGATCGGAAGCAAAAACGGAGTATCTCCGAACTTAACGTATAGATAAAAACGCAATTGGAGTATACATGTATACTTATTATAAGTATATCGACAATTGCATTGGTGGAGGTCATACGGTGATTCATAGTTGCATTCACTAGCATGTTTATCTGTTGACATAAAAATTCCTAATATCTAATAAAATTTGTAGATTTAGCTAACAAAGTCCTTATATTTGAATAAAGTAACATTCGTTTTTAGTGGAAAATTGTTTTAACGTTAATTAAGCTATAATTACAAATTGTTTGCTAACCCCTCTCTGTGATTAATGTAAGATAACTCTGGTTAATTTTCCCAACATTCTATCATTATGGGGAGATAATATAATTTCGGTTTTCATTTAAAGTCTTTTTCTAAAAAAATTAAATATGTATTATGTAGATTCCAATTATAATTTTTCACTAAAGCATTTGGCATAAGTTTAAAGTTTCTGGAATAATGTGGTGGCTATTGTGATCTATTTTTGTGTTTGTGCGAATGTGTGTTTTTGTTAGGAGGTGTTACACTTCTTTCATGTATTTGTCTTTAGGGGTTGAGTAATCCAGATACCTTTTGACAGAATGTCTGCTTCATTTGAGTTCTGACATAATTGTATACACCATATTTAAGATACACATGATTTTACAAGTAGCAGGATCAATGCTGTTGGAGATTATATGATGCATACCACAACTTGAAACATTGTATTCTTGACAGCAGAATGAAACATGTGTTATCCACCTGCATATTGTACCTCATATCAAAAGTAGACAAAACACTGTTTTAAAAATTATTACCAAAATACGGCTTTAAAAGAGAATAATTTAATGATTAGTTGGAATTCTGTGATTCTAGAGTATTTTTTCTCATCACACTAAGAAACTTAATGAAAGGTTTGTTCTAAACAACCAAGCACACCCGTGACGATCTTTGTACAGTCGATATATCTATATTTAACAAAATAATATTTATAGGATAATAAAGTAATTCTTTATGTTGGTATATATTAATTTTAAACATAACAAAGGAAATAAATGAAATTATAGATATGCATGAATGTCTTTAATAAACCAATAAAAATACTAAGATCTAGTACATTTATAAATTTTGTAACGATTTAAAACTCGGTAAAATAAATAGACATAAAGATGAAATTATGACCCTGTTCAAGGTAGACAATCAACACCTTTACCTTTTTGTGAATTGAACATAGTACAAAGGAATGTAACTCTTGCACACAAATGACACATCAAAAGAATTAATTAACACGAATTCGTGCTCCACCTTCAATGACGAGTCTAAATTATCATTAGAACAAACAGTTGTAAATCTATAGGATAGTGACAGCTAATGAATGCTAGCCCATAGTGAAATATATTTGTTTGAAATTTTTTTAAACCTAGTCGGAAAAATGCACTAACTACTTGATTTTCATATCTCATAATTAACGTGTTGACACACATTGATATAATATGGTTGTTAAACATTATAAACCTCTAACAGTATAAGACACAATATGACCTCGTATGCTTGCATCAAATTACCCGATTATATTTTTATTAAAAGCCTAAACATTTCGACTTTGTTTACATTAAATCCATGTTGGAAATTTTAAAATTATCACAAATTCGGGTTAAGATTTGATTAAAAACCAATATCCAGATATTGTCATGTAAATATGCTACATTCATCTATGTTATTTGGTTTCAGGTGGATGGTTGTCTCGTTGCAATCATACAACATCTTATTTTGTATACGAAAGAATAAAACATTTAACATGTGATCTTTTCGTATAACTTTTGTAGGTTAAAGATGAATCTGAACAAAAAGAACTAAGGGATAAGTTACTTGATAGATGTAAGAAATTAGTCGATATAAGTGGCAAGGATAAAAAACCATTAACAATTGCGGTAATTGGAACGCCTGGAGGAGGGAAGTCGTCATTCCTTAATACTATTTTTGCTGCTTTGAGCAATGAACGGTGGATAGAACGTGCAAAAGGCGCAGACACTAGTAGAGCAGGCAGACAGATTACCCAACGACTAAAACGGTAAGAACAAGATAAATCACATTAACAACATTTGAAGAATAAAACTGAATACATTGTTGCAATACTACTATCAGCAAAACAAGTTGCAAACAAGTATTATAATTTTCTGTTTACTGCAATATGAAGGTCTTCAAATGTATAATATTTTTCCAGGATAAAAACATATGACAATAAGCCAAAAATTATGCGCCCAAACACAAACAACAAAATAACAAAAAGTAAAAACGCACTTTTACGATGCATTCACAAATTTAATTTGAAAACTCAAATTTTTGCATTTACTAATAAACGATTGTTCACTATACTTACGTTACAGCGGTCATAATGAAAATTGTTAATATCAGCTGACCTTTGTTAGTCTTGTATGTTTTCTAATTTTAGTTCATTTATATGTTGAGAGTTTGGTATGACGTCCATTTTCATTGAACTATTACACATTTCTGTTTAGGAGCCAGCTGAAATCTGCCTCCTGGTCTGTTTTTTTTTCATCGGTATATGAAGAACCATTGGTGACCTTCGGCCTTTCTTTACTCTTTATGCGGGTTGTTGTCTCTGTGACACATTCCCTATTTCCATTCTCTGTTTTAAAAACCGCGTTTACTCTGCGTCCGTTTAATCAGTAATTAACGGGCGTTAACTATAGATTATTGGTTGCAATTCTGTATAGACAATGCAATTATCCATAGTAACTCCTTTTACCACTAAGACTGTACTACAGTTAATATGAAGTTTCGTAAAAAATTATGTCCTAGAATAGAAATATAAAAAAGAAGATGTGGTATGGTTGCCAATGAGACGACATTTTTTGTTTAGGAGCCAGCTGAAGTTTGCCTCCTGGTCCGTTTTTTTCAACGGTATGTTGAAGACCCATTGGTGGACTTCGGCTTTTTTTTACTCTTTGTGCGGGTTGTTGAAGATGTGGTATGGTTGTCAATGAGACAACTCTCCACAAAAGACGAAATGACACAGAAATTAACAACTATGGAACAATTTACGGCCTTCAACAATGAGCAAAGCCCATACCGCATAGTCAGCTATAAAAGGCCCCGAAATGACAAATATAAAACAATTCAAACGAGAAAACTAACGGCTAAATTAATGTACAAAAAATTACCGAAAATCAATTATCTAACACATCAACAAACGACAACCACTGAATTACAGTCTCCTGACTTGGGACAGGCACATACATATAGAATGTGACGGGGTTAAACATGTTAGCGGGATCCTAACCCTCCCCCTAACCTGGGACAGTGGTGTAACAGTACAACATAAGAACGAACTACAAAAATCAGTTGAAAAATGCTTAACTCATCAAATGGATCTAAATAGAAATACATCTAACAAAAACACAGATTGGACATGCCCGGGTACTTGATTATCCCGACAGACACATCTGTACGAGATAAAACACCGAGATGATATCTGGGAACCAGTAGGTAAACAAAACAAATCATCTATGGCTATCATATATCTCCCCAAAAGAAGTATGGATTGTGAGTTATCTGTATTAACAAAATGCAACCTTTTTTAATAGAAAGGTTTCGAAAAGTCCTTTTTAAAGCTTTAAAGCTCATATGCACTACTATTTTTATGGCCCATTTATGGGCATTATGTTTTTTGGTCTGTGCGTCCGTCCGTCCGTTCGTTCGTTCGTCTGTTCGTCCGTCCGTCCGTTCGTCCGTTCGTCCCGCTTCAGGTTAAAATTTTTGGTCGAGGTAGTTTTTGATGAAGTTGAAGTCCAATCAACTTGAAATTTAGAATACATGTTCCCTATGATATGATCTTTTTAATTTTAATGCCAAATTAGAGATTTTACCCTATTTTCACGGTCCACTGAACATAGAAAATGATAGTGCGGATGGGGCATCCGTGTACTGGGGACACATTCTTGTTTTCAAAGGTTTTACTTGAAAAGACGCAGCATAATCACGACAGTACTCAACTGTACTTAAGTGTACTCGACTTTGGTCTCGATTTTATTTAAAAAGTCTGATTCATTACTTGATAATCTAGATAAAGTCTGTAATAGTCTCGACCTGTCTCGAGCAGTCTCGACTCAGTTTAGACCAGTCTCGAACGCTTGACCTGTCTCGACATGTATAGATTGAGTCTTGACCTTTAAATTTATTCTTGACTGGTCTGAATCAGCTCATCTAACTCAATTATAAATTGATCTGTCATATTAAAAGATTTAATTGATAGGTAAAAAAGCTAGAATTTTCAGTTAAGATTAAATTCAGATAGTCACCTTTAGATTTGTATATTGAGTTGTATTTTAGTTTAGTTCACTTTGGGTCTATAACAGGTTTCAATTCATATTTATCTTTACTGGTAACATTCCCAAGTTACGTCTATGCGAGATAAAACATCGAGATGATATATGAGAACCAGTAGGTACACAAAACAAATCATCTATGACTATTATATATCTTCCCAAAAAGAGGTGTGGATTGTGAATCATCTGTATTACCAAAGTGCAACCTACACCCACATTTTTTTTAAATAGAAAGGTATAGAAAAATCCTTTTCTCACCACAATAGTTATTTATCAGTCTCGTAGCATAAACATAAATCACCTAATATAGTTACTCAAACTTTTCTTTTACAGTACATTTTATACCCCCACATCTGTTTCATTTTTCTTTGAAACCAAGACATTAATTAAGGTCAGCAAGTTTTCTGACATGGAATGCCTAGAACCTGAATAACAAATTGATAATCATAACAACATTTGAGACTATATAAAGTATCAAATCCTGCCTTTGCCTCCAGTCCACATCCTACTGTATGCCTATTTATCTTTAAAAGTTCACAATTCCTGACTCAAATGGTCAGTTTAGTAACTTTGTCACAATGATATCATCTCTTACTATGTACCTAGCATAAGTTAGTAATATATGACTAGAGGTGTTTAAACAAAGCCATATTTGCAACAACAACAAAAAATGTATGAAACTATGAATAAACCAGTCTGTAACATGAATTCACTAAAAGTTTTAGAGAACTGAGTGATTGAATCTGTTTTTGCATTACCACAGTAATGGTATTCTACACAAAAGAACTTTATGATAATAAAATCATAGCCTTTAAAAGCTAAGTTTTTGTATTACCCAGAGGCTAAGAATTGTTCTCTGTATTGCCCCTTTGCAAAATAATTCTGCGGTATCTGTGAATATGGAATACTTAGTACATATTTTGGATAAAACACACTATTTTTAGCTTTGTTGGGGTATTTTTGTATCTCTTTTTTTTTTGTAATTGTTTGCCGTGGTGACAAGAAAGCACATTCAGGTCTTACAGCTTAGTTTTGGATTTTCGATAGTACCAACATCCCCAACAACAATATTTATAAAAAAATATTTTAGTTTCAATGACTGCGAAGAGTAAATATAAGCACTAGTTAACAATTTAAATTACAAATGTGCATATATCATGTATATCGTGAATTAACTTTGCATACAAGGCTTTAGGTGATTTATGCATATTGTAAACTGTGAATTTATGCTGAATCATCATAGTTAAGGTCCAGGAGTTTCTCAATCTTCATGAAATATTTATAAAACTTGATATTTGAGTTAATTTTATTAAGACTCTAAAGATTTGGGGTAATTCTACATGTTTTTCTTTTTTCACCCAATATAGGTTGCAATTCTGAAAAAAATACGGCTTAAACTGTACCACTTTTACAATGAAGTTTCGTAAAGAACTATATCCTAGAATGGAAATCTCATATACACTTCAAATTTTTTAAAGGTAAAAAAAAAATGTGGCATACTTTTAACTTTTTTATGCTTGTAACTTCTAAGAGTTTAAAATTATACTTATTTACTTTGGGTCTTCTTCAGATTTTAAATTGGCCGCTATTCTTGTTTTTTTTCATACTGTTTACATTCCTTAGTTATGTATCTACGAGATGAAAAATAGAGATCGTATCTGGGAATCCGTAGTTTAACAAATCAAATGATCTATGAAAATTATATACCTCCCCAAAAAAGGCGTGGTTTGGTCAACAGCTGTATTTACAAAGTGCAACTTTTTCGTATTTAGCTGTATGTGCGTTAACTCTTTCCATTAATTATTTGTTAAAATTATACCTAAACTATATTGTTTATGATGTACAGGTTTCTTGTTTTAAAGTCATATGAAACTTCACATTAAAAAAAATGTTTTAAAACATTTTAAAAATGGAAAAACAAGACATAAATATTGTTTTGAACCCTTTTTGGGGGTTAAAACCATTAGGTATATGGTTTGAGCTTACTAAAGTGGGTAAGACTCTATGTAATTTTACAGCCAAGATGAACAGTGTCAAGTCATTGATAAATATTTAGGCTTAGAGAGAACTAACACATATCGGAAGGGTTGCAGTTATTATATCTTTCGCACTTCCAATATCGGTTCAAGTTCTGATTGTTCTTTCTAACTCCACAAAAGGGTTCTGAAGGAGATTCAGAACATATTTTTTTTGGAAAGGAACACCAGATAAAGTAATGAAATGAGTGATAATGTGCGAACACTGTGATGGCGGTCTTAAAATGCTTTCATTTTTTTTTTGCTTTTGTGTAAAAATGTCTTGGCTGTATAAATTATTAGATCCACAAAATTGCTCACCTTGGAAAGTTCTGTTGCTAAGTTATTTACCAAAAAATGGGGAAGATAAAATTTTACACTTAAGTCAAGATGGGTAACATTATGTAGATAAGAAAGTCAATGCCTTTTGACATGATATAGATGACGCCAAATATAATTATCTGATGTAGAACCATATGACGTTATAGCTGTATGCATGGTATAGCAATAACTATTTAGTTATGTTTATTTTAAAACATCAATTTTAGAACCGATAAAGACTATTTTCAAATATCTGCTATTGAACAAAAAAAAAGATACAAAGGAGGTGAAAATTAAGAAAATTAGATAGCTGAACTGACCAGCGAGCATCACAAAAATTAATAAGATTACGATATTTCGATTTTTTTCCTCCTCTAGTTTTATAATTATCATCTATAGTAAATAATGAAAATGAACAGTACAGCTGCAAGTCTGTTAAAATTATAATAGGGGCAAACTCTACCCTTCTTTAGTGTGAAAAGAAGTATTTGTTTCCAAATAAAAATTACACTGTCACATCTAAATCATCATCCGTCGTTGGATACAGCTAAACAAACATAATTATTTAGCTTGCAGGAATGAGTTGTTGTTAGACTTTATAAACTTGCCTGAATGGAAAGAATTTTTTTTTTTTTTTTATAAATTGTTTACACAGTTGTTCATTTCTACATGTTTCTTACGGCTTTTGTGCTGTAGGATTGGCAGATTGTCAACGTAAATATCATTCGCTTTGTATTTGCATATACAGTACACACTTAAAATTTGCTTGCAGTTTTTCAAAAGAACACTACTACAGTACAGAAGATGATTGTCTAATGCCAACATTTCTGGACATGACAGGTTTTGAAAATGATGACTCACTCTTGACAAAAGAAATGCTTAACCTAGTTCTGAGTGGCAAAATGGAAGACGGGGAGAAACTTCCAGACATGGTTTTATTTGGTGGAGAAAAGGGCATTGATGCTTTAAAAGAAAAATATTCGAAAAAAGTCCGAGAATGTAAACAGACTTATAGTTGTTTGTTCGGCTGATCCCGATTTGGCTTTACCAAAGGCTTTGTTCGAAAATATTATTGATGTCTCGAGCAGAGATCGAGGTAAGTTTCAATATGTTTTGCTGCAATTTTTTGCAAACAAATTGATAATTAAACAAGAGGGGAGAATAAAGCAAGATACAATAAAATCTAGTAACCGCAATCAAACGAAGATAAATAAGGTCAACATTTGTTTTATTGTTAAATGTAATATGGCATTAAAGGTACCAATGTAATTGCTCCTGATTAGCATTTGAAAATTGATGCATCTGCTGTGATTATTGAGGCCAAATAATCATTTGAAAATGCATTGCCTAATACAAACGCCGATGAACTGACCAAACTAAAAAGTCATAAAATAAAGCGTAACTTAATATGGACGTTGATCAGCTGATAAAACCAAAAATGCACAAGATCAAAACGTAATCCAGAAAAGCAATCAGACCTCTTCGTGAGCGCGATTCACTAAATTAAAAAGGATTCTAAAATGCTGTAAATGCAAATTTCGACAAAACAATTTCAAAAATTTAAACAGATTCAATTATCTTTTCGGTTGGTGTATTGTAACACTGATCCATTCGGATAACACGACCGACTCAAGTTCTGCACGTGTTCCCTCTAATGTTCGGATTACCCTAATCGTGCTTGAAATTATGAAATTTATTTCCGTTGTTCTTACTTATGAGTCATAGAGATGTATAAATATTCAGTCGTAATAAGTTATTTGTTACATCCTCCTCCGCCAGTAGCTTTTAGCAGCGTCTTATCAAATAAATATGCTCAACGACTGGCATAAACATGTGCCCTAGAAATAAGTAGATGTGGCATCATTGCACAAGTAACAGCTATCCTTCAAAGATCTCCTAAAGGTTAAATTGATATGATTAAGACATGCGCACATTACCATTATTAGCAATAAACAATATAATGTCCAATTTTCTGAATCAGATTTTATGCAGGACATCAAAATACTTACATATTTAGTCATATGAGTGTTTTATTTAGGAATAACAGGAATCATTACTTCATCATTCACTTATAAAATCTTCCTACAAAACAAAAACAAAAATCAAACAAGAGACAAACAATAACGGACAACACATGGTCCAGATCGAATGACTTGGTAAAAGCAGAAAGTGTTGTAACGTCCAATCATACCCAGACAATTTCCCTGTCAATCGTAACCAATTGTCATAAAAAAACCTTACTGTAAGATTGTTGTTCAAGGCCGAGTCAACGCTCTCGAGTTTAAGCATATGCTTTCACTGTTCTTGTTATTTATGATAACCAAATAGATGAAAAATACCATCGGATAGGATCTTTGAACGAGAAACCTTACATTGACAGATAAGATACATATACCGACTGTTTCGAGGTAGATAAAATTCCGTTGTATCACGTGACATTTGAGTTTAAGCAAGGTGGAGGCCATTAAGGTCTACAACATAAGAACATATTCTAGCAAACTCTTCAAGTTCTAAAATATAATTGCCATAGGATGCGGACGAATATCGCCAAAACGAAAAAAAAAATTATGAAAAAGCAAAGTTGAAATTGTCTCTTTTGTCCCATATATTAGTTGCCGTTTTGTCATCTTGTACATAAACGTTGCCTAAAAATTAACCAAAGTGATCTTAATTATCAGTTATGTTTACCTGAAGTTCTTTGGTATAGATGTTTTTAGCTTTTTGATAGATTCACCTCGGTGGTGTATGGGTATTGTACTCGCCTGGAATGCGGGAGGACGTGGGTTCTACCCCAGCCGAGTCAAACAGAAAAGAATTTAAAATTGCTATTTGCTGCTTTTCTGCTAGGCACGGGGAAGTAAGGATTAAGATCCAATTATGGCAGGCCAGGTGTCAATATAATGTGTCGGGATAGGGTTCAAGTCTTCTAACAGACTGTTACCTGGTGAACTAGCACGTTTTCGTCCAGATATGCATTTAATTTGCCACTGGGCATTAGTTTACCGAGTTTATTTTTATCATTTTATGTGGAGCAGAAGGATATAAGAAAGAGAAATTACACAGCTAACAACATATGATTAATATAATTGAGGATCTTTTCTAAGACTTAGAATTTCTGGTATTCCTAGTTAAATTCGGAGTAATTATAATTTCAAACAGGTGTCGTACATGTATGTGGAGCATGATCTGCTTACACATCCGGATCACCTGAAATCACCCTGGTTTTCAGTGGGGTTCGTGTTGCTCAGTCTTTAGTTTTCTAGTTTGTGTTTTTTATACTATTGTTGTCTCTTGGTCGTTTTTCGTTTTTTTGTTTTGTTATGGTGTTGTCAGAATTTTCGACTTATGAGTTTGGATGTCCCTTTGGTATACAACACCTCTCTTTTACATTAAAAACTTTACATGTTTGCTACCTTGTCGACTGGAACGAACGAATATTTATTTCTTATTTGATTCCTTTATTTTAAATGATTCAAGATTCAGAAAGGTTTTGAATTTAGGAGTTATTAGTGTTAGATATATCTAGTACATCACAACATTAATTTCAAATTTGTCTAAATCCTTGTATTGTGGTGTCTTTTTGTATTCAAAAGCATATCGACTCAAACGAAACAATATATTTTATCTATTTTCACAGATATTACCGTTTATGGAGTCTTTACTCAGACAGATAAATATAGTTCCGATGATCCAAAAGTTGTCGAAAAAGAAAGACGATTCTTGACAAACTTAGGAATTTCAGAAACACGATTTGCTAGGATAAAGAATTATTGTCCAGATGTTGTCCCGTCCTTAAAGTACAGGGACACGACAGTACCATCTTTGGATATTCCTGTTTTGCGATTTTTAGAAGTGGTAAGATTTTTTTTTTGAGCATAGTAAAACCTTGCATATTTAATTCATTTAATACAATGATATCAGGAAGGATGAATACCTTGCACTAGTTAGGCAGATTATAGTTTATAACTGGTAGACAATAAGTCACAATTCATTAAAAAATTATTTGATTTAACATTTACCGAAAAAAAGAAGAAAAAAAAAGAGCAGGATTTAAAAAAATATTCCAAATTAATGAACTATTTAACTGTAATGGATTTAAGAGATTGATATTTTCTATGTTGACATTTTCTCCGAGTTTAAATAGCCCACATCTGAAAAACTGGACAGGTATGGTGACAATGCAAATAACACCTGTCCTGTCCTTTGCCAATGACACAAATCACAGATGTACATATCAAATATGAGGTTCTTATAATATTTGTAGTATCGTATGTTACCAAGTAACAAATGCTCAAAATATTTGAAAAAAAAGCTTGAAACTTTATGTAATTGACCTATAATTGTTTAATTTTTACACATTATGACTTGGATGGAGAGTTTTGTCAATGGCACTCATATCACATCTTCTTATTTTTAAGAACTTGTTTAGGTATTTTATTGAGTATTTCGATAAACTTACTCAAATCTGTTTGGTATCATCAATTTTCCGATTTTCGAGTTAAAAGAAAACAATGAAAAAAGAATTTGACTTACTTGTTTTGTCAATATAAACTGAGCTACTATTTGTAAAAACTAGGGATGTCAACGAGTACTCGAGTATTCGAGTATCGCTCGGTAGTACCGAGTATCGAATACCAAAACGATACTCGACTAATTGGTTTCCTGTTAGAATATTGCTGTCTTCTTTATATAAAATTTATATTCTTTAGAACCTCTTTCGGAAAACTAAATGGACATCACTGGTTAATCATACTAGTAAATAAAATAAACTTTGTTTCGAATGCTTGTGCTAAATTGTCATTTAAAATGCCTCCGAAAATACGTGGGCTATACCTAGGCTAACACTTTAAACCAAACATGTCGTAGCCATTCCGTCACATCGGTACCGTCAGACCAAATATTTTCGTCTGCAAGACTGTAATTTATAAAGTTGCAAAACCGACTGTCCCCAATAATAGTTGACAAAAAATGTTTCGAAATAAAATAAATTCGTTGCATCCTCTGGTGACCCTCAGTGAATAGCTAAATAAAGGCAACAGTAGTATACCGCTGTTCGAAATTCATAAATTGATTGAGAAAAAAACAAATCCGGATTACAAACTAAAACTGAGGGAAACACATCAAATATAAGAGGAGAACTACGACACAACAGAAACACAACATTAAAATGTAACACACACAGAAACTTCTAATCCTTACGACTTTGTAAACATCAAATGTTTTTTCTTAGCGATTACCAAATACTATTGTTTGATATGGTTTTTACTTGTTGTAATTTTTAAATAGGTGTTCATTAAATCATTTTGATTAGATTATTGTTTTTTACTTAATTAATAGTTGGTAATGACCTATTAATTATGGTGTGTAATTCCTTGTATCAGATACTTATGTAGATGGCTTTTCGTCCGGTGAACAACAAACCGCTGAATATAAAGTATGTTCTTTTGTGTTTCCGTGTTTGCAGATATATTCCCGAGCGAGTACTCGAGTATCGCTCGATAAAACCAACGAGTACTCGATTAGTAATTGTTCACCGAGTTGACATCCCTAGTAAAAACCACTCAATCACACACTTGATATCACTAAATTTACGTTAAGCTGTATTCGTTAGATGCTTTTTAGTTATATCATTGATTATATATTTCAGGTGTTGACACCTGAACCTACGGACTTTGTCAAAGACACCTCTTCAGAACTTCACCCTCTTTTGAAGCCAAATCCAGTTGCTATTGTTATTATTGTTGCAACTGTTGTTGTTTTGATTGGAATGTTTATTATTTGGCTTTGGAAATAATAGATAACGTAGCACCAAAAAACAATCATAGTAACTTAGCATCCAAAGGTATCATTATAAAAGAGAGTCGAAGGATACTAAAGGGACATTCAAAATCATAAGTTGAAATCAAACTGACAATGCCATGGGACAAACATGAAAAACGAAAAAGCACAAAAAAGAGTACACAAATCACAACACAGAAAAGTAAAGTCCGAGCAACACGAACATAACAAAAACCCGAGGCTGATGCCATGTGCTCTTGGAGGGTACGCATATCCTGATCTACATGTGGCACCCATCGTGTTGCTCATGTAAGTACAAACCCGATGATAAATCTAATGAGGTGAATCATATTCGAGGAAAAGAGGACGGGACTGTGTTTACGACAATTCGAACATTTCCATCCTCAGTCAAACAGATATCCCATAAAGGTCAGCCAACTCTTTTTCGGCGTTCTCAAAACATTCGAAGGATAGATTTAGTTTCACAACTTATAACTTTTGTTTTATTAGCTTCATTGTAAACAGTAACCCTCTATCAACGAAATCATGACTGGAAATGCAAGCACAAAACCAATCGCTGTAACCTAGCACCAAAACTTATCACTGTAACGTAGCATCAACAATAAACATTGTGATCTAGTAAAAAAAAAATTTATTTCGGTCACATTGACATTTTCGTTGATCTTGGATTTCGGATTATTTTGACTCTTAACAGTATATACCTAGCTACTAAATTGTGTCGAGATAATCGACAAATCCTATCAAAAATTAGTGAATTCGCAAGATTTGCAATTTGAAGGCATCATCTATCAATTAACTTAAGGTTTCAGTCATATTACAATTCTAATAGATCTGACATGCTAATTTTTTTGCTATTATATAGTTTCTGTTTTTGTTGCATAGGCAAATATCCGAACGAAAATCTAATCATTTTAGTTAAACAATATATAAATAACACATAGCTGAGAGGGTGATAGAGCAGATTGTTACCCCGAGAAAACATTGTCAACTGAGGCGAAGCCAAGGTTGACAATGTCTTTCGAGGTAACAATCTGCTCTATCACCCTCTCAGATATGTGATATTTAATTTATTATACTGAATGTTCTGTTATTACTGTCGATTAAATTTCAAATTCAAAGTAATAAACTATGACGTCTTGTACATCAAGCGTCTCCAGTATTTGCCATAGGATAGAGTCGTATTTAATAAATTTGATCAAGCGTCTCCGTGAAGGGTAATAGAGTATTTGCCATAGGAAAGAGTCGTATTTAATAAAGTGCACACTTGATCAAGCGTCTCCGTGAAGGGCAATAGAGTAAATTAACACCCTCGTATAAGCCAATCAAAATATTACATTTTTATGTGAAGTATAATAATTGTTTTGGTCACATTGCTTTTTTGTTTGGAGATCTTATCTTCCTAATTTCTTGTCTGTTTTCAGTTTCTACTTTCATTTGATTATAGGTTTTGAAATAAGACAAAAACTTCATACTTTGTCATAAATTTTCATCTAATGTTTTAGTCATATTGGTTTCATTCGTGAATTTTCCGTAGATCATGTAAGGCTGATCATTTTTGCAGTTCACAGTTTCTACCAATCTAATAAAGTTTTCGAGAAATGTCTAAATCATAAAATAGGCCATAAAAATCATCTAATTGCTTACATGTAGGTCACATTGACATTTTTGTCGATCATGCATTGCTTGTCATCTTCCCTATTTATCGTGTTTTAAAAGGGTTTCTTTTAAAATTTTCGGGATAATGAAACAAGAGACTCTCAAGAGCCTGGATCGCTCACCTGTATTTGTTTGCTTAAATCTTTCATCAATGATTATTTCAAAAGAGAAGATTTTTTAAAGTAAGCAAACTAGATGAGCAATTGATAATTTTGGTCATATTAAAGTTGTTTGTAGATCTTACTTTGCTGAACATTTCTGTGTTTACAGTTTATCTTTATCTATACTAATATTCAAGATAATAACCGAAAACTGCAAACATTTCTTAAAATCATTAATTCAGGGGCAATCACCTAAAAATCAGATACCTGATTTAGCTGATAATTTCAGGGCAGCTAGACCTTAACCTAACGAATACTTTAACTTTTTGTCCGATTTGCTCCAAATGCTTTAGTTTTTGAGATATAAGCCAAAAACTGCATTTTACCCCTATGTTCTATTTTGAGCCATGGCGGACATGTTTTTTGACAAAACAAAAAAAAAAACACAAATTTTATTCTAGATACCCTAAGAATCATTCAGCTTAAGTTTGGTTGGAATTGGTTATGTAGTTTCAGAGGAGAAGAGGTTTGAAATAGTTTACACCGGACGGACGACTCCGACTCCGACGACGGACGCCGACGGACGCCAAGTGATGACAAAAGCTCACATTTCCTTTGGAAAGATAAGCAAAAAATGGAAAATTATTAACAAATTGTCATGCAAGGGCAATGACTCCTACATAAAATAATCCAATGATTTCGATTGTAAAGCATTTTTATAAATCTTGATCATTTTTTGTATCTGCAGTTTTACGTCTTTGTTATAGATTAGGAACGAAAGAGCATAACATTAAAGATTCAAAATTATAGTTTAAATGCAATAATCTTTTAAAGCAGTTATCTGATATGTTTATCGCGTTTTTATCCTAGGCAGAACTTCTCTGCCTGTTACAATTTTGCAATATATTAGACATTCTATCCATTTCACCCTTATGTTCTACTTTAACTATGGTGGACATGTTTGGTGATTTGCTAGAACAAAAACACAAACATTTCTGGTGGTTTGGTGGTTTTAGAGGAGAAGATTAAAAAAATGTATATGACACAGATCGACGACGACGATGACGTCGAACGCTTCGTGATATCAATATCTCAAATGACCAAGAGGGCCAGGTGAAATAAAACTGATATCAATAAAACCAAACACATGATATCTCCTCATAACAGAAATATTATTATACAATAAGATGAAAATCCTTAGGGATAAAATTGATAATAATCCACATAAGTCTGCATAAAATTATTACAGTTTTACTAATCTTCATCACTGCTAATGTTATAACGCATGGTGTAATCAGATTCCTGAAATGACATAAATAAAAAAATTACATGCAACTAAAACTGCTCACTTCACGTATAAACTGACATACATAACCAAGCTGTTGCTATACTTTCTTTTTTTTTTGTCTTTTTAGAGCGAATGATTATATACATGTTACCCTGTTTTATCTTGCTAGCAAAAGTTTTGATGTCATTAATTTCCATTACATCTTTTATCATGAGTTAGTCTAAAGTTTCTTTCATTTGAGTACACCCATTTCATTCCATCACAACGACAAGGAACAGGACTTACTATATATGTAATCGCTTATTTTTTTAGACTGTTAGAAGACAATACTGTTATTAAAAAATGTGATTAATTGATCTTCCCATTATAAGAAGGGTACAGTTTATCTACAAAATCTAACAGTCCTATGACCCTCAGTCAGCAACTGAGATAATAACAAGTGATTAGCTGTATGTAAATTTCTGTTAAATATAATAGTACACGTCTGGTATCATGTAGATATATTAATCAATTTTATGAATAAAATTTACAGTTTCCCTCCATTCAATGTTTTCAGCATAATTTGCAAAAACGTAACAATGTCATTAGAATATCAGTTATGTACAAGTTCTTCAAAACAGAAATCGCAATAAATGCATTTGATTATTACCCAATTTATTCTGTTGATCAATTTCAGCGATATTGATTAAACAATAGTAATATAATAAGGGAAGTAGCATTTACGCTTCTAGAGACCACTAATACCAGGTTTAGTTAAATATTTATTTGAATTGACCTTGATATATAACCATAAGTTTTATCATAATTTTAATATTCTTCTTGAGGTTTATTTGCCGCTTTTGCTCATCTGTAAAATGGTAAATGTTAATCAAATTTCGTACAATGCAAAATTCAATTTGAGCCTTTATTTGTATTCCAATAGAAGCCAAAACTGGCCTTACCTGTTCTTCGTTAGCACTGTCGTAGGGATCTTCTGTGAACTCTTCCGGATAAGTTATGAAATACCATTTTAATTTATGCAGCTAAAGTAGATAAAAAGTTTTAAGTTGTACGTGCCCTGAATTACCTTCCTTTAACAACAGGTGCACCTTGATTGATACGACCGCGTAATACAGCTCTGGATTTAGATTGAGATTAAATATTTGACACAGCATAGGTTTCAGACACAGAATGAATGTGGTCAAAGAACTGACCAATTTGAAATTTGTCTTTTCTCGTTATGGTCCAATATCCAAAATATAAATATATTTATACAAAATTTCTAAAATTTGAATTTGATACTATATCTATTTTTAATCTACTAACAATTTCTATCAATTGTGCAATACAGCTCTGAATTTGGATTATAATTAGATATTTTACATATCATAATTTTCTAAAAATAATTAATGCTGTCTATGAACTTAAAAAAATGAAATTGGACATTTACCTTTTATGGTTCATTATCCAAAATATAAATACATGGTTAGATTCAGCATATCAACGAACCCAAATAAATAATTTTTTTGGTGAAATAAAAAAAAGTTTAATTTAGGACCCTTTGGTCTTCAATTGTACCAATTTCATGAAGGGGCCTAAATCCTAAATCTGAATACACAGTTAGATTCCGCAAATTAAAGAACCCCATAAATGCATTTGTTTTTGTTGAAATCAAACTCAGTTTGATTTTGGACCCTTTGGACCTTAAAGTGGACCAATTTGAAAATCGGACCAAAAATCAAAAAATCAGATTACACAGTTGGATTCAGCATATCAAATAACCCCCAAGAATTCAAAGTTCTGAATTAAACACCATTGAAATTGGTCAAGCAATTTATACAAAGTTTTAGACAGTAATGTTTTTGGTCCCTTTTCCTTAAACGGTTAGGGCCATAGCCCCATAATCAATCCCAAGTGCCCTTTGATGGTATGGAACCTTAGGGGTACAATTTAATTGAGATCCATACACTTATACTCAAGTTATTATCTGGAAGAAAAATGTTTTCGGACGACGACGACGAAGATGACGACGCCGACAACGTTATATCATTATACATGTGATACGACGGCAAAAATTTTGCTGTAGTAAACAAAAATGAAACGTCTTTGAACAATAAATTTGATGGAACATTATACCAAGAGCATCAAATTGATATAATTTTGTATAATTCAAATGAGTGTCTAATTAAACGAAATTCTAACGCCACAATGTTGATGTAAACAGGTTTCATATTTTTAATATTCTTTACAAAAACGCAGCTGTCTTGGTATGAACAGGATTGGATTCATACATAATATTTCATGAAAATCCGAAGATCAATATTCAGGATAAATCTATTAATAATGATAATATCTGGAAAGACCTTTTGTTTTCGTTTTGATTATAAGGTCTTTTCACCTTTACGGCCAATTTGTTGTATGTACTGTATTGTTATTTCAAACGATGTCGCCAAACTATAATGTATATGATATTACAGTTTATACGCTTTTGAAAATGGCACGGCTTAAACGAACTTTTTACTTTGTAATAGTTATCTCCCCATCACTGTTTTTCTTGAGCGTACTACTGCTTCGCAACCGTAAAAGGTTACAACATTATTATTTACCAAATTACTCGTTTTATCCTCAGGTTCTACAGAATAATTTTGATCGAAGAGATCTGAAGTTTTCATATGAGAGTTATTTCCCTTTATGTATTCGACACAAGTGAAATATAATAGTCACACCATTGGCCCTGTGCAAACACACACTTTATCTTATGTAATTATCTTCCCGCGCGCTATTGTCTTGTTATCCTTATTTCTCTGTAACCGTTAAAGATATTGACAAATTATTTTTCCAAATTGTAAAAAGTTCGTTTTTTAGTCTAAAGGATGCTTCGGTGACTTCGTATAGCAGTTTTCTACCTTATATATTTGAAATTGATGTCAAGGTCAAAGGTCCAATAGACGTTCTACGTTTTTAATGTTGTTAAAAAATCATACTGGTTTATTATTAAACAATGAGTTATGTGCATTAAGTTGGAAGACATATGACCTTTAAAAGGTCCACCAATATAGACATTCCTAAAACCGGAAATAACCATTTATGTACTAATTTAATGAAAAGTACCCAGAAACTGTATATTTTTAGAAACAGTTTGTGGTTTACAATCATATGAACCAAAAGTGACATCTTCTTACACCGTTCTTTAAATCTAATCCTTGATTATTGAAAGTTGAAATGAAAAGATGTTCTAGTTTCTACTTATTTTTAATTAGTATATCTTCTAAATATTCATTTTTAAAATCGATTTTAGTATTTTTTACTTAACCCCTCATTTAGTTACTATCTTATATTAAAATATTATATTGCCCTTACACTGTTTTATTTATTCATTTCTTCTCCATTTAATTTGTTGCTTATTTTTACGTATTTACTTTTTTATTTTGCATTTATTTTTATATAAATTAACACCTAGGTCGTAACGTGCTGTTACAACAATTGCAAATTATTTCGCTGTTTTATTAATTTCTAGAAAATAGTAATTGATTCTGTTCCTACTGAGGACATTTTAATTCACGTAAACATTTTATAACATCACTCTAAAAAGGATATAAACAAACAAAAAATTGTTAAAAAGAACAAATAATCAACAAGAAAGGATTAAACGACATTATATTCAGTAATTCCATTACACAATAATATAATGTTAAAAAACACAAGTATTAAACGATTAAAACATGAATTACATGTATGTCTCAATTACACTATATTAAACAATGTTTTCTACCAAACAACGTGTAAAATGCATTTGTGTATAGAATAATGAGAAATCAAGTATTGTGCACTAATTAATGTAAATTACTGGTGTAATTGGGAATGGTGTAAACAGTAACCAGAGTAAGCAAGGAGCTCAATGACTGTAGTTATAAAAGTGACTACCCAAGCAGCACCTCCCTTGTCAACAGCAAAAAGTTAAATCACAAAAATACTGAAAAATTCAAAACGGAAAGTCCCTAATCAAATGGCAAAATCAAAAGCACAAACACATTAAATGAATGGACAACAACTGTCATATTCCTGACTTGGTACAGGCATTTTCTTATGTAGAAAAGTAAAGGAGCATTAATTGTTTCTTAAATGCAATGGATCCCAAGGGATAAGGAGATTATACATTAAGAACAAATCAGGTTTCATGTTCGATTCAAAATAATTGTAGTTATAATGTAATCGAATTGCTCAATGTTTATCATGTCTGACCTAAAGTACGTGCTACTGGGCGGATGACATCATAAACTTGCCAACCTCATTGGCCGAAACAAAGCCAACGGAAATGTGTAATGCTATTCTTCACACTAATACCACAGTAAGATCTTTAACGCTGAACAAAGTATCAAACCTCTCACTAGTAACGGGTTTTACTACTGAAACGGTCATTTTAAACTGAACAACTCTTAAATGCCTGAATTTACCGCAAGGAAAAATGTTAAGAACTTTTCAGTTGTTCAGTACATGTTCAGTACACTAACTATTGCAATCGATTAAGTACCAGTCAGTACTGATTCAGGTAATTAAGAAAAAACGCGTAGCGTTAAATCCAGTACTGTTAAGTACATTTTAGTACACGTCAGTTCATCGATAAAATAGTTGATTGGGAATTTTCAGTAGCATCCAGTACCAGGTAAATCTATCAATTTTGACATAAAATTGTTTGTGCAGATTCATAAGGTTTGTCTCCCTTTATTCGAGCTTGTTTTTAATACCCTGATTTCTCAATTATATTCGTTTCCTTCCGTGAAAATTTGTTTGCTTTGTTCAATTGTCCAAAATGAAATATATTTGAGAGTTAAATGAGCATAAATTACAACTAAAATGAATGATGTTTTCGGAATTGCGTACAAATTTACCTAGCTTTAACGGCTTTCGGTAAAATTCTACAATTTTTAACCTTTAAAAAATGTATACTCAATTGATTAAATCGGGCTTGACAATTAGACTTTGTTATTGTAAAACTCAATTTTAACTGTAACTATGACATGTAGTTTTATGAGATTAAAATTCACTGAATATCATTCAATTTGCAATGTATATTTGTTCATGTTTTAATATCAGATATACTCCATTGCAATCATAAAAATATAGCAAGTTTTCAAATGGAAAGAAATATCGATGATCGAAAATAACTTTAAAATAAAAACTGTAATGTATCTTTTTCTTCTTTTGGTAAATTGTATCTATAAAGATTATGTTCCGTAATGACAGGAATTTTATTCGAGGTCTGTAAAATACTAGACACAAACTTTTATTAATACTTCGTTAGTTAGCAAGTGAAACAAAATCGAAATTTAGAACAGTTAAAGAATATTGTTTATACAGATTAAAACATAAAAGGCTCCTTAAGTCTTCATTCTTTGCTTCATAATGAATCGCTAAAAAACGACGATTTTCAAATAAAATGTCCAAAAATAGATGTCAAATCCGTGAGTAAATACGTAAATACGTAAACCTTAGCAACAAATACCATGTATTGTGTATTTAAGATATTCAAGATAATTGAAATAAAAAATGATCACCCTCACCTCCCCCTTCCGCCCATCGTCCCACCCATACCCCGAAATAAGAAACAAAACAAAACATGTAAGATAGCTTTTGTTTTTATTATATGTATAATTTGGGTATTGGTTTGCTTCGTTCTTTACTTGTTTTCTCGTGTTTTTTCTTTTCTTTTAATAACAAATGGAAAAGAGTCTTAATATTTATAATTTTGTATAAAATAAAATTTTACCAAAATAAAAGCCCAAAATTTGTTAATTTACTTTAATAAACGAGTATTCAATTATAATGTCCATGCCGTACAAAAAGCACCCGGAAAATAGCAGTATTATAAAGGGATACATTCGTATGGCAAAATGACAAATACTGTATACATGTATGTATATTATATAATCATCACAACTGTATATTATTGCTTATGTGTATAATATCATCCAACAAATTTCCACTGTCCAGGTGACTGCGACCGATCGATAATACAAGTCCAGTATGCGTGCCGTATGCAGAATGTCGTCCCTCCTCTGGTCGGTGGACAAATTAAATATGAAATGACAAGTATATAAACATATGTATGTGAAGTTAGCAGCCGGTTCGTTATTCGATATTCGATATTCAATATCCAACCGGCTGCTAGCAGTCGGATGGATATTCAAAATTTAGTTGAAAATCATAAAAATTAAATACTTGATAACATTAAAAGCACGATTTTCATAGTAAGAGGACTGATAAGATACGTAGGAAATCGTTTAATGACCTCTTCAAGCTGTCGTAAATTCTCGTTGTCCTCGAATATAAACCCTTTTCTAAGTTGCATATTTGTCTTTATGTAATATAGATATTTATCAATAAAACAACTTCACATATGTACTTTTATATATGATATTTCTTAACACAAAAGGAAAACCTATAACTCTAGAAACATTTAGAAATACAAATAGAAATATTTATAGAAAGCCCAAAAAGAAATATATAGTGAAACCTACCTGAGACCGCTTAAATGAGGATGAGACCCCTGGTCTTTCAATGTCCATAAAATTCAACTTAATCATAGACTCTGTATATGTAAAGGTTGTATTAGAAGGATTTCTAAGAATAATGCCATCTTCGATATCTACGGAGGGCTTAGATTGTCACTTTTCAGCTAAAATTGTCAAAATTTTAGGACAAAGGGCACAGGGCAATGGTGAGAGCCCCTGATCTCTCAATCTTTCTAATATTATGCAGACATTTAGTTAATAGGTAGATACAAACGTGACTAAAAGGAATTTGGGTACACTTCCTGTCTTCTAAGTTTACGGAGCGCCCAAAGTGCCAGTTGGATATTCAAAATATATAGTGGAAACCTACCTGAGTGAGACCGCTTAAATGAGGCTGAGACCCCTGGTCTTTCAATGTCCATAAAATTCAACTTAATCATAGACTCTGTATATGTAAAGGTTGTATTAGAAGGATTTCCAAGAATAATGCCATCTTCGATATCTACGGAGGGCTTAGATTGTCACTTTTCAGCTAAAATTGTCAAAATTTTAGGACAAAGGGCACAGGGCAATGGTGAGAGCCCCTGATCTCTCAATCTTTCTAATATTATGCAGACATTTAGTTAATAGGTAGATACAAACGTGACTAAAAGGAATTTGGGTACACTTCCTGTCTTCTAAGTTTACGGAGCGCCCAAAGTGCCAGTTGGATATTCAAAATATATAGTGGAAACCTACCTGAGTGAGACCGCTTAAATGAGGGTGAGACCCCCTGGTCTTTCAATGTCCATAAAATTCAACTTAATCATAGACTCTGTATATGTAAAGGTTGTATTAGAAGGATTTCAAGAATAATGCCATCTTCGATATCTACGGAGGGCTTAGATTGTCACTTTTCAGCTAAAATTGTCAAAATTTTAGGACAAAGGGCACAGGGCAATGGTGAGAGCCCCTGATCTCTCAATCTTTCTAATATTATGCAGACATTTAGTTAATAGGTAGATACAAACGTGACTAAAAGGAATTTGGGTACACTTCCTGTCTTCTAAGTTTACGGAGCGCCCAAAGTGCCAGTTGGATATTCAAAATATATAGTGGAAACCTACCTGAGTGAGACCGCTTAAATGAGGGTGAGACCCCTGGTCTTTCAATGTCCATAAAATTCAACTTAATCATAGACTCTGTATATGTAAAGGTTGTATTAGAAGGATTTCCAAGAATAATGCCATCTTCGATATCTACGGAGGCTTAGATTGTCACTTTTCAGCTAAAATTGTCAAAATTTTAGGACAAAGGGCACAGGGCAATGGTGAGCCCCTGATCTCTCAATCTTTCTAATATTATGCAGACATTTAGTTAATAGGTAGATACAAACGTGACTAAAAGGAATTTGGGTACACTTCCTGTCTTCTAAGTTTACGGAGCGCCCAAAGTGCCAGTTGGATATTCAAAATATATAGTGAAACCTACCTGAGTGAGACCGCTTAAATGAGGTGAGACCCCCTGGTCTTTCAATGTCCATAAAATTCAACAATCATAGACTCTGTATATGTAAAGGTTGTATTAGAAGGATTTCAAGAATAATGCCATCTTCGATATCTACGGAGGGCTTAGATTGTCACTTTTCAGCTAAAATTGTCAAAATTTTAGGACAAAGGGCACAGGGCAATGGTGAGAGCCCCTGATCTCTCAATCTTTCTAATATTATGCAGACATTTAGTTAATAGGTAGATACAAACGTGACTAAAAGGAATTTGGGTACACTTCCTGTCTTCTAAGTTTACGGAGCGCCCAAAGTGCCAGTTGGATATTCAAAATATATAGTGAAACCTACCTGAGTGAGACCGCTTAAATGAGGTGAGACCCCTGGTCTTTCAATGTCCATAAAATTCAACAATCATAGACTCTGTATATGTAAAGGTTGTATTAGAAGGATTTCAAGAATAATGCCATCTTCGATATCTACGGAGGGCTTAGATTGTCACTTTTCAGCTAAAATTGTCAAAATTTTAGGACAAAGGGCACAGGGCAATGGTGAGAGCCCTGATCTCTCAATCTTTCTAATATTATGCAGACATTTAGTTAATAGGTAGATACAAACGTGACTAAAAGGAATTTGGGTACACTTCTTGTCTTCTAAGTTTACGGAGCGCCCAAAGTGCCAGTTGGATATTCAAAAATATAGTGAAACCTACCTGAGACCGCTTAAATGAGGTGAGACCCCTGGTCTTTCAATGTCCATAAAATTCAACTTAATCATAGACTCTGTATATGTAAAGGTTGTATTAGAAGGATTTCAAGAATAATGCCATCTTCGATATCTACGGAGGGCTTAGATTGTCACTTTTCAGCTAAAATTGTCAAAATTTTAGGACAAAGGGCACAGGGCAATGGTGAGCCCCTGATCTCTCAATCTTTCTAATATTATGCAGACATTTAGTTAATAGGTAGATACAAACGTGACTAAAGTAATTTGGGTACACTTCCTGTCTTCTAAGTTTTGGAGCGCCAAAGTGCCAGTTGATATTCAAAATATATAGTGAAACCTACCTGAGACCGCTTAAATGAGGGTGAGACCCCTGGTCTTTCAATGTCCATAAAATCCTTTTGATACAATCTTTATATACAGAGTCTATGAATTCGTCGAATTTTATGGACATTGAAAGAACAGGAGGGTCTCACCGTCATTTAAGCGGTCTCAAGTAGGTTTTCGCTATATATTTTGAATATCAAACTGGCACTTTGGGCCCTCCGTAAACATAGAAGACAGTAAGTGTACCCAAATTCCTTTTAGTCCCGTTTGTTTCTACCTATTAACCAACTGTCTGCTTAATATTAGGCAGATTGAGAGATCAGGGGGCTCTCACCATTGCCCTGTGCCCTTTGTCCTGAAATTTTGATAATTTTTAGCTGAAAAATGACAATCTAAGCCCTCCGTAGATATCGAAGATGATACTATTCTGGGAAATCCTTTTGATACAATCTTTATATATACAGAGTCTATGAATTCGTCGAATTTTATGGACATTGAAAGAACAGGAGGGTCTCACCGTCATTTAAGCGGTCTCAGGTAGGTTTTCGCTATATATTTTGAATGTCAAACTGGCACTTTGGGCCCTCCGTAAACATAGAAGACAGTAAGTGTACCCAAATTCCTTTAGTCCTGTTTGTTTCTACCTATTAACCAACTGTCTGCTTAATATTAGGCAGATTGAGAGATCAGGGGCTCACCATTGCCCTGTGCCCTTTGTCCTGAAATTTTGATAATTTTAGCTGAAAATGACAATCTAAGCCTCCGTAGATATCGAAGATGATACTATTCTGGGAAACTTTTGATACAATCTTTATATATACAGAGTCTATTAATTCGTCGAATTTTATGGACATTGAAAGAACAGGAGGGTCTCACCGTCATTTAAGCGGTCTCAGGTAGGTTTTCGCTATATATTTTGAATATCAAACTGGCACTTTGGGCCCTCCGTAAACATAGAAGACAGTAAGTGTACCCAAATTCCTTTTAGTCCTGTTTGTTTCTACCTATTAACCAACTGTCTGCTTAATATTAGGCAGATTGAGAGATCAGGGGGCTCTCACCATTGCCCTGTGCCCTTTGTCCTGAAATTTTGATAATTTTTAGCTGAAAAATGACAATCTAAGCCCTCCGTAGATATCGAAGATGATACTATTCTGGGAAATCCTTTTGATACAATCTTTATATATACAGAGTCTATGAATTCGTCGAATTTTATGGACATTGAAAGAACAGGAGGGTCTCACCGTCATTTAAGCGGTCTCAGGTAGGTTTTCGCTATATATTTTGAATATCAAACTGGCACTTTGGGCCCTCCGTAAACATAGAAGACAGTAAGTGTACCCAAATTCCTTTTAGTCCTGTTTGTTTCTACCTATTAACCAACTGTCTGCTTAATATTAGGCAGATTGAGAGATCAGGGGGCTCTCACCATTGCCCTGTGCCTTTGTCCTGAAATTTTGATACGTTTTAGCTGAAAATGACAATCTAAGCCCTCCGTAGATATCGAAGATGATACTATTCTGGAAAATCCTTTTGATACAATCTTTATATATACAGAGTATGAATTCGTCGAATTTTATCGACATTGAAAAACAGGAGGGTCTCACCGTCATTTAAGCGGTCTCAGGTAGGTTTTCGCTATATATTTTTTTGGCTTTCCATATATATTTCTATTTATATTTCTAAATGTTTCTAGTGTGATCGGTTTTTGTTTCTGTTTTAAGGAATTTTAGATATGAAATTACAGTTTTGATGTATTTCTATTATTATTTTTTATATTACATTAAGACAAATATGCAACTTACATAAGCATTGATAAGGGTTTATATTCGAGGACAACGAGAGTTTAAGACAACGATTTCCTACAGATCTTTTCATTCCTTTCAACTATGAAAATCATGCTTTTAATGTTATCAAATATTATATTTTTTATGATTTTCAACTAAATTTGAATATCGAACCGACTGCTAGCAGCCGGTTGGATATTGAATATCGAATATCGAATAACGAACCGGCTGCTAACTTCACATCCATTATAAACATACAAGAGACAGTGTATTCGGTCTGTACATGTCTGTATTGGTTGAAGGCATATAATTGCTGATATATTTGTCATTGGAACTCTGATTGAAATTTGTCTTATTGGCATCATACAACATCTCCTTATTTATATTTTGAATAAGATGTCACTGCCAGCGGTTATGTATAATAAATGATAATATTGATGAACTAATGTTTCTGTTTACGTTAAACCAAATATCAACATTTACTCTTCCACCAGACAGTCTGAAATATTTTATAATTATATAATGTACACTTTTGTTTGAAGCTTCCGTTTATTTTCCCACGTGTTGTGTTTGAATTGTTCTTTTCAGTGAAAATTAACAGTAAAAATGAATCGAATTTTTGAGGGTTTTATTTGTCAGTTATATTGATCAAGAAAATGAACAATGTCCAAGTATGTAAAGTTTTTATTCCACGATTATACTTAATCTAAAATACTGCTCGTTACCACGACATTCAATTATTTTACCAACCCGACAAGTATGAATGTACATTTGTAAGAATATATTGGGTATAAGTGAAAAGACAGCAACCCCACGAAAACAATATGCAGAAGACATCACAAGACCAACATACAGTCAATAGACAGTAGACAGGTTTACCCATATAGTGTATAACAGTTGAGAATTAATTTAACGGAAACAATGAAATATCTGCCATCAACGCCCATTTTATTTTTATAAAAAAAAAGTTCTGAACATGCATGTAATATTTGCCACTGGACGTTACGCAATTATCAATCGATCATTTTCATGAAATGACATTATGTTTTGAAGCTCAAAGTAAGTATATATTTATATATACACCGTAACACGTGAAGCTGTGATACTGTGATTTTTTTTTTTTTTTGTGAAGAGGTTTTAAAAATAATGCTTATTTAGAATCTCTAACTCAAGTTAAACATGTTCACTCAGCAAGGTCTGTGTATAATATGAATTCATTTAGGAAATAAGTGTTTAAAAAGAGTAAATGTGGTGTGGGATAATTTCAATTTGGCAAAAAACTATGAACATCAACGTGTCGTCTATAGAGAATGCAGTCATGCAGCCATTGCCGTGAAAGTACATGCAAATCTTCCATAGGTATACATACAAGTTATCATGATCTAATTTTATATAATCTTCATGGGAAGCCTATGTCTGAAACTTATGTGCAGTTCTTGTAGTTTGTATTTTTAATGGTAACACGATAGCATGTTTTAAAACTGACTATTTTAACCCCCTTTTTTACATTGTATCATAATCCTTAAAAGTACATTCTAGAAGAGAGTTGAAATAGTTTGGTAATTTGTAGAAATAAAATGTGCAAACATGTACAGCTTGTGCATATGCATGCATTTTTTAAGATTAAAAGTTAGAACTAAATATACACAGGTAACTTTCAAACGACTGTAACATGTGATTTAAAGCCGAGGTGGACATCCTTGATTGGGTTGGCAATTAGCTTTTTTTGTTAATTTGTCTGATACATGTATAGTGTGAGCCGATACGAGTCACCGAACACTAAACACCTGGTCATGGAATTAGCCTTATTCGGCCACTAAAACTACGGTACGTCTAAAAACCGCTCAGGACCTCCTGGGTGCATTCAGAACATAAAAAGTGCACTCAGGACATGTAATAGATGTTTTAGTGTGCGTTAAGGGTATGCATTCGATAGATAATTTAATTTATGATCTTATAATTTTTGTTTTCATAAAATCAATTCAATATTTGAGAAGTTATTTAAGTTTTTATCGGCACGCGCCGTTTTTTGGAATATGCATGACCGATGATCATATTCAATACCAATTATCATGTTGATTAGGTCGTTTGATCTTTAATAATTAGGAGTGTCACTGTGATTAGTGATGGTAATAAACACATACAAGTAAACTTGGCAAACAAAAAGGTTTCCTCTGAAAATAATAAACATACTGTTTTTGCAAAAATGTTAAATAAACTTTTCGTTTTGTTTGTAATTATTGAAGCCAATTGAGAAATCTTCACTTCATTTGAAAAATAAAATAATATATCGATACAATTTATTGTCAAATGTGGCGTCCTTGGGGATCGAAACCCCGTTTTAACAGCGTTTGTCTACTTTTGTCTATTGCCGAACATTCTAAAACATAATGAAACTTGTCGCCAATATCACCGGAATTACATAAAGTACAAATAAAATTTTCTCTCTGATTATTTTGCCATCTACCAATTTCAATAGAAAATTTTGTGTTCAAAGATCTAAATCTACAAAAGAATCACCATTTTGTCATATAAAATATCAAAGTAGGCTTCGCAAGTTAGACTGTTTTGTATAGTCTTTAATCGTTTCCACCCCCAACCCCTCTTCCTACATTTATTCTAAACCCTGGTAGTGTTGAATATTATTAATAGACAGCTTACATATGCAAAAAAAAAGAAACTCATTCATGTCCAGTAATACATTTCTTGAACTTGCTGTACAAAATACGATTTTCATATGATCAAATCTCCTATAATAAGATTTTATTTCTTGTTAAATTTGTTCTTGTCCAGTATTACAAGCCTTGAATGAATTTAAATAAATTCTGAAATATTAATTTATCTCCGTTTTTCCTCTCAGTTTCTGCCATTTATCATATTTAGGTATTTTCTAATAATCGAAATTAAGCTTTTGTATCAAACTCCGTGCAGTGTGATACGAGAAATATGTCTTCTTGCAAGAAATATATAACAGGTCACGGTCATAAGAGAAACTGTATTAAAATGCATTGAAATGGAGTTTTTTATTTTTTCTTCGTAATCGTAAAAATGCACTCCGCATAAAGTAAATTTAATACATGTAACATGAAACTATTCCGAAACAACTTAAATGTATAATTCAATTTTTTTTTCAAAACACTGTTCTAATAACATGATATTCATAAGCAATAAGGATAATCCAATCAATTTTGTTGATTTGATAATCAAGGCTGAGTAGTTGTGTAATCAATGACACGTGCCATTATTTTATAAAGATAATATCTCTCGAAGTTCGTTTTCAAAATCTACCAAAATTTACCACTAAAATAAACAGATTGCAACGAATACATATATCCGTCCTGTGTGCATATACGATAACTATAAAGAGTCCTGGGTGCACGTTTAAGTTCTGAGTGCACCCAGGAGGTCCTGAGCAGTGTTTAGACGTACCCCTAAAATTAAAGTGTTTTTAACGGCGTTTTAATCGGTATGAAACACTTGAATTATATTTTTTTATTATACAGTATATTGCATTTTACTGGTTGATATACATTTGTAATTTAGGTTTTTAGTTGTCGTTATTCAACTTTATTAATCTTCAGATATACATGTACATGTATTTATAATATCTTTAACAAATTTAATCATTCAAATATGAAAAAGGTCCCATTTGCTCATATAGCTTCTCATGTAATTTGTTCATAGGGACCGACCATTAAAGGGGGTTATGTTTTTTTTCTGAAAAAAATTTGATCCGGGAGAAAGAAAAATAACTAGTCAGATTGAAAGTATTTTCCATTCATTTTAATTTTAAGTTTATAAAAAAAAATCGCGACAAAAAATAAATCATTTGATGATAGCCTGGAACGATAAAAAAATCAGAAATCTTTATCTAGCTTATATAGTATCAAAGAGATATAACTTGTTATGTCGATTTTATGACGCGTCACTTTTTTTCACAGTCTGTGGTTCGGTTTGTAATGGTAAATGTTTTGTATTCTTTGTTAACATATACCTTTTGTCTACTATTTTTCTTCAATCGATAGAATTAACTTTTAACCATCCCCAATATTCATATTAAAAATTCACTGGAACGCATTCGATCATTGTGGTTTTTTTTAATGACCAGTGTCCAAGCACTGGCTTAACCCGGCCGGTGCATCAGGTGTAATGTCTCAGGCCATTTTATCCTGTTGATAAAAAATCAAGTGTATCAAATAAAGGAACCCCTTTTTACACACACAAATAAAAAAGTAATTTATGAATAAAAAGGTAGACTTTTCCAGGGTTTTAACACGCGTGATCATTTTAGTCTTATATGCATTGTTTTTTTTTATTATTATTATTAGTTGTTATTGGCTTTGAACTAGCTGTCAGTAACTGCGAGTACTCTCAGATCTGTACTTTGTGGGGGTGTATAAATACCATGCCACGTCCAGTCTGTGTTTTTATTAGATGTTTTTCTACTTTGTATCGATCTGATGAGTTAAGATTTTTCTAACTGATTTTTATAGTTTGTTCTTATGTTGTACTGTTACACCAATGCCCTAGGTAAAAAAAAGGGGGTTGGCGCCTTCAAACATGTTTAACCCCGCCTGTAGTTCGGTGGTTGTTGGTTCATGTCTGTCATATTTGTGTTTGGTAAATTGTTTTTCTCAATTTATTTATTCATATTTTTCATTTTGGGGCCTCTTATATGGGTTTTTCTCATTGTTGAAGGCCGCGCGGTTGCCTATAATTGTTTACATCCAATTCCTATGAACCGAGGTGGATAGGTGTCTCATTGACAATCATACCACATCTCCTTATTTTTAAAATACCGTGCTTGAATGGATACAAATATATGTCCGACACAAAAACTCTTGTGAGTGATTTTAATAGACGTAAACCTGTTTCAAAGAAAGAAACTGACCATCGTCTCATGCAGATTTTTGATTGTTTTTGTTTGACTTATTCACAATTTGATAATGAGATTAATACACATGAAATTATTAACATGTTGTTTTCATTTTTTATAAACTTTGGACGATTTAGAGCTTGCTATATTCTATCATCATGATCATGTCTAATACTCCGGTCTTTTGTTGAATACTCCATGCTGCTCTCAAGATGTCTTTTGGTTGTTTTCTGTCGTTCGGTTGCTGTCATACTGACGTGTAACCCATAGAAATGCCGAACTAGCTTATACCGATCTGTTACATGCAAACAGCGAACGGACAATTTTACCTTGTTTGGAATCTTTTAAATTGTCACATAAATTCGGTTACATAGATATAGGAAGATGTGGTATGAGTGCCAATGAGACAACTCTCCATCCAAGTAACAATTTATAAAAGTAAACCATTATAGGTCAAGGTACGGCCTTCAACACGGAGCATTGGCACACATCGAACAGCAAGCTATAAAGGGCCCCAAAAATTACTAGTGTAAAACCATTCAAACGGGAAAACCAACGGTCTAATCTATATAAAAACGAGAAACACGTATGAACTACATAAACAGACGACAACTACTGTACATCAGATTCCTGACTTAGGACAGGTGCAAACATTTGCAGCGGGATTGAACGTTTTTACATGTCGATTTGATTCGTACCGACGCAAAAAGGAGGTTGACCAGGATTCCAGGCTACTTGAACTTCTACGACCTACTAAGACTGGAAGGGTGATATTAAGGTGCATCTAAAAGCACTTTTAACTAAAACAACTTTAAATGCATCGTACACTTGTGAATTGAATGTAGCTATTGAGTAAATGTTCAAAATTCAATATAATCAAGAAATAATTGCGTATCTTATAAATTTTACGGACGCCATCACGAGTTGGTTGACCGTTATGGAATATCTGTTTCACATATATATGACCTACAGGATTAGACATATCACCGCGTTTGTACTTGCATGAGCAGCACGACGGGTGCCACATGTGGAGCAGGGTTGCTTACCCTTCCGGAGCACCTGAGATCACTCCAAGTTTTTGGTGGGGTTCGAATTCGTGTTGCTCAGTCTTTGGTTTTCTAGGTTAATTTTGTGTGCTGTTGTTTGTCTTTTTCCTTTTTAATCATGGCGTTGTCAGTTTATTTTCGACTTATGAGTTTGACTGTCCCTTTGGTATCCTTCGCCTTTCTTCTCTTATAAAGTTGTAAAATCAAATTTAAAAGGGGCAGTTTGGCACGTGTCCGGATCTGTAACGGTATTTATGTAAATTGTGATTATTGAACCAGAAAAAAATGTGATATTTTATGAATGGTGTCAAAATCAAAATCATATATTTGTACTTAAACGATATTTATTTTTCCTGCAATTTTCGTATGAAATCAGGTCCCTGTCCTTAAATACATTTCGGCAACTAGTCTCGGAAGTAACAATAATTATTTCTTATTGTTACTCTTTGCCGGTAATCGTAGCCGTGGGGGTTCCCTTTCACAAATTATTTACAAAAAATAACTTAAATCCCGTTAACTGATTTCATTAGTTTTGCTTTTGACATCCGATGGCCGAAGGACTTAACCAGTCGACGGCATAACTGTAGTAAATATAAAGTTTGCGGCAAATTAAATGTGTTTAGTTTAAACACAGTGGCGGATCCAGAAATTTTCATAAGTGGGGCCCACTGACTGCCTAAGAGGGCCCGCTCCAGTCATGCTTCAGTGATTCCCTATATAATCAACCAAATTTTTCCCCAAAAGGGGACCCGGGCCCTGAAAACCCGCTAAATCCGCCTCTGAAACAGTATTTATTAATGAAAAATTATAACAATTAAGTAGTACAATGGTACATGAAATTCAAATATGGGATTCGGAAACAAGTTTGGAAAAACTTTTATAAATCAGTCTCCCGAAAATGTGTTTGTTGTAGTTATAAGTGGTTTCTGTTGACATGGTTGACAAGGAAACAGATATTAACAACATATTTGTATATGATTAGAAATATATGCATACATGCTTAAACAACACCAAAAACGTTTGGTGGTACATGCAATTGTATTTTTAGGTGTTCGTCGTCGGTAAAGAGCAAGGAGGAACGTGGTTACATGGACCGGTAAAGTCAGTTGAAAACGGAAATGTTATTCACTACAAATGCAAATTGAAAGGTCTATGTATCATGTGAATGTCTATGAGACTAAAATAAGAAACACAGTGCATGTAATGAATCATAATCGAGATGAAATAGGTTATTTTACAAAATTACAGTCTGGGAGGTTCAATCTTTGTGACCAAATTTTCTTTGGAGAAAATATGCTGTTTGGGTTTTGCCAAGGATTTATATATACATTCTTGGTTTTACTCGTTGCTGTAGGCCGTACTGTGACCTATATATAGTTGTCTGTTGTTTAACTTCTAGGTCATCTTGTCTCTGGTGGGTCTTTGTCTCATTGGCAACTATACCACATCTTATTTTTTTATTCTCTAGTTAAAATTTCCAAAAACTTTTTATAAGTATATGTTGACCTTAAGACATTTGTTAATTCTTGGTTGATGGGTGGATGTCTGCTACTTTGGATTCATTAGTGTTTGGGATACCAAATATTGGATTTCGTGGTAACAGATAAAGCACAAAATTAAATGTTCAACGAAGTACACATTTTCTAAAGAATTCTATTAACACTTTGGCAAACCAACTAAATTAAATATCCACAAGAATACAATTTTTCCTGAAGTGAATTTGCTAAAATATAAGAATCCACAGTAATGTAGGTCTGGATGGGGTTAAATCAATCTAGAATAATGGCAAAAAAAATATAAAAATAGAGAATAATGGAGTGCCAAAGTATAAAGAATAACGGCTGTAAATACAAATTACAATACTGATTACAGAAATGAATGATGTACAGAATAAAGAAATCATATACGTGTATAACTAATTAAACAAGTGAAACTGTGAGCTACTGCTTACTGATAGTAGCTTACTGATGATACCCCCGCCCAAATACTTGACGGTAAACAGAAAGTTGTTGAGTGATGAATCTGAAAACGCATCACAGGGTATAGCTGACTTATATAAACCCTGAAACCAAATTTCAGAAATCCTTGTAGTGTAGTTCCTGAGAAAGATGCGACGAAAAATATTCATGGGCTGACTGACGGATGGACGGATGGATGGATGGACAGACAGACAGACAGAGGTAAAACAGTATACCCCCACTTTTTTAAAGCGAGGGTATAATAAAATTTAATAGTAAAATGATTTTCAAAAGAATTCAACTGAATTAACACTTTTTTCAAAGATGATGAAAAATGGTCTATAAATTTAAAGAATACAGAAATTAACATGTTTAAGGAGCCCCCATCCAGACTACAAGAAAGTTTTGGACTTCTTCAATCCGGTCAAATAATGGGACATACTATTACCATCTATGAATTACTGGTATTGTATCATAGCCTTAACTGAACTTTTTTTAAATGTGACCTCTATTAACACTGGTATTCACATGTTTTTTTTTCTGTTCCAATGAATGAAGGTGGCTTTACATCAATGGCAAACACTATGCATATTAAGGACACCATTTTCATACATGTATGTAAGAAACCTGCTTTAATTTGTAGTAGACCGATCTAGGTTTAACTAGATTTTAAGCATGCTACCTAAAAAAAAGAGTTTGCTGAAAGACATTCAACTCTTTTCCTGAATGCTATGTGCTTTGCCATGTATACTGAGGAGTAGCAAATACTAATTTTAAGTCTAGAATAAGAATCTAACTTACAATCACCCTTACTTAAATTTGGTAGGCAAATTTTCAGCGGTTGTTGTTCGTTGCAACATCATACTTGTTTTTCATACATATTGTACATAAAATAGGCTGTGGGGTTTCAGTTTTGAATTGTTTTATGTTTTTTTTTTATGTCTGTCCTTTAATAGCTTGCTATATATATGCAGTATCAGTTTTACTCATCCTTGAAGACTGTACAGTGACGACATTAAGTTGCTACATGTAACATCTATCTCATTTGGTCTCTGGTTGATAGTTATCTCACTGGCAATCATACCACATCTCCTTATTTTATATTATACAAGACTACAATATCATCTGATCATGAACATATGAATATAATAATATGTATATGTAATTGAATGTTTATTGTTGTCTAAATTTTGTTTAATAGCAAAAGCAGCTGTGATCAATGGTCATATAAATAAAATGATACTTTGAAGTATTGTTAATATGCTTGACCAGAATAAAATGCCAGTTTGGTGACCGTGTACTATAATATAAATATTCACTGAATCTATAAAATCTTGTCTTTCCAAATTGCTATTTCAAATGAATATTTATCCAAGGCACTAATCAAATTCAGATACATGTATGATGCACTACAAATATATGCACTAAGACTTTGAATTCTTATAATTCCAAATTGCTATTTCAAATGAATAATTATCCAAGGTATTAACAGCCATCCAGTTGTATGATCTTTCTAACAAATTATTAGTTTGCTATTTATTCAATGCACTATTTGCTTCTTGTCCAGTTTAATCCCAACACCACTTCATGGTAGTACTACTGTACAATGCTGTTTGAGCTATTCATTTTTCCAAAAACAATGAATAACATACACAAAATTATGAATTCATCCACTCTTTCATAACTTGCAACTACCAAGCGATTGACATCTATATTTCCTACAAATCATAAGTGCACATTTATCATTTGTAGACTGCTTCATTTTTCTAGCTGGGAATCATCTACAAAATATATATATATATATATATATATATTAAGAATGGACTTGCTTCTTTAGTTTATATGTATTGTGTAAAAAATATTGTAAGTACTCTAAAATTATATTCCAAGAAGAAAATCACAATTACAACAACTTTTATTTAGGTAGGAGAAAACATTAAAGCATGGCCAGAGAACAGTTATTTCATAGTGCATTTCTTTTAGACAATAAACGAAAATTAAAAAGTCCCACCTGCGCTTTCTCAACAATATCATGAATATTTTTACAATGTGATGTACTACTTTTGAGACAAATTATATCAAAATTATAGAAAACTTCATCAGCTCTAACTCGAAATATGGACAATTTTATGTTAAGGGGTCTTGAATTCTTTTGACAGCTTCCGAAATACTAATTTTTAACCTTTTTTAGCTGGACCAAATCACAACTTTACTTTAAAATTCATGACCCAATTTTTTTACAGTGTAATTTCATCCCCTACTTGCAATTTGAGGCATAAACCATGAAGAAATAAATTTGGAAGGGTATAAAAAAATAGCAAGTAACACAGTGTCCACACTAGGGATTATATTTGTAGACAACGAAAATCAAAGGACGATAACTGTGTAGCTTTTGACATTAAAATTGAAGAATTTCAACTATCAACATCTGGGGCTTTAAAAATTCAAAAATTGCAAAAAATTACTTTTTAAATGCCCTAATATTTAATATATCATGTATTAAAAGCAAAAGAACACTCATTTGATGTATCAGATTTATTACAATTATTCGAAAGTCAAATTTATATGAGCCTGTGCCTGAAAATAGAGGTTTTTGAATGAAGGGGGGCCTTACATGAAGATGTAATATTTTCCAGCAATTTTATATTTGTTTAGTTTTTTTGTTATAAATAATCCTTCCATATGTATTTAATGTACTTTACATGGAAAGAAAAAATACAAATAGCATACATGTGAGTATAAAATGGTCTTAGGCCAAGTAAGACTGAAAATAATTTAGGGTCAATTTAGGCCATAGCACTTATTTACATTTAAAAATGCACACTGAAGCTAAAGGAAATACAAATTTGTTTCTTTTGCTCATTTCTATACTCAGGTGACATGATACAAGAAGTCTGAGTACAAAAGGACTCTTGCATTCAACTTTCTTGCAGACAGTATGGTCTGATACAAAGACTTTTCACTTTTCAGTGAAAAACTTGCATGCAATTTTATTCTCAACAGGCATATATATGATACTATATCAAATACTATCTAAAAATTGGCCTTTTGTCTGTTGTTACAGTAAATAAACTACTTAAAGAACAGAAGATTAAAGAAAGGGCCAGCAATAAATTCACTGTTGGTCATGAAAAATAAAATTGTCTCTGGTTAATTTTATGATCTTTGTCCTAGTACAAGTACATGTTATGGGAAAACTTTACCTCAAGTCGGCCAACTAAAATAGCTATAATTTCCTTCTAAAATTTATCAGTAAACCCTGGGTTTCATATGACATTTGTGTTTTAATTTCTTTCATCATTACATTTTGTAATAATTAATGTTTTGCAGTTTTTACCAATGTTTAAGTTGATAAATAAATACCCAATATAACCTTTAAAAATGCATTTCTTAACAGAATAAAGGGTGCAATTTAACATTTGTGGAAATTGTAGTCGTGTGCGATACCTACATGTATGACCCTTTGAAATTAACCCCTCAAGACAATTTACTGTTTTGTTGACATCTGTTTATTACCTGTAGCATGTATAGAATGTACATGTATATTCTAATTTCTGATAATTACACATCCTGATTATTACCTATTCTAATTTCACATTTGTATGGTTATGAATTCATTTTCAGTAAATATATAATACATCATGTAATTTGGGAAATAAAATATTCTATTCTATTCTATTTTATTATATATAAAAATATTTTTGAGGAACAAATTAACTTTAAAATTAATATTGAAACCGACATTGTATTAATTAGCTTATTTTCAAGATAATTATGAATTTTATAACAAATCAGTAGATATCAAAGTTGTTTTACATATAATTGAAAATACGAAATATACTTAAAACATATAAATATGGTAAATCAAAGACAAATTTATCTCAAAACCTAATGATCACTTTTCCTGTACCCTTTTGTCTAGGGCTTTCTGTCCTGCATTCTCCAACTGGTAATAAACATAGATATAGTAGATAAGGAGATGTTGCATGATTGTAAATGAGAAACTATCCACCCGAGACTAAAGGACGAGGTTGTTAACAACTATAAGGCACTGTACATTAATCAACAATGACCAGAACCCATACCGTATTGTGTGGTGAGAATAAAAGGCACAGCATGACAAATTCTGAAATTTTCATAAAAGAGAAAACTAATGCCATGAGTTATGTTCTAATTTATTTGAAAATCAGGAGATGTGGCATGATTGCCAATGAGACAACCATACACCAGAGTTCAAATGGCAAAGATATTTTATAAGCAATTATAAGTCACCGTACGACCTTCAACAATGAAATCCCCCATAATGTATTATATAGTCAGCTATAAAAATTAAAATGTCCAACATGAAAAATGTGAAACAGTGTAAACAGTCAGGGATATAACTCTATAGGGTTATTACAGAAAAATAACATACATTTGTTATTGTGGACTAAAAATCAAAGAACTGTGATAACTTATGTATGTTATATGTTTCAAAGGGACAATATACATCATTAGTTTAGTTAAAATGTATAAAAGTTCTATTGATACTACTTTTGTCTATACATAGATATAAGAAGATGTGGTATGAGTGCCAATGAGACAACTCTCCATCCAAGTTATGTATGTATACTTAACTATTGAAAGATATAACAGTTCATAGTTTGCCAATTTTGCATAGTACATCTATATGTTATTACAGAAAAATATGCCTGTAATAACTAAAGGGTGTTATCACAGCTTCTCTATATCGCTTCAAAGCATTTGCTCAGACATACATCATGCTTAATTACAATGTATTTTAATTTATTGTAAGAAATAATGACCAGAGCATGTAATGAGGTTCTGCGCAAGTTTCTCAGTAATTCCCAAGTGTCTTATATAATAAGTTAAATTCCTTTAATAACTGAGCCTTGTTATCACAGCTAAGTTTATCCCTTAATAGCCTTGTCTCGTTGATTTACCATGGTTAATCAAAATGTATTAATTTAATTAAAAATTAGTTATCAAGGCTATGCATTTAGTTTCTGCGCAAAGTCTCAGGAGATCCCTAGAGGCCACTATAAATGAAATAATTTTACAAATAACAAACATATGTTATTACAGATTTAGAAAATTTAAGGAATAAAGAGTAGACAACTCATGAAAGTATCTGTAATAACACACGCAAGTTATTTTAAGTATATCTCTGACTGGTAAACATGTTAACAGTTAAATGAGAAAACTAAAGCCTTTTGATTATTTTATAATAATCATAATTTATCTCAGGTGCACTATTTAAAAGATAAAGAGATGTGGTATGATCTCCAATGAGACTATCTTCCAGACTGATCATTTAATAGCTAGTCAACAGATTGATGTAAAGTTCAACTTCACTGGAAATTCATAAATTTCAAAAACATATAAAGAATTAGGTGTGACGCTAAATTCTTCAATAAACTATACAGCCTTTTCTTCTTCTTTGTATCATTGTTTGTTGTTTTCCCCATACAAATTTAAAAATCAACGAGTATTGAAAACACATAATTTCCTATAGATTTAGATTAACAAGCAAAATAAGTCAGTGTAGGTAAACAAATCCCTGAAAAGCATTATATATATATTTTGATTGATTGGTGTTTAATGCCACTTTCAGCACTAATTTGACTATTGTGCTATTTCCTAGAGGTCTATGTATATTGGTGTAGGAAGTTGGAGTGCCATGAGAGAACCACCAAACCTTTGATAGTAAAACTGACAATCCTAGACAATTATACAGGTAGATCTTTAGGTTAAAGAGCACAAATGTGATATTTTTTTTTGTGTGCAAATGTAACATATGTTAATCCCCAAATCTATGCAAATGTAATACACCTGTTTTTACAGTTTTAGACATGTACCTGACAGAAAGAGAAATTGTTAAGAAATATCATGGGATGTGATAAAATAATGTCTTACCAATGATAAATTTTACATTTTTTCCTACCAGAATTCATCTTTGCATTCAGTTAAATTGTATAGGAAAAACATATCTTTTAATGGGAAATTTTCAAACCGAAAGGGACACATGGGCCACTTTTACATAACAAAGTGATTTGATTTTTTTTTACATCAAAATGGACGACTTTCGAGTTTGTGCACTTTCCAGTAAATTTCATATGTCACAATGCTTCCCAAACAAAAAAAATTGAGGAACAAATCATGGTAACAAATGATAAACAAATCGTATGATTTCTTTGTGATTTGAAAGTGATAAAATTTCACATGCAAATGAGCTAACAAATCACAATAACAAATCACGAACAAACTGCTTACAATTCATAAGAGGGGCCTCGGTGGCCGAGTGGTTTAAGTAGTTACTACTGTAATCACTAGCCAGTCAACACTGAGGTTGTGAGTTCGAACCCCGCTCGTGCGGGTGCACTCGACTCAATCTTAATTGACTAGGATTGTCAGTTTTCCTATCGAAGGTCGGTGGTTTTCTCCGGGCACCCGGCTTCCTCCACCAATAAAACTGGCCGCCACAAAATAGCCCAAAAGCGGTGCTTAAAAGTGGCGTTAAAACACCAAAAATAAAATAAAATACAATTCATAAGCAAATCATAAACAAATAGTGAAGAAATTGTTTTGAAATCATTAACAAATCAGAAGTAATTGCTTTCCTACTTCAAGCAAATCGCAAACAAATTGTTTTCAAATCGTAAAGAAATTGTAAAGAAATTGTTATCAAATCTTTAACAAATCAGAAGTAAATCATATTCCTACCTCAAGCAAATCATAAACAAATTTTTTCAAATTATAAAGAAATTATTAACAAATTGTTATCAAATCTTTAACAAATCAGAAGAAAATCATATATTCCTACCCCAAGCAAATCACAAGCAAATCGTAAATAAATTGGCATCAATCATCAATTCACAGATTAAATCATTTACATCCAGATCAAAAATATGTTCTGCCCCTGAAAACCCCAAACTTTGAAGCGCAATTGTCTTCATTTTACCTTTAATAGCTACTCCTCTAATTGTAAAAAGGAATACTATCTTTGGTTGCGATGAGGGACGAATTGTTCCCTCTGTGTAGGTTTCTCTTACTTTTCTCCCGAATTTGACTATAACGAAATTTGAAAAAACATAGGCAACCACGTGTACTTAGTAGAATGATGTCGAATAGGTGATGGGTCTTAGTCTTGGTCCAAATCTGCTACATTGTATTATAGCTTTGTCCATTTTGCCCGGGACGTGGTCAGTAAACAACAATTAAAACATTGAACTTGCCAGTGAATTTTGTCTGCTGGCACGGGAAGCTAGTCTTGAAATGAATGTTTTGATCTGTTTACACATCTTTTACACATTTTTTTTGAAAATTATTCCTTACAGCACAAAACATCATGATTATAACGAGATACTGAAATGCACAGTTTCTGATTAAAGGTTAATTAACGTTTGAATAGTATTAGTTGAATATGTGAAATTATAAATAAATAACTGAGATTCCTTACCACCATCATCTTTTATAGACTGAATGAAACTCCTCATCTTGCAACCTTCTTTGTTCAGTTATTATAGAACAGTATTTGAAATTTGAATTTGACCTCAACCGGAAGTCAGAGAGATAGATAAACAAAGAAAGTTTGAATGCATTAATATTTTATTCATTGTAGCAAATCATCAATGAATCACACCAAGATAGCTAACAAAGTTAACAAATCATTTTCAAATCATTTTATATGAAATTCAAAGTTAACAAATCATAACGAAATCACACCATTCTAGCTAACAAAGTTAATAAATCTCTTTCAAATCATTTCATACGATATTCTAAGTAAACAAATCATAAAGAAATCACACAAAACAGAAACAAATTGCTTACAAATCATACAATAGAAAGAAATCACAAAGCAATCAGTTTTAGGGAATTTGGAAAATTCTGATTTGTTTATGATTTGTTTAATGAATCGCAAGCAAATGGTACTAACAAATCGCAGAATCATGATTTGAAAGAGATTTGAATACGATTTGAAAGCAATTTGTTCATTTATTTTCTGTTTGGGTTATGTTAATATGTCACAGTAGAAACCGATTGCGCGGGGCAGCTGTTTGGTAACTCCTTCTTAAAAAAACTTAGAGATTGGTGTATAAAGATAAAACTTTTACTTCTGATTGTATAAATAAAATGTTGAAAAACCATTTATAGCAAATGCTTTACTGTTTCCATATAAAACAATGTTAAGTTCTATTCGTCCGACCTTGGACTATTACACTAATATAATAGTCTACATGGTCTAGGTCCGACAGGCAGCTAGGCAGCTCCCTTGCTATGCTTGTCACTGATAATGTTACCCAGCTGAGCTGCCCAGTGAGGGATTCAAGGGGGGGTTCCAGGATTGGAACCCCCCTTTTTTGACGATCAATGCTTTTGAATGGGGACATAAGGTTGGAACCCCTCTTTATCCTGGGTTAGGGAACCCCCCTTTTAGAAATGGCTGGATCCGCCCCTGCTGTCCATGTTTATTTTGATGCTAAGGCTAAATTTTATACCATTAATGCTTGAAATTGATCAGCTTCTCGTTTTAGATTATTTTGTTTTAAATGTCGAAGAAAAGGAATTCAATGAACAGTTGTGCTATAACCAAAACCCTTCTTGTGAAAGTCGTCGGATATACAGTTAATGATCATTCAACAAGTTCACAAATCAAACAAACACTTTTGTAAAGTAAGGAATGTATATGTATATCAATCGAAACTGTCAAAATGTTTTCAAAATATATACTTACGTTACTTCAGTCAGACACAGCAAGTAACTGTCAAAAGACAAATGGCGCGAAATCATAGCGTGGATATTTTCGAAAGCTATCGGGATTTTTCATCATTCTAATCTTTACGGCTGTACTCTCATCAGTTTACAGTCTTCAATATCTTATAATTGCCTACCCATTAACGAATAATTATCAGAATTTCATATGGTTCCATACAAATATTTTAACAGTTATTATTCATGTTATTTTTATCAATTTATGAAAATGAAACGCATGTTAACAAAAACGTGTATCTACAGTCCCGTTGCCGATTATGTCTCTTTATAGTCATATTTATATGTTTATTAGTTTATTTTTGTTTTTCATTTCTGTTTTTGCTTTTTTTTCTTATTTCGATTCCTCTGCTAATCAAAGGGAAGCTATCCTCATATTATTTTGATACACTGAAAAGTACTGGACAACGATTCTATCGATGAACTGACGTGTACTAAAATGTACTTAACAGTACTGGATTTAACGCTACGCGTTTTTTCTTAATTACCTGAATCAGTACTGACTGGTACTTAATCGATTGCAATAGTTAGTGTACTGAACATGTACTGAACAACTGAAAAAGATCTTAACATTTTTCCTTGCGGTAAATTCAGGCATTTAAGAGTTGTTCAGTTTAAAATGACCGTTTCAGTAGTAAAACCCGTTACTAGTGTCTCTTCAAAACAATATGACGCTTAACACTTTTTAACGGAATTCTAAACTCGATATCAATTCATTTGTGGTATTATAATAGACTGTATATAGATATAAGAAGATGTGGTATGAGTGCCAATGAGACAACTCTCCATCCAAGTCAAAATTTATAAATGTATGTTCAGATTTGGAGATAAATTATAAATGTCCTCGTTGTCTTTTTTTGTTGCAAGTTAACACCACTTGTATATGCAATTACAGCCTAAGGCCTAATATTTGGTATTCGATTTGAGTATTTGTACAATTTTGTGCATGTTCGACAATTGGTCTAACCGTGATTTGTTTTAATCTGATATTATTCGGTTTCTTTTTGTAAATAAAATCTGTTTCAATCATTAGATATGAAACAACTGATACATTTTTTCGGAAACAACTATGGTTCATTATGCTGTCAGATTAATTGAAATGAAATGCAATCAAAATATATGATTTTTTCATGTAAGTTCCAAAAGCAAATGCTGCTGGGCGGATAGTTTGAATGTACTTGGAAACCTTGAACAACCCAAACAGGGCCAATGAGAGAGAGAGGCAAAAGATACCAAAGGGACATTCAAACTCATAAGTCAAAAATAAACTGAAAACACCATGGCTAAAAAAGAAAAAAGACTAACAGAAAATCAATAGTATACAAAACACAACATAAAAAACTAAAGACTGAGCAACACGAACCCCACCAAAAATTGGAGGTTATCTCAGGTGCTCCAGAAGGGTAAGCAGATCCTGCTCCACATGTGACATAATTTCGTATTTACAGAATAGGACTAAAACAGAAAATCGTGCATCAGTTGACTCCATGCAGTATGTCAATGTAGTTTTAACAAGTAACAAGCAAAAACGATCATTCCGTGTGATTATCACAAAAAAAAACTTCGTCATAAAAGTCTTAAAAAAAGATATGATGTGTACATTCACAACTCACAATAACAACACCCATTTTAAAACTAAAAGCAGAAGCATAGTACTTTTTTTTTAATTATTGAACTTATATCACATTCAGACTTTCAACATTGAACAACCGATCATATATCACTGCAAGTTGAGGACCAGAACATCTGGTATAGCAGAATGCTTTGCTAGATGTCGGTTAGTTTCTGGTCTCATAAACGAATGTTAAATTTTACAGCAGTGTTGTCCCTTAAAGCGAAATTATGATAAAGTGGATATTGTAATAGGAAATTACTTGTCTAACAAGCACGAGGGGGATGTTGCAGGATTTTCTTATTTACCTCTAGTCAAATGTCAAGGAACCATAGTAATCGATACTAATCCCATAATTACATAATAGTTATTGAAAAACTGGTCATTATCGTGATATATGGACTGTCCTACGGGCAGTCCATGTATCACGATAATAACTAGTTCTTCAATAATTATTATGTTTATTTCACTGAGGACCCAGGTTTTTAAAAATTCTCATAAATTTAAATTGTTCAAAGCAAACTCGAGTTATTGTACGATTTCTATAGGAAAGAGTGAAGACCAGTCATAGTGATAACTATAAGTCACTGCCATATATTTAAGTGCATTTTTTCAGTATATGAATACAAAATAAAGTTTTCTATAATTTTATAATTTACGAAATCACTCTAAACAGAGAAACCACGCCCCACTGGTCATTAACATGTAAAAGTCCGTAAACGACCGGTTTTCTGGTCCGTTTTTTTTCTGTTACAGACCGATGGAATTTATTATTGAAAAATAAAGAATGTCATGTGGCCCCTTGTTATCCAATAATAAAAGCTTATTCTTAACCGATATGGAATAATATTAGATACAAATATCTGTTCTCAATGATTTCACAACAACATCACGACGCTATATTTCTAACTTTGAAACTATAGGCTCCAGGTTTAAAGAAAATATTTGATGACAGATTTGAACTATATAAATGTTTTTCATCTCTACCTGTTATTTTGTGGTATCAAGTCACCACTTCAAGACCTGTTCCTAAGTCCTGGTAATGTGTCAGAATGTCTGACATGGCTATCAGTGGACTGTTATTCTGTAGTTAGCAGTTCGACAAAAAAATCAAGGTATATTTTTACCAGTAGTCTGTCCATGTTTTCGCTCTGGTAATGTAATTTTTGTTCCCTAATGCCAAATACTCAATGAATAAATTAATGAACGTATCATTGTTTTAGGAGTCAAACCTTTTATATAACATAAGACCTAAATTAGACTAAATAAGACGATCTGGTTGACAAGCTCTTATTATTCCTTTTAATTGAGTTCTATTATCCCAATGTGTTAGTAGTTATTTATATTTTTTAACATACATTCACATTTTTCGTTTGAGGACAAAGATTAAATATAGATAGTATTCTATTCGACCTTATTTAAGTTTCAGTTTTTATCCTAGACATTCGTTGAACGTTAAACTGGTTAATATTCTTTTTCTACAACTTTAAAACAAATCAAACCTATAGTTTAAGCAAGTCCTAATACAGATTCATATGTTTTCGTAGTGGTAAAGTAAGTTCAGCTAAAATGAATTAAAACAGTTTAGAAAACAACCTTTTAGATAGTCAAACGGTTCATATAACAAGTTAAATTTTGTTGACTTATGCACATTGACCTTCAACATGGCGGCATAGGTAAATTTCTATAACTGAATGATATTAACTGCATCAATTTTACAGCACCAGATGCGCATTTTGAAACCTATTGTTAAAGATAAATAAAACTTGTTTTTTAAAGGCGAAAGATACATACGGAACAATGAAAAAATCATTATCCGTAGAGAAATCGACATCAAGTAGATGCCGGGATTCCGGAAAGACAGTGTGAAAATATCCGTGGGTATCTGTGACAAAGATATTTCATAACGGTAACCCACCTCATGATTGCGTGCGTAAAAAAACATCGGTGTGATTAAATGAACTTTACCAATTGAAACCTGTGATACTATTGATTCTTTGTAAGCAGCAACCCTCTTTACAGAAATCATGAGAGAGAATGCAAGGTAAAGGATAACATATAAACTTGGAGGTATATTGTCTATATGCAGTATCTGTTCGAGTGTTGTAACATTGAAATGAAAAGTTCACAATTGGAAACTGAAATCATCTCTTTTGTCATTACGTTTGGTTCCTGAGCGACACTCCTTGTCAATTTCTAGATGTAAGCCAAGATATGAGACAGAATTAACTGTATCTGTTGCAACCTTAATTTCAAGTTCTATGGGATAGATGCGTTTATTAAAATCACAAAAACCTAAGTTGTGAGCTAAAACACATTTTGAAAAGAAGAAATTTCCATAGGAATACCAATCGTGTGTTGAAAAACGTAACAAATATGTTGCCAACATACATGTAGATGTTAAGCATCTTGATTATATTATTTTCAGAAACTGTGTTTGAATCAGAGAGTTTTGTTTCAAATTATGATTTATCCCTTCCAAATTATGTACATTTATGGGCTATTGTATATGTGTTAATCGATTTAATACTATGACTGCGGAAAGTCCTGACGGGAATCTTATTACCCAACTGAACACTCCGTCCGGGAACATTAAAACATTAAAGAGTTAATTTTCATTGTTTTGTGTATTTTGTTAGAATGAAAGCAGACAGTTCAATATAGGCATGAATAAAATACTGTACTTGAAAGAGTTGACTGAGAGTGATTACGACAGTTTTTCAAAATGCTTACTCAAAATTAGGTAAACGGTATTATTTATTAAGTTATACCCATACAATTTAAACGAACAAAAAGATTAGGCGGAAAAGTATGGCGCGGTAAACGAACGGAAACACCTGAGTGGATTTTAAACATTTTCACCATGTTTGCACATCATATTAAATGGCACGCAAAAGTTGTTAAATAGTTGAAATTTAGAAACATTTTGAGATCATAATATGATTAAGGAATTTACCACCTATTTCTGGACTGTTTAACTTGCAGGTACATTAAATTGTTCAATAATACTGTGTGATAAATTTAACAATAAATACAAACGGATAGATAAAAGAAAATCAATAGTCGAATAGGGGAGGACATACTAACGGTATAATAAATAACACAAAAGATTAGGCAGCACAAAACCCACTAAAATACGGGGAAGAAGTCCAAGGCTCTGGAAAGGTAATTCATAAAGACGTACATCGGATATTTTGAAAGTGATATTAAGTTTGACATTAATCAGGAATTAATACATGATTAATCATATTCTATCTATCTTTTTAAATCTTAGTTAAAACATGTTTTTGCTGATTATGTTATGTCGTCTGTCTGATGATCAGTACCATTTGTTTAAATTTTATTTAACGTAACAACCAATACCGTAAGAAAAAGAAGTTATAGGTGTTCACGGGACCCTTCATTTACCAGACTTTTCTGTTAAAAAGAAAAGGAAAGTACATCGTACAGTAACTGTAATTATCCCTAGCCTTCTGTCGTAAACGTAAGTTCTCAATCTACACCTTTTTCATTTTCTAGATGTTAGACAGACTTAACTGTATTTGCTTTTTTTTGATACAATTTCAATGGGATAGATGCGTTCAAACAGTAAACAAACTTTGAATAATTTTTGAGAGAACATCATCTACTAGTATATAGCGGGACTTGAGGTTAAAGGATACTGCTAACTTCTTGTAATTCTTTCTGAGAAGGTTAGCCAGGTTATTTTCAAAATGTGGATTATCTTTACCTTGAACAAGACATAAACCATTCTTTTAATGTAATACACTTTGACTAGTTCTTTTAATCTGTAAAATCTTTTAGTTTTGAATGAAGAATGCTAATGTAAGAATAGAAATGCGACAAAAGTATGGCGAGATAAACGTTTCTTTCAGTTGTAAGAGTCGAAAGTTACAAGAATAGAAATATACAGGCCAAAACACCTGTGTCCGTTTTCGCAAATTTTGAGCATTGTACAAGATGGCATCTAATACTTTATATATGTACGAAGTAATTCTGAAAATATAAATATGTAGTGACATCATTATATTGACAAACGAAAGCAGCCACTTTACGTATACAATATACAATGTAAATACATAGGTATACATATTTCTGAACTTCATTCATTAAGTAAATTGAATTGTGATCAGTTATATTCTACTAGTGTGAAATACAATAAATGCAAATGGGTGACGATTTCAAATTCACGAGAAGAAAAGGGAAGGACACAATCATGGTTAGAATTAAAACAAACAAAGTCCACGAATCAAAATTTAAGTTAGAGCAATTACCACAAAAATGCTGGAATGAAGTCTGTGATTCTCAAAATGAAGTTCACAAGTTATTTTCAAAGTACTATTTTAGATTTTCAACTGGTTTACAAGGCCAGTGGCGTCGAAATATTTGGGTCGCAAATGGGACAATGTAAATGTATATGGTCATAAACATATTCATGAAGGGTTTCCCACGGTCCTTGCCATAGTTAGAATAAGTCTCCAAACATAATGGAAGTGAGAGTTTTATTTTTTACTGTTTAGAGCGGGTTTACTCAAATAGATTTGACAACAAGAGCAAAGCGGTTGACTCAAACCCGGTATCCTTTTTAAATAGATATATCTGTTTTTGGTTAACGGGTTTGCATAAACCATTTATCACTTGACGTTAAGGAAAATGCATTATATCAAACAATCATGCAATGCAACTGAAAGCACATAAAACCATTACACAAATTACATTTAGGAACATTGCAAAGAAAGAAAATATGCTCCTCTGCTTTATTTCTGATGTGTCGAGTGACCTAAATCTTAAAAAAATATTGCTTAAACTAGAATGTTCTCCCCATTTGAAAAAATGTAATATATCGTAAAAAGAAATACAAAAGAAGGCGTTTTAGTACATTTTTCGGTACAATATAAATTACTGTAATGGTTTATTTGATGTTGCTTATTTCATATATTCGAACGGAAAATGGTTTGATAAATAGTTATTGTATTAAAACAAAATCCAACATGTTTAATTAGACGTAACAAAATCATTTATCAGGTTTATATTGTTTAATCTTGCTTATTATTTTGCTAAAAGAATTTTGGTTGTAAATTCTGTAAGTTGACTCTCCTCGTTCATTTTTATACTATTTTAATACATATGCATATGTACAGACAACTTGTTACCACTAGTTACTACAGTTTCCCTTTAGAAAGACAATGGTTCTTTACGGTTTGATGTTTTCTTGACCAGTATAAACGATTTAGCCAAAAGGTGCTGGGATTGGCGTTAAACATATTCCCTTAGACCATTGGTAATATCAACAGTATTATTAGGAATGTGTGACAGATTTATAAGACACGGTCTTTTTGGTATAAACCCGCTTCAAACTGTTATGACCTGATGTTATGTTAACTTTTCAAATGTGACAATATTGAAACACTTGCAAGATAGATTCAGATTAGTTTTTTCTTATAATATAAAGTCCTGCATGCTCCTGCAGTCCAGTGGTTGTAGTCGATTGTTGATTGATATCATTGTCTTTCGTGAGATGTATTTGGCTAAAATTAGGAAGTTAGTTTTCGCTTTTTAATTGTTTCAAATTTTGTTTTCCCTGACTGAGCCTTTTAAAGCTGAATATATCGTTTGTATTTCCCTTACTGTTAATTGCTTCACAGTGATCAGGAGTTTTTTTTACATCCTTGCCTCTTTTGATGGAGGATGTCTCATTAGAAATCAAACATCATCTCTATATTTCTATATTTCTATATTGTTATATAAATGTGTCGAATATTCAGTTTTTACCCAGAACATATTTTGCATTTGACGTCTTACTATGAAAGAACAGTCTAGATTGAGGTTAGTAAATATAAAATTTTGAACAACAAATATAAAGCCGTCATTTACTAACAAAGTCCGGTAGAAGTGATTACAATTTAGAAGTAACATTAGGCGGTAAAAATGCAGTAGATCTAAGAACTGGTATTTGTAAGGTAAAACATTTCTTGTTTTCCATTGCATTCATTGTCAAACCCTAACAATATAGGAAACAGTCTAATAAATGATATAAAAATAGTATCCTGATCTTTACAGCGAAACCAAATTGACTTATTCATAAAGCTTACCCAAATTTTTTTTTGTATCGGTCGGCAACATGTCTTGAAACATCAAGTATTTATTCTTTTCTTTCCTTAAGGATGTTTGTTCCTCTGTTTTGAAATAACAAGCTTTTAAGAAGATCATTATAAATTGATAATTTATATAAAAAAAACGGTACTTAAAAACCAGGCAAAAAATTATAGGTCCGTGTCTTTGATTTTGAGATATAATCATTTGAAAATTTGGAGGAAAATGATTCACTCTAGACTTTTTATACATTTAACATTGGCTCCTTTTTTCTCTCAAAACAAAATAAATAACAAGGATTTTTTAAGATTTTCAAAAATGGCCTTTTAAACTATATGTTATAAAATGATCAAAAGAAAAGTAAGGGTTAGCGGGCAAAATGTTTTTGGGCACTACATGGATAAAACTAGAGGATTCCGAATATCTGACAAAAAGTCAAAAACAAGTGTAGCGAACATCCTTAATCTGATTGAGGAAATGTTGAATACATCAAAACCTTAGTTGTGACTAGGTTGGGGATTGAAGTTTCATTGTCTTATTGGTTGGGATGAGCAGAAGCGAAAAAAGGTACCCTCGTATTTGTTCAGTTTTTAAAATCGTGAAACTTATCAACTTACTACTTCCCTCCTTATGTCTAGATATTAAAACTTTTCTTAAATTTCCATTGGTTTTCATAATGCATTTAAATTAACACCCACACACACAAATGCGTATAATTTTATTCTCACGAGATAATCATTATCTACACCTGAAATCCTCTTAACTTTCATCAGTGATTGTAATGTATCTATTCATTAATATTATCTTTGATAAGTTCATTTTAAAATCAAAATGATTTCAGTTTAAGAAATATGACCACCTTATGGTCCTCCTCTTTATAAAGATAGTGATTGAAGTTTAAAGAATATAACATTCCCTTGTTGTTATGGTGTAATTGATTTTTTGAAAAAGGTTAATAAAGGTAAATTTTAAAACAGTGTATTGTATACAGTATTTGAAATGGTTTCATATTTTTAAACTGGAGTAATCTAATCCCACAAAAGAAAAACGAAGTTAATTAGGACAATTCGTTGTTGAACAAAATTTGATGAAAATAAGGTATATTTCGCGGTGGTGTCTTGCCATGGCTTTGTTTGGACTTGTTTGTTTGCTTTTGGCCTTGAATGTTTGTCCCTAATATTTTATTAACTATGTATTTACATTCAGGTATCACAGATCAAATTTATTCGTTCATAGTGTGTTAATTTACGTTTTTGATTGAGTTAAGCCTTCCAATTGTTATTTTATCGTGTGTTTTCTATGTTGTGATGTTATACTATTGTTTCAGAAAAGGGAGAAGGTTTGGTACCATTAAAACGTTTAATCCCGCTTCAAATGTTTGCACCTGTCCTAAGTCAGGAATCTGATGTACAGTAGTTGTCGTTTGTTTATGTAATTTATACGTGTTTCTCGTTTCTCGTTATTTGGATGGAGAGTTGTCTCATTGGCACTCACACCACATCTTCCTATATCTATGATACAACTTATTGCTACTTTCGTTTTTGATAAAGAACTTGAAATGTACATAGAACAATGTAGAATAAAACTTGTTTATCCGTTTGAATTGAATAAAACAATTGAACAATTTGATAGAACTGTTCATTAAAGGATTATGCTCAAATATATGGCTATACTTACAACTAAAATTATCAAGAATGACAGAACAAGGAACTATATTGAATATAAGATTTAAAACATCCATTAAAACATACCAAAACAAATTAAAGGCCAAATAAAGTACAAAGTTAAAGAGCATTGATGATTGTTTCAGATTCTAATATGACGTCCTTCTTTCGCTTTGGAAACAAAGCCATGTTCTAATTACAATTATATGGGCTGCACGTGATTGACGTCACAATTGGAATTGCAACGTCAGTTGTATTCTGAACAACTCCGGAGGTCGAAATGGACAGTTTTGTTGATGTTGCTATCTAGGAAATTAAATAAAATCATTTTAAAAGTAAGTTTACGTAAACATGTTATTTTTTTATCGTTCAACTGTTGATTTTCTGTAACGAAGTGGTTCATCAAATCAAAATATCAAAATGGCTGCCTTTTGAATGTGTATTATAGGTCCGCTTCGAAGTACAAAAGTTCTTAATATTCCTATCAGAATCGAAATAATTCTATCATGCCATGCTTTATGCTCATTTTAACATGGGTAGGCATTATATTTGTTAATATTATACACCTCGCTAACGCTCGGTATAAAGATATTTACATATAATGCCTACCCATGTTAAATGAGCATAAAGCATGGCATGAAAGAATTATTCTTAATTTAAGGCGGTTCTATATTTTTATTGATTTGAGAATTCAGATTTAATCCACACCCGCTAACTAATTATAGATCATCGAATTCTCTTTAATCTGACTGCTGTGGGAACAAATTGCCCTCTGAACGTCGTGAATGTGATACGCTTAATTTTGGTGTATCCACCACTGTGCTGTTTATTCCCAAAATATTCTTGTCACCCAATGAAAAGCCTACCTAATGAATGAAAAACAAAAACAAACAACGGTCATCAATAGCTGTGACGTGTTTATACAAAATTTAAATCTATAAATCGTCGTGAGCCTAGAAAAATTATAAAACAAATTGATACTTTGAATAATCTGCTATACCAATCAAATTCTGAAGGACAAAAACTTGGGAACATACAAAAAAAAATCATCGAATACATTACATTAGAAGACGTTAAATTAGTTGCAGCAAATAGCAATAGCAATCAGATTTTTAAAAGACCATTTAATTGAATAAAAAACTTCTGTGTTAGTATTGAAGTGTAGTAAAGAGTGTCGTCAGGTAAAACCTCTACCGAATGGAAAGAACCATCAAAAGCTATTTCTTTATCTATAATATCGAAAGAGTTTTACAATCCAAAACATGGTCCTCCTCTTTATAAAGATATTGATTGAAGTTTAAAGTATATAACATTCCCTTGTTGTTATGGTGTAATTGGTTTTTGAAAAGGTTAATAAAGGTAAATTTTAAAACAGTGTATTGTATACAGTATTTGAAATGGTTTTCATATTTTTAAACTGGAGTAATCTAATCCCACAAAAAGAAAAACGAAGCTAATTAGGACAATTCGTTGTTGAACACAATTTGAAGAAAATAAGGTATGCTTATTGCTACTTTCGTTTTTGATAAAGAACTTGAAATGTACATAGAACAATGTAGAATAAAACTTGTTTATCCGTTTGAATTGAATAAAACAACTGAACAATTTGATAGAACTGTTCATTAAAGGATTATGCTCAAATATATGGCTACACTTACAACTAAATTATCAAGAATGACAGAACGAGGGACTATATTGAATATAAGATTTAAAACATCCATTAAAACATACCAAAACAAATTAAAGGCCAAATAAAGTACAAAGTGAAAGAGCATTGATGATTGTTTCAGATTTAAGGCGGTTCTATCATTCTTTATTGATTTGAGAATTCAGATTTAGTCCACACCCGCTAACTAATTATAGATCATCGAATTCTCTTTAATCTGACTGCTGTGGGAACAAATTGCCCTCTGAACGTCGTGAATGTGATACGCTTAATTTTGGTGTATCCACCACTGTGCTGTTTATTCCTAAAGATATTCTTGTCACCCAATGAAAAGCCTACCTAATGAATGAAAAACAAAACAAACAACGGTAATCAATAGCTGTGACGTGTATATACAAAATGACAAGCTATAAATCGTCGTGAGCCTAGAAATATGATAAAACAAATTGACACTATGAATAATCTGCTATACCAATCAAATTCTGAAGGACAAAAACTTTGGAACATAAAAAAAATCATCGAATACATTACATTAGAAGACGTTAAATTAATTGCAGCAAATAGCAATAGCAATCAGATTTTAAAAGACCATTTAATTAAATAAAAACTTCTGTGTTAGTATTGAAGTGTAGTAAGAGTGTCGTCAGGTAAAACCTTTACCGAATGGAAAGGACCATCAAAAGCTATTTCTTTATCTATAATATCGAAAGAGTTTTACAATCCAAAACATGGTCCTCCTCCTTATAAAGATATTGATTGAAGTTTAAAGTATATAACATTCCCTTGTTGTTACGGTGTAATTGATCTTTTTGTAAAGGTTAATAAAGGTAAATTTTAAAATAGTGTATTGTATACAATATTTGAAAAGGTTCTCATATTTTAAACTGGAGTAATCTAATCCCACAAAAGAAAAACGAAGCTAATTAGGACCATTCTTTGTTCGTTGTTGAACACAATTTAATGAAAATAAGGTATGGTATAACTTTTTGCTACTTTCGTTTTGATAAAGAACTTGAAATGTACATAGAACAATGAAGAATAAAACTTTTTATCCGTTTGAATTGAATAAAACAACTGAACAATTTGATAGAACTGTTCATTAAAGGATTATGCTCAAATATATGGCTACACTTACAACTAAATTATCAAGAATGACAGAACGAGGACTATATTGAATATAAGATTTAAAACATCCATTAAAACATACCAAAACAAATTAAAGGCCAAATAAAGTAAAACGTTAAAGAGCATTGATGATTGTTTCAGATTTAAAGCGGTTCTATTATTCTTTATTGATTTGAGAATTCAGATTTAATCCACACCCGCTAACTAATTATAGATCATTGAATTCTCTTTAATCTGATTGGGAACAAATTGCCCTCTGAACGTCGTGAATGTGATACGCTTAATTTTGGTGTAACCACTGTGCTGTTTATTCCTAAAGATATTCTTGTCACCCAATGAAAAGCCTACCTAATGAATGAAAACAAAACAAACAAGGTAATCAATAGCTGTGACGTGTTTATACAAAATTTAAATCTATAAATCGTCGTGAGCCTAGAAAATTATAAAACAAATTGATACTTTGAATAATCTGCTATACCAATCAAATTCTGAAGGACAAAAACTTGGGAACATACAAAAAAAAATCATCGAATACATTACATTAGAAGACGTTAAATTAATTGCAGCAAATAGCAATAGCAATCAGATTTTTAAAAGACCATTTAATTGAATAAAAACTTCTGTGTTAGTATTGAAGTGTAGTAAAGAGTGTCGTCAGGTAAAACCTCTACCGAATGGAAAGGACCATCAAAAGTTATTTCTTTATCTAAAATATCGAAAGAGTTTTTACAATCCAAAACATAATTAATTTCATTACTTTCATATGATTTACTACAAAAGTTAATAACAAGTTCCTTAAGTTTAACAGCACAAAAAGATAAGCACTTACAAACAGCTGAGATGAAGCGATATTTGACAATTTTTAAAGTCAAAGTAGGCAATTCATTGAAGGTGTTTAGAGAAGGCGTTAATTTGAGATGTGGTGGTGACTGTTTTACTATTTGACTCTCTGTGGAGCGCACTGCCTTTAATGTAGAATAATTTACAATTTCATTGTCAAGAACTTCAGTTCATTATTTACGTCATAACAATACCACATTGTTATCTGCTTTGCCGGCCGGTACGAACACAATTGTCTTTGCGAGTGCTTGAAGTTTGTTTTTAATGCTTGAATTGGTTGTATCATTAACCCTTTGGTTAAATATACTAGAAATGTGCTTAAATCTACGAAAACAAGTTTTTAGACATCTGTGGACATTTTTTTTAAGTGTTAAGTTTAGTCAAGTATCATAATACTGTTCGAAATTTACGCTTAACAGTCACATACAATATTGATATTCTGGATTTTAGTTTGCGATTAGAACGGCTCTGTTGTAAGATAAATTAAGAGGCTTTAACTTTTACTGTTTATGATATTGTTATGTTTTCCTTTTCTCATGAATAGAAATGGACGATGATAAATGGGAAAATGCTTATGTGCAAGACACGTACAACGACGTATTTCATATATATAACAATCAACAAGATGATCCCGAGTATTCAAAGAAATTAAATCTTATATATGAGTGCCAGAAACTTGTAGGTAATGACAGATCAGGAAGATTACCTCTGAACATTGCCGTAATTGGAGCTCCAGGTTGTGGAAAGTCCTCGTTTCTCAACACGGTTTTTGCTAGTTTCAATACTGACAGTTGGCGGGATATTGCTCCTGTTGGATTTAATAAAAACGAGGTTCTCAATTACACTTCACAGAACGTTTCAAAAGGTTAGTGAATTCAATTTCTTAGTAGACGAAATTCATATAAAACACGGTAGCCAATGCAGATCTAATTCTATTGTTATATAAACGCAATAAGTGCTTAGCCTCCGAAATCATCCATGTTCATTCGCGGTATTTTTTGGGGTATATATTGCTCAATTTCTAGTTTTCGATGTAGTGTTTTGTAAATTGTTGTTTGTCTTTTCGTCGTTTATCTTTTTGTCAATTGTGCAGACCGTTTCCTTGTTTTTATAACAAGGATACAAATATATACATAAATACCCAAGCATTATTTTAATTCTGATTCAGCAATTAGTATTTATGTATGAATTATCAATTGAATCTTCCGTTTGTCTTAGTAGACGTGCTAATAAAAGGATATTAATACTACTGCGAAATCAAAAACCGATCTGCATGAAATTTAGTCGAAAATACAAATACCGATATTATATCATAGTACGCCATGTGTTATTTTATCAGAAGATCTTTCTTACACTATTTTTCGATATTATACAGCATTGTCTTGCCTACCGTTCATAATACCAATCGATCATAAAGAGCTTTGTGTAATTTTTAAAGCAACATGTACGTTCTTCTCTGGTTTTCTTTTTGTTGTGACTAAGATGAAGACTGGAAGTCTCAGAACAGAGGAATAACTGAACCTCTCAAAAACGTAATGAGCACGTACAATTCCGAAACTTAACCTTCATTGTAATTGGTTGTCTCGAGTAATATCTAAATACTGCGTCTTTGTTTAAATGCAGTTTAGAGCTGACATTTGAAAAACGAAACTTTTTAAGAAAGTAGAAAGTTTGTAGCATACTTGCATCCGTTCACATATTTTGTAACTGAAATGAATATTGAAAGGAAAACGATTTCATTCTTACTGAAAATTTTCTTAGAAAAAGTCATCTGCATTCGTCCAAACGAAAAATTAAACGAGCTAATATTATTTTTTGGTTCAGGTATTTCAAATCATGAATACAACACAGCAATTCTAAAGCGACGATATTAAATAAATATATAACATTTTTATCGCTATTTTGTGATTTTTTCCTTTGATCTTTTTTTGTGATAATTTTTCATATCATGCTACTCGCTTGAGATGGAAAATTATCGCTAGAAACTAAGGAGGCACGTGGCGTTGCTAATGAAATTGACAACGTCGTCATAGGTAAAATAGCGATAAACAGATTATCATTGGTCATCTCAACTCGATTGCTTTTCTCGCTTTCGCCGTACCGGCTCAAGCGAGAATATCAATCTCGTTGAGATGATCAACGATAATCTATAATTATACATACTGGACATTATTTATCATACGCTCAAGAACGAAAATGAATTAAGATGTATAACGATACTTCCTATTGTACTTGAGCAGCTTCACTAAAAAGGACTATTACAGAGGAGGTTCCAAAGATGACGGTGTTCTGTTGCCAACATTTTTAGACATGACTGGTTTTCCTGATGAAAATTCTAAAACTGTTTTGGATCTGTTAGAGATGGTATTTTCTGGTAGAATCAAAGAGCAACAGAAACTGTCGAATTTCGTACAGGGAGCCGAACACCTGTCTTCGAGTGTAAATTATAATAAAGAGGTCAAGCATCTACCGGTCGATCGAATCATTGTTGTTTTACACTTGATCCTGATTCTCCTTTACCATTTAATCTGTTGTGTAGCATAGTGGAAGCTTCACGAAAAAACAGAGGTATGTTTCAGAATAATGGTCTTTGAGGCAAGAATTTTTTTTCTTGACATTTACAGCACGAGAATATCTAAAATTCAGCACATGTTAAGTATTAATGTCCTCTGACATTTCTGATGTATTATATATCTAATCAGTGACTGATAGACGCTATTTATATGCGTTTCAAAAATATTTTAAACTCCTGTCAGTCAATAATTGTTATAAAAATACATGTATTCCGAATACTGATAACTTTAATTAAAGAAATAGTCACTGCATTCAATACACATATAGTTTCATATGAATACGATTTATGTTAGACTTACTCGTTTACAAAAATTGAAGCAGTTGTTTTTTTCACTCTTAACGTCTTGGTTCAATTCAAACGAAGTCAAATATATGAAATGATTATTGGGTATTAAAACGAAATGCATACCCATCTGTCATCCAGATTTAATAAAAGTTGTTAATGTTTCCTTGTAATAAAATAAATAGTACCTATTTTTCTGCACCAGATGCGCATGTCGACAATCAATGTCTCTTCATTGATGCTCAAGGCCAAAATATTCAAAAATCCAATGCTTATTAAAAAGATGAAGAGCTATAAACCAAAAAGGACAAACAAAAGTATAGCCAAAGCCGGGCAAGGAATCAAAGCTTTGCATTAGGGAGATATATTCCTTAATTTTAGATAATTTCAAAACTTTTGTGACAGGAAATTTCAATAACATAAAATCCGTATTTTATGCCAGTACCGAAGTAATATATTAATGATTAATGATTTTTGCAATGTATATTGTATGACAGTTTTGGCAAGTATTCTCTTAGCTAATGATTTAATATTCCCTATTGTGCCTTATTTTTATAGACATCCCCATTCATGGAGTTTTGACAGGAAGAGATAAATATAATCCAATTTATGACAAGAAAGTTTCAGAGAAAGTAACCAACTTTTGTCAGGTTCTTGGGATTGCAAAACATCGTTTTGCATGTATAACAAACTATTGTGAAGAGTCTGATCCGGACCATATATATTTGGATACAACTATTCCACAATTCGACGTACAAGTTCTCCGGTTTATGAAACAGGTGATTAAAAAAACAAATTATGAATTTCCGGTCAATACGTGCCGTGATATTTCCTATTGAGGCGTTTATTTCTAAATGTGAAAAAGAAGTATGTCTAAACCTGTCTTAATCAATACAGCTTAGAAGTTTAACTAAAATGAAAACAACAAAAAAAGACATACCATTACAGAAACAATTAGAACAAATGATTTTAAAAATTGCTAAATACCTTTGTATGAATATTTTTATACTCAAACGTAAAGACAGCAGTAAACATTGAATCTTATACTGCAAAATGCATATATTATTTTAGGTATATATGTCTTGATTGTGAAATTTCAATATGAATTTAAAATTAAGTTCTGAAGTGAAAATACCACAGTTATTAACGAATACGAACACAAGGAGACTCAGTGCAAAGACCAATAAATCGGCTACCAAACAGCACAAAACTTCTATCGAAAGGTTAGACGGTATTCAAGCAGAAACAAATATTCTAGCCAAGAATCAAGCTACACTCGTCCCTGTTCTTTTTCAAAAGCCGTCCAACAAACTGACAAATGTCTGCTGTTGAGACGAAACTCTATCTCTTTGAATATTCTACATTAATTATAACCTAAATGGACAAACCATTGAGATACAGCAAACATAGACCGAAAAATTCAGTTTTGATTGCCTTACAGGGATGATGATAGATACATTATACATGACAATATCTTTATCATTACCCAATTGCATCTGTGTGATTAGTGTTGTTTGTTCTAACAAAAAAAAAATATTTTTCAGGTTCTTATTCCTACGCGTGAAGATCGTTCAAGGAAAACGGTAAGGAAACACACTATGACACATCATTGATGTTCCATTTGCATGCATAGCTAAATATAAATTTGTCTGTACTATGAAGCTTAAGTTCACATGGAAACAACAACCTTACTTTGTGACGATCAACACTGATCCCCAAAACAAACACACCGAAGATGAAATCATCAAAATATATTTTGATCGACAACATATTTGTTGAGTTATGTGGATTGATATTTCAGTAGATTCAGTTTTGCACCACTACTGGAAAACCTGTTTTTTTTTATAACTAGTATGAAAAAGACTTCACAAATAACTTTCACAGAGAGAAAACGAAAGAGCATCTTTCTAAGTTCACCTTCAGGTGCATCGATTATGTTCTGTCCCTCATTAATCAAAATTTCAATGAGTGCATGTATTTCCTTGACAGTGACCTTGAGTTTAGGGATACCATAGAAAGTAGAAGGTCTGCTTCATATTTTAATATTTTCCTCGATATTGACACATATGGACGATTTCAAACTGTCAAACGTGAGGTTTTCAAATTTTCAACTTCCCATTTTTCAGCAACTAACACTTTCACCTATTGTATGTCGTTCTACACATTTCATATACTATGTGACGCTCGTGCATGTTCTACCATACAATCGTCATAAACGACGTAGTGCTTTCATAAAAACTGCTGAATAGAACTATGAGGAAAACAACTGAAATCGACACTATATAGGTTTTAAGTTCTCAATTACGAATTAGTTGATCGATACGATGTGTCATTGTCCCTTGTACTCTTTATATACCAGTCTAGTTGTCTGATTTGAATTTTACTGATTGTGTCCTTTTGTCGATTGTAACATTTTGACTGAGGGAAATGCTTGCCCTGTCGACGCATCTAATCTCGCTTCTTTTGGATTTCATACGATTCCTAGATTTTTGTTTTTACCACAATGTTTCTCTTTTTCATCGGTTTGCGATATGTAAACATCTATAACATATCATGTTGTTAAAGATATGAAACAATCAAAAAGTACTTTATTGTCGTAGTTCATCAGAATTATCGTCTCTAAATGTTCTTATATCTAAGCTTATAATTCGTATGGTAATTGTCCTTCACTATATCTTAGCAGATTAAAGACACCCGGCAAATAAAAAAACTAAAGGAAATTTTACTTGAAAACTGTAAGAGTTTAGTTGGTATAAGCGACCAGGATAAAAAACCGCTAACAATTGCCGTGATTGGATCACCTGGAGGTGGAAAGTCGTCTTTTCTTAATACTGTTTTTGCTGCATTGGGCAATAAACGATGGATCGAACACGCAAAAGGTGCTGACACTGGTGAAACAGGAAAACAGATAACTCAAAGACTAAAACGGTTAGAATACGATATAATTACCCATTTAATCGTTTAAATATGACACTTTTAAATGCATATCCGCAATATCACTATTTTATTAATGTCCACATTATCATCATGTTTTCTCAAGTGAATTAACCTTAACCAAATTTAAAAGCATGTCTATCATATTTCTGAGTATTTCAAAACTTAATAAACAATTATAAGAATTGATTGCAACACTTTTCTGCAAAATTGAAATTAAAAAACTGAATATAACACGGAATATAATCGGCGAGCGAGAAAAAAATTGCCTTAAATATATAAACCTTTAATTTTAAGTTTTAATGTGTTAATGTGTTAAAATTGTTTCAAAAATAATCTAGATATTCGGTGATATTTAAATCTGCACGACTGGTGCGTGTATGATTCTTGAGCACATGCAAAATACAAGTATTCTTATGCTAGTAAGGCGCTACATTGTCACACCACGGCAAGCTACCATGTTTTCATGGAGGTTTAAAATGAGAAATTACTTTACTTTGAACATTATGCAATGTGGTAAAAAAAACCTTAGTTCAACCATCTAAAATACAAGCATAAAAAGTTAATGTTTAAAATATATAACCATATATATATTTGATATTTTTCAAAAGCAGAATCTGCGTTCAGTATACATATGTTTATATATAAATACATTTTATAACTGTATGATTTGCTACAAATCTCATCGAATTTGGCATACTAAATTATAAAATTGGTAACTTTCAGGACATTTTGAATATGTGTGCGACAAAAAGTTTCTCCATGCTTTGCAATGTTTTGATACACCTTTCTCTAACTCATTTTTTTACCAAGCTCTCCTGTTGACGGTTATTAAAAATGTACGAAATATGTACTTTTTCTGTTTTTTAATGCTGTGCTATTATTACAAATGCCCAAAAGGCTTTTTTTATATTCCAAAAAAATATTTTGTATCTGCTGTTTCTTTTTGTTTTTTGTTTTTAGTGTTTACCTTTCTTAGACCAATCGCATCAAATAAGTATTTTTATGACTCATTTCAGTTATCTTTGGATATTAGAACAAATATTGTGTCAAATTTGACAATGATTAATAAAGTTTAAATTGTTTTGAGAAACCACCAAAATTAACAAACCCTTTCATAGTATTTTTCTGCCTGTGAAATGCATTAACCTCTCAGGCGATTGCGGCTGTCATTAAAATTTTGTCCTTTTAATAATGTGAAAATAGTTTTATGCATGCTGTCAATCACCAGTCGTGTACAAGTACATGTGTTTTTGTCTTGTGTCCTATTCCCGATTGTAAAGTTTTGAATGAGTGTGATTCACACGGAGGGTAATGCGTGCATAATATAAGAGGCCTAATCTGTTACACACCAGTCCTCGCTGTTTTTATAGTTAATGCAATTCCCTTATTGTATTTCTTTCACTTTATCTTCTAAATGGATTGATGCAATTTTAACATCAGCAAACTACTGCTGCCCCTAATTTGTGCTATTTTTCGTGGATGCAGAGAAAGACATCTGGGTAAGGTCATTACATGTACCTGCCGCCCTTTAAGATATATGATGACATATGGGTGTATCCGGGTAATAAACTAATGTCTCATCGATCTAATTTTTGTGAAAAGAGAATTGTTGAGTTCTTAATAGGTAATATAATCACATCTTAAAGTCCGGCCACCGATTTATATTACCATTTTTTCAAACGTTCTGTTTTGTTTTTGATTTATAGACAGTCTGTGTTGATATTGGACCTCTGGTTGTTTTTGCGTCATGTATTCATATGTTTTTGCAGCGCTAAGGACGATTTATGAGTTGTTTTTAGTTAATCTGATGAGTTTTTACATTTTCACTATGGTTAACCCACTTGTTTATTGTTGAAAACCGCATACTACATGTTATAGCTGAAAGAGCTGTGAAAGAAACCAAAGGGAAATTCAAACTCAGAAGTCGAAAGCAACTGACAATGCCATAGCAAAAAAACAAAAAACGACGAAAAGACAAACAGCAGTTCTTATAACACAGCATAGAAATCTAAAGACTAAGCAAACGAACTTCACCAAAAACCGGGGGTGATCTCAGGTGCTCCAGAAGGGTAAGCAGATTCTACTACACATATGCTCACTCAGAACAACCCGGTGATAAGTCTTATTTGGTAGGTTACATTCGAGGAAACGAGACCGGAATTGCGCTTACAACAATAGGAACATATCAGTCGTCATCTGTGAAACAGATATTCCACAATTTTCAACCAACTGGTGATTGCGTCCGTATAATTTTCAAAGAGATGATTTCAACTTCACCACTTGGAACTCTTGGTTCAATAGTTTTCTGGACATGTTGTAAGCAGCAACCCAGTATCAAGGAAATCATGATTCGAAATGCAAGCTCTGGATTATTTATAAATATATACTCTAAATGCAGGTGCTGCTGGAATGTTGCTATTTAGAAATGGAAAGTTCACTGTTTAATGTCTTGTATGTTTTTTATTGACAATGTGTCCTCTTTTTAACATACACCTTTTAGAATACTGTGCTTTCAAAATAGACTTCAATTGCATATATAGTAACTGAATAGAAAATGTTCATACAGGTTCTTAAAAAGGACTACTACAGAACACAAGATGCTTATTTGATGCCAACATTTTTAGACATGAAGGGTTTCGAAGCTGAAGACACACTTTTGAAAACGGAATTGCTTAACATAGTTCTCAGTGGTAAAATGGGGAACGACGAGAAATTTTCTGACATTTATTCGTATTATAGAAGATATGGCATACAAGCTTTGAGAAAAAAATATTTAGGAACCAGAAAGAAAATTGAGAGAGTAAACAGATTAATAGTTGTGTGTTCAGCTAACCCTAATGCGATTTTGCCAAAAGACCTGTTTGAAATTATCATTGACGTCACAAGCAGGAATCGAAGTAAGTTGTAAAAATTTTTGATGCAATTATATAGTCAGAAAAAATAAATAGAAGAAGATACAAATAAGAAAATAAAAAAGGAACAGACAACACAATTGCTAAAAGAAAGTTGATGAACCAAGGGTATGTCAAAGAACGTATCGTCCTATTTCTAAAAAAGTTCATCGGAATATACTAAGACCTTGTTGATAAATATTCCGTATCAACTTCACAAATAATACACGATGGGCTTGAAATATAGGTTCTAGGTACTGACGTTGTTTATCATCTTAATAACGTGTTACAGTATTCTTTAATTTGTCTTTGTAAATTATTACTTTTACTGTTTAGTTTATTTTTGGTAATATCCATTTGACGTGGCTCGGTACTTATACATCCCGTTATTGGGTTATTGTGCTATGGTAAATTTGTGTTGTCTTTCGTTTTTGCTAATGTGCTTTGTCTATATAGATATAAGAAGATGTGATATGAGTGCCAATGAGACAACTATCCATCCAAGTCACAAATTATAAAAGTAAACCATTATAGGTCAAAGTACGGTCTTCAACACGGAGCCTTGGCTCACACCGTACAGCAAGCTATAACGGGCCCCAAATATTACTGGTGTAAAACCATTCAAACGGGAAAACCAACGGTCTAATCTATATAAAAAACGAGAAACGAGAAACATGCCTTTTTGTTTTCTTTGTTGACATATTTGTTTGTTTTTATAGTGATTAAGATTATAACACATTGTTGACTGCTGTACCCCTATTTTTGACATTTTTACCTATTATGTCTGTTTGTTTTGTTCACACATCGTTGTCAACATAATGGAATTTTATGCGACTGTCATACAAGTGAGAGGTTAAGTTAGCTATAAAACCAGATTTAATACACCATTTTCTACATAAGAAAATGCCTGTACCAAGTCAGGAATATGACAGTTGTTATCCATTCGTTTGATGTGTTTGAGCTTTTGATTTTGCCATTTGCTTAGGGACTTCGGTTTAGAATTTTCCTCGGAGTTCGGTTTTTGGTTATTTTACCTTTTTCGAGGAAATTTAATCGTAATTGCATCAACTTTTCAACATATTATACGTACACAAAATACATTATGCAATGCATATACTTTAAAATGTCCAATGTTATGCTCCCTTAACATATTGAAATATTTCCCTCGATCAAATATGTTCGGATTATTACTTTGGCAAAACACGTCAAAAACTTTTTTTGGTACATTGGAAGTCAATAACGTTGCCTGCTTTTTTCACTACAATATACACAAAAAATTCGTCTATACATATTTTACAATCTAATAACATATATCTTCGCTTCCTATCCTTGAGTGTTGCTACTAGTATTACTCGGAAATTCAGAGAAACCAGCCGTATAATAGATTGTTCAACCATGGAATAAAGGAGGTACTCAAACTTAGATTCATCTGATCTTAGCCTTTTTGGAATTTATTCAATTAACAGCTTCTATTCCCAATTGACATTTAGTTGTCTCGAACTGTGTATAATTAATACTCTTAAAAAACAATTTCGAAAACTGATAAGGACACTAACACCTATGCCTATGACGACGGATAACCTTTTGATTAAGGGTCATCTCAAGATTTGCAATGATCACATGGATCCATATAAACCTTATCTAATACTGGTTTAATATATTTTATATACTGTATACATATTTATTTGTATCAATGTTTTGTTCCATTATTTAACTGTCTGTGCAGTAGAAAATAATTGCCCGATGCTCATAATGTAGTTTGTAAAAAGAAATAGCTTGAGAAAAGAGGTTTTAGATTATAGCTTTACAAAGAAACAGGAAAGTGTATTTTATGATGCGAAACATAATTTAATACAGATGATTTGATATTTTTTTTTTGGAGAACAAATGACGTCGACAATGAACATAGCATGCATAATTTAACTGACTGTAGATAATTTATGACTAAAATTTACAGAACGCATTTCTTTAAAACGAAAATCCACTTTGCAGAATTAAAACAACAGTATGATTATGATATTCACTTCTGTCGTAAAATGTTTCCCTAAAAAAGTACATGTAGATATTGGTCTGCAATACAAAGTTAATTTAGGGCAACTTTTTATTTTCCTCGCAAAACAACAACAATATCTCAAAACAGCTACTTTTATTCGATGAAAGGATTTATTAATTACTGATAATGAATTTTCAAAGATCTGAAGTTTTTTTCTTGCATTGTTTTGTGTGTTTTTACACGAACATATACTTAAATTAATTTAAACCATTGTCGTGACGTCAGCCTATTCATTTACCGTGGTTTCTTTTTCTAGAATCAAAGTTTGAATTGGCTTATTTACTGATTTCTGTTCACTAATGGAATCAATATAAAAACTTACCTTTAACTTTTGTAATTTGTATAATCCTTCAACCCTCCTTGACGTCTGTTATGTATGGTTGAAATCAACATATCGACGAAACCTCTCGGCTACTAATCGTTTGCAATTTAGATGTCTATTTTATGCATTTCTTATTTTTTATTTGTTATTGTGGATATTAATAGCGGGTTTTCATACATGTTTTCTTTCAACAATATGTAGGGCATGCAAATGTAAAGACAAATATTGTCCCATACGACACTATTTCATGACTTTGTATAATGACATTATGTCCCCATCTATGAAATAATGTCCAGAGAAGGACATGTTTCCATATGAAATTTTGTCCTTATACAGACAATATTTCATAGATGGATAGTATGAAATTTTGTCTTGGTAAAGGGAGGTTATCCAAGGTTATATATTGTGTATATTGAGACTATATTTCATAGATGGAATGTTATGAAATTTTGTCCCATAAAAGGGAGGTTATAAACATTTTATATTTTTAATAATGATATCTTTAAAGTGTAAAGTGCTTGATGGATAATAACAAACAAACCTGCATAATTAATGTATGCGGAAATTCATGGTTTATACACATACTTTTAAGAAAAACATTTAAAAAAAAATCCAAAAAAAAAAGCTCACAATTTCATGACAGAGGATATAGTTAAATTAAGAAATATTGTTATGGACAGTATTTCACAGTAAAATATTCCATGGACAATATTTTATATGAAATTTTGTCTGGCAGACAATATTTCATGGGGGACATTATTTTATGTACACAAACGTGCATGGTTGGTATAAACTATATGTTAGGATAATTTTATGACAGCTGGTTAAAATAGTATCTAATTGCCCTGTACTTACTGGACACTAAATATATATAGGTCATTTTCAGAAGGACTTTCAATACATACATTAACAGTATCACAGCTTCAAATGTATATACATTCTTTAGGGTTTTACAGATTTTCTGATCACGACCATGTAGGTGATTTCTATAGAGAAGAAATGTCTCAGTATTTTCAAATGATTGTTATGTCATCAATTTTACCTCGATTTAATTTTGTTTTAATTTTGTTTCATACATCAGCAACGGAATTTAGTGAAATATTTTTCGGCGTAAAAGTTAGGTTAATTTTATATTCTACAGATGAGAGGTTACAATATCATCTATTTCAAAAATAACTTACTAATGCAAATACAAATACAGTAATCTAGTAATGAACATGCGTGTGTTAATCTAAAGATAGGCTTATTATAGTATATTTGTATTTTTCTAAGAGATTAATTGTGAACTTTGATTTATTAATGCATCGTTGAACATGATAACATGGTTATTTGAACTCACTTACAATACCTTCTCACTGGATAAGTGTTGGTTCATTAAAAACAATCCATGGTTTCTTTTTCAAGAATCAACGCTTACCCATTGTATCTGTAATACACAATGAAAAAGAAAACACTCAGTACTTACATGCACATCGTGGTATATAAATGAGTATCTTGCAAACATTTAACACAATTATCTTCTTGGTTTTCACTAAAACATATACGTTCAGTTGTTGTCTTTATTTTCTATCAATTTTCGTTTTATGTTTGAACGTGTAAAGCCTTGAATAAAAACAAAACAAATCCACTTATAGTAAATACGCAAGAGCTACTATTACACAATTGCAATAAAACATTTGAGTATCATATGAAAAAGAAGGCAACATAATAGACGATATTTAAGGAAAATAGTGAAAGAGAGGGGGAATAAAAAAAGTCCGCAACTGCAACGCATATCATTTAATGCACGAAATTTACAATTTCTTAGCCCCCCTCTTTTAGTCACACAACCAAAAAGTTGGTTTTTAAATACCCTTACAATGTTTTGGAAATTTCCGTCAAGGTTATATCGAAATCGACTCAATATTGAATCCGAATACGTAGACATTTTGTTACGCTCCCTGATTATTTTAGTCAGTGTAGGGTATGGGTGTTCGTATACTAGTCTGTATAGTCGACTTTCCGAAAATGTTTTATTAAAAACAAAGACGATTATCTCATGTTGCGTAAATAAAGAAACGAATTTGTTAATATTTATGTTTAAAAGAGAGTCGAAAGATACCAATGGACATTAATAAGTCGAAAATAAACTGAAAAAGCCATGGCTAAAAAAGAAAAAGACCAATAGACAAACAACAGTACACAAAACACAACATAGAAAACTAAAGACTGAGAAATACGAACCCCACCAAAAACGGGGGTGATCTCATGTGCTCCAGAAGGGTAAGCAGATCCTGCTCCACATGTGGCACCCGTCTTGTTGCTCATGTTAGTAAAACCCAGTAATAATTCTTATTCGGGGAAAAGGGGATTGGATTGTAATTTCGACAATTGGAACATATCCGCTATCATCTGTAAAACTGATATTCCATAACGGTCAACCAAATCGTCCGTAAAATTTACGAAGGAATGATTTCAACTTCACTACTTGGAACTCTTGGTTTATTAACTTCCTTGTGAGAAGCAACCTTCTATCAAGGAAATGTTTTTATTAAGAATACCCATGCACCGTAGAAACATACTTTAAAGTAGATCTGAAGTTTCATGTTCATATGTGTAGCCTGAATGCAAATATATTGTTTAAACTCATTGAATAAGTTAAAAATGGTCTGCAGCTCAGATAACACATTTATTTTTCAAACTTTTCCAGAAAAAAATGTCTCGTTTAACATGTTTAATACGTGACACAATTTTTGTTTATAACTCTTGAAAATCAAATTTTTGTATATAATTTTACTGTTACAACATCTTCAAACAATTTGGCTAACAGACCAAAGGAAACAGGATTTTTTCCTCCTATTAGACCTTCTACAGTTTCTCCTTGAATATTTTTGTGTGAATACATAAAAATTGTATGGTCCTAATAATAACTGTTACGCTCCCTTTTTACGTTATTCAGTGTAGGGTATGGGTGTTGGTATTCTAGTCTGTATAGTTGACTTTCCGAAAATGTCTTGTTAAAAACAAAGACGATAACCTCATGTTGCGTAAATAAAGAAACAACTTTGTTTATATTTATGTTTATAAAAGAGAGAGATACCAAAGGGACAGTCATAAGTCGACAATAAACTGACAAAGCCATGGCTAAAAAAGAAAAAGACCAATAGACAAACAACAGTACTCAAAACACAACATAGAAAACTAAAGACTGAGAAATACATACACCACCAAAAAACGGGGCTGTGATCTCAGGTGCTCCAGATGGTAAGCAGATCCTGCTCCACATGTGGCATCCGTCTTGTTGCTCATGTTAGTACAAACCCAGTAATAAGTCTAATTCTGGGAAAAGGGGACTGGATTTTAATTTCGACAATTAGAACATATCCGCTATCATCTGTGAAACTGATATTTCATAATGGTCAACCAACTCGTCCGTAAAATTTACGAAGGGATGATTTCAACTTCACCACTTGGAACTCTTGGTTTATTAGCTTCCTTGTGAGAAGCAACTCTCTTTCAAGGAAATGTTTTCATTTAGAATACCCATGCACCGTAGAAACATACTTTAAAGTAGATCTGAAGTTTCATGTTCATATGTGTAGCCTGAATGCAAATATATTGTTTAAAATCATTGAATAGGTCAAAAATGGTCTGCAGCTCAGATAACACATTTATTTTTCAAACTTTTCCAGAAAAAAATGTCTCGTTTAAAACGTGACAAAATTATTGTTTATAACTCTTGAAAATCACAATTTTTATATAATTTTACTGTTACAACATCTTCAAACAATTTGGCTAACAGACCAAAGGAAACAGGTCGTTTTCCTCCTATTAGACCTTCTACAGTATCTCCTTGCATTATTTTTGTGTGCATACATGAAAATTGTATGGTCCTAATAATAACAGTAGTCAAGGGTATTAGGAAAAGCAGCCAAATTCAGTGATGAACGATAACCCTTGGGAAAAATTGACATATCAACATTATAATGCATAATGTTGCACCCCCACCTCCGTCTTTAAAATGGTTTTGTCAGCAGACCCTAAGTTCCATATTTTGACAGAAGTCTGTCACTATCTAAGTACTATCTTTGTGCTAATGTAGATTATCTGTTAGCATTGGCTTGTACTAGGATAGATGTTCAGATCATATCTTCTAAAATATTGCTGTTTGTATTTGAAACCCGAAGACATTCATGCAGTTAAGTACATCCTATCAACCAATAGCTTAGCACAGAAACCTAATATCTTTATAATTCAATATATTTTTGTCCATTTCAATTTTCCCAACTTTCCTAGACTTCAAGAGTCAAAAGTCATTCCAAAATGTTCCTAGTACATTTTTTTTAAGTATTTCATGTATGAATGCTAGTTTTCTACCTTTTCGGCGTTTGATTTTTGAATCTTTACATAAAAAATGTAAGTCCTTGATTTAATGCTTGGTGGAGTGACCATTGTACAATTTTCTTAAATGCTCCTGCACCGTTCTCATAACCAAATGCAAACAATATAAATGATTGCAAAATTAATCACTGGCTCAATTACTGCTATGTTAAAACGCACAAATGACTTCCAATACCTTTGTAAAAGTTGTCTCCCATTCCCCACGTCTAGCCCCTTAAACATGCAGATAATCACTTTCAACACAGGTCAAACATAGAAACGCTAATCTCATGAATAGAAACAGAACAGCATTTAATGTTGGTCAGAACTTGGTAATTCATGTTGTATGAATCTTCCTTACGCTTGCAAAAAAATCCATTTATATATATCCTGACAGACTAACCTAACATTAAATATTACAAAGTGTAAAATAGTAAAAATAGTGCTGTGCAATGATTTTCTTATTTGCCTCTCTGTATGTGCATCTTCTAGAAAAGTTATCTATCCATTTTAACGAAACTTTATGTATCATTTCTCTAATTCTATAGAAATTATCATATATGGAGTGTTTACACAGACAGATAAATACACTTCCGATGATCCAAGAGTTGTGGAAAAAGAGAGAACTTTCATGATGTATTTAGGAATTCCAGAAACACGATTTGCTAGAATAAAGAATTACTGTCCAGATGTTGTCCCTTCATTGAAGTACACAGAAACAACAATGCCCTCCTTGGATATTCCAGTTCTACGATTTTTGCAAGGGGTAATAATTTAATTTTAGAATAGTAAAACATACATCCGTAGCAAACTACATTTACAATGTTCTAAGGAAAGATACAAACCCATCACTAGCTGAAATTTCAATCGACCTTGTTGTTTCAATTTCTCTGAATTTATGCTATATACAAAAGAAAGGCGAAAAATACCAAATAGACATTTAAACTCATAAGTAGAAATAAACTGGCAATGCCATGGCTAAAAAACAAAAAGACCAATAGACAAACAGACAAACAAAGTGATAAGTCTAATTCGGAAGGTCACATTTGGGTAAAAGGGGACGGGATTTTAGTTACGACAATTCGAACATATCAGTTGTCATCTGTGAAACAGATATTCCATAACGGTCAACCAGCTTGTGATGGTGTCCGTAAAATTAACCAAGGGATGATTTCAACTCCACCACTTGGAACTCCTGGTTTAAAAGCTTCCTCGTGAGCAGAAACCCTCGATCAAGAAAATCATGATAGGAAATACAAGCCCTGGAATATCGTATCAACTGGGAGATATATACGTCGTATGCAGGCTTATTTAGATAAAACATATTTTAGCTAAAAGTATTATTACAGTTGGTTTAGATTACGAATAATGTTGGTACGAAGTGGTATGAATCAGTGAAATATACTGGATTTGAAGGGTTTACATTTTTTGTTTCACTCTTTCCCTGAGTTTCAAGAATTTTCCTCTAAGAATTCAGAAGGTGGTTGGTGACAAATAATGTATTAAAATAACTAAGAACGGCATTTAAACCAAAACAGAAATATTGGTTTGTAATTGTGTTTTCCTTGTCCGCCATATATATAAAATATATAAAAATGATAAACAAAAATTTGTCACATTAGCAACCTATTGCATCAAAAATTGTGATAAGCGGCATATATGTATTGGGTACCTAAAATACATTAAAAAAACGGAAAATATCGTTAAACTTTCATGCCAGCTTTTAGTTAGTGTCCTTTTGCTAATCTTTCTGCGCTTTTAACAAAATTAAAGAACTTTTAATTAACTTTTGTAATAAAACATATGAAAATAATTAGATATAGTCAATAACGTTTTGTTTTGTTGACATCGTGTTAGTATTCATATCATTACGTATTGCGCCATTTTAATAACAGTATTGTCCATGTACTGATATGATTCACAGTTTACGGCCAAACTAAGAAAAGATCAAACTTCTATTTTATTGATAAATTAATTATCTTATCTTCTGATCACCATAATGAAAATGTTGCACTAAATGATCAAGAATGCTAAAATTATACCGCGGAGATATACCCAAAAGAACTTTTTGGAATAAATATAATTTTAACTATCAACCGCAAAAATTGTCCTTTTTTAAAATTGAAATAGTTTAGTGTCACACGGAAAAAATAAAAACAATAATTTAGGACAAAAAAAGACGTTTTCGTTCCATACTGTATAATTTTTATTTTTTTTATGCAATTGTGTTGCTTTGGCTCCTTCATATAAAGTGCTCTTTAATTTCGTACTTTATTTAGCCTTTTTAACTTTTTTTTTTTATTCGGGCGTCACTAATGAGTCTTTTGTAGACGAAACGCGCGTCTGGCGTGCAAAATTTTAATCCTGGAATTTATGTTGAGTTTATCTACTTCCCTACTCGTTCGGTATGCTAGTGGCGTTTGACGTTTTATATATTGAAATGAACGTTATTTATGTATAACTTGTAAATTATTAGGTAGTTGATCTCGTTACTATCAATTGACTTGAAATTTTACTAAACTCCTTCATAAGTACAAAGATTTGGTTTTGAAGTTTAAATGTATCTGTAGAATTCTTGTTAAAAGCGAGATATCACATGCTAATTTTTATGAACATGTTGTTTATAAGACCCGTAAATTGAGAAACAATCCATGGGAATCGAATAAACTTATTCTTAAAGGATATCAATTTAACATCATAGTTTTGATTTTGATAAATTCAAACATTACCTACAAGGTTGTGCTGTTCTCATAATGTTTACGACGTCTTTACACTTAATCCGATGGATGTGTACTGAATGATACTCTTACTGGAAGAACATGATATAAATATTCGTTGGTTTTGGCTTCAAACTATCTTTCAGTACCTGACAGTTTTTTATGGTCGGCGCTTCGTGTCTTTATGTTAGTTCAGTTTTTTGGTGTTTCGTGCCGATCTGATAAGTCAAGCAATATCCAACAATGCTCTACAGTTTGTTCTTAAGTTGTGTTGTTACACCTCTGTCGCAGGTACATTTAAGTGGGAGAGCTAAGCGCTCATAAACATGTTTAACCCCTCCATATCAATACGCGTCTGTCCTAAGTCAGTAGCCTGCAATTAAATGGTTGTCATTGGTTTCTGTCTGTCATATTTGTTTTGTCATTGATTAGTATGTTGGTTCTTTGTTTTGAATTGCTTCAAATGTTGCTATGTCGGGCCCTTTTATAGACGATTTAACGGTATAGTTTTCTTGTTGTTAAAGGTCGTACCTTGACCTATAGTGTGCTTAAATCTGATTCATTTGGACTCTCTTGGAAAGTTGTCTTATTGGTAGTCATACTGCATCAGTTGACGTGACTCGGTATTTATGAATCCCGCTGTCGTATTTTTGACTTTAAGCTTTCCTGTTGCAGGTGAGTCTGGTGTGCGATTCGGACGCAAGAAGTTTTTACAGTGTTGTTTCAATTTCGTTTACCCTTGTATTTATATTTCACTTAATTTGTACTTTATCGAAAAAGTTTTAAGTGTTTACTATATACGGTAAATACTTTCAACTGAACAAACTTTTTTGTTGGCATCTCTGTCAAATTTCTTTATTAGATTTATTTGTATGTTTGTTTGAATTTTTTCAGTCAGTTGTGTTGTATGTCTGTGGTGTATGTTTACACAGTTTTGGCTGCTGGATCCCAATTATTATCACATTAACCCATTATGCCTGTTTAGGTTATTCGCCAAATTTTGTCACTATAACAGAACTATAAATAACTGTCATACATGGTTCTGCTAGCTATAAAACCAGTTTAACCTAATATTTTCTACGGGAAATGCCTGTACCAAGTCAGAAAAATGACAGTTGTTTCCACCCTTTCTGTTGGTTGATTACGTTTGATTTTGACAATTTTTGAGGACTTCCCCTTTTTGAATTTACCTTGAGGTTCGGTGTTATACTCTTTTTCTCCATTTTTTATTTTTAGCAATCTTAGATCGGTATTTTGTGTGTTCAGTCTTTTTTGCTAGTTGTTTGTGTTTCGTACCGATCTGATAAATCAAGTCATTTACAATAGAGTTTTACAGTTTGTTCATACGTTATGTTGTATAACCACAGTCCATGGTTACGGCAAAGGTCAGCAAAGGTTGGGCGCTCACATGCATGTTTACCATTTGTTCATGCCGGATTCATTGATATCCTACAATACGGTGTTGGTTAACTAGCTCATTTTAAAGGCTTACCTAAAGTTGCTCTAATTCACGTATTTTGCCATCTAGTTGGTAGACGTCCCATTAACAACCACACATATCTTTTACTGTGTATACTTAATAATTTAACTGGTGTATGAAATGTGGTTTTGAGTATTTCTGATAGATCTCCTTGTCAAATCTCACTAGGTTTTCTCAACTTTCCGATTTTTACCCCGTGTGTGAATCAATAAAAAATTGACCATACATTGTGTTAAATGTTAAATAAGCTACTATCTTTTATAACCACACACATACATGCTGTCTTTGAAGTATACTATAGTTGTATCTGTTTAATGCTATTCAATTACTAGTATATCAAAACAGGTTTTACCCTAGTAATTTTTGGGGCCCTTTATAGCTTACTGTTCGGTGTGAGCCTAGGCTCCGTGTTGAAGACCGTACTTTGACCTATAATGGTTTACATTTATAAATTTTGACTTGGATGGAGAGTTGTCTCATTGGCACTCATACCACATCTTCTTATATCTATTATGTTTCAGGTATTGACACCTGAGCCTATGGACTCTGTCATAGATGACCCTGCTGAACCTCAACCTTTTTGGAAGCAGTGTTGGTTTATTGTAGTGTTTATATCATGTATAGTTGTATTTTTTGTAGACTTTTATTTGATTTTTGGCCCCGATATCGTCACTACAACTAATATAATAGCAATGGAGTAATATAAGGATCACATACTTCACGCGTTGTTGCCTCTTTTTCATATTTTGTCGAAATTTTTACCTTTATGTAAACTAATAACTACTATTGTGGTAATCAATGTAACACAGCACTAACACTACATGTTATTATTATAATCTAACAATCAATTTAAAAATTGTAAGCCAACAACCAAACAGACCATTGTAAACTAGCACAACAATTAAATGTAATCATTATAAGATAACAAAAAACTCATTATCTCACCTAGCAACAGAAGTGACCATTATAAACTAGCTCCACAATTACATAATATAACATCCAAACTCATAGTTTAGCCCTAGCAATCAAACTGATCGTTGTAACCTAGCACTACTACTACATGTACCTGTTATTTTTAAAATCTAACAACCAAACTCATTATTTAACCAAGGAGCCAACTGACCATTTTAAACTAGTACCACAACTACATGTAATCATTATAATCTAACAACCAAACTAATAATTGTAAGCCAGCAGCCAAACTGACCATAGTAAACTAGCACAACAATTAAATGTAATCATTGTAATCTAACAATAAACTCATTATCTAACAAAGCAAATAAACTAACCGTTGTAAACTAGCACCACAATTACAAGTGTACATATAATAATCACAATCTAACAACCAAAATCAATTTTTACCTAGCTACCAAATTGATCAATGTCACCTGGCACAATATCTTATCATTATAGTCTAACTACCAATCTGACAAATGCAAGCCAGCAACCAAACTTTACATGGTAATCTAGAACTGTAACTTATCATTGTAATCTAACGACGAAACCGATTATGCATAATTGTAACCTAGCAACCAAACTGACTATTGTAACCCAGCATTACTACTACATAATAGTTGTAAACAAGAAACGATACTGATAACCATTGTAACCTAGCAACCCATCTCGTTATGATAACCTAGCAACACATCTCATCATTATAACGTAACAACACATCTCGCCATTAAAAATAGAAACCAAACTACATGAACTAAGCATTGTAAATTACCGCAACTGTAATTCATCGTTACCTAGCAAAGAAACTAAGGAACCAATGTAATCATTGTGCTAATCGCTGTAACGTGTAGCAACAGTTATCATTGTAAACAATCAGCAGTATCAACAGTAAGTTCATATATGATTTTTTTAGAAATGGGAGATTTTTCCACTGTACTTCAAAATGATAAACGCAGGGTGATATGATATTTTGGTGAATGTGGCATTGCTACATCAACCCAACAACACAAATAAATACAAAAGACGTCAAGAGAACAAGGCATGTTTTTTTCTTATTTAACAGATTACCTTTACCCTTTTAAAATAACTTTTAAATCGAATCACAGTCTAAATAAGTTTCAGCAAAACACAGCCCCTGTCAGATCTGTCGGAAAAAAGTAAAAAAGCATCCAACACTGTCATTCACATCCATGCTAGTGATACATACAACTCTTCATATCCATTGTATAAATAAGGAAGAGATGTACAAAAACTTAACCATGATGTCAACACCGTTATAGATAATTGTTGTTATATAAAATATGAAAAATTCTTTAAAAATTACTTCTTTGCTGGTTGGAGCTAATAACAAAAAGGGTTTTGGTAGGCCATCAAACAGTAGAGGATAGCCAATTAATCTGATTAAACACAAAAACGTTAAGAATATGTATATATTAAAAAAAAAAAACATTAAAAACACAAAACAATTTTAATTGATTATGCATGTAAAAGCAAAGTTCTCGTATTGCACTGCTATTCAAATTAAGGCAAATATTTATGTTTTAATAATAATAAGCTTTATTGTCATATAAACAAATGAAACATGTTTGTGACATATATATATATATATAAATAAATGCAATATAAATTGAACATGAATTATTAATCAATAATGCAGTCAAGAAATATATATATATATATATATATATATATATATATATATATATATATATATATATATAATATATAATTATATATATATATATAAAACGATGAAAAAGTAAGCTGCCTCTGTCCTCAATTCTGTCCTTTTCAATTTCAAGATTGTGGTCACTTATGCGGAGTTTAGTGAAACACTTTCTTATTATAAAATCTTTGTACCATAAGTAAAATTCTTTATCTTGGCCAAGTTTAATGTTTTGTATAAAAATAACTTACTTTTTCCATCATAACTATCAAATTTATTTTTAATTAGAATTTTATATTTGTCCTCTATTTCTTTCTTGATAAGAGTCTTGAGAGGTTTAACTTCTTTCAATTTTTACAATATTCTATTTTATGTAAGATATCGCTACCGGGTACAATATTAATAGTAGAGAATGTGTTTTATAATGCTTAATATATTCTGTCCATATTTGATTTTTGTTGCTTATATGGAGAAAATTGTAACGAAGATGAAATTTTAAGAATTGTAAAGATTCAGAACAGAACTGCCAATATCACACAGTTGATATCAATACTAACTCCTATCCTTTTAAATGTTTTTGATTAGAGTGTCACAGATTGATGAGTCTTAAGTATACCAAACGCGCGTCTAGCGTACATAATTGTAATCCTGGTATCCATGATGAGTTTATTTACAGCCACTGGGTCGATGACACTGCTGGTCGAGGTTTCTCTCCGAGGGTATCACCAGCCGAGTCGTCATCGCTTCTGTGGTGATATGAATTATCATTGATATGGTCATTATTATAAATTAACTGTGAACAAAACTTTGAATTTTTCGAAATACTTAAGACTTTCTACCCAAAGAATAGATTACCTTAGTTGTATCTGGCAAAACCTTTCGGAATTTCGGGTCCTAAATGATCTTCAACTTCGTACTTTATTTTTTATTTTTTTTATTAGAGCGCCACTATATGTAGACGAAACGTATGTCTGACGTACAAAATTTTAATCCTGTTATCTATGATGAAGCTTATCGTACATTTATTTAAAGAGCAAAAAAAAAAGTTAAATTTGAAATTTATAAAATTTCATATCATAAACTGATTCAAGTTTAATAAAGATCATAATAATAAAGCATCTAATTACCATAAAGAACTCTGTTTTTCATAAATATATTTTGTAAGTCCATATAGCAGAAATTTAATATAATCTTCTCAGCAATAATCTAGCTGTTATGATTCGATGAAAAATCATGCAATATAGCTTCTCAATACTTTTCAATACGCTACAGGTACCAAATGAAATAATATGTGAAAATTTTGCACTTTTAAAATAAAATTTGTAGATTTTTTAACGTAATGATATGTTACCATTCTCTCATGTCCTTTTAATGTGTGTGTATTACATAGTTTTGTGCATTTATTCTACAGACAATCGTTTAGCATGAATGTTATAGTATGCATTCAAAAATTGTGATCTTCGTTTTACTTGTTCTGTTTGGCATCTATTTAAATCGAATAAAGTAATACCTATGACGTGCAATTAGTTTCTATTTCTAGATTTAATTGATATTTTCTCATGAATAAAGACAACAAAATTATAGAATTAGCGAATGTTCTATCACTTTAAGTTCATATCAACATCATAACAGCAATAAGATTTGTTCAACAGGCCAATTGCAAAGAATGAATTAGTTAATGATAGTATAATAATGTTTTCCTTGATATAGAAAAGAACAACAAGCTTTGAAGAGGTGGTAACTGGGCTTCCTGCACCTACAACATATAAACGTGGCCAAACACATTCATTTTTCATATATGGTGGATCACAGCTCCATTTTTTATAGGTCACAATGCATCAAAATATGAGTCGTCAAAGCCATGTCGATCTTGGTCAAGAATGCTTACAAAATCTGTAATTATAAAAAAATATATCATGTATATGCAGCAAACAAATAATATTTGGGTAGAGTGTGGTTGCTTATTTGTCCTTGCAATCCTTCTAAGGTTTGCTATACAGCACAACAACATATTCAAAACAACAGGTTTGATAATTGTTTAAATTCCCGCCTGTTAATGCACGAGCTAATATATCTAATATATAAGACATGGTGTACACAATGGTTAATATACCGCTTGTAACAATCAAAACATAAAAGGAGATACATGAAATACTTTTCAATTCAGTATATATTAATTCATAGTGATTGAAGTTCATTATTATCGTTATGATTATTATTAGTATAATATTGTCGAGCCTTCGACTTTAGTCGAAAAAGCGAGACATAGCGATCTACATTCCGTCGGCGTCGTCCACAAATATTCACTCTGTGGTTCAAGTTTCCGAAATTTTAATAACTTTCTTAAACTATCCTGGATTTCTACCAAACTTGGACAGAAGCTTGTTTATGATCATAAGATAGTATCCAGAAGTAAATTTTGTAAAATAAAATTCCATTTTTCCGTATTTTACTTATAAATGGACTTAGTTTTTCTCAGGAAATATTACATTCACTCTGTGGTTAAAGTTTTAAAAATTTAATAACTTTCTTAAACTATCCTGGGTTTGTACCAAACTAAGACAGAAGCTTGTTTATGATCATAAGATAGTATCCAGAAGTAAATTTTGTAAAAATAAATCAATTTTTCCTAATTTTACTTTTAAATGGACTTAGATTTTCTGCCAGAAACAACACATTCACTCTGTGGTTAAAGTTTTAAAATTTTAATTACTTTCTTATACTATTTTGGATTTGTACCAAACTTGGACAGAAGCTTGTTTATGATCAAAAGCTAGTATCTAGAAGTAAATTTTGTAAAAAATAAATCCATTTTTCCGTATTTTACTTTTAAATGGACTTAGATTTTCTGCCAGAAACAACACATTCATTCTGCGGTTAAACTTTTAAAATTTTAATAACTTTCTTATACTATTTTGGATTTGTACCAAACTTGGACAGGAGCTTGTTTATGATCAAATGCTAGTATCTAGAAGGAAATTTTGTTTTCTTCCAGTTAACATTACATTCAGTCTGCAGTTAAATTTTTAAACATTTATTAGATTCATAAACTATCCTGGATTTTACCAAAATTGGACAGAAGCTTCTTACAATCAAAAGATAGTATCAAGAGGAATATTTTATTGATTTATTTCCTCATTTTGTTGAGCCTGCGATTAACAGAAAAAGTAGGCGAGACACTGGGTTCCGCGGAACCCTTATTATTATCATTGTCACTAAACAATATGATACTATCGATAACCACCACTGACGATGATTCTGAATTGAACATTACTGAGCTCAGCTGGTTAATTGAGTAATCAACCCTTCCTCTATCAAGAATCGTAACATCCGTACAAAACTAACTTTAAATTATAATAATTTACCGACTTATTATATATAACAGAAAAACAAAAGATATGGGGCATCCATCTATGACACAAAGTCAGTATATGCACACCAAAAACTCACAAAAAGCAAAGGAATAACGCTTTAATTGCTGTTCTTCACTTCAAAGTCACAGTGAGGTCTTCAACACGGATAAAAAAAACTCTCACCTTACTGCAAGATTTAGACGGCCCCTAATACTGGATTGAGTGGAAATCTTTGCAAAAATAATTCGGATAGACTTTGTAAGATGTAGCACCACTAAATCGGGTCCGATCAAAAAGAACATTAGTATTACTTCAAGCTGAAACAAAAGAGCTCAATGTTGTTTAGTTTCATCCGTGTACCTGCCTGACAAACTCTTAAATATAAAATCCAATGAAATAACATTAATGCTATTGATTTAGCTGAACCAGATGTTCATTTCGACCACAAATGTTTCTTCTATCAAGCTTTTGGCCAAAATGTTTTGAAGCCAAAACATAATACGAAAGTTGCAGAGCATTCCTTAATTTTAAATGATTTTCATCAGTTTTTTTACGAAAAGTTTCAATAGTTTCTATAATATAGAAGCATCCATCAACAGGTTTTTTTTTGTGGTTCTTTCACATTCTTTAAAATTTCAGTCTTTTTACATACTACGTCTTTGTAAATTTCTGCCGACGTTATAGTGGGTCTAATCGGAACTAATGAAAAGAAAATCAATCTAAATTGGTAGACAAGATACACATTCTTCATTTACCAATCTGCTTTCATCGATTATGATCGGATTACATCGTCAGATTTAATTATAGAACAAGTTTGAGTTCATCACAAAGTTTTTACAGTGCCAAAAGGTTTTTTTCTGTTGAATGACATGTGTTGTTTCCTTCTTTTTTTTTCCTGGTGTTGTTTGTTTTTCTTCACCTTGTGAAATTTTTTGATTCAATAGAACAGATTGGGATTTTCATTCACTCATACTTTGACAATATGTGACATTTTGTACCAGCATATTTCGAAACTTTCCTCTTAATAAGTATGTTATTTGAGTGAATGTCTACATGTATCATAGAAATTAAAGTAAAAAGTAAAATAACAAAAATAACGAATTCCAAGGAAAATTCATAACTGAAAGTCCATTGTCAAATGACAAAACCATAAGCTCCAACACATCGAACATATCAAACGAATGGAAAAAAAAGTCATATTCCTGACTTGGAACAGGAATAAGGAATTTCCTTATGTAGAAAATGGTGGATTAAACCTGGCTTTAACCTCTCACTTGTATGAGAGATACAAAGAGTTCCATTATACTGACAACAATGTGTGAGCAAAACAAACAGACATATTAGGTAAAAATGTCAAGATTTGGGGTACAGCAATCAACATTGTGCTATATTCTTAATCACTATAAAAACAAAAAGCTATGTCAACAAAGAAAAACAAAATGATATATATACACTCTAAAGACAAGAAAGAACACATAATATTACCATAGCACAATAAAAAAATAGCGGAATGTATAAATACCGAGCCACGCCAAAAGGATATTACTTAACAGTAGAGGTAAAAAATATAAAAAGACAAATGAAAAGAACGCTATATCACGTAATTAAGGATAAACAACGTCAGTATCTAGAATCTATACTAAAATTTCACAAAAGTATGCATGTTGTAAACACTAATACAAAATGATGTGATGTGCTATGATTACGCTTCAGATAGGTATCACACAAATCTCAAATGACTTGAATTTAATCAACTATATGTCACCGTAAGGTCTTCAACAATGAGCAAATTTGATACCGTAAAGTCGGCTATTGGAGGCCCCAACATGACGCAGTAACTTCCATTTCCATCAAGGGTAGTTTAGACTGCTGTGTTTAGACCCATTTGGTTTGTAGATTATTTGTTGTGATATTTGAGCAAATTTAAGGCTTTCCAACAAAATTTTCTCAAAACTTAGGAGAAAAAAATGAAACAATTATGTTGCAGAATACCTTTCTACATCAACAAGGCATTATGTTTTCCCTTCCTGTTTCAAGTTTCCTGTAATGGATAGTTAAACAAGCACAAAAGTAAAAATATAGTTATACCTTTATACCTTTTTCGGTCTGAGTTATTCCGCTTTGTCTGACAACCATCACTGAACTATTACTGATCAAAATGGCAAACGCACACACTTTTCAAATCTTTTTGCCTTCATCCGCCTCAATGTATGTTTTAAAAATAACACTGAAAAGGATAAAGCATTTAAAAATGAAAAGTGAAAAGTGCCAATTATTGTGAACAACATAGAAAAACTCTCAAAGTTTACATTGAACACACGCACATCAGTAAAAACATTAGCTACGATTTTCTATTGGATTTCCTATTGAAATATTAAAGTTAGAAGTGTTTCTTTTATGAAAATAGTTTTCTTAGAAACACGAAATAGAAAATAGATCATGAATGAGAAAATCTTATTTCAAAGGTTGAAACAACACAACATTAAGTCGTTTAGTAGAAGTAAGAAATGTTTTACTGGACAGATTTATACAGAATGCATTAATTTACGAGAATGTTTTTGTGCGGTCGGCACTGTATTTTTGATAGGTGTGTCTCTGAGTCAGTCGATATTCTGTCCATGAGTGTATAATTTGCCTCCTCCCATCTTTCCACCTGTTCTTGTAGATGTTTTTTTTTAATTTCTTATGCTGCGAAATTAATTTGATCAGAATCTGTAAAATATCATGCAAAATGAAACATAGAGGAGGAAGTTCATACACTTTCAGGTTAGAACAAAACTTAATACATTATAATTTCCATGAAATTGACATAAATCTAAAATAATCTGTTTATTCCGAATGGTTATTGTCCCACAGTGCTACTAATTATTCGAAATTATATTGGAAAATGTTACTGGAGCCTCGATAAAATGAATAACAAAACAAACCGAAAAAAGTTCAAATTGGTCATTGAATGAGCAGTTAGTAACTGCGCGAACTATAGTAAGCTAAGCACTATATTATATGATTGGGTACTGCTTTGCTTGTTGCTGCATGCTATGTTTGTTTTTGTTTACTGTTGAAGCATAAATCAGGCTGTTGGTTTTTTTCTCTCGTTTTTAATTGATGTACATTTTGTTACATCAGGGCCTTTTATAGCTTTACTTTATTGTTTTACTCATTATTGAATATTGTATGGAAACCTTTGTAATGTAAGGAGATGTGGTATGATTGTCAATGAGACAACTGTTACATAGGGTTTAGTATTATAGTTGCTCACATCATTGTTCTTTTACTTTCGTTTGCAATTATACCACATCTCTTTATTTTTAAGTCAGTCAACGACAACCACTGACGTACTTGCTCCTAACAAGGGATAGACAAATACAATATATGTCGGGGTTCGACATGATTATTACAGTTTAACTGCCATCCTGATATAAGACATTTGTGTAAGCATAAAAACAAAATTAATTCAACTTAATTTTGGGGAAGATGGTTGACGTACATTATATATACTTTTATATATACTAGACCGTTGGTTTTACCGTTTGAATGGTTTTACATTAGTAGTAGGTGAGAAGGCTCCGTGTTAGGCCGTACATTGAATCTTTTATAAATTGTTATTTGGATGGAAAGTCTCATTGGCACTCACACCACATCTTCCTAATTATAGGTTAACAGTAATTAAAGAAAATTAATACACTGTGGATTGTTCATATGAACGTATGGTCAGGTAGAGAAAAAAAATCTTATTTTAAAGCATATATATCATAATTGTTTTACGTTGCAATTGTGTTTAATTAATTAAAAAACGAAGTTTAAGAAGGCTTTAAAATGTTTAGTGTTTCTTGACAAAATGTTTAATCCATAGTCCAGGTGTATAAAATTGCTTTGTCAAATCTTTAATAGAAAAAAAACAGTCCTTAAACTGTTGTGGAATGTCTGCCATAGTTATTATTTTTTTTTTCGGTTATTGCTTATTAGCTTACTTTACGGTGTGAGGTATACTCATTGTTGAATGCCGTACAGTGATCTGTAGCTGTTTACACGTTTTCTTATGTTTTTTGTTGGACAGTTGTTATAACATAAAGCATACCACATCCACTATTTTTCTTTATTTGATTATTAAGATCATCAGTTTGATCTATACTGCATCATTGCTAGCTTACCTGAACTTATTTGTATTCACTGTAACAGTATTGAATCTCATTTTGTGCTATTTCCGATTATGACATTTTGACTGAGTGGGAATTCGCATGGCTGTTCATGCATACACAACAGGAGACGATTACCCTGTCGACAGACCCGGTCTCGCTCCGTTTGGAGTTCATGCAATTCCCTCAGTTTCCGTTTGTTACCTTGATTTGTCTCTCCCTAATCGATTTACGAGATTTGAACATCGGTAAACTACAGTGATTGGCATCTTGATATCGCATACTTTTCTAATAAAAAGCCATTTTTTGTATAATAGTAATTTCTAAGTTACTGAAACCATTTTGGAAACGTTTTTTCATCTTACAATTGTCGAAAAAATCACAATCGTAGTAAGGTCAAATTACAGTAAATAAGCTATGTCACAGATTTAGGTAAAATTTGCATACAACTTTGCCTTATTGAAATATATCTAAAAATCGAACAACTAGTGCATTTATCTCTTTTGTCTGAAATATTACTGATTGAACATTGTAAAGAAAGCATTTACAATCGGTGAAAAACGTTCTTAAATTTGTCTTAAAATCATCAAATCCATAGATTGTTCTTCAAAAATTATTTGTTGTTTGTACATAAATTTCCGTTTTAAAGATATAAGATAATGATAGGGACACCAACTTCGTTTTATGGCAGACATCAATCAAAGTAGAGTTGTAGGTGAAAAATACAAGAAAACGTAGAAATAAGCGTATTTTCGTCTTTTTTTGGCGTTTTTTTAAATTACTAAAAAGGTAACGGATTGGTTGATACACCAAAAACGAAGTCGGTGCCTATATTATTATTTTACTTTATTAAAACGGAAATTTAGGAGCCAAGGACATAGCCCATTTACTGTTCCTTGACCTTAAATGGAATATTTTCTGAAAAATATCCAACATGACACATAATAGAGAAGATGCCCATCAAGCCTCGCATTTTAGCTACTTAAAAATGTAAGCCATGTACTAATAGATTCTAATTATCTTTACAAAATTTGCAAGTAATGTATGCATAATAGATTTAAATAGTTTCAGGATGCCATATGTAACCATAGTAACATTCTTGCTGTTATTGCACCATAACACCTGGTCATTTCAAAATCCATTCGACGCCGCAAGTTTCCATGGATTTACATTAAAACACAGTATTTTATGTCCTTGCTTTTTTGTATTTGTACTTATTGAGTGTCTCATTAATCAACATCGCTTTATTTTCAGGTAAAAGACAATAATTGTATATGTTTTGAAAGTTACCATGGTGATGGTTTCAGGTATCAGCTGGTATTTATTAGAATCATATGATTTAGCTTCCGAGATCGTGACTTTGGTTGACTTAGAGTGCTTCATGTAATACGATGATTAAAGGTTGGAAGAAAAGATCGGTACAAAAAGTAGGACATAATTGCAAGGTTATATTAACAGTGAAACATCTCAAATACCAGACATAACTGCGGGCAAATATAGGTTATTATAATGATTCCTATTTCTAGTATAAGTAAATATTTCAGCCATAACAACCTTATCAAAACATTTCATTAATATAGTGCGTTAAAAAATGAAGTCTTAATGTAAACTCTTCATAATTAGTATGTCGTTCTTTCGACAAATCAAAATTAAATAAGTAGCACTAACTAAAACTAATTATTATAATAATTTCTTTCCTGATATTTTCGATGAATGCTACAAATTAATCATTAAAAAATGCAAGATTTTTTTTTATATTTCTGCAAAGTTTTCTTCTTATAAAATGATTATTGTCAAAGACAAGAAACTACAAAGAAACCTGGAAATGTACAGCGAATTATCAACCAAACCTGGAAATGTACAATGAATTATCAACCAAACCAGGAAATGTACAAGAAACTACAAAGAAACCTGGAAATGTACAATGTTTTATCAACCAAAGCTGGAAATGTACAATGAATTATCAACCAAACCTGGAAATGTACAATGAATTATCAACCAAACCTGGAAATGTACAATGAATTATCAACCAAACCTGGAAATGTACAATGATTTATCAACCAAACCTCGAAATGTACAATGAATTATCAACCAAACCTGGAAATGTATGTACAATGAATTATCAATCAAACAATTAAGTAAGCTGATCTTTGTTCAAGATTCATTCATTCCTTGACCACACAAGTAAAACATGAGTGTTGCGATATAAACCATAGGGTATCGTTTCCATAAATCAACTTGCGCAATTTTTGTGTTAGTTATGGAACTTCAAATATTTTGGCCTCGACCATGCGTCACCGAAGAGTCATAAATTGTCGAAATGCACATTTGGTGCATTTAATGTTATTTCGTATCATTTTGGGTCTTAACCTTTCTTTTGAATTAAAGATCATTAAAGTTCAAAAAAGGACCTGAAGGTAAACTCAGTAAATTCAGAAATGCTGTTGTGGACGTTTTGATTGGTTCAAATGTCATGCAAGGACACTAGACTATTCATGGTTACTAATGAGGACGGAAGTTATATTTCTATATCGTCCGTTAGATTTGATTCAAAACGATTTTATCCCAAGGCACACTCTGTAGAAGTCTATAATGCAAGGGATTTAGTTTTCGTTTCTGTGTGTGTATACCTTTTTCATGTTTAAATAGTAAACACTAATGATAGAACATACATCTTATACGTATTATATCAAAATGAATTTAGAATAAAGCACATTGCGCTTGTTTTAATCCGTCTTGTGCATGTCTTTTTGACATACAATAAAGTTAATATATGACTCTACCTATTTTGGCGGTGTTGGGTTTGGTGGTGTTTATTGGTAATGAATTGTTCTTTCGATTTTCTGTGTACTTTTTCTATTTTGTTTGGTGGTATTCTTTTAGTCTTTTCTTACTCAAGGTTCATCGTAAGGTATTTACAAATATGGTTGTGTTTACACACCGTAAAATTTACTGTGAGTAAAACAAACTTATGCATTTGCAGATGAAAACGCTGTAATGCATGATTTCACCTATATATATCAAAGTTGTTGTCATTGCGTGTTAGGAGACATTTTATTTGGTAAAATAAACTATCAACGAAATTTTCTTGGATATAGACCGATCAGGTTCACTGTTTAAATCATCTATTCTTTGTGCAGATATCTGTTGCCACTCTATTGTTCATGTCAATCAATACAATTCACGACAATTATTACATGACGGGAACACCTCAAACAATTTTCCCAACTTTATTTATTAAATCACCTTCCCGTAGGAATGGAAAAAAGGCACATCAGAAACAAGAAAGTCTTTATTTTTTCTGAAACACAAAATGCATATAAGTTATGTTACAGCATGATTTATTATATAAACACACCAGTTGACTAATTTGTGTAAATGTTAAGTTTCATCTTTGAATCAAAGTCAACTTTTAACTAATATGACTTCTCATTTTGGTTTTGCATCTCTGTAAACGTATCATATATGTTTTAATTTTGAATTTTTTTAGTATTCCAAATAAAGGTCAAATTTGAAAATTCAACGAAAACTATACTCTTTGGTTACCACACTAACGTAGTTTGGCTCTTCGTCATTAAGTGAGATACTTGATAAAATAAAAAGCTAAACGCTATAATCCTTCTAGCTAGTAACACCGCTTAACGATGCAGTCAACAGAACTGCACCGAATTTTGGACAGCTGAGTGTTTCAAATGGAACTGCATACATGTAGTTCGATGAAAGACAAACAGCACCATAACAAAACAAAAATGCGAAGAGACAAACAACAGCTTACAAATCACTACACTGGAAACTAAAAATTGAGCAACAAGAGCCCAACGAAAAACAAGAGTGCGATCAGATGCTTCGGAAAGGTTATAGTAGTTCCTGTTTCACTAGCGACACCAGTTGCGTTAAAATCCGGTATTTAATGAAAGGCTTCATGACAAAGCTTGTTTAAACCTAAGACAAAGTCATAAAATCTCGATTTGCATTTTGAAATTATTAAGCATTCTGGGTATGATTTTCAAAGAGCGTATACTTTTATAGCCGAATACACAATATGGATTTTGGCATTTTTGAAGGCCGTAGAGTGGCCTATATTTGCTTGTACTCCCTTCATTTGAACTCTGGTGGATAGTTGTCTCATTTGCATTCATACCTCATCTCTTTATTTTCATATTAAACGTTTTTATTGGTTAAAAATGACCATATCAATGGAAAATAATCAATGACGTGACGCTACTTGACTTTAACCTGACATGTTTTGTATTTTGTCATAATCGCCATAGATTTAGTTACCTTGCTGTAAAATCAATGTTCAATTACTATAGTATTTAGATATTAACTTCTTAACTATGGTTAAAAGCACGCTTGACAAATAAGATTCCAATAAATCTATTAAGTGTGTAATAGGTCTTAGAACTCTGATACTAGTAGTTGTTAGTTGATGCGTAATAATGAGAGTCGTAAAGGATATTTAAGAAACAATTTATTAAAAGTCTTGATTATTTTTTGAAAGAAAGTTTTCTACAACACACCATCAGAGTTAATTTGTGACAGTTATAAGAAATCAACTTCCATCATTTTTTTTTTATATTCCATATGAAATGTTGATAATTTTGTGACATATCTGTATAGAATAAGCGGATATGGTATTTTGCTAAGCCATAAGACAAAAGGACAAGATGAATATTGAAAGAACATTTAATTGGGTTTGTGTAATCTGTCTTTGCACACAATAATCTTTGAAATGCCTATGTTGTGCTCTGTGAAATAATCAGTTGTACTACGATTTATGAAAAAATAATTTGTTTCGCAACAGAAGTGAGCAAAAATAGTTTGCTTCCATTAAAAACAAAGGAACAAAATTAACAATGAGTGTTATTTTTTTTTTTCTGTATATTATTGAAAAATAATTTCTTTTAACTGGTTGTACCGAGGGAAAAAACTATGCCCCTTCTCACAAAAGAATAATAGCTGGTGCCTTAGAATGTCTATGTTCGGTACACCATAAAGAGATTATGCATATCAGTTCCGAGATCATACCTCGACCACAAACAAATATTCTCTCCACAATATACAACGATTTTTGTTCCCTGAGGAGGATACAGTTCTGTAAATTCAGTTCAATGACTGATTCAAATGTCTTGTACATATGTAAACTTAACAGAAGCTAAAATAACAAAAATCGTCCTGAAGAACATTGAATAACAGAAATATCTTTATGAAAAAATTAATACTTAAAACAATTTTTCATAATAATATCAAAATAGTCAATATTACTTCTTGTCTAACTTCGTTCAAAGCATCATATTAAATTGTGCTAGCTTAATTCTATGTGCTTTGTGAGTTATATTTCAGTAAGAAAGTATACGTGATTTAATCTTTAGAATGTTTCGAGCGGGAAATAAAATTGCGTTTTCCAATCGGAAATTGTCTGTGTCAATACATACCGTTGTTTATGGCGTATGTCTGGACTATGTATATCGGTTTGACCAATCAGATCAAAGATTTATTTGAACATTTTCCAATTTTCATGGAGTATATTTATTTATAAAATCTTGGCAGAGGTGGTACTTGTAGGGCTAAAAACAGATATGGTATTACAGTTTTGGAATGTTATATGAACCCATTATAAAATATACTGAAATAACAATGTTTTTTGGAATATATGTCCGAACTAAGGAGATATGAATTATAAAGAATGCATTAGGGGTAGTTAATCTTGATATTACAATATAATACTTATAATTCTTGATTTAAGAACCAATATCTCATTAAACCAAAGAGTCAAATCAAGGCACTGACCATTTATCTTGTGTGTGTGCGTGGGAGGGGGTGGGGTTGGGTTGGCATAGGATACCTTTCCTATTTTTAATGGAAAAAAAACCTTTTGTTTCGCTTCTCTTCTTAAGACACGCATATTTTTTTTAATGGATGAAATTTGCTTGTACTGGCTTTCATTAACTACGAGTACTCTTAGATCTGTACTTTTTGTGTTTTGTGCCTATCTTTGAGCGTTCCTGGTGAAGGTAAATACAGAAAAGCGCTTCGGACGCATGAAATTTATAACGTGTTGTTTTCATTTTTTATTACATTACTGAGTCGATCCCTCTGCTGGTGGACTATCAGTCCCCGAGGGTATCATCAGCTCAGTAATCAGTACTTCGGTACTGCCAACCTTTCTAAAATTTTGAAATTATAAAGAAACTAAGGTTTTAACTCCCTCAGGCAAAGTTGGCCTTAGATGGATTTGGCTATTTTTTAGGTCCTTTTTAGTTATATAGCTCTGTATATAGCTATTGTTTCGGTTTTATTCATCCTCGGCTTTCAAATATTCGGCTTTGAGCTTTCCTGTTGAAGGTAAATCCAGAAAAGCGCTTCTGACGTATGCAATTTATAACGTGTTGTTTTCATTTCTTTCCATCTTATTTTTCAAAGGTTTTTTATGTTTGGCTGTTGAGGGTTGAGCGCTCACAAACATGTTTTACTCCGCCACATTTGTATATGCCTGTCCCAAATGGGGAGCCTTTTAATCAGTGGTTGTGGTTGGTTGTTGTCTGTCATATTTGTCTCTTTTATTGTTTTTATAAATAATCAAGCCATATGTTTTTCTCTTTTGGAGTGTTTCACAATTTATCCTGCCGGGCCCTTTTATAATTTACTATACGGTACTGTGTTTCTTTAATGGTATATGACCTTACGGTGACCTATAGTTGTTTAAATTCTCACCCTTTAGTCACTGGTGGATATTTAACTCAATGACAATCAAACAACATCTCCATATTATGATATATACTGTCCAATGTCGTCCTAGCTAATTTGATATTTTAAGTAAACTAGAAAAACCACTTGCCAATGGGCTTTGAAACAAAATTAAGTGACAGTGGAAATAGTTGGAGTCACATTTCTCATGAATGGTTATTCTAAAAGATTTTATACTTAAACTGATACGGCGTAGACAAAGTATAGCACTCTCATTTTAATAACAAAATCCTATTTCTTAGTAAATTTGATGAAAAATTGTTCCCAATTCAGAGATAAGAATGGCTTAAGGAGTTTGTATTATATTTTATTGATTAACCGTCTGAACTGTGATCAATGTATGCATTAGAAAGATGAAAAATGTTTACAATAACTTATCGCTCCCCGTTCCAGTATGAGAAATATATTGGAAATATAGTCCACTGTGACGCGACGTATAAAGCAAAATGGAAGCTAGATTAGTTATATTGTAAGGTTGCCTTTTATTTCTATGTTAAGAGAAGTACTGTGATTAATTCTTCTTCCCCTGGACAAATGGTTTTCTTCTGTAAGGGAAGAGTAACGAACTAATAAAGAAAAACTCAAGTATTAATAATAATAATTAAACTTGATATTGATAAATCGTAAAATCTTGTTTAGAAATCTACAGGGATCTTTTTGAAGATCTTCGACTTATAATTGACCGTCTGATTTCACTATTGTTCCGTAGACTTATCAATAAAATCTCCAGATGATTTAAAGATTGGATTATGAATTGATCCGCAAAAAAACGTTTACTGTCTGCGTCCTTGGTATTTATGAAATTTCAAGGCTGTGGTTACATGTAACGTCGTCCTATCAATTTGAAATTTGAAATGGTGTTATAAAAAGACTAAGTCTTATAATAAGTAACCACATCTTTTGGGGGTTTATAAGTTTGTTCGATGCCCACATTTACATCGTTTCTTTAATATTATGTATCTCCGCAGTTGTTTTTGTTATATACGTTTATCTAAATATATTCTTTATTCAATATTTTATAAGCGTTTAATGCCTGTACTAATTCAGGAATATGACAGTTGTTTTCTTCTGATAATTTGTTCCGTTGGTTGATAGAGTCTACCGTTTAATTTTGTCAGTTTTTGTTGACTTCCCCCTTTTTGAATTTGCCTTGGAGTTCGGTGTTTTTGTTACACTTTTTTTATTTTACTGTCAGACCGTTGATATTCACTTTGGAATGTTTCCTATTTTGTTATCAGAGGACTATTATAGCATACTATACAGTACGGAGTTTTGAACATTGTTGAAGACCTTACGGTGACCGTAATTATTCATATATGTGTCCATTGGAATAAACTCATTTTCTTCTTGCATTGATATTAGAGGAATAATATTAACGGTACCAATTTTTCTGTACTAGATGCGCATTTCGACAATAAATGTCTCTACAGCGATGCTCGAGGCCAAAATATTTGAAAATCCGAAGCTTATTAAAAAATGAAGCGGTTATAAACCAAAAAGGATAAAAAGGTATAGCAAAAGTCGGGCAAGAAATCAGAGCTTTGCAATGAAGGAGATATATTCCGTGATTAAGAATATTTTTAAAAATTTTGTAACAGCAAAGTTTGAAACACAAATTAAATCCGTATTTTAATGCCAGTAGCGAAGTACTGGCTACTGGGATGGTGATACCCTCGGGGACTGATAGTCCACCAGCAGAAAATATGGTTTTTTCAAAAGTTCCATGCTACGAAATGCGAAGTTATTTACACCTTATATAAGAATGCTGGATTTTGATTGGTTGGTAGCCAATGTATTTTTCGCATATTCTAGCCTTTTTTCTCATTTCAAACGAATCTGCATGTTTTTCACCACTGCCGGTGAATTTGCCTCAAATTCCCCTCTATGCCGTGTTATCGGCAATTTGTACATTTTACCTTTGATCTTACTGCCTAATATTTTTAAGATCATGGACAGGACTTGATACTGGAAAATATTAGGCAATGACGTCATGTACAAGTGCAGCGACGTCGCGTGCTCGAGTCCATCCGCGTCAATTTATCAATGAAATGCACGCGACGTCATTCATACAACCGAACAACTATCCCAACGTTTTGTACGCGTAAAAGTAGTTTCACTAACTATTTCATTCTTCATATTCTCAACCAAAAAAACCTACAGTTATGACAAATTGCCGATAAAAAGAATAATGACATTTTATTTTTTGATACTGACTTCATCAGATCGAATATCAGCTCGCCCTAGCGGGCTCGCTTGATATTCTTGCTGATAAAGTCAGTATCAAAAACAAAAATGCCATTATTCTATATGTATTTGCCATTTTGGATATTCCATTTTACCCTCGCGAGCCTCTTCCCGCCAAAATTATTGGGTTATGACGTTACATAAAGACAGCGATAACGCGTATAAGTACGTGTACAATTCCCGTGGTATTATGATAGTATCTACTTATCCTCAAAATAATGCATAAACATGTTTATGGATTACAGCTTACTAGTAAAAAAATATTTCCTTTCACCAGTACAGAGAGTTTCAATCAAAATTTATTCGGTGTAATAAAACAGATATATCATGTTATGAAGGGGTGTTTGCGAAAAATACCAGTCTTGGGACCAAATTTCCCTCGCCTAGCGGCTCGGGAAATTTAACAGTCCCTCGGCTGGTATTTTTCGCAAATACCCCTCCATAACATGATATATCTGTTCAAAACCGAACTTTTAGGTCATTTTTATTGTCTTAGTTTTTTTATCATGACCGCACGCTTTAAAATTTGTGCTTTTGTCATGAATCCTACCTGTATTGTATAGTTTATTACTTTTACTATAAAAATTACTTTTATTAATATTGTTTGTTCCTACATATACCTTTATTAGGAACTGAAAGATTAAAATGGGTTGAGATCCCGAAAAAAAAGGTGCCCACGAAATTCAATCCATTTGCCAGCCCCAAGTCGGGAACCTCGATCGTTTCTGGTCTAATTTTCTTTACTAAGTGTTATGTGTTGTCAAAGGAAATTTAGTGTTGATGGCAGATGTTTGTGTGTTTCTGTTTTCATGCCATACTGTTCTAGGCTCAGATCTAAAGCTTCACATATTGTATAGACACCTGTCTATTGTGAAGGTCGTACATGTTTACCTCTAACTGTATTTTGGCTATTGTGTCTTATGGACTGCCTCGATGGTTTTGTGGTAGCGTTATCTCATCGAGTGCGGGAGGTCATGGATTCGATCCTCGTCCGGGTCAAACCAAAAACTTGATATTCGCGGCATTTAGGAGTAAAGCAAAGACTGGTAGGTTCGGGGTCAGAATGATGTGTCTGGGTAGGTGACACGTCTTCCTGGGGACTGTTACCTTGTGAACTAGCACGTTAAAAAATCGACTCAGCGTGTAGGTCTAGTACAAAGAAGGGTTTATATTCATATCACAGTATCATTCTCGTTCTAAATATGCATTTTATTTGCATCTGGTCGTTAAACAGCATTCATCCATCTATCAATCTTACTGTGTTTTGGCTAATTATGTCTGATTAACTTATTTCTACTCGTCTCCTTTTATTCATATTTATTGCCTGGATGTTTCGTAGTGTTGTCGGGTTGCTGTCACATTGACATATAGCTAACCCTTCTTTTATTCATTTTCAGTCATTTACCTTAGATGCAACAACGGTGACAAAGGACTCGTACATTGAAAATAGAATTACTCCAACATTATTTACTCTACAGAAATGTATGGACATATCCTAATCTTGTTTCCGTATTGACTTAATCCAGTATTTACATATTTCTTCCAAAATAAATTGAATAAATTAATCTTATGACAATCTATATAAAAAAATAAGTTCCAACGAAGCATACATTTGATTGACTGCTTTGTTTTCCAGTCTAGATATCAGTTGACAGGGAAATATAAATGACACGTCAATTACTGGATTGATCCGCAAGTGGTAACTTACATAAATCATGTTGTTCCGTATACGAAGCAGTTAGAAGCTTAAACTGTAATTGGAGGTTTTTTCTTAATCATGTTCGTTATACCAATTCGATTTTGGAAGAAATTTGGTATAAAATCATTCAGTTATAAGAAAGAGAGAGAGAGAGAGAGAGAGAGAGAGAGAGAGAGAGAGAGAGAGAGAGAGAGAGAGAGAGAGATTATTATTTATGATTGAATGTAACAATATATATACCGATCGACATTTAACTCAGTCAGAGTTAGACAGTATTCTTGAATGAGGAAATTTTCCTGAATGGTCCAGTGTAATAAAATAGCAGGAAAACATACCATTGATACGGTAAATTGTTTAGAGGCAAATCGGATATTTCAGCTACAAAATCATTGTTCAACAAATAGTGTAATGACATAAATGAAATAACTTTAACATATATATAGTTTTGTTCCAAATTTAAGAAAAATAAAACTGCCATGTCTTTGGTTGCTGTCAGTCCTATTTTCGTTTTGTTTAATATAATTATAAGCTTCAATGAATCCTTTTTTTTTTTGTTTGCTTTGTTTTACATTTTGTTATCTTGGTGCCCTTTATAGTTTACTATACAGCACAGGTTTTTCTAATTTTTAAGGCCACCATATGTGACCTGCAGCTGTTAACATCGTTGTCCTTTTGTCTTTGGTGGATAGCTGTCTTATTGGAAATCATATTCGTATAATAAATGTAACATGATACCATAGAGAAACTTGGTTTTCTTTAAAAAAAAATAAACATGCTTACCTCCCACTTGAGATAGATCACATGAGAATTTATAAATTCCATAGCCTATTTGGGTGTTTTCTTTTCTGTTTCTTAATTCTATTTGCATGTCATGTTCCACATAAGATTTTGCCATTACACTTTATTTCATTGTTTAGTCTCTAAAACTTCTTCACGTCGTATGTAATAAAAACGAAAAAGATTTGTGATATATATTCTTGTTTTTTACAGATTTTATAAAAACAAACCTTAAACAAATACAATAATTACACTCAGGAGTATATTTGAGTTTATATATTTGAAGAATTACCACACAAAAACTGATGTTTTATTGAACTGTTATCATTACTATAAAAGGAAACAATCAATATAGAAAATTCAGTTTCAGTAGATTTTGTACTTGTGCGCAATTATTGAAAAGAATCTTGTTTACAAAATATCAATTCTTGATTTATTAATATATCTATTACTTGTAAAGGAATCAACCTGCATTGATCTTAAAGTTGATACTGATTTCAATGTTTTGTTGAATAAGCCAATTTGTCTTACTGTTTATTTTACTTCATGTTACAAGTGGAACATTCTAATGCAATACACTGCTCAGTGGATAAAATCTTTTAAATGTTGCCCTCTAGTATAATTAACCAATATAGCCAGGTAAGCAAACATTAATAATATCAAAGACACAATCATAACACAGTATTCTGTATGATAAACCAAATAACACATAGCCCAGAAGTGATAGAGCAGATTGCTACCCGGACAAAAAAGACAATGTAGGAACATGTTATATATGAATGTTTGCTCCTCTGTTTCAAAATGACAAGCTTTTTAAAAGATTGTAATAAATTGGTAGGAACTAAAAAAGTAGAAAAATGACAGGTCCGTGTCCTTGTATTTGAAGTGTAATCAATTGAAAATATGGCGGGGAACGGTTCTCTCTAGAATTTTCATACATTTAACATTGGCACTTTTTTCTTTCCAAAACTATGAAAAATAAAAAGGTTTTTATAAGATTTTCACAAATGGCTGTTTAAACTATATGCAATAATATTGTGAAAAGAAAAGAAGGGGTAAGCGGGCAACATTTCTATTTGAATTACATGCCGATTGGATAAATCTATAGGAATCTGAATATCTGACAAAAAGTAAATAAAAACCAAGAGTATCGAACATCCTTAACGGTCAAGATTGATTGATTGATTGGTGTTTAACACCACTTTCAACACTGTTGTGCTATTAAGTGGTGGTCGGTTTTAATGGTGGAGGAAGCCGGAGCGCTCGGAGAGAACCACTGACCGTCGGTAGGTAAACCGACAATCCTAGTCAATTAAGATTGGAGTCGAGTGCACCTGCTCCAACTCATAATCTCAGTGTTGACTGGCTAGTGATACAGTAGTTCGACTATTTAGACCACTCGGCCACCGAGGCCCTCTTTAACGATCAAGTGTTATTTACATCTATGTGTCATTTGTTTATATGCTCCATTATGTTGTTGTCTAATCGACGTGTATTCAAAATCCCGGATCATGCTAACATAGTTGTGACCCTTCTTGGTGTCGGAAACTGCTAGCTTACCTGCTTAGCTTCAATTACGTCATAAATATAGGACTTCAAACCTTTAAAATGGAAAAAAAATTATGAACTAATTGAACAGAAACAATATATTCGTCCCATCATTATTACTGTTATGCATATGCATGAGGGGCTAGATGGGGTTTACAGACTAGAGAATAATGGGCAATGTAAATGGAAAAAATGCAGAATAATAGACAGAAAAAAAAGAATAGACAAAAATTGGAAAACAAAATAAAGAGTAGAGAATAATTGAGTGCTAAAATATAAAAATAGAGAATAATGGGCAAAATAAAAAAAAAAAGAATAGACAATGGGAAATGTAGTTAAAGAATAAAGAAAGAATCTACCATCCATACCCTCATTTATATGTGTCATATGTTAAGTCCTAGTGATCATCATAAGTTGATCAAAGGATTCTGAAGTACTTTTAATTAATAATACTGTGCGATATTTTTATTATTACAAAAAGTGTAATGGATAGCAATGCATAGGTAACACAAAACAAATAACATTTTACAATTGATAGCATTGTTTGAATATATCGTTTCCTGAAATCGCAATTATTAATATAAATAAGAAGATGTGGTATGAGTGCCAAGGAGACAACTCTCCATCCAAGTCACAATTGATAAAAAGTTAACAATTATAGGTCAAAGTACGGCCTTCAACACGGAGCCTTGGCTCACACTGAACAGGAAGCTATAAAGGGCCCCAAAATGACTAGCGTAAAACAATTCAAACAGCAAAAACAAACGGTCTAATCTATATAAAAAATCGAGAAACGAGAAACACCTATGAACCACACCATAAACGACAACCACTGAACAACAGGCTCCTGACCTAGGACAGGTGCATAAAAATGCAGCGGGTTTAAACGTTTTAAGAGGCGCCAGCTTGCATTTGATCCCTTGTTCAACAATCGCAATAAAAAATTCGCGCACACTTTCTGAATCTACAGTAATTGCAACTGCCAATGGCGTTTGTCCACGTGGACCAGGCATATTCTTCTGAGTTTATTTCATATCAGTGCCATTCATTACAAAGTCGTTCATTCCTACTGAATTTTACATTTATTTATCACAACTTCATGTGTTATAAAACTGATTAAAATGGAAAGATGGAATTATTGCATCATCTTTCTTTTTTATAGATATTGGTAACATTAGACTAATTGCGAAAAAGGAATAATAGTTAGGACATTCAAGCTTATCCCAAACCGCGTAAAGCTACAAAATAAAAATTGCACTTTGCTGCATTTGATGCATGTATATATTTTCAGCAGTATTTCAATGGGAAAAGATGTTTTGATAAAAAATCAATATGACACAAGTATCGTGGTCGGTAGAGATAAACACCAACAGAACACGAATCGCCAACAAGAAGCAACATAGGAAAGATAAACATGAAAATAATAACTTTGGGATGCGGCCGAGCTGCAAAACTTCAGATTTAGCTGAAGAAAAAAAAAAACAAAGACTTGTGCAAAAGAAAACGACATTGGAATAATGTATATGTTTATGGCACCTGATTATTATTATAGACCGTATGGTAAACTCAAGATGTTTTCTTTTTTATGTGGTACTTCTTAACCCCTGACCATTTCTATGTATACTTATCTGACAAAGCTTTTGATTTTATTCCAGAAACAAACGATTTATCATACATACGGTCGTCTCTTGTTGTCGTGAGTAAACATATCCATTAGATGCTTTCATGACTATGGTTTCTTTGATGTCCCCTGACAGATAAAAAATTCATATTAATGGCCGTGGCAATCTATTCTTTAATCCTTCGGTAAATAGGTAGCTCTCAGACAATATGTTGCAAAAATTGTTTATTCCAAAGTAGATGGTTTTCCATCAGACTTTGTCATAGCAGTGCATTCCCTCGAGCTAATGTAACTGACTAGGTCATGGAATAGAGGGAAACAGTTTTACATTTAAGAAAAATAAGTCAAAATATATATATATATATATATACTGTCAAATTGGAATAACAGATTTTGTTGGCGCATGTCATGTTGCATCTGCTGTCTTTGTATGAATGTACGTGCTGTCTGTACCCAAGGCAAAACAGGAAAGATAACTCAGAAAAATGCCTTTTAACCCCGCTCGATCAGCGATGTACATGTACACCAATGATTGCCTGTGTAAAGTTTTTGTGTATATAGATGTGAATTATGATATTTGATGGCGTGAACAGCCATTTAAGTGATGTTGTGCTGTATCCAATACACCAAGTGACGCACTTTCGAATAATGTCAACAAAAATACTAAACAAAAACTCACAAAAAATAAACCGCAAAAAAAAAAAAAAACCCGGAAGAGTCAGAATGAGACATTTTATCGTATTTGACTAAAGGTTTATGGGTAATTTCCTTATTTGTACAATAAAATATGAAATGAAATAACGCAACGCCATTGGGTGGTTATCTATAATTGTTTAGAACGTCGTTAACCAATCACAACATTTTGGTGTACTCTTTAAAGATTTATCGACAATGCGTCACATTTTTGAAATGGCGAATTTGACTTTTAATGAATGAAGAAAAAATGTAAGTTAAACTACAAAACGACCAGATAATAAACATATTAAAAAGTAAAATCACAAAAATACTGAACTCCGAGGAAAATTGAAAAAGGAAAGTCCCCAATCAAATGGCAAAATCAAAATTAAGTTTGTATTATCGAATATTTTAAAAGTCGAAAATGTGTACTGCCTGCAATTCGTATAAGATCTTACGGTTAGTGCCTCGCAAAAGGCATGTCACAAGGGTCTGGATGGGGTCGATCTTCATTTTTGTATTCTTTCAATTTCCATTACTTTTGTTTATTATTGCTAATTATTGTCCTTTCTTTTATTTCATCACTCTGTTTTTCTCTGTTCTTTATTTATTTGCCCGTTATTCCCTTTTTTTTTTTTATTTTAAATACAATCAAGACCTCAGCTAGGACATACATTCAGTAAATGAGCCAAATACTTATATGAACGATTCAATATGAAACTTTTTAGCTTTTTGTATTAAATTTTGTGGAATTAAAACACTAAAAGTTATCCAACATTTTTTTTTTTTAAGTTGGAATTAAAGACGAAAATAGTACCATGCTAATATACATCATTATTACTATGCCCATTCTACGCCTGCTTCTGATTCGGTAAACCTCATGTTCGCATAAGATCAGAGACAAAAACAAATGCCGTGTACATTGCAGGAAATTGTATTGCATTGCGCTAACTATATATAAATTTGGAGTAAACGGATGAAAAAGATCCGGAATGATTTTTTCAATGTTTTACGGTTCATCGTTTGTTGGTCCTATGTTTTAAGCTTGTTTTATATAGATAACATTATCTAATTTGTACAAACTCATTAAGCCTAACTTTCGGACCCAGCTTGAACGAAATGAAAATCCCTTGATACGAAATATGTGCCAACTAAGCTCGAAGACAGACATTCTCGTTTTGTTTTATCTTCCAATACACGAAAATAAGCCAGAAGTTCAAATCATCATATCTTTGTCTTGTACTGGATATCTAAACAAATAGAACTGTAATTCTTTCATTGCTGAGTTGTATCCGACATAATTGATTGTAATTCCGGTAAACGAAATAAGGATCATACCGGCATCGATTTTATAATAGAATCTCTGAAGCTGTTGCAACAAATAATGTCAATTTCAAAATTTTTCAATTAGCGGAATGCTTGCCTCTGTCTCTGAAAATAAATCTTGATATAATGGAAGATAGACATGCAGTTTTTACATCGAATTCTTAAGACTAACAACACAACACTGTTGTAAATAAGCCACTTGATCCAGCAGTAATTATATAACGTCGATATGGAAAATATAGCATATATTTCATCTGAGTTAACTGGCATGAAACTTACATGCGTATTTAAACATTTCCTTGTTTTCCTCACTTGAGATTAGTGGGAATTTACAGTCTGCCAATTATTCAGAACATTTGTCGCTTTAAAAAGTAACAGGATACCAAAAGTAGAATCATTTCTCATAAGTTTTAGAGAAACCGACAGAAGCATGGCAAAGAATTTCGTGTTATAAGTTCCTTTGACATGAACATCACATAAAGTATTTCAAGAATTTACGATTCGTATGTCCAAAAATTTGATTTGTATACTAGAAGATGTTCATTAATTCCTATTTCATTCATTTGGATAAACACTGTCAAACTGTACCATTCTGACTCAACGCAACATTTCTTTTTCTCAGTTGAAGACAATATTGAAATAAGAAGATGTGGTATGATTGCCAATGAGACAACTATCCACCAGAGTTCAATGAAGTGAATGTAAGTAATTATAGACAACCGTACGGCCTTCAACAATGAGAAAAACCCCAACATGAAAAATATTAAGCTTTTTGTGCCAGTTGATATGTTTGCACTATGAATGATTGATTGATTTTTTTCACATGCAGTGGCAAATATTACATGCATATACTGGATGATATCATGTAAGTATTTTATGATGAGATCTTGTTGTACAAGACCGGCACGTTGATCCGGACTTTTAACAAGCTAGCTCGTAGACGGAGTGACAACAATATGTAGAAGTTCGTGTTGAGCTGAAGATTAGTTAGCCTGAAAATTGAAAACTCATAGGAACATTCAATCATAAAATTGAGAATGGAAATGGGGAATGTGTCAAAGAGACAACAACCCGACCATAGAGCAGACAATCATGTCCATTTCCCAAGTCTTTTTTCATGATATATATAATATACACTGCTGAAGTTTAAAATATTAACACTTGCATAAACGAAGTCTAGATTTTCAACGAAATTAAAAATAAAATAACGAAAATAGTTAGCCACGGATGCTAATTTTTAGTAACATTTTCAAAAATCTTTGAAGAGATCAGTATGTGACCTGTCCTAAGTAATGAGAAATTCCGTTCACGATGCAACAGAGCATCCAGTGTAAGATTAAAATGTCCACTTCTACATTTCAGTCGAACATATCAGTTACATAGAATAAGTGTTAATGTGTTCTCATCGTGAACATCTATGAAATATTTGCCACTGGATGTTAAGCAAACGACAACCAATCCATTGAAATTCCTCAAAAGAGTTGACAATAGGACAGCAGTCCTTTTGCGCCGATTGTTATTTTTCAAGATGTATCATTTGCGCCAAATATTATGTGTTCAAAGGTATCGATTGCGCTAATTTGCTGAATTCTTTTGTGCCAATTTAACTGTTCATATATTTATATATTTACCGTATGTAATAATCCTCAATAAAATACTAGTAATCTAAGGTCAACTTTGCCAGAGGGTGTTGGAACCGTAGTTTCTTAATTATTTGTTAATTAAGGCATATCAAAAGCAAATGTAAGAAAATTGTGTAATTAACCATGTCAGTAGTACGGAAGCACTGACTACGTACTGAGTTGATAATACCATCAGGGACATTCCACCGGCAGTGGTAGATGGTTTTCATTGTTTTTTTAGGTTTCCTTTTATTATAAATATGCCCCGAATGTATACAGCCAAGGCTTTCCAAACTTTTTTGTATCCGAGCATTCGTGATCAAGATTATTATATAAAAAGCTATTCGAAAGCAATGAATTTAGAATGTCATAAGATTTCAAATAAATGTGTAATCGTAATTATTCTGATTATTATATTGAAGATACACTTTTAGGCATAATGGTTTTTTTTCACTTGGCCTAAACAGTGAAGTAATTTTCCAACATTCGAGAAAATAAAGGGACATAATCATCCACATTAACATTTTCTTTAATTTCAAACGTGAAATTAGTTTTAAACTTGGTGTTACTATCATTGAATAGCATTGTTTCTATAATTGGTAATGATATGAAATTTAAATCACTAAATGCTTCGACGGCGATAAATGATTCGTAATTTTATTCATGGAACTTTTATATTATTTTAATAAAGATTACGATGAAATCAAAAGAAAGTTGATTAGATTTAAACACAGTGACAACCAGGCAACAAGATCTTTTGTGTGGAGGCGGAATTGACTCAGACTTTTATTCTCTGCGGAATTCATATTTCAAAGAGTGCCAGTTAAATGAAATAGTTTAATTACATTATATTATTGAGGAATAATAGAAAACACAGTCACATGATATTAGATGTCACGAAATCTTTCATGTTTAGGAAGTTAAATATTTTCTGTTCAAGGGATAAAAAAATATCTTTCTCAGTTCATATCGTGCTCTCTGTTCAGATTTCCCACGTTTTCATTTAATAAAAGAATAAAAGAAAATGTTGGATACACTTTAATGAGACAGTAATCCAACGAAACAACACACAAAAAAAAAGACATTTAAAGATCAGCATACGGACGTCAACTAGTTCAAAAAGAAAGTTTTCCAACTTTAGCTCCAAATTGCCCGATATTTGTCCATTTCTTATATCGTCATCAACACCATACTTTTCAAATAAATCAAAATATCCAGATCTGAAAACCTTAGCGATTAACTTGACCTTTAACTTAAGATTTTTTAACATATTTTTAATCAAATGCAATGATAAGAGAGCTTGGTTTAATACTCATTTCGCGGAAAGGGTGTACTTACAACCATTGTAGCTCTAACAGACCTGTTTGGGCTAAACTGAACAGACATGCATCTTAATCGGGGATTTACGTCCCCAACATTAATAATTAAAGCAATAAGTTCTTTTGTATAACCAGGATCGAGGCCTCGAATTTGGACTGCCACTTGATAGTACGGGAATTACATATAATAGCTATTGAAAAATTGGTCATTATCGTGATATATGGACTACCCACAGGTACGGCTCGATCATCATTGCTGTCTTAGTCAAATACCACTGTCCTACGGGCAGTCCATGTATCACGATAATGACCAGTTCTTCAATAACTATTATGTTTATTTCATTGAGGAACCATGTTTTCAAAAATTCTCATAAATTCAAATTGTTCAAAGCAAACTCGAGTTATTGTAAGATTTCTATAGGAAAGAGTGAAGACCAGTCATAGTGATAACTATAAGTCACTGCCATTCATTTAAGTGCAATTTTTCAGTATATGAATACAAAATGAAGTTTTCTATAATTTTATAATAAACGAAATCACTCTAAACAGGGAAACCACGCCCCACTGGTCATTAACATGTGAAAGACCGTTATCGACCGGTTTTCTGGTCCGTTTTTTTCTGTTAAAGACCGATGGAATTTTTTACCAAAGAATAAAGAATGTCATGTGGCCCCTTGTTATCCAATAAGAAAAGATTATTCTTAACCGATATGAAATAATGTTGGATAGAGCCAGATATTTTGTCTTGCAACAGGCCACCTACAGACTACTAAATAATTTGCTGAAAGTTTTTTTTTAAATGCAGAGAGAATACATTGTACGTTAAAGTATAAGGATGGCGAATTATGTTTTTGCACGGAATACGTTGATGTAATTATTGTACCTAAGGGTTTTGGAAGTCAGTTTTATTTTCAAAATATAACCCAAACGCACGCTTACAACTAATATGTATTGGGATATTTACAGATAAAGAGTCTTGTTTCGTTGTTTTATTAGTCCTTTAGGAATAAATTAGCTATTGTGTTATAGTTCATGAAACATAAACTTTATAATTTTAAGTAAATTTTCGTTTCTAGGAATAATCATAAATACAAATAAATATTCCCATTTTTTTTTAAACACCCAATACTTCATATTAATGTTTTCACTGTTAAGACTCTAGCTTTAAAACATATAAAACGTAATAACCGTCTCAATGCTCGCCTCGAGTATAGGAGGTCGATGTTTCGATCAAAGGACGGTTTTAATAAAAGACTTAAAAATTGAAATTATCTGCTTCTGCGCTAAGCACGTGGTTTTTAGGAGGTCGAATGAATACTGTTTGTCATCGGAATCAGAATTATGTGTTTGGGTAGAGTAACATGTCTTTTTGCGGACTATTATGTTCATAACACGCTACATAGTTGTCCCAGCAAGTCATGAAATAGTTTAATTACATTATATTATTGAGGAATAATAGAAAACACAGTCACATGATATTAGATGTCACGAAATCTTTCATGTTTAGGAAGTTAAATATTTTCTGTTCAAGGGATAAAAATATCTTTCTCAGTTCATATCGTGCTCTCTGTTCAGATTTCCCACGTTTTCATTTAATAAAAGAATAAAAGAAAATGTTGGATACACTTTAATGAGACAGTAATCCAACGAAACAACACACAAAAAAAAGACATTTAAAGATCAGCATACGGACGTCAACTAGTTCAAAAAGAAAGTTTTCCAACTTTAGCTCCAAATTGCCCGATATTTGTCCATTTCTTATATCGTCATCAACACCATACTTTTCAAATAAATCAAAATATCCAGATCTGAGAACCTTAGCGATTAACTTGACCTTTAACTTAAGATTTTTAACATATTTTTAATCAAATGCAATGATAAGAGAGCTTGGTTTAATACTCATTTCGCGGAAAGGGTGTACTTACAACCATTGTAGCTCTAACAGACCTGTTTGGGCTAAACTGAACAGACATGCATCTTAATCGGGATTTACGTCCCCAACATTAATAATTAAAGCAATAAGTTCTTTTGTATAACCAGGATCGAGGCCTCGAATTTGGACTGCCACTTGATAGTACGGGAATTACATATAATAGCTATTGAAAATTGGTCATTATCGTGATATATGGACTACCCACAGGTACGGCTCGATCATCATTGCTGTCTTAGTCAAATACCACTGTCCTACGGGCAGTCCATGTATCACGATAATGACCAGTTCTTCAATAACTATTATGTTTATTTCATTGAGGAACCATGTTTTCAAAAATTCTCATAAATTCAAATTGTTCAAAGCAAACTCGAGTTATTGTAAGATTTCTATAGGAAAGAGTGAAGACCAGTCATAGTGATAACTATAAGTCACTGCCATTCATTTAAGTGCAATTTTCAGTATATGAATACAAAATGAAGTTTTCTATAATTTTATAATAAACGAAATCACTCTAAACAGGGAAACCACGCCCCACTGGTCATTAACATGTGAAAGACCGTTATCGACCGGTTTTCTGGTCCGTTTTTTTCTGTTAAAGACCGATGGAATTTTTTACCAAAGAATAAAGAATGTCATGTGGCCCCTTGTTATCCAATAAGAAAAGATTATTCTTAACCGATATGAAATAATGTTGGATAGAGCCAGATATTTTGTCTTGCAACAGGCCACCTACAGACTACTAAATAATTTGCTGAAAGTTTTTTTTAAATGCAGAGAGAATACATTGTACGTTAAAGTATAAGGATGGCGAATTATGTTTTGCACGGAATACGTTGATGTAATTATTGTACCTAAGGGTTTTGGAAGTCAGTTTTATTTTCAAAATATAACCCAAACGCACGCTTACAACTAATATGTATTGGGATATTTACAGATAAAGAGTCTTGTTTCGTTGTTTTATTAGTCCTTTAGGAATAAATTAGCTATTGTAGCAAAAGAATACTCATATCGTATACACATGTTATTGTTCTAGTATTCGTGTAATATTTGCCACCGGACATTAAACACCAACCAATTAAAACATAATCTTACAAAATATTTATTTATCGCTGCATTAAAGACCTATTGGTGACCTTCTGTTGTTGTCTGTTCTGTGGTCGGGTTGTTGTCTCTTTGACACATTCCCCATTTCCATTCTCAATTTTATTCGTATACGTGAAGAGGAAAATAATAGGAATAATGGACTCTTTTTTGGATTTGCTTGATGATGAATATCAGATTGAAATGAATAAACGACATGTTTATGCTTTTTCAAATTTGCAATGAAATATTCATATTAAATATTCTGAATTTGATATTTATAAGCTACATTTTGTATCAAATTGTCAACGTTAATATTGTTTTAAAAGTCATACATTGCAAAAATGATTTACAGGAAAAAATTGTTTAAAATTATATAATTATATATATTAAAACTGCAATCAGTAAGGAGTTAAAGATTTTGTGTTGATTATTTCTTTAAATTTTTACACAAAATCAGATTGAATGATGATGTGCACTCACGAAACATGCAAAGACAAAATTTAATATACCTGCATGACTTACTTTCCAAATTATTTCAGTTAATATTTCAGATTTCAGATAATAACACACAATATCATGTATCAATACTGCCCAGACAAAAATACATCTTTCAAACAAAAAGAAGTATTATCATCCGTTATATAATTTATTTTGCAAAATATTTCTTAGCCTATTATCCTTAAAGAACATTTCTAAGATGCATGTTGGATGCAATAACAATTTTGTGAAATCACTACAATTATTGGTTATAGAAAGCTGAAGACCATTGTATTGTCCCTAAAAACGAAAACACAGAACAACTACCGTTGTTTGTTTTGTTGAAATTTTGATGCTACATTATTGAGAAAGCACACAATCGATTGTCAAAGAAAGAAGTGTAGCTATTTACAACGTACATCAAAGCGATATACGAATTTCTGTCAAAAATGAGTACTTATTGATGATAGAAACATAAACATTCTCCCTTTGCCCCGCAGTAGATTAAGCGTGCTATACATATACCGATTGTATTGTCATATGACTTAAACTTCACGCACATAACCGATGTCGTGACGTTGGTGGATTAAAACGCTTACTTTCTCCGAATGTGACTAATCGAATTAGACTTAACACCGGGTTTGTACTTACATGAGCAACACGACTGTTGCCACATGTGGAGCAGGATCTGCTTACCCTTCCGGAGCACCTGATATCACCCCTAGGATTTGGTGGGGTTCGTGTTTCTCAGTCTTTAGTTTTCTATGTTGTGTTTTGTGTACTGTTGTTTGTCTGTTAGTCTTTTTCTTTTTTAGCCATGGCGTTGTCAGTTTATTGTCGACTTATGAGTTTGAATGTCCGTTTGGTATCTTTCGCCTCTCTTTTAAAACTTGAGATTTAAGATAAGTCTAACAATTTTAAGTAATTTCTCTTTCACTAAGTTGCACCTATATTTTGATCATGACCAGTAAAATCAGGGCGAAACTCGTGTTTGATGATAAGTCATTGATCATGAGCAGCTATAGACAAATGGAATTTTTGTTTATCTAAAAGACAAACCAGACAAAATAAACTAAATGAACATTAAATAAAATTAATATGATATATTGTATTAGCAACAAGTTTGAAAACGGTTATATCCTGGAATTTAGTTATAAAGTTTCAAACTGTCTTGCTCAAATGGACGACATGGTAACATATCTATAATACTAAAATAACGAGGTCCAATTTGTTAGCCGGCATGACGCAAACACGACGAATCAAAGAATTCAACTTTATATATAACCAATATACGACAATGGTGTAGACTAAAAATTACACCATTCAAGGCCCTTTTGTTTTCACATAATTAATATTACCGGTAAGTTCCGGGTCGATTCCGATACAGATACACATAGTATATGTCACATGTAGTTTCCGGTTGTAGTATGTTTGTATGTTATGTATCTTCCTCCTTTAGTAGGAGCACCACCATGGGTTATGGTGTTAAGGAGGACATTTAACACACTGTATCGGTACAGATTTAATACCAGCATTGCCTACCCAGTTTCCAAGTCTGGACATCCTCTAAATATAGAAAATGAAGAATCATAAAAACATGTAAGAAACCAAGACGGGTTCGAACAAAAAGATTTTCAAACCAGAAAAAACTGTGCACATTGCAATCAGCATGAATTTATCACATGACAATACGAATACTAAAAATTGCTTAAATTAGACATAGGCACTTTTATTCAGGCACGGACCCGCGATGTCGCGGTGTGTTCTAATAATAACATAAATAACGCATCCACACAGTCAAATATTAGTATTAGGACATATTAGTGTTCGTCTTGGCTGTTGTCTTTATTTCTTTTTATCCAGTGTACATATTCGGCGTATCATTATATAAACAACACATAGCTGAGAGGGTGATAAGGCAGATTGTTACCCGAGAAAACATTGTCAACTGAGGCGAAGCCAAGGTTGACAATGTCTTTCGAGGGTAACAATCTGCTCTATCACCCTCTCAGATATGTGTTATTTAATTTATTATACTGAATGTTCTGTTATTAAGTACTGTCTATTAAATTTAATCGCCGTTTACGTTGTATGCCCATTAGTTTGTCATTCACCTTTGCATTTCTTTTCAGGCTTTTCTTTTTTTTTTTTTTTGCATGTCATTTCACAAATCCAACTACATGTATGTACATACTAATCTGATTTTTTGCTGTTTGTTCTAATTTTGTGCTGTTACACCACTGACCAGATATTAGGGGAAATGTTGAGCGCTCACAAGCATATTAAACCGTTCCATGACTTTGTAATCCTGTAATTTTCGTTGTTCGTTTTCTGTCATAATTGTTTTCGTTTATTGTTGTATATATTATAGTATAAATCAAGCCGTTGATTTTCCTTTTTTTATTTCTTTTTCATTTCGTTATCCCGAGGCCTTTTATAGCTTGTATATAACTGTGCGGTATTGGTTTTTGCTCATTGTTTAATGCCATACTGATCCCTGTAATTGTTTATGTAAAAACTGTGAAATTAGTTGTAGTTGAGACATATTGATAAATCCTAGAAGTTTTCCCCAATAGACAGCGTATTGTTATGCGTTTACTTTTCTACATTGGCTAGAGGTATAGGGGGAGGGTTGAGATCTCATAAACATGTTTAACCCCGCCGCATTTTTGCGCCTGTCCCAAGTCAGGAGCCTCTGGCCTTTGTTAGTCTTGTATTATTTTTACTTTTAGTTTCTTGTGTATAATTTGAAGTTTAGTATGACGTCCATTATCACTGAACTAGTATATATATTTGTTTAGGGCCAGCTGAAGGACGCCTCCGGGTGCGGGAATTTCTCGCTGCATTAAAGACCTATTGGTGACCTTCTGTTGTTGTCTGTTCTGTGGTCGGGTTGTTGTCTCTTTGACACATTCCCATTTCCATTCTCAATTTTATTCGTATACGTGAAAAGGAAAACAATAGGAATAATGGACTCTTTTTGGATTTGCTTGATGATGAATATCAGATTGAAATGAATAAACGACATGTTTATGCTTTTTCAAATTTGCAATGAAATATTCATATTAAATATTCTGAATTTGATATTTATAAGCTACATTTTGTATCAAATTGTCAACGTTAATATTGTTTTAAAAGTCATACATTGCAAAAATGATTTACAGGAAAAATTGTTTAAAATTATATAATTATATATATTAAAACTGCAATTAGTAAGGAGTTAAAGATTTTGTGTTGATTATTTCTTTAAATTTTACACAAAATCAGATTGAATGATGATGTGCACTCACGAAACATGCAAAGACAAAATTTAATATACCTGCATGACTTACTTTCCAAATTATTTCAGTTAATATTTCAGATTTCAGATAATAACACACAATATCATGTATCAATACTGCCCCGACAAAAATACGTCTTTCAAACAAAAAGAAGTATTATCAACCGTTATATAATTTATTTTGCAAAATATTTCTTAGCCTATTATCCTTAAAGAACATTTCTAAGATGCATGTTGGATGCAATAACAATTTTGTGAAATCACTACAATTATTGGTTATAGAAAGCTGAAGACCATTGTATTGTCCCTAAAAACGAAAACAGAGAACAACTACCGTTGATTGTTTTGTTGAAATTTTGATGTTACATTATTGAGAAAGCACACAATCGATTGTCAAAGAAAGAAGTGTAGCTATTTACAACGTACATCAAAGCGATGTACGAATTTCTGTCAAAAATGAGTACTTATTGATGATAGAAACATAAACATTCTCCCTTTGTCCGCAGTAGATTAAGCGTGCTATACATATACCGATTGTATTGTCATATGACTTAAACTTCACGCACATAACCGATGTCGTGACTTTGGTGGATTAAAACGCTTACTTTCTCTGAATGTGACTAACCGAATTAGACTTATCACCGGGTTTGTACTTACATGAGCAACACGACTGTTGCCACATGTGGAGCAGGATCTGCTTACCCTTCTGGATCACCTGATATCACCCCTATGATTTGGTGGGGTTCGTGTTGCTCAGTCTTTAGTTTTCTATGTTGTGTTTTGTGTACTGTCGTTTGTCTGTTAGTCTTTTTCTTTTTTAGCCATGGCGTTGTCAGTTTATTGTCGACTTATGAATGTCCCTTTGGTATCTTTCGCCTCTCTTTTAAAACTTGAGATTTAAGATAAGTCTAACAATTTTAAATAATTTCTGTTTCACTAAGTTGCACCCATATTTTGATCATGACCAGTAAAATCAGGGCGAAACTCGTGTTTGATGATAAGTCATTGATCATGAGCAGATATAGACAAATGGAATTTTTGTTTATCTAAAAGATAAACCAGACAAAATAAACTAAATGAACATTAAATAAAATTAATATGATATATTGTATTAGCAACAAGTTTGAAAACGGTTATATCCTGGATTTTAGTTATAAAGTTTCAAACTGTCTTGCTCAAATGGACGACATGGTAACATATCTATAATACTAAAATAACGAGGTCCAATTTGTTAGCCGGCATGACGTAAACACGACGAATCAAAGAATTCAACTTTATATATAACCAATATACGACAATGGTGTAGATTAAAATTACACCATTCAAGGCCCTTTGTTTTCACATAATTAATATTACCGGTAAGTTCCGGGTCGATTCCGATACAGATACACATAGTATATGTCACATGTAGTTTCCGGTTGTAGTATGTTTGTATGTTATGTATCTTCCTCCTTTAGTAGGAGCACCACCATGGGTTATGGTGTTAAGAAGGACATTTAACACACTGTATCGGTACAGATTTAATACCAGCATTGCCTACCCAGTTTCCAAGTCTGGACATCCTCTAAATATAGAAAATGAAGAATCATAAAACATGTAAGAAACCAAGACGGGTTCGAACAAAAGATTTTCAAACCAGAAAAACTGTGCACATTGCAATCAGCATGAATTTATCAGATGACAATACAAATACTAAAATTGCTTAAATTAGACATCGGCACTTTTATTCAGGCACGGACCCGCGATGTCGCGGGTGTGTTCTAATAATAACATAAATAACGCATCCACACTGTCAAATATTAGTATTAGGACATATTAGTGTTCGTCTTGGCTGTTGTCTTTATTTCTTTTTATCCAGTGTACATATTCGGCGTATCATTATATAAATAACACATAGCTGAGAGGGTGATAAGGCAGATTGTTACCCCGAGAAAACATTGTCAACTGAGGCGAAGCCAAGGTTGACAATGTCTTTTCGAGGGGTAACAATCTGCTCTATCACCCTCTCAGATATGTGTTATTTAATTTATTATACTGAATGTTCTGTTATTAAGTACTGTCTATTAAATTTCAAATTCAAAGTAATAAACTATGACGTCTTGTACACAACAACCATTCGTATTTAATAAAGCGCACACTTGATCAAGCGTCTCCGTGAAGGGTAATAGAGTATTTACCATAGGATAGAGTAAATTGTCTCCCTCGTATTAACCAATCAAAATCTAGCATTTTGACATGAAGTATAATAATACTAACAGTTCTTTTGTTTTAATTTATTGTCATCATTGCTGCATGCTCTCCCCCTCTCTCTCTCTCTCTCTCTCTCTCTCTCTCTCTCTCTCTCTCTCTCTCTCTCTCTCTCTCTCTCTCTCTCTCTCTCAGAGATTTTTTAGGGTATATATATATATCATCGCCAATTACGCTGCTCAATCGTTTGTCATACACTAAGAAGACATCGTAGCAAACGCTTATTACAGTTTGAATTTATTTACTGTAGAAAGTTTGAATCTTATATGTTTACCACTACAAGAGTTTTCTTAGTTGTCATTCATATATTCATGAGGGGCCTGATTTGGGGGTCTCATCACGATTCACGAGTTGATTTTTTTGTCAATCACGATTCACAGAAAATAAATTTCCATGATCACGGATCACGAAAATATACAAAGAGTATAAATCTGTAGAAAAAACGGATCACGATAGCGAAAATGCGCCGATCACGAAGAACGAAAATAACCCATCAGGCCCCTCATTCATCAATTTCGATGTGATCTATCTTAGAGACAAATCAAATAACACTTTTAAAGAATTCGAAGTCAATGTAAGACAGAATAGTAAGTTCATTGACATTAGTGGATCCTCGTTATCACATTTTTTTCTTGGAAATACGAAATTGTGATTGAATGTTATCTTGACACGATACTACCAAAAACCACTGTTTTCAACAACAACCAGGCTTTACGAGAAGCGGCCTCACTGGTATTTTTTTTTAGATAGGCCAGTTTTCAAAGGGATCCCGTGTTTTTCTTTTATAGCCAACTTGGGTTACTATAGTATCATTAAAACAATTACAGTTTTTACATAACGGAAACCTTGTGTTCACTTATGTGACTTCCTCGACAGGTCTCAACTGCTGTCACATACAATGCTCAATTATCTGGTGCATTAAATTGGTACCGTTTGTGATATTATTGTTATTATTGTTATATTAGCCTGAACTAATATTGCTACAATAAAGTTATATGGGCATCATAAAGAATTGGTCGAACGTTGTCACGTCAACGCGTCACATTTGATTGCAAACACATGCTACGAATCTCTTAACGGACGTTTATCAATTTTGACCCTATTGAAATTGATTCATTATCGCCTGTGACTACTGTATGTGTCACGTGTGAAGCAGGATATGGTTTATACTTTTCGGAGCATCTGGTATCAATTTGTTACACTTCCACATGCCTAAAGCCTTTGTGCTTTGTATTCGCTGTTTAACGTTGGTTGTTTTATTATTTTTTTTTGTTCGTCCCCCTGATTCATTGTTTTTCGTTTATTTCACACATGAATTGTCCATATTTGTTTTGGATTTGTTTTTCGCCTTAACGATAATGGTTTGATATCTTCCACCTGTTTGATATCAATTGTGGATGGGTGTAAATTTACCAATCTTCGTTTTTCTCTTCTTCTTCTTCTAACCCTACAAGGCATCTTAGTTTCCAAAATCCGTCTTTACCTGGGATTTAGTTGCTCAGTATTATGTTGTCTGTGTAGTGCTTGTTGGACTGCTGTTTGTCTGTTAATTCATTTTTCTTTTGGCAATGGTGCTGTCTGTTTTTCTTCGAATTATAGAGTTTCCATTTATATAATTAATATGTATTATTATGTTTTAAATAACTTGTTGATATCATCTTCCCTTATTTGGCATGATAAAACTTGGAACCTTTTTTCTTAGACCAACATGCCTAACAGCTGAATATGTATATTAAAGATTACAACCCGCAGTAAAACATGAAACTAATCTGATAACAACATTTCAAGTATATAAGTTGAACAGTTATATACTTTTATATAATAATTTTTTTACAGTTATATATCGCTTTTATTCCTTTCTTTGGTGTGACGTCATTTTTATTTTAAGAACCACACCGAAGGAAACATGAAGGTTTCATTCTTATTATTTTTTTTTTCAATATATTCACTTGAAAAAATATACCAATACGCTTATTAAGTAAACCGAGCAAAAGAAACCATCGAGACTGATTCTGCGATAAAACTTGTGTTGTTATTAAAACGTGTTAGACACTTGAGACAACTTCATTCATACGGATTCAATTGTATTTCCTTCCAGTATCGTCATCAGTGTGAACACGTACAATAACATTAATTTGACTTAGAAGCAGATAGGTTTTCCGTTCATGCTTTCAGTTTGACAGCATTATACTCTACCGAGCGGGACAACTGATATCACTTCCGGTTTTGGAAGAATTTTTCAACGACGTATCTTTTTAAAAATAGTGCCTCTCTTTGTGTTTATAAATGCACGTTCCAATTGTATAATTAAAGGCAAACAATGATTAGTTATGTTAGACTAAAGGTTTACTTTAATTTATAGGTTAAGACTCTTAACAGGTTTTTTTCCCCTCCTATTATCATATTTTTGCGTTTCTTCACAATCATTTGCCTGTAAGTTTTCCGTTGAAAGTGACACGTATCAGGTTTTTTAGGGAAAATGGAAGCTTTTGTTTTCCAGTCACCTTTTGCGCACCCTACTCAGTCATGTGACGGAAGTCAACTTTGGAGCGCTATGATAGGATGTATGAGTATGATATATGACTGCAGTATATTTAAAATTTTGAAGGATATTGAAATATTTTATGTTTTTGAAAATTCGTTGAAAATATTTCTGATTTTTCAAAAACTGTTGCCTAAAAAAAAAAATTACCGGCTCCCATAACGAGGCAACAACAAAGCGTTAAATATAATGGTTTACTTTTATAAATTTTGACTTGGATGGAGAGCTGTCTCATTGGCACTCATACCACATCTTCTTATATCTAAGAAAGTACAACGCTGTAAATACATGAGCGATTGGATGTTGAAATATCTAGTTTCTTATTTCAATGTTTGATAGAAAAAAAATATTATCTTTTAATATCAGTACAAAATTGATTCAACGATCATTTGTCTTAACGTCAAAATGAAACAGATAAATGTAAACAAATCTGTAAAATGAATGATGCAATGATTTACGAGGAGGCGATTTATATTTCATAGAGAAAAACAATCGAGGAATTGGGTTAATGTTTTGACTGCTGGTGAATTAAAAAAAAACATAACTCTGGAAACACAAGGACGTTTACACCATTCATTTTCAAATATTGATATAATTTTTTTTTTGTCCAATGATATTTTTTTCAAAAGGAAAGAGAAAAATAAATGGTTGTTTGTTTTGAAAATTTGTTAAAACAATGAGAAAATGATTTTAGTTAACGTTAACCATGTATACATGTAATTGAAAATTGCTTGATTGAAAAGTTGAAAATCATATTTGTCTCGTGAATCGCCCCCACCCCCACCCCCTTCCCCACCCAACTAAAAAATGTTCGGTACCTAAAATCAATATCAATATAGCACAGATTACTTCTGAATTAGGCTGAATGATTAAAGATCAAGTGAAAATTGTGTCTACAAACTGTAAAGAATATCTGTACTCTCATGAAAGTGTAAATGGGTGGGTGAAGTTCTTTCCGAAACTTGTGTGTCGTTCGGCGTGTCGTTCGAACTTAATCAAAAACATGTAATTTACACATAAAAATAAACACCAAACGAACAAACATAACAAAAACAATACAAAATAAAACAAACAAAACCAAACCAAACAAAAACAGATAAAAACAAAAACGAAACAATACAAATAATAAATAGATTAAGAAATATGCCCCTAAAAATAATAAAAGAAAGAATTGAAAAAAACCTCATCTAGTTTAAGAAAAAAATACCTTGATATTTAATGTAGAAAACGAAAATTACTTTTTTTAATTATTGGTATTACAGCAATTTTAGCAAGAGCAGGCGTTCACAATCGAAATATTGATCACAAACTGAGAGACAATAACTCGAATAATACAGCGCCCTCTTACGGGCAGTGTCATCCAGAGGAACGTTAAGGTAGTGGTTAGTTTGCAAAATATATCGACTGCATTATTCATGTTAGGTAGAAACGGTTATCAGACAACAATCGTTTGGCCTGACTCTAATCTCGATCATTCAGTCGCTTAATTTTTTAAAGTATCGCTATATTAATATATGAGTCTGGGTAATCGAGACTAACCCGACTCTAAAACCTAACAAAAATAATGATTCAAATGCGAACGATCGGTATAAAAACATCATCATAAGCTTCCCACATATACAATTGCCCTAGGCATCGAAAAAATCCATCTCCCCAACACACACTACTTGAACAAAAAATTGTATAAATTAGTCAGTTTGTTGATTATTCGTCATTGTAGAAAGTATTGTCCTATGACGTCTACATTGGATTTATAACAGTTCTTTGTTTTTTTTTATTACCAAAGCATGTTGTCGTTTAATGCTAGCTACTAGATAATGGTATCTGGAATATCTGTACATGTAAAAATGAAACACCAACCCATCATTACAACAATAATAGATAAACACAATCCAACAAACATGTAGAGGCCAATAATTTACTGGATTCCACAATTATAGACAAAAACAAATTAATGTTTACACAATCTGTTAAACTTTTTATCTCTAAGTAAAACTAAGTAAAATGGGAATACAAGAGACTGTAATAGCTTACTATGCGCTATGGGTTTTGCTCATTGTTGAAGGTCGTTGATGCTCCTGCATGCGTTAATGCGTTGATGCTCCTGCATACGTTAATATTCACGCAGCATGCTTTAGTTTGCATGCACGGGTTAGTATTCAATCATGTAATAGTGATCATCGATGTGTTAGCGTTCAATCATTCTTTAGTGTTCACTCATTTGTTAGCTTTCATTATTTATCACCTTTACTGAATATGATTTACTACATCCCACGCAATTGATTAAAAGTATCCAGTAAATTAATTAAATTTACATCTGCATATAGCTATAATATATTTCATCCTCCAACACACAATATATATAACATGGCCACCTTAACTTAATTATATACATCATCAAATTCTTGACAATTCCAGATAGCTTATTCCCTTGGGTAAGCCGGATATGTCTATTGTCTCTAACTTTAGCAGTAGGAAAACAGACCAACATTTCTGTGGACTGAATACAAATTTCACTTCATTGTGACATTTAAGATTGGTTCAGTGACACTTGTACTTTCAGTTTTGTGTCATAATAAGTGTGGCAATATTTGTTTCTTTTAATTAATCCCTCCATTCTCTGGTTGTTGTTGTTTTTTTTTTGTATGGATCATTTGTTATTTTTTTCTGTCTGTTACACTCACAGTTGGTGACGTCGTATCGAGAAGTGTATAATGATTTTTTCATGATTTAGCGCAATGGGAAATGATTTAGTTCAGTGTTTCTGGAAGACAAACAATGACAAAATATAAACATTGTTTTTTTCCTAAAAGAAGTTATAAAGATAAAATTTAACTTGTCATTGATTTAGCAATGTTAATAGCATTTATGTTAGGGAACGACCATTTAACTTCAAGGTGGGGTTATGTTTTACCTAAAAATATTCTGAACCCCAATTGGATGAAAAAAATATTCTGGTCAAGCAGATTAATTACAAAATAATATTCTGAATCCAGATTTTCCCCGTACCTTATAGTGTTAAATTTAGAAAAAAATTAGATTGATAGCGTCGAAAACTAAATAAAAGCGCAAAAAATTTCTGAATAAGAAATAAAAAACATTACTCTCCCTCCCCTTGAAGTTAAATGGTTGTTCCCTTAACTTGTAATTGAAAATTTTGTATTATATACATTGTAGGTGATAATATGACACATATGTGACTATAGCAATGAGATTTCAGGTTTATGGAGGTACCTAGTTTAAAATGGTCTAATGGCATATTTATCCAGTACATACTGAGAAAAACATCCTGTCAAGTTATAATCACAGATTTGTTAAAACAACAATGTAATGGGGTTTACGTATTATATACATAAGGAATATTCGATTCATTTTTTTCTTTTTAAATAACCCATTTTGTTTTAAACATTAAATATTTCATTGGCGCTGAGTAATTTCTAACGGCCTTTTTAAACACAGTTTCAAATGGTCTAAAACAGATATTTGCTCTTTGTTAGAAAATGTAATTTAAAATTGCAATGCAATTAGTTTAGAATTTGTCTGCATCACAGCCTGTAGTAGGTTTTCTTTTCTTTTAAAGTTAAATTATGCAAGTCTTTACACAAACATAGCATGCGGAACGTTACGGTTTATGATAATTTTTATTGTCATATGAGTACAACATTATATATAAGGCGTTGTTTTCAAAATGACTTTGCATTTATTGTAATGAAGCAATTTTTAATCATTCTATAAGCAAGTTATTATGAATATTCTCTCCATGACCTTGCAAATAACGCTTATCAATGTGATCGATCTGTAGTTTTATAGTCTCTCTGAGAGTCTTTCTCAAATACCTCTATAGAGCAGATAACCTTTTTCGAAACGACAATTTCGAACACTTTGAAAGCTTGTTTTCAATTTATTCAGAATAAAGTAACTTCAAATTCAAACTAAAACGTTAACAAAGCTCTGTTCATTACCGGTTAATAAGTTAAATAAAATTTTAGAGGATTAAAACATATTGTTATTCTAAACTGTTTCCCAAAATTGAAAGAACTTAACCAAAGTAATTCCGAATACATTTATGGAAATGTTATAACAGGGTTTACCATTCCTCAGTAAAGGACCTAAATATCGTCCCCGTCAATCATTAATTGGAATGAGTGTCGTAATATCATCCACCACAAATACTATTTCTCGTATCAAACATAAACTTAAAGAACTAGCCAAGGAAAACGACATTTTCAGAAAACGACATCTGTAACAAACATAAATTAAATAGCAGAGTTCCACTACTAAATTGTCTATTCTTCTTACCAGAAACTGCACCACTTATTGCGGACCTGTTTTGTATTGCTATGAGTTACAATTTATGACTAAAATCAGCAAAGACCCATCGAAACAAAGCTCTCAATAATGACGACTTCAGTATGTATACTAAAGAAATTTATCCTGTTGAACTTACTTTAAAACTTGTATGTATTACTGAAAATTATTACACCAGGGTTTTCGATATCACAAACTAGTCAAAACATTTACTAAATTTTATCATCGGTACAAGGACATCATTCGTAAATATAGCTCAACATGCAGTTATACGTTCAGGTATTTCACATCCAATCTTTTATGGTAATATTCTTTATAAAGCACTAAAATGTCAGTATTCACCGCAGAAGCTACCTTTAAATAGACTTATTAAGAAGGGATATAGTTACGATACTGTTGTCAGGTCATTAAAGATTGCATATTTTGGCTTTAATATTGATTCACTTATAGGGTCTTTGCAGAACTAAACACATTTATTTAAAACCAGTTGTTGGCATGACACGGGTTATGCTCTTCTCATATATTTTATGATGGTATGATACTAAACCCTATTGTGCCTGATATTCATATGATGAAGACATAATCTTTCAATCAGTTTAATTGAGGTCTGGAGCTGGCATGTCAGTTAACTGCTAGTAGTCTGTTGTTATAATAATTTTGTTTATTTTCTTTTGTTACATCTTCTGACATCGGACTCGGACTTCTCTTTAACTGATGCTTTCGTTTATCTACATTGGCTAGAGGTATAGGTTGAGATCTCATAAACATGTTTAACCCCGCCGCATTTTTTCCCAAGTCAGGAGCCTCTTTGTTAGTCTTGTATTATTTTACTTTTAGTTTCTTGTGTATAATTTGGAGTTTAGTAATCCAATCACTCATAGGGCCAGCATATCTTCATGACACATTCCCATTTCCATTCTCTGAAAACAATCTTTAATTTGTAAGTGATTGGACTTACCACTTTGGACTATAATAAATGTCTAATATGATCTTTCTATCTACTTATATATGGATATTTGGACTAATAATTCATATACATATCGACTTATATTAAACTGGACCTAACATAGACAAACTGTCGTGTGATTCTTATAATGGTCTATAGATATAAGAAGATGTGGTATGAGTGCCAATGAGACAACTCTCCATCCAAGTCAAAATTTATAAAAGTAAACCATTATAGGTCAAAGTACGGTCTTCAACACGGAGCCTTGGCTCACAACGAACAGTAAGCTATAAAGGGCCCTCAAAATTACTAACTGTAAAACCATTCAAACGGGAAAACCAACAGTCTAATCTTTATGAAAAACGAGAAACGAGAAACACTTATGAACCACATCAACAAACGACAACTACTGAACATCAGATTCCTGACTTAGGTCAGGTGCAAACAAATGCAGAGGGTTTAAACGTTTAAATGGTACCAAACCTTCACCCTTTTTCTGAAACAATAGTGTAACATCACAAACATAGAAAGACACACTATAAAATATCAACTGAAATAGCTTAACTCAATCAAAGGACATATTAACACCAGTGAACATACACTGAACAAATAAATTTGATATATCCACTTTTGATAAAAAGGAGATAGCTATACATTTGATATCCATGTACAATGGTTTACCTTTCTATACAACTATAAAACGAGATTTCTACATTCTAGGAGTTTTTTGTCGGAACTATACTATAGTTGGACATCGGAAGTTCAGAGAAAAATAATTTTATAGTGCTGTACAGTCTAACTAAATCCAGTCACCACTATCAACTGACAAGCCCCAGTGGATAATGGTGCTGGCTTTAGTCAGACTGAGTGCTGTTTCGCCACTATTTTTCAGATATTACTACCCTAAAACAATTGTTATCAAAATTATCTAAGTGGTACTATGATTGATTTAAAAAAAAAAAATTTCAAATCAATTTTTGAATAATACTTTGTAAATCAAGCATTACAGAATTGGGCATATTATAGAATTTAAAAAAATCAAGATCTATCTCCAATACAAATATTGGAAATGTTTTCCATCATAATTTTTTGTAATGTAGTGTTCTATCTCCAGAAAAACCGATGCTTTATTTATCTAAGGTGGTTGTTTATTCAAAAACAACTGAACAAGGAGTTGCTCTCCATAATATCGATTGCTACATATCTTTTTTCTTCTTCTCTTAACCTGGTATATATATATGTCATCAATCATACAACATTCAGTCACGTCTCAGTCCTTACAGCTGAACGGACGTGCTGGATCAGCTCCCTATTATCTGCTAACTACAAGATGTTACGCTGGCCAGATGGTTCAACGACTCACTACTTTATGTCTACAGCAATCTAACTCAATGCGTTACAGTACAACAAGTTAATGGTCCGCGTCAGCATGCACTCCAAAACCCATTGTAGATAAGGGAGTGTTATGTCGCGCAGACGTCCGAGGACCCTGTATCCGAGGTGTTTGGTAAAGGATTATTCGTTTGTAACAGTACTAATCGATATCTGTTGCAGACCAACCTGTACATGCTTCCTGTAGACATCTAGAGCTGTGTCCACGACTCATCCACCAGAACATCGACGTGGTTAGCAGGCTTCCAGGCTGATCAACAAGACCCTGTAAATAGCCGTTGTGAAGAGCAGCACTTCAAACCAAAATAGTCAACATACCAAATCATCATACCCAAAATCAAAATAGCCGCCTTTTTTTCCAACTTGACGACAACAACAAAAACATTTTTAATGCCCACCAAACGCCTTAGGGCACCGAGCCGACTGTGCAAGGGCTTACCAGCCAGTTAAGGTTGTAAAAAAACCACCCAGTAGTAGTAGTAGCAATTTCCTAACATTTAGAAAAAAAAGGGATTTACATAATTATAACATTCAAACAACGAAATACATATTCTTTCAATAAAAAAACAGATTCTCTTAATGATACTTTCATTCTTGTGCCTGGAAACTAAAATACACGTTTTTCTCACAATGACGTTATAACTCCATAAGCCTGGAAATGTAATGACGGGTCTCATATATGATCGCTCGATAGCGTTCATTTTCAAAGTTCTGTTATTGTTTCTTTTCTACATGCATCAACTCGATATTTCTTATAACGTACACGTTCTTTTAAATATTCTGGCAAGTTTGGCAAATAAGCCAATATTCTAAATTATAAAAATTCAGTGTCATGGTCTGATTAAGTAATGCCATTGTTTAGTTATGTTTGGCATGGTTCAGTTTTGTAATTCATATATTATATAACAAAAACTCTGAGTGTAGACAATTTAAGTAAGACATTTTTTTAGATAGCTCCAATTTGAAAAATGAACATGAACAGTAAATGGCGTGCAGGCCAAACAATACTAAGATATTAATACAGACGGGAATTATGAGGGTTCTTACAAACCTTCACCTTTTCTTATCTATTGACGAGATAGAAAAAAAAAAGAAGAAGACAAAAAGAAAGAAATGATATAAGACAAAAATGCTGAATTTCAATGTTTAAAGTACTCCTTTAAATAAAGCAACCCCGCATTAGACCAATAAAAAGGTTTGTAGCTACTGAGAGCTAATCCAAATTACTCAAATTGCTGATGTAAATAATCATACTCTAATATTGGACATTGCATATATATAGACAAGCACAATCTTAACGCAAAGCAATGGAGAAAATTACGCGTTTGAGCAATTCTAATTGTTGCATTTGTTAACCAATAATGCTCATTTAAGAAATGGGAGAGATTCAGTCAGTTTATTCCCTAACACAGTCCTCGCTTATGACAACATGCACCAACCACGCCTCATATATGGCAGATATGAAACAGTTTAATTAATAATGCAAGATTATCTGTACTTAAAACCTAATTTTATTAGCTTAAATATTTAGCTTGCTGATGAGAAACTGATTGTATTGTAATTAGAGCCGAACATTAACTGCATTTAGATATTTATTGTGCATGCTGTTGTTGGCTATTATATAATGAGTAATCCGAAATAGATTTACTTAATCATACGCAATATAGATTGTTTGGTTGACTTACTCGTTCAAATGAAATGATAGAATCAATAACTCCAACTAAATTTGATCCTTTGAATGATTAAAACTGACGAGATGGTATGTTGCGATAATACTCCTGAAATCAGCACTTTAGGGTGTCACTTAAAACATTTACACTTTGTCTCGTGTTCATGTAATGCTACCGGTAATCACACTTATTTGATTAAAATGAGAAATAGAGCCGGAAATAATTTGCTTCCGACCAATGGTACTTTTGACATTTACATCTCAATTAAGTGGGTAAACTGTCAACAAAACAAGTCATAGCCATGTTATAAGGTGATATTAGCATTATTGACTGTGAGGCGACAGATTGTGTTCAATTATTGGTTAAATGAGTTGATGTTTAGTATTACCACAATTTGTCCCGCTGTGTTATTTATTCTATTGATGAATGATAAAAACAGATGGAGATTGAAATATTTCAGAAAGTTTAGTACGTACGGAGCGATGTCCATAAAATTACTGAATAATTTTGAACCGATCGGTTATTCCTGAATCTACTATGCAATCACGAAAATACACACAGAGTTATATAGAGGTTCACAAAGCTCAGAGGCAAGTTTGCTTCGATTTATTTGCGAAATAGGAGAGCAGCTTGGATGTCAATTAAGTAACCCGCCGTTAAGACATTTTAAAATCTTTAAAAATGTATACCTTATTATGGAGAATCTTTTTGTGCAATACAGACCGACATAAAGCCATGTCAATCAAACAACATGATTATTAGATTGGATGAGCTGATCGAATAGATGATTAATGAAAATAACACTTTATCAAATTGGTGCCAACAATATCCGAATAATTAGGATTTGTTTCATATATCAATAGATGTCAATGAAGCTAAACTTTACAAAATTGATTGATTGATTGATTAATTGATGCTGTTTAACTTCACTTTCAGCACTTTAAGCTTGAACGTGGCGGACAGTTTTTACTGATGGAAAAAAAAACCGGAGTGCCCGGAAAGAACCACCGACTTTCGACAGGAAAACTGACATTCTTAGTTGATTAAGATTGGAGTCGAACATTGAATGTGCTGGATTCTAACTCAAAACCACAGTGTTGACAGGCTAGCGATACTGTAGATGAACTTCTATGACCAATCTGCCACTGAGGTCCTTGAATTTTACTAACTAGGAATGCCGAAAATTTGGTGTCGACTTCACAAATTAATTTTTAAGGAATTTATTTGTTAGTACAATGTAACTTGTATCTTGATGATAAAAACCCACCAGGCCCTGGTCAAAAGAAACAACTTAGCGTAAAGTCTACTAATTATGATCATTAATTTCTATATATCTTTATTACCAAAGTCTATATAAACTATGGGTGCACATTTGAATTACATACATATATAAACACAAAGTATGTGACAGAAAAGCAGAAGGTGTTGTAATTATAAATAAACACTATTTTAACGTATCGCCTTTATTCGGTTCTAAGTTTAAAAAGTCTAAGAATAAATTTACCTAAATTACACAGCTCTTTTACATTGTTTGTACTCATTAGTTTAATAAATTTGTACATCAATGGTTTTTTTCCATTAATATGGCTCAATATATAATTTTCGGAAACCTTGAAAAAATGGACATTTGAGGATGAAATGAAACTCATCCTCTATATCATTTTTACAAAAAGTACATATTCTATTATTTCTTGTTATACCTTAAAAATGTTCCATTTTCTATAGCTAAGTTGTGGCTACTTAATCTTATTTTCGTAATACATGTTTTGTAAACATTAGGAAAATAGATTTCCAATGGTATATTCATTCTATTTATAGTTGTGTATTCCATTTTATTCTTCTATAATGAGGTGTAGATAAAAAATTTCACCGAAGGAAATTAAGGAGGCAATTAGCACATAGCCAAAGTAGGCCTAATTTGTATCATTCGCACAGTAGTTATTGCTACGATATACAATTTATCCATGAAGGTGTGAATGGTGGATGGCAGAATAGAGAATAATGGTAAATAATATAAAGTATAGAGAAAAATGGACCAAAAGATTAAAGAATAGAGAGAAATGGCCTAAAAAAATAAAGAATACAGAAAGGAAGGACCCTCTCCAGACCCTCAGTCATGTGTCATTATTTATATTCTGATCAATTGTCAGATATATATACACTTTGTATATTAGTACATAGAAACTAAGAGTGCAGCGCTATCAATCACACTCTGATACAATGTTGGCTTTAGTCTGTTTTAGGTATTCATTTGGTGGTCCCTAATGCATGGTTATATAATTGTTGTGCGTTTAAATGTAAAACAATACGTTTTTGACTTCCATGCTGTTGGCTCTATAGCCTATCATGACGATTAATTAGATAAAGATACAAATAACGATCAAAGAGAAATATTCCAATTACGTCATAATTGATTGTTATCTAGTATAATTATGATATATAATTTTTCATGTGACGCAATTTAATTTTTAAGTTATTGCCCTTGACCGCCATGTTGGGGAGACAACTGGTTGACTTACTAAATTTAAACATGCATTTCAGTTGATATTTTATAGTGTGTTTTCTATGTTGTAATGTTACACTATTGTTTCAGAAAAGGGTGAAGGTTTGGTACCATTAAAACGTTTAAACCCGCTGCATTTGTTTGCACCTGTCCTAAGTCAGGAATCTGATGTTCAGTAGTTGTCGTTTGTTGATGTGGTTCATAAGTGTTTCTCGTTTCTCGTTTTATATAGATTAGACCGTTGGTTTTCCCGTTTGAATGGTTTTACACTAGTAATTTTGGGGCCCTTTATAGCTTACTGTTCGGTGTGAGCCTAGGCTCCGTGTTGAAGACCGTACTTTGACCTATAATGGTTTACATTTATAAATTTTGACTTGGATGGAGAGTTGTCTCATTGGCACTCATACCACATCTTCTTATATCTATATGTTATAAAAGCAAGTCTGGTATAAGATCTTTACTCGATCGTAGTGAGAAATGAAACATTTAATGGAAATAACGTACTCTATTCAACGTCTATCAAAAACTAGCATTGATATTTTGGAGTCAGTTTATTCCTAATTTTCCTCGGAACAACATTTTGTCAGATTGTTTTTAAAACACAAACAAATATGGTTTATAGAAGATTAAAATTTACAATTTGCATTGAAAAATAACTCAATTGTTGAACGGTACAATTTATATGTTGAAGTTGGTTATAAACCTAAAACTTCTGCTTCACGATTTCACTCAAGTACACATGCGTGGGGCATTAGAGAATTACATAACAAGCCCCTGACGTCAAAGCACAAATTATATCATCCTTTTTACACTACAATACATTAGAACAACCCAACATAAAACCATTTCAATACTTTTAATTGTATTTACACGAATACAATTTACAAACAAACAAACAAATCTCAGTTAGTTTTTTGTTTTTTTTTGTTTTGTTTTTGTTTTTAGATATAAACATCAGTTAGGGTCAACTGTTTGACTAACATTGTCCCAGTTAGCATCTAGAACATGTACACAGCACTCTGAAATTGTTATCTTTTAGTACAATGAACTCAGTTAGACGGAGAGACGTGTGAAACACTTAACCACGTCCTGACAAAACAAACAAGTTTTTTTTTCAATCTCAGTTATAACTACTACCTATTCACCGTATCGATTCTAATATTGAAACTTATTATATCAACAGCCGTTTCTTTTATTCACACCTACTATTGTATTTTGCACTATTGTATACAATAAAAGGAAAAAATCCGATGTAGATTTCTGAAATTATACGGTTGTCGATTTCTCGTTGAATATTACATTATAAAATGTAACTTCGTTTATTTATCAGCTTTTAAAACGATTTAAAATTACCACCTTTCAATCGTGATCGATACGTCTATCTTAAGAGTATACATTTATATACAATATATTTATGAATTATTGGTAATTTTATGCTTAATTTATGATATATTAACGTCTGATATTTGATTTAAAACCACGCTCATCCTATGTGAAATAGACAATACCGTAAATAATCATACTCTAATATGGGACATTGCATATATATAGACAAGCACAATCTTAACGCAAAGCAATGGAGAAAATTACGCGTTTGAGCAATTCTAATTGTTGCATTTGTTAACCAATAATGCTCATTTAAGAAATGGGAGAGATTCAGTCAGTTTATTCCCTAACACAGTCCTCGCTTATGACAACATGCACCAACCACGCCTCATATATACAGCATACTGGCAGATATGAAACAATTTAATTAATAATGCAAGATTATCTGTACTTAAAACCTAATTTTATTAGCTTAAATATTTAGCTTGCTGATGAGAAACTGATTGTATTGTAATTAGAGCCGAACATTAACTGCATTTAGATATTTATTGTGCATGCTGTTGTTGGCTATTATATAATGAGTAATCCGAAATAGATTTACTTAATCATACGCAATATAGATTGTTTGGTTGACTTACTCGTTCAAATGAAAATGATAGAATCAATAACTCCAACTAAATTTGATCCCTTGAATGATTAAAACTGACGCGATGGTATGTTGCGATAATACTCCTGAAATCAGCACTTTAGGGTGTCACTTAAAACATTTACACTTTGTCTCGTGTTCATGTAATGCTACCGGTAATCACACTTATTTGATTAAATTGAGAAATAGAGCCGGAAATAATTTGCTTCCGACCAATGGTACTTTTGACATTTACATCTCAATTAAGTGGGTAAACTGTCAACAAAACAAGTCATAGCCATGTTATAAGGTGATATTAGCATTATTGACTGTGAGGCGACAGATTGTGTTCAATTATTGGTTAAATGAGTTGATGTTTAGTATTACCACAATTTGTCCCGCTGTGTTATTTATTCTATTGATGAATGATAAAAACAGATGGAGATTGAAATATTTCAGAAAGTTTAGTACGTACGGAGCGATGTCCATAAAATTACTGAATAATTTTGAACCGATCGGTTATTCCTGAATCTACTATGCAATCACGAAAATGCACACAGAGTTATATAGAGGTTCACAAAGCTCAGAGGCAAGTTTGCTTCGATTTATTTGCGAAATAGGTGAGCAGCTTGGATGTCAATTAAGTAACCCGCCGTTAAGATATTTTAAAATCTTAAAAAATGTATACCTTATTATGGAGAATCTTTTTGTGCAATACAGACCGACATAAAGCCATGTCAATCAAACAACATGATTATTTAATTGGATGAGCTGATCGAATAGATGAATAATGAAAATAACACTTTATCAAATTGGTGCCAACAATATCCGAATAATTAGGATTTTTTTCATATATCAATAGATGTCAATGAAGCCAAACTTTACAAAATTGATTGGTTGATTGATTAATTGATGCTGTTTAACTTCACTTTCAGCACTTTTAGCTTGAACATGGCGGACAGTTTTCACTGATGGAAAAAAAACCGGAGTGCCCGGAAAGAACCACCGACTTTCGACAGGAAAACTGACATTCTTAGTTGATTAAGATTGGAGTCGAACATTAAACGTGCTGGATTCTAACTCAAAACCACAGTGTTGACAGGCTAGCGATACTGTAGATGAACTACTATGACCAATCTGCCACTGAGGTCCTTGAATTTTACTAACTGAGAATGCCGAAAATTTGGTGTCGACTTCACAAATTAATTTTTAAGGAATTTATTTGTTAGTACAATGTAACTTGTATCTTGATGATAAAAACCCACCAGGCCCTGGTCAAAAGAAACAACTTAGCGTAAAGTCTAATTATTATGATCATTAATTTCTATATATCTTTATTACCAAAGTCTATATAAACTATGGGTGCACATTTGAATTACATACATATATAAACACAAAGTATGTGATAGAAAAGCAGAAGGTGTTGTAATTATAAATAAACACTATTTTAACGTATCGCCTTTATTCGGTTCTAAGTTTAAAAGTCTAAGAATAAATTTACCTAAATTACACAGCTCTTTTACATTGTTTGTACTCATTAGTTTAATAAATTTGTACATCAATGGTTTTTTCCATTAATATGGCTCAATATATAATTTTCGGAAACCTAATGGACATTTGAGGATGAAATGAAACTCATGGCTTTAGTCTGTTTTAGGTATTCATTTGGTGGTCCCTAATGCATGGTTATATAATTGTTGTGCGTTTAAATGTAAAACAATACGTTTTTGACTTCCATGCTGTTGGCTCTAGCCTATCATGACGATTAATTAGATAAAGATACAAATAACGATCAAAGAGAAATATTCAAATTACGTCAAAATTGATTGTTAGACAATCTAGTATAATTATGATATATAATTTTTCATGTGACGCAATTTAATTTTTAAGTTATTGCCTTTGACCGCCATGTTGGGGAGACAACTGGTTGACTTACTAAATTTAAACATGCATGCTATAAAAGCAAGTCTGGTATAAGATCTTTACTCGATCGTAGTGAGAAATGAAACATTTAATGCTTACAAACAAATACAATTGTCCAGAAACAACTTGACCTCCAATTGGCCGCCATGTAAAGGGAAATAACGTACTCTATTCAACGTCTATCAAAAACTAGCATTGATATTTTGGAATCAGTTTATTCCTAATTTTCCTCGGAACAACATTTTGTCAGATTGTTTTTAAAACACAAACAAATATGGTTTATAGAAGATTAAAATTTACAATTTGCACTGAAAAATAACTCAATTGTTGAACGGTACAATTTATATGTTGAAGTTGGTTATAAACCTAAAACTTCTGCTTCACGATTTCACTCAAGTACACATGTGTGGGGCATTAGAGAATTACATAACAAGCCCCTGACGTCAAAGCACAAATTATATCATCCCTTTTACACTACAATACATTAGAACAACCCAACATAAAACCATTTCAATACTTTTAATTGTATTTACACGAATACAATTTACCAAAAAAAAAATCTCAGTTTTTTTGTTTTTGTTTTTTTTGTTTTGTTTTTTTAGATATAAACATCAGTTAGGGTCAACTGTTTGACTAACATTGTCCCAGTTAGCATCTAGAACATGTCACAGCACACAGCACTCTGAAATTGTTATCTTTTAGTACAATGAACTCAGTTAGACGGAGAGACGTGTGAAACACTTAACCACGTCCTGACAAAACAAACAAGTTTTTTTTTCAATCTCAGTTATAACTACTACCTATTCACCGTATCGATTCTAATATTGAAACTTATTATATCAACAGCCGTTTCTTTTATTCACACCTACTATTGTATTTTGCACTATTGTATACAATAAAAAGGAAAAAAAATCCGATGTAGATTTCTGAAATTATACGGTTGTCGATTTCTCGTTGAATATTACATTATAAAATGTAACTTCGTTTATTTATCAGCTTTTTAAAACGATTTAAAATTACCACCTTTCAATCGTGATCGATACGTCTATCTTAAGAGTATACATTTATATACAATATATTTATGAATTATTGGTAATTTTATGCTTAATATATGATATATTAACGTCTGATATTTGATTTAAAACCACGCTCATCCTATGTGAAATAGACAATACCGTGTGTAAATACAAATGACACGGAATTTCCATTTTTCTATCGGAGTGTTTTCTTCATTTCCATCAGGTTGCTATGGATACTATGAAATCAACAATATATTCAGATGACAACCATAATGATTTATCCGAAATCACGTGGTTCTTCGTTTAGTCCGTTAGATCAGATTTTATATATACACAACAGGTATTCAAGAGAAAAAAATTAATAAACCTCAGAAAAAAATAATTTTACACTTGAATGGTGTCAATTCTCATGTGATGTTAATGTGTAATATGGAATTAAATGGGCTTTATTTCTAGAAAATTTAATTAACTACAACTCAAGCTGATATACAGAATTGTCTTGTTTTGGTGAGAATTACGAATTATATATATATATATATAAAGTTAACGGAAAAGACAAAAAAGGAATAGTGAAAAATCAATTTAAGAGGATGTAAAATATTATTGAAATAGTTTGTGATTTTCTTTATAAGGTAAGTAGTTCATTTTTTTTCATTTCTGTTATGATACATTTGTATATGTTTTATACTTTACCACTGTCAAAAACAATTTCAAACATATGTTTTTTTTTTTCAGGTAAATTGAAATATTTAGTACACTGATGTTTTTATTAATTGCATACTCCAAAATAGCAAAGGCTTGTCCCTTCTGAATATAATATATCGTTTTAGAATAATACTATGGCAATTTTAAGAAAAAAAAACTATTCAATGATATTGATTTGTGTACAGGTCAAACGCCGTTTTCGTTTTTTTTTAGAAAACGAAATACATAAATGGTATACCAGTTGACTGAAATTTTTTTTAAATCAATCTTTCGCGAACAAGGTTAGGAGATCGAATTTGAAAAACGAGTACCCGGGAAAAAACGAAAACAAGCGATACAATAATCAAAATTATATAAATATGTCATATTTCATTAAAGATATAACCGTCTATACTGTAAAACCAATATACAGGTCTTTTTTTTTTGTATGCATGTATATAAAAGTTTTCATAAACAGTTCTGTGCACCTTAAAGAGATTGAATTTACGAAAATTATAAATTCACGAATACTTAAAATAGTATGTCCCCATTTATATATTTCTGAAGGTGTTTTGAAAGTTATAGACCATCATTTTGTATTAAAATGAAAGGATTATGCGGGTTAAGGAGAGGAAATAAAAAGTAAACGAAAGAAATTAAGCTTATAGTCATAAAATTGCCATTGATGGTTTTATGCCTTCATCTTAAATCATGATATTAAGTGTGTTAGAGGCATTAGTGCGTTATGATTTTAATTACTCTTATTGTTGAAATTGACATGGCGTAAATAAAATTGTCGAATACCCATACAACATGTCTTTTATTTATGACAGTACGTTATCTTCTTAAAATGGTAATGTAAACAAACTATTCATAAAATCAGCAGGGTTTGAAATTTGATTTTATGGGAACCTTCTTATGTTCCGCCACGGCAGTTTGCTTTCAGTAAATTTCAACTGTATATTGTGATTTACTTATGATTTATATTCGAGGCATGCCAGATACTTTTGAATTGGAAAAAAATGTCGTCTTGGAGCTGTTGAGTCATTATCATACCATGATCTATTAATTATCTTTAAAAGATCAAAAGTAATGGAATATTGGTTATTCTAAAAAGCATTTGGTTTTCTCTGTCCGAAACATTTGATAGCGGCAGACTAGACTGATCGACTACCTGTTGGATTGAGAGATTGATAATTTATAGCTTAAGTTATTGATTGATTGATCAAACTGATTGTTTAGTTATCAAATCGCGTACGCAATTGATCATCAGTTAGATGTCATGTAATGGAATAAAGGAATTTAGTATGTATATATATATTTTACCCAATCTCCAGGGGCTGATCTAGGATTTTTGAAAGTGGGGTTTAATTGTCGGAAAGTGAATAAAATTCGTAAGCCGAAATTATTTTTACGATTTTATGCTAAAAAGTTATATATTTTGCAACCAAAATGGGGAGTAGAGGGCGTACCCCACCTGAATCCAGCAATGATATCCTTACACCCAACACAAAGGAGAGCTTTCATTTATGTTATTAATCTAAAAGTCACAGCATATCAGTGTAAAACCAAGACGACCCCGAGCGCAGTTCTAAGCGGATTTATTTACCAGATGTCACATACAATTCATCTGTAATTGATGAGCAAAGATGTGGAAATTGTGTTTAAAATTTTTCGATATTAAAAATGTAACGCTTAATGTGTCTTATCTTTCAGAGATTAAAAAAGGTTAAAAAATACATTATCTTGCACAATTAATGAAAACGTCCTCCAAATGAATAATATTACATTTTTTCAAAACACGAATGAAAAGACCAATGTAAATAATGCTACAGAAATTTGATGAAAAAGAGAAATCTAAAATATTTTCCTACTTTGGGTAAGAATTCAAATGTTAAAACTTCTAGCCGATCGCTAGATTACTTGATTCGGTAAGTGTTTTATTTTAAAATTACGTTGACAATAACGAAATGCTTGTAGTACAACCAAGAGGAGCTGCTATTTGATTAGCATAAAAGTGGGATAGTTATTGCTCACAGTGTTTTAAAGAACCATTAAAAAATCTGACAAAAGTCAAACGCACGTACTCAAGTTTGATTTAACAAGACTGTGTCTGAAACAACTGTAGATCTGCACATCCTAAAGAACCGAAAACCGTTCAGATAAAGTTTGTCGTTTTCAATGAACAACAAAACAAACAACAGTCGTATACCCACATTTCAATGAGTGCTAACATCTTATATACTAGTATATCCAAATGAACTTTAGATTCAGGATACTACCAAAAGTAGACGGTCGGCTTCATATCTTGAACTTTTCCTCGATATAAACAAAGACAAACTTGATGATTTCAACTTTCCTCAACTTTTTCAGCAGTAACTTCACCTCTATTCCATCGGATGGCGTTTATACATGTATATCTCAGTTATTATGTTAGACTCTTGCATGTTCACACTATACGGACTTCATTAACAGGGGTGTGCCCCTTACACAATTAAAGACAGGGCTGTGGGGAAGAACGACTGAAATCGACTTTTGTATGTTTGTCTTTTTCTGTTTTAGCCATGGCGTTGTCAGTTTATTTTCGACTTGTGAGTTTGAATGTCCCTTTGGTATCCTTCGCCTCTCTTTTACATAAGTTTTGCGGTCACCATCACGAATTGGTTGGATACCAGTGTAGTCGTCTGCTCTGAATATAGCCGATTGTGTACTACTCCAAATTGTGACATTAAAAAAATATGCAACAAAATGCAAAAAAAATGCAAAAAAACTATTAAAAAACAACACTTAAGTGCTAATAATAGATAGAAAGACTTGTTTCAGAAACATTATTGAATATTCCGTTTTTCTGCAAATCAATGTGATAAACTTATGGCATATTTAAGAATAGTTAGTGGATGTAAAAGTACGAGCGCTTTCAAGTGTGCCTTGCGGCATTACTTTGACTTCCCTGATTTTTTCTCAACGTTGTAGGTGGTGAAAATTTTCATGCGGCAATCATTAAATATTCCATTATTTTATTTCAATTATGGGATTTGCTCGTTATCGAAAAAAAAGGAATATGGGATAGACGCGTATACGCCATCAAGGGTCTCGGGACGATATATAACTTAAAACATTATATAGATCTGTCAATTTTTAAATACTGCATGTTTACCCTCAATTTGTCTCTTGGGTAATTTGTGTCGTTGAGTTTCTGTCTCGTTGACGCGTCTACCTCGCATATCCTTCTATTTATTATAAACATCACTATAGACAAAATTGATTAAACATTTGTATAATCTAAATGGAACAACATGGAATAAAATCAATTAATCTAATGACAAAAGTGCATTTAGTTTATTATTAATATTGTTCGCTATTTATTGTCGTTCTATATGTACATCGATAAAGTCATGACCTGCAATTACAATATTTGAACTCTGCTAAAGCAAGCAGGAACTTTGTTTTATTCTTTCTCCGGAAGTCAGACCTAGTCTATTATTAAACTTCCTTAGTCACGCGAGAGTCTCTGGGTTATGAGAGTTCGATTCACAATATGTCTAACACTTTTGAACTGATTATGCATATATCTTTCATTACATTTACAGGCCCTTTTTATCCATAATGAACAGTTCTATATACAATTATAGAAATAATAATTGGCAAACTATTTTATCGTGTGTCAAGAGTTGAAGGACTTTTCCACGGTTGTCTTAAGTACTCAACATTGTCTAGCATTTTAGACACGGTAGAACAGTGGCATACTGTATCACGGGGTCCCGAGTTCGTTACCCGACTAATATAGTGGCGATTTGTGAAGGAAAATAATGTTCTTCTGTTTCATGTACAACAGGTAAAGAAGACGGAGGGAATTTGTGGTTTATGCACTATAAATAACATATGAAATACAAGGAAATGTCGTTTTTATTTGTGTATTTTATTTTATTAGTTGGTAGGCGGTTTTTAGATTGAGATAAATAAAAATCAAACGCCTCCCCCGTTCTATCGGCCTCACGCAAGCGAAATGTTGTTAGTGCTTTACTCTGAGCTTTCTTTTTAAGCGAACTGGAAGTTTTGTCTATTTTGAAAGGGTTGAAGTGGGGATATGGAGAGTAGGGAATGGCCTATGCGGGAGGGGGGAGGGGGCTGGGAATATGAAATCGAAATTGATTCTATTTCATGTGCTTATATTTTATACGTACTTTGTAACTGTAAAAGATAACTACATGTTTATCTTACAAATTAATTTAACGAGACAATTTAAATGTGTTTTATGAGGCGGGGTACTAGTACATGTATATTTGATAATGCGACATATTATTTTAGTGTAAATTTGGTCAGAAATAAACTCAGAAATTTGATAACAAATTAATGTACCAGCTTGTATATCGGAAATACTCAAACAATATCATTGAAGTTTTTGTTGAAGAAAATAATGATTGCGATTTGATATTCATTGATGTTTTTATTGAACGTTATACTATGATAGAATTTTAATGTTTGGCTGCCCTAGGGATTAGGATGATATCTATCAGTCATCGTATCAATATATTTTATGGTAGATTAATTTCTCAGGTGGTTCAATTTCATTTTAAGTAGACGACGATGCCCTATATTATCTTTTGTATCGGATCTGATCCGTATTCATACCGCACACACATCAGTTACTTTGAATACCTTTACTTCATTCGTTTGTCACATAGTTTGCATATTTTAAAGATTTACAATTTTCATTAGAGGAACTTCGTCCGGTCCTTAATCATGTTTACAAATACATATGTAGCATCATTACTGCCTTGTGCTTGGTAGTGGATTGGCTCTTTTTTTAAATACTAACCTTTTAATACATGTTTTCTATAATTTTGGGAATTTTCACTGACGTTAATGCTAGCTAGCGGATGATTCAGTTTTTTTACGAGAAAGAAAATTATCGATACATTACTACTGCGCATGCGATTCTTATTACTTTGTTAATTTTATTATTTAAAACTACTGTTGTGAAAAATTGAAGCTCCAGTAGGGAACACTGTACCCTCTTATGTCACAAGGTCACGTTTAAAATTGTCTCATGTCACCAGGTCGCTTTGAAGCAAAATTCACAGGTTAAAGTTTAACAATACAGTTGTGTTAAATGTCGTAGGTTTTCAATGAGGCGTAAGGTCGTAAGGTCGTCCACCATCACTACCCTCCTAAACAGGGTCGCAGCTCAGATTTGATCCTTATTTAGCCTCATAATATAAATCTAAGTGATAAAACACTTAAAAATATAGAACAATCATGGATTGGGAATAAGTTAATAAAATATTTATATACTATTGAGACGAAGATATTCATAGTAGTATTTTAGGACATTTCTCGCTTGCTATCCGAGACCACAGATTTGCTATAACGAGGGTCGCACAGATTTAATCATGATTCAAAGATTAAATGCATTGTTTCTATTCAACAGCACGATATTGTAGCAGTTTCACTGCATTTCAAAGCCCCGAATTTGGATAGGACTTATTTCTCGTTCAGAAATACCACAAACAAAATACTTATCTGACCAAAATTACTGTACTGTTAATTATAGATTGTACCCATGCGGTTTTATTGCTGCTCTTCATCCCGATTTTACAGTTAGTCCTTATCTTAGGAACAAAAGCTCACACTGTGCTAAAAGTTCGGGTCTCTACAATCGCGCTTGAAAGGCAAAAGTTAAAAATGAATAAAAGAGAAAAAAATATTTTGGTTCTTTAAGTAGTTATCTTTTCAAGTGAAAGATATTTCATCTTGATGAAATGAAATTTAAAATCTGTAAGACGAATCCAATTCACTTTCAATATTGACAAATTTATGGATAGTTTTATCAATTCTACGAGAAGTTAGCACAGCTTTTCACTTTCAATAAGTTAATAACTCGGTACGAATTTGTCGTTACAATTTTATTAAAAGCTTGACAATTGATTTTAATATAATAACAAAGCAATAATTTACGTCACCGATACGAGAGTAAAGAAAAACATTTTCTCGGGAAAGGTTAAGATCTGTCAAAACCACGACTTGCAAATCGTGCAATACAAAAAGAATTGAAATGCAATGCAAATTTAAGCAATATGATGCCAGTGTCTTAACACGTCACTTCCTTTCCAATCAGCTGAGGCACTGACGATCATTCCTTTTTTTGGTTCGGTTCTTTTTTTCGGATGGAAGGGTTAGATTACTCGTTTGATTATAATTTTGTTTTCAAAAACAAATTGTTTCCGAAGGGAAATGAAAAGGTAGCTTATTTCGTAAACCAAATAATCTTGTTCCTGTGTACTTAGGGGGAAAACGTTTTTCTTTATTTAAGCTGAAAACAATTGTTTCTGCCGATAGAAAGCTTATCCTACATCCACAAGAAATAAAAGGTCGGCGTCTAAAGACTTATTAAATCTGGTTCCAATTGTCATATCTACTGAAGATATGAATGAACATTGATTGTTTGAATTGAATAATCAAGACTTATAAATATATACATGTAATCAATAGTTTTGATTAGATAACGATAGGTTTTGCTGTTGTGATGCAAAGATGGTGACAGTTGCTTTAAGAATCGATTTTAAAACTGACTCCCAAAAATAGGTACCAAAAACTAAGAAGACGATAAAACAGCACAACACACGCAATTAATTTTTAATCGAATGAATGTAAAAAACCAACATTCGAACTCGACTAATGAACGGAAAAGAGCTAAGATGGACTTTATAGCATGCAGTGTGGTATGGGTTTTGCTCATTGTCGAAGGCCGCGCGGTGACCTATATATGCTACTTTCTACGTCATTTGGTCTCTGGTGGAAAGTTGTCTCATTTGCAATCATACACGCTAGCCTATCAACACCAAGGTTGTGTGTGATTTCTTATCCTGCTCGTTGTAGATGCGTTATACTCCAATCTTATTGACTAGGACTGTCAGTTTCCTCCCGAAGGTCAGTGGTTCTCTCCGTGCACTCCGGCTTCCTCCACCAATAAATACTGACCGCAACATAATAGCCAATAGTGCTGATATGCCTTAATACCAATCAATCGGTCGATCAACTTAAAACTTAGTACACATGTTCATTGGGGTGTGAACTTTTCAAAATGTATGCCAAATTAGGTTTTTGACACAGAACAGGAAAGGTGAAATGCGACCGAGGTATGATGTCCTATGGGCACATATTCTTGTTAAAATTGTCTATGGATTGCAATTGTAAATTGACATTTTTTTCTTTTGAACTTTGTACTCCTCTTTATCTGTAGTACATTTGAAATTAATAAAAAAAAAAAAAAAAAAAAAAAAAAAATACTTAGCACTTGGGGTTCGATTTAATCTTGTTTACAAACTGAACAGCGACAAAGGATATTCTGTCAGTAGATACATTGACTAAAAGCAGTAAAAGCATCTACTATGATTTTATAAAATGGTTTTTAATTCTATCAATCAAAATCAAAGAGTTCTTTAGACTAAATTTTAAATAATATTTACGTTTATATAAACACATCACTTGAATTATCTCCAGCGAGCAAATTCATTTTAATGTACTCTAATGCATTTTATAACATATAATAAAAACTTTTTCTTTGATAAATATTGAATTTTACATCTGCATAAAACACAGCAATTCATTTTGAAAACCATAACTAATTATAACCTAATGGATTCTATCGAGTGATGGATCCAATGACGTCATAGGTTGAAAGATATTACTGCAAGATATTATGAACATTTATCAATATCTTATTATGTCTAACACTTTTTGAACTGATTATGCATATATCTTTCATTACATTTACAGACTCTTTTATCCATAATGAACAGTTCTATATACAATTATAGAAATAATAATTGGCAAACTATTTTATCGTGTGTCAAGAGTTGAAGGACTTTTCCACGGTTGTCTTAAGTACTCAACATTGTCTAGCATTTTAGACTCGGTAGAACAGTGGCATACTGTATCACGGGGTCCCGAGTTCGTTACCCGACTAATATAGTTGCGATTTGTGAAGGAAAATAATGTTCTACTGTTTCATGTACAACAGGTAAAGAAGACGGAGGAATTTGTGGTTTATGCACTATAAATAACATATGAAATACAAGGAAATGTCGTTTTCATTTGTGTATTTTATTTTATTAGTTGGTAGGCGGTTTTAGATTGAGATAAATAAAATCAAACGCCTCCCCGTTCTATCGGCCTCACGCAAGCAAAATGTTGTTAGTGCTTTTCTTTGAGCTTTCTTTTAAGCGAACTGGAAGTTTTGTCTATTTTGAAAGGGTTGAAGTGGGGTTATGGAAAGTAGGAAATGGCCTATGCGGGAGGGGAGGGGCAGGGAATATGAAATCGAAATTGATTCTATTTCGTGTGCTTATATTTTATACGTACTTTGTAACTGTAAAAGATAACTACATGTTTATCTTACAAATTAATTTAACGAGACAATTTAAATGTGTTTTATGAGGCGGGGTACTAGTACATGTATATTTGATAATGCGACATATTATTTTAGTGTAAATTTGGTCAGAAATAAACTCCGAAATTTGATAACAAATTAATGTACCAGCTTGTATATCGGAAATACTCAAACAATATCATTGAAGTTTTTGTTGAAGAAAATAATGATTGCGATTTGATATTCATTGATGTTTTTATTGAACGTTATACTATGATAGAATTTTAATGTTTGGCTGCCCTAGGGATTAGGATGATATCTATCAGTCATCGTATCAATATATTTTCATGGTAGATTAATTTCTCAGGTGGTTCAATTTCATTTTAAGTAGACGACGATGCCCCTATATTATCTTTTGTATCCGGATCTGATCCGTATTCATACCGCACACACATCAGTTACTTTGAATACCTTTACTTCATTCGTTTGTCACATAGTTTGCATATTTTAAAGATTTACAATTTTCATTAGAGGAACTTCGTCCGGTCCTTAATCATGTTTACAAATACATATGTAGCATCATTACTGCCTTGTGCTTGGTAGTGAATTGGCTCTTTTTTTAAATACTAACCTTTTAATACATGTTTTCTATAATTTTGGGAATTTTCACTGACGTTAATGCTAGCTAGCGGATAATTCAGTTTTTTTACGAAAAAGAAAATTATCGATACATTACTACTGCATATGCGATTCTTATTACTTTGTTAATTTTATTATTTATAACTACTGTTGTGAAAAATTGAAGCTCCAGTAGGGAACACTGTACCCTCTTATGTCACGTTTAAAATTGTCTCATGTCACCAGGTCGCTTTGAAGCAAAATTGACAGGTTAAAGTTTAACAATACAGTTGTGTTAAATGTCGTAGGTTTTCAATGAGACGTAAAGTCGTATGGTCGCCCACCATCACTACCCTCCTAAACAGGGTCGCAGCTCAGATTTGATCATTATTAAGCCTCATAATATAAATCTAAGTGATAGAACACTTAAAACATACAACAATCATGGATTGGGAATAAGTTAATAAAATATTTATATACTATTGAGACGAAGATATTCATAGTAGTATTTTAGGACATTTCTCGCTTGCTATCCGAGACCACAGATTTGCTATAACGAGGGTCGCACAGATTTAATCATGATTCAAAGATTAAATGCATTGTTTCTATTCTATTCATATTAGCACGATATTGTAGCAGTTTCACTGCATTTCAAAGCCCAATTTGGATAGGACTTATTCCTCGTTCAGAAATACCACAAACAAAATACTTATCTGACCAAAATTACTGTACTGTTAATTATAGATTGTACCCATGCGGTTTCATTGCTGCTCTTCATCCCGATTTTACAGTTAGTCCTTATCTTAGGAACAAAAGCTCACACTGTGCTAAAAGTTCGGGTCTCTACAATCGCGCTTGAAAGGCAAAAGTTAAAATGAATAAAAGAAAAAAATATTTTGGTTCTTTAGGTAGTTATCTTTTCAAGTGAAAGATATTTCATCGTGATGAAATGAAAGTTAAAATCTGTAAGACGAATCCAATTCACTTTCAATATTGACAAATTTATGGATAGTTTTATCAATTCTACGAGAAGTTAGCACAGCTTTTCACTTTCAATAAGTTAATAACTCGGTACGAATTTGTCGTTACAATTTTATTAAAAGCTTGACAATTGATTTTAATATAATAACAAAGCAATAATTTACGTCACCGATACGAGAGTAAAGAAAAACATTTTCTCGGGAAAGGTTAAGATCTGTCAAAACCACGACTTGCAAATCGTACAATACAAAAAGAATTGAAATGCAATGCAAATTTAAACAATATGATCATATGCCAGTGTCTTAACACGTCACTTCCTTTCCAATCAGTTGAGGCACTGACGATCATTCCTTTTTTGGTTCGGTACTTTTTTTTCAGATGGAAGGGTTAGATAAATCGTTTGATTATAATTTTGCTTTTAAGAACAAATTGTTTCCGAAGGGAAATGAAAAAGTAGCTTATTTCGTAAACCAAATAATCTTGTTCCTGTGTACTTAAGGGGAATACATTTTTCTTGATTTAAGCTGAAAACAATTGTTTCTCCCGATAGAAAGCTTATCCTACATCCACAAAAAATAAATGGTCGGCGCCTAAAAACTTATTAAATCTGTTTCCAATTGTCATATCTACTGAAGATATGAATGAACATTGATTGTTTGAATTGAATAATCAAGACATATACATATATACATGTAATCAATAGTTTTGATTAGAAAACGATAGGTTTTGCTGTTGTGATGCACAGATGGTGATATTTGCTTTAAGAACCGATTTTAAAACTGACTCCCAAAAATTGGTACCAAGAACTAAGAAGACGATAAAACCGCACAACACACGCAATCAATTTCTAATCGAATGAATGTAAAAAACCAACATTCGAACTCGACCAATGAACGGAAAAGATCTAAGATGGACTTTATAGCATGCAGTGTGGTATGGGTTTTGCTCATTGTCGAAAGCCGCGCGGTGACCTATATATGCTACTTTCTACGTCATTTGGTCTCTGGTGGAAAGTTGTCTCATTTGCAATCATACACGCTAGCCTATCAACACCAAGGTTGTGTGTGATTTCTTATCCTGCTCGTTGTAGATGCGTTATACTCCAATCTTATTGACTAGGACTGTCAGTTTCCTCCCGAAGGTCAGTGGTTCTCTCCGGGTACTCCGGCTTCCTCCACCAATAAATACTGACCGCAACATAATAGCCAATAGTGCTGATATGCCTTAATACCAATCAATCGGTCGATCAACTTAAAACTTAGTACACATGTTCATTGGGGTGTGAACTTTTCAAAATGTATGCCAAATTAGGTTTTGACACAGAACAGGAAAGGTGAAATTCGACCGAGGTATGATGTCCTATGGGCACATATTCTTGTTAAAATTGTCTATGGATTGCAATTGTAAATTGACATTTTTCTTTTGAACTTTGTACTCCTCTTAATCTGTAGTACATTTGAAATTAATAAAAAAAAAAAAAAAAAAAAAAACTACTTAGCACTTTGGGTTCGATTTAATCTTGTTTACAAACTGAACAGCGACAAAGGATATTCTGTCAGTAGATACATTGACTAAAAGCAGTAAAAGCATCTACTATGATTTTATAAAATGGTTTTAATTCTATCAATCAAAATCAAAGAGTTCTTTAGACTAAATTTTAAATAATATTTACGTTTATATAAACACATCACTTGAATTATCTCCAGCGAGCAAATTCATTTTAATGTACTCTAATGCATTTTATAACATATAATAAAAACTTTTCTTTGATAAATATTGAATTTTACATCTGCATAAAACACAGCAATTCATTTTTGAAAACCATAACTAATTATAACCTAAATGGATTCTATCGAGTGATGGATCCAATGACGTCATAGGTTGAAAGATATTACTGCAAGATATTATGAACATTTATCAATATCTTAATGTCCTCAGAATTTATAAAATATTGAACACATTTATTTCTAGTGCAGGTGATCGTGTCCACAAAATTACTTTAAGCTGTGTTTTATGGACGTCTGTAGTTCCTATATGATTTAGCTGAACTAAAATTTAAACTATAAAAACAGTTTGTTGCGTCCAACGTTATTGTCTGCTTTAACCTTCATCTGGAACACTCGCACGTAAAAAAAAATAACGTTTGATTTCTACTTAAACACGCGCAAAAGAGTTTAAAGAATGAACAATTCATTTAAGGGCATACGATACAGTTACAGGGGAGGTAATGACGTTGCTAACGTAAATTGTTATTTTCGCGACGTCAAACTGTGACTTATCGGGAAAAGATTCGGTTTTCGACTGATTTTTATCATTCAAACTGATTTAACTTGAAAACTAGTTAATGGACCCCTCTTCTTTAAAATGCCATTTGGTTTGATTACGCGAGAAGATTATGTTTGCCAATTATCATGAAAACGTAAATAGTGCAATTTTTTAAAATTTGATAAATATACAGCAAAAAATGATGTTTTTTTCTACATTCATGAACATTTGATAAATATGATTTATTTCTGAATAAAAATGTATAAATTTTTAGGATACTTATAAAATACAGAAATTACAAATTATTTAACAAAAAACCATTTGTGTTTATCTTTTAAAACAAAAAAGTTATGTCTTTCTTTCGAAAGGGAAAATACGGCCACAAATCCGAATTTTGAGAAAAATATACAAAATTTTGACCTCATTTTACTCAAAAATTAGCACATGAAGGTATATTTTTTATTACATATTTGAGTTAATCAGGTCAAAAATAGTCTATATGGAAATGTTTATCAAAATGTAAATACGGGATCAAAACTGTATCGTATGCCCTTAAGGTAAACTTTGCCTGAGGGAGTTGGAACCTTAATTTTTTAATACAAATTCTCAATTTATAAATTTATAGCAACACGACGGGTGCCACATGTAGAGCAGGATCTGCTTTCTCCTTCCCGAACACATGAGATCACCCTGGTTTTTTTTTGGGAGGGGTTCCTCAGTCTTTAGTTGTCTATGTTGTGTTTTGTGTAATATTGTTTATCTTTTGGTCTTTTTCTTTTTTTTGTCATGGCTTTGTCAGTTTATTTTCGAGTTTGAATGTCTTTTGGTATCTTTCGCTTCTCTTTTATCAACGGTGTCTGCTTTTAATTGCAAAATTATATTATAAATCATGTCAGTATCGAGGCACCGACTAATGAGTTGATGATACTCTACCAAGTCTACTAAGTCCCCCAACAGTGGTGTCTACCTATTGCCAGAAAATTAAAACAAAAGTCAGAAATTTGTTGCATCCGAATCACTTTTTTCTACCTTCAACAGTAACACCCAAACCTAAAAATATAATTCAAAGGATGAATAACTACCTAAACACATTTAGAGCTATATGAACAAAAAAGGGCACAAAACTTTAAGAATAACCAAATTCATCTGTCAATTTTGCCTGAGGGAGTTTGAAATTATTTTAAAATCATTTATCAATTTTTTTGACGGTGTCTGAATTTAATTGCAAAAAGTATTTCATAAATCATGTCAGTACCGAACCACAAATTACAAATTTGATGATACCACCGGAAACTTACAGTCCATCAGCAGTGGTATCGACTTAGTGCTAGAAAAGGAAATAATACTTCATAAATTTGTCAGCGCATTTCTGGTTTTATCTTCAAACTTCATACTAAAAAGATGAAATCAAAAGATATATAACGACCTAAGCACTTTAAGACCTTTCTGATCAAACGGGTCTAAAAGAATAACCTAAATTCATCAGGGGTAAACTTTGCCTGATGGAGTTGTAACCTTAGTTTTTTTTAAATGATTTCTTTATTTATCAACTGAGAATTTAATTGCAAAAGTACATAGATATAAGAAGATGTGGTATGAGTGCTAATGAGACAACTCTCCATCCTACTCAAAATTTATAAAAGTAAACCATTATAGGTCAAAGTACGATCTTCAACACGGAGCCTTGGCTCACACCGAACAGCAAGCTATAAAGGGCCCCAAAATTATTAGTGTAAAATCATTTAAACAGGAAAACCAACGGTCTAATCTATATAAAAAACGAGAAACGAGAAACACTTATGAACCACATCAACAAACGACAACTACTGAACATCAGATTCCTGACTTAGGACAGGTGCAAACAATTGCAGCGTGTTTAAACGTTTTAATGATACCAAACCTTCAACCTTATCTGAAACAATAGTTTTACATCACAACATAGAAAGACACACTATAAAGTATCAATTGAAAAGGCTTAACTCAAAAGACATATTAACACCAGTGAACATACACTGAACAAATAAATTTGATCTTTGATACAATGTAACTACGAAATAGATAAACTAAGGGAAGAATAATTAAAGTAACATGTTATACCGCTGTGAAATGTTAAACAATTTAAGAAAAACAATATGCTTGAACAAAAATATCAGCCATTTGCAATTTCTTTAAACACAGGTAAATGAAAATAATTTTGTTGTTAGATATACGTGTACAGTTCAAATGGAGAACGGAAATATTTTACAAAATAAATAATTTTGATGTTTATAGTACGAAGAAGTAAAATTTATAGTAATACCAAACACTTATCAAAGCTGGTATACAGACCAGATATAACCGTATGTTATAAATCATGGCAGTAAGATATACCGACTACTAATTATGAAGTTACTACAGATTATAAATATACAATATTAGGTCAATGTCAGAAAAATATAAACTTTTTTGTATGAGGCTGAGAAACTGGGGAAAGGCGAGGTTGTACCGATTCCTTCCCCATTTTGTGCCGAATACAAAAAAGTTTATATTTTCTGACATTGACCTAATATTGTTTTTATACTGCAACTTAAATTGTTACATTGTTATAACTATTTAGATTGTAACACAAATTTCAAACTTATTTTCATCCCTAAATGAACCCCTGACTGTGGAAAACGTGATCCATGATGAAATTGACATTGAGCAAAATATAACTTTGTTACTATATTTAGGACATAAACACAACTAGTTGCAGTAGAATTAAAATTATTATCATTTAATATTTCATGTTCACACTAGGTTACTCTATTGTATTAATCACTAAAACACATTTACAAAATCATGTATGTAAAATATACGTAAAATATGGAAATATCGTAAATGTATGTCAGAATTCAATTACTTAAAAGAGAGGCGAAAGATAACAAAGGGATATCCAAACACAAATAAAACGACAATGTAATGGCAAAAACGAAAATCGAGTACACAAAACACATCATTATCTCAGGTGCTTCGGAAGGGTAAGCAAATCATGTGACACCAGTCGTGTTGCTCTTGCAAGTACAAACCTGGTGATAAGTCTAATTCGGTAGGTCACATTCGAGGTAAAGAGGATGAGATTGTGATTACAACAATTGGAAGATATCCGTCGTCATCTGTGAAACAGATATGCCATAACGGTCAACCACCTCGTAAAACACTATAATAGAACAGTCAATATAAACATGTAAATAATGCGTAGCTGAGAGGGCAATAGAGGAGATTGATACCTTGAAAATAGGTAGTTGAGGAAACAATCTGATTTATCACTCTATTAATATTATATAATGGATATTTAACCAACATTTAATATTCCAGATAGTTCTATGAATAAAAATTGAACTCTGCTTTATGCATTGATTTCAAATGTCAATACTAAAAGTGATCCTTTGGCCGCAATTGACTTTATATTTCAAACTATCAACTAATTATCACTATTAATATTTAATGTTGTCGTGAAATGTTTGATACTTAATTCGTCCAATCTGAAAATTAAAAGATATCCCTCAGGAACTGTTTATTGTTAGATGCTATTTAAATACCTGAAACTTTCGAAACAACGCATTTTAGAAATGTGTTTTCTTTAAAATCTACGCATAAATTGCCTTATTGAGAAAGTATTGTCTCCCTGTTTTACACGAAGAGCATATTTGTTTCATTTTGTCCCTTTAAGTTATAAATTGATTAATAAATCAATCACACAATCATATATCATTTTTTCATCATATATTTTGCAGTCATTATGAATCTGTGTATCATAATCCACAATGGCATACATTTAAAACTCGGTGAACAATTACTAATCGAGTACTCGTTGGTTTTATCGAGCGATACTCGAGTACTCGCTCGGGAATATATCTACAAACGAAAACACAGAAATACGTATTTTACATTCTGTGGCTTGTTGTTCAATGGACGAAAACCATCTACATAAGTATTTGGAAAAAGGAATTACACACCATAATTAATAGCTCATTACCTACAAGTACTAATTATGTAAAAAAAACAATAATCTAATCAGTATAATTTAATAAACACCTATTTAAAAATTATAACAAGAACAACCTTACCAAACAACAGTATTTGGTATTGTTAAGAAAACACATTGAATGTTTACAAAGGCGTCAGGATTAGAAGTTTAACTATTCATTGAGGGTCACCAGAGGATGCAACGAAATTATTTTATTTGGTAACATTGTCTTGTCAACTATTATTGGGATCACTCGGTTTTGCAACTTTGTAAATTACAGTCCCCTAACCTGGGACAGTGGTGTTAGAGCACAACATAAAAACAAACTATAAAAATCAGTTGAAAATGGCTCAACTCATCAGATTTATACAAAGCAGAAACACATCTAACAAAAACACAGACCGGACGTGGCAGGATATATATACATCCCTGACAACAAAAAAGACACAAAGTACAGATCTGAGAGTACTCGCAGTTACTGACAATTAGTTTAAAGCCAATAACAAATAATAAAAGAAATCGTGTATCTAAGACAAATATATCAATCAGTACACATTCAAAATCCAATGGATTTAGTGTAATAAGTTTATCTATAAGATTGATAAGTTTGACCGGATCGTATATAAATTTCCGGGCTTGGTAAACAACATCACCGTAAAATTTAGGATGTGCCATTCTGTCTGAAATAAGTTTTTTACAGGTACAGTCAAACTTGCAAACCAATTCTTTGTATCTATGGAAGAATTTAGTAAAGGTTTTAAATGATTTGTGATAACGAAATCCCTGACCTTATAATCAATAAATGCATGTTCAGTCTTTCAGTCAATTTTTAGGATTATACAGTACTGGTCAGACACTTCGCTTGCTGTCAATTCAGTACTATTCAGTATGTTCAGCTGCCTTTCAACCAATTCAGTCTGATGGTGACGTGTACAGGTAATCAACATCTACTGAACAGTCTGAACATATCTTTATTGACTGGAATCGAATTGTCTGAACTGTACAGAATTTACCTCAGTGAATAATTCTGCAAATTGACTGCAAGACTGAAAAAGACTTAATAATTTGTTGCTCAGTCTTTTGAGAACTACTCAGATCAAAATGACAGTTTCAGATCAAAATTGATTTACTGGTTATTCTCTCTTTTTAACCTCTTTCGTCGTTGCCTTTTTTGGTCAAAAACTAGAAGATAGAGATCTTGAGTAACAGAATCTGTAAACAGAAAAAGTGATCAACAATAACGATAAATTAAGTCATGAATTCAATTCGATTTTAAATAATGTTTGAGAGTGTTCATTTGTTGAAAATGACACAGGATTTTAGAGCCTCTATGTTGTTTTGTTATTTTATTTGTTTATTTGTTGAGTTGCTGTTTTATTGACGTACCAACATCGCTTATAATTTGTGCTTTCATATTGATATCGATGGTTACCACGATGGCTTCCCAAAACGGCTGGTTAAAAAACTGCACGAGTTGCACTTGAACTGCGAACGCTTATCAATTACACTTTATAAAAGAGGGGCGAAAGATACCAGAGGGACAGTCAAACTCATAAATCGAAAATAAACTGAAAAAGCCATGGCTAAAAAAGAAAAAAAAAAACAGACAGACAAATAATAATACACAAAACACAACATAGAAAACTAAAGACTAAGCAACACGAACCCCACCAAAAACTGGGGGTGATCTCAGGTGCTCCGGAAGGGTAAGCAGATCCTGTTCCACGTGTGGCACCCGTCGTGTTGCTCTAAAGAGAGCAATAATAAAACAACAAAACAATAAAAAATAGTTGCACGTTAGTTTAGCTAGAAAATTTTTTGGAAAAAATTGAAAATTTCAGTCACAATGTATAATGTCCTTATTGACTATTTAGTGATCGATATTCTCTGAAGCATATAAAACAAACCACAGTTGTACTTTGACACACTCATTTTTTTCGAACACAAATTAAGAATTTCTAGCTATGCTTGGATACATAAAAGGTGAAATAAAAAGGAAAAGAAAACTTTTCCTATTTATTTTACCTTGGAGTTGGGTAATTTTGTTATTGCATTTTTTAGCTGGATCTAAATGGCCCAAACTCATGTCATGAACATTCAGATGAATATTTCAAAATGTGTATAGCCAAAGAAGGGATTAACTACAATCAAATACAAATGAAATCAATCATATATTGACCTCTAGATGCCTTTTTTTGTGTCGTTGGCTTGTGGTCTCATTGGCTTGTTATCTCATTAACGTATATTTAGAATTTTCCATTATCCATGACAAATAGCAACAAGTGTCACTGTGTAATGGCAACTCAAAAACCACAAATATCGAAGTATCAATAAATAGTGGCATTGAAAGACCAACTTGGTCAAGATCATCTCACTAGTCAATCATGAGTTTCCCACTGTTCTTCTCACATCATCAGAGTGTCGTCTCATATCACCGTTCTGATTTTTGTTCGCTGACACATCTTCAAAACGTTTCTCTCACAACATCGTTCTCTTTGTTCTTCACACATCATTCAAACGTTTGTTCCTCACAGTAAATAAGAATATTAAAGCAGTTAGATGTGTTGTGATTTTCAGTCTCGATTATTTACATCAAAAGGGGGAGTTTGCTTCGGTGCTGATCTTGCTTTTTCCCTTGGTAATGTTTGATTATGTAATAATGGTTCAGTTTGACATCTCCAGGTCTCAAGTTTGTGTATGTTTATAGTACAACCTAATTTACACTATGATGGTCTAACATTTGTCTAATCGTGAGCTCATTTGCCTCATCTTTTCCTTTTAAGGAAACAATTGTTAGGATCAACGGCAATCCTTGCATTTTTTTATGGTTTTGTTTGTAAATTTAAACACAGCTACTAAAGTTAATACCCAATAGTAATCACTAAAGACTTACAAATATCTCAGTGGGCGGTCATTATAATTCACGTTAATTCTTAGACAAACAACAGAGTAATGAATTTTCCTAGATGATTAATTTGACTAATCAAGTACCAAGTCCACCAGATGTTGACAAATATTGATTTATTTAGTGTAAATGAATTGCTTTGTCATGGGATATTTCACAACATATGTCTCGTATTTACCGATCAAAAATCACAAGTGTGTTCATTATAAAAGCAACAGTTTCTGAAAATTTTCTTCTATTTAATGTCCAATGTTAATGAAAGGTATTAAAACTGTAAAACAGTCTCGTGAAACTTAATCACTGATGTCCGCTATTTTGACCATTATATCTACGTGAAGAGGACACGATGGTTCTTTAAAAAGATAATATGAGCCCCAAACTTCATCTTCTAGAAAGAAGCAATAGTTAACTATAAAGCTGACGTGAGGGACACTGTTTTCATTTTGGATATTTTCTTAGTTGATAAGTGTTGTATTCGGTACAAAAGCTACGATTTTGAAAAGCATATGTAAACTGATATAAATCTATTTAAAATCCCCTATGCATACAATAATATACTCCAAATGTAGTTATATGCGAACTTTCAGGTCGATCAGTACTGATACACATTAATTCACAACTGCAGGTTTGTCACCGTGATTAGCAATGTAGTTAGAACCTTAATATTTCACTGAGAAGTACTTTTTTATTATATAATATGTACCTTTAATTGTTCAGTGTAAAGATTACATTTCGATATCGATTTTATATATGGTTTTAAAGACCTATTAAATATCAAAGATCTGCCATAAACACAAAATTCAAAAAAGCAAAATATTTAGATAACACATTAGACAATCGCGGACTTTAATCAATCACCTATATCTGTTGGGAAAGGATGTATAATGCACATCTTTATTTGATTAAGAAGCTATAATCTATATTTCGACAAATGCAAGCTAGCGTGTTGGATTATGTGATGTTATATTATGAAGTTTAAGTTAACTCGGAAATTGGAAATATAAACAGAAAGTTCACGGTTCTATACACACCTTTTAAAATGTCATTGAATTCATAATTATTATATTGATAAAAAAATAAAAGTAGAATATCATGCAACAATTGATTAACACCATGTGCAGGACTCAAAAGTACCAAATAAAATTCATAACCATTTAAAGCTTAAATCATAAATATTATGTTGATAAAAATGATGAAAAAAAAAAAATTAATCCTGCAACAGTATCTAACGCCATGCAGGATTTAATAAAAAAGTAAATTAAATTCGTGACCATGAATGTTTATGACAAGATCGTTTATTTGTGCTCTTCTTATGATACATATAATTTAAAAGAAACAGTAATTTAAATTCGTGCAGTAAACAGTTAAATAATAATCTCTTGACATTTAGTGCATAATATTGGAATAATAGTAGCATTAACGTATTTTTTGTTTACTCCTAGTTCTCGGATAAATAAACATGGTGTTCGCCGAATTAAAAGTTAGCGACAGAGGGAAATAGTCATCATGCATATTCAAAAATATTTCTGAATATTATAATGAAAGTACGTGAGTTAACTGTGTAGAAATAATGTTTAAGAAACCAATGGAAATTCTAAAAAAATACAGTTATCCCTAAAGATCAGGAAAATAGTTCCCTTCCAGCATATCTTTCGTTCATTTCATTCACTTCCCGCGATAAGACTACCACTTCCGTTTTAGTCCATGGCGTTATTTTAACTGTTTTATTTGATAAACATATTGTTACCTTGAGTGAAATTGTATGACTATGTTGGTTCACTGATGCCAATAATCTTTGTAATAATGACGCTTGAGTAATATTTGTAGTATTTCCTTTTATATAGAAGAAGTTTGTAAAACAATACCAACATTAATATTTATATATGTTTGATAGCTAGTTACTATCGTAAAACTCAATACATTTCCTTAATCCCACAGACATCTAGACTAATTGACTATTTGTTCTTTTAAATGCATGTTATGAAAGAAACGTTATTTACAACGTGTTTTGGCAATTACTTATCTCTTAGGAGTTATAACTTAAAAGGATTAAAACATCAATACATCATCCGAAACGAGATTCAGATCAGATACGTTAGATTCGGAGAACTATCAACACAAGTAGTATAAATACACAGTTGAAAGTTCATCATACGGACCAAAGGTAAAAAAAGACAAAATTAAAATCTACAAAAAGGTTTTTATTGTCAATATCAGATGGTGTTGGATTACGGGAATGTCGCTGTTTCGGACGTTCTAATTGGTCATCCGGATTGACGCTTTTTACAAAACAAACTAATCAGAGACTGTCCAATCGGAACGTAATTTACTGCCGGACGGAAGTCGACTTTCTGCATTTGTTAACTGATTGAAATATAGTTAAGTAGTAAAAATAATGTTCACGCAGCTCGACAGGACATCTGTCAATCAATTGTGATCAATAAACACTGACATTTTCTAAGTCTACTGTTTCAAGTCCATTTCAATTTTGTTAATTTTATTTTGTCAAATCAAATTCAAATGCTTATAAAGTTATATCGGTCCAAGAATCTTTTTTAAACGTTTTGATTGAGAACATTGCAAAACAATTTAAAAACGTCTAATAAGTTTATATTTGCAAGATCATACTAAGTGTGACTGAAGGAAAAAAAAAAACTTCTTGACCTCTGTGCATATTGAATACATTGGGTCTTTCATTTATACTTGGAAACTTAAAATACTTCGAATGGATAAAAAGTAAAATAACAAAAATAACGAACTCCAAGGGAAATTCAAAACGGAAAGTTTTTAAAAAAATGGCAAAATCAAAAGCTCAAACACACCTAACGAATGTAAAACAACTGTCATATTCCTGACTTGATACAGACATTTCCTTACGTAGAAAATGGTGGATTAAACCTTGTTTTATAGCTACCTAAATTTCTCACTTGTATGACAGTCGCATAGAATTCCATTATATTGACAACAATGTGTGAGCAAAACAAACAGACATAATACGTAAATACGTCAAAAATTGGGGTACAACAGTCAACATTGTAATATAATCTTAATCACTATAAAAACAAATAACTCTTTCAACAAAGAAACACAAAATGGCATAAAGACAAAGTCCATAAGCAAAAATGAAAGACAAGAACTCAAAATTGACCATAGCACAATAACACAATGGCAGGATGTATAAGTACCGATCCACGTCATAAGTGCATAATCAAAAATGGATCAACAGTAGATTAAAAATATACAAGGACATAAAGGGAGAACTTTAACACGTAATTAAGATGATAAACAACGTCAGTACCTAGAATCTATACTTCAAGACCATCATGTATTATTTGTGAAGTTGAATATTTATCAAAAAGGTCTTGGTATCTTCCGATGAACTTTTTTAGAAACAGGACGAGACGTTCTTTGACATAACCTTGGCTCATTAACTTTCTGCTCAGACACTGGTGACGTTTTATAAAGTCTGATTAGCAGCCGTAAGCTCTTGAATACCGAATGAGTTAAGAAATAACAAACTGAATGTATACTTTACATTTTTATGAGTTGGAATTAGGTCAATAATGATCGAACCTTGGTTATTTCTGTTATCGATTTTAACTAAAAAGTAACTTAACAAAAATACCGAACTCCAAAGGTATATTCAAAACAAAAAGTCCTTTATAAAATAACAAGATCAAAAGCATAAACACATCAAATGGAAATTGACTGTCGTATTCCTGACTAGGTACAGCAGCCAATGTGTTTTCTTTAAAACAACAAATATGATAGTTTACATTCAAATTATCATAGATGTACTTTAAGTTCCACGGTAGTCCCTGATTACATTTAGATGTGTTAGCAAAGTCTAAAACAATTTCTGTACATTACCAATTTAAAAGTTGGCAAAATTCTAAACGATTTGACCATTATTTTTAAAAATGATAGACGGCTTTCATATTGGGGAAAGTTTTTGTTACTTTGAATTAAACATATACTTCCCCAGAAAATATGAAAGTACTGATAATCTGATTGTACTTATCAATAATGATTCTTCGTTGTTTTATGTTGCTTATTATTCGGTTTTCTGTGTATGTTAAGTGCTTCTTTCAGATATGGTGATGTCTTTGACCCTAACTCTATTTACATACATGTTCTTCTCCGCCTGATGATATTTGATTGCTACTGTGATAACCATAACAACTGAGTATGAATTCGCATGGCGGGTGATGCATGCATAACAGGAGACACTTATTATTAACCTGTACACCCACCTAGTTATTCGCTTCTTTTGAAGTTCATTCGATGCCCTCAGTTTTTGTTTATTACCTTGATTTGTATCTTCTTAACCGATTTATGAGCTTTGAACATTAGTAAACTACTGCTACCAGAATTTATCATCTCATTGTATAGTTTTGATTGTATCCGTTGACATTAAATTTTGTCTGATATCAAGATTAATAAAATTTTCTATGATGATTGCTTTTTGTCAATATTGTAACGGTCATATCAGAAGGTGTCAATTTCGAGACATAAATGTTAATTAAAATCTGGATTACTAAAAAAGTAAATGAAAAACAGATATCTAAGTAACCACTCTATTTATAGTTGTCGGGTTACGGTGTCTTCAATGACGACGTTGATATTAGATTTACTTGTGTGAAACAATTTGTTGACATGTACAGTTACATGATAAATTTAAAACTCTTAGAAAATATTGTTTCACATTCGAAAATAAAGTTATTAGTTTTCAAACCTGACAAGAAAATGGCAGTCAAATAGAAGCAAATCAGAAAATTCTACTTCATTGTGAAAGGGCTAAGGAAAATCAACATCACGAATTCACTAAGGCATTATTTGTTTGAAAGAAATAACAAAATTGTCATTAATTCTAGCATTTACAATAGTTATTACCAAGTGATGACTTGCTTTTAGGGAGATAAGCACACGAGCTTGACATTTATCCAACCAACGTATGTAGTCAAATGTTACAAACTTTAAAATTATTTAACTGCCACATGATTTTATAATTTTCTGGTAATGATCAGTTACTGTTTTATTCAAGTAATTTATTCATTGAAATAAATCTGATTTTGGTGTTTTGTTTTAATTGTTTTCTGCGTATTCAAAATTTTGTTATGACAATTCCATCATCAAAAACTATACCAATCTGTGACAGAAAGACGAATCGCTCAATTCAATGCTGCGATGAATTAATTAAATACAACTCCCGTTATTTCATTTTTATTTTCTATTGGTTTGAATAATTCGATTTACTGACACAAAGATAGAAACAATGTTCTAATCTTGATATATTTACATTTGTATACGCCAGACAGACCGGAAACGGAACCGGAAGCTACGACAAGGACAGCGCCGGCAATGTAAAATAACACAAATGACTTAAAACAAAACTAAGCTTTTCTATAATGCTAGACAACAAAACTATATCTAACAATTTAAATATTACGTTATATCTTCAAGTGTGCCTTGCAAAACCCTTTTTAACTCTTTGAAATACAACAAAAGTTTTATTAGCATTTATAAATACTATCGCGTAATTCATAATCATATTTGTATGAGCAAAAGAGGAAAGGGTGTATACTTCAATGAGATTTATAGATTATACATCGTCTATACAATATTGCAAGCTCTAAAACTCTTAATCGCTAGAATCAAACAATTGTGAATGAATTAAACAGATACTATCAATGTCTTAGTCTACATATTCGAACCAAATGCTCTCAAATCTAATAATAAAAAAGCAATAACTGCCATCTTAAAATACATCTGTGACGTACATCTTTTGTTTAAACTCTCCATTATTTTTCAGGAATGGAGAGTTATTTTCTATTGTTCATCTTCATTCATCCGGACGTTTTTCCCTTTGGATATTTCCATGGGCACTTTCTTAAAATGTGTTCACCCATTGAAATAATTCTAAAGTACGTAACGCGATATTGAATGAAAATGAAAACTTAGTAAAACGGCTGATACTTGTTTTTTTTTTTTTTAGGTGGGATCGTAGTAATACAATGAACACTAAATATCTCATTTTTAACAAACATATTTTATTTTCGAGTCGTAATTCCATCGCATAAAATATAGTATCGAATTCGCTAAAATCAAACAACAGTAACCGAAGTTTGTTTTCCGATGCAAATCTTGGCTGAATTTCTGTCACAAAAATAGTATCTAAGTTGGTAAAAACGAATATCATTCATTCCGTGCCATTCCTCTTCTGTGCATCTACAAAATATTAACTGTGTTTACTCAGTTGAATTATTTTGTAATATTGAACACATTAACATTATTCAATAACGAAAAGTAGAGAAAACTATATTTCACTTAATGATTTCCTTTTAATTTTATCGTTTAAAAATCCATCTTCCTTGAAATTTGAAATATTTTATTTTGATTTTGTACAGCAAAAATCGTTTGTTGCATTTTAATATATACATTAATAACAGAAGAGTTACTCTGATAGTTTCTACAATAATATTGTGGTTTAATAGAATAATTATTTCAAGAAATTGAAATGATCAAAATGGACGGTATTCGGTGTATTATTTAAATGTTCGTTGTTATATACAATTTGAATATAGTACTAATGATTATAGAATTTAAGGGGGTATGGATAAAATTTGACTAAGGCTTCTATTAAATATTGGGCGCGGTTTTATTTAATTTTCGACAGTAACGCGTTACATAATAAAATTATTTCACAGTTGTTGTTATATGTTCAGTGGAAAATATTACAGATATATCGGCATTTGCAAATGACGTAGTTTTTCACTTTAGTTACAGACATACAAAACGGAATTCAGAAATGTTTTTAATAATGTAATTTTTTCAAAACCTTTTTGATTCCTATCTGATAATAGGAAAGATTGAAAAATACTTTTAAGTTTGCCTGGATTGCTATTTAAGACTGATCTATAAAATGCATACAATTTAATATAAAATAATTGCATTTGGTATAATTATATATATATACAATTTCTTTAGAAAAAAAAAACTGATTTGGCTCGGGTAATATTACACATTGACGGTTTGGTTAATAAAAGAAATGGGTGTTTTCAAATTGACCAAATTATTTGTCCTTTGTCAGTAATAATGGCCTCAGAGGCTGTAATGTCCCTCGGCGTTTCCTCGTACCATTACATACATCCTTGACCATTATAACAGGCCTTGGACATATAGCAGGGCCATTATGAAAACACTCATTAATTAATACAAAAGTAATACTAGTAGGAGGTTTAGCTAGCTATAAAACCAGGTGTAACCCACAAGGTTCTTCTGAACATGGCTATACAAAGTCAGGAATATGACAGTAGTTTTCCACTCGTTGGTTGAACGAGTCGACCGTTTGGTATTTTCAGTTTTTATGGACTTCCCTTTTGAATTTACCGTTGAGTTCGGTATCTTTGTTACTACATTTTCACAACTCTCAACATCTATTGCATCACTCTCAACATCTACTGCATCACTCTCAACATCTATTGCATCACCTCAACATCTATTGCATCACTCTCAACATCTATTGCATCACTCTCAATATCTATTGCATCACTCTCAATATCTATCGCATCACTCCCAACATCTATTACATCACTCTCAACATCTATTGCATCACTCGTAACATCTATTACATCACTCTCAACATCTATTACATCACTATGTTTCTGTTGTTTTACAAAGTTTAATATTATACTGTTGTCAATACCATTTTAAACAATCAATAGTCCTTTTCTAATATGGAAATTGCATGCACTTTTAAAAGATTAAAGAGGTTTTTAAGGACAGTTGTTAATAAACATGCGTCGACAGAATATCAAATTGAAGAAAAGAAAAAAATGTATTTCTTGACATTTGCAATTCACCCCTTTTATCTCTGTCAATTTTAAAACAACTTGTAGGCTGAAATCTCATTATATTGAAAATGGCAATTAGATATGAAAATGAAACTTTTATTTTATTACGTAATGTTGTAAAAGTCTTGGATCTTAAACTAACATGATAAGTCACGTGTGTCTACAATTATTTGTTAAGTAACTGATTTGTTCTGATATGTTTCAATTTCAAATGCTGTTATCGCTAAATCATGTAAATACGTTAATATGATAAATTTCAGCGTAAACCAGTCGTTAAACTGTTTCTATGGACCATAGATAAACGCACGCGGTGTTATGTTTGAGAGTATACAATAAAAAATGATAAATGGGAAATATCAATCAATATATTCAAATATTTCTGGAACTAAATTGTCTGGTATAGTGTCAATAAAAAGGTTCATGGTGTGAACAGGTCAAATGTTTAATTTGACAGGCGAAATTTGTTTAACTTGGAAATATTTTTGTCCGTAGAATATGGAAATAGAAGTGCTAATAAAATCCACTTTGATAAAGTTTTGTTGACTAAAGCATCTAATATTTTATTCATTAAGAGATAAACTGCCTGAAACCAAAATCTAAAAATATTCAGTCACTAAAATAGAATGTTTCCCTGCATATTTGTATTGTGCATGGAAATGAATACCAGCTTTCACATCCATCATCCATCTTTTGAACTTTAGATATAAGACTTAAAGTGAATTAACGCACGGATTTTGTCTAAAGTGTAGATACAGGGTAAATAAACTTATTAGTTCAGGTTATCTTACCAATGTTGTAATTAGATCTTTGAATATAGTTTACATTGGCACTAATATCGATTTTGTCATCAGCAAATTAAAACATAACTAAATTTGTATTCTTTTCAAACGGGATGTTTAAAGACACACCCACGTTCATTTTGATCTATAAAGAGGTTAAACTCCTAACTATCCTACTGTCTGTCGATACATTTATTTTGGCATTGCACTAGTCATGTCTTCTTTGACTGTCCATGACGTTAAAATACTAAATCCCTGGGATGTGTTTTAGTTGATTTTAGTCTCTGATGCATGATTTTTATTATTAATTGTTTTGGCTTTTAACTAGCTGTCAGTAACTGCTAGTACTCTCAAATCGTACTTTCTTGTTTATTTGACCTGTTGATACTAATTGTAATGCTTTTTGTTATTTAATGTTATTCAGGGTTATATCTGGTCTATACACCAGCTTTGATAAGTGTTTGGTACTAATATAAATTTCCACTTCGTACTATGAACATCAAAATTATTTATTTTGTTAAAATATTTCCTTTCTCTATTGTAACTGTATACGTATACCTAACAACACAATTATTTTATTTACCTGTGTTAAAGTTATTGCAAATGGCTGATATTTTGTTCGAGCATATTGTTTTTCTTAAATTGTTTAACATTTCATACCTATATAACATGTTACTTTTATTATTCTTCCCTTAGTTTATTTATTTTGAATTTACATTGTATCATAGGTCACATTTATTTGTTCAGTGTATGTTCAATGGTGTTACTATGTCCTTTGATTGAGTTAAGCTATTTCAGTTGATATTTTATAGTGTGTCTTTCTATGTTGTGATGTTACACTATTGTTTCAGAAATAGGGTGAAGGTTTGGTACCATTAAAACGTTTAAACCCGCTGCATTTGTTTGCACCTGTCCTAAGTCAGGAATCTGATGTTCAGTAGTTGTCGTTTGTTGATGTGGTTCATAAGTGTTTCTCGTTTCTCGTTTTATATAGATTAGACCGTTGGTTTTCCCGTTTGAATGGTTTTACACTAGTAATTTTGGGGCCCTTTATAGCTTACTGTTCGGTGTGAGCCTAGGCTCCGTGTTGAAGACCGTACTTTGACCTATAATGGTTTACATTTATAAATTTTGACTTGGATGGAGAGTTGTCTCATTGGCACTCATACCACATCTTCTTATATCTATCAATTTACTTACTAAAATCAATGTTATTTTCAAACATTTAATAAAGAAGCATTTTATGTTCTCAAATCGCATGTAATTCTGTTTATTTTTATAATACCCAATTCCGAGGATAACATATATACATGTATATGAAAAATATAACATCACGCTTAAAAATCCCAACGAGAGTTCATCGTCTGAGTACTAGATAGCTCCCAAGGTGGTTCTGTTAGCCGGCCTATTTTCTTACGGTAAGATTAACCGAAGATTGATTGACATGTGTGCTATCAAAACTGACTTTATTTACACAAAAATAACTACAAAAAGTAAAATAACAAAAATACCAAACTCCAAGGAAAATTCAAAACGGAAAGTCCCTTATAAAATGGCAAAACCAAAAGCTCAAACACATCAAATGGAAAACAACTGTCACATTCCTGACTTGGTACAGGCATTTCCTTATGCAACTGAAACATATTAAAACGAGTGACAATGAGACTATATAGTGTGAAGCCTTAATCTCGGTCAACCTACTTTGCAGTTCTCCGTATTTGATTTGTTGTTTAATTTGTCTACATTCTAAATATGCATTACATTTTGACATTGTATTTTAAGCTAATAACTATTATTATCGCTATTTTACGAATTTTTCCTTTGATCTTGCTGACTGATAATTTCCGTTCTCAGCGGAGTCGTGTGATATGAAAACGGAGTCGAGTGATATGAAAATTATCGCTAGAAACTAAGGGAACACGTGCCGTTGTCAAGGAAATTAACAACGTCTTCATAGGTAAAATAGCGATAAACAGATTATCATTGGTCATCTCAATTCGATTGCTTTTCTCGCTTTCGCCGTACCGGCTCAAGCGAGAAAATCAATCTCGTTGAGATAACCAACGATAATCTATAAATCTATCGTTATACAACGTTGACCTTGTAGTCAGTGTTGCATGCTTTTTGTACAGTTTTTCCTGTAACATAAGGAACCATTAATGCATTTCATTTCAAGCAAACTGTGCAATAGGTCAATATATAACGCGATCAACAATATTCACGCATATGATATTAACAGATGGTATACTTAATAATTTTTTTATAGCTTACCTTTCATTTTTTTCAGATATGTATTTTGTGAATATTTAGAATGACATCATCGAGTAAGCCGAATGAAAACCTGACAATTCAGATACCAAAGGCAGTAGTAGAAACGGATTTAGATGTGATAGAGAACGGTGGGATAAGTCCCCAATTATCAATACGAACAGAAGATGACGCCTGTTCGGAAATAATTCGCATTGATCCTCAAACGCCAGATGAGAGACCTTCAGCTCTAGGAAGATTTGTTCAGACACTTCAGGTAAGTCGTTTGGGTTGTGTTGGAATTCTATGCGACTGTCATACAAGTGAGAGGTTTGGGTAGTTATAAAACAAGGTTTAATCGAACATTTCTACATAAGGAAATACCTGTACCAAGTCAGGAATATAAAAGTTGTTTTCCATTCGTTTGATGTGTTTGAGCTTTTGAATTTGCCATTTGATAAAGGACATTCCGTTTTGAATTTTACTTGGAGTTCGGTATTTTTGTTATTTTACTTTTTACTACATGGAACAGTTCCCTCTCTGATTTACAAACGTCACACGGGCTTTCAAGAGAGTCTGTTGGGTTAATTTAAACGAGGTTGCAGTTTGGATAATAGCATTAATTCTAAGTGGAGACCTGCCAACGTTTCTATTTATGAAGGATATTATTACATCAGAACACTTATGAAATGTTTGACAAGTGCAGGTCCTCTTGAGCTGATAATCTCATATCGAAATTTTTATTTTATTTATTTTTTTAAAGTTGACAGATATGATAACAAAATATCAAAATAGCAAGAACTCTCCAATTTAAAGGCAGTTATGTATTTTAAGTATTTAAACCTCCAAAACGGTGGTTCTTTTTAATTCCAGAATACACTATAAAAGGAATGCATCTATTATTGTGGTTATTAACTGAACAAAAAGAGCATTACAAAAATACCGAACTCGAAGGTAAATTCAAAATGTCCTTAAAACTGACAGTATCAAACATTTTCAACCAAATTTAAAATCCTTCAACGCCCTTGCTTAAGGATGTTCGCTCCTCTTGTTTTTGAATTTTTGCCAGATATTCGGAATCCTCTGGTTTTATCAATGTAGTGCAATTAAAAATTTTGCCCACTAACCACTACTTTTCTTTCCATAATTTCATTACATATAGTTTAAAATGCCACTTTGAAAATCTTATAAAATCCTTGTTATTTTTTCATCGTTTTTGAAAGAAAAAAGGTGCCAATGTTAAATGTATGAAAAATCTAGAGAGAATTATTTCCCGCCAAATTTTCAGTGGCTTATATCTCGAAAACAAGCACACGGACCCTTCATTATTTTCTGCTATTTTAGCTTCTTTATTCATATACTATCAATTTATAAAAGTCTTTTAAAAGGCTCGTTATTTTGAAATAGAGTAGCGAACACCCTTATACATGTGCCTGATGTGGAATATGCACACAGTTTGGTGGGATAAAACTAGTTTTACGTTCGCACCTACCCCTTACCTATCTAGACCATATTTCGTAATATTAAATATTAAAAAAAAACCTTCAGAGTGCAAAATCTGCAGTTTTAGTTATAGTTATGAAAAATCTGCAGTTATGTTAATGTGACTTATAAATCATAATCAATCAAATGAATAAATTTAAACTTTTGTTTTACAAGGTATCGTGTGTGGTACGTGCTTTCACATTTTTACAGGTTTTACTCTTTAAACAAACCACAGTGTATTTCATGCGCTTTTAAAAGTAATATAAACTGTAAGGTGCCCAACCAACTTTAGTCATATTGGTATGCAATACAATAGTTAAGTGACAATCCAATCTGACTTTGTTTATGTATATGTAAGCGTCATATTAAGACGCATTTGGGGTTTATATTTGTGCGTAGTTAATCCCTGAACTTTCAAGTGCACTTGGTTACATGTTCTAAAGATCATTCAAGCATTAAAAAGGATAATAAAGTGCATTTCTTGTGAAGTCAGGTGGCCTTTATGACTTCCGTTTGCTACAAAAACAGGTAAATTAAATACGACTGCAAAAATAGGAGAAAAAAAAATGAAATACAATGCAATACATAGTACTAAAGGGGGTCTGGATGGGGATCCTTCTTTTCTAGATTCTGGAATTATTCAGGTCATTTTTTCTATTTTTCATTGTTTTGCCTATTATTCTCTATTCTTAAATATAGCACCCTGTTATCCTCTATTCTTTATTTTTTGGCCCATTTTTTCTGTAGTATTGGCCCATGATTCCCTATTCTGTAAATCCCATTCAGATCCTTCTTAAGCAGTTAATAATATCAACACCTAGTGCACTAAAATACAGAGCTTTCGATTCTTTGTTGAAGTCTACCATGCAGTAATAAGAACATGTTAAAGGATTAACTTTGTATACAGAAGAAGTTTATTTTATGCAAATTTACCTATTCACTTAAGAACTGCTGCATATAAAATCATGTCAAATCATAGTTGACTTCAGACAGAGAATTATGAACGTGCATTTAGTTAATGCAAGATATTCCAACAACATTGACTTCGTGGAGGGAATCTGCATTGCACTGACGACAAAATTTGATTACACATCAAAATATTTACACACAACTTACAAATTTTGGCTACAAATAATCTTTTGAAAAAAAAACGAAATTCCGAAAACTAGCAAACAAACAAAGAAATATTTCTCACACAGTGTTGCAATTTGTGGTTTCTGGGACACTTTACCAGAGATTTCTCGAAAAAGTGATATTTTAACGTCATTTTTTCTTGTGGAATCATATTTTCTTTTCGGCAGCATTTCATTTAAATTTGAAAAGAACAAGTGAAATAATAAATATGAAGACAAGAGATGGATGGTAGTTAAGACTTCTGATTGTCAATGAAAGAAAAAATCATTTTGAATTGTTTCACATTTTGTCTTGCCGTGGCTTTTTATAGCTATCTTTACGGTATGGGTTTTTTCATTGTTAAATGCCGTATCGAGCCCTATTTATGAGGGTCTGGATGGGGGATCCTGCATTTTTGTATTTTTAGGCAATTTTTCTCTATTCTTTATTTTTTTGGGAGGGCCATTATTCTCGTATATTTTATATTTCAGCACACCATTAATCTTTATTTTGTTTTATTTTTTGGGCCTATTTTTCTCTAATCTTTATATTTTTAACCTTCATTCTGCACTCTTTGCCATTATTCTGTATTTTATCAACCCCCATCCAGACCCTCATATTTGTTTACATACTTGTCAGTTGGTTTCTGGTTGATAGTTGTTTTAATCTAGAAATTTGTGTAGATTTTTGTTGTTGTTGTTGGGTTGTTCTTTGATGGATATAACTTTTATAATATGATAAAAGGCTTTCATTTACTAATCAGTGGTGAACCTATTAAAGGAATGTTTTGGAGAACTGAACCTGATCTATGCCGAGCTGGAATTTTCTTTAGAGGTCGCTCGTAAGCAAGTGGTAAATTATAGATAAATATTTTCAAGAACATACTACACTATAATCCTGCATTACAGATTTTCATTTGCTTAGGGAATTTCATTTAGTATAGAAATCCACTAGTGTTTAAACAAAAACCAGAAACTAATTTAATATTAACCTATTCAATAATCCTCAAACAAAGCAATATGCTCTGAAACGTTAATAATGTACTCTCTGAAAAGCAGCAGAAACATTTACAACGATTTTATAACTATTAAACTCTCTTAACCTATCCCACAGGGCAAACTTTTCAAACACACATGCTTTATTAGAGAACAAATATTGTTTCATTTTGCTTGCGCGAGTTTGATATCGACCTTTGATGGAAAATACGTTTACATTCAAGTACAATATGCTGACAAATATGTTAAATGAAACAGAACGTTCCAAACATATCTTTACATTCAAGAACAATATGCTGACAAATATGTTAAAATGAAACAGAAGGTTCCGAACATATCTTTACATTCAGGGACAATATGCTGACAAATGTGTTAAATGAAACAGAACGTTCCAAACATATCTTTACATTCAAGAACAATATGCTGACAAACATGTTAAAATAAAACAGAAGGTTCCAAACATATCTTTACATTCAAGGACAATATGCTGACAAATATGTTTAAATGAAACAGAACGTTACGAACATATCTTTACATTCAGGGACAATATGCTGACAAATATGTTAAAATAAAACAGAACGTTCCAAACATATCTTTACATTCAGGGACAATATGCTGACAAATATGTTAAATGAAACAGAACGTTCCAAACATATCTTTACATTCAAGAACAATATGCTGACAAATATGTTAAAATAAAACAGAACGTTCCAAACATATCTTTACATTCAGGGACAATATGCTGACAAATGTGTTAAATGAAACAGAACATTCCAAACATATCTTTACATTCAAGAACAATATGTTGACAAATATGTTAAATGAAACAGAAGGTTCCAAACATATCTTTACATTCAGGGACAATATGCTGACAAATATGTTAAAATAAAACAGAAGGTTCCGAACATATCTTTACATTCAGGGACAATATGCTGACAAATGTGTTAAATGAAACAGAATGTTCCAAACATATCTTTACATTCAAGAACAATATGCTGACAAATATGTTTAAATGAAACAGAACGTTACGAACATATCTTTACATTTAAGGACAATATGCAGACAAATATTTTAAATGAAACAGAACGTTCCAAACATATCTTTACATTCAGGGACAATATGTTGACAAATATGTTAAATGAAACAGAAGGTTCCGAACATATCTTTACATTCAGGGACAATATGCTGACAAATATTTTAAATGAAACAGAACGTTCCGAACATATCTTTACATTCAAGGACAATATGCTGACAAATATTTTAAATGAAACAGAACGTTCCAAACATATCTTTACATTCAAGGACAATATGCTGACAAATATGTTAACATATCTTTACATTCAAGGACAATATGCTGACAAATATGTTTAAATGAAACAGAACGTTACGATCATATCTTTACATTTAAGGACAATATGCAGACAAAAATGTTTAAATGAAACAGAACGTTACGAACATATCTTTACATTTAATGACAATATGCTGACAAATATGATAAAATGAAACAGAACGTTCCAAACATATCTTTACATTTAAGGACAATATACCAACATGTTAAAATAAAAAAGAACGTCCCGAATATGTTAAAATGAAACAGAACGTTCCGAACAGTTGATTCAATTTTAGATATCACCGAAATTAGTTATATCAGAACCATCAGGGAATTCGATACCATTTGATTTTAACGCCGCGTGTTAATAAATTCAATTTCTTGTGCTCAACTTTGAATATGTTGAGTTCCTTTATATTGAAGAATTACAATGAGTTACAATTCATGTTGATATTTTTTTAGAAATGAAATAAATAAATGACAAAGTATGTTCATTGGAGTGAATAAGTGCTTGTTTGGTCTATAAATAACACTTAGCTATCCCTAACAATTCAGTCGTTATATGTTGATGCTACGATGGCAAGATCGATTACGGGGATCCGAATTACTCAGGTTACGTTATAGCAGGATTTGATTCCCCAAATTCCTTGATTTAAGATAGTTAAGCAAATTAAACAAAGCATCAGATAAATCGACCAAGTAACATGTACGACATCTGTTTATTATTTTTTTATATAAATGCATGTTGTTAAATTTGTTGACAGTAAGCTTAACAATTAGGCAGACAATGTTCTTCTCGAATATACTGTAGAACAATGCTAATTTTCTCAAATGAATATATAACTTTGTTATCACAATATTTAGGGTGAAAAGGTAAACCTTAATCAGAACATACTCAGTCTGTTGCAGATAATCCTAATTTGTACTTTTGCCTTGATTATTCTTCCGTTAGTTCATTCTTGACGAAACAAATAGGTCATAACATAAAAAAAGAAGAAAACTAATTTAGGTTACAGCTGTTTACAATCAAACCTATATGCACTTGAAAGATCATCAAGGTTCAGTGGAGCCCAAATAACGTGTATGAAATATCGGTGAAGACATGAATCATAATCCGGAAATATTTGGCTCTATGAAAATGCATAAATGTATGAATTTTTCCCACTTTTAATTATCTCTCGTCCAAGATGTGTTAGGATACTTAATCGAATCTTTAGAAAAAGCAATTTTTACCAGCAAGAGGCAACAAAATAGTTTAATCTATATTCAAATGCAATGCCAGAATTAGTTAAAGTTTTGCCGACATTTCATTCTTACACAAATGTACAATATTAAGAAATTACTTTTCATCATTTCAATAGCTGACACCATTGTGTCAAACTGTGTTAATCATGAGGAAGTTAGACATAGGCTTACTTATGGAGTTGGTTATATGAAAGTCAAGGCCATGTGCATTGCTTATTATCTATGCTTGGGTTTTCTTAAAAATATAAGCTACACACAGCTGATAATATGATGTTAACTTTTTTTACAACAGTTTCACTTGCACATTACCATATTCTTGTTGAGGGAATCTGCCATGTTGTAAAACATACGATTTTCCGCAAATTAGCATATCTGATTTCCAAATAGAACCATGAAAATAAGAAGACCGTCCTCTTTCAAAGGTTACACCTGGTCTCATATCAAAGGCAGATAAGAAATTCCTGTAGTTCTGTCGTTATGATACAACGTAGGGATATCAACCCAATTGAGTCATCCTGACATAAAAATCAAACCTAACAGTATATACTGCAGAATGAGAACCTTGCGAAATAAACATTCTTATCCAATTTTACAGTGTTAAAAGTTCAATAATTTGAAGTAATGAATTGTTTAAAAGTTTTTTTCCTGATTTACTTGACGTAGATTGTAATAATGGTTTACAAAATATCGTTTTAATGAATACTTGAAATACAATTTCTCATGCAGTATTGTCATATAACCTTTAAAATAGTCTCATTTTATGCTCTTTGTGAATAGAAACTCACCTTGCCATACTATTTCGTACGTATATGGTGTCAGAAGCACTCTACAGCGATCGTAATAATAAGTTAAGACCTGATCTTTTAGTAAATATTTGTCGAGATAAAACAAAAACAAAAACAAAAAAAAAGAAAGAATAAATGAAAACAAAAAATGATTAAATTCCAAAATGCCAGGTTTCGTAAAAACAAAAACGTCAACAACTTGTATTTCAATGTTTCCCATATGTATACTTAACCAATGCTTGTCAAGAGAACGAACTTTGATTTATGTTGCCATTAACAACCCAGTAACTATTTGATGTTTCAATAAATGGTCTATTTACAAACGGACATCAATCTTATAAGTAGTACACAGGGAGACATTATTTTCGCATTGTTCAAACATGACAGTTCTAATACTCCGGTTAGCATGTCCCTGCGGTGTACTCGGTTTGTTATAATTGTTACAGTGATGAAGTTTATTGAAAGTCGATACAATCATTAAGAGTAACAGGAAAGTCTCAGAATACTTTCTCTTCATGGATTTTTGTATTTATATTTATAAGTGAACTTTGGTTTTTGGTATTTCTAGCTAATATACAAAATATAGTTAGAAAATACTGTCAGATGAAAAAAACAATTTCTTGCAACGTTTATAAGATTTAAAGAGACTTTTTAGACTTGAATTTTTAAACTTAATGAAATAACCATTATGTAATGAAATGAAAAAAAACTAAAGAATTATTGAATTATATAGGATGAAAAATTTTGTCCTGCATATTTTTCACTCTATTCGGTCCTGCCTTTTTTTTTTATTAGTTTATCCTAACTTTTTTAACATAAATTGTCATCCTGCTTTTTTTTTTGCCAAGTAACTCATCCTGCCTTTTTTTTTACTCAAAACTCCTGTCCTGCCTTTTTCAAATAGTTTATATTCTTCAATTATCTAAATACTTTCGATTTCTGTTCTACAAAATGACATGTTATCTCTTGTGTCATTTATGTTGCATTCGTTTGTATGTCATGCGTAAATGTGTGTGTGTTTTCCTTTTTTAGGGAAAGGAGGGAGGGATTAATGGGTGTTTAGAAATGAATGTAGATAAGAGTAGGGATTGACAAATTCCTTAATGGAAAATATATCAAAATCAATTAATGTCCATCCATATTTAAGGAGCTACCATTTGATTTTTTTTTTTGGGGGCTTGGATGAAATTTGAAAAAGGCAGGACAGGAGTTTTGAGTAAAAAAAGGCAGGATGAGTAACAAGAAAGTAAATGATTGTAGTATTTTGTATGTCTGTGTTTTATTTTATCTTTCGATAATTTCATTTTCCTCTCTGTGTGCGCTTAACATTTAAAAGTGGTTTTATAGAAACTTTACAAATTAAGTGCTAATTTCTGTAAGAAAAAGTATATCTTGAGATGGTCCCTTCACAACGTCTTGGTTTTTGTCCGGTACGAGTGTTTGCTCTATGTGGTATTTAATTACAAATTTGCTTGAATACGTTTTTATGATAATTGCAATGATAACACTAATCCGGTAATTCTTTGTTGACTTTATTTGGTTATATTAATATCAAGTTGTTTGTCCATGTGATCGTAAAGAGGAATTGGTTTGATCAAATCACGTGAACTTTTGCCTTCTGCTTTTTATTACAGTGATCGATGACTTAATAGTTGTCATGTTCAGTTATTTCTTTATTATGATTGGTTGTTTTCTTCTTTGGTTGTTTTCTTCTTTGCCTAATAACACATCTTACCTTTATTACATATGAAAATGAATTGATCGATTGATTGTTGTTTGCATGATGTCCAGTGGCTAATATTTCATGCATATCTATTCGGATGTACTGTTGCCATTTCGATCGGATGTGACTGCACATTTAAGCAATAGGACCTCCATCTTAGCATTGATTTTAATGCAGGACGGGAACAGTAGAATTTATTTAATATATACCCTGGTCAACATATGGCATTTTCCGTTTAAAAGAACTATGTCGTACCTTATTTACTGAGTTAAAAAAAGCAAATAAAAAATACCAAGAATATTTGCAAAAACTAACTTCTATGTTGTAGTTGTCTATAAAAGATTTGTAGTCTGTATAAAGTGTGCTACTGAAATACAACACATATTTGACATAGTTTATCGAACATACAATGTGTTCTAGTACGGTGTAAAAAGGCAGTTTCAGCGTAAAAAACCTTTGAACCAATAAAGAGATATTGAAAGATTTTTATGAGTATATAAATCTAATTTTGAATTGTACGTGTATTTAAATGCTGCTTTTCCCGTAACAATACTATCAAATATGCTTGAAATAACGCAATATGAATATTTATATCTCTACCTATAGATCCTCAGAGTCCTAAATACATATTATTAGTAAACATCGTTTAATAAGAATGACATTCCAAACATTTTATAGGCCTTTAAAAATTCATTTGCTTCAAAGAAAATTAGCAGTAAAGCAAACTTATCATAAATACTGTAAGTACATGCACGAGGAAGTACGAAAGAAATAAGAAAGTTCCGAAAATAAAACCATAAATTAGGATCCAGCTGGAGTCGGTTTCACAAAAACACTTAAGACTTGATCGTAAGTCATGAACAATTCAGCATACTTGCGATCAATCTTAGTCGTAAGTGTTTTTTTGTGAAACCGACTCCAGGCATGTTAAAAGGGCTTTGAATGGAGTCTTTGGATTTCTGCAAAAAAGGTGGCCCAACACAGCTTTCATCGGTTTCTTTCATTACGTGATATACACGAGACTCCTTTTGGATTAGCATATTGGCAGTCGTTTCCATTCTGTATTTATACAAATAGAAATTCAGAGGTTATCAAACCCACTATTTTACTTGAGAAGTCAGGAGAGGCCAAAAGGTCGACGTCATGCATCAATAGACAAATAACCAAACAAACAAAACAATTAGACAACGAAACTTTTTACTCATGTATTCGACGAAAAAAAAAAATCTAAACGTTTACATGTACAAACAATGCACACACACACACACACACACCTAAAGTGTTGGACAATACGAACTCCCGCCAAAAATCTCCAACTCTCGTTTCCGTTTTCGTTCTTTCACTCTCTATCTTTCTGGATTGATGGTGTAATATTTTTACAATGTATTTTTCCAATACAATCGATATCATAATATACATTTCCATGGCGATATATGATATATTTGGTCCTTTAGTGCATTATGTTATTATATGTATTGAGTCGACTTATTTTCGTCCATTTGATACGTGACACCTGGCCATTAGTCGTTTTTCTCTCAAAGATGATAATTCAAGCAATATCAAAGTTCTATCATCCCTTCAATTAATTTTCTCAAATTTCCCCCAGAAATCAATTAATTGTCTTGAAATACATAAAAATACAATATGTACAGATAGTCAATTAGCCAACAATATGACATAGTCTACTATGAAAGGACAGAACAACGGTATCTGATCCGTGCGGTTTTTTTTTTTATTTCATTAGTACAACTGGATTATAAATACCACCGATAGTTCATTACAGATCTAATTGTACGGTTGTAATTTTTGCCTCTTGTTCAAATAATAAGATAAAAAAAAGTGAAAGAAGATACCAATGAGATGTCACGTGAGAACCACTAATTCGTGCCCGATCAGAAAGAAAATACAAGAAAGTAGTACATATTGTAAACAAAACAGTTTCTACGCATAGCTATAACTTTGTCAATAAATAAAATATTTGGCTAATTTTGATAAAACTTGAAAGCTTCAGGCCTTTGAATCACTAAGGAACCCTTGATGAAAGTTTCCTTTAAATTACACTATATATATATATCAAATTAAAATAGGAGGGCATATCTGGCCCGGCATTAACACGGGTGTCATTCGGTATATCGAGAAAATGATCGTGAAAGATCTGGTATCGGATCGTGAATGCAATTAAGTGTAATTATACTTCAAAATCTGTGAAAAATCGGCTGTATTTTCAAAAGGTGGAACAAATCAGAAAAAAAATTATGTCTGTCAAAATAATTCAACTTCCTTAATAATACTGTGCACTACTTTAAAGACAAAATGCAGTACTTTTTAAGAAAACACAAAAGGCGACACACGATCCAACGAGAATCATTAAGAAAAATCACGTTTTGTATCTATAATGGTCACATTCCAATATATCTTGATATATTTGAAACTTAATCTTTAGTGTGTCAGATGGTCCAGTAAATAAAAGTATGTTATTAATTGAAAAAATCATATTATTTTTGAAAAAAAGTATAATTTTGTTGATTTATTTATCAAAATTGATCGTGAAAGATCAGGCAACGCATTATATTGATCGTGAAAGACAATGCATGACCAGGCTTAATGATCAGAAAACAACATGTATTTTACAAATTGATATACTTGTAATTGGTTGAAGCGTGTAATCACTTACTTAGAACGTAAATTAATGCTTTTTGGTGAAATATAATTATATACATGTATACATATAGACCCATATTTAGACCTGTTGTCATTTAAGAGGCAGTGCTAACTATGAATCCAAGATAATAAGACCTCCAAGAGCGCAAATTGTCGAAAAGTAAATATCTTTGTATTTATAATGTTAATTGTCGAAAAGTAAATATCTTTGTATTTATAATGCTAAATGCATCCACGAATGTGTGAAGTGAGAAGGGGTCTGGTGGTCTTCCCTGGAAATATCTTAATGTGTACGTTTTTGTTTTGGTAAGGGTTAGATCAAAGAAACTATATAATTTAATTTTACATACAGGTATATTGAAGATGTTCTTTCCATTAACAATACAAGCTTTTCTGATTGGATCATAGTTATAGTCCTGAACTAGATATTACAGACACCACATGTACAACTTCCTAAGCCTCATATAAGACACATATACCCCGAATTGACTACAGCGGTCATCTCAATACCTAAATCTATGACAAACGAGATGATTTCAAATTTGAAATTATAAATTTTCCTCACCTTAGCAGCAATTTACCAACTTCATCCGCGTATGGATTATACATTTCTCAATTCATACGATATTCAGGAGATTGCAGCTGCTTCTCAGAATTAGAAAAACGTCATGAGCCAGGGTTTTGTGAAAGAATGTCTCGTCCTTTTTCTCAAAAGTTTATTGGAAAGTACCAAGACCTAATAGATAAATATTCAGTGTCTACTTCACAAATAATACAGGATGGTCTTGAGTTATAGATTCTAGGTGCTGCTGACTGTGTAGAATTTTATCTACTTTACAGTTTTAACTTTATTTGTCTTTATACTAGTATGTTCCATTTGGTCGTATGACTCTTGACGTGGTTCGGTATATGCGCATCCAGCTTTCAGGATTTTGACTTTTGGCGTTCCTTATTCGAGTGAGTCCAGAGCTGCGATTCGGGCACATGAGGTTTTTACAGTGTTGTTTTCATTTTTTATAGTACCATTATATTTATATTTTGTTTATTTTGTATTTTATTGGGAAAGTGTATGTCATTATCTTGACTATACTGACTGCATTATCAACTACAAAAACATTTTTTTTTGTTGGCGTGTTTGTTTGATTTAATTGTAAGTGTGTTTCAACGTTTAATTCAGTTGTGTTGTATGCCTGTGATATAAAAATAAGGAGATGTGGTATGATTGCCAATAAGACAACTATCCACCAAATTTAAAATGAAGTGGATGTAAGCAATTATAGGCAACCGTACGTCCTTCAACAATGAGAAAAATCCATATCGTATAGTCGGCTAAAAAAAGGCCCTGACATGAAAAATATGAAACAATTCAATTGAGAAAACTAACGGCCTAATTTATAACATAACAAGTTACGAAAAACATATATGACAGACATGAACCAACGATAACCACTGAACTACAGGCTCCTGACTTGGGACAGGCACATAAAGAATGTGGCGGTTTTAAACATGTGCGTGAGCGCTCAACCCTCCCCTAACATGAGACAGTGGTGTAACAGCACTACATAAGAACAAACTATAAAAATCAGTTGAAAAAGGCTGAACTCATCAAATAAATACAAACAAAAACATCAAACAAAAACACAGACAGGACGTGGCAGGGTATATATCTATCCCTCATCCCTAACAACAAAAAAAGACACTAAGTACAGATCTGTGAGTACTCGCAGTTACTGACAGCAAGTTCAAAGCCAATAACAACTAATAAAACAATCAGGAATCTAAAACTTAAATATCAATCAGTACACATCCAACAGTGATGTGTGTTTACACAGTTTTGGCTGCTGAATCACAGTAATGGCAACGTTAACCAATTATGTCTGTTTGGGTTGCCCAGACACTCAATTTGGCAATATTACAGAACACAAAAAAAAACTTTCATATAAGTGGGCGTTTTTAGCTAACTAGAAAACCTGGTTTAACCCAGCATTTTTTTTAGGAAAATGCCTGTTCTAAGTCATGAATATGACCCGGGTTTTCCTGCGTTTTTTTTTAAACAATGTTTTTTTTCCAATTTGTAAAACTAAATCAACAAGGATCTTCGTTTTATAGATATGACTGTCCATAAAAATAAATGGAAATCAGATGAGACAATCTGAACTTTTATACGACATAAAACTTATGCAGGACTTATGTTATTATAAGGCAACTAGTTGGTGTGGTATTATCAAATAATCAGATCCAATGGCATTGAACAATCATAGTCCTATTCACAAACAAAAGTGAAGCGTAATAAGTCATGCAAATCCAATCTTTTGCTATACCAATTACAAATATAAATTATCATGTCACCCCTTTAAAGAATGATTTGATCGTTTTCGTGGAATTTTGCAATAACGAATGAGCGGCAACAGATCTTTCACGATCCTTTTCACGATCATCAAAAAGCGGTACCCGATCTTTCACGATCTGAAATATCAAATTTTTACCAATATTCCCATTTTTTCAAAGTTTCTGATTAAACTAGAACCATTTAAAACAGTAATATGGAACGATATTTTTAAGAGAAAAGTAGTTTGTGCATTCAAAATATGAAAACAAATCATGTTTGTTTACATTTTTTTGTCATTGAAATGTCGATGAGCAATTTGCCTTTTGTAGTTTTGTAAAAACGGTGTACTTTTGAAACTTGATCAGATACTGATCATAATACTGAACCATTTCGACAGACAGTTTTATTTTTCCGAAATTTGTCATTATGACTCATTAAATTTAGATTTTATATTGACCTTGCATGTGTCCTCTCGATAAGAGTTCCTTCACGATCCTATACCGGGTCTTTCACGATTCAATCTCAATACTTGACCACCGTTACTTATTCTTTCACGATCATTTTTCTCGATATACCGAATGACAGCCGTGATTAAGATCATAAGTACCTGCTTTTATACTACTTAACTTCTGGGAACCATTGCGCTCTAATATGGTTCTTAAGGAATAAAAACATACATATAAACAATAATCCAAAAGCATTGAACTGAGGATTAAGCGTCATCCTTCACATGCACAAGAAACTGGAGGTAAACAAACTCATCATAGATACCAGGATTAAAATTGTATACGTCAGACGCGTGTTTCGTCTACAAAAGACTCATCAATGATGCTCGAATCAAAAAATTTTAAAAGACTAAATAAAGTACGAAGTTGAGGAGCATTAAATTCGGGACCCCGCAAGATGATTGGTTACTTTTCAATTATATATACTTTTCAGTTTTTATTTTCTATGTTTTTTTCTTGATTTCTTAGATTTATTTTGCAGTCTCAACTTTTTTGTATACCTAAAACCAAATTTAGTGCCTAGAGTCGTTCTACATATTCCGATAATATCAATTTACTTTTCTTTTTAACTTTCTGATTAAATAAGTCATAGTTACGTAAGTTCAACTACTATTATTGAATTAAATTCTATCTGAATAATACTACAAAGCTTACATAACTTTGTTTTGCCAACTGTAACACAAAACCTACTGATTTTAAATTATATATGGTAAATCATTTAAAAGATCAGATACCTAGTTATTTTTTTGCTTTTTAATTTACATATAAGTATCTCAGAGAACGATATTTCATCTGATCATTAATTATATCATTGATTCCCACTGGTATGATTTCCATATTTTCAAAAGATGTCTGAAGCACTAGTTCTGACGGATTAAGAAGATTCATGCGCGAAAACGTGCTGGCTCGCCATTAATCATTGATATATTCATTAACAGGTAGAATGGAGATTGTTATATGCTGTATTAATCAAGAAGCTATACAAATGAGAAATTTTACTAAAATATTGACCCTCAGAGGGATTTTTGCTTAATAATTAATTGAACCAATCTCTGATTAAACGTCGAAAATATTAAAGGTCGGTTGATATTACAAATGAAATTCTTTTGATTTCTGAAAGCATCAGACAAAAGTATCGGAATGAAAACTATCATTTAACTTATCAAATCAACTAAGCTATCAATCCCATTGATAAATGGATTTTAGTATAAAATTGACGTTTTATCCACATTTCATCTGAAGGTCAGGATTTAGGAACCGTAGTGTATGTATATATATATATCGATATAGTTCGTTACTGTCAAGGACGTTTAATTGTGTTAATTTCGGCACTCTTTAGACAACCGAGATATTATACAAGCCGGACTGGCCGATTAATGCAGTCGCTATATTTCGCTGCTCTACGATGGCTTAGCCTACATTAATCTTGCAAGTAGGAGAAATCGATGACGGGGAGGATCGAAATTGTTCCGGATACCAACTAGTCAAGCTTATTGTATGTTTTGTTTATTCAGAAGTTATTGGATATTTGAATATACTGCAAGCGAATTAAGATGTTATCACTAAATTAACCTCAGTTAAAAGTTTGATAATGGACTTACAGTCTTAGAAATTATATAGTCTTGCCAGACATTTAAAATATGAAAAAAAGATATGAGGGGTACGGTAACTAGAAAGCAAGCCAACGACAGAAATAGGTTAAAGGCATCTTAAGAGGAACATATAGATAGACGGGTATCTACACAATCAATCAATCCAATTCATCCCGACGATCTCGACTATTAGTTATTTCAATGTTCATATTACATCAAAACGGTCTTTTCGGTGTGATGCTATTTAGATCTTTTTGGAGCCTCCGCGGGTTGAGATCTCGTTGCCAAGGTTATCGATAGACATCATTTTAGCATACAAAAAGATTGTTCACCTTACATAAAAATCAGAAAACAGATACAAACAAATAAAAACATAACTCTGGCCTAAGTTGTCACGTGATCCACATGATATGGCTGAAACACCTGTCACCCAATTAGAGACAATAGAAAAACAGAAATAGAGTTGAATATCATACTTGGGCATCTTTAAGCAGACGGTTAAATTTCAATGTTATCGTTATGCTGCGTTTACATCATGATTTTTGTACACTTCTGCTGTTGTCAGATTTATTTTTACCACAACGGGCACCAAGTGCTATCTAAATAAAGAAACAAATAACCTTATCAGATAATTCAATTGTTGGTTTATCGCCTTTAGTCTTGATTTAGTTTTCCCAAGTGGTGGTATTCTCAATTTATCTAGAATATACAATTTATGGTGTCTGATACAATGATTCATTGAACCTTCCTTTATTTCATTTCACCTGAAACAATATATAATATCGAACAATTTTATGTTTTATTACTTCATTTAATCCTGAGTCGATAGAGGTGTTTTTTAGTTCAAAGTTTCGTAAATCGTAACTCTGATATGACAAGCTATTTGCTCCGTTTACAAAACTAGTTGATTTATCCTAAATCAATCTTAGCAATTTAACATAATATCGGGTACTCATTATAAAACTGGTTCAATAACCATATTTCTTTTTGTGAACATAGGCGGTTCCATATTTCTTAGAAACTACAATATTCGGAAATATGCATTACACCAAATCCAGACGTTTTTTTTTATTTATTAAGATTGATATTTTTCACCATGGCTTCAGTACGATACTATCTTTCACTGTGCGTTTAAAAATACTATTGAAAGTAAATTGATTGTCCATACTTACATCAAGCTTGGTGTTATGAGGGTAGGAATGCCCTTCATTATTTGTAAAAAAAAAAAAAAAACACTTTTTGATACTGTTTGTCAAATGAGACTTAACTTTTTATCATCATTCGTCAAATTGCATTTTTGAGCTACCGTTAGCGCCATACGGAGTGCATTGCTTATCGATAACGTTATTTTTGCCAAATGTTTATCATAATTCGTCAAGTGGGCCACAGCCATTCCCTCATTCATATATTTGTCTCTTCTTATTCTATTTACGAGGTTTGAACATCGGTGAAATATTGACTCATTAATTCATAAATATCAGACAACCAATGCGTGCATGAATGCCAATAAAAACACGTTCAAGTTTTAAATTAGAACAAATTGCGAGACTACAACTACGTATGCAAGCTCATCTGTAATCAGATCTTAATATTTCAATAATATTTTTTAAATCTGTATACATTAATATTCTGTAAGGTATCACAGATTACACGTAAGAGATTATTCTTTATGTAGACATATCAATAGTTATGAATATAGAAATCGATGTCTATTTTGAAAGTTTCTAGGATAATCTTCTTAACAATCTTAAAAATATATATATTAATGAATAATATAAATAAAAGTTCCAATTCAATTAATAGAAATGTATTACTTTTAAAACTAATTAAGACTAATTTATAACCTTCAGATATAGACCTGTCATTTACATGTAAAAGGTTATATAGACGACAGATTTTCTATTAAAATATCAAATAACAACTCATACAATATGTTTTAGCTTTTACATTTTGCTATTGAACACTCCTTGTATTTGAACAGAATGAAGACCTTCAATCATTTAACTTCCTTACATAATAATAAATCCCTCTGGTGGACATTATTCAGTTCTTAACAATGTCTAAAGTGACATTCTTTATGTGTTTGCTAAACATTTTATAACAATGTTTCCTTTACAAAACGTATCGTTTCTAGCCCGAAACCGATTTGTAAGTTATATCTTCCGTCATTGCAACTCATTAGAAAATAAGTTTACGTTAATTAAGTTTTTTTTTAATCTTCGTAAATCAATATTGTTTAAATTACGATTCTTGATTAGCGTTTAACCCTATCATATCAGGGTCTGGATGGGATTTACAGAAAAGAGAATAATGTGCCAATACTGCTGAAAAAAATGTGCTAAAAATTTAAGAATAGAGAAAAATGTCCTAAAAAATAAAGAATAGAGAATAATGGGGTGTTAATGGGCAAAATTCATAAAGAAAAGAGAAAAATGGCAAAAAAAAAAATAAAATAGTAAAATAAAGATTACAGAAATTAAGGACCTCAACCCCCACCCCTCATCCAGAGCCTCTATTATCCTATTTAATTATGTCATTACAACGAAGCTTATTTGTGTGTAACGTCTCTACCAATTACTATTTGCTGTTTACTCTTCAGATCAATATGTCAGCATACCTTTACAACGCTTTAAGATGTAATTGCAATTAGTGTTATTCGATTATGTTGTTTGTAGGAAGAAAATCAGGCTAGTGGAAAAAATTGTCCGCATGGTTATTCGGTTTTAAGGGGTATTAACAAGAAATACTTTTAATCTTAATTCAGTTAAAGGCCTTGGTTTTTTAATCAGAATGTATTCGATGTTTTATGTAGGTTAATAAAGGGTTATACACATTTTTGTTTAGAGTTTATTGCTGTATGAACTGGGCCGATTAACTCACTAATTGGATTAAAGTCCGAATGATTTTTTGTAAAGTTTATGAATGTAAAGTTTATAAAATATATTTTATCCTTAAAATTCTCAACCCCAAAAAATGTTGTAATTATTTTCAAACTTTTTTGGAACGCTGTGAGTTCATTGACGGTGTATCGCGCATGAACATTATGACAGTGCAATCGACATATGTCTAGATGCATGATAGGTTGTGAAAGTAGTTCCGATAACATGGTCTAACAAGGGAAAATACCTAGATATGCAAATCATACAAGAATTATCAATACAAAGAACAAACTATGCCGTGTTTAAAAAATACTATTATAATAATTGTAAGTTCGTTATTTGGTAACACATCAATATGCGTAGTTGTTCTTTTGACAACTTACCTTATCACAACTTAGTTTTTGCGATTAAGCCTTTAAAGCCAACTTGCCGGAGATTTATACTTGCGGTTTTGTAAATATGTTGATTTATTCATATAAGAACAGATTATGTTTTACATATTTACCAGTGACAATTTATATTTGCGTTATCGTACGCGTTCTACTCGCTAAACTCACGTGATTAAATCGTTCGCAGAAATGAAATGGTTAACAGAATTCCAACGCGGTTAAGATTTAAAGGGTTGCTATTGTCCACAATTGTTTTACAGATTTTTCCTTTCTGATATTTGAATTTAAGGAGCAGAAAGTGGCATAAGCATACCTTCTTCTTTATCTCAAAGAGATATATCCCTGAACGTATATAGACTACTTTTATTTAAATTCTAGCGTCGTTACCCATTCATTCAAAAGATCAACATGTATATGAATAAAACTTGTCACTGGACATTAAATAAACCACAAGCATTGATTTCGATACTTTGTAAAGCAAAGACAGTATTGATTTATGGTCTATCAATTATAGCAGTAGTATAATTATCGAACATCTGAGACTTGCATGGTCTATCTACATGTAACAAACAAACAACGTCATCGTGCCTTTTAAACCGTATACAAAGATATAATAAAATGTGGAACTGTATGCTGTAAAAGAAAAGACGAGTTTAAATTGTATTCGGAAAGTACAATTCCAACAATTTTAAGATGAACGTTCAGAAACTTATGTTTTATGTCGCTAAAGGTATGAGTCAATATTCAATTCACCATTCCATACCACATTAACAGAATAATAACAAAGAAAAGATTTACTCGAAAACAGTCAAATCTAAACTGGGTATTATATCCGTAATTTTATTTAAGTTCTCCAATGAGAATCAACGATGTTAAATCTGCATGTCCAGTTGAGTTTAGTTATCTAACTGACATACATCGGTATTGTCATGTTTTTAAATTTTGATTTCTATATCTGTCAGATTCCATTACGGTTACATTATCTCATTTATAGAGACTGTTTTCAAAATGTCCCAGGCAAGCAATAAATGTCAAACTACAAATTGAAAATTGTTACGAAATTGCGAAGATTACAATGTTATTTTCCAATAAAAAAGATTTTTTCTAGGTTTTCTAGTGCAATTTATTCTTAAAATCTGTTAGAATTCAATTACTTGTTTCCAAGAGCCAGTGTGGAAAAAATGCAACATATTGAAAAATCTTTTGTGTTACTATATCTTATATTAGGCATGGAAACTTCATCAAAATGATAACTGTTATTCCAAGGGGATCTCTTTGTCTGTATTCTGCATTGTAAAAGCTAACAGGCCGTAAATCTTAAATGTCGTTGTGCAATTAATTTTGAACAATATTATTTTACACAAAGTCATTTTTACTTCATCCTATATTTAATTACATAAAAACACAGATGGAAACATTAATGAGACAGCTAGCTATCCAACCACACAATTAATTAATAATAATAATAAATAGTTTATTATGTCAAGCAAACTCTAAATCGAGATTTTAAATAAAGTCAAAGATAAAAACCAATTCACTAAAGATCAAAACAAAAATCCCCAATTAAGACTGAATTTCCTTACATTACAAAACACTGACGAATACATGTATACAGAGAGAAACAACCACAAAAGACTTTCTTACTTGGCAAAAGCACATTGTGATGTGGTATGTTTAAACAAGCATTCTGAGATGAGTGGTGGGGGTTAACGTCAAAGTGACAGAAATAATGAGAGTATATGCTTGATTGGAATAGAGTATTTGACAAAGTTTTTTTGTTAGTTCGATCACTGGAATAAAAAATGATAGAGGGAAGGAAGCCATTATAAAAATTTGCACTGCCTCCTCATTGTGCCTTAAAACACCGGTTTTATAGACTACAACGACAAAAACAACGTCATTAAACCGACGACAACGATTAAATAAAACCAAATTAAAACAAAAACGAAAGAAGAAAAAAAGCTTAAAGAAACAACCTGATTGATTAACGATATAAACCATAAACGATAGTAGATATAGTTTCAAATCAGGAGGAAAAAATGCGCTAAATCATGACAATTCATTCTCATTGGAATGGCATACAAATATGGTCATATGACATTCTTCCGTCTGACCGTTACTGTAGATCGAGTATGAGAAGATGTGTATAATGTTGCGCGGAACTTTTGAATATAAATATATACGGTTGAACTTCCGATTGAAATGAGGACGATCAATATATTGACGTGCCGGGAGAGTGACACGCTCTTTTCACGTTAAAGACTCTTGCAACAACTATTAAGGGGTCCGTTGGTGACATAATACAGTGATTTTTATGTTCATGTCTAACATATCTCTTTTGAAGTGGAATTCCACAATTTTCGTTCTCCATCCCAATCCACACACTTTGCAGATTCTAATTTTGATATATTGCTTAATTATTTGTCGTCCTTAACATCCTTTAAATATATTTACTAACTTTGCCACGATTAATCAAACAATCCGATTGCCTATGGTAAATAGTGTCAGCTATCATTACATCAAACCATCAGTCATCGTGCGCTTACACAAGAAAAGTTCACTTTGAAAATAACATGCAGTCATAACCGAAGACTAGTTAGGATGGATGTTTAGATTTATGTTTAATGTACAGTGGCAAATATTACTGACATGTTTGTGTTAAACGACCATCTAACGTCCAGTGGAAATATTACTTGCATGTAAGCGCTAAAACAGCTTAATGAATACGATATGCAGGGGCGGATCCAGCCATTTTTTAAAAGGGGGGGATGTTACAACCCAGGATAAAAGGGGGGGGGGGGGTTCCAACCATATGTCCCCATTCAAAAGCATTGATCGTCAAAAAATGGGGGTTCCAACCCCGGATCTGCCACTGATATGAATATGACACACTGAACCTACTTTTTAAGGTGCAACCTCTTTTAAAAGGTAACAGTCCATGCACATGAAAACATGTCACCCTTCCCGTGTATATTATTCTGCTTCAGACCCAAGCAAGCTCAATGCTCTTACTCCCTAATACCGTGGTCATGGAGTAAGAGCAACACATACCAATTTTCAAGTCTTTGGTTTGAAGCCGTCAAGGTTCGACTCCAATACCTCAACGCATTTGAGGCGAGGACGCTACATAGCCAGAGACCGTCAAGGCTGTTCGTATAGGTAGGAGTAAATTGAAAAAAGTCATGTTAGAAGCTGAACTGAGCGAGTTCATTATGTGTTTCACTTTGACGACATGTTGTCTAGATATGCCATAGGGTATGCTGAGCGAAGGCATAACTGGCAAACGTATTTAATACCGTCGGATTCTGTATGTGCCTGCCTGAGGTGCTTTAGTAGTCATGCCAAGTGTTTTCGTGTCCATGATTAGATTGGAATTAGACATATCTTGGTATGCAGGAATCTACTTCTTTAATTGAAAATTTATCGAATATCTAGTACACCATTTTATAATCTTCATGATATTTCGGAACTGACAATAGATTTTTCTTCAACCACGAAAAGTAATACCAACGAAAATAAATAAATCCACTGTACATTAAAAAACAACAATAAAGTAAAACAACAACATCTAAGAAACAAGGGTTTTCAAAGGGGAAAACCAAAACACACTCGCCCCCGAAAACACATACAAATAAAAAAAGGATAAAGAGAATAGAGTACAAACCACTGATAAGCCAAACGAAACCGTGTTTATTTTCTATTGATATAAGATTAATATTGATAAAGGTACAAAAGTGAACTTTATTTTCATCCATTTCTTTTATTTCACACAATATGTCGTATCCATTTTAATCTATCTGAATTTATGTTAGTGTAATAGCCCCTGATTTATAACAATGAAAATAGCAACTTAAAGATATTTGTAATTCATACATTGAATACCATTGAAGAAAGGGAAATATTAAACAAATAACAAACAATTAATCTACAAATTGATTCGCTACCATCTGCAGCCAATCATTGTTAAACAATTCTATTGGAATTCTATCTGCGACAAACATGCTAATCCTATATCTACGATACAGCTCCCAATACACAAAGGGTAACCCTGTGGCGGTTCAATGACTCGTGGTGTCATTAATGCGATAATTAACACCAATATGGCACTAGAAAGCCAATAAATTGTCGCGATATCAATATTGAATCACATGATCATAGATCAAATGGCATGTAAATAGGTGCAAATTCTCTAATGGTTTATTAGGCAGCAAGTTACAATTCTATGATCGGTTTCATTTCAATAATTGCAATTGGAGAACTTACTACAACAGGTATCATTATTACGAAACTGATTAGACCTACGAGTTTTGTACCATTGATTATGTAAACAATCCGGTTACACGGAAGGATTATCAGCAATAAAGATTAATTTACACTTTCAATAAGTAAAGAAGGCTTTGGTTCAGTGTTTCTTCACACGTAAAAGTGAAACCCCAGTTGAATTGTTATTTCTTATAATCTTGTTTGCAGTTCAAGCAATTACTAAAAGGATATAAACTAGCTATAAAACCAGATTTAATCCACCATTTTCTACATAAGGAAATGCCTGTAACAAGTCAGGAACTTGACAGTTGTTTTCCATTCGTTTGATGTGTTTGAGATTTTGATTTTGCCATTTGAAAATGGACTTTCCGTTTTGAATATTTCTTGGAGTTCGGTATTTTTGTTATTCTACTTTTTTCTACATACATATACTATATGTGTATGAATATTGAACTTCCAGTTAGTTCGAAAATTGTAATCATCTTTCCCTTCTTGCTAGATATCATAGATGTACGAATGTTTGCTACCTGCCGGAGCCTCTGAGTTCGGGTTTAGTGTGGTTTGTGTTACTAAATCTTTAGTTATTTGTGTAGACAAATATTTGTTGGACTGTTGCCCTTTGCCATGGTTGACCTAGTTTTTTGGACTCAATTTAATTTGGTTATTGATTGCTCCCCTTAAATCTTTTTTTTTTGCTATCAAACATAGAGACTGAAAGAGAAAAGAACTTTGCATGACCTAAGCCTATTTGACTTGTTGTTATATTGGCAATGTCCTTAATATGAATGAAATAGTTGCCACTCTAATCTAGACTACTAAAATAATCAACCAATCAATCAATCAATCAATCAATCAACATCTAAAATTCACTTCGAAACCGACCTTCTGTGATTCAGTGTATTAAATACAACTTTCATATCAAATTGGGATTGAAAGAGTATTCGAGAGGACTGAAACATTGGTCGACATATAGTTTCAATTCAATTTAGCGAATCACAGCTACCGGTATAGGCTCGAAACACTACCGCTATGGGTTCGAAACACTAACGGTATGGGTTCGAGACACTTCATGTGCCATTGTTGGTTCTAGACACTACCGGTATACAGTAACGGTCACAGAATAGCGACGAAAGAAAAAATAATGCATTCATATCTAATCTCATCAATGTTTAAACTTAATACAGATTAATTTTCTATTTTTGTTCATGTGTGTCTTTTAATGTAAATATTTTGTTTCCATAATTAATACAACTTAATTACATAAGAGTGTAACGTTTGTAGTTATGGAAAAACCGTATTAGTTCAGTGGATCATTTATGTAAATGTCTTGTAAATATTTTCCAGGATCTGGATAAAAGTGCATTATTCCTGAATTCGATCAATTTTATTTTAATAGTGAAAAATCTACTGGTATGTTGTCGACTTTTCTTCACAATAATACAATTAAAAGAGTATAAAAATAAGGAGATGATGTATGATTGCCAATGAGACAACTATCCACCAAAGTTCAAATATGGTGGATGTAAGCAATTATAGGCAACCGTACGGCCTTCAACAATGAGAAAACCCCATACCGTATAGTCGGGTATAAAAGTACCCGACATGAAAATTATGAAACAATTCAATTGAGAAAACTAAAATCATGTATCTAAGGCTAAAATATCAATTAGTACACACCCAACATCCAATGGATTTAGTGCAAAGACGCCATTAACAGTCAGAGAAAAACATGACCTTCTGCAATGCCAAAATAAAGGTATCGACAGACTGGAGTACCGTTAAAGTGCATATGTGTGTATAACAAAACTATTTAATATGATTTTAATTTACTGATAACAAAATCAATATTTATACCAATAAAAACAATATTCAAAGATCTAATTACAGTGTTGAATTGGTAACCTTTAAGAATAATTATTTTTAAAGGATTGACAAGTTTACCCGGATCGTATATAAATTTCCGGGCTCGGTAAACCATTTCACCGTAAAAGACTATTCAAAGTACTGAAATTTGAGGAGAAAATTTAAACAAAATTAAACAAATGAATCTAAAACTCAGACAGTTAATCAAATCAGTAACAAATAAATAAACAAACAAGAACTGTTACATGAATATGCACATTAGAATTTGACTTCCCCAAAACGTGTTCATACCCAGAACGAAAAACGAGGAAATTTTGTTTTCATTATTTTTAAGGAATCACGATATTTCGTTAAAGATATGTTGATATTTTCAGCACAAGTCAGGAAAAGTTATAGGTTTGCACATGAAATGATTGTCACTTTTATTTGAGCTTAAGACAAAATAACTATGAATACTTGAAATTGCAGACTTTAACATGGAAAGCAATGGGTGTATGTCAGTATTACGAAGAAAACACGTTGTTTCTTGAAATTTATATTTCCTTTCTTAGTATAACCATAACATGGCTTTTATAGCTATAGGTGTAGGCCACATAGTGCTTCTCTAATGCAGTTATTTTGTTCTTTGTCGCAAAATTGAAGAGGGTCGAAAATTAAATGGTAAGTAATTAACATAATTGGACAACTTGATGTAACGAATTAATATCGCTGTAAAGTATTCAAATATTCGTAATAGAAAAATCTTGAATTTGTAATGATGAATAATTTTATAGATGTATAATGAAATAAAAATCCAATGTAACGAATTAAAAAATCTGGAAAAATGTTATGGGATCTTTTAACATATTCTTAAATTCGGCATGTTTACGACTTCTAGAATTCTTCGTTTGGCTCCCAAAGACGTCGACATTTAATTTCATTTCAAATAAGTATGACAAACAAGAAAATTGCGTGTTAATATTTATCAGTTACAAAAGATTGGTTTTCAAACGCGACACAGACTTCAAATTGATTCATATAAAAATCAATGTCTGTGATCAAGTTTGTAGCAAATTAATATGAAAAAGTGGTAAAATTTGTGTTATCTCGAGAAATTCCAGACTACAATTTATTCACAAATTAACCTTTCCGTACTTTTAATTTTTTGGTTCCTTAAGTAGAAGTTATTTGCATAAATTTCAGTTATTTTATACTTTACAATAATGTTATTACAAAATTGCGTGTCGTCATTCTCATGATTCAGATTCTTATTAACCGCTTGAAATCTCGTGCACAGTAATTAGTTTTCTCGTTACCTCCGTGACTCAAAACTTGTTTGTAAATAAACTCACCATAGATACCAGGCTCAAAATTGTGTACGCTAGACGCGCGTTTCATCTACAAAAGACTCATCAGCAACGCTCGAATCAAAATGTTAAAAGGTCAAATAAAGTACGAAGCTGAAGAACATTAGATGCAGGTGATGGTTGAGTAATGCCGAACTAACCTCAACATTCGGAACAGACGATCGCCTTCTAAAAATAAAGTCTTCAAAATATATATAAAGTTAAATATTCAGTTATTATTATACTTATTTTTAGAATATTTGTTTCACTTATTTTCAAGGGTCCAAAATCACGGTCTTTCGTTATTTAGGTCATTGGTTTGTGTCTCTTGACGTACATGTACATTTGTATTAAAATATGACCTATTTACACTAAGAAGAACATGATTACTTCGTCTTTTATTTGCCTCCCCTCCAAAAAAAATAACATATACAGGATCTCAAGTTCAGTCTTCGTCAGTTAAACATCACTGACCACGAAAATTGACTCTGATCAGGGTTGATTGGTTCTGCTCGGGAACTTTCCGTCTAGAGATAGTTAGAAAGAAGAACATGTACTCTGGTGATTTTAAAGAATAGCATTTGGCATGTTTAATTATAACATTTTCAGTTTATGTTTAGAACCAATAAAAATAACTACAAAAGAGAGTTAAAAACAGCTTGACTTCCTTATTGCAAATCAATGCATAACATTTGAACGTTAAACGAAAATAATGTAATTCTGAATGTGAAGGTTCAGTCTACATTCAACCTGATCAATGTAAATTGAGGAAGCATGTAGATTAATTTTCACTTCCGGTTGAGAGATGGAAAATAACGTTTAAATGTATTTGACTGACTTTTCATACATGTATAATCAGTGACTATCTCTTATAAAAACGTGTTGAAATATTTACTAATTTCAGATAAAAAACTTATCAAAGATAAAAGACTTATGATTTTGTACGCCGGACTCGCTTTCGTCTAAAAAGACTCTTCAGTGACGCTCGAATCCAAAAAGTTAAAACGCCAAATAAAGTACAAAGTTGAAGATCATTAAGGGCCAAACAATCCGAAAGGTTTTGCCAAATACAGCTTATTCATTGGGAAGAAAATCCTTAGTATTTCGGGCGTTTTAAAGTTTTGTGAACAGTTGTTTAAAATATATGACAATATTACTGGGCTAGTGATACCCTTGGGGAGGAAACCCCCACCAGCAGTGGGATCGACCCAGTGGTTGTAAAAAACTCATTAACGATACCAGGCTTATATTTTAGTACGCCAGACCCGCGTTTCGTCTCATATGTGACGCTCGACAAATTTAAAAGGCCAAATAAAGTTCGAAGTGCAAGAGCATTAAGGGCAAACAATTTTAAAAGATTATCTATTGATAGGGTAGAAAATCCTTAGTATTTCGAACATTTCAAAGTTTTGTAAACAATTATTTATCAATAGGACAATATGAATGATGATTCATGTCAACACAGAAGTGCTGACTACTGGGCTGGTGATATCCTTGGATAGGAAACCTCCACCAGCATTAACATCGACCCAGTGGTTGTAAAAAAATCATCAGAGACAGCTGTAAACCTTTTAAATTTGTTATATACAAGTCCTCATTACATCAAATATCATATTAAAACCATTTGATTTGAGCGTCACTGATGAGTCTTTTGAAGACGAAACGCGCGTCTGGCGTAAATATAAAATTTGAATCCTGGTATCTATGATGAGGTTATTTGCATAACTCGGCATTTGCGGAAACGTATGGTGTTTTGTTTTCTACTTTATGCGTAATGCCGCTGGCATTGAATTACAAGAATTCTCATAAATAGTCGACTCCGTAAAAGATGTTCTATATGACCATGAGATATTGTCTTACGTACACTACGTCAGAGCATTTGATTATAATTTTTCAAAATATTGTTACCTGTTTGAATCTTTTCTACCATTTATATCGATTCAATGTTTCGACATTATTTAGATATAGTGGATGCAGTACATGTGTACGGAAGCGTATCAGCGCCACACATTTTTTTCCTTATAGTTCTTCCTATGTTTGCGTTGTAACGCAAACCGATCATATGAAAAAAAAATTGTGTGGCGCTCATACGCTCCCGTACATGTGTTCCAAAACATATAAATATTTAAATCAATGTAAGCATTAAATCATATATTTGTTTAGTAGCCCACAATCTGTTGCAACTATAAAATGTTCATATTGTTGTGTTGCAACTGAGCAGAAATTGATTTGATCACCTCCTGACTGTCTAAAATTATTGTTTGAAATTTTCAATTTCATGCAGATAAAACATCAAAGAAACGTCTTAGTGCAGTTTAAAGTAAAATAATTCAATATTTTTCACAGTACAATCATACGAAACAATCATGCTAACTTTCTTTGCAGTATTTGATTGTGTACGAAACTATGGAAAATATCAATTTCTAAATTTAAACGGCTACCGATTGTTTAACATTTATTCTCAAATATTTTTACCCCGCTCGTGCGGGTGCACTCGACTCTACCCGGATTCCTCCACCAATAAAACTTTTTTGGTTCTTATTGGATCTGCTTATTAATTATCCATTATTCATTTAAAAGCATTTAATTTGTAGCTTTGTTTCCGTAAAAAAGTTCTTTGGACCTGTTTATCAGATTATGTCAAGGTTCTTTTTTCTTTGCTTGATGATTTAAAATACGCCAATTGTAGTCTCTAACTATAGATCTACAAATTAAACATGACAAAAAAAAAAAAAAAAAAAAAAAAAAAAAAAATCAATTGACCTCCTTTTTGTCAGTTTTATTTAACATTCTCTACTCATGTCCGTACAGTTCTGCCACACTATGACACAAGTGAAAACTCGTTAATTGGATATCAGTAAGACATCAATGTTAATTGCGTTGATGTGAAGGCGTAGTTCTATTAAAAACATGACATATGGAAATCAGGGTACATTCACCTTTTTAGAAAACTTGATGCCAATGCCAGTTTATGAGAGTTACTCTAGTTGGTAATGCACAACCTTATAATGGTCTGTAGTTTGTTATGTTTGAAATCAATTTTAGAGCTGGTTTTAGTTTTTACAGTATATTTGGATTATTTCTGTCTTCTATTTTTAAACGGATTTTCACCTCTCTTATTCTTTTTCTGCAATACAGTGGTTTCGCAACTCTTGCAGCAAAGTTTTAATTAAACGCTACCAATTATAGTCCACTCATTTGTTAAGAACACATACTAAAGTCTATTCAAATATTCGAGTTTTTAAACGTATGCTCTTGTTTTTTTTCTATACAATTTGAATATTTACTGTATATATAGTATCTCCCTTGTATTTGTTAACGCCATTCAATTGTTTTAAAACACTTATATTTTAAAATTAAAAGACGTGGTATGGTTGCCAATGAGACAACTCTACGCGAGACCCCAAATGACGAAAAACAAATATGATATATACAGCAACAAACGACAATCACTGAATTATATGGGCTCCTGACTTTGGACAGGCACACACAGAATGTGGCGGGGTTAAAAATGTTTGCTGGCGCCAAACCCTCCCCCTAAACTGGGACAGTACCGGGTGTAACAGTTCAAAATATAAAGAACATACTGTAAAAATCATTTGAAAAAAACTTAACTTTCAGATCGAAACAAAACACATAAAAACCCTACCAAAACACAAAATACACAGAGTACAGATTTGAGAGCACTCGCAGTTACAAAGCTAGTCCAAAGCCAATAGCAACTACAAAAAAAGTATGTGTTTAAGACTAAAATATTTTAAAATCAGTACACATACAGATCTAAAGGATTTAGTGAAACCCGTCATTAACATTCAGAGAAAAACATCACACCGTGTGCAATGTATACAAGTCACACTGTACCTGAAGATCTGGGACAGCAGTAAAAGCGCTAGCAAATATGATCAATTGCAACCGTTATTATTATCTTATAAACTGACACATATAAATATATAAACTATCAACATTGCAAAAAATCTTACGAAAATAAACATTCTTTAAAGTATTTTATTGATATTTTCAAAGAAAGTCTGCCTTTATGCGATCTTTCTGCTCTGTTGGACTTAAATCAGTTTTAGAAAAAAAACTACTGTATAAAATAGATGGATTTACATGGAAAACAACGGAAACAAGTTCTGCAATTTATTTTACTGCAGGAATTTAAATATGTCAGAAAGCAAGAACAAAAGGTCACGATGCGTTTTGCTTGTTTTGTTTGAAAGAGTGCAGATTTCATGGTGTTTACGTGGGAGTTTATTTATGATTATCATGCAATAATGACATCTATAACATGACGTTAGTTTAAATGTGTTAATTTCAATCATTTTCATTTCATGCCAGAGCGTAACGTATTATGATACTTATAATGTGGCGATTTTGTACTCAGTATACATGAACTATTTGCCGCTGGACGTTGAGGCAGCAAGAGTCAATCATAATGGTGGTAAAACAAACCCCCAAAAAGCATAGAGAATCTTAGAAAAAATGCATTATTTATTGTAGGTTATTAACTGATGAAACATTTATCGACATTTATCGTAAATCCAAAGGCTGAAATTTGAAGTTTAACGTTGACTATATTACGTGTTCTAGGTTACGTTCTGACCTTTGATGTTGCTTTTTGGTATGGCATATTGTTGATAGTATATACCGGCCTGAGCGAAACTAATAGTAAGTTGTTAATAAAAAGCAAATTTAACGTCCTTATCAACGCCTTGCTCTCTAGGCTCGACCCTCAAGTTGTCATGGAGTAAGATTTTGGAAGTCTCTCGCCTAGCGAAGATAGCAGCTTCGTAAGTTTTTTACACTGCGTCGAAAAATACAGTTGAAACATAAATAAGATTACATAGATTGCAGATCAGCGCATGTGGTTTGCCTTTCACGGTTCAGGAACAAATTCTTACGTCCATGATAGTACTATTCTAATGTTTTAATGAATTCCATTTCAAGCGACAATTATTATAGTCAATTTTCAAATTAAGGGCTATGGCTCCAGTTTTTGATTTGGTGCTAAGGGAAACATTTCGTATGTACTATAAGCATGATTTGTTTTGCGTGGTCTGTAAAATAAAACATTATGTATCAACATGTTTGATAAGAAAAGGTGGTTGCAAAATATGTGGTTATGTCAACTTGTTAATCCGCTACTTCTTGAAAACGGGATTACAGAATTCATTAAACCTTGCACAGATGTTTCTACAGAAAATAAATTTTGTACACCTGCTATTCCAATTTATAATCTACGTGATTTTTGGGGTGTTCGATTCCAAAAACAGTGACTTTAACCAGGTATTATTCTATTATTTAGAGACAGCAAATGACATATGTCCACCAACAGTACGTCTCCATTTGAAAACACACCTTTGTTTATCTTTCATCAGATGATGAACCTTCAATTGTCTCTTCAAACGCTGCGTAAATTTCGTTATAACTTTACACTTTACAATTATCTAATTATTCTTTATATCCACAGGGGACACTCTTTCGAAGACAAGAAAAATAACTTGTCTTACTGACCTAACATGTTATTTTATCAACGTCTTATTTGTTCTGATAAAGCTGTCACATCCAATAGGATCTAGAATCAATATGGGTGTCACGATTATTCTTTCCTTACATCAATTCTAGAAATTACACTTGAGATTTGTTTGATAGTATTGTAATTGTATTGATTTTGGCAAAATTGAAGCTTTAAAACTGATTAATTGTGCAATTTGTGAACGTTGTCTGTGATATCTTGTCAAACAATAGAATTTTCTGTTTGGACAAGCATGTCATATGTGTTTGATGCTTTGATTAAATGTTCTACAACGATAGATAGATTGTAATTCGTTTAGAAATATATTTTCGAATAAAGAGACAAAGTGTATAAGACAGAAAGAGCGCCGCCGCCGCCACCAAAAGGATTTAATTATGTTGTTTTCAAAGAATCAGTGATTCTAGTGCAAAATAATGTATCTGTTATAGTTTCTGTACGTATAAATATGTAATTTAACTGCCAACCACCACCAAAAGAGATCACATCAAATTTTAGGGGAAACAATTTGCAAGCTTTGCGTTTAATATTTGAAAATTAAACTGTTTCGAGTGAAGACTGGATGCAGAGGAAGAATCCAAATATTTTTTTAGTCTTTAAATTTGACACTTTTATTATTATTATTATTATTATTATTATTATTATTATTATTATTATTATTATTATTATTATTATTATTATTAATCATTATTATTATTATGAATCAAATTAATAAACCTTAAAGAATTATTGAATTTTTCCAATATTTCAAACAGGAAATAAATCCAAGCAAATCACGTGATAAATGGATACGAAACATTAGATTTGAATTAATTTGTAAAAACAAGTTGCTTAAAAAAAAAAAAGACAATACGTGAACCTTCGAACTTTTTTATTCTAATTATTAATTCAACTGAATAAGAAATTATATATCAGTGTTTGCATGGTCATGTGTGTGGAAGATAATATTTTCTTTTTATTGTAAATCATTACAATTTTGGCATGTTGAGAAAAGTGTTAAATATAAAGCAATGAGGGAAAAAAATAGATTCCCAGACGTATAATTTCTTAAAAAATAATATTGATTCAAAACATGGGGGACACATGTACCTTCTACTTTAGTTCTAATATGAGGTGTCGGCATCTAGTATGACCTATTTAGAGGATGGTAAAGGGTTATTTTCGTGCAACGTTTTCGGCCTTTTTATTTCACGTGATTTCGTGTTTCGACGTTTTATTTCTCGTTTTCTCGTGTTTGGTTCGACGTGCGTGCTTCGTATTTTCCCTTAATTATTTTCCGTGTTTCGTGTCGGTACTCTTATTTTCTCGTGCTTGTCCCACATTTGATTAAAAAGTAAACCGGGACTAATTCAAAGTCAGCCCAGATATTGTTTTAATTTATAAACTACATGTAATTAACTGGTCCCAAGATATTTATTAATAGCCTATTGTATTACTATGATAAATCGTATGCAACTAGAGGACACTAAAAAGTGACCACATGCAGGGTCACCATGTCAATTTATAATGATTGCATGATCTCTAAGAACGGCTGAGTAATAACTGTTGGTACTTTTTTCCTAAATATTTACGATTTTATTCCTTGGCTTCGTTTTTCCAGAGTGTATTTTCCGTGCAACGTTTTTGCGATTTGTTATTTCACGTGTTTCCGTGTTCAGACCCCCCTATTTTACCACACTCTATTTAGATACCGAAGTGGACTAAGGTGATCGATTCCATGATAATGGAATTCTTGATGTTAAGTCACGTATATTAAAAACACAGAAACGTATCAATATTTACCAATCACTAGTGCACATCTAAAACACACATAGATTTAAGAGTATTAATTTACAGTATGTGAATAATATAAGAAATAATAGAGACATCAATGAATTAAATAAACATATAATTAGCTTACAAGATAAGTTAATTGATAGAGAATACTGTAACAGGAAACAGTAAAAGTTGTAAAAATGTATATTAACGAATAGTCTTTTAATATTTTACTTGTTTTATTTTCATTTGAAACAGATTTTTTTATCTGATTTGTCAAAATGACAAGTATGCATAATGATTTTATTGTTACAAATCAAATCCCAAAGCCCACTATAACTCATTATGTAGAAGCCACAGCACTATTTTAAAATATCTCTCTGTGAATATCTAGACACAGATGTTTGATATCATATGCATAGGTCGTTATAATTAAATCTTGACCATTTATCTTTCACTTGTTTATCAAACGGTACAACTGTCAACTTTGCTCAAGTCAGTAAACCCTTGCAATGCATAAAATGTAGCTTTACAATAAATATACATGTTTGAAAAGGATCTATAGATTGTTTATTATCATATATCAGATAAGCGAATTAGCGATCTGTGAAAATTCTTTATTGTCATGTTTTAAATGTCTTAGATACCCCGTATGAAGGTGCTCTTAATTGCAGGAAGCTAATACAGATACGATGAATAGGTATTCCGAATGAACAATAATTTAGCTTCCGAATATTCCTCCATAGACTATATTTCTAACTAATTTATATGCGTGAACCCTCAGGGTTCACGCAATAAATCTTTATTTTGAGAAGAAACATGGTATTGTTGTATCACAAGAATCAATTATTTCAATTCTTCAGTATAATTACAAAGATTACGTTGGATTTTAAAATCGTGTAAAATATTGTTATTTAATAGTTTTCTGGATTATTAAGATAACAGAAGCTGTCGCAGGATTTCATGGAGCTTTAGATTAGTCGTCAAAAATATTATGACATGTCTTTTGTCTTGTAATATCAATCAGACAATGACATTTAGACAATGACATTCAGACAATGACATTAAGGCAATAACATTCAGACAATGACATTCAAACAATGACATTCAGAAAATGACAATAAAACAATGACATTCAGGCAATGACATTCAGAAAATGATATTCAGACGATGACATTCAGGCAATGACATTCAGACAATGACAATCAGACAATGACATTATTTATTCATCGATTGCCTCACGATAAGATCCATGTCAGTCTCCTAATGTAATTAAAGTTTATATGGAATTTAAAAAACGAACTATCAAAGAAGAATTGAAATAGGACACATCATGTGAATCTATTTGAACTCGTAAAAAAAACACTCGTAACTAAAGAAGAATACTTTACAAAACATAAGAATTGTTTCATGTCATTGACATCTGATAACACTCATATCCAAAACTCGTCGACCCCACAAATAAAGTATAAATTAGAAAAATCACAAAATAAAACACACAAAACATGACACGATAACACAAATACAAATGTGTTTCGTTTTGTCATTAATCAGGACCTTGGTTTTCTCGTTTTCTATGTCTCATATTATTTAATGTCGGGGGACCTATAAAATTGACTACAGATAGGTGCAGTCATAACCTGCACAAAATTTATCTTGGAGCAGACTGTTTGACTGCTTTCCAAGTTAACTTAAGAAATTTTAAGCAGACAAGCTAGTTAAATTCATTGATGGTAGACCAGACCTACACATAGATATAAGATGATGTGGTATGAGTGCCAATGAAACAACTCTCCATCCAAATCACAATTTGTAAAAGTAAACCATTATAGGTTAAAGTACGGCCTTCAACACGGAGCCTTGGCTCGCACCGAACAGCAAGCTATAAAAGGCCCCCAAAAATGACTAGTGTAAAACCACTCAAACAGGAAAACCAACGGTCTAATCTATATAAAAAACGAGAAACGAGTAACACTTGTGAACCACATCAACAAACGACAACCACTGAACAACAGGTTCCTGACTTAGGACAGGTGCAAACAAATGCAGCGGGTTTAAACGTTTTAACAGGCACCAACCTTCACCCTAACCTAAAATCATAGTGTAATATCACAACATAGAAAGACACACTATAAAATATCAAATGAAATGGCTTAACTCAATCAAAAGACATATTAACATACCGATATAACATGTTACTTTTATTATTCTTCCCTTAGTTTATTTATTTTGAATTTACATTGTATCATAGGTCAAATTTATTTGTTCAGTGTATGTTCAATGGTGTTACTATGTCCTTTGATTGAGTTAAGCTATTTCAGTTGATATTTTATAGTGTGTCTTTCTATGTTGTGATGTTACACTATTGTTTCAGAAAAAGGGTGAAGGTTTGGTACCATTAAAACGTTTAAATCCGCTGCATTTGTTTGCACCTGTCCTAAGTCAGGAATCTGATGTTCAGTAGTGGTCGTTTGTTGATGTGGTTCATAAGTGTTTCTCGTTCTCGTTTTATACAGATTAGACCGTTGGTTTTCCGTTTGAATGGTTTTACACTAGTAATTTTGGGGCCCTTCATAGCTTACTGTTCGGTGTGAGCCTAGGCTCCGTGTTGAAGACCGTACTTTGACCTATAATGGTTTACATTTATAAATTTTGACTTGGATGGAGAGTTGTCTCATTGGCACTCATACCACATCTTCTTATATATATTAACAAAATTAAGTAAACATACACTGAACGAATAAATTTGATATATGACACAATGTAAATACAAAATTAATAAAAAAAGGGGGGTGAGATGTAAAACAATATCAGAAAGACAACTATAACCTTGGACAAAATGCCGTTAAATAAAATAACGTACACAAGTAAATAAAAATAATTTTGTTGTAAGGACTACATGGAGTACGGAAATATTTTTTACAAAATAAATAAATTTTTTAATCATAGTACGAGAACACAAGTGAAAATTTATCGTTATACTAAATACTTATCGAAGGTGGTATATATTAAAAATAGTGAGACGAGATATAACACACAAGTAAACATTAAATAATAAAAATGCATTACAAATTGTATCAACAGGTCAAATTAACACGAAAGTACGATTTGAGAGTACTCGCTGTTAGGGACGACATCAAAAGATCGATGTCGGATAAAAAACTTAATTCAAATAGTTTGGGGTGGGGGGTAAAAATCGCTGCAAGTTTTGTTATCCGACATCGATTTTCGGATTGAAAAATACGGTTTCAAGTTCGGCCCTAACATATGTTTGGACTTTTAAACCAAATGAATGACATCAAATCGTACCGGAAAGCAATTTTTTGGCGGAAAGTATTGGGGCGAAATAATCATAGTATCTATGTCGTTCAAACGCTTTATTGATCGTGAATTTTGAATTATATGAAACCATATACAGATCAATACACACGGCATGGTGGCATTCTAAAAACAAACTTTAATATTTTCTTAACTTGTGTTAATTATTTAATTATTAAAATGAAAACTGAAAAACAAATTCAAATACAAATTTGAAAGTTATATAGAAATTTTACGAGATAGTAGAAACATATGACAGTGGTCAACAGACACTGAATAGAAATTACATAGATCATATCACATTCACTACGTTCATTTGGGATTGTGCTTTTCCCTCTCTCCACAGTTGGAACAAATGAACTGCCCTGTCATCACCATACATTTCAATGGACCACTATTTAGTTTAAAGCTATATATTTTATATGAAACAATGAACTGTTTTATATTCATTTGAGAAAAGAAACAAAAACAATCAAAACCATAAACCCATTATTTATACATGCAATAGTGGGCAGATGAAAAATGCAGAATCCATTCTGACTGTAGTGTTTATAAAATTATAATTTAACAGTGCCTTTTTTGATGCATACTAAAAATTCACATCACTTTTTTCCAATATTTTTAAAAGTGATGTCCAACTCAATATACAGAACAAACATACATTGTTGAGGGAAAACAGGACCCATGATACAAAAAGTATATTCTCTAAAAGCATATGCCCATATTGGTCAATCAATTTTTCCCAAATTAAGTTAAGATGGGGGGTGGGGGGTCAGTGAAAAAACTATATGAATTAAGTTTTTTATCCTATATTGAACTTTTGATGTCGTCCCTTACTGAAAGCTAGTTAAAAGCTAAAAACAATCAACAATAACAAATCATGCATCAGAGACTAAAATCAACTAAAACACATCCCAGGGATTTAGTGTTTTAACGACATGGACAGCCAAAGAAGACATGAACTGTGCAATGCCAAAAAAAAAAAAAAAGTATCGACAGGCAGTAGGATAGTTAGGATTTAACCTTTTAATAAATATGTATAATGTTATATATCGATGAGGTAATCTAAACAAGTCTAAATTGAAAACAACGTTCAAACCTATGATTGCGTTGGATTATTTATATACAGAAAATGAACGTGGATGTGTATTTATACATTCCCAAAAACCAGTTGAAAAGAATACAAATTTAGTTATGTTTTAATTTGTTGATGACAAAATCGATATTTGTGCCATTGTAAACAATATTCAAAGATCTAATTACAACATTGATAAGATAACCTTTACTGATAAGTTTGTTTAAAGGATCGATGAGTTTGAGTCACTGATTAGAAATACCGTCTTTAATAAGTTTTCTACAGGTACGGCCAAATTTACCAATCAAATCTTTGTATCTATGAAAGAATTTAGTAAAAGTTTTAAGTAATTTATGGTAACGAAATCCCTGACTTAATAATTTACCAGTGATGCATTGATTACGTTCGTTAAAATCTGTGACATTAATACACACACGGGCATAACGAACGAGTTGGGATATATAAACACCGTATGATGGAGCCAAAAGAACATCGCCGTCTAAAAAAGGAAAATTAACAATAAGGGATGTAAAATCGTCTCTTTTGTCGTAAATTTTAGTATGGAGTTTTCCTTTAGAAATTGAAATGTCTAAATCTAGAAAAGGACAACTACTGCTGTTTATGTAAGATTTATTTAAAGTAAGTTCCTTTGGGTAAATTTCGGTAGTATATTTAGAGAACTCTGGATACTATATTGATTTTGCTCATTGTTGTAGGTTGTACGGTGACGTATGATTGCTTACATCCACGTAATTTTGGTGGATAGTTGTCATATCACATCTCCTTATCTTTATTCCGGTTTAAAACAAATTATGTTTAAATAAAATTGTAACTAGCTAAGGTAGATCCTTCAGGTAATGAGAAACTAAAAACGAAGGCTGTGTGTGCCATACTAGCATTTCAGCCAGCAAATATAAAAATACTAAATGTGGTATGATTATATATATATATATATATAAAAACTGTACCATATATGTAAAAATATATAAACAAACCAGAAAAGGCAATGAAAAACAAAAAGTATAATACATTTATTTATAAACCTTTAATTTTTCAATTTAATATTCTTATAATTTAAGGTGATAAAAGCATGGGCATCAGGGAGATGGAAAGCACGGACGTTGCCACAGCGACCAGATTCGTTTTTGGAAAGAGTCGCAATGGGTGGAACAGAGGCAAAACTGACTCCAGGAGATCGGCGGACAAGAAAAATCTCAGATATCAGGTAAATATGATAAATTGATTGTTGGTGTTTGATACGACGAACAACACATTTGGCCATATAATGGTGACCCGTTTTTATTGGTGGAGGAAGGCGGAATACCCGGAGAGAAAAATAGAGCGAGCTGAAACGAAAAAAAGTCACGTTGATTAGAAATAACAGTATTGAACGTTATTGGTTCATAAGAACACGTAATGAATTTTGACATTGTACAGTCACAACGTCTTTGTCCTTTATCTTATAGACACCAACTATTCATCTTTTGTGAGGACCATTGTTTTTGTGTCTCTTGACATACTATTTATTTAAAACTTTATCCGAACACAAACTTTTTTTTCACAATAACATGCAGGAACAAGATTTGTTTTATCATGCAATGTTGATTTTGATTTTAAATATATTCTAAATAGAAACAAATTATTTTTGTTTCACTATCTCCCCTTTTACATTCACACTTAAACACACACAATATATGAAAAGAAGGTGCTTTAATCAATAGGTATTTAATGAGCTACACAATTGTATGTGCTTCTGCTTTGCGTTACTTTTATTCTTAGATTATGCAATTTGACAAACTCTCAGTGGGCCCGAAAGTTCAGTCTTTATAAAATGCTGCTTAAATGTTTAAATTACGTCACACTTAAGAAGAATGAAAGACAAATGTGTATATTAGGCATGTTAAGAACCAATAATTTGAAATCAACATGCCTTTCTAGCAATTAATGCTCTTTTTCAGACATGCTTTAAACTACATTAAATGCAAACTATAAAATAGCAATTAAACATATCGTAGCTATGTATAAAACCTTCCAAATGTTGTACAGAGCCATCACATAACAAATAAATAAATACCATACTGTCAAAATAGCAGACATGAGGATGTGGTGAATAGTTAGTTATCACAGTCAAGTAACAATTACAGCTCTCCTACGAAAGTCTTATAGATTATTGCTGACTATAGATATAGTAAAATGTTGCTATTGGCAGATCTTAACATGTCGAGTGAAAGCCAATAAATAAGGCAATTAATCGCACATTTGTATTCCTTCGATAAATTGCAGTTTCCAAATACATTGTAGGATTTTTGTTTCAGAACGTTTTTGTGTTTTACATGTATACGTCTGGTGACAAATCTCACATGCATATTCCAGGACATGCATGAAATATTTGCCTCTAGACTTTAGAAATCAACGATCAATCATTAAATCTAGTGCATATTCTGGTCGTGTTTACTCTCGGAAAAATCTCACATCTTCTCTGCTTTTTATTTTTTTTTTAATCTGGTTCCAGTATTCTTGCACACATACCATTACATTTCATCGTTATTGTCTAAGTATACACGTAGATGTTCTTTATGTGAAATGTTTGATATTGTAAATGTAGAAAGAAAAACAAAACTATCGTAAGCGTTTAGTAACCATCGAGTAGCTATAAGAAATGGTTGAACCATCATCGAAGTACTTTCTTATTTCAATTAACCTATCGTTTTTTCTTTTTTCTTTATTTTATTAGCTTATTTTTAATGAGTTTTTTTGCCTGTATAGACACAATTTATTTGGTCCTCCATTTCCAAGCGTTAACAGAGAAGGTTGTTTACAATTTCTGATTAATTTTAGAAAACCTACATGCTCAATGTCGATTGCCCATTTAACAGAATTGTAATTCAGTATATAAATCAACTGCATTATTTTCCGAACGGACGGTGTCCACTTAATAGAAAATGTCCTTGCACGGAAACACAAATCAATAATAAAAAAATAAACAATTCGTATATGTCTGACTGAAATTAATTGGAAGTCTGTACACTAACATTTGTCAATTTCTCCGTCAATCCCGCAATGAATTATGGGATATGTTTATATATATGAATGTGTTTCTTCAACGAAAAAAGCATCACAATAAAAACTGGTAGACATTTCCATTTCATAATAATCTATTTCTTCATCTTGATCAAGAATGAGTTATTATTTTTCTGTCGTAGTAATCTTGAGGAAGGAAAATATCTTAATTAATAAATCTGCATCTGGACTTTTCTTGTTATCGGCAGCAAAAGGATCTGACAAATGTATATTTTTTCTCAATGCCTTAAGTTATCGCCCAAACAATTTGAACTTACCAATTCTATACGAAACAAATGTCTCTGAAAAGTTGGGATTGACTTCTGCATCTACATAGGCTGATTCTAATGTTTTTAACACAAGAATTGGAAATCATCAGATAGCGTTCCTTAATATTTTAATGAATATCTACTAGTGATTTGAAATAATTTATTTGTTTTATCAAGCATTTTCAATTCCCTGAAACACGACAAAAATTGAAATCATGTGATTACCACGGTATAATCTTGTGATTTATGTAATTACAAGGTGACTTCATCACGTGTCCAATTAAATTCCTCGTGGAGGAAGTGCGGTACAAAACTTTCTAAGAAATTATCAATGAAAATCTCCTGTAGACGAAGCCTGTGAAATACATTTTCCCATCTTGAGTGTATTGATGAATGTCTTTTATACTGTGAAGCCATCTACACGTGGAACAAATAGAAACATCTATGGTATTAGAGACGGAATCAATGAAACAGAAAAATATGCATTTTGTGAATGAGAGATTTCACAACATAAAAACTAGTATACATAATGGAAAAGATGCGACATGGTGTATCAATTTATCACATTAAACCACTACATGCATTTTACAAAAAAAGATACTAATTACAATTCTTCGTCTCAACATCAACGTGAGCTAGTCTTCAACATAGAGCAAAATCACCTCATCGTAAATTCAAGGCGGGCTCTTATTATAAAGTAACCCGTATGTAAAAATAAGAAACCTTCAAAAACGATTTTTGGTTGTTCTTTCTCGATCACTTCAGTGCATGTCTAGTTTGAACTGAGATATTAGTAATTGATCAAATAAAGGTTATACGGTCCCATACTTTGACGCGAACTTTTTCAAACAAATCAATTTTAATTCCACCGAGCTTTAATGAATATCGTTTATCATGAGCGAGGCAGGAAATTTCCATAAGTGTGATAAATAATGATATTAATACTTGTCTCCATCATTTGAGCTGAACGGAAAACATTGTTTTTCCATTTCAATATTGAAACAGTAAATAATTGATTGCTTTGCATTTAATTAAATAAAATTCTCAACTCAAACAAGGTCATAAGAGTTAAAAGAAATCTGGCTTTTGATATATAAGAACATATCTAAGATCAAAGACGTATGACTTTCTTGTTGAAATTCGATGCAGATTTTCATCATTTTTAATACTAGTATTCAATAAAGATAGAAGTATGGAAATATATGCTATTGACACCAGCTGATCCTTAACAATTCCATCTTCATGCCTTATATATCATGTACTATGTTACGACGCTAGATAAAAACTGACGAGGAAAGGTAACACCTGGCCACCGAAAGATTTATTATTATAGAGCCTAGGTGGTCGAGTGGTCTAGCGCGTCGGGCATAGTGCAAGGCGATTTGGTGCCACGATATCTCAGTAGCATGAGTTCGAATCCCGGCCAGGGAAGAACAAAAAATTTGCTTCCGCAAATTTACAGATCTAACATTGTTGGGCTGTTGTTTAGACGTTTATATATATATATATATATATATATATAGTCTAAATTGAAAACAACGTTCAAACCTATGATTGTGTTAGATAAAAACCGCAATTTTTATACGTATGCATGCAAAACAAATTTCTTGGTAGAGGGGTCTAAATACATAACAAACAACATTTTCCAAAAGACCAAAAAAGTAAAAAAGTATATTTAAACAAACAGGCCGATCAATGGATGTTCTAAAACCCTGCTGACTGCCATTGGCGATTGCCAAATAAACGGATCACAAGATGTAACAAAATGGATCTTTATTATTAATTTAATACCAAACAGAAAACAATAAACTTGCGGAAAAGATGGTATTACGCAAACATGAGGTGCAAAAATTTGTACACCATATCCGGATTTCCACAATTAATGTCTCTTCAGTGATGTTAGGAATCAGCTTGAGCGTGCCCAGATGATCTCAAATGACGACTTACGGGGAGGTCGGGCTTGCAGGTGTAGTCACTTCGATGACCATTCATGCGTTTGTTGAATGGATGTTCTGTCTCGCCAACATACTGCATGCCACATCGACACTGAAGAAGGTATGCAACATTCTGGGTTTCGCAAGTTACATTGCAATATATAGCGTATACGGACCCAGTCGAGTGGCAAGTAAATGTTTGAGTGTTCAGTATTTGTTGGCAAGTCAGACATGCCACATGGACACTGAAGAAGGTATACAACATTCTTGGTTTTGCAAGTTACTTTGCAATATATAGTTTATATCTTAATATTTGTTGCCATATTTTTTTTTAATTTGTTCAATAAAAATATCTTATCTATATGTTTTGTATTCCTCCACCAACTCTTTTTATCCTATATCAAATCATTCTGATGTAATCTGAGTTGTCACCCTATGCAGATATTTAATTATACCCAAAATGCTGAAAAAAAAAATTCTAAGTCCCAAAATGACCTTGACCCATGACCTTGAAAATCAATAGGGTTCAAGGTCTTGCTATGGAAATTCATTGTACTAAGTTTGGTTGAAATCCATTGAGAGATGTTGATTGTAGAGTGTTCATAAGAATTTTTGCTGAAAATTTAAGTCCCATAACGACCTTAACCTTTGACGCATGGCCTTGAAAATCAATAGGGTTCAAAGTCTTGTTATGGATATTCATTGTACCAAGTTGGTTGATATCCATTTAGCAATGTTAATTCTATAGTGTTCACAAGGATGATATTTGCTGAAAAATTTGAAGTCTAAAATGACATTGACCTTTGACCCATGACCTTAAAAATCAATAGCTTTCAAGATCTTGCTATGGACATTCATTTTACCAAGTTTGTTTGAAATCTTATAAATGATGTTGGTTCTAGGGTGTTTACAAGAATTGTTACGGACGGATGGAGGCGTTCCTATACGTTGGCGAGGGGATAAAAAACGAACCCCGAAAAACTGGGACGTCCTCGGGTCCGGAAGGGTAAGCAGCTCCTGCTTCTCACTTCTGCCGCCCACAGTAAGTATGCTTATTAGATATGTGCGCATAAAAAGTGCGCACAAATCTCAGTGTGTAAATTTAAATTCTCAGTTTGCAACTTCAAATTCTCAGTGTGTGGTTTTCAGTTTATTTCATCTCTGTGTGTCTTTTTTGAAATCTCATTGTGTAATTTTCAATTCTCAGTGTGTAATTTTCAATTCTCAGTGTGTGTTTTTCATTTTTTTTCATATTTGTTAGAGCTGATGTCTCCTCTAATAAAATGCTCTTCAACTTCAGGATTGTGCAAGTCGTGTGGTAACAGACGATGTCTGACTTGCCAACAAATACTGAACACTCAAACATTTACTTGCCACTCGACTGGGTCCGTATACACTATATATTGCAATGTAACTTGCGAAACCCAGAATGCTGCATACCTTCTTCAGTGTCGATGTGGCATGCAGTATGTTGGCGAGACAGAACAGCCATTCAACAAACGCATGAATGGTCATCGAAGTGACTACACTTGCAAGCCCGAACTCCCCATAAGTCCTCATTTGAGATCACCTGGGCACGCCCAAGCTGATCTCAAAAACCTTACCATCACTATCATAGACCACAACGAGGGTTGGTCAAGGGCCGACAGACTTGCTCGGGAAAGTTTTTAGATAAGGAATTTAAGTACAGTTTCCCCAGAGGGCATTAATGAAAAAAACATAGAATGAGTCCCTACCATCACTTGTTTCCAGTAACTCAGGCTCCAGTACAGGACTCTTACAGTCTTAAGGAATTTATTCCTCCTCCCAAACATCAATATTGAAAAAATTAACAAGCGTATTGATTCGTGACAATTTGTATAAAGATCAATATTACTATTACAGTGTGACTACCACATGTCAAGATGAGAACCATTTGACATCTTACTGATGAAGGATATTAGTTATCCGAAATATTTAACATTTGTTCATGATTTTATTCTATTTTTTGGTGATGTTGTACCCTTTTAGACTTACTTATTATATACTATGTTTTGTAGTGTACTGTATCATAATTATATGATCCATCGCCCCGTAAGATTTATCATTGGCTATTATTCAGACATTTTATATATATATCTATATATTTATTTAATATGTGATATTTGCCACTGGATATTAAGCTAAACCAACAAAAAAATGTATTACACACTCAGAGGGAGATATTTTCACCATCGGAATTTGAGAGATTATAAATTTCTTCTGATATCAGATTGATCTCGGAACAAATCTTTTTCAAAGACTCTGTTTAAAATGAACTTTATATAGAATATAATACATTGGTTTAGCTTTTTTTTTTTTTTATCAAAATGACTTTGTCTATTGAAATATGCGTATGCAAATTCATAAAAATACATTCTAATGCGTGCTGCTTGTTTTCATGGTTAGACTCAACGAGGTTTTTTCCCCTCCATATATGTTAATCGATATTCCGAGTAGAATCAGCTCTCTAGTAATGATCAAACACTTTTGGACAAAACGTTAGTTTTCAATCACCATGGAAACGTACCGAATTATTTGTACTAAAAATTCTCTATGAACGTTATTTGAAGCATTATACAGAGCAAATAAACTACGCTTTGCTATTTTTGATGCTATCTATTATTTGTCAATGTAACCTTTTTCATCAGTTGGGGTTACCCGTTCGTTGTTCGTCTGTTACAATTTAATATTTTGGTCTTTTTGAAAATAGCACTTACTAAATAAAACAAAACTTGCCAGAAGTTTCTGACAAGGTCACTTCTAAATGATGTTACTTTGATGCCGATTTATCAACAAACATAGCCCCGTGGCTTATACTTAGTCTAGTTACTGATTGGCTTGACCTGAAAATAAAACTTTTTCCCAAGAACAATTGAAATTGTTTGAACCAAATTGTTTTAAGACTAGGCCAAAAGTTTACATTACAACCCTTATTTCATGAAATGAAATCAAACCACGCAGGTATGTTCTTTGTAGGTACTTGCTAAGTTTTGACACTATAAATACAAGGAAATGGGGGAAAAGGCTGATGGAACAAATCGAATTTTCTCCATTCGATGCGTTTTGTAGAAGATCAATTTAGAAATGGTGGTACTGCATCATGGACGCTTGTTTGTTCTAAACGGTCGCGGTCTCTTGTCACAGATAAAAAAAAATAGCTAGCTAAAATGTAAAAAAAAAACGAGTTGAAAGGTTAAACGTAAATAAAACTGGAACTGAATATAATATAAACAGGAGATAACAGTAAATGTCAATAAAACAGCACCCAACGATATAAACAAAGATAAAAAGAACAAAATATTACAAGAAATAAGATTAAGACAACTATTGATAAAAAGATGAGGCACGTGGAACACTTACCCCCTTTTCCCTTTCGAAAAAGAAAGAATGAAAAAGATAAGATAAGAAAACGCTGTGGCTGCTCACCAAACAATCCTTAAATTTACACGAAACAAGCAATTTCCGTAATTAAAAAAAAAAAAAAAAAAAAAATTCTATTTTTTTCTTTTCAGATACTGGAAAGGTTTTGTTGTGGATCCGTCGCAGTCTTACTACTATCGTTGGTTATTTGTTATATCTATTGCCGTCCTTTACAATATTATTTTCATCATCGCTCGAGCAACATTTATAGAGATGCAACAAGAGTATACAGCTTTATGGTTCACTCTGGACTACTGTAGTGATTTCTTGTACATATTAGATATGGTTGTCTCTCTCAAAACAGGTATTTATAAAAAAAAAATATTTAGGAATCTACCATTTTTGAAAGGAGTGTTCAGGAATTTGCAGTTGCAATATATATACTCACTGTAAAATATTGGTGCATTTGGTACGGTCATTTCTAAAAATATGCATTTATCAACTGATTTTTATAGTTTGGTCTTATGTTGAGCTGTTACACCACTATCCCATGTGTGTGTGAGATTTGGAGTTCCCGCAAACATGTTAACAATGTCGCATTTTGCATGTGTCTATTCCGAGTCAGTGACTGCCGTTTGTTGCTGTTTATCATATTATTTTTTGCTTATTGTCTTTTACTTAAATCAGGCCATAATTTTCTCGATTGAATTGTTTTACATTTCATTTATAATGATTGGGCATTGTATATCTTGCTATGTGGTATGAGTTTTCTTATTGTTGAAGGCCGTACTGTGACCTAAATAGTTGCTAACTTCTACGTAATTTGGTCTCTAGTGGAATGTTGTCTCAGTGACAATCATACCACATTTTATTATTATACATTAAATAGCATTATCAGGGGCAATTTGTCTGCACATGAAGCGAAATTTCAACAATTTATGTCTCTTCAGTGATGCTCGAGGCCAAAATATTTGAAATTAAAACCTAATACAAACTTCTAAGAGCTGATAACAACGTTGATCTTGATATGTAGCCTCGACGAGTTTGATGTGTAGCCGTTTGCACTCGATATGAGTTGTCTGATTCATTGAATAACGTCATTGATCAACATATCTTTCTTCAGTTTCCCAAACTTTTGCTTATTTCGGTACAGTTTTCTCTTTACAAATGTTTTATCGTCCAGACATCTTGAACGATCTGATAATTATACTCTATATATTTTCATTCTTGCTAATGGAAGCGTATGGACAAACTATCTAGTTAACAGAAATGGCTCGAAATAGAAAACCAGACCGAACCTTAATATAAAAATAAAGAGATGTGGTATGATTGCCAATGAGACAACTATACACCAGAGTTCAAATGAAGTGAATATAAGCAATTATAGGCAACCGTACGGTCTTCAACAATGAGAAAACCCATACCGTATACTCGTCTTTAAAAGTCCACCGACTAGAAGGTCAAGTATAAATCGTAGTTTCAGAATCTGCATGATTTTTGATAACTTTAGTCCATACATCAAAATGAAAATAATGTTATGTCATTGCATTTAAATCCGTTTTATGGGACGATTTTAACTTCAACGTGAACGCCTTAAAAAATGTTGTAAAACTCTACGACTGCTGTTTTTTTGTTATACATTGAGTTTGGTTTTTGGAAAACAATTTTTTGATTTCAGATCTTTTATTATCTCTTGTTTAATTCATTCGCAACTTTTCATAAACATATGATTTAGAGTGTGCATATTGTATAGGCCTCTGTCTATACATGCAGTTAAAAACTTTTTATGTTATATGTTTAGATGTTCGCGTTCTGGCTAATGGGCATATATCTCAAATCTCCTTTTATTCATGTTCATATTTAATGTTTGCAGAAAGCACAGCCTCTATGTCAATTTTTATGCTTTGTGATTCATAGGGACGCTTTGTTATTGATGTATGTCAAGCATGTTTTTAAAAATTGAAATTTTGGCCCAAAACATATACAAAAGAAGTTGAAGTGTCAATGTATATTTGTTCCGCCTAACAGAAGTTCCCATAGAAACTTTGTTATAAACAATGTCATAATATCTGTTCCTGTTGGAACAAATATTCTATACCCTTTATTCCGTAAGGAACAAATACTGTAATATTTATTCCAATGGAAACAATATTACAGAATATTTCTTCCACTTGGAACTTATATTATGAAGGAACTTCTATTCCGTGACAGAAGAAACGCAAAAGTATTTTTTTTCAATTTTATAACCTCACAGTGTCAAAACATTTAACATCTTTGAACAAATGTGTCTAGCTCTTATCATCCTATTTCAATTAAAACTAACATGATTTTAAAGCATTGAAGACTTTCACTTTTTTGCAATTTCAGGGACCAGATTAATGACTCTATATCATACCTCCCCCTTTGAACATATTTGGATGAAATACGCTATATTGAAAATTCCAAGGAAATAACATATGTCTCTTTTTTTATAAACCATGTAGTTCATCATATAAATACACTTTTAAATTTCGTTTGATATAGAAATATATATCGTGCATAAAATATTTTATCGAAAGTGTCTTTGTCATTTTGGGTATAAATTGATTTCTACAAGTAGCATCAAAACATTTTAATAGTCACTGACCATGGGTGTTTTACAGTTTCAACGACGTTGTAAAATCACCATTTCAAACCAGTTTAACAAGCTGTTTGATGTACTAATGCCATGTATAATTCCAGTGAGAAAAACTTTTTTTATTTATTTATTTGATTTAATTACAAAAAGACATAACATTTGGATGCGTTCTTGTCACGAAATCAGATAATTGTTTTTATGTTTGATTATTTAATCCAATATCTCCGAAATGTTCTTTTATTTTCCAATATCATTCTAAACAAGTCAATTAACTGTTCAAACAAAGTCATACATACAGACAAGTAACGATATGACATTTCGAGGGCAAATTAACCGCCATTCGGAAGTAATGACATCCGGGAGCATAGATTTGTGCAGGCTAATTTTGATAACATTTTTTTGTCTATTAAACACAATATTTATATTTAAGAGAGAACAATGTCAACTGCGAAAGAGAAAAAATGGCTTTATGTCATCCCTGAACGATTGCACGAGAATATTAACCGCCATTTGGAAGTAATGACATCCGGGAGTATAGATGTTTACACGCTAATTGTGACAACATATTTTGTGTATTCAAAATATAATCAAATATTTATATTTAATAGAGAAAAATGTCAACTGCTAAAGAGGAAAAATATGCTTAATGTCAACCCTGACTGATAGCAACGTCATTCGGAAGTAATGCATTCGGAAACTGTACATCCGGGTACATGACAAATGATGGGACGCTAATAGCGACAAAATGTTTGCGTATTCATCAACTAGTTAAAAATTGCATTTGATAGAGAAAAAATATTGTCTGCGAAAGACGTGAAAAAAATGATTTGATGTTCACCTTTACTGTTAAAACATAAATACTCCAGACCTATATATGTTGATTGGGAATTAGCGAATATTTATGGGAAATGAGAATAACGTATTGCCAGTTTATTTTTCTTATTTGTTGGAAAACATTAATTTATAAAAAGTCAAACTAAGCAATCAACCACCCTTTTCTCCTCTAGCTCCCGTTGTCTTTTGACGTCATACAGGTACGAGGATTTCGCAGACGACACGTGTTAACGTGCTAGCTTCATATAAATTATCAGCTCAGTTAATAAATTTCTGAAGTAACATCCGAAAAGTAACATTTTAAGATAATGAGATCATTTTAAGGCTATAATTCAGAATCTTTTAAGGTTTAATGGCTTTTAGATATTGTTTCCTAGAATCAACAGATCTATTGACGACGAAAGATTTATGACTTCTCTTGTATGCGAAAAAAAGCTTTTAATAGGAAACAATTTTCTACAAAATGAAGGAAATAAGACAAAATGTAGTCCTTATAAAACCTAATATTTTTCTTTCTCACGCATGTCACGTGAATTAGTATTACACATAATTGAATAGATAAGATATATGTTAAAAGAAATGTACGGCTTGCAAATCTTTATTTTTGTCTTCCATGACATGTATGATTATTCAGTCTTATTGGGATCGGTACAATCATCTTTTCCTACACAAAGTTGATAATGGATTGGCACTTTTCTGCTGTTGTAACTCAAGTCAAAGCTTTGAAGAAAACAGAAATGAAGGATATTGAACAATGCTACAGCTACCCATACATGTACCAAAACAACCAAGTGAATAAAAAAAAAAAAAAAAAACATCAAACCTTTGTCTCTAATTTTTGATTGATCGATATTAAAATCAATCTAAAGATACTAGTTTAAAACCCCGTCACGTTTAAGTGTCATAATAAAGACAGGAACTTATAGTCAGGGATTGCCTTTTGTAATATTTTGATATTTTAGGTTATAATTTAGGGAATCTAGTGTAATTGACGACTGATCTTTGATAGCATTTGATAAATTTAGTCATGATTTTTTTCTACTCGTAGCTATTTAGAGCTTTGCGTATTATAGACAGTCGTGCAGGTATCTGCTATTCGGAAAACGTATGTTGACCTAGATCATGAAGTCCCTGGGGTTTATTGTCTCATTTAAATGTATCCAACATCTCATTTTTTTCATATTAAATTTGGATAAGACACAATTTGAAAAAATTACATTAATTTAACAGGGTACAATCCGTAATATACTTTTAGTACAGTAAACCATGTTTTCCGTAAAAGAGCACTCTTGAAAGGGAAATTCAACAATTTCATTTTCAGGAAATCTGAAAAAATTCAAACAGATATAGTAATTGCTTATTTATACTAGAGATTACTTCTATTATGAAAATAAGAAGATGGTGTTTGATTGCCGATGAGACAACTCTACTAGAGAACGGCCTTCAACAATGAGCAAAACCCATACCGCATAGAAAGCTTTAAAAGTTCCCGAAATGACAAATTTAAAACAATTCAAACGAGAAAACCAAAGGCCTGATTTATGAACCAAACAATAAACAAAAACAAATATGATATACAGAAACAAACAACAACCACTGAATTACAGGCTACTGACTTTAGACAGAAACATACAGGATGTGGCGGGGTTTAAACAGGCTTGCTTGCGCCAAACCCTCCCCCTGATCTTGGACACTGGTGTAACAGTACAACATAAGAACACACTATAAAAATCAGTTGAAAAGGGCTTAACTGATCACATCGATACAAAGCACACGAAAACCCTAAAAGAAAACACAAAAGACACAAAGTAAAGATCTGAGAGTACTAAAAGTGTTTTAAAAGCCAACAACAACTAGTCAAATAATAAGAAATATTGTGTCTAAGATAAAATATCAATCAGTACACATACAACATCCAATGGATTTAGTGTAAAGACGTCATTAGCAGTCAGTTTGTGAATTGAATATGTTATGCAATCGATATCTAGCAAAGAATTCGGCAATTCATCTTGAACTTGTATTGCGATGAATTTTTAGCTCCATGTTGAAAATTGAACTTATATTGCGATGAATTTTTTAGCTCCATGTTGAAAATTGAACTTGTATTGCGATGAATTTTTAGCTCCATTTTGAAAGCCTCTAGTACAGTGTGAGACAAAGAACAGCAATAAAAGCTCTGTTCATTAGGGTTTGTTATTTGTGAGTAGTGATTTTTGGTCATGAATTGTACCACTGTGCTGACGCTTCGGTTATAATGCTATGCTACTTCTCCCGTTTTTATCTGATAACTATTATGACGAGCAATGAAATGTCTGCCTCCAATGAAGGCATGTTTTATTACAACTTATCCCGAGAATCCCGAAAAGATCTTTAGAAAATAAAGGATGAGAGAGCATTGTCAAACCCTTGTACGCGACGAGCGGACATAGGGTCTATATTTTGATTAGGTTGAATTACGCCTAAAACAACTGTTTAGTAAGTAGGGACAATACAAACTCGCATAAACTAACCTTGAATATTTATTTTTAATCAAATGACGACTTTTCAACAGTATTTGTAAACGCAGTGTATAAATAATTTTGTTTTTGTCTATTTTAGGTTATCTTGAAGAGGGTCTTCTTGTCAGAGATTTTTCAAAACTTCGAAAAAATTACTTAAGTTCAACAAACTTCAAAACAGATCTACTCAGCATTGTACCTACCGACTTTTTCTATCTAATAACTGGTACCAGTGTACCAGAGTTGCGGTTTAACAGAATTTTAAGATTCAATAGACTTTTGGAATTTTTCGATCGCACAGCAACTCGTACAAGCTTTACAAATATGGTGCGTATTCTAAATTTAGTTTTGTACATATTAATTATCATTCATTGGAACGCATGTATATACTTTGCTATGAGCAATGCAATAGGATTTGGGAGTGATGGTTGGGTGTATCCGAATACCACAAATAACCCAACAAATGCACGATTGACTAGAAAGTACATCTATAGTTTTTATTGGTCTACATTGACCTTGACAACAATCGGGGAAACCCCGACGCCAGAAAGAGACATCGAGTTTTTGTTCGTTGTTGTGGATTTTCTTATTGGTGTTTTAATATTCGCCACCATTGTTGGTAATGTTGGTAGCATGATTACCAACATGAACGCAGCTCGTGCAGAATTTCAATCAAAGATGGACGGGGTTAAGCAATACATGGAATTTCGAAAGGTTACGAAAGAATTAGAACAACGTGTGATTAAATGGTTTGACTATTTGTGGACCAATAAGAAATCATTAAACGAAGAGGAAGTGCTGATGTCACTTCCGGACAAGCTTAAAGCGGAAATTGCAATTCACGTGCATTTAGATACGTTGAAACGGGTAGCGCTATTTCAAGACTGCGAACCAGGACTTTTAGTGGAATTAGTGCTAAAATTAAAGTTGCAAGTGTTCAGTCCTGGTGATTATATTTGTCGTAAAGGGGATATAGGTAAAGAAATGTACATTGTCAAAAGAGGACAATTAGGTGTGGTTTCCGATGATGGAAAACAGATTTTCGCTACTTTAAGAGAAGGTAGCGTGTTCGGAGAAATAAGCATTTTAAACATTGCAGGGAACAAACATGGTAACAGACGAACCGCGAATATCCGTAGTATTGGATATAGTGATTTATTCTGTTTATCAAAAGATGATCTGTGGGAAGTATTAACACAATACCCTGATGCAAAAAAAATTTTGATAGACAAAGGAAAGAAAATTTTAAGAAAAGACAACCTTCTAGACGAAGAACTTATGCAGCAAATGGAAGCTCAAGAAGAAACAACGGACCAAAAGCTACAACGCATTGATGGCAGTCTAGATACACTTCAAACTCGATTTGCACGTCTGCTTGCCGACTTCAATACAACACAACAAAAACTGAAGCAACGAATCACAAAAATAGAGAAAGTGTTACGAAAAGATGAGGATACTATCTCAAACTTTTCTGCGTTTGATAGTTGATAGGAATATAGGTAGATAAAATAACATATGTGTGCGTGCTATTAAAAAAAATATAATATGATTGTAAGACACTTTGAAATTATTGCAATAACAATCAATCAGTGATCAAATGGTCATTTTTCAACCTTAGATAAATTTGATATGCCACTAAACCATATATGTCACCTTTGTTTTGCTGGCCTACATGCCAATGGCATACCGGGCAATCAGTAAGTAAGTACTAAACCATATAATACGTGATACATGTTGTTCATATCCTAGTGCAGTAGATTTCAAAACATAAATATTCGGGAACTTCACAAGGAATATGTGCTCGTATCTCATTTTTAGCCCCAATAACAATAATATTATACTTCAATAGTAATTACAATCATCGAGTACAATTCTGGTCTTCGTTTTTGTTCACATGGGATATATCTCGGATCCCCTGTAACGGTAACCAATCAAATTGCAGGATTTGCCCGGATATTTCACTCCAGTATGATATTCACCAATGATTGGCGTTAACTATCTCTGGGATAAGATAGGCTTAATATCAGGGTTTAGCGTTATTGTGATATTGTTATTATAGTCATTTTGGTGTTTTAGAATGTATACATTTACATTATACATGTATTACATTACATTGCGTTACATAATATCATTATATTACATAACATTACATTACATTTTTTTTTACATAATGCGTATTTTATTTAGCCCATTTGCAAATGAGAGTTTACAGCTTTCATAAAATGCTTTATAATAATGATATTTTACAATTGCTCAGATACATGGTATATTAAGCAAAATATAGTCCTTTTAAAAAACAGTAGTAATAGAAATCAGTTGATCAAAACAACTCGAAAAGTGTGAATAGAACAATATTTAGGGTTTACAAGAGATAAAACGCGTGTTCTTTAAACGGAAAATTAAGATATTGCAAATGAAAGATTAATTCTTTATACCAAATGACAAATATGTATATATGTATTTAACGAATAATGTAAGTCATGCAGTCGTTTAGCAAGTTTTATTTTTTAAAAATCATAACCCCCGCCCCCTTTTGAAGTTTGAAGTTAAATGGTCGTTCCCTTATAATATGTTACAAATGTTATGGAATTAACATACATAGGGGAAACCCTCAACCAAGCTATTCAGAAAAAGATGTAAAAATATGAAAACATAACTATGATTTAACTATCTTAAACCATTCTGAACCATTGTAAATGACAATAACCATTATAACCTTTTCAACCTTTTGTACCTAAAAAAAACATTTTAACCTACACTGACAACCCAAGACAAATCTTAAGTTTACGAACTGATTGTCTCAGATAATTTTTGTTTTTATTTTCAAATTTAATTTGTTATAATATTGTACCTGCTACATTACACCTGCTTTAGTTAGGGGTTGTTTTATATATAACCTTACAATTATATATTACGTATCTCGTAGCTTTCCTTGTCGCAGCACACAGAGACAGATAAGAAAATCCACCGCCAGTTTAACTCAAACAGGACGTCAAATTATTCAACACAGTGTAAAAGGTACAGCATAGGGACTATTATAAAAGCAATAAGTATACGATAGTAAATACAATACACAAAAGGGAAGCAATTTAGAATAAATAATTAAAAGTTATTATAAATATTTTTAATATTAAATTGCCTTAATGTTTAAATATATCATTCTCAGTGTATATAAAGTGCGAATCCAGTTAGTTCATTTTCACTGTTGTATGCGAGTCTGTCTATTGTAGAATAGAGGATGATGGGAAAAACTGCGTTTGTTTACTTTTTGAAAATGCAAAATAATAGATTTGAATGTATGTTTTAACAGAATTTCATTAGAATATAACTTTTTAATGTATAATAACAGGATTAAAGTCTAAAAAAGTGTTATTTAAGCAGCAGAATCCGTAATGTTGATTACTGAATGCGATTCATTTTAACTATAGATGCGATGAATTATCACTGTAAGTGCAATCATTTCTGATGTGGAATTTTTGGCAGTGCGATGAATTTTCATTGTCGTTTTATATGATTATTCGACATACAACAACTGAAAATAGTTTTTAACTGACTTTAATATTGATGATATTTACAATTTGAAATGCAAGCTAGTCGTAGATGCTTACTTGAATATACACGGGTATAACCACGTTTATATCATGAATATTCAAATATTGTTGGTGAGTTAGCTTGACTGTCATGGATCCGAAAATTTACTGGAGCAGAACATCCATGAATATAACGTTTTTCTACGACGAATTTTCTTTGAAAAGTTTTATAGCTCGCTTAAAAAAGCTTTGAACATTTGTCACGCCGTGTCATACATATTTCTACCGTATTGATAGGCTTTTGCACTACGAACAGTACAAGAATGTACAACGAACGGTACTAAAGAGAGAAAACAAACTACAAAGAGAATGAATCGTACAGTGTCAAAATTCTGAGGTCAGTTTTTCAAGTTAATGTCTTCAAATAAAATTTAAAAAACGGGTTTCTCATTCGTATTATGTATTTTAACAACAACAAAGCACAAAATACACGGTCGCATTTAGTGAAAGAGCCAACCAACTATACTCTATTTGTAGTTTAATCAAGTTTGAGTTACACATAGTGTTTGTTTCGCGATGTTTACAAGTAATTCACAGACCTGTCTATTTAAAATAGTCACATGGTGTTCATGTAATATAAATGATATACAATGCTGCCAGGAGCAGTAAACTTTGTTTTCATAAACATTGAATACTTAACTGAACAGTTAGTCAATTAGTCTTTGGTGTAAATATAAGAACGGTATATCTACCAACATTGCTTCGCCATGTAGCGATTAACTTCCGGAATCAACTGTACGCCGTTTTTTCCCGTGGTATAGAACCATTTAAACATGTAACAATAAACTGTTTTCAATATTTCTTTGTATTCTCACAATTGCGTATTGGCTTATTTGTAACACCACTTATAAGAAATTCAAGCATATTTAAGGTGACTCGACTGTTGCTCGAACTTTCTTTACTGTATAAGATTTATACACAATGGCATGATAAATATCAATTATCCAGTCATCCAAGCGTCAATTGTTTGTGCAAGATGAAAACGTTTCCACTCATTCAATCGTGCAGATCGTTTTATGAATGCTCTTTGTTATCTCAAATGCATCCATTAGAGCTATTTTCCTAACGCTTGTAGTTTAAAGGTTTGGTTGGCTTGCTTGCTTTGTTTGTATAAACGTTTACAAAATCTTAATTACAATGCTTAGGCAACATTTACACAATCAAGGCCAACCACACCTTTTAACTACAAGCATTAGGAAATTAGCTCTAATGACGTTTAATTTATTAGTATGCGATGTAGATTTAGACCGAAACAGAAACTTTGCTTTTCCGGTGGCGTGGATTGGCTTAACTGTCCAAGATATATGTATTTAATGATGACGTGTCATAGGAAAGAATAAATTTTATCCTACATTTAGATCAGGACAAATTATTTGAGAAAATAGAATTGACTATATTAGCAAATATACCATGTTTAAGGAATTTATTGATATATTACCTCAGACTTTCACTCACTAAGTATGCATATATAATCAATCCTTCTGACTTCATAAATTTTGTTAGAGAGTCGGCTGAATTAAGACTTTATATAATGAAAATTAATTAATTTCCTTCTGTGAAAATGCATCGCATATACTATAGAAATGAATCCCCTACAGTGAAAATGAAAGTCTAGTATCATTATTCGACAGTAAACATGAATCGCATAACGAAAACAGCATAGTGGAATTTGATTCAATATCAACAAGCTGAATAACAAAACCTGTTTTAAGTTAAACAACATTAATAATTATGTTAAAGGGTACATTTTTCTGCAAATGAAACTTAACTGCTACTTTTAAATATCTTACACGCTCTGTTCGTGAACTATTCTTAATATCTATCTATTTGTGTATCAATTTTGCACCTGGATGGCTGTAGGCGCGATGAAAACCCGTCCGCATCTCATACCTATATCATGAATTTATAAAAACAGTACACATTATATATCATTTCTTATTTTATTCAAAAATCTTGAATTTGTCGTCTGTTTATTTATCATTCTACATCAGAAATTCATCACGGATACAGTAAAATGACACTTTAGGATTCGCACATTACATACACTGATTCTTTCATTCTTTTCTTTTTAATTTTAAATTTTAACCAAAATAAATAACTGCTCTATAGGATAAAGTGATCCTCAAATGACGTTAAGTATGCAATCTTTTATTTTAAAATATTTTAAAATATTTTTAAAATTAGTTAATTTTTATAACCTATTACCAATTATTTGTAAGTGTTATTTTCATGCTCTGTCAAATGTGTTACAGTTAAGTAAAACTACTAAGAGGAAGTATATAGACTTTAGCCTACTATCCAATCCATTTTAGTTATTTCTTATTAAAATGTGTTTAAATTAAAGTAAAGCCATGTTATATAGAGCGAGTTTTAGTTTTGTCTTTTTGTGTACCCTTTTCACGAAATCGTGATCTGTTATGTCAAAATGTTGACAATATTATTATTTTGTGCAAAAATATAAAAGATAATTTATTGATAACAAGGAACTTTACTGTCTTTCATTGGCGCTTCTGTGCGTTTTCATGCTCTTTTGCAAAAGGGTAACATTATTTATACTTTAACAAACATGACTTGATCAATCTTTTTAAATGTCTTTTACAATGTGGTGACTCATATTATAAAAGTGTTTTTGTTTGTATTTTCAAATTGGTTAACAAATTCTTTATTGCACTAGATAGTTGTAAACAAATAACCATTCTATATAGGTTTATTGCTGTGCGTTTTCATGCCCTTTTGCAAAAGGGTAACATTATCTATACTTTAACGATCATGACTTGATCAGTCTTTTAAGTGTCTTTTATGATTTTTGTCTTGAGTCAGAATTTTTTTCGCGCGAACAGTTTTTTTTTAGTTTTTCGACGCTATCATTCAAATTATGTTTTTCAAAATTTAACACTATAAGGTATGGGGAATATCTGGATTCAGAATATGTTTTTTTTTTGTCATCTGCTTGACCACAATATTTTTTTTCATCAAATTGGGGATCAGAATATTTTTTTTTTAGGAAAAAACCATAACCCCCCCCCACTTGAAGTTAAATGGTCGTTCCCTTATACATTGTTTTATTAATTTTCCATTTACTATAACTTTGCAGATATCTGTTTTCTCCGTGTACTGTTTGTTATTTTTCACTAATTACTGTTTAAACCTCACGTTATATTGCTAAAGGTTTTGATTCTGTGACGTCAGCTATTTTAGTTTGTCCCAAATGACATTGTAGTAGGATTGTGAGATATTAATCTAATCCTACATCCCACACCATCCATTTTATTTTAATAATCGCATGTCACTTACTAGTACTTATATTAAAGATTATTATGTCTATTTATGTAAACGCTTCTTTCAGAAAATGACAGAATATTGCTTATATATCTATTAAAAGTTCCCAAATGTAAAGCATTTTCTAGTAAACAAGTTATATACACTATTTTATTTCAGGATAAATGTAACATGGTTAATATCGATCGCATTAAATAAACAATGATAGCTGAGAAAACTAACACGAGGTTTCATAGAGAAGAGGTATAGGAAATCTTAATCTATAATTCTAATTTCTAATTTGTTTTAATATTAAATGGGTGGGGTTATTGGGGGAGGGGGTTGCGGTGGAGGCATTCTAGTTAGATTCTAAATTGCTCGAAAAAAAAATAATTTATTACCTCTCTCTTTCAGCTTTCAGAAGAGGAATGAGAAAACATCTTTCCTTTGAAAATCAAGAAAAACAAAACTCAGTGTTGTTTTAAATGAAAATGTTGTTCCTATATGTTATTGAAAAAATACATCTTTTTCATTAATGTAAACAAAAATGGGTTCGAAGAAAAAAAACAATGCTCCCAACCCCCATCCCACACACACAAAAGATGCATGATCGGTTCCTAGATTCATATTTTGTTTGGTTTATAGTAAAGTATGTAGAGAAATGTATTCGGTAAAAAGGAAAGCAAGCGGGAAATTACCAATTAATAAACAAATCCTCAAAGATAAAATATGACAACATTTATTGAATTTCATGTTATATTGTAGCGGAAATGGTTGATGATTTTTGACAGATTCAGTAATATGCGTAGTTTTCCAACGATGAAAAAAGATTGATTTAATAACAAGCAAAAAATGGAACTAAAAGAGTCATTACTTCTCAATATCTATAAAGCCTACGTCATATTTACATGTTAGTACAGCACTTTGTGCAAAATACATTTAACATGGTTTTTGTGAATCCAGATATTAAGGATTTTCAAGTATACACTTTAATTGTTTTGTATAATTTACATGTATCTTGCCTTTGAAGGCCACAAGGATACTTTTGAAATAAGTCAGAAAACTATATTTACGTTATTCTTTTCTGATCAGAAAATTCGGCAATATTACGAAACCCTCTTTTCAAATTACTCACCAAATATATCTATTCTATTAACGTTTCAAGTTTAACGTAAAAAACACTGTTGTGAAATATTTATGACGAACGATATGAAAATAGTTGAGAATAATTCCATTTGAAAGTCAATATTCTTTTTTTTTTTTTTTTTATGTCATTGAACACATAATTCATTTATATCTCAGAAATATGAGTTTTCAGAAAATGATTTTTTAGATAAATACCGCAAAGTGCTATCGCAACTTATTAGTTGTCACGTTTTTTAAAGAATATAGAGATAATGCATGACGTAACTTCAATTTAACACAAGTGCGCATGACGTCAAGCTTTTGATTGTATTTCCTGTTCATCTGTCTTTATCTTACGAAATTTACAATTCTTTTAAGAGTAAACCATTATCAGTAACTCAAATATCATAAAAAAAAAAAAAAAGTTTAGAAGCATAAGTGTCATGTTAACTTGAATACAAGAATTATCTTCTGGAACTATGCATAGAATTTTTCCACAAAAAAACGTACGCAATTTTGTTTTCATTTACACGGGAAAAACGGTAGAGGTATAACTACACAATTACTTTACAGTATTGGAGCTTTCGAGAACATTTTTTACACCTTTTAAATGCAAAAATTGACGACTTGTTCTCGATTTTTCATTAATGAACCTTTATATGATTTTACTGGTGTAAACTGAGAAAAACTGTTTAAAAGTGGAATATTGTTTTATCAAATTGTGTATGTATATATACTAAAATTCAAATTTGTTTTTGATATAGCCATTACGACTTTCTTTCGGTATTTCATATAGAAAGGCACGAACATTTTTATCCGAATTTGGTAACTGAAAAAGTCAATAAAGATATCACGAAGCACACCATTTTATGCTTTCTTAACGCTTTGTTTTGGGCGTACCTGATAAAAGTTATATAGTTAAGAAACAAATGTCAAGTGTGCTGATATCGGTAGCAAGGTTACAATTCTCAAGTTTAATAGTTTTTTCTGGGTTTAGTAATAGTTTCCTCGCTAATATTAAGGATTCAATAAAATTGAAGAGAACAACATCTAATTATTTGTAATTTTAGGAATAAAATATTTTGACAAGTAGTCAAACCCGCATACACAGAATTTCTTAGTTCGATGTTTCCATAGGATCTAAAGAAAGCTGAAAAATATAGAAAGACACGAAACATCACGAAGGAATACACACACCATACTCTGAAAAATAAAAATTTTGAATGTGTCGGTTTTGGGGGAGTGTGTTGAACTTTTAGTTCTTCAGAAAACGTCTATTGGTGTAATACTCTATCTATAGTTACAAATGTAGTAAGCGGAGCTCTTTGAATGCAAAAATTCTCCATGGCGTCATGTTTCTAAGTTCTAAAAACTTTTTAAGATTAAGAAATTCCCCAATGTGTAATGTTTCCCTGATCTAATCTACAAAAAAGAGCTCTTTTTGGTGGCAGCTATTACAATTCTAAACAAAGTTTTTTTGCGTAGAAATCACACTTTGTCATGTTGTGGCATCATGAAATGCATTCGTGATAAAACATCTTACTAATAGTTCTACAAAAACTTAAATAAAAACACTAAGATTATTGAAATCAAAGTGGTACAAAATGCCAAATGTGTAGGCAAAACTTATCTGTAATACATTTTTTTTGTCGATTATGAAACAGTTTTCCTCTGTATTACATGTAGGTGTTAATGGATAATGTGTGTACTAGTGATAAGATGTCTTACTGCTAAATAAACCGCAAAGATCGGAAATAGAAACTCGGGGCGAGGTTAAATGCCTGGAAAAGGTCATAAATTAAAACTTGTTTTCTTAGAAACGACAAACAGAAAGTTACTTTGGAGATAATATTTCATCGGTTATTAATAAGGTTTGATTGATAGCTTTTCATCATTGAAAAAGAAACAAGAACATTAATTATATTTTTGATATATATGATGAAATTGATCTGATATTGGTAACTTAAAAGTTTTTTTCTTAATAACGACAAGATTTTTCTATTTAGAAGTTATGGATTGAAACGAAAAACTAGTTAAACATCAACAGTATTTACATCCACGAAGAAAAGTAACTAAATATACGAAATAATGAAAGTAATGACACAAAAAAATTAAAAACAGTCCTTTGACTGTAATTACCGTTTGCTCTTTACAGAAGTAGGATACAAGGAGATAATATTCGTATTCTATACGAATACAAAATCAGCTTATTTTGTGAATTCTACGTCAAATGGCATATTGCAGGAATTATATGTTTATCTTTTATATGCATTGAAACTATAGAAATGTATGCACGACTATGGTCTGTGATATTAGTCCTTTTCAGTTATGAGGGATTTGATTGGCCTAGATGTGATAAAGGAAGTCAGTATATAGTGTGTTTATGATTTTTAATAATAGAAGGAATGAACATGTCAGATGTATTCATATTCAATTTTACTTGTTTTAAATAAATACAATAGCTTGGACACATTCATGATAAGTCAACGCCTTTGCATATTCGACTCCCCTCCCCCAAATCAGTTGAAAAATAAATAGTATGTTAATTGGACTTTGGGAGAAATAGCCCTCTTATTAGATAGCATATTGGACTTTGGGAGAAAAAGTCTCTTATTAAAAAGCATATTGGACTTTGGGAGAAAAAGCTCTTGCTTAATTGGTACGGGGAAATTGTTCTTTCTTACTAGTTTTCTGTATATAAAAAGATTATTTGAAAATATGTAATTGTACTTAGGTTAAAGAAATGTTTCTCCAAAAATAATGAATAAGGAAATAACGTTAACGAGACAGGAAAATAGCAAAAATAAAAACAACAAAAAACACCAACAACAAAAAGACATATAAAGGACAACACACAGTTTTCAATAATAGACAGGTTTCTCAAATTATGCAATATATCCAGATTCAGACCGTGTAAAGGTTATATAAAAAAACACAAAACCTGTATTAATTTACTAGTTAACGTTGAGACAACTGTTTTGTATTGTAATACTGGATTATATAAACTTGCTTAATGAAAACTATTTTTTTGCCAAAAAGAGCTATATTTTAAAATCATTATTTACAAATAATTTATTAATTTACGTCGATACAATGTCTATGTAAACATATCTGGCTTCAATTTGATCATACTGGAACCTGCACAAATACGCTGTAAAAATACACATCATTATCGCATCTAACCGTAAGACGTGTGACGTAACACACGCTTTAGACAAGTCGCAAGAGACACTTATTATACATGTATAACCATGTAATATTGTAAATGTTATTATATGATAATCAAATTGTTATGATTAATGCAGACGTGTATATTGTTTTGAAAAACCATGTGACTCTAAATGCAAATAGTATTTAATAATGTAGATTTAGTCAAAACCATGTGACTATCGTCGAAGCTTGTTACTCTAATATTATTAAAATAAATTGAAAATGGAAAAAGAATATAACCTCCATCAAGACTGTCATCCTGTTACATTGCTAGTCAAAACAATGTATAGAAAAAAAAAAAAAAAAACTCTTGGGAAAGAATTTAGAGAGTATAGTGAATGAACAAAAATCTTTATTCATTTAATGAGCCAATCGCTCCATTTCAATAGTTTTCATCGAAAACATTAACATAGAAATATATTTCAAGTGCAATACATTTATTTTCAAATGGTAAAGACAGCTTATCTAGAGTTGCAAGCTTCTAGTAGATATAACCACGTGATTGACACGTGATTAGCTTTGCATCAAAGGCTAATAATTCTGTGTTAGTTTGTATATTCATAAAAAAAAAACAACACTGTATGATATTGTTATTACTATTGTTTTGTTAAACTGTAAATATATGATAATAAAATTGTTTCACATCATTTTTTCTTTTGGTTTATGATATGATATAAAATAGAATAATTGTTGTAAGATGAATAGAACTACTAAGACTTAAGTTGGTTTCAAAACTGTAATCCTACACTTATTCAGGTTTTTAAAGTTGCCTTCATATTGCAACAAACGGTTGAAAAATCCTACAAAAACTAACAATGGCAATGATCTTATTTAGAATTTAAACAAAAATGGTTGTACTGAAGAGGCGGCTCTATACATAATATCAAAAGAGAGGCGAAAGATACCAAAGGGATATTCAAACTCATAATCGAAAACAAACTGTATGTTCACTGGTGTTAATATGTCCTTTGATTGAGTTAAGCTATTTCAGTTGATATTTTATAGTGTGTCTTTCTATGTTGTGATGTTACACTATTGTTTCAGAAAAAGGGTGAAGGTTTGGTACCATTAAAACGTTTAAACCCGCTGCATTTGTTTGCACCTGTCCTAAGTCAGGAATCTGATGTTCAGTAGTTGTCGTTTGTTGATGTGGTTCATAAGTGTTTCTCGTTTCTCGTTTTTTATATAGATTAGACCGTTGGTTTTCCTTTTTGAATGGTTTTACACTAGTAAATTTTGGGGCCCTTTATAGCTTACTGTTCGGTGTGAGCCAAGGCTCCGTGTTGAAGACCTATAATGGTTTACTTTTATAAATTTTGACTTGGATGGAGAGTTGTCTCATTGGCACTCATACCACATCTTCTTATATCTATTGACAATGCCAATGCATGGCATAACGATCAAAACATATACAGTAGTATACAAAACTCAACACAAAATACTAACCTCTTAACAGTATAAATAATCTGTATGATATGATATTTGGGATCACAACGCGGTACGTGTTTCTAATACAGATTTTACATGCTTTGTTCGAGAGCTTTATTAGCATGATTAGAGTATAAAACATTTAAGATCATAAAAACTATGAAGGCGAACACAGTCTAAAGTCAGCTTTGCCTCACTGTATGGCAAAATGAAAATTACAATTTATTACTTTTTTGTGTCCGAAGGGTTTCTGGATCTATCTTCATCAGGAACACTCGAAACCAAAAAAAACTTAAAAATCACGGATGTGTAAGACGCACAATTTGTGAAGAGTAATATTACTCAAAATGGACCTAATTCATGTTATGTAATCACACTATTTTTTAACTCGAAATAAAAGAAATTATAATTTTGCGCCTGTCCCAAGTCAGGAACCTCTGGCCTTTGTTAGTCTTGTATGTTTTTTTTTTTTAAATTTTGGTTCATTTATATGTTTCGGAGTTTAGTGTGACGTCCGTTTTTGCTGAACTAGTACACATTTTTGTTTAGGAGCCAGCTGAAACCCGCCTCACACATAACCCCACACCTCAGGCCCCCAAAAAAAAAAAATTTTGACCCCTAAAATACCTTCATTTAAAGCAAAAGACACTAAATTTTACCAAAAAGCAAAAACACCCAAAAACAGCAAAAAACTTTGCTCCCAAAATAAAATTTTTACTTTTTATAAAAACCTTAAAACACCCCAAAAAAAAACAACAAAAAATTTCAAAAACAAAAATAAAAAAGGTCGGAGAACACACCGTGAAAAATTCTGTGGGATTTTCTAGAAAAAAAATCAATTTTACTTTAAAAATGAAACAACCTACAGCTCCCGATTTATCAATGGATATACCATTATATCCAGAATTACCTACAGAAGATGGACAAAATTATAGACTACAAAAATAACAGAAATAGAAAAACATTAATAAATGAGAGATAAACGTAAATCACTATACAAGAAATATAAACGCGGAGTCAATGTTACTGATGGTGTCGATACAAGTTTAATTTCGACTTCCGTTGTTTTAGCTGGTATAGGAATAGCTTTTCCTATCTTGCTTCCAATACAGATTACAGCTATTGTATGTGGAAGTTTAGGAGGTTTAATTAAATTTGCTAGACGCAAGTTAACAACAAAATCAAAAAACATTATGAAATTAAAACAATGGCAGAATGTAAATTAAACAGTATAAAAGATTTGATATCAAAATCTTTAACTGATGGACAGATAAGTGAGAATGAATTTAAATCAGTTTTGGATGAATTGGAAAATTACAACAAAATGAAAGAAAATATACGTACAAAACAAACACAAACAGTATTGAATGACAGCGAAAGAAAGAAATTGATAGAAGACACAGAAGCTAGAGTAAGAAGTGAATTAAAAAAAAATGGAAAATATCTAATTTTTTTAACAAAATTACAATAGTTAATGACCCTCCCCAATGTATGAACTATAAAAATTTTGATGTAAAAATGGCTGAAGGAGGTGTTGAGTTTGGAAATCCTTTATTTGATCGTGATGATTATGATGAAGAAAAAGAAACTACTTTTCGAAATGATGAAGAATTTCAAAGTTCTATAGACAAGGAAACTGAGGTATTAAGAGATTTATCAGAAAATGACACTAAAATTCGCGAAAAGAAATTACCGAAAAATGATAAAAGATTTTATAACGAAAATAATGAATTATATTCAAACAAAAATTACAAAGATTTTTTACCAAAGAAGATTTTAATGGAAGAACAATGTTGTATGTAAAAGATGAATATGGTAGGAAATTGCATTAACATATTACCAAAAGGAGTATTACAATTTTACAAATTTAGCACTCTTCAAAGAGAATACGGTGTTAATTTTGTAAGAGATGTTTTAGGTGTAGATGATTATAAACTTCCTGAAAGAACAATAGAAGGTAGAGCAGAGTTTCAGAGAATGTTAAATGAAGGTCCAATTCGTGAACTCAATAATATAGAAATTCCATTACAAGAAATATCTACACAACAAGAAGGAGAAGAATTATTAGAAACAGCAAGTAATACCGAAACATCTGTGAAAGAAATAGAAACTTCTTTGTAGAAGCAGGAGTATCTTACAAAGAAATGGAAACTCAAACAGATATTACAAAAGAGAGATGGATGGTATAATCAGTGCAATGACATCAGTAAAGAAGAGATTGCAAATGAATTAGCAAAACTGAATGAAACAAATAAAGACTTAGCAAAAGAAAATACTAAATTAGAACAAGCTAAAGAAGACAATGATGAATTTCAAATAAATAGAATAAGTAGTCGAATAAGAGAGTTGGAATCTGAGAGAAGTGCAAGACTAGAAGTAATTAATATTAATAAAGAAAAACTACGTAGCCAAGTAAACAGAATTAAAGAAACAATAAATAAAGTGTTATACGAAGACAAAACATTAGGTGAAAGAATTAAAACATTATTCAGAGAACAAGGAATTACAATAGCTAGTATTTTAACCGCTTTTGGAATGATTATTGGTGTTATTGTTGAGACATTTACTGGTGGAACTACTTTTCTCCTTCTCCTCCTCCTCCACCATCAAAAGGTGGTGTACAAGACTGGATAAAAAACAATTAAAAATCTTGGAAAACTATTATCTTTTCTTGCAGGAAAATTAGCAGCTGCATTACCAGGTATTATAGGTTCTATTGTATCTTGGTTATTGTCTGCAACAAAAGACGTAGTAAATTGGTTTGCAAACAACTTATGGGCTTTGCTTGTTTTGGTTGTTGGTTTATTGTATGCTGCTGCTAGGAATATTTAAAAAATAAATTAATAAATTTTATAAATAATAAGTGCTGTAATACCTAATACAATACTTCCAAATATTATTGCTTTTTATTATCTTCGTGTTCGTCATATTCATTTTTTGTGTTGGTTCTATTTGAACTGGTTCTGATTTTTTGGTTCTGATTTTTTTGGTTCTGATTGAGATTGTTGAATCGGTTTTGGTTTATTTGGTTGGAAATCGACAGGATCGAGACCGGTAAAATCAAAATTTTTATTATTTAAATCATCATTTAAACCGAGTGTTTGATTTTCTGTTGCAATTACAATTTTGTTGTTATAACCAACAATGGTGTCAATTTGTAATACCATATCACTGGGAGACATATATAAACCAAGTCCATAAGCATAATCAACTTTACTTCTTGCGTATTTTAAAACATTTTGATAATTTTTATCTGAGTGGGTAAATCGATAGGACTATTAATAACATCTTGTACATTTGCTAAGAATTGTTTTGTGCATCAAATCCTGTTCCTACTTTTAATATTTCTACCCTTGTTTGAGATTGTGCCCTAATAATGCCCATACAAACATTCTAATAATTTCATTGATACGTTCAATACCTGCTTTTGTAAAACCCTCTGATTTATCTAATATAAATGTTGTCCAAGCCATACTTATATCTTTTGTATGACGAATTGTATCATGAATATTAAAGAAGGACCATCCCTGAATGATGATATCTGTATTCACCACTTGGTTTATAATATTCAGAAAAGTTCCTAATCCTTTAGATGATGATTCTACTTTTGTCTCCAATCTGTATTTGGAGAAACATCAAATTCATTGCATAATTTTTGATATGCAGCTTTGTCATATGGGTTTTGTAATAACAGAAAGAAGAATCTGTTGGTAAAGGTGATTTAAGTTCTTTAAAATTCTGGCAATGCAATAATATAAGTGAAATGTATAAAGTGATTTAGTAAGATTTGAAGTGTTTTGTATATGGTTATTGTAGGAAACACCACATCCTGTACTTGCACACCAGACTGCAAAGTTTAACTGACATTGCCACCAATCAAACGAAGAATGAATCCATGTATTCCATGGTTCGTTGGTGTGTAATGATGGGTTTTGATATTTTGAAATAAATCGGGAAAGCTGTTTTAAAGTTTTCTTTTTGATTTACAAATATTATTTGATCGACAAGATTTATATCTTTTAGAATACTTAACACTTGGATTATATGATACATTTGGATTATATTTAAATTCTTTTGTTATCATTTTTTATATTAAAATGTACCACACTATTTCAAATATTGATAAGACAATTAACTTACAACAATACATTGATAACAGAGATGGAAATAAACGTATTGGTTTAAAATCTATAAGATATAGTGTAGGTTGGTATAATGTTTATGGTGGAGTTATAAGACAAACAGGAGAAAGACTTCATAGGATTAAAGATGGTTATTATAGTTTCCAACAAATAGCGGATGAATTTAAAAAAAGATATTGTATTATCCGTAAATGAAACAAATGGTATTGCGTCATTAAACACTCCTATTGAGTTAAGGATAAATGAAGATTTGAAAAATATGTTAGGATTTAATAATGAACGTAAATTCGAACCTAATGAATTACATTATGGAAAAAATTTGTAGATTTTGCTATCCATAAATCATTGTATATCCATTTGGAACAAGTTAGCACTTCTTATAATTATCTTGATGGTATGCCGAGTACTTTGTTGGCTGTTGTTCCAGTTGAAAATAAAGAGTTTGGGGATATTATAACAATAAGATTTGAGAATCCGGAATATAAGTATTTGGTAAATGGTGATATAACAGAATTGAAATTAGAAATAAGAGACGAAAATAATAAAAGATAATTAATAATTTACCAATTAATTGTGTTTTAGAAATTGTATAATTTATTTAATAAAATGAGCATACTTGGTGTCAAGAAAAAACACGTAGATACATCGGAAATAAAAAAGGAAATATTAAATATGGAGAGTGAGCTTCGAACAATGGATACTAAGGATAAAGATTTACGCCGGAGTGTCGCTGCCCTAACCATCAGAGTTTTAAATGTTGAAAATATAGTTACTAATATTAAAAATAAACCAGACAGAAAAATAATAAGTATAAATGCTGGAATTGATGGTTCAATACATACAAATCAAATGTTTAATTTTGGTGATGGTGGTTATTATGTAATGAACTTTCCAGGACAAATATTGGGTATGGGTTTAGTAAGTCTGAAAACAAACACAGATGATATAGCCGTTATGATGACTGTTAATAATAATGAGCCATATGGTTACGGAATAAGTTTGGGTAGTAGTGTCACACACAGTTATTATAACTTTAATACACCTTTTGAAGTTAAGGCTGGAGATATAATAGGTTTTGTTAGTAAGAGTGATAATTCTGCATGTATCAATACTCTAGTATCAGCGGTAATTGAATTATTTTTATAACAAATTTAATCCTTAAAATGTCGGCATACGGAAACAAATTAAATCCTTACAGAAAATAAGAGAACCTCGTGGTGTGAAAGGTATTTGTCAAAGTGTAGTAATAACTAATAATCCTTCAACTATTGATCAAAATCAACAGCTATTAGTGAGATTCCCCAATCTAAGCAATAATGATGTTATTGTTCCAGGAACAACAAGATTAGCATTTGAGATAGATCTTGCATCATCTACAGACGACAATGCAACCATATATCCAAACATAGGAAGAGCAATTATAGTTAAAAAACAACAATTCGTATAAGTGGAAATGAAATTATGTCAATTGATGATAGTGATATTTATCATTGTTATACCGATTTGTGGAAATCTTCATCTGAACGAACAAATATGGCATACCAAGGTATTGGTGAAGCAAACATGTTAAAACACAGAGTTGGTGTAGGTGATAAAGCAAATGATACGGGTGATGAAGCAATTGCATTAGCATATAAAACAGATTTTGTATCCCACTTGATTTTGAACTATTAGAAACTCATATGCCTTTTATCAATCAGGTCTTGGTGATAGACTTGAATATGAACTTACATTTAATAATTATAGCAACGTTATTAAATCTACAGATATAGATGCAAGTTACACAATTAAAAACATTTGTTTAGAATTTGATATGGTTTCCGATGCAGAATTAGCAAGACAGATAAGACAACAAGTTGATGGTAAGATGGTTATTTTGTACGATAGAATACTAAGACATAGAAAAATAACCAAAACAAATCTGATACATTGTGGAATATCAATTTAAATGTTCCAGCTAGAAGTATGAAAGGAATTCTAATGTTGTTCGAAGATCCTGAAAGAACAAGCACTGAAACTTATTATAATCCTAATATAACAAAAGTAGAAATGACAATAGAAGGTGTTCCAAATCAGCTATACAGTCAAGGAATGAAAGCATATCAACAATGGGATGAAATAAATAAATTCTTTGCTTTAAATTCTAAAAGAAATAAAGAAACAAATATACTTGCAAAGATTTAAATTTATCTCATACAACATTAGAAAAATATCTCACAACTAATTATGCATTATGGTTAGATTTACGTTCAACAGATGATAACTCATTACACGGTTCAGGTAGAAGAATTGAAAATGCCTCTGAAGGTATAACAATCCAAATAACTAAAACAGCAGGAGCAAATAAATCAATAAATGTTTATCTGTTTGTAATCCAGGATGCACAAATTAATTTTGAAGATGGCAGATTTAAAAATGTTGATTACTAGTAATTGCTGTCTTGACGAACAAGTTCTGCAATCTTATTCCTTTCGGTAATCAATTCACTTATTTTTATTTCCAATGTAGTTTTTTCTTCATTCTCGTATGTTCTTTTCGTTGTCAATTTTTTGAGTTTAGTCTTTGCACTAACTTTTTGTCTTGTTAATCTCAACCAAATCCGTCTTTTGTTTTTATCACCAAAATCTTCTTTAGCTTTGTTTATTCTATCGGTCAACAATTCAATTTCCTTTTTTGTACTGTTTATTTCTGTATCTTGTAAATTTATCGTATTATTATGTTTTGCTAACAACGTTTCTAATTTTCTAATTCATCCGACACTTTAACTAAATTACATCTTCTCAATTCAGATTCCATTTTGAATATGAACATGTCACAATTAGGTAGTTAAGATAGTGTTTACTGCAACTAAGGAGTTGTTTCTGTATCTAAGTAAGTATTTATTGAAACTAAGTACGTGTTTACTGCAACTAAGGAGTTGTTTACTGTATCTAAGTAAGTATTTATTGAAACTAAGTAAGTGTTTACTGCAACTAAGGAGTTGTTTACTTTTGTAAAAGTGTAACTAAGCAAGTGTTTACTGCAACTAAGGAGTTAATCAATAATCCAATTACAGAACTGTTGATATTTTTACATTCCATCTATCATTGTATCACTTACAATTTAAAAATTCAGTCATAGTATTGATTATTTGAGTAAAGATAATAAAATGGAGAGAATTATCAATTATCATTTAATTCAATACTAGTTCTCATCTTCTCTTATTAATGTGATAAAATGCTCAATGGGGTGTATTGTTATTCTTTGTGATAATAAGTTAGTAAATATTAAAGTATTGATGTGAAGTGTTGTATTTTATTGAAATAATTATTGCTGTATCATTTGATCCTTGGGATCATTATTATTTAAAATGGATAACTCATTAAAATTGAAAGAAACTTGATATTTTATAGCCTTGATAACATATTAAGCAATTGAGGCATTTAAATTTCTTTTGTTATATAGGTTTTATAAAAGTGTTTCTAAAGTAAGTGTTTAATTCAATAGGATATGACTTTTAAATAAACTAAATCGATCATTGTAAATATTTACAGGTACCTAGAGATTTAAAACTTAGTCATCTGTAATTCTTGATCATAAAACCCACCTTTAATTTCTTCGCCTTTTAAATCAATTATTCTATAAGTAACAGGGTTTGTATTTAAAACTTTTCAATTACAAATATTTCTTTGGTCCAACGAGTAGTATAACCCTTTTCAAATTTACCTTTCTTTTTGTTATTCTTACTCTAGCACCTACTTTGAGTTTAGGTTTTTAATTTTCTCTTTCTTTTCTGGATATAAATTTTTATACACGGTTAATTCATTTTCTAATTTACTTGCTTTAACAGGTGTCATTTTAATTGAAGAATGTACTGTATTATTATAATTTTAACTAATTTATCCAATATATCATAATATTTAAAAGTTTCATTAGCAGTAAAGTATTTAAACATATGTTGTTTCATTGTACCTATCCAGCGTTCCACCACGCTGCTCTTTTCCTCATTCTCAGTTGAATATAACTTTATGTTATTATCTTTTAACAATTCTTTTACTTGTCGATTATAAAATTCAGATCCTTTATCCGACCAAATATACATTGGTTTTCTTTCTTTAAATAATGTTTTAAATGCTTCATTTACTGTTACTCCTGTTTTATTTTTAATGGAACTAACCAACCATTTTACTAAAAATATCTATAGCTGCTAATAAATATTTATAGTGTTTATTTTGTTTTGAATATTGTTGCATATCTATCAAATCAACCGCCCATGTTTGATCTATTGAATTGACATAAACACGTCTTTTAGAAAAGATTTTACAACTCTATGATGTAATTCATCTGCTAATTTATTTGTTAGATTTATTTTAGACATTTTAAATATAACTAAAATTGTTTCTTAAAAATGGAGGCAAAAAGGATAAAATTTTATCCAAGCAAGGAGATTCATATAAACTTGTTTTGACAAAAAATATAAACATAAAGCAAGTATTTATGTATTTAATTATAAAATTAGTCTAAAGGATGAAAACCAGAAACATTTACAAATGCTTTTGATCACATGATAGATTATTCTATAAAAGATTACCCTAATGGAAGAATTAAAATAGTACCTATTCATGAAATCATAATTGCTAAACATAAAAGCTGGCCTATAAGAACATATAATACAGTTAAAAGTTATTCATGGATCAAATGGAAAGATTATTAAATAGTGCTGAAGAATTAAATTTAGAAGAAGTTATTTTTGAAGTTACTATTATACCCAATAAAAGAGGAAAAGGTAAAGCTTTAAAAATATTAGATGCAATAAATAAAAGTAGTATCATACAAATAAAAATAATGATACAATATGTTTAGCAAGAGCAATTGTAACTTCTTTAGCTTCAAACAAGTTGTTAGAAAATTTTACAAACTCACAATTAAAACACATTAAAAAGGGTAGACCATTACAAAAAGAGTTGCTGAAAATTTACATGAACAATCAGAAGTAGAAATAAAAAAGAAGGAAATGATTTGGAAGATTTAAAAATTTTGAAAATTATCTTGATATGAGAATAATTATTTTACATCAAATAGTACAGAACATATTTTATATAATGGTAATGAAGAATACAACGAACAAATATATTTATATTATCATGATGAACATTTTGATACAATAACAAACATAACAGGATTTTAGCAAAACGTAGATTTTGTAAATTATGTTTAATTGGTTATACTGAACAACATACATGTAAAGATAATACAGTAACAACTATTAGAAAACAACTTGTTTGTGAAAATGTAATAAAACATATACAGGTAAAACCATAAATGTGGTGAAAAATATGTTTAATATGTTACGAAAATACACGGAAAGTAATGAAGAACACTTATGTTATATGAAACCATCAGTACCAAAACAAGTAAAAATAATAAATATATATATTTTGATTTTGAAGCAAATCAAGAAACAGGAATACATATAATGAATTTTTGTATAGCTTACGATTTAGAAAATATTTACTGTTTTAAAAATAACTATGTAAAAGTATTTAAATGTGATTTCAATATTGATGATTTAAACTTGTTAGAATTAGACATAGATGATTGTTTTAGTGATGTAGAAAAATTAAATATGAAACAAATTCTGTAATAGACAACTTTTGTAAATATTTCATAAGAGACAAATTTAAAGACTACACTTTTATTTCACATTATGGAAAAGGTTATGATATGCAACCGATTTTAGGATACATTGTAAAAATAAAATTGAACATAACATAATTTCTTCTGGACTAAAATTAACAGCTATGTTTATTAAAGGAATAAATTTAAGATTTATAGATTCAATAAATTTTACATTGTGTGGATTAGCTGCTTTCCCAAAAACATTTGGTTTTGAAGGTAACAAAGGATACTTTCCACATTATTTTAATACAACAGAAAACCAAAAATACAAAGGTAAATATCCTGATAAAAATATTATGGTTTTGATACTATGACTACCAAAAATAAAAAGAATTTGACAAATGGTATGAAACAAAAAAGATAAAAATTTAAATTCTATAAAGAAATATTTTATTATTGTTTTTGGATGTTTTAATTTTGTCAAAAGGTTGTACATTGTATAAAAATTATTTTAAATATAACCAATAATTGTATTGATCCATTTCAATATATTACAATTGCTCAATGTTGTACAAAATATTTAAAACATTAATGTTAACAAATGAAACAATTGGAATTCACAAAAGATGACAATTAAAGAAGTACATTCACAAAAATCAATACAATGGTTAGAGTATATTTCTTTAGAATATGGTATAATGATTCAACATGCTAAAAGAGCAGGTGAAAAGAAATTATTCATTAATAATAAATGTTATAAAGTCGATGGTTATTATTATGATAGAGAAAATAAAATGCGTAATGTTTATGAATTTTTGGATGTTATTGGCATGGATGTACAAAATGTTATAGTCCTGAAGAAATATGTAAAAAGATAGAAATAAAAAACTATGAAAGAGTTATATGACCAAACTAAAGAAAGACTTAAAACTATTGAAGATTATCTAAAACCAAATGTAAAATTCATACAATATGGGAATGTGAGTTTGATCAACAAAATATCCTGAAGTTGATCCACATTTAAAACCTATTGATAAAGAGATGCATTTTATGGAGGAAGAACAGAAACTATTCAATTATACAATAATCTTTCTGATTTAAAAGGTAGATATGTAGATTTTTGTTCTCTGTATCCATCAGTAAATAAATATTGTAAATATCCTATAGGACATCCTATTACATATACAGATATTTCTGTAGATGATTATATAAAAATAATTATTTCGGAATAATGAAATGTAAAATATTACCACCTAAAGGATTGTATCACCCTGTTTTACCTTATAAACAATTAACTAGTGATAATACACATAAATTACTTTTTGGATTATGTAGAACATGTATGAATAAAATATCTTTTAAATGTAAACACATAGATGATCCTACTTTAAATAAACATGATAAAATACATGAAATAAAAAGATGTAAAGAATGTAAAAATATTAAAAATGAAAATGTATACATTCTAATGAGGAAAGAGTTATAGTAGGAACTTGGTCTACAATAGAAATAGATAAAGCAATAGAAAAGGTTATAAATTACAAAAATATATGAACTAGAACATTTTGAAAAACATCTACAGATATATTTAAACTTTATGTAGATACGTTTATGAAATATAAACAAGAAGCTTCAGGATGTAAATGTGATCCTAAATATTGTAAACCTGATTGTGAGAACGATAAAGAATGTAAAACCAAAATACAATATATCATAGATAATGCTGCTTATAATCTAGATATTGACAAAGTTAAACACAATTCGGGATTAAGATTTATAGCTAAAATATGTTTAAATAATTTATGGGGACATTTTGGTATGAGAGATAATTTTACACAAAAGAATATTGTTTTACTTTAGAACATATAACTAAAATAGTATTTAATGAAAATATAAAGATATAAGTACCATGATATTAGATGAAAATATTGTATTAACTGAATATAAAGAAAAGAAGAATATTCTAAACCTAATCCAAGTGTAAATGTTTATATAGCTTTATTTACAACAGCACATGCTAGATTAAAATTATACGAATTATTAAATATTCTACAAGAAAGAGTTTTATACATGGATACAGATTCTTGTATTTACAATGATGATGGTTCTGAAGCATGTAAAAAGTAGAAAATATGATGGGAAGTAAATTAGGTGATTTAACAGACGAAATTGTTTCAAAACACAATGCTAATCACATAAAACAATTTATATCTGCTGGTCCAAAAGATTATTCAATGAAACTAGATACAGAAAAACTAGTTAGCTGTTGTAAAGGTTTTAGATTAAATGCTGAAGTTGAAGAAAAGATTACATTAGATAAAAAATAAAAATAGTTACTGATGAAAATGAAAATATGAAACTGTAAAATATGACAACATAAAAATAGGAAAAGATCATCAACTTAAAACAGTTAAACAAGTTAAAGCTTATGATTATATGTTTGATAAAAGAATGGTATGTTATGAAAATGAAAATCTAATTAGAAGTTTTCCTTATGGATATTAAAAATATATAATTTAAATTTTATTTTAAAAATGATTGAAGCTTATACCGAGAAAGATGATCCTTATGCTAGAGTTATATTAGGAAAAATAAAATTATCAAATTATCAGATATGTTGTTTAAGAGATGATGGAGAATGTCCTTTGACATCAAAACAAATGGAAGTAATGGAAAAGTTTAAAGGTAAAAGTTATCTAAGTTTCCTCCTGGTTGGGATGCTTTCATTAGACCTGACAAAATTTATGAATATGTTTTGAAAAACCATGTCCTGAAATTTAATTTATTTTGTTATTTCTTTATAACCCTCTTTAAAACTTTAATCAAAGGAATAATATTTTTAGATTTAAATGTATCATTTTCTTCAAGGTAATCATCGCTTCGCTCGCTTATTTTAACTTCCAAACAACAAAACCTGTTAAAACCATTCCACCAACAACAAATGCAATTTCTCTATTTTTGATCTTCTGATGGTGTATAAAATCACTTAGTTTAGGTTTGGGTGATAATGGAGTTAATTGTTTACTTGTAATGTAATAGTATTGTTTCATTGCTTGGTCAACATCTTCAAAAGTATGTTCGGCATGATGTTCCTTTTGTAATTGTTCATTGATAAAATCTAATCTTTGTATTCTTCTTTTATTCCAATCTGCTTGTGCTTTTTCTAATTTTTCTATAGCTTTATCATGTCTTATTTTCTCTTCATTTGCATTACTACCCATATGTGAAAATAAATAATTACTCCCGAAAATGCAAAAGCATTTGTTATTGCCCCACCAAGCATCATTGCTAAAGCACTTGCCATTTTATAAAAACAAAATAAAATAAAAATAAGTAAGCAATCAGTTTATTACTTCATGATATCAGCAGGTATAATACCTTGCTTAATCAACATATCTTTTGTTGCCATTGCAAGTAATATATCAATGGATAACATTACAACATCATTTACATTAAAATCTACTTTTGGTGCTGGTCTCCTTAGTACCTTTTACCTATTTCTGCATATCCAACTGTTAACAATGTTTCCACTCCAGCATGATATAACATATTTGCTATTTGTTTTCCGTCTTTTGGTGTTGACATTTTATATATTAAATTTTTAAATTCTCACTTTGTTCGCTCAATTAAATTCAAAAGGATCAATTTCTTTCTTTTGTTTTCTGGTTTTCTGGTTTTGTTATTTCCTTACCCACCACGATTTCTTTAATCATTTTTCTGGTTTCTTACTTTGGTTATAAAAACAATCCCAATCCAACAATACCTATAGAAAAAGTGCAAATTTGTAATCAACTTTGGAACCGGAGTTTCTCTCAACCGAAGGGTTTGATTCACAATCTGTTTCTGTATCAGAATCTTTTGTTATTTGTGGTAAGTCACTTTTTTCACTAGCCATTTTAAATTTTGCGTTTTCTTTTTTTAATTTTTCTTCTTCTTTTTTTCTTAATTCAGCTTTCATTTTTTTTGCTTCTGCACCTTTTTTACCAGCTGCTACTCTTTTTGGGTCTTTTGGTTTGGGTTTTTTGAATATTTCTTTTGAAGGGGACCGGAGTGTATCTCGCTCCGCTCGTTCGCTTCGCTCGCCAGTTTCTTCTTGTTTAGAATTTTCATTCATCATTTTTTATGTCATTATTTTCATCTTTATTTTTAAAATCAATAGAAGCAAGTGGTTCGATATGTCTTGCTGTTGTTAACATTGCAGTAAAAGGAGCAAGATACATTCCATATTTATAATACAGTTCACAACATATGTTAGTTAAACCGTGATTGAGAAAGGATCTTCCTTCAAGTCTTGTATTAGTTTTGGTGGATCGACAACTTTGAAATACTTTGATACACCCATAACATATAAATTTATAAAGAGTTTCCTAATGTCTTAGTCATACTAGCTCCTAATCTAGCTTCATATTTACAGTATAGTTTGTCTATTTGTTCTGGTGTCATTTTGTCAATATCTGACAGTTGTAATTCTTTACCCAAATATTGTTTACTGTTTCCACCAGCAACAACAGATGATAATCTCTCGCGTTTTTTTCTTGTTTATCATCATCAATATTTATATTTTCGACAATATTTTCGCTCAATAATTCTTCGGCATTCATTTTATATGTTTCAAAAACGAAAATAATTTATTTTAATTTTACAAAACTAAATACAAAATAACCCACTAATGATAATACTGCAGTATTTGTTATAATTGTTAATATTTCTAATAGCATTGCTTTTTATTGCTTATATTTGCTAAATTACTAAAGCATTACTAAAGAATTGCTAAAGCATTACTTGAGAATAGCTTAAGAATTGCTTAAAATTGCTAATCAAGTAACCAAAATCGGTAGGTTGATCTGTCTTTAATATTAATTTACGATGTTTCTTTTTTAAGTTCTTCCTTTATTCTTTGTCTTTCTTCTAATGTAGGAATAACATCATTTTCTCTTAGACAATTATCAAAACTATCTCTATCTTTTGTGTAAAACATGCACAACCATTTTGTTTGTTCTCTTAAGTCTTTTAAAACAGAGTTGTATCTCTGTGAAATGACCCACACTGATTGTTCCGCGTGTCTTCCTGAAAATGCAAGCTCAGACAGCATATCTTTTTCTTTGTTAATTCTTTTGTTGCACTGCAATCATCAATGATATATAATGTTGGACAAGTAGCATATTTTTAAAAACATTCTTAGTAGTTCTTGTAGTTTCTCTTCTTCTTTGACAATAGGATTAACAATTATTAGATTTTTGTTTTGGTTTTCTAACATCACCAATCCATTCACGATTTTTGTATGCTTTGTTCCATTGAATTGTTGGACAAAGTATAACTATATGTTTAAAAACCCCACTATATTCTTTTTCTAATAAATCAAGAACAAACTCCGTTTTTCCACACCCAGTTTGTCCACATATAATAGCACAATGTGGATATTTTGGTAATTCGGAGTGTATCTCGCTCCGCTCGTTCGATTCCATTTTTTAAGGAAAAACACTTAATTTTTTTTTTCTAGAAAATCCCACAGAATTTTTCACGGTGTGTTCTCCGACCTTTTTTTTATTTTGTTTTTGAAATTTTTTTGTTGTTTTTTTTTGGGTGTTTTAAGGTTTTTATAAAAAGTAAAAATTTTATTTTGGGAGCAAAGTTTTTTGCTGTTTTTGGTTGTTTTTGCTTTTTGGTAAAATTTAGTGTCTTTTGCTTTAAATGAAGGTATTTTAGGGGTCAAAATTTTTTTTTTTTGGGGGCCTGAGGTGTGGGGTTATGTGTCGCCTCCGAGTGCTGGATTTTCTGGCTGTGTTGAAGACCCATTGATAGCCTTGTGCTGTTTTCTGCTCTTTGGTCGGATTGTTGTCTCTTTGACACATTCCCCGTTTCCATTCTCAATTTTATATATTCATCATTTAAGTCATGTTAATTTTTTACTAACGGTTACAATTGAAACCACGCGGTGTATTTTAACAACTATAACGGTTAAGTTATTTGTGTAAACATGCACGTACAGAGTAATCAAAAGAAAAATAATAGCATGAATTCCGTACGTGTAAAACCTGAGTACTTTTTGGTAACACAACCGTGAACGAGATTGAGAAATAAGGGTAGAATAAAGTTATATAATTACCCTCTGTTATCTCTTGATTTGTTGATTATACGTGATTTTAAGAAATATCACCATTTGAGACGTTTATACAAGATGAATTTTAAATATTTTAGTCTCAAGCATCACTGAACAGACATAAAATGTCGAAATGAAAATATGGTGCAGTAAAATTGGTGCCCTTATTTTATTACAATCTGGATATATTTGATTGATTGATTGATTGTTGTTTGCTTAACGTCCAGTGGCAAATACTTCATGCATAATCAAGACGAGAACACATTATCAATTGATACAATAGTTTGGTCCTGTAATATGCTTCGTCCGGGGGAAGAGCGGCAAATTTGAAATGCCACTTGAAAACGAAGGTATATTCGATAGGGACAGAAATTCAACCTTGCAACTGATCACCAATCATCAAGGAGTTGTTGTAAAGATTTCGTACTTTGAGCGTTGCATTCTCTCTGCACGAAACATCGGATTTAACGTTCCCGTTCTGAATGGACGTGGCAACGTTGGGTTTGGGTAGACTTGATGTTTCTCATTTTGTTGTTTATATATGTAGTAGGTATTTCATCTAAGGCGCAAGTGTTGAAATTATCAATTACTCAAGTTTTTATAAAAACTATGATAAATTGTGTTTATATTTGACAGCATATGTCTTTGTTTAAAATCCACCTACATTACTATGTTTGATAAAACACAGTAGCGAATAACATCTCAGCATTCCCAATATATAGATATAAGAAGATGTGGTATGAGTGCCAATGAGACAACTCTCCATCCAAGTCAAAATTTATAAATGTAAACCATTATAGGTCAAAGTACGGTCTTCAACACGGAGCCTAGGCTCACACCGAACAGTAAGCTATAAAGGGCCCCAAAAATTACTAGTGTAAAACCATTCAAACGGGAAAACCAACGGTCTAATCTATATAAAAACGAGAAACGAGAAACACTTATGAACCACATCAACAAACGACAACTACTGAACATCAGATTCCTGACTTAGGACAGGTGCAAACAAATGCAGCGGGTTTAAACGTTTTAATGGTACCAAACCTTCACCCTTTTTCTGAAACAATAGTGTATGCATATATCAAAGTCATTAATATTTCAGTTCAGTATGATAGAAGAATAAAGAGCCAAGTGATGATTGTCAGTCCATCAGGACTAATGGTAGAGATGTGAACAAAAATGTTTATAGGTCACCATAGGCCTTCAACAATGATCAAAACGCATACCGTTGTGTAAGCATAAAAGGTCCCGGTATCATTAAACGTGAAACAGTTCAAAATAGATTTAAACTACAACAATCAATATCGATATTAATGGCAGAAACTTGTAACGACAGCCACTGGATTGCAGACTCATAATTTTGAACTTGCACATTAAAAATGTAGCGTGATTTAACAATGTGTCGGCCCAGTGATACAGTGGTGAAATAACACAACGTACATGTATTAGAATAATCATAGCAATCATTTTGAAAGTAAAAGACTAATTAGCTGATCGGTACTAAGCGAAGACACAAAAAAAAAAAAAAAAAAATAAATAAAAATAAAAAAATAGCAAGACTAGACAAAAGCCGAATTTAAGATTTTACAGCACTCGCAGTTTCAGAAGACAAGTTTAAAGCAAAAATCAAATATTTGTTTCGTCAGACAAACGCACTTAGCAATGCAAAACCCAAGAATATTGAATAACTAATGAACAATTTACAAGTCCTTTAAAGATATATAACAGATATGCCATTATTCATGTATTTTAATCATGTTGTATGGTACCGAACGGTAAACGTATTTAAAAGAGATAATAACTGTAAAATTTAACGCGATATTGCATTCCATTTAATATTGAGTTACGGTTCTTACACCACGACGGCTAAACTTGGGCAACTTTCATAAATATACATAACAGGGTACTTACATTTCTTTACGGTCCTATGTTTTACATAACGGTCTTTCAATATGTAAATGATATAGGGTAATACCCATTGAATTCCTTTCTGCACGGACGATTTCGGCGCTCAGTATATAAAGAAAATTAAAGGCGCGCTTGACCAATGCGACGTTCGTTACGAGATAGTAAGGATAAAGTTAGTTTGGTATACTATTCCCCACTCTCCCTCCCCATATAACCATCTGATATGTAACTTTCTCGATTCGTATCTACGTGTGTATGGTGAAATTTGATGCATTTATGTATGGATGATTGTATATATATATATATATGTTAAAGATGTTATAATTAAAGGCGATCTTGTAGCGAACGCACAACCCTTTACAGTGTTTGGTTTTTTCTAGGAAATCTAGTTGAGAAAAACTTTATTTTTGGAGGAATGAAACAAGGGAGAAAATAAGAACAATTAATGAAAATTGTTTAAGAATCGAATCTTTTTATTACATTTTAAAGTATCGTTTAAACAAACAAACAAATAAACAAACAAACAAACGAATTCAAAGTGTAAATAATTAATAATATTTTCACATTTAACATTATTTTTTAATGAGACGAAGATTTATATTATATAATCCCTTTATTGTAAAACATTAACCTCATCGTGTATAGAGGGGTTCCCTGTCTTTAGATTGTTGCTTAGAAATCTGTTCAAAATCCGCTATCATCATAGGCACGAAAGCAAAAGTTCACACCTTAAAAAATTGCTGGATTCGCGCAAGTATTAACATTTGTTCCATAATGTATGTATGCACCGTTATATATAAAAAAAAAAAAAACATTATAAATTCCATGCAGTGAATTATCCTTCACCAAGAACGGTCAAACATTGTCAAAGCCAATATAAAATAAATTTCTACGAAAAAATTCATAAGTTTGTTTCTATTGGTTACATGGTTTATCGACCAGGAAGTAATTATTGAGGTGAAATGACTGCTCTATTATACACGTAAGGTGGAAATATGTTGTCCCAGACCAGTAACTCATCATTTTCTATTATCATTTGCGGTAAAACGTTTCAGATCCATAATGTGTTTTTCAAAGATTTATTTCAGATTTTCGTTTTGTGTACCATGTTTATTTCTGCATTACTCATTGACGTACAACGCATACCAATAATTGAAATAGAATAATATTACACAGTCAGAAGCAAGAGAGTGCCTTTACGAAAACTTTGTATTTGTTATACCTTTATTAAAACGTGTTTCGTTGACGACTTTTAAATATTCCACCAAAAGTGATCTCTTTCTGATCAGGAATAAAATCAGTTTCAGTATTTGAGATGTGTATGATATACATAAAATGATCTTGTGGAATCAAGAACAATCAAGCAAACAGACATGTTTAATCGTCGTTACAACTAAACAATACGCAAACCAAACAAATAATACAAAATTGAACAAATAGCTTTCACACTTTAAAAAAAAAACAAACACTCGCCGCTATGAAAACTTGGCATTTTTATACTGTTTTATTAATATTCTTTAAAAAAAAACGAAATCTGGAATCGGAACCATTCATTTTACTCGCTACGAAAAAGGAGAAACGCTCGGCGAGCCTCTCTTTTCTCACTGTTTATAAAGCCTGGCGAGCCCCACTTTTCACTCTGTTTCTAGAGCTTGACGAGCCTCGCTTTTCTCTCTGTTTCTAGAGCTTGACAGGACTCGCTTTTCTCTCTGTTTCTAAAGCTCGTACAAATAAATCTAATGCTTTCCTAAATTTACAAAATTTACCTGATAGTGTACATTTTCTGAGACGACTCTACGAGCGAATGATTAGTAAATTTCTAGTGACAAGTCGTATTTGAAGAAAACAAAAAAAGACAACCGGAAAGAGACTGAATAGAGTAATCTGTGAAACAGACACGGACACCAAAATGTTCGAAAAGATGGTCCCAATTCAACCAATTAGGAACGTTTCGTTCAATAGCTTCCTTTAAGCAGCAACTATATCAAGGAAATCCCGAGAGAGAAAAAACTACAATGTCTACAAGTGCTTGCTGCTTTTTCGCTGCTCAGAAACGGGGTGATCAGAAAAGTTAGATCTTTTGTTTTGCCAACAGTCATGGTACTCAACATTCTTAGCGTTAGTCTAGTTATAAAGTGTGAACGTGCGCTTGTTTTTTTTTTTTTTTTAAATATTATTTACGTTTTACAAATAGAAGAACTTGCACAGATGCTTTTGGTGTCTTGAATGCTACGCTGTTGAGTATGCAAAACAAAAATGATAAATAGATATAGGAAGATGTGGTGTGAGTGCCAATGAGACAACTCTCCATCCAAATAACAAATTATAAAAGTAAACCATTATAGGTCAATGTACGGCCTTCAACACGGAGCCTTGGCTCACATCGAACAACAAGCTATAAAGGGCCCCAAAAATACTAGTGTAAAACCATTCAAACGGTAAAACCAACGGTCTAGTCTATATAAAAAACGAGAAACGAGAAACACGTATAAATTACATAAACAAACGACAACTACTGTACATCAGATTCCTGACTTAGGACAGGTGCAAACATTTGCAGCGGGATTAAACGTTTTAATGGTACCAAACCTTCTCCCTTTTTCTGAAACAATAGTATAACATCACAACATAGAAAACACACGATAAAACATCAATTGGAAGGCTTAACTCAATCAAAAACGTAAATTAACACACTATGAACGAATAAATTCGATCTGTGATACCTGAAAGTAAATACATAGTTAATAAAATATTAGGGACAAACATTCAAGGCCAAAAAGCAAACAAACAAGTCCAAATAAAGCCATGGCAATACACCACCGCGAAATATTTAACCCTTAGAAAATAATCACTTTTGAAAAACCGGTTTCATAATATATACAGGTAAATGAAAAATAACTTTGTCGTTTTAGGTATACTTTTCTGTCTATATAAAATCTTCCAATAATTAGGAATACCAAGAAAGGTCTGTCATATAAATACCTAATTTAACACTAGATACATAAGGGTTAAATATCAACAATAAAACTTCCCTGTACAGATTAAAGGAGAATAATCTTGATGTTCATACAAATGTAGTATGAAGAAGTGAAAATTAGTAGACAATACTTACATTTGGTACGTATTCGTTTACGAAATGCATTTTAAGAATTATCTTCGAAACAAGTATATCATTTTGAAAATCATTTCTTACCTCTTAATAAAAGTCACAGCAGTTTACCAATGTTTGAATATCAATTAAAAGGACAAATCGAAAGTAACAAAGAAATAGTGGGGGAATCGCATGAAGTCTAAAAGGAGCAAAACAGGCGTCAAAGGTAATTATTTAAGTATCTTGATCTATGCATGTATCACATGTCTTGCGAATTTACACTTAGTCAACATTTCACTATCTAGAATACGACACAATCGATATAATTACAAATTAAACAACTTGTAACTAAAGATATAAGACTGCGATAACATCATGCCGCTAATGAGTTGAGACAAAGATATATTGCATCAGTCAACCAATTCGTGTTAGTGAATTTAACAGCAAGGATTTATTTAGTACTATATAAATCCTTCGTAAAACTTAAATATTGTCGATTTCAGTCGATCTCATATTACTCTGTTGGAACAGTTTTTGTTTAAAGAGCATACCCCTGCTAATGAAGTCCTCATAGTTTGAGCATGCACGAGCGTACCGTATACATTGAGTTATGTAAACACCATACAATGAAAAAAGTAAATTAACAGAAATACTTACTCCAAGGAAAATTCAAATCTACTGTCATATTCCTGACTTGGTACATGCATTTCCTTATGTAGAATATGGTGGACTTAACCTGGATTTATAAATAGCTAAACGTCTCACTTGTATGACAGTCGCATAAAACTCCATTACATTGACAACAATGCGTGAACAAACCAAACAGACATAATAGTAGAAATTTCAAATATAGGGGTACAGCAGTCAACATTGTGTTATAATCTTCATCACTATAAAAACAAACAAATATGTCAACAAAGAAAAACAAAATGGCATATAGACAAAGCACATAAGCAAAAATGAAAGACAAGAATACAAAAAATGAGCATAGCACAATAACACAATGGCGGGATGTATTAGTACCGAGTCACGCCAAAAGGATATTACCAAAAATGGACTTAAAAGTAAAGGTTAATAATTTACAAAGACAAATAAAAGAATATATTGTATCATTGTTTGTTTGTATTGCTTGATCCTTATTGGTGTAATTTTGCATTAAAGATTACTATAACACGTAATTAAGATGATAACAACGTCAATACTTAGAATCTATGCTTCAAGACCATCATATATTATTTGTCAATTTGATACGGAATATTTATCAACACGGTCTTGGTATCTTCCGATGAACTTTTTTTTTTATAAATGATAATAATTGAAAAATTTGTCTCAGCTTTTTAATAATGTTACATTATAATAAAACATTTGAGCTCGTTGGATAGAAATCGACATCATACGAATGAATATCAATATATCTCTTAAACTGTTCCGGATACAAATATCTCTACGGAAAGTCTGTAACTGTTTGAAAGTTAAGAGAACCCTACAAAACAGACTAAAATTCATCTTTTATTTCGTATTGAGTGTACCAAAATCAAAGTCTTGTACATGTGTACGGACGCAACTCAAAATATGTAGCCTTTTCATTGTGTTCTAAAACATTAACGGCACCAGATTTAGTCGATCAATTAGGTATATGGACCATATCGCTTCAGTGAATAAACTCTCATAGGGTCAATAAAACATTGGCCTTTTCAAAAAGATATAAGATACCATGTATATGAACAGCGCATCACCTTTACAAACATTAGAACCTCTAGTGGAATCACAGATATCGACATTTAAAAGGGACGGGTCTTTTATGTGTGTAGTCAGGGGATTGTATCTTGGATGGAATATTTCATATAAGAAAAAATAACCGGATACTTTCACGTGGATTTATACCAAAGGGGAATACAAGTTTCTCATACACGGGAGTTGCAACTGCCGCAACGAATTTACTTGAAAATGATAGCATAACAGTGAATAGTGAATAGTATAATCTCCAATTTTCATGTTTATGATCAATCCTCCTTAACAATTGTCCATAAAAATGTGTTATTTTCCGAAACCTCATTTTATAATTCTAATAATCGAAATAGCTGATTGATTGATTGATTGGTATGTTGAAGCCGCTTCAGTCACTCTCCGCTCTTCTAGTAATACCAGCTTTTATTGGCGAAGAACGCCGGTTTATCCAAAGAAAAAAAAAAAAGACTTTTGACAGAAATACTAGTCAATTAAAGTCAAAGTCGAACGCTGACGTTGACGTTACGGTTGGAACTCACAACCTGCGTGTTGACAGGCCACAAATAACTGTACTCCATATACCAAGTAGAACACCAACGGATATATCGAAAAACAAACAGATATTCATAGTTCGTGCTAAATACATAAACAAAACGAAATTCGACTGAAAATAAAACCTTTATCAAGTAACTGAGATTTGTGCTTAGTTATACACAGCCATACCAGAAACATCAGAAGCAATTTCATGATAATAATATTGTATGATTATATTGAAAATTGTGGTAGATTGTAACCTTTACATCTAGTACAAAAATTAATTGTACTTCGTCTTGCCAAGCCATGCATGTCTAGTAATAATCCTTAATTTATTTAGTAATCACATGCGAGATAATAAATGATTATATTCAAAATAAATACATCAATATAATTGCAGTAGTTGGTAGTTGGTGGTGGAAGCCAGAGTGCCCTGAAAGGACCACCGACCTTTGGAAGGAAAACTGACAATCCTAGTCAATTTACATGATTAAGATTGGAATAGAGTGCACACACCGTCAGCATATAAGGCAACGAGATTAAAACATTCGAAACAGTTCGAAAGAGAAAGCAACAGCAAGATTTATACTACGAAAGTCATCGAAATTATAAATCGCGGAAAACTTCTACCACTGCATTTCCGACTCCTAATTTTCGACTAGCAAATTAAGAATGTTGCGTGATTTGACATGTTTGTCAGTCCAGTAAAATGGGACAGTAGTGAAAAGTAGTGAAATAACATAACATACATGTATAAGAACAAACTAAAAATCATTTTGAAAGTGTGAGACTAATCAGATGTGCAGCAAACTAAAAACAAAACAAATAACAACAAGACAAAAACGAAATCAACGATTTTAGAGTACTCGCATTATTGAAAGCTCAAAGTCATTTTTTGATTAATTATTATGTTAATGGAAACATACTCACTAATGGAATACACCAGAATATTAAAGAACTACTGAATTATTTACCTGTCCTTTAGAAATATATAAATAAATGCCTTTAGAAATGTGTCATATGTTGTATGAAACCTCAAGGAAAACGTACTTAAAAGAGATGCAGTATAACATGTATATTCCATCCCATTTTATGTTGAGTTACGGTTCTTACACCACTACTGCTAAATTTGATCAACTTTTAAAACTATAGGTAAATGAGTACGAACAATTAATAACATTGTTTGAGAATCACATCTTTTTATTCCATTTTTCAGTAATTTTTTAAACATAACGACTCCCCCTCCAAACAAAAGCATAACAAAACAAAATAGAAACAAAGCATAAACAACATTTAGACGCAGTGTTTACATTTTGCATTATTTTGCACATTCTAGAAAATCAATGCTCATATGATGCAATCCTTTAATTATAAGACATTAACCTTGTTAAAAAAAGTATAGCAAAAATACCGAACTCCAAAGCAAATTGGAAAAGTAGGAAGTCCATAAAAACTGACAAAATCAATCAGAGATTCTCTGTCATTAGATGAACGGTTTTTTGAAATCTTAGAGAAATTTACTACCATTTATTTAAGTCAAAGAGATCCCCCCGTTTGAAAACTGATATCTGTTTTATGGTGCATTGATCTATCGTTATAAAATATTCAATATCCTTGGTAAAATTTCATTGAAACAGTTTATAAGTTGGTTTCTTTTGATCAGATGGTTTATATGACCAGGAAGTAATATATTGAGGAGAAATGCCTTCCCCATTACGTGCAAACTATATATAAAATTAAGTGAGAATATGTTGTCATAGGCCAGTAACTCAGCTTTTTTTATTTTCACTTGCGGCAAAAAGTTCCAGATCCTGTGTATTTCAAAGATTTATATATATATATATTCATTTGTATACCATGTTTATGCTGTTTTATTCTTTTATGATACAACTCACACACGTTTATTGAAATGACAAAATGTTACAGAATCTAAAACAAGTGAATGTAATACCTATACTAAAACATATATCGTTGACGACTTATTCTACAAAAAATGATCTCTTTCTGATCAGGAATAAAATCAGTTTTGTAAATAAGGAATCAAGAAATAATGAGCTGATATGTTTACTCGTTGTCACGATGTTATATTAACACTTCTTACGTATAAATTACACATGTATGATGACAGCAAAAACATATAAATAATAAGGATTTAGTTAAAGAAAATAAAATGAGGCACATACTGGCAAAACAAAATAAGAAACTTAAACTAAAACTGAATAATTATACAAAAAACAAAAAACATAGAAACAACCAAGACCAAAAAGACGAAAATGATGACATGACTGTTTGATGAAACAACAAACTTTAATTATATACATCTTTTTTGAAACAATAGCTTTACAATATAAATATAAATGTGAATGTTTATATTTATAAGATTATTAACACAGACATTTGTCTCTGAATTATTTTTATTTATATACTTAAATATAGCACATGCGTTATCTTTTCGACACATTCCCATTTCCATTCTCAATTTTATTTGTCTCTGAAAAGTATTTACCTTCATAAACAAATATCTGTATAATATATTAAGGTATGTAGATGCATGTCATAATTATCCTTTTTGATCATATAGCTCTTCAACTGTCTCGGTTCATTTACAGCCTTGGCTATCAAATATTTGGCTTGGAGCGTTCCTGGTGAAGGTAAACCCAGAAAATCACTTCGGACAACGGTCAATACCTGTGCTGGTGGACTATAAGTCCCCGAGGGTATCATCAGCTCAGTAGATAGTACTTCATTACTGACATGATTTATAAGAAACCTTTTTTTTTTAAATTGTGCGTTTATAAATTTTGAAATTATAAGAAACAATGATTTCATCCCCAGGCAAAGTTGACCTTAGATGGATTTGGCTATTTTTTTATGTCCTTTTTGTGTGATATAGCTCTTCAAACGTTTCGGTTCTCGTACACCCTTTGCTTTACAATATTTGACTTTGAGCTTTCCTGATGAAGGTAAATCCAAAAAAGCGATACAAACGCTTAGAATTTATAAGATGTTGTTTTCAATTTTATAGCACTAGGTCGATACCTCTACTGGTGGATTATCAGTCCCGACAGCATCATCAGCTCAGTAGTTAGAACGTTGATACCGACATGATTTATAACAAACGTCTTTTTCAAATTGTCAATTTATAAATTTTGAAAGGTTTCGACTCCCTCAGGCAAAGTTGAACTTACGTGGCTTTTGGATTTGTTCAAAATCCAAAGGATTGACTGCATTGATAAGTAAATGGGTGTATTATTTATAAGAATTAATATATTTATAATTTTGTGTAGCCTAATAATGATTAATGATACAACAAAAGGTAAATAAGTTATCTATCAAAACCATGTTATCATCTTTTTCAAACAACGATTTATTACACTGCACTACAATAAAATAAAGACAATGTTGTATCTATAACACTACGTAGAGATGAAAGTTTCTTTCATTTTTACAATATGGGTGGACCATTGTGTTTGTTTATTTTGCTTTATTTTCGGTTATGTGAGTCTTTCTTGCTGGAAAGAACTACAGCAACGCCATCAAATGGTTTATCCGAAAAACATTATACAATATAAAAAAGAAGATGTGGTATGATTGCCAATGAGACAACTGTCCACAAGAGACCAAAATGACATAGAAATTAACAACTATAGGTCACCGTACGGCCTCAACAATGAGCAAAGCCCATACCGCATAGTCAGCTATAAAAGGCCCCGAAATGACACTATTACAACAGTATTCTCAAGTACTTTATATTCTGGTTGAAGAACGACAGCTTCGTCAAAGCCATGAGGAATCCGTTACGCAAATGCACACAGAATTCACAAGCAAGATGAACCACCTTATTTTAAATGAGACTGAAATCTTAAAAATAGAACTTACAAAAGTCGAAAATAAATACTTCAACATGAAGCAGGATTTTGATATCTTTAAAGAGGATTACACTACAGTTCAAAGGGAATTAGCATTGTCTAAAAATGTAACTGACTAGCTTAAAAACAGATTAAACGTGTTGAGCCATTTGAAAGCTATCACTCAAACTCAGGATATTGGCAATCTCATGAAAACCACAAATAACACCAAGCTCAGACCAATGAAAATGAGATCAGGGCCTTGAATTCAAAACAGCAAACCAGAAACCAAGATTTAATATCATTGTACAATCGGATTCATGGAGAAGAGAACAACTTACAGGATGGTAACTGATTATATCTTTGACAAATTGTATGAATGGTACCCATTGGTTGTTTAATTCGGTTTGGGACGGTTAAACCTTTGATTAGACTCCGCAAAGTTAAAAATACAACACGCTTAATAACATGTAACTCACAAAACAAAATGTCTACAGGTGCTTGCTGCAATTTTCCTGCCCAGAAAGGGGATGATTAGAAAATTTTGATCTGTTCTTTTGTCAACAAGTTTGGTATTCATCATTTTCATTGTAAGTAGTTATAAAGTATAAGCATGCACTTGGTTTTAATTATGCCCCCACCTTAGGTATTAAGGTTAATCCTTGTTCTTCCATACGTGCGTCCGTACGTCCCGAAATTGGTTTCCGTTCTCTAACTTTTATTTGCCTTAACCAAATGTTATGAAACTTATACACAATGGTTATTACCACAAAACTCAGATCAAGTTAGAATTTGGGGTGGCGTCACTTTTGACATTGTGGAGTTATGCTCCTTTATAAATGAAAAAAAAAATGCTAAATTTTTCACGTCCGTTCTATTACTTTAGTTTACTTATAAGAATAAGCAACAGTAGTTACCAATGTCTAAATATCATCAATGAATTAAGAGGACAAGACAAAGTAACAAAGAAATAATAAGGGAATTGTACGAATTCCAAAATGAGCAAAATAGGCTGCGTCGACAGGGTGAGTGGCTTTTAATATGCAAGCATCACCTGTCATACGAATCATCATTCAGTCAAAATTTGGCAATCGGTAAAATTGAGAGTTTAGTTTGAAGTCGTCCATCTGTTCCAATAGTAAAGTGAATAAAAGATGTGAAGCAGATCTTTAGTTTCGGTAGTTTCATTAACCTCAAGTTCAGAGGGATATATAAGATGCAAGCACTCAATGAAATGTGAGTTATTGAGTTTCAAGACATCATCAACATATCTGAAAGTGAAACTAAAGACGATTCTTTTTGTCTTTGAGAAGGTTCTTATGGCTCAATTAAGCTTCAGAAATTGGGGTATGTACAATTGTTAGGTTTTAAAAATTGCCTTGGTGTTTTCATATAATAATGCTTAAAATCCGTTTCATAGTTTTTAGCGTACATCCAAACGCAACTTTTGGTACATTTTGTAAGTTATCTTCATACAGTTTATCTTACAAATTTGATATTTAACATGCCGTCTAAACCTACGACACTACTAAAGATAACAAAACAAGCAATTTGAAGACAAAAACTAGGTTAGGAAAACTTGTACCATCAAATACTTTATATGAAATTATTGATAACCAAAGGTTCCAACTTCCTCAGACAAAGTTGACCTTAGATGTTATTGACTATTTGTAGGACTGTTTTTAGCTATAATCTCCTATATATCTTTATATATGGCGAGGGAAGAACAAAAAATTTGCGAAAGCAAATTTACAGATCTAACATTGTTGGGTTGATGTTTAGACGAGTTGTATATACATAATGTACACAGCCATGTATCACCATCACTGCTGGTGATCCGATGGATCAATCTGTTGTAGAGTTGTCACTGGCTCAGACGTACTTATAAATATAATTATTTTCTGTGACTGTATCTTACATTAATTTGTAGGATCCTTTACTATAGATAATTTAGCTGATCTGTAAAATAACATCTCCATGCCTTATATATCATGTACTGTAGTACGACGCTAGATTAAAACTGACGTGGAAAGGTAACACCCGGCCACCGAAAGCTTCATTTTATGAAGCCCAGGTGGTCGTGTGGTCTAGCGGGACGGCTACAGTGCAGGCGATTGGTGTCACGATATCTCAGTAGCATGGGTTCGAATCCCGGCGAGGAAGAACAAACAATTTGCGAAAGCAAATTTACAGATCTAACATTGTTGGGTTGATATTTAGACGAGTTGTATATACATAATGTACACAGCCATGTATCAACATCACTGCTGGTGATCCGATGGATCAATCTGTTGTAGAGTTGTCACTGGCTCAGACGTACTTATAAATATAATTATTTTCTGTGACTGTATCTTACATTAATTTGTAGGATCCTTTACTATAGATAATTTAGCTGATCTGTAAAAATAACATCTCCATGCCTTATATATCATGTACTGTAGTACGACGCTAGATTAAAACTGACGTGGAAAGGTAACACCCGGCCACCGAAAGCTTCATTTTTATGAAGCCCAGGTGGTCGTGTGGTCTAGCGGGACGGCTACAGTGCAGGCGATTTGGTGTCACGATATCTCAGTAGCATGGGTTCGAATCCCGGCGAGGGAAGAACAAAAAATTTGCGAAAGCAAATTTACAGATCTAACATTGTTGGGTTGATGTTTAGACGAGTTGTATATATATATATATATATATATATATATACAAGTCTAAATTGAAAACAACGTTCAAACCTATGATTGCGTATACATATATGTGGTCTCCAATATGTTGGTGAATCTATGCAGCCATTTCACAAACGCCTTAATGGCCACAGGAGTGACCTCACAAAAAAACCGTATATTCCTGTCAGCCAACACTTCAGGTTACCAGATCACAATCTGAAAGATTTTGATCACATGAAGATCCTTTTGATCGAACAGGATTGTACATGGCAAAATAGGCAAAGAGAGAATCGGGAGAAGTTTTGGATAAAAACACTGGGTGTCCTCCATCCAGATGGAATCAATAGAAAGAAATAATTAAATTGTCAGTCTAATGTTTATATTATGATATTCAGGATTTTGGATTAAAATCAATCGACCAAAACTCACCTGTATTATTACTGATCTATGTTTACACCTTATACATTATATATCAGTATTGTTAAAACTTTTAACACTGAGGAAGGCCATTTGTTGAGCCGAAATATTTGCAATCATTGTATAATTTATATCATCTGTTCAGTTTTTCCATCTTTGTGTGATGATATTCAACACTTTTTAGTGTTTTGTTTTCCATCTATTTATCGGTATTGTTACACAATCTTTTAGACTCATATAATTTTCCGTGTTTGTGTAGTATTGTCAATTTTGATGATCCAATACCTATTAAGTTTACTGGTTGGTAGATTCTTATAGACTCTATATATATATATATATATATATATATATATAATGAAATGAATAGTTCATCAGCTTAAAACACTATATGTATGTTAGTCTCAATCCAAATTGTCTATGCTTACATTAGATTGTTGACATCACGAATATACACTGTACATATAATTCATAAGATGTGACAAACGATAATATATACAAATGAACGATACTTGTTTATAAAATGTATGTGTTAGTACACCATTATCAAACTGATGAATGCATGTTTTAGTACTAGTAACAACAAACAAAAGAACTATGTCAATTGGACCTGCTTTGATACTATTACTGTCCTTGAATTTTTACTAGATAACATTTTTGTTCGCTGTGGAGATTCCGTATATCGTCAAGTTATCGGAATTCCCATGGGGACTAACTGTGCACCACTTATATTGTTATGAGTTACAATTTATGACTAAAATCAACACAGAACCATCGAAACAACATCTGATTCAAAAATTTAATAACACTTTTAGATATTTGGATGATATATTGGCTCTCAATAATGACGACTTCAGTATGTACACTAAAGAGATTTATCCTGCCGAACTGACTTTAAATAAAGCTAATACTAACAATGAACACTGCCCTTTCCTAGATCTTGATATCTATATCTTTAACAGGAAGCTTAATACCAAAATGTATGATAAACACCCCGTATAACCCCGATACAGATGAATCCGGACGTTGACGCGTTCGAATCGAACACACCGTGTACCACTGAGTTCAGACAGTTAAGAATTAATAAGTTTAAAGAAAATCCAATATCTATTATTCGGATATTTTGCTCCAATATATTCTTTGTCATAATACTTATTACTTACTAAAAGGTTTTTCAAATATGTGACATTTTTATACACAAACATTAAAAAACGCAAGACGATATCAATGATAAAACGTGCCTGGTATTTTTAAATATTCAAAACTTAAAATTTATCGTGCCTCATAGTTTTTAAAACATACATTTTTTAAAATTTCATAATTTTAAATTAACAAACTTAAACAAATCGTAGGTTTATGTGGTATCTAGAAACAAAAAAAAAATACACGTTTTAAAGTGGCTTTATTTTCATGTTGTGTACGCTTCGTTATCATTACACTTTTTTATACTGTACGCCTCGTTGCGACAATATTGTATTTGTCAATGAATTTTGCATAACTTAAATTATGCTTTGATATGATTTTAACCAATATACATGTTTAAAAAAATTAATTTACCACCATAACATGCAGACAGCAAACTATGATATCTGTTGTATTGTCGAAACACTCTTTGAGGTTTTTGTACATGTACAAAATTTCCTTATCTATACGAAAGTGTAAATTGGTAGGAAAATACAATAACTCGACAAATGCATATATCACTGGCTGAGCATACGGATACACAAGTCCGATTTCTAATTTGATAGCATTTTTTAAAGTGTTTACCATACGACATTTGATGTACGGTTACACCACTGTCCTAGGTTAGAGGGCGGGATGGGTGCCTGCTAACATGTTTAATCCCGCCATATTCTGTATGTGCCTGTCCGAAGCCATGAGGGTGTAATTCAGTGGTTATATATTTGTTTTTCGTTCACTATTTTGTGCATAAATTATGCCGTAAGTTTTCTCGTTTGAATATTTTACATTTGTCATTTCGGGGCCTTTTATAGCCGACTATGCGGTATGGGCTTTGCTCATTGTTGAAGGCCATACGGTAACATATAGTATTTCATTTCTGTGTCGTTTCATCTCTTGTGAAGTGTTGTCTCATTGGCAATCATACCACATCTTATTTTTGATATAGACAGCAATCAAAAACAATCAATGGATTATAGGCTTTTGGCCTGAATCTCAGAGGCGGATCCAAGGGGGTCATGGAATACAATAGATTTACATTAAGGCTAAATAATATTTGTATACAATGAACATGTATCTTATAGCCATCGTTAATAAGAAATACAGTTTCTTTAATGTGGAGATGTAAAGATGAAGAGATAATTCTTAATATCAACTGATTTGCTTTCTTCAATTATGTTTTCTTTTATTTTTAAGGTATGAAGATTATGCTTAATTTCCTCGACCATTACAGTCTTTCTACTGTGATGTAAAAAAAATCAAAACATCACTAAACATTATTACAATATATGAGAACTCATAAGATCGTACATCCTCTCGATACTGTTTACTTATATTTGGCATTGCACAAGTTCATGCGTTTTATTACGTCTTTATCTAATTCCGTTGGATATATACTGACTGATACTTTAGTCTTGAATAACATGATTTACCTTTTAGTCGTAATTTGCTTTGAAATAACTATCAGTCACTACAATTACTCTTTTTTCGAAATTTATGTATATTGTTTTGTGCCCTGTACCGACATTTTAAGTTGAGCCAATTGCAACTGTACAGATTTTTTTATCATGCTGTGCTATATTACACCAGTGTCCCAGGTTAGGGAGAGGGTTGAGGGCTCACATGTTTAATCCCGACGCATTCTTTCATGTGTCTGTCAAACGTCAGGAGCCTGTAGTACATTGGTTATATAGATTTGTCATATTTTTTTTTTCGATAATAAATAATTCATAAGTTATAAATAAAGCCGTTATTTTCTCGTTTTAAATTTTTCACATTTTTTTTTATATCGGGGCTTTTTATAGCCAACTATACGGTATAGGTTTTCCTCATTGTTGAATGTCGTATGTTGGACTACAATAAATGCTTTATAAACCCACTAAATTTAAACTTTGGTGGAAAGTTGTCTCATTGACCATCACACCACATCTACAAAGCTTTATATGTAAACCCCCAAAAAAAAAAAAAAAAAAAAACAGTTGGAATGCCATCTAAGGCATTCGGCAAACTAAGTTCAACAAGCTGATATGGCGGCTTTCGTTAAGGCAAACTTGGACAAACATCTGCATTTGGAAGAGCCTCAAATTGTGAAAAGTAAGAGTCATTGAAGTTTTATTGTTTGTACTATATTTTTTGAAACCTTATTTCACCTAGAATATATTTAACAACAGTTTATTTCATCTGGAATAACGTTGACAGTCCCAATTTTCGATAGAAACATTCCTGCCAGATGTACGCTGGTTAAACATTGCAATTTTGGCTTTGGATGACTGATATTTTATGTTCAACTACTTTGACTGGTTTTACAGATAAAAAATTACAATAAAATACAGAAAAAGGGTCGCCGATGCCATCTCGAATACCTTAATAAGAAAGTGATTTGTGACGGTTTTTGTCAACGAACTGTACAGTGATTTTTTAAAAACGAACAACGAACTCGACACATTTGTTGGAACGAACGATACAGTGAGAGAAAACTTATTTAGTATGATATTGCGTTTATTCTAAGATTTAGGGAACATTTGAAGGCACGTAGTAATTCAATGTTAAGTTATTTGTCATTGCGTATGGTATTAATACGCAAAGGTTTATGCATGAAAAGATATTCAGCATTGTTTATGTCATAAAACGTAGGAAATTGCACCATGTCTGAGCGTTTTGCATCTAGCAGTTTAATCAAACGTTCTATGCAATGTCTAAAACTTACAACAACAGTATAATTGAATAAATAAACTATCATGCACATTGACATATTTATATATACTTAAATAAGTTCTAGAGAGGCATTCGGAATTGTTGTCATCCCAAATGTTGTCCTGATTATCGCTTTGAACGCGTCAACGTCCGGATTCATTTGTATCGGGGTTATACGGGGTGATAAAAGAAATTATTTTTTCATTTCCTGTTGTTAATATTATCCATCTTTAGATTGTGACGTTCCCTTGACACCATCTTATGGTGTTTATATATCTCAACTTTTTCGATTCGCTCGTGTATGTAACAACGTATTTGATTTTAACGAAAGAAATCTCTGTATTACTGAAAAATTATTACACCAGGGTTTTCGATATCACAAACTAGTCAAAACGTTAACTAAATTTTATAATCGGTACAAGGACATCATTCGTAAATATAAATCAACTTAGTACGTTCAGGTATTTCACATCCAATTGCAATCTTTTATGGTAATATTCTTTACAAAGCACAAAAATGTCCACATTCACCTCAGAAGCTAACCAAACCTTTAAACAGACTTATTCAGAAGGATATAGTTACGATATTGTTGTCAGGTCATTAAGGATTGCATATTTTGGTATTAATATTGATTTACTCATAGGGTCTTTGCATCGAAAATAAACACATTTATTCTAAAACCAGTTGTTGGCATGATACGGGTTATGTTCTTCTCATATATGTTATGATGTATGATACTTAACCCCTAACAAGATGGATTGTGCTTGATTTTCATATGATGAAGACATAATCTTTCTATCAGTTTAATTGAGGTCTGGAGCTGGCATGTCAGTAACTCCTAGTATTCCTTTGTTAATTTATGTATCATTGTCATTTTGCTTAGTTTCTTTTGTTACCTATTCTGACATCGGACTCGGACTTCTTATAAACTGAGTTTTACTGTACGTATTGCTATGTGTTTCTTTATTCTACATTGCTAGAGGTATAGGGGGAGGGTTGAGATCTCACACAACATGTTTAACCCCGCCGCATTTTTCGCGCCTGTCCCAAGTCAGGAGCCTCTGGCCTTTGTTAGTCTTGCATGTTTTTTAATTTTAGTTCATGTATATGTTTTGTTTTAGTATGACGTCCCTTTTCACTGAACAAGTACACATTTTTATTTAGGGGCTAGCTGAGGCCCACCTCAGGGTGCCTGATTTTCTCGCTGCGTTGAAGACCTATCGGTGGCCTTCGGCTGTTATCTGCTCTTTAGTCGGGTTGTTGTATCTTTGGCATGTTCCCCATTTCCATTCTCATTTTTATTGGTTTCCTGTCTAGAAAAGTACTAAATTTGAACCTTCTTGTATGGTTTTTAAACTAAACACATAACATTTTAAGCTATAGGAAAAAAACACAGACTGCTCTCGACAAAACCGGACATATAGAAATGAATTTAGTCTCAAAATGTCGTTTTCCATGTAATAACGATAATTTTTGTAAAGTGTCTGTATATCTAAGGATATATAGATTCCATGTATGCATTTCCTACGACATTTGCATTGGTACGTGTATAGAAATGGCTTTATTCTGTACTTTGGAATAAAAGCATTGTGATGCTAAATTTTACTTTTTAAATGAAAATAATGTCAGATTGGTAATATCTTTTATTTCAAATACTAACATACCTTGTATATTAAACTCAAGCTTCCTGACCACCTGAGTTGCATTGCATTGATACAAATAGCTGTGTGAAAACTGTCTCGTGTCAACAATTAAGGTTTAAATAGTGTAAACAACAAAACAAAATTTTGGATTAAACTTAAGTTATTATAATATTAATATTCTGATTATTTGTATTTCATTTTGTGGTTTTATTACAATGTAGTTTCGTAGATTCCTTTTCCGGTTTGCTTTTTTTTGGGGGTTTCGTTCAACACTTTCTAAGCACCTGTACATAGGTGCACTGCAGAAGCGATAGTCATACACCGTAAATGCTTCTTCATTCTTCTGAAAGATTGTGTATCTTTATTTTTTAGGTTTTATCATGTTTTCATGTCTTTTTGCACTTTACGAGTATAAATGAATACTTTACAACATAGATTACACACTTAGGCCGAGTTCACTTGAAACTTTAGAATCGACTTCAGAGTTTCAAGAGTATCACGTGAACGCACTAGAGTTGATATTCGGAACAACTCTAAGTAACTCTAGGGTAAGGCCCTGACCAAGCATAAAAAAATGAAATAATCTCATTGGTTTGACATCATTCAAGGGTTTCTCGAGTTTAACCCTGGCTCGGTGAGGGTTGGAACCAGGGTACGAGGGGTTAACTCGAGTGGTCCAAGTAAACTCGGATTGTTGAAACCCGAGTAAGTAAAGTTAACTCGAGAGTTTCAAGTGAACTCGGCCAAAAGGATTTATAATGTACCCTTGTGTTGATTCAATGCTAAACATATGGAAATTGTATAGAAAATCCACAGCTTTCCATTGTACTCTCATATTTGGCAATTCGGTGCTTGATAGATAAAGGATTATTACATGCAGTGCTAGCTAGCAACGATTTCCTCCAAACATGTTTATAAATTTAGATATTGGTTAAAACAAATATAAATATATGTACAAAATGGCCCATCTCTATCATTCTTTGATACTATTGCAGTATGAAAATTTCGTTATTCACATGGCTACAGAAGGGGTCATAAACCTTAAGGTTATCACTAGTATGTTTCTGAAAGTCAGGTTTCGGACGATACTATTAATATTACATACATCACATTTATGAGGTTAATTAATAGTATGTGTTCTCATGTCTATCTGTAAGTTCTGATTAACACCAAACCCTTTACCACATATATCACATTTATGAAGTTTATCTCAATTATATGTTTTCATCTATGTCTGTAAGTTACCAAGCTTACTTAACAATATAGTACACTCCTTCAAGCCTTAGGTTTTATAACCAGTGTGTGTTCTCATATGCCCATTAAAGCTCTCACAATAGCTAAACTGTTCATCACATACATCACATTTATGGGTTTTATCACCAGTGAGCGTTCTCATATGCCCATTGAAGCTCTCACAATAATTAAACTCTTTATCACATACATCACGTTTATGAGATTTATCACCAGTGTGTGTTCTCATATGCCCATTAAAGCTCTCACAACAGCTAAACTTTTTATCACATACAATTGTACATCACGTTAATTGGTTTTATCACCAGTGTGTCTTCTCATATGCCCATTAAAGCTATCACAATAGCTAAACTCTTTATCACATACAATTGTACATCACGTTAATTGGTTTTACCACCAGTGTGTCTTCTCATATGCCAATTAAAGCTCTCACAATAGCTAAACTCTTTATCACATACATCCATTTATGGGTTTTATCACTAGTGTGTGTTCTCATATGCCCATTAAAACTCTCACATTACGGATAAACTCTTTATCACATACATCAAGTTTATGGGTTTTATCACCAGTGTGTGTTCTCATATGCTCATTACAGGTCTCACAAAGGATAAACTCTTTATAACATACATCGTGTTTAATCGTGTTTATGGGTCTTGTCACAAGTGTGCCTTCTCATTTTTAACGCTTTGCGGTAAATCCAGGAATGTGACAATTGTCCATTCGTTTGATGTTTTGAGCTTTTGATTTTGTCATTTGCTTAGGAATTTACATTTAGAATTTTCCTCGGAGTTCGGTATTTTTGTTATTTTACTTTTTTACCGCATTACGGCATACCATATAGGTGTCAGACGACCAATTACTCCCTCCAGTTTAGAACGTATGTAAAAGTAGCCCTACTCTTGACACAGAATAGTGCTTTTGATGTCATTGTTAACTTAAACTAACCAACAAATTTGCAGAAATGAAACTTTTGGTGAAAGAGAAATATATTTAGACCATTTTGAGCCAAAATTTACTAGTCTATGAGTTTGAATTAAAAATTCAGGATTAATGCGCTCCATAGTATACTAATTTAAGATTTCCAGAAAACCAGGGGTGATTTTTGGTTATTTTTCATTTCCTGTTGTTAATATTATCCATCTTTAGATTGTGACGTTCCCTTGACACCATCTTATGGTGTTTATATATCTCAACTTTTTCGATTCGCTCGTGTATGTAACAACGTATTTGATTTTAACGAAAGAAATCTCTGTATTACTGAAAAATTATTACACCAGGGTTTTCGATATCACAAACTAGTCAAAACGTTAACTAAATTTTATAATCGGTACAAGGACATCATTCGTAAATATAAATCAACTTAGTACGTTCAGGTATTTCACATCCAATTGCAATCTTTTATGGTAATATTCTTTACAAAGCACAAAAATGTCCACATTCACCTCAGAAGCTAACCAAACCTTTAAACAGACTTATTCAGAAGGGATATAGTTACGATATTGTTGTCAGGTCATTAAGGATTGCATATTTTGGTATTAATATTGATTTACTCATAGGGTCTTTGCATCGAAAATAAACACATTTATTCTAAAACCAGTTTTTGGCATGATACGGGTTATGTTCTTCTCATATATGTTATGATGTATGATACTAAACCCCTAACAAGATGGATTGTGCTTGGTTTTCATATGATGAAGACATAATCTTTCAATCAGTTTAATTGAGGTCAGGAGCTGGCATGTCAGTAACTGCCAGTATTCCTTTATTAATTTATGTATCATTGTCATTTTGCTTAGTTTCTTTTGTTACCTATTCTGACATCGGACTCGGACTTCTTATAAACTGAGTTTTACTGTGCGTATTGCTATGTGTTTCTTTATTCTACATTGCTAGAGATATAGTGGGAGGGCTGAGATCTCACACAACATGTTTAACCCCGCCGCATTTTTCGCGCCTGTCCCAAGTCAGGAGCCTCTGGCCTTTGTTAGTCTTGTATGTTTTTTTAATTTTAGTTCATTTATGTTTTGTTTTAGTATGACGTCCCTTTTCACTGATCAAGTACACATTTTCATTTAGGGACTAGCTGAGGCCCACCTCCGGGTGCGGGATTTTCTCGCTGCGTTGAAGACCTATCGGTGGCCCTCGGCTGTTATCTGCTCTTTAGTCGGGTTGTTGTCTTTTTGGCATATTCCCCATTTCCATTCTCATTTTTATTGGTTTCCTGCCTAGAAAAGTACTAAATTTGAACCTTCTTGTATTGTTTTTAAAGTAAACACATAACATTTTCGGCTATAGGAAAAAAAAACACAGACTGCTCTCGAAAAAACCGGACATATAGAAATCAATTTAGCCTCAAAATGCAATAACGATAATTTTTGTAATGTGTCTGTATATCTAAGGATATATAGATTCCATGTATGCATTTCCTACGACATTTGCATTGGTACGTGTATAGAAATGGCTTTATTCTGTACTTTGGAATAAAAGCATTGTGATGCTAAATTTTACTTTTTTTTAATGAAAAATAATGTCAGATTGGTAATATCTTTTTATCTCAAATACTAACATACCTTGTATATTAAACTCAAGCTTCCTGACCACCTGAGTTGCATTGCATTGATACAAATAGCTGTGTGAAAACTGTCTCGTGTCAACAATTAAGGTTTAAATAGTGTAAACAACAAAACAAAATTTTGGATTAAACTTAAGTTATTATAATATTAATATTCTGATTATTTGTATTTCATTTTGTGGTTTTTATTACAATGTAGTTTCGTAGATTCCTTTTTCCGGTTTGCTTTTTTTTTTTTCGTTCAGCACTTTCTAAGCACCCGTACATAGGTGCACTGCAGAAGCGATAGTCATACATCGTAAATGCTTCTTCATTCTTCTAAAAGATTGTGTATCTTTATTTAAGTTTAGGTTTTATCATGTTTTCATGTCTTTTTGCACTTTACGAGTATAAATGAATACTTTACAACATAGATTACACACTTAGGCCGAGTTCACTTGAAACTTTAGAATCGACTTCAGAGTTTCAAGAGTATCACGTGAACGCACTAGAGTTGATATTCGGAACAACTCTAAGTAACTCTAGGTAAGGCCCTGACCAAGCATAAAAAAATGAAATAATCTCATTGGTTTGACATCATTCAAGGGTTTCTCGAGTTTAACCCTGGCTCGGTGAGGGTTGGAACCAGGGTACGAGGGGTTAACTCGAGTGGTCCAAGTAAACTCGGATTGTTGAAACCCGAGTAAGTAAAGTTAACTCGAGAGTTTCAAGTGAACTCGGCCAAAAGGATTTATAATGTACCCTTGTGTTGATTCAATGCTAAACATATGGAAATTGTATAGAAAATCCACAGCTTTCCATTGTACTCTCATATTTGGCAATTCGGTGCTTGATAGATAAAGGATTATTACATGCAGTGCTAGCTAGCAACGATTTCCTCCAAACATGTTTATAAATTTAGATATTGGTTAAAACAAATATAAATATATGTACAAAATGGCCCATCTCTATCATTCTTTGATACTATTGCAGTATGAAAATTTCGTTATTCACATGGCTACAGAAGGGGTCATAAACCTTAAGGTTATCACTAGTATGTTTCTGAAAGTCAGGTTTCGGACGATACTATTAATATTACATACATCACATTTATGAGGTTAATTAATAGTATGTGTTCTCATGTCTATCTGTAAGTTCTGATTAACACCAAACCCTTTACCACATATATCACATTTATGAAGTTTATCTCAATTATATGTTTTCATCTATGTCTGTAAGTTACCAAGCTTACTTAACAATATAGTACACTCCTTCAAGCCTTAGGTTTTATAACCAGTGTGTGTTCTCATATGCCCATTAAAGCTCTCACAATAGCTAAACTGTTCATCACATACATCACATTTATGGGTTTTATCACCAGTGAGCGTTCTCATATGCCCATTGAAGCTCTCACAATAATTAAACTCTTTATCACATACATTACGTTTATGAGATTTATCACCAGTGTGTGTTCTCATATGCCCATTAAAGCTCTCACAACAGCTAAACTTTTTATCACATACAATTGTACATCACGTTAATTGGTTTTATCACCAGTGTGTCTTCTCATATGCCCATTAAAGCTATCACAATAGCTAAACTCTTTATCACATACAATTGTACATCACGTTAATTGGTTTTACCACCAGTGTGTCTTCTCATATGCCAATTAAAGCTCTCACAATAGCTAAACTCTTTATCACATACATCCATTTATGGGTTTTATCACTAGTGTGTGTTCTCATATGCCCATTAAAACTCTCACATTACGGATAAACTCTTTATCACATACATCAAGTTTATGGGTTTTATCACCAGTGTGTGTTCTCATATGCTCATTACAGGTCTCACAAAGGATAAACTCTTTATAACATACATCGTGTTTAATCGTGTTTATGGGTCTTGTCACAAGTGTGCCTTCTCATTTTTAACGCTTTGCGGTAAATCCAGGAATGTGACAATTGTCCATTCGTTTGATGTTTTGAGCTTTTGATTTTGTCATTTGCTTAGGGAATTTACATTTAGAATTTTCCTCGGAGTTCGGTATTTTTGTTATTTTACTTTTTTACCGCATTACGGCATACCATATAGGTGTCAGACGACCAATTACTCCCTCCAGTTTAGAACGTATGTAAAAGTAGCCCTACTCTTGACACAGAATAGTGCTTTTGATGTCATTGTTAACTTAAACTAACCAACAAATTTGCAGAAATGAAACTTTTGGTGAAAGAGAAATATATTTAGACCATTTTGAGCCAAAATTTACTAGTCTATGAGTTTGAATTAAAAATTCAGGATTAATGCGCTCCATAGTATACTAATTTAAGATTTCCAGAAAACCAGGGGTGATTTTTGGTAGACCTGTGTTCCGAAGGTCAGATTTTTCTTATAAGACTTTAAAGGAAGAATGAAAATTGGCATGTAGAAACGTGATACATGTAAGATTCAGGATATACCGGGTTTCTATGAAGTTAAACTTAAGGTAAAATATTTAGAAAGCTGTGAAAATTGCTAAATTTTGGATGAACAGATAGGGATTTTTAATTGGTGGTCTGACACCTATATTCATGAAGTTTAACACACTGTATACATGGTATATGAGTTCTCGTGTGCCTACGAAAGTTCAAACTACGGAGAAAACCTTTTACCATATACATTACATTATAGGGTCTATCACCGTATATTCTCATGTGCACTCGTATATCATTGTTCCGATTAAATTGTTGATCACAAACATTAAGTTTATAAAATAAAGGATCTATAGAGCCTGTGTTACTTCATCTTGGTCTATGTGCTTATTCAACTAATGATATTGTCCAACATTGTAGACGAGAATAGAATTCATGAAAATAATCTCTGTTCTGTTGATTTTGCATTCCATACACCAAATATAGTTGACCTACATATAGCTATTGCTTAATATAGGACTTGCAAAACAGACCAAAACACAAAAAAATCAATATTGACCAATGAACCATGAAAATGAGGCCAAGGTCAGATGAAACCTGCCAGACTGACATGTACCCATTACAATAATTCCAAACACCAAATACATTTGACCTGCTTTCATCCCAGCTCCTTTGTTCTACCAGGGGTGATCTGAGCCGGATCACCCCTACCAGATGACCTCAGCTTGAGTTTCTTTGTTTTGCATGCTTTCCTTTGTTTTGTAACATTTTGGCGGGAAAGCCTAATCCACAATAAAACTTAGAATTATTTATTGAGAACAAACAAACTTTCAAAATTTATTTAGAAAAAATCCATTGTCTATGCTGGATTCGACCTTTAGCTTATCAACCCACGACACATACCCCCACACCAGGACGACTGAATACCGATTCTCAGTAATTTAACATATTTAAAGGAAGCAAGATATGTTCATAAGTGGGGCGAGTTGGCGGACCTTTATTCAGTGGGATTTTAACCCTTTTCATAAATAAGGCGAGTTGTCAGACTGATTGTTCAATAGGATTTTACCCTTTTTCATAAGTGGGACGAGTTGGTAAACAAGAGTGGGGCGATTTTTAGAACGTGGCGATTTAGTGTGGGGCCGATTGGCCAGTGGGGCGAGTTGACATGGTTTCATGTTTAAACATGGTGTTCGGGGGTCATAAAGGGTATATATTATATACTAATATATAAAGTATATTATAATGGTTGTGTGGCGTTCTAAACTAGATTTTATGAATTGTAAATGGTTTTTCGTCCAATCTAAAACAGCTGGGATGTAAAATAGTTATCCCATTCGGACTTGGTGTGTCAGTGTAAGACCACCCTCTGGCCTCCGGCCATCGGGGTGATCTTACACTGACACACCGCGTCCTCATTGGATAACTATTACTTATAGTATTTGAGAAAAAGACTAAATACCGTAACTTGAACCTTACTCACTGATCTATGAAATGAGGTCGAGGTCAAGTGAACTCTGTCTGACAGACTTATAGACATAGCAAGGAACCCACATATCAAATACAGTTATCCTATTACATGTACTCATAATAAGTGAGAAATTCACATGACCAAAAAACTAAAAAAAAATTTCAAGAAGTCATTCAACCATGAAAATGAGGTCAAGACAATAGACAGATGGAAACTTCGTTACATATAAGATATTTTCATACAAGATATGAAGCATCCAGGTCTTCTACCTTCTGAAATATTAAGCTTTATACTAATAGTTTACACTGCCGCCGGTTAGTAATACCTTTGTCTGGCATGCTGTGACTTTTATTGCAGGTGGGACCTTGGACAATGATAGAGACAAAAAATTTCACATTTATAAGATTTTTTAATTGATAAATTTACAATTTCAAAAGGTAAAAAAAAAAACTTTAATTATTTAAGTGTACATCAAATAAATACCACTTAAATTGCACATTTGATAAGTAATCTGCCACTTTCGTCAGGTTATAATTTCGGGTATTACATGTAGTTGTAAGTTGCACTTTTCATTACCTAAACCCTTCATTTACATCATAATTATGCTACATCTAAAATGTTCATCACATGATCAAAATAGATTAATCACATAATCACAGATAATTATGGTTTGTGTGTAATTTTTATGTGTAGTCTTAATTTATTCTCTCCACTAAATCTTTTTCCACACATACCACATAAAAATTGTTCATTACTAATATTTGATATTGTACTGTGATCTTGATCAATATTTGATATTGTGAAATCTTGATCAGTATTTGATATTGTGTGATCTTGATCATTATTTGATATTGTGTGATCTTGATCAGTATTTGATATTGTGAAATCTTGATCATTATTTGATGTGAAATCTTGATCAGTATTTGATATTGTGTGATCTTGATCAATATTTGATATTGTGTGATCTTGATCAGTATTTGATATTGTGTGATCTTGATCAATATTTGATATTGTGTAATCTTGATCAGTATTTGATATTGTGTGATCTTGATCAGTATTTGATATTGTTTGATCTTGATCAGTATTTGATATTGTGTAATCTTGAACAGTATTTGATATTGTGTGATCTTGATCAGTATTTGATATTGTGTGATCTTGATCAGTATTTGATATTGTGTGATCATGGTGATCTTGATTAGTATTTGATATTGTGTGATCATGATCACTGCTAATATCATTTCTGTCATTAGCCATGGTGTTAGTTACATCACTGGTATGTATTTTCATATGTCTAATTAATGATTTTCTCGCAAAAAACCCCTTAGAGCACAAATCACATGTGTAAGATTTTTCTTGTGAGTGTGTACTTTTATGTATCTGTAAGCTCTTCCCTTCAGTAAACTTTTTAAAACATATGTCACAAGTTCCAAGTTTTTCTCCAGTATGAATTCTCATATGTACTAGTAAGTTGAATCTTTGGTAAAACCTTTTGTTACATATGTCACATGTAAAAAGTTTATTACAAGCATGTTTTCTCATGTGTAGTACTAATGGTTTATCGCCATTAAAGATTTCACCACAAACACCACATATAAATTGTTGGTTTTCAGTTTCAGTTCTTGTGGGTTCCTGATCATTGCTGCAGAGATTACTGACATTAGCCATTGTGTTATTTACACCAAATTTATCAGGTTTAATTTCTGTTTGTTTTATTAAAAACTTTCTTAGTATATTTTTCGATGCAGCAAATTCACATTTTGGCGAGTATTTCTGTAAATGACATTGGCAATTTGCATAATCGCATATTTTACAATGAACAGCATGTATTTTCATATGGTTAGCTAAGGTGCACCTTTGAATAAACCCTTTAAAACAAATATCACATTTATAAGGTGTTTCTCCAGTGTGTGTCCTCATATGTATTTGCAATCTTATCTCTCCCTTAAACCCTTTATCACATATCTTACATGTAAAAGGTAAGTTATCAGAAGCCTCTTGCCTCATATGTAGTAATGACTGTTTATCTTGACTAAAGCTTTTATCATTCACAACACATATGTTTTGTTCATTTGCAGTTTTAATTCCTGTGGGATCCTGACCATTGTCAAAAACATTTCTGACATTAGCCATCGTGTTAACTACACCAGATCTATCAGGTTTTTTTCCGTTATTTTTTCTTAAATATTCCCGTACTTTGTTTTTGATGCTGCAATTCTTTTGTCACTTTTTGGTTTTTGGCTCTGTAGATGACCATGATGTATGTTCCTATGTCTAGTTAAGGAGGTTCTACGACCAAAAGCTTTACAACAAATATCACATTTATAAGGTTTTTCTCCAGTGTGTGTTCTCATATGTAACTGTAATTTTGTCTCTCCAATAAACCCTTTAGAACAAATATCACATTTATAAGGTTTTTCTCCAGTGTGTGTTCTCATATGTATCAAGAATACTTTCTTTCCCTTAAACCCTTTACAACAAATATCACATTTATAAGGTTGTTCTCCAGTGTGTTTTCTCATATGTATTAGGAATACTTTCTTTCCCTTAAACCCTTTACAACAAATATCACATGTATAAGGTTGTTCTCCAGTGTGTGTTCTCATATGTACCAGTAAGAGTCTCATTTTATTAAACCCTTTACAACATATGTCACAGGTTAAAGGTTCATCTCCAATATGGGTTTTTGAGGATTCATTAGCCATCATGACTACACTGGATTTATCAGGTTTTTTCCCAGAATTTTTTCTGAAATATTCCCGTAGTTTGTTTTTTGATGCTGCAATTTTTTTGTCACTTTTTGGTATTTGGCTCTGTAGTTGACCACTTCGACTGTTATCATTGCTATGAACCAGTGTTGGCTGGTTATTAGTCTGATCAGGAGATGTAACCATTTTATTTCTGTCAGACTTTATTGTTTCGGTTCCTTTTCCAGTGGTCTGTTTTGACGGGAATGTTAACTTTGACTGAAAACAAAAAAGACATTTGATAGTTCACAGTCATATCTTAATGTTATCTATGAATATAAACTATTAATAAAATTGAGAATGGAAATGGGGAATGTGTCAAAGAGACAACAACCCGACCACAGAACAAACAACAGAAGGTCACCAATAGGTCTTCAATGCAGCGAGAAATTCCCGCACCCGGAGGCGTCCTTAAGCTTATATATTTACCCAAAACCTTTTAAATTAATCATAATGTCTAGCCAAGTTAAAACACAGTCAAATATCAGAATAGACAAATGATAGATGGATTGGTGTTCAACACCACTTGCAACACTATATATTATGCTTTTAATGGAGGTCAGTTTCTATTGGCGGAGGAAGCCGGAGTGCCCAGGAGAGCACTGTAGACCCTCTGTAGGATAACTGACAATTCTAGTCAATTAAGATTGGAGGCGAGCGCACCTGCCATGTGTGAAATTCGAACTCACAACCTCAGTGTTGACTGGCTAGTGATACAGTAGTTCTACTATTTAGACAACTCAGCCACTGAGGCCCTTATCAGAATAGAAATCTTAAAACTGATTATGATTTAATTTGGTTCTCATGGATATGCTAATAATCAAAACAAACACATTTAACACAATTGTATAATCCTTACAAATAACTATCAGCACATTGGGAGCAGGATCAGTTTTTTGTGGAGTATGTGTCGCTTAGTCTTCAGCTTTCTATGTTGTATGTATACTGTACGTTAATTGTTTGTCCATGTTGTCTGTTGGTCTTTTTTCCCTTTTTAGCCATGGCACTGTCAGTTTAAGGAACTTTGGTATCTTTCGCCTCTCTTTCAAAGTTTGTATATATATATACTTGTATGTGTGCATTACGCTTTCCATAGTAAACCTTTATTTTCCTATCATTTCCGCAATTGTGTCATTCTTCTAAAGTTATGACTCAGCTACGGAATACATTTGTAATGTCTTGATTATGTCACTACAATAATATCAACCTTTAACCTATCATATATATACAAATAGCAAAATTAGGAGTACTTTGCAACAGTACAAAAATGGAGTATGGGCCGGTTTTGGCCACAGAAAATAGAATGTTATCAAACTATTTCAAATTGGCACATAATGTTTGGAAATGCATCATTGTGCTTTAGAGTCAAGAAATATAAATGAACTACGCATACCAAGTAACATTTCCATAAAGTTTCATCCATCTAGGTCATGTAATAAATAGATGGGGAATGTGTTCATGGGACACAGATGATGCACCTGGATGCATATAATGTTAAAAAGGGACATAACTGTACATGTAAAAGTGATGCTACACAAAGGACAAGGTTCACTTATGGCACAATATTGCCTAGAATATCAACTTTATCGTAAAACACCAAAAAGGTCACAATTTGGTTCATAAATAGGTCTATTTCAAAAGCCTACTGATGAGTCTTGTGTAGACGAAACGCGTGTCTGGTGTATTAATTATAAGCCTAGTACCTTTGATAACTATTTACACCACTGGGTCGATGCCACTGCTGGTGGACGTATCGTCCTCGAGGGTATCACCAGCCCAGTAGTCAGCACTTTGGTGTTGACATGAATATAAATTATATGGTCATTTTTATAAATTTCATGTTTACAAAAGTATGAATTTTTCAAAATACTAAGGATTTTCTTATTCCAGGCATAGATTACCTTAACTGTATTTGGTACAATTTTTTGGAGTTTTGGGTCCTCAATGCTCAACTTTGTACTTGTTTGGCTTTATAACTATTTTGATCTGAGCGTCACTGATGAGTCTTGTGTAGACGAAACGCGCGTCTGGCGTATTAAATTATCAGCCTGGTACCTTTGATAACTATTAATGCTAAATAATCAGTTCTTTTCATAAAAGTACATTTTATTTTCTAAAGTTAGCCCATGTTGGAAATTTTGTCAAAATATGATGGATTTGGCAATTTTCAGACCTAAAAGCTTTAGGAAAACCTTGGCCGCCACCTAGGATCCAAAATGTTTTAATTTTGTAACCAAAAGATTCCAATTTTGATATAAAATTCATTAATTTAAAAACTTTTTGGATCCTGGATGGCGACAAGGTTAATTATGCCAAAAAGAATTAAAATTATGGCAAAATTTACCAAAATTGAGGTTAATATACAAATAATGTTTATTTAAGGGGTCATAGCTTCATAAATTTTAAACGAAGGTGCCAAAAAAAAATGTATTTTTTTTTCTTAATAGTATTATCACAAGTATTTCTATGTGAAATTTGAACTTGTCTGTAACTTGTCATGATAAAACTATATACCAATCAATAAATCAATACCTTCAAGCACGAAGAAAAATAAATGGGAATGTGTCCATGGGACACAGATGATGCCCCCACTTGCATATCATATTAAGTAATAAAGGGACAAAATGAAGAACGGTAAAAGTGATGCTACCCAAATTTGTTATTGATCTGAGTTTTGTAGTAATAAGCATTGTGTATAAGTTAAATTATATAATATTTGGTAGATGCAAACTTAAGTTAGAAAATGGAAACGAAAAATTCAGCAATTTTTCCTTTTGTATTAAAAGGGGCATAACTCTAGAACAGTAAAAGTGACACCACCAAAATCAAATTTGATCTGTATTTTGTGGTAATAAGCATCATGTATATGTTTCATGACATTTGGTTGAGGCAAATTTAAGTTAGAGAATGGAAACGAAAAATTCAGCAATTTTTCCTTTCGTAAAGGGGCATAACTCTAGAACGGTTAAAGTGACACCACTGAAATTCAAACTTGATCTGTATTTTGTGATGATCAGCATTGTGTATAAGTTTCATAACATTTGGTAGAGGCAAACTAAAGTTAAGTGGAAAAGAAAAATTCAGCATTTTTCCATTTGTAAAGGGGCATAACTCTAGAACGGTTAAAATGACACCACTGAAATTCAAACTTGATCTGTGTTTTGTAATGATTAGCATTGTGTATAAGTTTCATAACATTTGGTAGAGGCAAACTAAATTTAAAGTTACATGAGTTAAGTGGAAAAGAAAAATTCAGCAATTTATCCAATTGGAAAGGGGCATAACTCTAGAACGATTACAGTGACACCACTGAAATTCAAACTTGATCTGTGTTTTGTGGTAATAAGCATTGTGTATAAGTTTCATAACATTTGGTTGAGGCAAACTAAAGTATGAGAACTGAAACCAACTTTTGGACGTATGGACGGATGGGGCATAAAATGTGGAAAACTGATCTGACAGACAGACAGACAGAGTGCAAACCTAAAGACCCCTATGAATTTGTCAGTAGGGGACTAATAAAAGCAGTCTTGTTTTAACCAATTAGTTTTTGATGACTATTTGTGAATAAATTCATACATGTCTTTGAAGTCTCTTCTGTAGCTTTTCTTCCAAATTCTTTTGACGAACTGATTTTTTCTTTATTTTAGGCATTCTGTTTCAATCATCAATGTTGCATACCTAACAAAAAAAATAAAAAAATCTTATCTAAAGTTATATACAAAACAGTCATGACAGTGTGAACAAATACATTGTACAATAGTAATGTTAAAGCAATTTTTGATGAAATCAGAAAAAAGTTTAATTTAGAACTGTTCAGACCACAATGACAATGTATAAAAAATTGAAAACAGGGCCCAAAATCCAAAATCTAAATACTCGGTTTGATTCAGCATTTCAAAGAACCCCATACATGCCATAAATACATTTTTTTTTAATCAAACAAAGTTAAATTTTCAACCCTGATTTCGACTAACTTGAAAACTGGGCCCAAATATAGTCCCTTAACAGTTAATAAAATGCTTCGTTGAGCGCAGCCTGATACGACCGCAGTGGTCGAACCCTAAACAGTTGGGGCAAATTTGGACACAATATTCAAGCTTGATACTATCTGAATTGGATTGTGATCAAATTTTTGCCATAATATAGGTTTCTGACACAAAATAAATGTGGTCGAAGATTTTACAAATCTAACATGTCTAATGCACAATACTGTGCAACTGAAGATTTCTTCTTAAAATTTGAAATTTAAAAAATATGAACCGATTAAAAAATATTGGAAACCCACCCTTCAAACTTTTTTAATCCCCCTTGGAGCATTAACCATCAAACTCAATCCCAGTCTTTCATTTGTAGTACATGTAGTATGGAACCTTGTAGTACAATATTAGAGAGATCCATACACTTAAACATAAGTTATTGTCTGGAAATTTTAAAAATGTTTGTTTTGGCTCTTTTTTTGTTTGCACTTAATTCCTGCATGTTTGAGGCAATTACCCCCAAACTAAATCCCAGCCTTCCCTTTGTGATATGGAACCTTACACTTACACACAAGCTATTGTCTGGAAGCTACAAAAATGCTTGTTTAGGCTCCTTTTTGGCACTTAATTCCTAATCTGTTGGCACCATAACCCCCAAAATGAATCCCAACCTTGTACTTGTGGTATTAAACATTGTGGTACAATTTCAGAGCAATTGAAATACTTATACTCAAGTTATTATCCTGAAAGTACAAAAATGCTTGTTTTGTGTGTCCCTTTTGGGCTCCTAATTCATAAATGGTTGGGACATTCATCTGCCAAATAAACCAATCTTCCTTTTATGGAATTGAACCTTCTTAAAAAAATTTATAGATGTATCCATTTACTTAAACTAAAGTTATTGTTCAAAAATCAAATGTGCTTTCAGTTGACGACGATACAAACGATGACAACATCATGAACATCATAGCACTATATGAACCCATACTTAATTTTGGAGTCTTATATAAATTGCTATTCAAAAGATAATGGAAAATTAAGCGCATATTTTAAATTTAAATTTACTTTCAAAATTTCCAATGGACTTTGCAACCATAAAAGCCCATTTAAATGCATCATAAAAGTATAAAAATAGAAAATGACATCAGTCATGGCTAAAATTAGAAAACCTTGATCAGCAAAATTTAATAGTAATATATAAAAATAAAATTCCTTTGTCCACATTTAATATAACTTAAAAAAAATAAATGTACAGCTAACCACCTCAAGAGATTACAACATTTCTTTATAACAAAACCATTGTAAGGAAGGTAACTCTAATGCAAAAAATAAACCAAACCCATTTAAATACATCACTAAAGTATATATTAAATAGAAAATTTAAATACATCATTAAAGTATCAAATAGAAAATGACATCATGGTCATGGCTAAAAACCGAAAACCTTGATCAGCAAAATTTAATAGCAATATCTAAAAATAAATTCCTTCATCAAACCAAACCCATGTAAGTACATCATAAAAGTATTTAATAGAAAATGACATCATAGTCATTAGTCTCTGATGCATGATTTTTTATTATTAATTGTTTTGGCTTTTAACTAGCTGTCAGTAACTGCGAGTACTCTCAAATCGTACTTTCTTGTTTATTTGACCTGTTGATACTAATTGTAATGCTTTTTTTGTTATTTAATGTTACATGTGTTATTCAGGGTTATATCTGGTCTATATACCAGCTTTGATAAGTGTTTGGTACTAATATAAATTTCCACTTCGTACTATGAACATCAAAATTATTTATTTTGTTAAAATATTTCCTTTCTCTATTGTAACTGTATACGTATACTAACAACAAAATTATTTTATTTACCTGTGTTTAAAGTTATTGCAAATGGCTGATATTTTGTTCGAGCATATTGTTTTTCTTAAATTGTTTAACATTTCATACCGATATTACATGTTACTTTTATTATTCTTCCTTAGTTTATTTATTTTGAATTTACATTGTATCATAGGTCAAATTTATATTTGTTCAGTGTATGTTCAATGGTGTTAATATGTCCTTTGATTGAGTTAAGCTATTTCAGTTGATATTTTATAGTGTGTTTTTCTATGTTGTGATGTTACACTATTGTTTCAGAAAAAGGGTGAAGGTTTGGTACCATTAAAACGTTTAAACCCGCTGCATTTGTTTGCACCTGTCCTAAGTCAGGAATCTGATGTTCAGTAGTTGTCGTTTGTTGATGTGGTTCATAAGTGTTTCTCGTTTCTCGTTTTTATATAGATTAGACCGTTGGTTTTCCCGTTTGAATGGTTTTACACTAGTAATTTTTGGGGCCCTTTATAGCTTACTGTTCGGTGTGAGCCTAGGCTCCGTGTTGAAGACCGTACTTTGACCTCTAATGGTTTACATTTATAAAATTTTGACTTGGATGGAGAGTTGTCTCATTGGCACTCATACCACATCTTCTTATATCTATGGATAAAAAAAAAAAACCTTGATCAGCAAAATTTAATAGTAATATCTAATAAATTGCTCCGCAGGGCGCAGCTTGATACGACCGCAGAGGTCGAACCCTGAATAGTTGGGGCAAGTATGGACACAACATTCAAGCTTGATACAGCTCTGAATTTGGATTGTGATTAAATATTTGACACAGCATAGGTTTCTGACACAGAATGAATGTGGTCTAAGAACTTAAAAATTTTAAATTGGACATTCACCTATTATGGTCCAATATCCAAAATCTAAATACATGGTTAGGTTCAGCATATCAAACAACCCCAAGAGTTCAATTTTTGATGAAAATCAAACAAAGTTTAATTTTGGACCCTTTTGACCTCAATGTGGACAAAGTTGATAACGGGCCCAAAATCAAAAATCTAAATACATGGTTAGATTCAGCATATCAAAGAACCCCATATATTCAATTTTGTTGAAATCAAACAAAGTTTAATTTTGGACCCCGATTTGGACCAACTTGAAAACTGGGCCCATAATCAAAAATCTAAATACATGTTTAGATTCAGCATATCAAAGAACCCTAAGAATTCAATTTTTGTTAAAATCAAACTAAGTTTAATTTTGGACCCTTTGGACCTTAATGTAGACCAATTTGAAAACGGGACCAAAAATTAAGAATCTAAATACACGGTTAGATTCGGCATATCAAAGAACCCCAATAATTCAATTTTGATGAAATCAAACAAAGTTTAATTTTGGACCCTTTTGACCTCAATGTGGAAAATTGATAACGGCCCAAAAATCAAAAATCTAAATACATGGTTAGATTCAGCATATCAAAGAACCCCATATATTCAATTTTGTTGAAATCAAACAAAGTTTAATTTTTGACCCCGATTTGGACCAACTTGGTTCGTGTTGCTTAGTCTTTAGTTTTCTATGTTGTGTCATCTGTACTATTATTTGTCTGTTTGTCTTTTTTATTTTTGGCCATGGCGTTGTCAGTTTGTTTTCGATCTATGAGTTTGACTGTCCCTCTGGTATCTTTCGTCCCTCTTTTGAAAACTGGGCCCATAATCAAAATCTAAATACATGTTTAGATTCAGCATATCAAAGAACCCTAAGAATTCAATTTTGATTTTTCCATTTGTAAAGGGCATAACTCTAGAACGGTTAAAATGACACCACTGAAATTCAAACTTGATCTGTGTTTTGTAATGATTAGCATTGTGTATAAGTTTCATAACATTTGGTAGAGGCAAACTAAATTTAAAGTTACATGAGTTAAGTGGAAAAGAAAAATTCAGCAATTTATCCAATTGGAAAGGGGCATAACTCTAGAACGATTACAGTGACACCACTGAAATTCAAACTTGATCTGTGTTTTGTGGTAATAAGCATTGTGTATAAGTTTCATAACATTTGGTTGAGGCAAACTAAAGTATGAGAACTGAAACCAACTTTTGGACGTATGGACGGATGGGGCATAAAATGTGGAAAACTGATCTGACAGACAGACAGACAGAGTGCAAACCTAAAGACCCCTATGAATTTGTCAGTAGGGGACTAATAAAAGCAGTCTTGTTTTAACCAATTAGTTTTGATGACTATTTGTGAATAAATTCATACATGTCTTTGAAGTCTCTTCTGTAGCTTTTCTTCCAAATTCTTTTGATTTAACTGATTTTTCTTTATTTTAGGCATTCTGTTTCAATCATCAATGTTGCATACCTAACAAAAAAATAAAAAATCTTATCTAAAGTTATATACAAAACAGTCATGACAGTGTGAACAAATACATTGTACAATAGTAATGTTAAAGCAATTTTGATGAAATCAGAAAAAGTTTAATTTAGAACTGTTCAGACCACAATGACAATGTATAAAAATTGAAAACAGGGCCCAAAATCCAAAATCTAAATACATGGTTTGATTCAGCATTTCAAAGAACCCCATACATGCCATAAATACATTTTTTAATCAATTTTGATGAAATCAAACAAAGTTTGGACCCTTTTGACCTCAATGTGGACAAAGTTGATAACGGGCCCAAAAATCAAAAATCTAAATACATGGTTAGATTCAGCATATCAAAGAACCCCATATATTCAATTTTGTTGAAATCAAACAAAGTTTAATTTTGGACCCCGATTTGGACCAACTTGAAAACTGGGCCCATAATCAAAATCTAAATACATGTTTAGATTCAGCATATCAAAGAACCCTAAGAATTCAATTTTGTTAAAATCAAACTAAGTTTAATTTTGGACCCTTTGGACCTTAATGTAGACCAATTTGAAAACGGGACCAAAAATTAAGAATCTAAATACACGGTTAGATTCGGCATATCAAAGAACCCCAATAATTCAATTTTGATGAAATCAAACAAAGTTTAATTTTGGACCCTTTTGACCTCAATGTGAAAAAATTGATAACGGGCCCAAAAATCAAAATACATGGTTAGATTCAGCATATCAAAGAACCCCATATATTCAATTTTTGTTGAAATCAAACAAAGTTTAATTTTTGACCCCGATTTGGACCAACTTGGTTCGTGTTGCTTAGTCTTTAGTTTTCTATGTTGTGTCATCTGTACTATTATTTGTCTGTTTGTCTTTTTATTTTTGGCCATGGCGTTGTCAGTTTGTTTTCGATCTATGAGTTTGACTGTCCCTCTGGTATCTTTCGTCCCTCTTTTGAAAACTGGGCCCATAATCAAAAATCTAAATACATGTTTAGATTCAGCATATCAAAGAACCCTAAGAATTCAATTTTTGTTTAAATCAAACTAAGTTTAATTTTGGACCCTTTGGACCTTAATGTAGACCAATTTGAAAACGGGACAAAAAATTAAGAATCTAAATACACGGTTAGATTTGGCATATCAAAGAACCCTAATAATTCAATTTTGATGAAATCAAACAAAGTTTAATTTTGGACCCTTTGGACCTCAATGTGGACCAATTTAAAACGGGCCCAAAATCCAAAAACTTAATACCGATTAGATTCAGCATATTAAAGAACCCCAAGAGTTCAAGAATAAAACCCCATTGAAATTGGTCAAGAAATAAGCAATTTATACAAAGTATCTTCTTTTGCACAATACTGTGCAATTGAATATTTCTTGCAATTGCGCAATACTGTGCAATTGAAAATTTCTTGCTATTGCACAATACTTATTATATAATAATTTACACATCCTGTTAGGTGTGTATCTCCTTCCATATCATTATTATTTGATTTTAAATATAAATCAGAAATAACCAACTTAAAATGGAAAATTTTAAAGAAAAAAAATGGAAAAAAGACCCCCCACCCCAAATTTTTGAACCCCTTATGATTCATCACCCCAAACTCAATCCCAGCCTCCCTTTGAGGTATGGTACCTTGCAGTACAATTTCAGAGAGATCCATACACTTGAACACAAGTTATTGTCTGGAAACTAGAAAATGCTTATTTTGGCCCTTTTGGCCCCTAATTCCTAAACGTTTCAGGCAATTACCCCAAACTCAATTCCAGCTTTCCCTTTGTGATATGGAACCTTGTAGTACAATTTCAGAAAGATCCATACACTTACACACAAGTTATTGTCATGAAACTAGAAAATGCTTGTTTTTGCCCTTTTTGGCCCCTAATTCCTAAAATTTTGAGGCAATTACCCCAAAATCAATCCCAGCATTCCCTTTGTGATATGGAACCTTGTGGTACAATGTCAGAGAGATCCATACACTAACACACAAGTTATGTCTGGAAGTTACAAAATGCTTATTTTTGGCCCCTTTTGCCCCTAATTCCTTAACTGTTGGTACCATAACCCCAAAATCAATCCCAACCTTCCTTTTGTGATATTGAACCTTATGGTAAAATTTCATAGAGATCCATTCACTTAAACTAAAGTTAGAGTGCGAAAACCAATGCGTCTTCGGACGACGACGACGCTGGACGACGACGCCAACGTCATACCAATATACGACCACAAAAATTTTTTTGCGGTCGTATAAAAATGAATTCCTTCATCAGCATTTAATATAAGTTCTAAAAATAAATTGACAGCTAATCACCTCAAAAGAATACAACAAATTTTTTTTATAACAAAACCATTGAGAACTTAGAATTGGTTATAGGATTTGAATTTATACTCAATTTTTTGCTTTTGTGCAATACACTATGCTGTTGCGAATTGCCCCCTCCCAAACATTAAAAAAATCACCCCCCTTTTTTTTATCCAGTGCAATACATATGATACATGTGATACACTATGCTGTTGCATATTTACCCCCTTCAAAATAAAAAATAATTTTTTTTAGCCCCCCCCCTAATTTTTTTTGCAAAAAAATTAAATATATAAAGAAATTTCTTTTTAATTTCTGAAATCTGAAATGAGAAAAAATTGTCTCCCTCCTACAATTTCTTTTTACCCCCCCCCCTTTTTTTTCAACTCCCCCACTCTTTTTCCAAACACCCCCAAAACAAAAAAAAACAAAAAATTATCCCCCCTTTTTTTGGCAAAAAAAAATATGTGAAGAATTTTCTTTTTAATTTCTAAAATCTGAAATGAGAAAATTTACTCTCCTTTTTTCACCCCCACCCTTGATCTGTGTTTTGTCGTAATAAGCAATGTGTATAAGTTTCATAACATTTGGTTGAGGCAAACTTTAGACAATTAGTTAGAGAACGGAAACTAAAAATTTTGGAATTTTTCCATTAATAAAGGAGCATAACTCTAGAACGGTTAAAGTGACGCCACCAAAATTCAAACTTGATCTGCATTTTGTGGTAATAAGCATTGTCAATGATTGTGTATAAGTTTCATAACATAACATAAACTCAAGTTAGAGAATGGAAACCAATTTTGGGATGTACAGACGGACAAGGGTAAAACTTAATGCCCCCTCCGTTATGGTGGGGGCATAAAAACAAGTATAAGACACACATTTAAGCTTCAAACAGCTCTAAGTACATTGTTAGAATCAGCATATCAAAGAACCCCAAGAATTCAATTTTTGATGAAATACTTATTAATTAAACCATTTCTGTTCAAAGCGAAATAATTCAAACTTATTTCCATGAACCAGTAAAAAAACAGCAATAGTTCTCTAAAATTAGATATGATTTAACCACTTAATAAATAAAAGTTCTCTAAAATTAGATGTGATGTTATATCTATTTCATGTATTTCCGGATTATTAGCAAATATAATTAATAGTTCTTTCATTTGTCACAAACTAATTTACATTTGTACATGTAGATCTCCAACTAATCTATCAATATCAACAACTTTATCTACACAATGTATTCTAATTAAATATATCCTTTAATTTTAACTTTCTATATTCCAAGGAACGAAATAACTCAAACTGAATATTTCAAATTATAACCAATAAAATTAGATATGATTTAACCACTAAAACATTGTTAGAATCAGCATTTCAAAGAACCCTACATACATGACATACATGACATAAATTAAAAAAAAAAAATCCCCAAAAAAAATCCAAAATGTCACTTATCATCAACATGATCAATACAATATCTATTAAAAATCTATAAAACTTATCTGTAATCTGGTAATTATCTTCAATATGTCTAATGAGAACAATAAATTTCAAACTTTATTTATACTGTCCTAGGCTACAAATCTTATCATTTACACTTAACATGCTTAAGAACCCCAAGAATTCAATTTTTGATGAAATATTAATTAAACCATTTCTGTTCAAAGCCAAACAACCCTGACAAACTTAATTATTTCCATGAAACAGTAAACAAGAGTGCACACGCTAAAATGTCTTGCCTTGTTTACTAACCATTGATTTTATGTTGATAATCCTAAATATATAAAGCTTTACTACAAGTAACACATAAACTGAACATGATCCAAGAAAATGAGGTCAAGGTCAGATAAACCAAACGAGAAATACATGTACAGCTTACAATCATTCAATAAACCAAACATAGTTGACCTATTGCTTATAGTTTCTAAGAAACAGTCTTAACCAAGAAAACTTAACATTGACCAATGAACCATGAAAATGAGGTCAAGGTCAGATGAACCTTGCCAGACAGACATGTACACCTTACAATCAATTTATGCATTAAATATAGTTGACCTATTGCTTATAGTATCTAAGAAACAAACTTAACCATGAAAATTTAACATTGACTAATGAACCATAAAAATGAGGTCAAGGTCAGATGATACTTGCCAGACAGACATATACACCTTACAATCCTTCCATACAACAAATATATTTGATCTATTGCTTATAGTTGAAGAAAAACAGACCAAAACACAAAAACTTAACACTGAGAAATGAATCGTGAAAATGAGGTCAAGGTCAAATAAAACCTACGAGACTGACATGTACATCATAAAATATTTCCATACACCAAATATAGTTGACCTATTGCATAAAGTATTTAAAAAAGACCAAAACTCAAAAACTTAACTTTGACCACTGAACCATGAGGTCAAGGTCAGATGACACCTACCAGTTGGACATGTACACCTTACAATCATTCCATATACCAAATATAGTAGACCTACTGCTTATAGTATCTGATATATGGACTTGACCACGAAAACTTAACCTTGTTCACGATCCGTGAAATGAGGTCGAGGTCAAATGAAAATTGTCTGACGGGCATGAGGACCTTGCAAGGTACACACATACTAAATATAGTTATCCTATTACTCATAATATTGATTGATTGATTGTTGGTTGCTTAACGTCCAGTGGCAAATATTTCATGCATATTCAGGACGAGAACAAATTAACAATAAATACAATAGGCAGGTTCTGTAATAGGGGCGTCCAGGATTAAGGTTGGAGAAATTTAGACTGCCACGGGAATTGAGGGTATATTGGATAGGGACAGAAATTTAGCCTTGCAACAGGTCACCTACAGACCTCTCAAAGAGTTGTTGCAAGGGTTCTTAATGTGCAAAGAGCGTGGCATTCTCTTTACACGAGGCATTGGATTTAACGTCCCCATTCTGACCAGACGTGGCTGCAAATTTGTACATCCCACACAGCCAAACGGACGCCCCACTTTAGCAAGGGTTTTACTGCCGGTCGGAGGAAGACCAATGGTGACCATACTTCTATTCCCCAGTCACCCTTGGGGGTATTACTCATAATAAGAAAGAAATTAAAATTACAAAAAAAGTTGACTTTTTTTTCAAGTAGTCACTGAACCATGAAAATGAGGTGAAGGACAATGGACATATGACAGACGGAAACTTCGTAGCATAAGGCATCTATATACAAAATATAAAGCTTTTAGGAAGTTAGCTAACGCTGCAGCCGCCGCCGCCGTAGCCGCTGCCGGATCACTATCCCTATGTCGAGCTTTCTGCGACAAAAGTCACAGGCTCGACAAAAAACAGCAAAATAGTTCTCTAAAATTAGATATGATTTAACCACTAAACATGCTAAATAAATAAAAGTTCTCTAAATTTAGATATGATGCTATATCTATTTCCAAACTAAAATCACTGATTCAAGTAACATTGTGTCCACAAATGTTGGAAGTAAGACCACGACTGTATGGTATTACAAATAGAAAGGAAATAAGAAAAAAAAAACAATGAAAAAACAAAATTTTTAATCTGATTACTAGTAAAGTCCCAGCTGGTGAACATGGTGAACAGAACAGTACATTTCAACTATATTTATACATAATGATAGACCCGTGTAATACTCGCTCGGATTATTAAATAATTAAACACAATATTTCTGTTCTAATTTTTAGTAATTTTCTATTATCTGATCTACATACATGTATATACAATTCCTTGATACCAATAATCATGTATATATACAGTTATGCTACATTTCTACAACTCAACTCCCAGTTTTAGGCTACACATGGTGTTCTTATATATCATGTCATAAAATATATACATTAGCTACATGTATGTATTGTAGGCGTGTCATAATCGTATCATACACAACAATGACGGTGACCAGCCATCATTACACACTATATTATGATTTCATTTACCAGCTCTAAATTTAGATTGTAAACGAATATTTGACTTAGCAAAGTTTCTGATGGCTTAACATCCAAAATCAATCATACACAACAAGGAAGGATTAGAGACACATTAGTTTTAGATCCGACGCGGAAAAAGACTAGATTATCCGCAAATTTGACATAGTAATTTAACAAGAAATAGCTTTTCTAAAAAGCTTACCGTTTTATAGCTTATTGTGTTGAAAATTGATTTTTTGATTTGTAGTATAAGCCATTCAAATATAATATTACTCTGCATATAAACTGTATTGGGGTAAAAAAGTTTAACATTGGAAAGGCCAGTACGGTACGGTATTATTGTGAGGTTCGTATTGTTTAGGCTTTAGTCTCCCTATGGTGCATTTAGGAACGTTTTCTGTCGTTTTTAGTTTTTTCCCCATGACTGATAATTTTTGTAGACTTGTTTTGAATGTTCGTTGAGATCTACTTCCTCTTACACTTACTGTGCAATTAATTCTAATGAGTATACCAATTTTCTAGAATGGAGGGAATATGTTGTATTTTCGTAGTATAGCCATACATGTGATTCTTCCGGCGGAGTCAAAATCTCCCGCTTTTCAGACCCTCTTCCGTCCCTCCGTTAAAATTTGAAATCTTCCGCTTTTGAAAATGTCAACCTCGTAAAATTTTCAGTACACATTTTGTTTACAAAATCGATAGGGACAGAGAAAAGTCCGAGAAACTCGAAATTGATATGGGAAAAGTCCGAGAAAACGGAAGTTTCCTGTTGTGTCAAAAGGTAAAATGAGGTAAATAGGTAAAATCAGCCTGAGGTGTTTAGGATTAAACTGTATATACAACAATAAATTAAAGATAATAGGCAATTACCGGGTGATCAACTAGCTAGTTTAAGACACAAGCCTGGTTGATTAAAAGTGAAATACTGACAAAGGATTAAATTGACTAATTGTACAAGTTGTATAAACGATTTATTTGATGCTGTTGAAAACATGGAACATTTACTGAACCTCAAAGACAAATGAAATCAACTCAAATATGATATTTATGGCTTGTTTTCTATCCAAGCCAATGGAATACCTATATAAGTATAGTTGTCTTGGACTATTCTAAAATTTTAGAATTTGACAAAATGCAAACCGTATTTTATCACCAAATACCCCAGCAGCAAATAAAGAAGACCAAGTATCTAGCCAAATTCAACTCTGCCTGGAGATCTGATTTCAAATGGTGCAGATCCAGTACCAAGGATCAAGACCATGCTTACTTCACTTCATACAAAGCTGACTATGGAAATGAATATGCAGGTGTTTAAAGGTATGGAATTATTGTTCTTTTAACAAAAAGGAAGATATGCAGTTTAAACACACAAAAACATTGCGTACATCGATAAAAGGTCGATAAAAATCTCCAGTTATGAGACCCAAACTCCAGCTGAAAATTTCCAAATCTCCAGTTGTGGCTTGACAACTCTGTCACATGTCTGTATAGCAGTGTGTATGTCCTAGCTGTAACCTTCCCTAACGCAGATGAGGTATTCACCTAGAAGTTTGTAACAAAAGTATACTAAAAAAATATAAAAAGAATTTTATTCGAAAAACGGAAACAATAAGTACCGAAAAACCATTTGAGATTGGTTCGAAATATAGTAAGTCGAACTTTAATTGTTATTAAGCTAAAAAAAATAAAACTCATAGACAACAACAATTGTCTTCATGCATAGACAATTTCTTATTTCCTTTAAAACGTTTTTCTAAAACTGATATTTTCTACTTCAGAATCTTTATTTGTCTTTTGGTAGATTCATTTCCTATGTTATTAATATTTTGTATAAATATTCATTAAAAAAATCACTATAAAAATATATCAGAAGTCTAGAAAATTTGTAAAAAAATTCCAGTGTTTGATCTTTGATATATTAATGGTAGATAAAGTAAAGATAAAAACATATTTCAGTATGAATGTTTCTGGATCCCACTTGTCGTGTACGTTCACTCATCAGTGACACAAATAAGGAGACTATACCAGGAACAATTGAAAACCAGGAACAATTGAAAACAATGGTTTGAAGAAAGACCAACAAAGCATGGCCAAATGAACAGACAAAGAACAGTTAACAAATCGGTTAACATTACACAGAAGACTAATAACTGATTAAAAAAAAAACACCACCAATAATTTGGGGCTGATTTTAAATTTTCCGAAAGGTCGAGCAATTCAAACACAAATAGACCATCCACTTTGTTACTCTTGTTCAAATACATGTTTGTTAATAGACATTTCCAGTTAGGAATTATCCATTTGAGATTTGGCAAACGTCCGTTGTCCAATCACCAGACATATAGTTAAGTAAACTAAACTGGTCCGCCGTTCCATCGAATCCATGACAACTCGCCCCACTGGAAAATCGCCCCACACCAAATCGCCCCACTTTTTCACCAACTCGCCCCACTTTCTAAAAAATCGCCCCACTTATGAAAAAGGGTAAAATCCCATTGAAAATGGGTCTGACAACTCGCCCCACTTATGAAAAGGGTTGAAATACCGCTGAATAAAGGTCTGCCAACTCGCCCCAGTTATGAAAAATAGAAAAACCACGATGAATTTAGTCATGCCAACTCACCCCACTTATCAGGGACAGTCTATACTTAGTTAGTATAGACTGACCCTTCACTTATGAAAAAGGATGCAATCCCGTTGAATAAAGGAGTTTAATCCCATTTATTAAAGGTCTGCCAACTCGCACCACTAATGAATAAAAGAATTAAACTGTATTGAATTAAGGCCTACCAACTCGCCCCACTTATGAATTAAATGGATACTTATGAAAACCTTAGAAATGCATCTTTTTTTTTAACTCTTTTCTTTTGGTTGAAAGAAAGCAGATAGAAGTAAGTATCAGCATTTCTGTGAAGTACGATGTTATTGACTATAGTAACTATGTTTATGACGTTTGTTTTCTGGTAAATATAATCACTGTTTTACAAGAGAAGTCAAGAATCATGGTTGTTTACATAATTTTATTCTAAGATGATAGGTTTGCACAATAAGTCTTTTATGACAAACACTGGCATAACTACACAAAACGAAGTAGATTCTACTAGATGAAATGTCAACACTAGAAACAAGAACATAAATACACAAATATGGCATACAATAGATAAGTTTTTATAAGTGGGGAGTTGGCAGACCTTTATTATATATTTATCGGGATTTTACCCATTTCCATAAGTGGGGCGAGTTGGCAGGAGTAAATTTAACGGGACTTACCCTTTTTTCATAAGTGGGGCGAGTTGGTAAACAAGAGTGGGGCGATTTTTTAAAAAGTGGGGCGAGTTTGTGAAAAAATGGGGCGATTTGCCAGTGGGGCGAGTTGTCTTGCTTCCGTTCCATCTATAGCTTCGCACAGAAGGAACGGGTTGGAGCCATTGTCACATTGGCATTAATTGGACGAGTCTTACAAATTCAACGATTCGCTAATAAAATAGACCAATTATAGTGATAGGAAATTGACCTCAATTGTTAATAATGCGATGCCGCAAAATAAACAAGTATCTGTTAATTAACCCCATGGTGGTAGCGCAGATAAATGACCAACGAGCGTGTTATCGTGTTCTTGACAAAATGAGCCAGTATCTTTCATTCCGTTAAGAACTCAGTAGGGTTATAAATGTGCTATTTTTTCGTTTGATTTCCTATCAGTATAATACATAATAAACATAGCACATGATGCACTAGTCTCGTCGAATTATTAAATCCCGTGGTCAGAATTCTGACCACGGGATTTAGGCCGTACCTGTTGTCAGTGTAGCGATAAGTGAACACAACAGGGGTCCAGTTCAGTTTATAAGTAAACCAGACAAGCGTTTCGTGATTATACTAAAACAGTCTTAATTATCAGCTGTTGTTAAAAAGAAATGCTATCTACCAAAAGACAAATAAAGATTCTGAAGTAGAAAATATCAGTTTTAGAAAAACGTTTTAAAGGAAATAAGAAATTGTGTGTTGCCTTGGATTCCCTAATTTATCTATATATTTTGTGTAATTATATTCACGATTAGTTTATATTTTTCCGGAGTTAAATCTGGACTTCACCGTACAACATTCTATTGTTACCGTAGCCTCGCATCCGTCTTTTGCAAATCAACCTTGCCACGTCACATCCCTGGACAAAGCACTGTCGCAGGATGCATTCTTAATCACAATTTGTGGCTAACCACAGCTTATTTACCATTTTTGGATTGGTGATAGAATAAAAGTCAGCACCTGATTGTTTTATCTCTTAGTAAACCCAATCACCTGGTTTAAACTGACTGGTCGAGCCAGCACAAATTGTCTATGCCATTGTTTTCTAGTAGCAGTCCAACTATTCCACTCTTCATCTCTGATGCATCACCTTGCAGAACCTAGCCAGTGTATCAATCGTTAACAGTTTATCGTCTTAAATATGCAGGAACTTATTGACACTGGAAGTTAGGCAAGCTCAACATTCAATCAAATAAATCACAATTATGTCTTGTGTTCTTGTTTTGATTAATATCAATTGCACACATCATCTGAAAATTAAGAAAAAATATTATAATAAACAAACTATGCAATTTTATCGATAACTGTCCAGTATTACAATTATCTATTTGATTGGAACTTAAAAAGGTAAATAACTGACCATGTTTGACCAAACTCAGTATTTTATTGTTTGGCAACTATAGAGGAAACTTCGTGCAATGCTGTGTTTTTCTATACTCACACAAGCTAGTTTATACTGTACAATCTTTAAATATCTGATTGATTTAGCCAATGCATATGTTTTAATAACAAGTGGGGAGATTTACAATTTTTCAACTAAACTATGCCTATATGTTACTATAAAACATAGTTTTCTGTAAGCACATCTAAATTTACAAATGATCTGTACATATAGGTCTCTCCATTGCAATTTTCTGGATCAGGAATGTTTTCCAGTTTTGCACTTTAAAACAAAAATGGGAAAACGTATTCCTTGGGACATTTGATTTTTCAGATTTTTGCACTTTAAAACAAAAATAGGATAACGTATTCCTTGGGACATTTGATTTTTCAGATGGCAGAGAGAACCAGAGAGAAAAAACGTGCTAAAGCAGAGTCTGTTTCGATACCAGAATTTATTGATTGAACAATATATAAAAGTACAAGTAATATTTGTTTGGGGTGGGGTACACATAATGATAATAATAGAACATTTGGTTTATCGATATAACTTGATGATTTCACAAAATTACAGTTACACTTGACATCTACAATCATAAAAATATTCAGTTTTCACAGATGAACGCAAAAGCATCGTTACAGTCACGATCCCTCCATGTTGTTACAGTTTTGTCTTTATAATATATCTCATACAGTCTGCCCCTGGTATGCCGTCAAAATCATCATGGGGTTGATCTATGTCCCAGTTACTGTATATACCACTGTCTCCATTGTTTATCCAACGAAATATTCCTTCCTGTGATGCATCCGTCCCACCTATCCACCATTCCAGTTTTTTTTTTCTGTTTAAGGAATGACTTTAATATCTTTTCTGTCTATTCGAAATAAATCCAAAATGTGGTGCACACTGAATAACCAGCGTAGCGGGTTATTTAAAAGTGTGCACCACATTTTTCACTAGATTATACAAAATTTGGAGACTATGTTGAACGAATCTATCCCATCGAACTAGAGATAAAGGATACTACAGATACAGTTAAGTCTGCCTCATATCTTGACTTACATCTAGAAATTGACAATGAGGGTCGGTTGAAAACAAAACTTTACGACAAAAGAGATGATTTCAGCTTCCCAATTGTGAACTTTCCATTTCTATGTAGCAACATTCCAGCAGCGCCTGCATACGGAGTATATATCTCCCAATTGATACGATATTCCCGGGCTTGTATTTCCTATTATGATTTCCTTGATAGAGGATTGCTGCTCATAAGGTAGCTATTAAACCAAGAGTTACAAATGGTGAAGTTGAAATCATCCCTTCGTAAATTTTACGGACGCCATCACGAGTTGGTTTACCATTATGAAATAACCGTTTCACAGATGATATCGGATATGTTCCTTATGTCGTAACTACAATACCCTTCCCTTTTCACGAATGTGACCTACCGAATTAGACTATTTACCGGATTTGTAATAACATAAGCAACACGACGGGTGCCACATGTGGAGCAGGATCTGCTTACCCTTCCTGAGCACCTGAGATCGCCCCCAGTTTTTGGTGGGGTTCGTGTTGCTAAGTCTTTAGTTTTCTATGTTGTGTCATCTGTACTGTTGTTTGTCTGTTTGTCTTTTTGTTTTTAGCCATGGCGTTGTCGGTTTGTTTTCGATCTATGAGTTTGACTGTCCCTCTGGTATCTTTCGTCCCTCTTTTAGGTTATTTCGAATAGACTGGAAAAATATTACAGTCATTCCTTATAATTTAATTCTAAATTCCATTTTTAAGGAGTAAATTTTGAAAAAAAACGTTGGTGACGTCACGGTCACATGACAAAATTATGTCTATGAGCTGATTGACAAAACACTTTCAACCAACCAGAAGACGTGTTACATCCAAAATTAAATTATAAATGAAGAAACTATTTTTTTTTAATTTCAAAATATCCATTTTGAGTATTCGATGAAACTGAAACAGCAATAAAGTACAACCCTTGAAAATGACAGGTAAAAGTTCTGTTTCAAATACTTCAGTGATATCAGAAACTCCATCATAACTTTTGACTACTGGAAAGGTGACGGCAAATTATAATTTTGGACACCGCTAGCTAGCGCTGTTAGGAACACTAAAAATAGACTGAAACATAAAATCAAAGGCCTATCGTAAGTAGTGTAATATATTTATTTTACCTTTTTCCGTCTGTAAAAAATCCTTGTATATGTAACATAGACAAGAAAAAATCCAGTGAGTGACTGTAGTTTTACAGGAATTAATTATGGGACCAAATATTACTCTCTAGTAAAGATGAACTTATCCAAAGTCGAGTTTAGTACAAAACTACGACACCACTGGAGTGGCTTTAAGCTAGGTCAAAATCGTAGTTAATGAAGGTTATTTAAGAAACATGCAACTCTTTGTGAGAATTTTAATTAAAAAAATAAATACATTTTGTGTTTTTCAATAGAATTTAAAATTCTTATCTTTGTCAGATTATCTTTAAAAATCTGAAACAATATATCTATAAATGTCTAAGTCTTTTCATTGTTTCAAAATCAATTCGAAAGTGTCAATAAGGCATATATTTCGATGCACAGTAAGCACAACGTTTTATATTTTCTAATAGATGATCGAGTTACCCGAAGTCAATCGGTGTAAATGACGTCATTGAGCGTAACGTAAAAAATCAAGCATTCTACGGCATAAATGCAAGGAAACATTAATAAACGATGATCAAAATGTGTTAAAGACAGTTATCAAAGGTACCAGGATTATAATTTAGTACGCCAGACGCGCGTTTCATCTGCATAAGACTCATCAGTGACGCTCATATCAAAATAGTTGTAAACCAAACAAGTACAAAGTTGAAGAGCATTGAGGAACCAAAATTCCAAAAGGTTGTGCCAAATACGGCTAATTTAAGGTAATCTATGCCTGGGATAAGAAAATCCTTAGTTTTTCAAAAAATCGAAGTTTTGTAAGAGGAAATTTATAAAAATGACCACATAATTGATATTCATGTCAACACCGAAGTGCTGAAGAGCCATTTTCCTAATTAAAGTAAGCTAATTATTATACTTCGTCTAAATCTGTCTAAGTATGTTAATTTTAATCGTTTAAGCATGTCACCTAATCAGTTTTCATCGTATTTCACGTCAATATTAATAGTGTTTGATTATGGTAACATCAACATTTGCATTCACCTAGATCGCATCGATCCAACAGAATTTTCGTCTTTGTCATATTTGAATAGAAATAGTTCATTCGGACTTAGACTGCCTGAACTAATTACACAATCAACGCATTCGGTATATTGTTTATAGGATTTTTGTTGGAAATTTTTTTATTTAACAGTATTTCGTGGAAGTTTGTCTGTCTTTTGTTTGGTTATTTTTCACCCTCGATTGTGATATAGAAACAAACACCACTGACCAAAGGATTTCTTTCTTTATTTTTACACCCAATCAATTAATGTAAGATTAATCAATTAATGTAAGATTAATCAATTAATGTTAGATTCACTAGGAATAAAAAGTCTTATAAGTATACATGTCGCAAACTTACCATTTTGTTTACGTCCCTCTTTGCATGGGTATCTGCTAGAGTTGCATTCAATGACTCTAACTTCTCTGATTTCAACCACGAGTACCAAGAAAATAAAATAAAAATAGACACGACATTGTCGTTCTCGTAAGGTATTACATGAAGATATATTAATTTGGTACGCCAGAAGCACTTTTCTGAATTTACCTCAGGAATACTCAAACTTATATTTATGAAAGCCCACGATATCCTTACTTGAGGATATTATAACTAAAAATAGTCCTACAAATAGCCAATAACATCTATAAGTTCAACTTGTCTGGGGAAGTTGGAACCTCAGTTTCTCGATAATTTCATATTAAGTTATACAAGTTTTCCTTACCTTTTTTACCGTTCTTGCTTTAATTTTTTTTTTTTTTGTTCTGTTATTTTTCAAATAGTAGTATCATAGGTTATGTTAAATATCAAATCTGTAAGGTAAACTGTATGAAGATACCTTTCCAAAAGATGCGTTTGGATGTACGATCAAAGCCATCGACAGGTTTTTAAAGTATTATTATAAGGAAAAAACCCAGACAATTTGCAAAACCTAACAATTGCACACACACACACACACACACACCAATTTCAGAAGCTGAATTGAGCCATAGGAACCTTCTCAAAGACAAAAAAAAAATCATCATTTTGCAAAAATGTTGAATTTCACTTTCAGATAGGTTGATGATGTCTTGATACTCAATACATGTAGCTCACATTTCATTGAGTGCTTGCATCTCATATATTCCTCTGAATATTGAGGTTACGGAAACTACCGAGACTAAATGTCTGCTTTATTTATTTTACTCAATATTCGTACAGATTGACGACTTCAAACTAAAATCTACGACAAACGTGAGGATTTTAAAATTCCAATTGGCAACTTCCTATTTCTCAACAGTAACAGACCCGCTGCCAAATCATATGACGCTCATTTAATAAATTACGCTCGTGCATTTTCAATCTATACGGCTTTCATTAACAGGCGTGCGTTCCTTGCACAAACACTGCTCCAACAGAATTATGATGAAGAACGACCGAAAACGACACAACGTAAGTTTGACGGTCACCATCTCAAATTGGTTGGCCGATGGGATGTTTATGTCGCAACTCTCTAGCGACATGTTTTGCAGTCTGAGTACATTATACCAAAATAATCATTTGATCTTTCCGATTATGTCTTATTCTCTATTGTGACATTTTTGCTGAGTGCATATATATGCATTCTTTTGTTACTTATCTTGATTTGGTTATTCTTCATATATTTATTAGATTTAAACATCGGTAAAGTACTGTTTCCTTGATTTATCGTTGTATAAACTTAAGAAGTGTTTTGCTAAAATCACCGCTAGTGTTAAACAGCAATTGCCTTAGTCAAAAATATGGAACGCCACCGCTGTCCATAGTTTTTCCCAGATGGTCACGTGTTTTTACCTCATCAAGTAATGTGATAACCACATCAAAGAATGACAGAACCACATCAATTACTGGGTAGTGTGAAATTGTCAAATTTTGAAACGTCATTATGTAATGTTAAAGCCATATAAAGAATTGGCAAAGCATCATTACGAAATAACAAAACCACATCATGTAATAAAACAACTACATTACGTTAAGCTACATACACATCAAGTAATGTTAAAACCACATTGCCTAATGACACAACCACATTAAATAATTGTGAAACCACATCGAGTAATGGCAAAACCATATTAAGTAACGACAAAACTATATCAAGTCAATACGAAACCATATCACGTAATATCGAAATATCATTAAATAATGACTATTCCATATTGAGTTATATCATAACATCATTACGTAATGTCAAAACCATATTATGTAAAGACAAAATATCATCAGGTAATAATAAAACAACATAACGTAATATCAGAGTACCATGCACATAAGACAGCTGTGGCGTTCCATACAAAAATATCCCAGTGAACTTATGTTAAGGATACTACCGAAACTAGAAGGTATGCTTCATATTTTGATCTTTTTCTCGACATTGACACAGATGGCCGTCTTCAAACAAGAACCTATGATAAACGTGATGATTTCACTTTTCCAATTGTCAACTTCCCCATTTTTCAGCAGTAACATAGTCTCTGCTTCATCGTATGGCGTATACATAACCCAATTTAGTATACTGTACGCTCGTGCAAGTTTATGCTACGCGGACTTCAATAGCAGGGATATACCCCTGATACAAAAACTGCTCTAACAGAGTAATGTGGAAGACCAACCGAAATAGACACTGTGTAAGTTTTACTAAGGATTTATATAGTACTAAATAAATCCTTGGTTTACGGTTACTATCACGAATTGGTTGACTGATACAATATATATATATATGTGTGTGTCTCAACTCACTGGCGGCATGTTTTCGCAGTCTTAGACATCAGAATAGTAGTCTAATGTGTAATTTTACCGATTGTGAAATTTTGCCTGAGTGTCGATTCGTATGACAGGTGATACTTATGAAAATGAACTTATAAACTTTGCAAGGTGCTTTTTTATTTTTTTGTCTTTAAAAATATTTTGTATAAAAAAAAAAGTAAAATCACAAAAATACTGAACTCCGAAGAAAATTCAAAAAGGAAAGTCCCCAATCAAATGGCAAAATCAAAAGTTCAAACACATCAAACGAATGGAAAACAACTGTCATATTCCTGACTTGGTACAGGCATTTTCATATGTAGAAAATGGTGGATTGAACCTGGTTTTATAGCTAGCCAAACCTCTCACTTGTATGACAGTCGCATCAAATTCCATTAACTACAACTTTAAATACAAAAACAAGTCAGCCATAACACGTTTGCGTTTTACTCTGTATATATAATTGAATTTACAGGGAGAGTGGATACTTTGAATCAATCTCTAACGCATGTCGAAAGACACGTAATTGAATCAAAAGAGAGAATGGACAAACTAAAGTCAACTGTTATGAATATCCAAATAGGCACTATCACAACAGTTCAAAGTAAACAAAACGGTACGACTGATTTACTCATCTATATTGTTTTTCTTTTGTGTATACTGAAAAATATTTTTTAAATGGAGCGATAAGTTTAGGAAGAAAACAATTGAAAGTTTATTATGGAAACAAAAATTTAAAAAAAAACTTAAGGTTTGAAATCATCATGTCTGTTCTTGGCAGATCTTTGTATCTAATATAGGTTTTGACTTCACCTTAATGTCTTACAACTAATGCATGATGTACCGAGATTTTCGTCTGATGGAATCGAAGGTAAAAATACGGACACGCCCTTAAACTTGGACAATCAATTTATCTCTAACTATTATGATATTTCATACAATATATATAATATAAAAGAAAAATGTAGTCATTTTATTAAACCTTGTTTAATAATTTTAACAGAAAGTGGTAGGATTGTCATGTTTTTACAAATCCCCATTCCGGTCACTTTGTGTGAATAACTTAAAATCAATAAAAAGAGTGAAACCAATGAGAGGATGGAAAAGTTGAATTGAATACAACTACAAAATATAATATAAATTAACATATTCAAAGGGTTTCAATAATAATTATGAAAGGTTGTCACAGCTTTTGGTTAATATAATCATGTTATATACAAATAAAACAGTTGTATCCTTTTTACTTCATTGATTACATGTTTAATAAAGTTAAAGGTAACGATTTTACCTCATCAGATTGATTGTTTAGTGATCATTTACCTTCATTAAATCTTTCAATCAGTTTAATTGAGGTCTGGAGCTGGCATGTCAGTAACTGCTAGTAGTCCTTTGTTCATTTATATTGTCATTTTGCTTAGTTTCTTTTGTTACCTATTCTGACATCGGACTCGGACTTCTTTTGAACTGAGTTTTACTGTGCGTATTGCTATGTGTTTCTTTATTCTACATTGGCTAGAGGTATAAGGGAGGGTTGAGATCTCACAGAACATGTTTAACCCCGCCATTATTTTTGCGCCTGTCCCTAGTCAGGAGCCTCTGGCCTTTGTTAGTCTTGTGTTTTTTTTAATTTTAGTTCATTTATATAAAATGTCGTCCATTTTCACTGAACTAATACACAATTTTATTTAGGGGGGCCAGCTGAGGACCACCTCCGGATGCGGGATTTTCTCGCTGCATTGAAGACCCATTGGTGACCTTCGGCTGTTGTCTGCTCTTTGGTCGGGTTGTTGTCTCTTTGACATATTCCCCATTTTCATTCTCAATTTTATTTGTCATAGGGTAAAATAAACAACATTGATTTTACCGAAAGTCGTTATTTGTCACGATGATAATGCAATTTATATTTACCTATTGAAGTGTTCCTGACGGCAGTGCCCAGCGGCCATGGTATATTTAGTGTGTCGGAACAGCGCATCACCCTTACAAATGTTACAGCCTCTAGTAGAATCCCAGATTTAGACAGATTTAAAAGGGACGGAACTTTTACCTGTCATGTCAGGGGATTGTATCTTATTGCTGTATCAATTTCATCGAATGATAAAGATGGATACTTCGAAATTAGAAAAAATAATGGGATGATTTCGCGTGGATACATAACAAACGGGAATACGGGGTTCTCATACACCGGAGTTGCAACAGCCGCAACGATCTTACTTGAAAATGACATAATAACAGTTAATAGAGCTGACAGTTCGTATTATTACGTCCCAAATTTCCACGTTTATGATCAATCCTCTTTTACAATTGTCCAAATCAACTAGTTGTGTTCGTTTAGCTCATGACATAATCCTAATAATCGAATAATTTGATTGATTAATTGATTGATGTGTTTAAGCAACCCTCCGCTCTTTTAATAATATCACGGCGACCAGATTTTAATGATGAGGACTATAAAGCATAATTCTTTTGCTTAATTTTACTCTTCAAACGTATTTGTTCCAGTATATATAATACTGATATTTGTATCAATTAGGTTATTGGGAAAACGGTAGTATTTATTCTTCCATAGGCGACAATACTAACATTTTAAAAATTTTCCACTGTTTATAATAAAAACCTGGACAAACCAGTTATGTGTGATATATTAATCACTTTATTATTCCGTTTTAAAATTGAAGTCAAATGACAGCATGACCATATTGGAACGGAGCTTGTTTATGGTACCATGCCCGCCGTCATTTATATCAAATTTATGAAAATTTTGAAGCCTTTTCAAATAATTCTCAAAAAGTTTTTCAATGTGTTTCAAAATTAGTATTGTAAATATACACACTACAGTTATTCATAAATGAATAAAAAAATATAGTATACCCTTACAGGTTGCACTTTGTAATTACAGCTGTTTTTCAAACCACGCCTCTTTGGGAGATATAGAATATTCATAGATAATTAATTTTGTTTATATACTGGTTCCCAGTTATGTTTTCTATGTTTCATCTCATAGAGACATAACTTGGGAATGTTACCAGTAAATATACATATGCATATTGTTTATATTGAAATCTGTGGTAATCCTACAGTCAAGGTAGGGATAGTTAATAAATTTAGTGTTAGTTTAAACTCTAAGAAGTTCGGGGCATATAAACGTTGAAAATATGCCGCACAGCCCTATATTTTGACCTTTGAAAAAATTGTAGTGTATATGAACCTTCCATTCTAGGATATGATTTTTTCAAAACTTCATAGTAAAAGTGGTACAGTTTTAGCCGTAAAAGGAGTTCCTATGGAAATTGCATTGTCAATATTTACAGAAATGCAACCTATATTGGGTGAAAAAGAGAACATACAGAATTTAACCAAATTTGGTTTATCTCACAGATTTTAAAGAAATTAACTCAAATATGAAGTTTTATAAATATTTCATGAAGATTGAGAGAATCCTGGGCCTTAACTATGATGACTCAGCATAAATTCACAGTTTACAGTATGCATAGTTTACTTAAAGCCCTGAATGCAAAATAAATTCATAATATATGCATATTTGTAAGTTAAATTGTTTAGAAGTGCTTATATTTACTCTTCGCAGTCATTGAAACTCATAGATCCTTCCTGAATATTATTGGTGGGGTGTTTTTGTCCTGTCGATAACCTAAAAGTAAGCCGTAAGGCCTAAATCTGCTTTTTGTCACAGCGGCATAAAAATACAAGCTAGAAATACAAAATATCTCAAGAAAACTTAAAATAGTGTGTTCTATCATGAATATGTACTAAATATTCCATATTGCTAGAAACAGCAGAATAATTTAGGAAATTTGAGGCCCCAGGGCAAAAAACAGAGAAAATTGCCTACTCCTTATTCATAAAACAAATAATTTAACTTGTAAATGCTATGATTTTATGATTTTAAAGGTCTTTATATAGAAAACAATAACCATGCTTGGAATTTATGCAAAATCAGATGTTAACAGTCATTTCTATAAAATTTTGAGTGAATTTATACATCAGACTGGTATCTGCATACATACAACTATTGCAAATATGGCTTTGTTTTAACACTTCTAGCTCATATATTAGCTAAATTATGTCAGATATGTGGGTAGAGATGATACTGTTGTGACAAGAATTCTAAACTGACCATTTGAGGCAGAAATTGTGAACTTTCATTGACAAATAGGCATACAGTAAAATGTGGACTGGAGACACAGGCAGGATTGGATACTTTATATAATCTTGAATGTTGGAATGATTGACTGCTAAACATTACATTTACAGTATTCTGAAATGCTTTCAATATGTTATCAGAACAGTTTTAAACAGGTTCTAGGCATTTCATGTCAGAAAACATGCAAATAGGGTAAGCTGGCAATAATTAAAGTCGTGTTTTCAAATTCTTTAAAAATTGAAACAGGGAAGAGGTATAAAATGTACAGTAAAAGAAAACTTAGAGTGTATGCAGTGATTTCTTTAAGGCTATAATTCTGATAAATAAGTATTAATGTGAGAAAAGCATTTTAGAGAGTTTTCTATTGGAATAAATGTTTGTATAGGTTGCACTTTGTAATTACAGCTGTTTTTCAAACCACGCCTCTTTGGGGAGATATAGAATATTTATAGATAATTAATTTTGTTTATATACTGGTTCCCAGTTATGTTTTCTATGTTTCATCTCATAGAGACATAACTTGGGAATGTTACCAGTAAATATACATATGCATATTGTTTATATTGAAATCTGTGGTAATCCTACAGTCAAGGTAGGGATAGTTAATAAATTTAGTGTTAGTTTAAACTCTAAGAAGTTCGGGGCATATAAACGTTGAAAATATGCCGCACAGCCCTATATTTTGACCTTTGAAAAAAATTGTAGTGTATATGAACCTTCCATTCTAGGATATGATTTTTTTCAAAACTTCATAGTAAAAGTGGTACAGTTTTAGCCGTAAAAGGAGTTCCTATGGGAAATTGCATTGTCAATATTTACAGAAATGCAACCTACATCCAATCACAGCGCTCCCAAGTTGACTTTTTTTCACCTGTACACGAAAGGCCAACCTAAAGGTAGGAAAATGTAATACTAGTCTACTGTTTTCCCTATAGTAATATTATTTACAAGCAAAACAATAAAATATTTACTGGGTATAGTACTTTTATTAATCAAAATCACATGCGTTCCAGTTCACTGTTTTATAAATAAATTTTAATATTTAAATGTTGTCCCAGTACCAAAAGTTTTTTGAACTTATCAAACTAAAATATGTTGGTACTACAGCAAGTGCTGCATATATATTGCGACTTCAAACCAAATGAAACAAACCAAATAACAAATATTTAGCTGGAATCTAAAGATCTTCCAATCAGACTTAAATATTCTATATGTACAACAACTGATATTGTTAAAACTTTATTGCTGAAAGTGCTATTATTTGAATTCAATGTTTTGCTTGCAAAAACAATGTCACTTACTTGGTAGAATTATATACTAAAAAACTGAATAAAAAGCACTGCGAATTCCTACATACTGTCTTGAAAGGGATTTTTACAGATTCACCCGCAGTACGAAATATAATTAAAGATGTATCATTATTTAAGCTGATACCTAAGAAACAAATACAATCTACGTGCAATTTTGAACCTAAAATTCCGACATGAAAAACGTAGAAACTTGACTTTGATTATACCAAATTTAATGTGTATGGTTAAAATACGACACTAACAGATATATAAAAAAAAAAATGTATAGTTCGTTCTAAATGCAAACCTCAAACGCAATTCGAATGTAAAAAACCCTTATCAAGTAATTAAGATGTAAAATGATTTGTACATTGTCATAACCCTACGTACCAACAAAATCCACTCGTTCAATTACATATTACATGTATTGTTCTTATCCTGAAATTTTTTTATTGGTGGAGGGAGCCGGTGCGCCCGGAGAAAACCACTGAACGTCGGAAGGACAACTCACAATACTTATCAATTAAGATTGGAGTCGAGCGCATCTGCCACAATCGCAATCTCAGTGTTGACATGCTAGTGATATAGTTGTTCGACTTCTTAGATCACTCGGCCACCGAGGTATTTTTGTTGATGCATCTCTATCTTGGTCTTCTCGTATTAATCATATAACAAACAAGAGGCTCTCAAGAGCCTGAATCGCTCACCTTTAATGTTTTGCTTAAATCTTTCATCAATGATTATTTTTGCTTTTTAATATATATTAATGAGTGGCTTAAAAATTCCATTGAAATGTTCTTTGTATCTGTCATATTTTCTTCAAAAGCAAAGAAATACATTTTACCCCTATGTTCCATTTTAGCCATAGTGGCTATGTTTCTTGACGTACAACAAAATAAAATACAAAATTTATACTAGATACTCTGAAACTCATTCAGCCCAAGTTTGGCTGAAATTGATTCAGCAGTTTCAAAGGAGAAGATTTTTTAAAGTAAGATGAACTAGATGAACAAATTGTGAAGAATTGTCTTTAAAGGGCAATAACTCCTTAAGGACACATTTGACAATTTTGGTCATATTAACTTATTTGTAGATCTTACTTTGCTGAACATTTTTGTTGTTCAGAGTTTATCTTTATCATTAATAATATTCAAGATAATAACCAAAAACTTCAAAATTCCTTAAAATTACCAATTTAGTGGCAGCAACCCAACAATGGACTGTTAGATTCGTCTGAAAATTTCATGGCTGATGTAACTTGGCCTAATGAACATTTTAACCTCCCACCAGATTTGCTCTAATTGCTTAAGTGTTTGATATATATTAGCCAAAAACTGCATTTTACCCCTATGTTCTAATTTTAGCCATGGTGGCCATGTTTTTTGACGAAACAGAAAATAAAACACAAACTTTATTCTAGATACGCTAAGGATCATTCAGCTTAAGTTTGGTTGGAATTGGTTCAGTGGTTTCAGAGGAGAAGATTTTTTAAAGTTAGAAAACATGATAAACAAATTGTGTAAAATTGTCCTTAAAGGGCAATAACTCTTTAAGGGGTCAATTGACAATGTTGGTCTTATAAACTTATTTGTAGATCTTACTTTGCTGAACATATTTGCTGTTTACAGTTTATCTTTATCATTAATACTATTCAAGATAATAACCAAAAACTGCAAAATTTCCTTAAAATTACCAATTTAGTGGCAGGAACCCAACAATGGGTTATTAGATTCATCTGAAAATTTCAGGGCTGATAGAACTTTACCTTATGAACACTTTTACCCATGTCAGATTTGCTCTAACTGCTTTGGTTTTTGAGATATAAGCCCAAAACTGCATTTTACCCCTATCAGGGGCGGATCCTGGATTTTGGAAAGGGGGGCGTAGTAATAAAGTTTTTGGACTTTTTGGCTAAAAACATAAAATAAGTGTAAAATGCATTTTATAGTTAAAGTGTAGGGTTTGGACATTTTGGTGCCGTATTCTCTCCATTAATTGTCTATTATAAAATGATTGGATGGATCCAAAGCTATGTACTAATTAATATATTTGATGTGGGATTTGTCAGTAAAAAATGGACATGGAAAATTCTAGTTTGTTGTATGGTTAGTTAGCATAACCTCGCAGATTTCTTGTTGTAAACATGATATACGGCTATTCAATGAAGTTTATAATACGACCGACACGAACAAAGACAAACAAGCAATTTTTATCCAAATGTTTGGTTGAAATGTTTCAACCAACAAGGGAAGTGAGGGGTTCCAAATCAACCAAAGGCTACGAATGAGTCGGAAATGACAATGAAGTTGTGAATGACGGTCGACACATGGAGACATATAGGCCACACCCAGCAGGTAGGTTGCAGTCGGGCCTTGAAAAAAGTATTCAGTATATCAGTTCGGCGAAACAGACATTCCGGTCAGATATGGGATTCACATGCAACCCCCAAAAAATTACGCCCGTTTTTTATTCATCATGTTCATTTAATGCTAAATAATTTTGTTGAAAATATTTTTTTCTAATAGCAAAAAAGTGGACAAGATTATTGTTTTCAATCCAGATACGGCCAGAATTTTTGTTCCAAGGACAAAAATCAGGGTCAGAATTTTTTCTCTAAAATATCTCAGACTGCCCCCTCAAATCAAACGGTCCGTACCTTAGACTTTAAATCTATATCTAGAGCTTACTGATTGGGGATCACTATTCAGCAATGTTATTAATAGGCTGGGGCGTGTGGGGTTAAACATGTTTTCGAAGGTAAATAATATTGCTGTGGAAGTTTTTTTTTCATGAGAGTGTAATAGAGTATTACTTTCTGTTGGATGGAATTGTGAAAGAGAAGTCAATACGTTCTTGCTCAATACTTTGTCGCTTTGAAGGCGGCATGCTTGTCATCCTCAGCCAGAACATGAACAACCAGTACCTATGTAACGTTTATGGGTCGTCGTAAATCCCCTTTTTCTATTTTTAAATATTATATATAATAGAATTTAAGTCTTGTACTTAAATTCAGTTATCACGGTGCGATGTACCCTATATGTTTTGTTTGGTTATTAGTGAGTTTACGTATACATTTATACCATAATCTCATTGGTGGTTACTGAAACTTTAAATCTGACGTAACGAGCCTTTTTCAATTTGATCCAAGGAGGAAGGCAGAAGACAGTTGAACTCCAATATAAACCGAAAACCCGCCATCCCTCCCAGTAAATTGATTATTTTGTAAACATAGTTTGGACACAGATTTGTGTTATTTGATCGGCCAATTTTTGTAATGACTTGTGCAGGGGTTAATTTATATGTAGAATGTCCGTATGTGCACATGACATTTAAATTAAACGTTTTGTTGTGTTTGATTTGCAAATGTTGACACTGTTTTACATCGAAATAGAAACAGATACTTGGAGAAGTTAAAATACAATAACAATGAAGGACATCTCTCAGAAGAAATACTTGAGTTTCAGTAAACATATTTGTTACCGATATTGAAAATGCAATTCTTGTAAATATATTTAGAATTAGAAACTGCTTTGGTTTATGTTATCTTTTCAGGTGATGCATGAGTTGACATTTCTGGAAGCCTACGTGTATTTTGCGATTTTGATGTAAAAAGAACTGTCGTTAAAGAATGACTTACAAATGTACTCGGATTGCATAATTCGCTGCATCAAAAAACATTTGTTTTATAAATAGTATCATTCACTACAGATGAATGATCCCTCACCTGTGTTCCCACGGTGATCCAAATTGTTCTAATCTTATATTCAGTTAACACAATCTGTGGTAGTCATTTATATATATATATATTTGATTGTACGGTTGCCATAATCAGCGATATGCCGGTAACCTCATATTTTCAGATATACAAGTGAGTTAAATTGCCAGCGATCTGCGGCACATACATACATTTATATTGAGATTACTTATATACAACATGTATAAATTTAAATAATATTAAAGGCTGTGGCCAAATACTGCCAATTTGTTGTTGGGTTTTAACAAGCATCTTGGATAACTAGGTTGTCCGTTCACTTTTCGCGGGGATCGTTTTTCTAGTGCTTGAGACTCAAGGTCCAGACTTGGATATTTAAACCTCGTCTGGGCAATATTTCTTTAGATTGGAGAAAACTTTCATATTGTTAAGTTGTATTTTGAATTTCATTTTATTTTCAATGTTTGACTTAAATATTTATTTCTTTACATTTGATATATTTTTTTCGATTTTAGAGTCAACTAAAATCAGAATTTCCGTTTCCGTTCCAAAGAAATAGAAGGAATTATACACTAGCTAGATATTCTATGATTTCGGGTTTATAAAGAGATGGGGTACATTTTGATAGCGACATTGAAGAAGGAAGGTAAATCCGAGGGATATTTTAGAGTAACGGTCCTCAATTTTCAGAATTGTTCGTGCCTTACACTGAAATTGAAATTTGTATTATCGCATGTTTTTTTAAGGTCTTGAACTGGTCAATACTATTGAAAAATGTATTTCAGACATTGCTCTGGTTGGACCGAGAATTAAACGGGAATAGATTTATGCAATGTATTTTTTGATTGGACTGACTTTGTTCTCTAGTACATGGAATTACGAGGTTCATGTTCTAGTCTAACAAAGTCGGTGGGAATCAGTGGGTATATTTATTTTATCTCGGAAGGTGGGACGTCACAAACTTGATTGATTGAAGTTAGTTTTTTGTTAAAGACGACTTCTAGTGTACAGCTCTTTATATTTTAAGTAAACGGACACGTCTAAAATTCTAGGTGGATGAATCTATTTATTTGAATCATTTTTTTAGCACTAAGGCCAAACACTTTCCTTGTACTTGGTTAATCTATTATGGGTATTTTCCACTGCAATTGCATCGACCCTTGTATTCATATAAGGTGAGGTTCGAAAATGTATTGAAACTTTAGGATTAAAATTTCATTAGGGCCGAGTTCACTTGAAACTCTGGAGTTAACTTTACTAACTCGGGTTTCAACAATCCGAGTTTACTCGAACCTCTCGAGTTAACCCCTCTTACCCCGGTTCCAATCCTCACTGAGCCAGGGTTAACTCGAGAAACCCTTGAATGACGTCCAACCAATCAGATTTTTTCCCTTTTTTATGCTTAGTCAGGGCCTTACCCTAGAGTTACTTACAGTTGCTCCGAATAGCAACTCGAGTTCGTTTACGTGATACTCTTGAAACTCTGAAGAGGACTCTAGAGTTTCAAGTGAACTCGGCCATGGAGATACAGCGATATGTGTGTATTGATTGTCTTTGTCTATTAAATATGAAACTGTTTTATGAATCTTGGTTATTTGTTATATGAGCGTACACATTACTTGGCACAATCGTCCCCTCTTGTCAATTAAGGTTTCTGACACCTGTCCTCAGTGTAATTTATTGGTTCTTGGTATTGTCAGTATGCTGTCCAAAAACCTGGAGCGAAAGCACAGGCCGAACCCTCTCTACCAGTAACGTATACGACTGAGCTAGCGGGGTGTAATATGAGACAACATATGAAAGGAATATCAGTTTACAAAGAAAACCCGTTTACTTTGCATTAATCGACCCACAAACGTTACACCTTAGCAAAGTCTTATAAGAAAAGAACACAAGCTAGAACAATACATTTTCAACTTTTAATATGACTTTTCAAAAAGATTAAACAAAATTTCGAGTTATCTTACCTTAATATTTCAATTAATATGGTCACCAAAAGTATTAAAGTCGAAGAATTCTGTATAAATAGCATTACAATATATATCTACAAGAAAGAATGTTTATTCTTGTCAAGCTAAATCTCAAACGGTTAATACTCATAGGCTAGACACAAATTTGAAATAAAACTAGTTGTGTCGATTCGACACCAATATGATATGTTCAAATTAGGATTATATGATTATCCCTAATATCTTCCGAGTCCAACCCGTCCTATTTTTTATTTTTACAAGTGAATTCGCATAATCACCCTGGTCATAAATATAGCTGTTTATGTAAATATTATGTTCAAATGAGCATACAAATTAATATTCTTGACAAGTATTTCATCACACTTTTATTGAAAAGGACTATACAAAGGTAGCCATGAAAAATTGAAATTTGACCACTTCAATTTTAAACTGAACTTTTGGCCAGAAATAGCATGCTAAAATTGTACAAAAGTAGAGCAGTCCCAGTGGGCACTCGACGTTGTAACAACGTTGAAATTTGGTTGAAATTTGGTCGTGACGTTGATCAACCTAATTTCAACGTTGATCTAACGTCATGGTATTCAACGTTGACTTTACAACTTTGTTTCAACGTTGAATTTACGTCGTTAAAATCAACGTTAGGTTAACGTCTGTCATTCGCGACAAAAACATCTAATTGTCAAAATTGAGGTGTACAGATATATTTGATGAGCAGATAGGACACGAATGGATAATCAGTGGTTAATCTAGAACTTTTCATAATACTTATAAGGGGGTCCGTCCGCTGACTGCCATAAGCATGAGCTCAGAGGGGGCTTCCTGCTGTCATGCTTTCATGATCCCTTTATAATCAACCAAATTTTTCCCACAAAAAAGGGGGGAGGCCGGACTGTTGTTTTGTGCAAGAACAAGGGGTCAGGAGACATCACAAATAACACAGCTTTTTCCATTTATATTTTTTTTTTTCAAGTTGTGTTTATTTTTAAGTATCTTTAAATAAACCAATTCAAAACCATTATTCAGTAATTTGTGTTTGATGATTCTCTATTTTTGGGAGATCTCAAAACCTGTTCATGCTATTTTAATCATATGTATATCTATATGAATATGATATATTTTGTTATTTATATTTTTAAATCAAATCGATTTTTAAGTTGCTTTCTTTCATTTAAATATATAAGAGAAATTTTTGATATATTTATTTTAATTATTTTCACCGATTAATATTTAACATATATAAACGATCTTAAAATATCATCGATGTACAATGTATTCAGTATAATAATTGAGTAGTTTTAAATTTTCACGGTATTTTAAGTTGAGTTCCAAAAATTTTCTTTCGGATGCGCACGCTAGCACGCGCACCTCCATGCAACATCCGTTTTGAAAATTTTGAAAATTATCCTCGACAAATTATCGCACCATACTGATAAACAAATAGTGAATAACTGTGTCTAAAGAATATAAAGACAAGAGAAGACTTTTCTGTGTAAACCTCTTGATGTCAGCGTAAGTATATTTTACAGTTAGATTAACAAAGAATCATAAAATATACAAACACATTCAAATGATCAAATTATTTGTTGGCATGTTTACGTTCACAGAAATTCTGACAAGGTCTCATCTTACTGAATCTGATTCATTTTCGTGTCATTACAGTTTAAAGATTTGTTTGCATATAATATCCAATCAGCGAACTAACATTAAAATATCTAGGCATGTTATGATGTACAGAATCAGTCATATCAGAAAAGGGGGAGGGGGTCATCGAATACTAGACAATTCGTTCAAATACAACTCGATACCACATAGAAATGGTCTGCTCTTAAATACTGTTTTGGTCTTTTTGATATTTTCTAAAAATATTAGTCGTCTTTGACAGTTTCAACTGTAACTGAACATTATGGTTATTACAAAACACAGATCTGGTTAGAATTCATGCTTTGACTTGTTATTGATGCAAGCTGGGACAATAGTTTCAAATGGACATGTTGCGTTCTATGATTTTAAATATTTTTGTTTGTTATTGGTAGAATTTGATAATATTTCTGGCTTTAGTACACAACTTTTATTATGTAATTCAAATTTATGTTCTTTCTCTTCCAGGCCTTCAGATGCTGTTCTAGACTGCCACAAAGAGACAACAGAATCCAAAATATCTTAGCAGTGTTCAAGACATTTGAAGTGTGAAGAGAGCAGAATGAGTTGCTAGGCCAAAAGAATAGATCTTTAAAACAAAATAAATTTTCATTTTAAAACCTCTTTTTTATTTCTATAATTAACTTAGTTGCTAGTAAAAAGGAAGTGAAATTAAGAAATACATTATTTGGTGTTCTTCATCTTTTTGTTTGGTTAACTTAATTGTATCGGGTGTATAGATAATGATTGAATGAGTAAACAGCTTGGTGATGTATTATAATGGTTTGTTCCAAAAGCCTTAAAGATAAATGTAAAAAACACATATCCGGTATACCCACAAAAAGTTACAATTGAGATCGACAAGATTTAAATAAAAATGAAAAAAAGACACAAAATAGAACTAAATATTGGATAACAAAAACTTAGAATGCGAAGTTATTTTTAAATGGTCCTGCTATGTATTCACATTAAACAAAAGAGGCATTGTGTGTCACTGTGTCAAACTTGTTTCATTTACATGATTTTGAATAAGTTGGAAAACTTAATCAACCAGAACAAAACAATGTGCTGTAGTAAGTTGATGCATGTGTTCCTTTGTTTGAGAAATTGGTGTGCTAGAAAAGAAAGCTTTGTTAACATTGAAATACTTGGTTTCAAATAAAATCTTGATATTCTAACTGTTTCTCCTCTTCGGGTTTGATTGTGACTGTCTACTATGCTCTTTTTGGAGTTGTCTCTTGTTGAGAAAAGAACTATTGATGGATGTTCTAACTTGAAATAAAAAAGTGAGTTATTTCATAATTCAGATATCTTATTATTGTATTTGAACACGTGCCAATAAAGATTAATTTACACCTGAGAACCATCACATTACCAATCTTCAACCAACCTACAATTGACCTGATTTCAACCTAATTCGACCTGATTTCAACCTAAACCCGACCTGATTTCAACCTAACCCATACCTAATTTTAACCTCACTGGACCCGATTTCAACATGTTATCAACGTCAATATAACGTTGAAACTGCAACGTTGATTCAACGTCAGGATTTCAACGTCATTACAACTTTCAAATCTAACCCAAGTTTCAACGTTGTGACAACGTTGAAGTCTGACATTGGATCAACGTTGATACAACGTTTTGTGCCTGCTGGGGTATATCACTTGTACAGTATAAAAGGAAACAGTTATGGGCAAACGGGGCTAAATTTAATGTGCTTCATCATTTAGAACATTTTCAATTAAAAAGATTGTGTCTATCACAAACGGTTTTCAATTAATAATTATTTGAAATTTTTAAAAAATAAAATCCCGTAGGGTTCTATAGTAAACCTTCCTTTCTTTTTGCCCCTCAAAGTACCCCTTTATAAACCCCACTGCAAAAACAAAACCCTGATTGCACCACTAGACATGTTAGTCTAACATACTGTGAAACCCTACGTTAATCTGACTAGCGGTTTTAGAAAACGAGTGCGGACAAGTTCAAATTTAAAAGCGGCGGAAAGAGGAAGAGGGAATAATAATAATAATAACTAGATTTGCCATTGCAAGCAATAGCGGATGGCACCCTTCTCCCATTGCCAGGTGAGCGGCAGCCATTTAGCAAATTCCAAAGTCAAAGAGTGCATCTACACATGCAAATTATCATTTTTGTAAAGTTTCATTAAGTTTGGAGCATTTTGAAATTTTGAACCTTTTTGCTGTTTCCATGGTTACGGCAGCCATTTTGAAAATTCCAACTTCAAAATGCAACTCTGCCCATGCCAGTTACCATTTCTGTAAAGTTTCATCAAGTTTGCAGCATTTTGATTTTTTTTGAAATTTTGAACATTTTTGCTGTTTCCATGGTTACAGTGGATAATTCCAAAATTCTAAAAGCAGACATCTCATTGCCACATGTCATGTTATATATCAGTACAGTTTCATTGACTTTGGTCTAATACTCTTTAAGAAAATGCTGATTTTATGCATTTTCCTATAGGGTCAATGTAAAACTTGCCCCCAGTTTCCATGACAACGGCGCCCATTTTGGACTATCCAAATATTGTCTTGACATCTTAGCATACTGGGTAACATTTTCATAAAGTTTCATCCAGTTGGGTCTTATAACGAAAGAGTTAGAATTTTTGATATTTTAGCTGTTTCCATGGTAACGGCAGCCATTTTGAAAATTCCGATGTCAAACTGCAAATCAGCACATGCCAGTTACCATTCCTGTGGAGTTTCTTCCAGTTTGGAACACTTTGATTTTTTTCGCATTTTTGCTGTTTCCATGGAAACGGCGGCCATTATTTACCATTCCATAGCAAGGTGCACAACTTTACATGGGGGTACTCATTGTAGTAGAGTTCCATCAACATTGGTCCATTGGATTCCAAGAACTCGCGCGGACAAAATGTGTGGAAGAAAAATAAGAAAAACAAGTAATCCTGTGTTAGGATGCTAACACAAAAGTCGCCAAAACGGCCCCCAACCATTGTTCTGCTGTTTCCATGGTAACGGCAGCCATTTTGAAATTTCATAGTCGGATAGCGCATCTACACATGACAGGTCACATTACTTACAAGTTCCATAAAAATTGGACCAATTTTCAAATTTAGGCATTCGTGTTTCCATGGTTACGGTGGCCATTTTGGAAATTCCAAAGTCAAATGCCACATCTACATCAGACAGTCAACATTTGTGTAAAGTTTCATTAAGTTTGAAGCATTTTGAATTTTTTGACATTTTTGCAGTTTCCATGGTAACGGCAGCAATTTTGAAAATTCCAAAGTCGGATGGTACATATACACATGACAGGTCACATTACTGTCAAGTTTCATAAAGATTGGACCAAATCTAGATTTTTCGCATTTTTGTTGTTTCCATGGCAACGGCGGCCATTTTGGAAATTCAAAGTCAAATTCCAAATCTACATACACTCGTGAACATCTCTGTAAAATTTCATTAAATTTCAAGCATTTTAAAAAATTTCACATTTTGCAGTTTCCATGGTAACGGCGGCCATTTTAAAAATTCCAAAGTCGAACTACAGCTACATATGGTGCTACCTGTAATAATCTATCATTATATAACATAAAAAGTACATAGGAATAATTCAACACTATCACATGACTAATCACATGACTATTGTTCTAGAATGTTCCATGAAAATTGACCCCTAAAATAATGCCAAGATGACCCCAGGCTGAAATAAAAATGTGGAATGGACACCTGGACATCGGTCTCTTGTATTACACAAAACTTTAAGGTTCTACCAGTAGCGAATCAATAGTCGAAAATGACCCCACCCATGTTCCGGCCCCCAAAAGTGCCAAGTTGACCCCATTTGAAATAAAAATAGCGAATGCACCCTAGGATACTACCCCAACATCATACCAAATATAAAGTTTCCATCATTTAAGGCTTGGAAGAAAATGGTCGGACAAATTAGGGTTAAGAATAATAATAATAATAATAATAATAATAATAATAATAATAATAATAATAAGAAACGGGACAAAAACATAAAGTCTCCAAAACTCCGTTTTGGCGACTTAACTAGATTTGCCATTGCAAGCAATAGCGGATGTCACCTTCCCCATTGCCACTAAGTCGGCAGCCATTTCAAAAAAAAAATTAACAGTGAATGCACATATATGCATGGCTAAACATCTCCTCTAAATTTTCAGTACTTTCAGAGCATTTTAAAAATTTTCACATTTTTGTCGTTTCCATGGCAACGGCAGCCATTTTTGAAAATTTCGAAGTCAAAAGTCTCATCTATACTTGCCAGTTAACAATAATATCAAGTTTCATTAAGTTCAATGCATTTTGAAAATTTTGGACATTTTGCAGTTTCCATGGCAACGGTGGCCACTTTGGAAATTCAAAGTCAAAGTCTCATCCAGACTTGCCAGTCGACAATCATATTAAGTTTCAGAAATTTTGGAGCATTTTGAAATTTTTGAAATTTTGACATTTTGATGGTTCCTATGGTAACAGAGACCATTCCCAAAATTTAATGGCAGATACCACATTGGTACATGGGAGGAACATACCATCAAAGTTTCAATCGATTTGACCTAGTACCATTTTAAGAAAGTAAATGCTACTTTTAGGTTTTGGAGCATTTTGACCTGTTTTGCATTGTTTCCATGGTAACGGCAGACATTTTCGAAATTCCAACGCCAAATTGCACATCTACCAATGTTGCTCATCGTTACTGTGAAGTTTTATTAAATTTGGAGCATTTTGATATTTTGGAAATTTTGGTGTAGTTTCCATGGCAACATAGTAGTTCAATGATTGCCAAAATGATCCAAAACCAGTATATAGTGGGCACCTTCATTGTATCAAAATATAATGATTCTAAGTTTAAGCATCTTCAAATAATTCACCAAAACCGAAAAGTGGATTTTTCACATTTGTTCCGTTTCTATGGTAACGGCAGCCATTTTAATGGTCTTAAGACCTACTGCAACCCGAAATTTTTGTTCCTCATTATAGTTCACTATCATTAAGATTGATTCCATTGTCTTCAAAAAAGCTGCCGGACAAATATCGTTGGAAGAATAATAATAATAACTAGATTTGCCATTGCAAGCAATAGCGGATGTCACCCTTCCCCCATTGCCACTAAGTCGGCAGCCATTTACAAAAAAAATTAACAGTGAATGCACATATATGCATGGCTAAACATCTCCTGTAAATTTTCAGTACATTCAGAGCATTTTAAAATTTTCACATTTTGTCGTTTCCATGGCAACGGCAGCCATTTTGAAAATTTCAAAGTCAAAAGTCTCATCTATACTTGCCAGTTAACAATAATATCAAGTTTCATTAAGTTCAAAGCATTTTGAAAATTTTGACATTTTGCAGTTTCCATGGCAACGGTGACCACTTTGGAAATTCCAAAGTCAAAAGTCTCATCCAGACTTGCCAGTCGACAATCATATTAAGTTTCAGAAATTTTGGAGCATTTTGAAATTTTTGAAATTTTGACATTTTGATGGTTCCTATGGTAACAGAGACCATTCCCAGAATTTAATGGCAGATACCACATTGGTACATGGGAGGAACATACCATCAAAGTTTCAATCGATTTGACCTACCATTTTAAGAAAGTAAATGCTACTTTTAGGTTTTGGAGCATTTTGACCTGTTTTGCATTGTTTCCATGGTAACGGCAGACATTTTCGAAATTCAACGCCAAATTGCACATCTACCAATGTTGCTCATCGTTTCTGTGAAGTTTTATTAAATTTGGAGCATTTTGATATTTTGGAAAGTTTTGGTGTAGTTTCCATGGCAACATAGTAGTTCAATGATTGTAAAAATGATCCAAAACCAGTATATAGTGGGCACCTACATTGTATCAAAATATAATGATTCTAAGTTTAAGCATCTCCAAATAATTCACCAAAACCAAAAGTGGATTTTTAACATTTGTTCCGTTTCCATGGTAACGGCAACCACTTTTAATGGTCTTAAGACCTACTGCAACCCGAAATTTTTTGTTCCTCATTATAGTTCACTATCATTAAGATTGGTTCCATTGTCTTCAAAAAAGCTGCCGGACAAAAATCATTGGAAGAATAATAATAATAATAACAAAGAAACAGAGGAAAAGCAATATGTCACCCGACATTGTCGATCGGGTGACATAATAACAAAGAAACAGAGGAAAAGCAATATGTCACCCGACATTGTCGATCGGGTGACATAACTAGATTTGCCATTGCAAGCAATAGCGGATGTCACCCTTCCCCCATTGCCACTAAGCGGCAGCCATTTCAAAAAAATTTAACAGTGAATGCACATATATGCATGGCTAAACATCTCCTATAAATTTTCAGTACATTCAGAGCATTTTAAAAGTTTTCACATTTTTGTCGTTTCCATGGCAACGGCAGCCATTTTGAAAAATTTAAAGTCTAAAGTCTCATCTATACTATTCGGTTAACAATTATCTCAAGTTTTATTAAGTTTAAAGCATTTTGAAAATTTTTGACATTTTGCAGTTTCCATGGCAACGGTGGGCATTTTGGAATTTCCAAAGTCAAAGTCTCATCCAGACTTGCCAGTCAACAATCATATACAGTGTCATCAATTTTGGAACATTTTGAAATTTTTGACATTTGTGATGGTTCCCATGGTTACAGAGACCATTCCAAAAATTTAATGGCAGATACCACATTGGTACATTGGAGGGAACATACCATCAAAGTTTCAATCGATTTGACTTACCATTTTAAGAAAGTAAATGCTACTTTTAGGTTTTTGAAGCATTTTGACCTGTTTTGCATTGTTTCCATGGTAACGGCAGACATTTTCGAAATTCCAACGCCAAATTCCACATCTACCAATGTTGCTCATCGTTATTGTGAAGTTTCATTAAATTTGGAGCATTTCGATATTTTTGAAATTTTTGGTGTAGTATCCATGGCAACATAGCAGTTCCAATGATTGCGAAAATCATCCCAAACCAGTATATAGTGGGCACCTCCATTGTATTAAAATCTAAAGATTTTAAGCTAAAGCATTCTCAAATAATTCAAAAAATTCCAAAATTATATTTTTTCACCATTTTTCAGTTTCCATGGTGATGGCAGCCATTTTTTAGTTCCAAAGTTGCACTGCAACTGGAAAGTCAGGGTTCCTTGTTATAGTGAACCATCATTCGGATTGGTACCTTTGGCTTTGAGAAAGCGGGCGGACAAAATTAGGTGGAAGAAAATAATAATAATAATAATAACAAGTAATCCTGTGTTAGGATGCTAACACAAAAGTCGCCAAAACGGCCCCAACCATTGTTCTGCTGTTTCCATGGTAACGGCAGCCATTTTGAAATTTCATAGTCGGATAGCACATCTACACATGACAGGTCACATTACTTACAAGTTTCATAAAATTGGACCAATTTTCAAATTTAGGCATTCGTGTTTCCATGGTTACGGTGGCCATTTTGAAATTCAAGGTCAAATGCCACATCTACATAAGACAGTCAACATTTGTGTAAAGTTTCATTAAGTTTGAAGCATTTTGAATTTTGGACATTTTGCAGTTTCCATGGTAACGGCAGCCATTTTGAAAATTCAAAGTCGGATGGCACATCTACACATGACAGGTAACATTACTGTCAACTTTCATAAAGATTGGACCAAATCTAGATTCTTCGCATTTTGTTGTTTCCATGGCAACGGCGGCCATTTTGGAAATTCAAAGTCAAATTCAAATCTACATACACTCGTTAACATATCTGTAAAATTTCATTAAATTTGAAGCATTTTAAAAATTTTCACATTTTGCAGTTTCCATGGTAACGGCGGCCATTTTAAAATTCCAAAGTCGAATTACAGCTACATATGGTGCTACCTGTAATAATCTATCATTATATAACATAAAAAGTACATAGGAATAATTCAACACTATCACATGACTAATCACATGACTATTGTTCTAGAATGTTCCATGAAAATTCACCCCCTCAAATTATGCCAAGGAGACCCCTACTGAAATAAAAAGTTCCATGTTGAAGCAGACATGTGTCTCTTAATATTCATAAAAGTAATCATAATTCCATCTACTCTACATACAGTAGCAAATTTAAGAAATGTAAAATAAATTTGACCCCACCCATCTTTGAGCCCCCTAATTATGCCAAGATGACACCCTGGTATCATGAACATTGGGTTCTGCAACCCCATGATGCAGACCCATACCCAGAAAAATATAAAGTTTCCATCCTCTATAGCTTCCAAGAAAATGGTAGGACAGTTTAAGGGTTTAGAAAAGAAGAATAAGAATAATAATAATAATAATAATAATAAGAAACGGGACAAAAACAATAAGTCTCCAAAACTCCGTTTTGGCGACTTAATAATAATAGGGAAAAGAAACAGAGGAAAAGCAATATGCCAAACGACATTGTCGATCGGGTGACATAATAATAAGAAACGGGACAAAACAATAAGTCTCCAAAACTCCGTTTTGGCGACTTAACTAGATTTGCTATTGCAAGCAATAGCGGAGGATGTCACCCTGTACTGGACGTTGTCACAGTAGCAGCAACCATTTTGAGTGTACCAAAGTCAAATGGCACATCTATTGTACATTCTGGAATTGGCATTTCTTTGATCCCCCTTTTCTCCTCCCGTAGAATAAGTTTGAGTTCTATACATAGTTTGGGAATTCTTTAGAATCTAAAATTAGACCCACGCGCTAGGAAGAACGTGGCGTCACGTGATGCGCAAGTATATTATCGTGGACTTAGCACATTTATATTCTTTTTAGAGGGGACCTTGGACAGACAACATGTGTATATATTGACGGAGCGGCATACTAACTGTTCACTTTGTTCTTTAATAGCTCGCGTATCACACGATACATGTATCTTATCTTGTACAATTAAATTACACGTTCATCGATTGATTTCAGCTAATGTGTATATTTTAGCAGGTGTGTAATTCATGGATGTGTACTGTAATGCAAGTACAGAAATGTCATTAATATGTACTCTCAGTGTTTCTCTCTCTCTCTCTCTCTCTTGGTGGCGATTTTCTCTTCACAGCACGATTTTTGTGTAGAATAGAAGCACGATAAATTATATATTTTTTTTTCTTCTAGCATATTCTAGGAGATGTTTTGCGGTACAGATTTGTATTTGATTCTATGCACATACTCTTGATTACGGAATTTTGCCTCAAATTTACGAGGTGTTTTATATATAAAAAAGAAGATGTTGTATGATTGCCAATCAGACAACTCTCTACAACAGACCAAATGACACAGAAATTAACAACTATAGGTCACTGTACGGCCTTCAACAATGAGCAAAGCTCATACTGCATAGTCAGTTTATGTTGGTTTTTTTGCTGTTTCCATGGCAACGGCGGCCATTTTAAAAATTCCAAAGACAAATAGCAACTCTGCAGATCTCAATTGACATTTCTGTGAAGTTTTATCAAGTTTGAAGCATTTTGAAATGTTTGGACATTTTTGAATTTGTGCTGTTTCCATGGTAACAGTGACCGATTCCAAAATTTTAAAGACATGTGCCACTTTGGTAGATGAACAGGAATATACCATGAAAGAATCATTGAATTTGACCTACCATTCTAAGTGAGTAAATGCTACTTTTAAGAATTTCCCATAGGGTCTAATGGTAAATGTTTGTCCAGTTTCCATGGTAATGGCAGCCATTTTGGAATTTCTAAATACGGTCAACACATCTTGGAATACCAGATTACATTCCCATAAAGTTTCATCCAGTTGGGTCTTATAATGAAAGATTTAATGGATTTCAATTTTGAATTTTTTTTCACATTTTTTCTGTTTCCATGGTAACGGCAGCCATTTTTTATGTTCCAAAGACCTACTGCAACTCGAAATTTTGTGTTCCTCATTATAGTAAACAATCATTAAGATTGGTTCCATTGGCCCCAAAAAAACTGCTGGACAAAAATCATTGGAAGAATAATAATAATAACAAAGAAACAGAGGAAAAGCAATATGTCACCCGACATTGTCGATCAGGTGACATAAAAAGAAACGTAGAATAACAATACGTCACCCCAACTCCGTTGAGGGTGCCATAATAAGAACTGAGCAAAACCAATAAGTCTTCCCAAACTTCGTTTGGAAGACTTAATTATCTTCAAAGTGTCTAATAATGAACAGTAAATTTCAACCTTCATTTATAGTCGTACTAGTAAATTTCAAACTCTATATATAGTCCTACAGATCTTATCAGGAAACAGAAAATTTTCAAATATATCTGTCACTCCAAGTATAATTGTGAGATAAGACTTTTACCATATGCTTTACTTTAGTCATAATATGATAACAAGAAAGAAAAATAATTTAAAATACCAATTTTGGATATTAAAATGGCGATAACTCAAAAGGAGAACCCTTACAGAACTGAAATGTTTGCAGCAGATCTGCTGCAAACTTGCTGCAGGTCTGCTGCAAACAAAAAGTTTGCAGGAACCCTTTGAATAATGTTTGCAGATGTTTGCAGCTAGCTGCAAACCTCCTGCAAACATTGCAGCTTTTTGCTGCAAGCTAGCGGCAAGTTTGCAGAAACAAATATGTTTGCAGTAAGATTGCAGGAAAAACTAGAATATAAGGGATGTTCGCAGCTAGATTGCAGAAATCTTTGACAATTTTATATGTTTGCAAGAGCATTGCAAGAAACTACATAAAAGGACTGAGCATGCCTATTGGTAACTTCCTGCAAGATAAAGATTTGAAATTTGAAAATGTTGGTGATGTTTGTGTCATGATATATATTAGTGTTCAGGGAGGCATTATAGTTTGGAAATTAACAGAATAGTTTTCAAAGACATTATTTGTAAGTACAAATTCATCATAGAATGTAAACTTGTGAAATTCATTCCCGGCGGCTCCACAGATATTTGCATGAATGGTAAAATACAATTTCAAATATGTAACCAGGCAATATACAGTACTCCCTCATATGCTTAGAGATTATAACTTTACTTAATATTTTGTTGTAAGTCTAGTTGAATTTTGTGACAATTTTAATTTTACTAGCTGTATATCATGTATATATATGCACAAAATAAATTTCAAATAAACCCTTTTTGAATTTTAGATTCATGCATGTAATTCATTTGAGAAATTAACGTACTTGGAATTAATTTAACTTATTAACAGGTATAAACTTCAGCTATGATAATTTAAATACACGCAGGAGAAAGATCGATTTGCATAAATATGTTTGCAGCAGGTCTGCAGCAAACACGCAGGAGAAAGATTAATTTGCATAAACATGTTTGCCGCAGGTCTGCAGCAAACACTCATTTGCATATAAATGTTTGCAGCAGGTCTGCAGCAAACACTCATTTGCATGGTAAATTGTTTGCAGCAGACCTGCAGCGTATTTGCAGCAAACACGCCGCAAATACGGACTCTGTGTTCGCTGCAAGTCTGCAGCAAGTTCGCAGCAGACTTGCTGCAAATGTTTGCAGGAGGCTGATTTTTCAGTAAGGAAATACTAAAATCTTGAAAATTGAAAATCATTAAGTCCCAGGAAACAACTTATTTATAAATTTGAAAAAAAATTGTCAAGGTGTATTCATGTTATTGTGGAGACACTGTTTGGCAGCCACCCGTCTGCCCGCCCACCGTACATCCCCAAATTAATAACCGATATTTCCTTCGTAAATCCGGTTAAAAGTCAGTTGAAAAAGCCTTAACTCATAAGTTTGTTTTCTCATGTGAAGTAATAACTGTTTATCGCCACTGAAGATTTTACAACATAGTACACCACGTATAAATTGTTCATTTTCAGTTTTAGTTTTTGTGTAATACTTTTGCCTGGCATGCTTTGATTTTTATTGCAGGTGAGATCATAGAGACAAAAACCATCATATATACAAAATTTTTTAATTGATAAATTTACAATTTCAAAGGTAAAAAATACTTAAATTATTTAAGTGTACATCAAATAAACACCAGTTAAAATGTACATTTGATTAGTAATCTGTCATTTTCGTCAGGTTAATTTCGGGTATTACACGTAGTTGTAAGTTGTACTTTCCATTTAACAATTTCGGGTATTACACGTAGTTGTAAGTTGTACTTTCCATTTAACCTTTCATTTACTTCATATGTTACATCTAAAAGTTTCATCACATGATCTTAAAGGTTCGTCACATAATCTAAAAGGTTCATCACATGATCTTAAAGGTTCAACACATGATCTAAAAGTTTCATCACATGGTCTAACAGGTTCATCACGAGATCACAGATAATAATAATTTGTTTTTTACAGTGGATAATTTTATTTCCTATAATCCTTTTGTGTACACTGATTCTCACATTTAGACTATTAAGAAAACATTTGACTTGTGTATGTCAACTAAATAATATAAGAACTCAAGAATAAATTACAGACTTGTGTATTAAAAAGTATGTTCCTGTAGATCCTGATACATTGATATTTGTAAAATAAATATCAATTTACAATTTATATTAAAATAATTTGTTATCATTAACACCATTAAAGGACATGTAATTGAAATGTAATTCAAAAGTAATTTAGCATTACATGCTTTCATCATTGTAATTAATTAAATTACCATTACATGTAATTAAAAAATACTCAATTACACATTATATTCAATTACATGGAAAATTGTAATGCATTACACTTAATTACCATTACATTTTCAATTACCCAATCCCTGTGTATCACATGGTCTTAAAGGTTCATCACATGATATAAAAGGTTCATCACATGATCTAAAAGGTTCATCACATGATCTTAAAGGTTCATCACATGATCTAACTGGTTCATCACGTGATCACAGATAATAATGATTTGTGTGTTATTTTTGTGTGTTTTTGTAACTTATTCTCTCCACTAAAGCTTTTACCACACACACCACATAAAAATTGTTCAATTTTTATATTTGATATTGTGTGATCATGGTGATGTTGATCATTCTTTGATATTGTGAACTCTTGATCAGTATTCAATATTGTGTGATCTTGGTGATGATGATCATTCTTTGATATTGTGAACTCTTGATCAGTATTTAATATTGTGTGATCTTGATCAGTATTTGATATTGTGTGATCTTGGTGATGTTGATCATTACATACTATTGTGAACTCTTGATCAGTATTTAATATTGTGTGATCTTGATCAGTATTTGATATTGTGTGATCATGGTGATCTTGATCATTACATAATATTGTGAACTCTTGGTCAGTATTTAATATTGTGTGATCTTGATCAGTATTTGATATTGTGTGATCATAGTGATCTTGATCATTATATGATATTGTGAACTCTTGATCAGTATTTAATATTGTGTGATCTAGGTGATGTTGATCATTCTTTGATATTGTAAACTCTTGATCAGAATTTAATATTGTGTGATCTTGATCAGAATTTGACATTGTGTGATCATGGTGATGTTGATCATTATATGATATTGGGAACTCTTGATCAGTATTTAATATTGTGTGATCATGGTGATGTTGATCATTATATGATATTGTGTGATCATGGTAATCTTGATCAGTATTTGATATTGTGTCATCACGATCATGACCATTGTCAAAAACATTTCTGATATACATGTGGACATTATCCATCGTGTTAACTACACCAGATTTATTAGGTTTTTTTTCTGTATTTTTTCTGAAATATTCCCGTAGTTTGATTTTTAATGCTGCAATTTTTTCGTCACTTGTTGCTATTTGTCTCTGTAGATGACCATGATGTGTGTTCCTATGTTTAGTTAAAGTAGTTTTACAACCAAAATCTTTCCAACAAATATTACATTTATAAGGTTTTTCTCCTGTGTGTGTTCTCATATGTACCTGTAAGAGTCTCATTTGATTAAACCCTTTACAACATATGCCACAGGTTAAAGATTCATCTCCATATATATGTGTTTGTGAGGATTCGCTTTGACTGTTATCATTGCTATGAATCAGTGTTGGCTGGTATTCACTTTGACTGTTATCATTGCTATGAATCAGTGTTGGCTGGTATTCACTTCGACTGTTACCATTGCTATGAATCAGTGTTGGCTTGTATTCAATTTGACTTTTATCATTGCTATAAATCAGTGTTGGCTGGTATTCACTTTGACTGTTATCATTGCTATATATCAGTGTTGGCTGGTATTCACTTTGACTGTTATCATTGCTATGAATCAGTGTTGGCTGGTTATTAGTATGATCAGGAGATGTTACAATTTCATTGCTTTCAAATATTTGTGTTTGGGTTCCAATTTCAGTGGTCTGTTTTGACAGTAATGCTAACTTTAACTGAAAACCAAAAAGATATTTGATAGTCATATCTTAATATATCTCATCTATGAATATAAACTAAAATATATTTACCCATAACATTTAAATTGATCATAATGTCTAGCCAAGTGAAAACACAGTCAAATATCAGAATAGACAAATGATAGACAGTCAGGGATATAACTCTATAGGGTTATTACAGAAAAAACTGCTTTGCTGAGCGCAGCTGGATACACCAGCAGAGGTCCAACCCTAAACAGTTGGGGCAAAAATGGACACAATATTCAAGCTTGATACAGGTCTGAATTTGAATTGTAATTAAATATTTTATATATTTTTAGGTTTCTGAATAAATGTAGTCAAGGAACTTGAAATTGGTTATATGACAGATTTCTTGCTGTTCTGCAATACACTGTGCTGTTGCGTAATACTTCGTAAATCTGTTGTCAGACTATACACAAATAAAATCTTATAACATGTATAACTTGGAAATATAAAAATCGAAAATTTATAAAAATCAAAATGGAGCTTACAAAAATAGATATAAACAATTTACCAAAGTTTCATAAAAAATGCTGAAAGCATTTTTGAGTTATTGTCCGAAAACTGGAGAATCCCCTTTTTTGTAATGAACAAAACCCCATAAATTGGAAACGTATAGTCTGAAATTTATAAAAATCAAAAGGGAGCTCATGTCGGTAAAAATAAACAATTCCTTAAAGTTTCTTGCGAATTGGTGAAATTGTTTTTGAGTTATTGTCTGAAAACTGGGAAATCCTCCCTTTTTTAATGAATAAAACCCCAAAACTCGGAAACGGTAAATTGAAATTTATAAAAAAAATGAAAGGGAGCTCACGTCAATAGAAATGAACAATTCATAAAAGTTTTTTGCAAATTGGTAAACAAAATTTTGAGTTATTGTTTGAAAAATGGAAAATCCCCCCTTTTTTATGAATAAAACCCCAAAACTCGGAAACGGTAAATCCTAAATTTATAAAAAACAAACGGGAGCTCACGTCAATAGATATGAACAATTCACAAAAGTTCCATGCAAATTGGTGACATTGTTTTTGAGTTATTGTCCAAAAACTGGAAAATCCCCCTTTTTTAATGAATAAAACCCCAAAACTCGGAAATGGTAAATCTGAAATTTATAAAAAACGAAAGGGAGCTCAAATCAATAGATGTAAACAATTCACCAAAGTTTCATGCATAAAGGTTAAAGCGTTTTTGAATTAATGTCCGACATGTTGACGACAGAGGGACAGACAGACTGACGGACAGACGGTCAACAGTATACCATAATACGTCCCATAAACGGGCGTATAAAAATAACATACATTTGTTATTGTGGACTAAAAAGTCGAAGAACTGTGATACCATATGTATGTTACATGTTTCATAGGGACAATATACATCATTAGTTTAGTTAAAATGTATACAAGTTCTGTTGATATTACTATTGTCTTTATGTATACTCAACTATAGAAAGATATAACAGTTCACAGTTTGCCAATTATGCATACTACACCTATGTTATTACAGAAAAAATATGCCTGTAATAACTAAAGGGTGTTATCACAGCTTCTCTACATCACTCCAAAGCATTTGACCAGACATACATCATGCTTAATTACAATGTATTTTAATTTATTGTAAGAAATAATGACCAGAGCATGTAATGTGGTTCTGCGCAAGCTTCCCAGTAATTCCCAAGTGTCTCATATAATAAGTTACATTCCTTTAATAACTTAGCCTTGTTATTACAACTAAGTTGATCCCTTAAAAGCCTCATCTCATTAATTTACCATGGTTAATCAAAAATGTATTAATTTTATTAAAACATTAGTTATCAAGGCTATGTATTTAGTTTCTGTGCAAAGTCTCAAGAGTTCCCTAGAGCCAACTATAGATTAAAATATTTTTTAATTTTTTTAACAAATAACAATTTGATTTTTGATTTTTGGTGTTTTAACGCCACTTTTAAGCACCGCTTTTGGGCTATTTCGTGGCGGCCAGTTTTTATTGGTGGAGGAAGCCGGAATGCCTGGAGAAAACCACTGACCTTCGATAGGAAAACTGACAATCCTAGTCAATTAAGATTGGAGTCGAGTGCACCCGCACGAGCGGGGTTCGAACTCACAACCTCAGTGTTGACTGGCTAGTGATCACAGTAGTAACTACTTAGACCACTTGGCCACCGAGGCCCCAACAAATAACAAACATATGTTACTACAGATTTAGAAAATTTAAGGAATAAAGACACAGGCACTTGTCTCAGAAAAAAAATTTCCTATATACCTTAATGAATTTTTTTTTCTGAGACAAGTGCCTGTGAATAAAGAGTAGACAACTCATGAAAGTATCTGTGATAACACATGCACATTATTTTCTGTAATAACCCCATAGAGTTATATCCCTGACTGATAGATGGATTGGTGTTCAACACCACTTGCAACACTAAATATAATGCTATTTAATGGAGGTCAGTTTTTATTGGTGGAGGATGCCGGAGTGCCCAGGAGAGCACCCTAGACCCTCCTTAGGAAAACTAACAATTCTAGTCAATTAAGATTGGAGGCGAGCTCACCTGCCACATGAGAAATTCAAACTCACAACCTTAGGGTTGACTGGCTAGTGATACAGTAGTTCGACTACTTAGACGACTCAGCCACTGAAGCCCCTATCATAATAGAAATCTTGAAACTGATTATGATTTAATTTGGTTCTCATGGATATGCAAATAAACAAAACAAACACATTTAACACAATTATATTATCCTTATAAATAACTATCAGCACATTGGGAGCAGGATCAGTTTTTGTGGGGTACGTGTTGCTAAGTCTCCAGCTTTCTATGTTATACGTATACTGTATGTTAATTGTTTGTCTGTTGATCTTTTTACCCTTTTTAGCCATGGCATTGTCAGTTTAAGGGACTTTGGTTTCTTTCGCCTCTCTTTCAAAGTTTGCATATATATACTTGTATGTGTGCATTACGCTTACTATATAGTAAACCTTTATTTTCCTATTTTTAGACAATTGCGTCATTTTTCTTAAGTCATGACTCAACTATCATGACTATGGAATACATTTGCAATGTCTTGATTATGTCACAACAATAATATCAACCTTCAACCTATCATATATATACATATAAAACGTTTAAACCGGCTGCAATTGTTAATGCACCTGTCCTAAGTCAGGAATCTGATGTTCAGTAGTTGTTGTTTGTTGATGTGGTTCATAAGTGTTTCTCGCTTCTAATTTTTATATAGATTACATGTAGACCGTTGGTTTTCCTGTTTGAATGGTTTTACACTAGTAATTTTTTTGGGGTCCTTTATAGCTTGCTGTTCGGTGTGAGCCAAGGCTCTGCGTTGAATTAATTTTGACTTGGATGGAGAGTTGTCTCATTGGCACTCATACCACATCTTCTTATAATCATCTAATTTAATATATCTATATATAGCAAAATAAGTAGTAGGAGCCAGCTTTAGCCCAAGAAAAAAGAATGTTTGAAAACTATTTCAAATTGGCACATAATGTTTGGAAATGCATACACTTAAGTTCCACTACTAAATTGTCTATTCTTCTTACCAGTTCACTTGGTACAATCAAAAACCTGATAATAAATTGTTCAAATAAGGCCTTTGAAAATAGTGGAATTAATTACTTTTGGAGTGTCAAAACTCGTTGGAAGTACTTGATAAATTGCATGCTTATATTGGTGATTTTGAATCTGTTCAAAGTTTTGATTTTTCTACCTTGTATACCACATTGCCTCACATTCTCATTAAGAAAAAATCACACACCTAATTAAATGGGCATTTAAAAGTCAGAATGTGAATACATATGTTCTAACTCTTTTATGTCATTTTTAGTAGCAATAAACAAAAGAAATATGTCAATTGGACATGCTTTGATACTATATCTGCCCTTGAATTTTACTAGATAATATTTTTGTTCGCTTTGGAGATTCCGTATATCGTCAGGTTATCGGAATTCCAATGGGGACTAACTGTGCACCACTTATTGCGGACCTGTTTTTGTATTGCTATGAGTTACAATTTATGACTAAAATCAGCAATGACCCATCGAAACAACATCTGATACAAAATTTAATAATACTTTTAGATATTTGGATGATATATTGGCTCTCAATAATGACGACTTCAGTATGTATACTAAAGAAATTTATCCTGTTGAACTTACTTTAAATAAAGCTAATACTAACAATGACCACTGCCCTTTCCTCGATCTTGATATCCATATCATTAACGGAAAGCTTAATACAAAATTTATGATAAAAGAGATGATTTTCATTTCCTATCGTTAATTATCCATTTTAGATGGTGACGTTCCTTGTCACCATCTTACGGTGTTTATATATCTCAACTTGTACGATTCGCTCGTGTATGTAACAACGTTTCAGATTTTAACGAAAGAAATTTATGTATTACTGAAAATTATTACACCAGGGTTTTCGATATCACAAACTAGTCAAAACATTTACTAAATTTTATCATCGGTATAAGGACATCATTCGTAAATATAGCTCAACATGCAGACTTCTTATACGTTCAGGTATTTCACATCCAATCTTTTATGGTAATATTCTTTATAAAGCACTAAAATGTCAGTATTCACCTCAGAAGCTAACAAAACCTTTAAATAGACTTATTAAGAAGGGATATAGTTACGATACTGTTGTCAGGTCATTAAAGATTGCATATTTTGGCTTTAATATTGATTCACTTATAGGGTCTTTGCATCGGAACTAAACACATTTATTTAAAACCAGTTGTTGGCATGACACGGGTTATGCTCTTCTCATATATTTTATGATGGTATGATACTAAACCCTAACGGGAGGGATTGTGCCTGATATTCATATGATGAAGACATAATCTTTCAATCAGTTTAATTGAGGTCTGGAGCTGGCATGTCAGTTAACTGCTAGTAGTCTGTTGTTATTTATGTATTATTGTCATTTTGTTTATTTTCTTTTGTTACATCTTCTGACATCGGACTCGGACTTCTCTTTAAGTGACTTTTAATGTGCGTATTGTTATGCGTTTACTTTTCTACATTGGCTAGAGGTATAGGGGGAAGGTTGAGATCTCATAAACATGTTTAACCCCGCCGCATTTTTGCGCCTGTCCCAAGTCAGGAGCCTCTGGCCTTTGTTAGTCTTGTATTATTTTTACTTTTAGTTTCTTGTGTATAATTTGGAGTTTAGTATGACGTCCATTATCACTGAACTAGTATATATATTTGTTTAGGGCCAGCTTAAGGACGCCTCCGGGTGCAGGAATTTCTCGCTGTATTGAAGACCTATTGGTGACCTTCTGTTGTTGTCTGTTCTGTGGTCGGGTTGTTGTCTCTTTGACACATTCCCCATTTCCATTCTCAATTTTACTTAAGAAATATAAATGAACTATGCATACCAAGTAACATTTCCATAAAGTTTCATCCAGCTTAGGTCATATAATAATTTAATAAATAGATGGGAAATGTGTTCATGGGACACAGATGATGCACCTGCTTGCATATAATGTTAAAAGAGACATAACTTTACATGTAAAAGTGATGCTACACAAAGGACAAGGTTCACTTATGGCACAATATTGCCTAGAATATCAACTTTATCGTAAAACACCATAAAGGTCACAATTTGGTTCATAAATTTATGGGTCTATTTCAAAAGCCTTAATGCTTAATAATCAGTTCTTTTCATAAAAGTACATTTTATTCTCTAAAGTAAGCCCAAGTTGGAAATTTTGTCAAAATATGATAAATTTGGCAACTTTCAGACCTCAAAGCTTTAGGAAAACATTGGCCGCCACCTAGGAGCCAAAGTGTTTTGTAACCAAAAGATTCCAATTTTGATATAAAAATCATCAATTTAAAAACTTTTTGGACCCTGGATGGCGACCAAGGTTAATTATGCCAAAAACATTTAAAGGTATGGCAACAATTATCAAAATTGAGGTTAAAATACAAACAATGTAATTATGTTTATCGAAGGGGGTCATAGCTTCATAAATTTAAAGGAAGGTGCCAAAAAAATGTATTTTTTCTTAATAGATCTATCACAAGTTTTTTTATGTGAAATTTGAACTTGGTCTGTAACTTGTCATAAAACTATATACCAATCAATAAATCAATACCTTCAAGCATGAAGAAAAATAAATGGGATGCCCCCGCTTGCATACATGTATCATATAAAGGGACAAAATGAAGAATGGTAAAAGTGATACTACCCAAATTTGTTATTGATCTAAGTTTTGTAGTAATAAACATGTATATCATGAACATTGTGTATACATGTAAGTTTAATAATATTTGGTTGATGCAAACTTTAGAAAGCAGAAAAAAAATCTACAATTTTTCCACTAGTGTTTCGAACAGCTTTTGAAAAGGGCAGGGTAATGTTTTTCTCAGAGGGCACTCTTACATGTCTTAGCGCAATTGGCTACGTTTAAAGGGCACCCTTTGCGCGGAAGACTACACTTTTAGGGCACTCTTAGCATAGACAATGATAGATATAAAGGCACTGTAATGGATAGGGATTAAATTGAATATACCATTGTTTCATACTTATTGGTCATGTTGGTAAGAAATGAAGATATAGATATAAGAAGATGTGGTATGAGTGCCAATGAGACAACTCTCCATCCAAGTCAAAATTTATAAATGTAAACCACTATAGGTCAAAGTACGGTCTTCAACACGGAGCCTAGGCTCACACCGAACAGTAAGCTATAAAGGGCCTAAAAAATTACTAGTGTAAAACCATTCAAACGGGAAAACCAATGGTCTAATCTATATAAAAACGAGAAACGAGAAACACTTATGAACCACATCAACAAACGACAACTACTGAACATCAGATTCCTGACTTAGGACAGGTGCAAACAAATGCAGCGGGTTTAAACGTTTTAATGGTACCAAACCTTCACCCTTTTTCTGAAACAATAGTGTAACATCACAACATAGAAAAACACACTATAAAATATCAACTGAAATAGCTACTCAATCAAAGGATGTTGATTACTATTAGGTTGTTACAGGTAATTTAATTCCTTTTAGTAATAAAGTTATCACTTCTAGACTCAGCTAATAGAATCTTAATCATGTTCATAAAAAAATGTGGATAGTATTCACATGTGGACACAGATGATGCCCCCGCTTGCACAGCATATAGTTATAAAGGGACATAACTGAAGAACAGTAAAAGTGACGCTACCCAAATTTGAACTTGATCTGAGTTTTGTGGTAATAAGCATTGTGTGTAAGACTCATTACATTTGGTTGAGGCTAACTAAGTACAGAACAGAAACTAAAAATTCAGCAATTTTTCTATTTGTAAACACGCATAACTCTAGAACGGTTGTGTATAAGTTTTATAACATTTGGTCATGTTGGTTGAGACAAGCTAAAGTTAGAGAACAGAAACAAAAAATTCAGCAATTTTTATGTTTATAAAGGGACATAACTCAAGAATGGTAAAAGTGTTGCCACCAAATTTCATACTTAATCTGTATTATGTAGTAATAAGCATTGTGTATAAGTTTCATAACATTTGGTTTGAGCCAACTAAAGTTAGAAAACAGAAACAAAAAAAATTGTACTTGATCTTAGCTTTGTGGTAATGAATATTGTGTATAGGTTTCATAATGTTTGGTTGGGGCAAACTTCAGTTACCGAATAGAAACTAAAAATTTTGCAACCTTTCGGTTTATAAAGGGGCATAACTCAATAATGGTTAAAGTGACACTACCCAAATTCAACTTGATCTGTGTTTTATCAGTGGAAGTCAAAATTAAACATTGCATTGTATAAAGCATCGATTGTAGTTGATTCAACTATAATCATGGACAAAAGAAGATAACTCCAATTTTAAAAATTACTTGATATTTAGAAGAAAATAAAAATTTTGCAATTTTTCCATTTATAAAGGGGCATAACTCTAGAACAGTGAAAGTGACGCCACCAAAATTCAAACTTGATCTGTGTTTTGTGGTAATAAGCATTGTATATAAGTTTAATAACATTTGGTTGACATGGTTGAGGCAAACTTAAGTTAGAGAACGGAAACTAAAAAATTAGCAGTTTTTCCATTTATAAAGGGGCATAACTCTTGAACAGTTAAAGTGACGCCACCAAAATTCAAACTTGATCTGTGTTTTGTGGTAATAAGTATTGTGTATAAGTTTCAAAGCATTTGGTTGAGGCAAACTTAAGTTAGAGAACGGAAACTAAAAAGTTTGCATTTTTTTTTCATTTATAAAGGGGCATAATTCTAAAACGGTTAAAATGATGCCACCAAAATTCGAACCTGATCTGTGTTTTGTGGTAATAAGCATTATGTTTCAGTTTCATAACATTTGGTTGAGGCAAACTCAAGTTAGAGAATGGAAACCAATTTCGGGACGTATGTACGTACGTTCGTACGTACAGTACACAGAGAGTTTGTAATCCCAAACTCCATACACTGCAATTATTCCTGGTGTGACACCAGGAAACTCCGACATCCCTCCCTAAATTCTCGGAGAAATTTGGGAGTATTCCCTCCGACTTCCGCGTAAATTCGCTACCTTTTGTTTATTGTATTAGCGACATCTCTCCCAGTCCGGTGTGACGCGGTGTCACACCAGGTAATTAATTGCCCTAATCCTTCTGATGTATGCCGGCACACGACAGTCAAGGTATGTCAGATTTCTAATGTAATTAAACAGTTGTATTTCCTGTCTATTGATAATCAGGTTATATATCTGATTGCTTGAAACAAATAAAAGATTAAAAAGCAAAACGTTATTGTTAATTCTTTCAATTACACTGTACATTTAAAATTAGTTTTATTAAAAACAACTATATTTGATTTTGACCTCGTTTTTTTTTTTGTCAGTAAATAAATGTTTAATTTACAAAAGAGATATAATTGTGTAAAAATAAACGGAGACTAACGCTGAATAAATGTGGGCAGTTTGAAGAAAATTACACGTCTCAAAGTTTTGTATACAAGTAAAAAAGAAAATATTATTCACTATTCGTTATGCTAATAAGTCTACGCCATTTTCATTTTACGATTACATAATTGCTTGAAAAAAATAAAAGATTTAAAAGCAAAATGTTGTTGTTAATTCTTTCAATTGCATTAAAAAAAAACTATACTTGATTTTGACCTCGTTTTTTTATCGGTAAATTATATTACTTACGAAAAGAGACATACTTGCGTAAAATAAACGGAAACTAACGCTGAATATAAAATGTAAGCAGTTTAAAGAAAATTACGTGTCTCAAAACTTGTATATGCAAGTAAAAAAGAAAATACTCTTCACCATTCGTTATGCTTAATAAGTCTACGGCATTTTCTCTTTACGATTTGTTAGCATTACTTTAGGATAAATAATACATTTCGGCTACAACAGGAATACTTCTATAGCTGCATCAACTCGTCATTGCATAATATTCATTTACGCACAATGAATTTAAACTTTGTGTTGTATTAAGGACAGTGATCTTTAAATATTTTTAAAGGAATTAATTGCCGTGGGAAGACGATACACATCTCAGTGATCAACAGTGCGTGGTTGAACTTTGAACTTGACTTCGCTCACAATATTGAATGCTAAAAATAGGGACATCAATTTTGTCCACGAGATTTTATTTGGCGGGAAATATTATCACGTAACAGTAAACTCAGGTGACCTTTCTGGATGACCGTGGGAAAATTCATTCAAGGTTTAAATTTGCTTTGTAATGATTGACATTTGTGTTCGTTAAGATTGAGGCTCTAGAAGGTCCTTTTACAATTGATTAACCGGAATCTAAAATATAATCCTTTTCTGAATAAACGAACACCAGCCTTTTATTTTTACGTTTCTCAGTCAGCACAGAACGTAAACCTGGACATTATTTATACGTCCATGGTCAACAATATACATTAATGGTAGATGAAAACACGATGCATGTCGTTCAGTTCCTGTTGGGCGTTGGTAGAGATCCTCTGTGAAAATGTGCAGATCGTTAAAATCCGATCCACATTTTTTTTCACGTATTTCTTTCACGATATAGTTTCATTTTAATATTCTATAGTAATTGTTGAAATACTTCTTTTTTTTTTATTTCGACAAGGACTTTTAACATCCAATTTTATTTTAAATAATAAAGGATCAATAACAGATCATAACAGAGATAAACAACACATGATTTTTTCTTCTTCATATAATTAATTAGGTTGTGATTATTGTGTTGTGTCTGGGCGGGGAATGTCTCTTAGTGTTGTGTTTTATGAATATAGGGCACATTGCATACAAAACGTTTTCCCTTCGTTCAACAGAGTTGTCACTTTACAGTTTCTTTTCTGAATTCAAATAATTCAAGTCGGTAATGTACCGGAGGTAGTGAAACAATATTTTACATTGCAAAATAAATTGAAAGTTCACTTGTTGATCCGATAAATTAACTCTTGGGTTAAGATTGGACAAATTACCGTTAAAACAACATTTTGTTTTAAGCCAGTTGATTTTTATATATTGAACAATTATTAATGAACCGGATATTGCTCACTGAGTAGGTCATAAAAGATACTAATTGTGGTAAAATCGTCTTTGTTGAAAAAACACAAATTATGACCTGACCGGACTATAGTAAAAATACAAAATAAGTGTTTTATTCGTATTTTTATTCGTTGGTACGTTTTATTTCAAATGACAATGACATGGGACAAAACATACAAGAATAATTATCTTATTTTGAATGATAATGTCACATTTTTATCTGTCAAAGAAAGGACATTTTAATACCGTGTTTTAAAGCACACAGGTGCAATCAAGATCGATTAAATGTAAGGTAATAAATCTGGCTAATCCGATTATGTTGTCACGCGTCATTAATCTTCAGTACATCCGATGGGCAATAAACCAATTAACAGCCACGCGGTGTTGGGAGAGAATCTTTGGAGGAAATTGGGAGTATAATCCGTGATTCGCGGTGTCACACCGCTACACTCCGAAATCGGTGATTAGAGTTCGCGATTACAAACTCTCTGTGCGCACTGTACGTACAGACGGACAAGGGTAAAACTTAATGCACCCACCGCTACTGCGGGGGCATAAAAATTTGTGCAACTGCCTCATTCCAATCATTTACTCTAGTTATTATATACATATATATATATATATAATTAAGTTTAACATGTTTAATACTGGATCACTGAGTCTGGTTGTGTAAGGATGTGTTGTGAAAAAGGACTTTGCATGACCAAGAGCATATGCAATGCATCCACCAAAATTTAGTCTTGGTCTGTATTTTGTGGTAATAAGCATTAATGTATAAGTTTCATAACAATCGGTTGAGGCAAACTAAAGTGGGAGAACTGAAACCAACTTCTGGATGTACAGGACAAGGGTAAAAGTGGCGGATACAGAACTTTTTGTAAAGGGGTGGGGGTGGCGCCCGCTCTAGTCATGCTTCAGTGATTCCCTATATAATCATCTAATTTTTTCCCCCTGGATCCGCCTATGAAACTTAATGGTAACTTATAAAAGCAGTCTCGTTTTACATGTTTTAACCAATTAGATTTTGATAGACTATTTGTGAATAAAAATATACATACTTGTCTTTCACGTCTCTTCTGTAGCTTTCGTTTCAGATTTTTTTGATCCCTTGATTTTCTCTTCAGTCTAGGCATTCTGTTTCAATCATCAATGTTGCATACCTCAAAAAAAAAAAAATTCTTATTTTAAGTTATATCATGTATATATACATAACAGTCATGACAGTGTGAACAAATATATTGTACAATAGTTATGTTAAATTAATTATTGATGAAATCAGAAAAAAGTTTAACTTAGGACTGTTCAGACCACAATGACAATGTATAAAAAATTGACAACAGGCCAGGGCACAAAATCATCAGACCAGAACCAAATTTGAACTTGATTTTCAACTTGTCATGATAAAATAATGAACCAATTTGAATTACTAAATCAATATCTTCAAAATGACAAAAGAAATAGCGGAAAATTGAATATTTGAGTGAATTTTCGAAGTCCAAGAACCATACCTCTTCATAAAATTATCAGACCGGAACAAAATTAAAACTTGATCTGTAACTTGTCATGACAAAACAATATACCTAATATCAAATCAACATCTTTAAGCACGAAAAAAAAGTGTGGAAAACTGATTTGCAGGATTGAAGGATGGACAGACAGCAGACAGAGTTCAAACCTATTCCCTTCCATATTGCCGGAAGGTGATTTAAACTATTCTTATACAGTTCCACAGAGCTCAAAATCAACACTTACAACAAACGCACAAAATTTTCAAATAAATCTGTCACTCAAATCATTATATACATGTACATTTTGTAATTGTGTTATTAATAATTACTAAATACATTTGTACATCTTAAAATCTTGATTAGTTAGATGACTTTAAAACTTAAATGATCTTAAATGAATGATTTCTTAATCACCATGATCACTGATTCAAGTAACATTTGTCTGCAAATGTTGGAAGTAAGAGTTGTCTTTCTTTAATAATCACCTATTTATTAAGAAGACCAAATAAATCACTAGACAAAGTGATTTAATTTTATTGTAGCTTTAAATATACAATACTAATGATAAAATGCATTTTTTTCAAAGTTTGGATTATTGAAACAATAGATATAGGAAGATGTGGTACAAGTGCCAATGAGACAACTCTCCATCCATTTATAAAAGTAAACCATTATAGGTCAAGGTACGGCCTTCAACACGGAGCATTGGCTCACACCGAACAGTAAGCTATAAAGGGCCCCAAAAAATAACTAATGTAAAACCATTCAAACGCAAAAACCAACGGTCTAATCAATATAAAAACGAGAAACATGTATGAACTACATAAACAGACAACATCTACTGTAATCAGATTCCTGACTTAGGACAGGTGCAAACATTTGCAGCGGGATTAAACGTTTTAATGGTACCAAACCTTCTCCCTTTTCTGAAACAATAGTTAGTCCATGTACAAATGTATAAGTAATATACTGAAAAAATGGAATTTCTCTTTTTACAAAATTTACTTCTGGATACTATCGTATATGATCATAAACAAGCTTCTGTCCAAGTTTGGTAGAAATCCAGGATAGTTTAAGAAAGTTATTAAAATTTCAAATTTCAATTTTCAGGAAATTTTGTTAAAATTTTGTACCTGTTTATCCGTATTTTACTTATAAATGGACTTAGTTTTTCTTCCATTTAACATTAAATACAGTCTGTAGTTAAAGTTTTTAAAACATTTATTAGATTCATCAACTATCCTGGATTTATACCAAACTTTGACAGAAGCTTCTTACAATCAAAAGATAGTACCTAAAGGAATATTTTTATTGATTTTTTTCCTCATTTTTGTTGAGCCAGCTGCGATTAACAGCAAAAGTAGGCGAGACACTGGGTTCCGCGGAACCCTTACAAATTTTTTATATAAGAAACAGTTCTTTTTTTTTTACTAGATATTTTGTTGGTAGGATACAATGTAACTGGAACCACACATATATTTTTATTTGGCCCAAGAGGAAAAAAATAATTCTAAAACTATAAACTAATAATATAGAAAACATAAACTGAAACAACTGTTATAATTTATTTGTATTCTCAGTTATCAATTAAACAATATAAACATAACAAAAAGGAAATAGAGCATGTGCTGCTATCCAAAATTTCTGGGGAGAACACTGGCATAACTCTAGTATTGTAAAATCGACGCCACCAAAATTCAACTTCACCTGTGGTTTGAGGAAATAAGCATTGCGTATAAGTTTCATACAATTTGGTTTAGGAAAACTAAAGTTAGAGAACAGAAACCAATTTTTGGATGTACAAGTTTGTACATACTTACAGAAGAAAAAGGGTAAAACTTAATACGGTGGAGACAAAACAATAGCAGTATAACAACAGGAATAAAAAGTTAATATACACTAGATTCATAGAGGTGCTTATAACCCTGTAACACCATGAACACATTTTATTAACCCTGTAACACATTTTATAGTTGATGCTGTGAAATTTAGCATTGAGGCAATAACATTTGAGATTTTTGGTGCGTCATAATTATTTGGACTACATGTAGCACTACCAGTCATTTTGCTATTACATGGACAGATCATTTAATCATGTAAATAGTTGCTACAGCACTTGTCTTGATACACTAGCTGAGTTATTTTAAGAAGAAGCTGACTTGTCTGCCTTATCCTTGTAACAATTTGTGTACAAATGTAATTGTTCATTGTAACACTGAGGAGGCTGTGATATGTACGAACTGTCGTTGAGTCAATGTTTTTTAGCTGTCAGTTTGATCCACGAGACTGGGCATGCTGGACGAGTGAAGGTCCGTAAATCCACATTGGAATGTGAAATAGCTAGTATTAATTAAATAGCGGAATTTAAAAGTTTTCAAATGTTTTTGGCATTAAAACCTTCCGATCGATGTTTTGACAAAAACATGCACTTTTTTATCATAGCCGGTATTTCATGTATTTACCTTTACTCAGCCTATTGTGCGACAGAAGCCATATGATTATCGATTATTTCTGTCACCTGTGTATAATTGTTTAATCAAACTTTTATCACTTGTCAATTATCCGACGGCTTGGTCAAAATATACAGATGTTGCATTCAGTAATGTCAGTCATACAGGATTCTTTCGATACACTCAGGCTTTTACTTTATATTTAATAATCAGTCAGAGATATAACTCTATAGGGTTATTACAGAAAATAACTTGTGTGTGTTATTACAGATACTTTCATGAGTTGTCTACTCTTTATTCCTTAAATTTTCTAAATCTGTAATAACATATGTTTGTTATTTGTAAAATTATTTCATTTATAGTGGGCTCTAGGGAACTCTTGAGACTTTGTGCAGAAACTAAATGCATAGCCTTGATAACTAATTTTTTAATTAAATTAATTCATTTTTGATTAACCATGGTAAATCAATGAGACGAGGCTATTAAGGGATAAACTTAGCTGTGATAACAAGGCTAGGTTATTAAAGGAATGTAACTTATTATATAAGACACTTGGGAATTACTGAGAAACTTGCGCAGAACCTCATTACATGCTCTGGTCATTATTTCTTACAATAAATTAAAATACAATGTAATTAAGCATGATGTATGTCTGAGCAAATGCTTTGAAGTGATATAGAGAAGCTGTGATAACACCCTTTAGTTATTACAGGCATATTTTTTCTGTAATAACATATACAAATGATATAGGTGTACTATGCAAAATTGGCAAACTATGAACTGTTATATCTTTCAATAGTTAAGTATACATATAGACAAAAGTAATATCAATAGAACTTTTATACATTTTAACTAAACTAATGATGTATATTGTCCCTTTGAAACATGTAACATACATATGTTATCACAGTTCTTTGATTTTTAGTCCACAATAACAAATGTATGTTATTTTTCTGTAATAACCCTATAGAGTTATATCCTGACTGATAATAGACATTTGTGAATATCGTACATAGTAAAAATTGTGCGGGAAAATGTTCATTCATGAAGTATTCATGAATATTCATGAATTAAACCATGTCTCACATAGATTTCTTTTGATTTTCTCTTCAGCGCATGGAAAATCCGTGAAGTAGTGTTTCATGTGTTTGTGATATTCATTTTCAAATCTTCAAAATGAAGTTACATTCAGCAGTCAGGGGACTTATTGAAATAAGTGATTTTTAAATCACTTATTTGAGTAGCAAATTCGAAGTTTTGTCACAAATTATGATTTTGTAGTTTTACCAAAATTTTAAACACATAGGTTTAAATAATATCTTTTCATTAATAAAATTGAAAAAAATGAACTTTTTACGTCTTTTCTGTAGCAAGGTTTATGCCTTTGATGCTATCATTTATCTGCAAATTCTATTTTAGTTGAAAAAATCTTAACAGATTTTTCCCAGCAGTGGGAGTATTTTTCCTGTAAAGTTCAAGGTTTCATCTTTCAGATTATGTAATAAAATTCTACTGTTCGCAATAAAAATTTCACTGTTCGGGGGTGTTGAAATTAGTGGGGTTATTAAAATAATGATACTTAAAGAAGTGATTTTTGGGAAGAAAATTGAGGTATGATACTTAAACAAGTGATTTTTATGTCATTATCCTAGATTCAGTACAAGGTCATCACCTGAAATGACCTGGTCATCCTACATGTATCAACACAGATGTTGGTTCTGATAATTTTAGAAACATAATTAGTCCCTGGATCATTAGTATTCTATATTTAAAGCTACAATAAAATTAAATCACTTCTTCTAGTGATTAATGTGTACTACTTGAATAGGTGATTATTAAAGAAAGACAACTCTTACTTCCAACATTTATGGAAATAATGTTACTTGAATCAGTGATTTAGAAAATCACTCATTTAAGTAAGTCCCCTGACTGTTCAGCTGAATTATCGGTGAACATTCATTCCTTTTTTATTCAAGCTGTAATCATTTCAAAAGGACTCAAAATTCTAATGCAATTTTTATGTAACAATTTTTTTCATTGGCTAAAAGTTACCGTCAAATCCATAGTTGACCAGTCGTAACTAAGGAGGGACCCGCCATTTTGAATTCATGGATCAACATGTTCGATTACTACAATATTATCGAAAATAAAACAACACCTACCTCAAAATCGCCGTTTTGATGTGATTTTATCCAAATTTGAATTGTAGAAGTAACGAAATAACCTTCAGTTTGTAAGTTTTCATTTGTATGATGTCATGTTTAGCCATGACATCTTTGCGTAAAATCATTCATGAAGTTTCATGAATTTTATTAAATTTCAAATTTATACATTTTTCAAGCTCTAACGTATTATTTCTTTTTGTAATGCATTAGAATTGGAATAACAATACTGTAGTTGAAGAGTTGCCACCGTCAATTTTGATTTGACGGTCGCAAATATCCGTTTTACTGTCTCCGCTACGCATCGCCAGTAAAACTGCATTTGCGACCGTCAAATCGCCAATTGACGGTGGCAACTCTTCAACTACAGTACAGTTATTCCTTAATTTCAAAAGCATCTTCCTTGAATCAGTATTCAAATACATGTACTAGTACTACATTATCTTGGAGCAGAACATTTGTGATAGTCTGTCACCGGAAGTTTGAGGCCTACAGTACTGCTAAAGCAAACTTCCCAAAAAATTAGCAATTTTTTCCATTTGTAAAGGGGCATAACTCTAGAACAGTACAATTGATGCCACCAAAATACAAACTTGGTATGTGGGATATACGTGTTTTGTAATACATTGTAATAATAAGCATTGTGTACCAGTTTCATAACATTTGGTTGAGGTAAACTACAAATGTATAAAAGTTAAAGGAATCGAAAAATTCAGCAATTTTTCCATTTGTAAAGGGGTATACATGTAACTCTAGAACTGTAAATATGACGCCACCAAAGTTCAATCTTGATCTGTATTTTGTGGTAATAAGCATTGTATGTTTGTTTCATAACATTTGGTTGAGGCAAACTAAAGTTAATGAACAAAAACTAGTTTTGTGAAGCACAGACCTTACATATGTAGTACATACAGCATTTACAGATGGACAAGGGTAAAACTTGCCCCACCCCCCTAGCAAATTCAGCCTGCTTCACACTGTGATAGTGAAATAAAGTGGGCTACTAACTTTTTGTCTTGGCTAACTGATTTTCAAGTCTAGTAGCACAGCAGGCTACAGTACTGGCCTTAAAAAGTTAATTTTGACCCCTGGGTTTCCCCTTTTTCTACATGTACAATGTACATCTCGTAAAGATCGATCAAATCATACATGTCATATTTCTAACACGAATTGAATGTAATAAACACAATGAGATAACGGGAAACCTTTTAACTAATCCTCGTTGTCAGTTTCGCCATTGAAATGCAAAAAATATTTCTATATTTACAGCGTCTTTTACGATTTCCGCCATTTGCATTTGTCAAAATATTTTGTTTTATTTTCCTTCTATTGTCTATATAAAATGATGCTAATGATATTTATTTGAGACCTCTGACGAATCACGGTAAAATTTTAACCAATTTGATGCTAACGGTAGCAAAAATTAACCGTTTGACGTCTGATGGTACAGGGCATTACTACCCTCATAATTGTTATAAGAGTTCTAGACCTGGATTCGCAAAGTGCTACAATTTCTATGTCAGATTAAATTGTGCAATACAGCTCTAAATTTAGATTGTAAACGAATATTTGACTTAGCAAAGTTTCTGATACAGTGTTAGTGTGGTTTGGGAGCTTTAAAATTGGACGCTTACCTATTATGATTAAAATTTACACAGGGAATGTAAGTAAGGGGAAGGAAACCAATGTTAATATGCTGGGAAGATTTCATTCGAACCTCTCCGGGTTTGACTATTTTTATGAGAAAATATCCGAGCTGTTCGAAAACTAATTTGTGTTATGCTATTGGTTTAAAAGTTTTGATGCAAGTATGACGATACGTTATAACATGAATATTTATATATTTGAACTCTGTTTTCTATTAATAAAGGTCAATACACAGTTGTGTTTACTTTGGCGGCGTATTAATAAAACCACGCGCACCTTCCTTCTTCCATTTTAGATAGTATAAGTGTTCATTTTTGTTTAAATTATGGTGTTTTCCTGAATATTTGCCGTGTTTTTGTTTTGCTTCATTTTTTAATGAATAAGTAGCAGATAGTTTGTCGTCGGTCTTCAATACTTCCTGTACACGTTATACATTTGTGTACTTGGTCCGCGGTGTATTCGAACTGTTTCATTTACGTACGATTTCCAATGTAATCTTTTTTCAAATGCTATCTTGTTACACTAGTCCCGAAACGAGGGCATTATTTTTTAAAGTCTTTTGGTAATATTTTCTTATTTCTTTATAAGTTTTTTTTTTGGGGGGTTGGTGCATTTGATAATAAAACGGTTTTAAACGGCAAATAGAATAAGTAAAATAAGTAAAGAAATATCAGACAACAGAAATAGAAAATATTGAATCCAAGGTCATAAATGGTTGGGCTATTCTTATATAGATGCAATTTAAATTTTATGACTCCTTTCTATTTTTTCTTTGAAAGCTGTAGCTGTAACCTTTAATATCAGTATTGTGTCGAAGTTTAACACATGGTTTTCATTGCCTCTACGGTGTATTCCTATTTAATGAATTTGTCAGTTTTACTTTAACTGATCGTAAATTTTCTGATTATGAATTTTTTTTTTAAACTCTCGGTAGGTGGCACAGGCATTTGTCTAAGAATATTTTCCCCTACGTACCTTAATATAAGTGTTACATTAAAGTATATAGATAAAAAAATCCGAGACAAGTGCCTGTGGTAGGTGGTTCCTTTGATGAACCTTCCACAAAACTCTATCTAACACTGAAAGATACGCAGATGTACAAATGTCCCTTAATACATACGTTATTTCATATCATGGCTTACCCTTTTTATTACACATATCGTGTTGGCAAGCGATCCAATAGTTATTTCTTTTTCTTTCATTTGATAAATAATCCTAATTATTTGTATTGATGACAAAAAGGGATTTGAACACAGATTAGGCCTGCTCTACATGCATTTACTCAAGTTCCAATGTGTGTTTTAAAAATACTTTTGTAAAGTAATAAATAATCATTGCTTTACATCATATTTCACCCTATTTTCATCTTCAATCAATGTTTTATATACCATATCTAGTGCGGGTATCGGCATATTAAATGGTGGGCGGGTCCTCTTGTCCATCCATGATCACCTCAATACTACTATGTAATTAGATTATATATCATTTTTTAACATAAACTGTTATCACAGAGATATGTCTCGCTTTTTTGTAATTTCGATAATACAAATGTTGAAATTAAAATACCAACACTTTAACATGTATGTTTTGCAAAATATTCATAGTCGTATGTTTTGCAAATATTCAAAGTCGTATGTTTTGCAAATATTCAAAATCAATGAATCATGACTTGAAAGTACATGGCTATAAACAATATCCATGGAAATGAGATGTGCCAATGCTAATACAACTGCGTACCAAATACCATTGACTTATCATAAGTAGTTCCCTTTAAACATACCTAAATGCAAACTTATACATGTAAACTAAGCAAAATTTCAAAGTCAATAAACCTGAGGAAGCGGGATCAAATAATCTCCATGTGAGATATGACAATGCTAATACAACTGCATACCAAATATCATTGACCAGTACTACTAGTGGTTCCCCATAAAACAACCTAATCAAAACTAATACATGAAAACAAAGCAAAGTTTCAAAGTCAATAGACCATAACTGAGGGGGCAGGGCCAAATAATCTCCATGGTAATGAGATGTGCCAATGCTAACATAACTGCATACCAAATATATTTGACCTACCACTAGTGGTTCACCATAAACTAGACCTAATCACAAACTAATACATTGTTGATGCCGCCGCCGGAAACAGCATACCTATGTCTCGCTTTTTGACTCTGTCAAGCGAGACAGTAAAATTGTGTAAACTTTGTGGACCGCACCAAATCTTTACAAATTCTTTTAATTCTTGTTTTGAAAACACACCAGGGGCGGATCCAGCCATTTTAAAAAGGGGGGGTCCCAACCCAGGATAAAAGGGGGTTCCAACTATATGTCCCCATTCAAATGCATTAATCGTCCAAAAAAAAGGGGGAGTTCCAACCCCCAGAACCCCCTCTGGATCTGCCACTGCACACAATCAGAATCAGAAACAAAAATAAAATATGAAAGCCAGCAAACTAACGACAATCACCGAAATACCAGATCACCTGTGTCATAGACCCATTGGTGGCCATGGGCTGTTTTCTGCACTGTGGTTTGGTTGTCGTCTCTTCCAACACAGTCCCCACTTCCATGATCACCCTCCATGACATAGGACAAACGCATTCAGAACCTGGCAGGGTTAACAATGTTTGTTAGCGCCCTGTCCTCCATATGACTCAAGAGGTGGTCAATTTTATTGATGACCCACTTTTGTGATATTTTAAGATAAAATTCTCACCAGAAAGACACAACAAAGTATATAAGCCCAGCCCTGATATAAAGCTGTTATCAGTGAGCACAGCAAAACGGTAAACTACAGGCTCCATGCGCCTAAAATACTGATGTTTTTCTTTCAAATCTTCTTTATTGACATACAATATTCAAGCCATATTTTACACACCAAGGACCATCGATCATGTCACTTTGGTTTGAATTGATTCAGTAGTTTCAGGAAGCTCTTTTAACTAGAGACAATAGATGAGGCTCTCAAGAGCCTGACTCGTTCACCTGTAGTTTTTATTTAAATTTTCATCAACGTTTTTTTTTTGCTTGCAAGTTAAAATGTATAATTAATAAGTGTGGACACAAACCAGTGTGGAAAATATCCAGCATTCTGAGAATATTACATGGCAATTAGGACAGGTGAGCTAAAACAATAAACGAAAAGCAAATATGAATACAGCCACAAATGACCACTAAAATTATAAATAAGATTTTGAGTTGTGAAAAGAGGGATAAAATGTATGTACTGTATCCAAGCCCTGTCTTTAACATGGGACTGTTATGTTACAGCACAACATAAGTACAAACATGATATATTTTTTCAAATAGACTTCCTGTATGTATCAGTGTATTTTTTATTCCACATTGGCTAAAAGTTTAAAATTTATTGATTTATATCTCACAAAACATGTATAACTTGCTTAATTTTTGTGCATGTCCTAATTCAGGAACGTCTAGGTAGCTTTTGTAAGTCTTGTACGTTTTGTTATCTTGGTTCGTATCTGTTTTGAAGTGAAGTGACATCAAAGTTCCTTTTGTACTAGCATACATTAATGAATAAGGTCCTAATCTTGCTTCTGGGTGTTAGATTATGGATTGTGTTGAAGGCCCATTGCTGGCCTTAAGCTATTTTCTGTTTTGTTTTCAGGTTGTTGTCTCTTTGACACATTCCCAGTTTCCATTCTTTGTTTATAGTACAAGTCAAAACGGTACTATGCCAAACATTTTGTTCCATGATGAACATGACTATATACTTATTTGTAGATCTTACTTTACTAAACATTTTTGTTTACAACATATATTTGCCTATAATAATTTGAAAATAATAACCAAAACTGCAAAATTTTCTTAAAATTATCAATTCAAGGGCAATAACCTAAAATCAGTTATCTAATTGTTGATGCCATTGTACCCAGAAAAGAAATCCGTATGTCTCACTTTCCCCAACTTTCATCGCAGGCGAGAAAAATAGATAGTCAATTAATTATAGCTTCTCATACAAAATAAACTGCTTCGCTGAGCGCAGCTGGACACGCCCGCAGAGGTCCAACCCTGAACAATTGGGGCAAAATGGACACAATATTCAAGCCTGATACAGGTCTGAATTTGGATTGTAATTAAATATTTGACATATTATAGGTTTCTGAATAAATGTAGTCAAAGAACTTGAAATTGGTTATATGAATTGAATTTATATTCAATTAAAGATTTCTTGCTGTTGTGCAATACACTGTACACTGTGCTGTTGCGCAATACTTAGTAAATCTGTTGTCAGACTATAAAGTTCAATTAATTCTCAATGTCATATTAGAAATTTATGAAAATCAAAAGGGAGCTTACATCAATAGATATAAACAATTCCCTAATGTTTCATGAGAATTGCTAACAGCATTTTTGAGTTATTGTGCGAAAACTGGAAAATCCCCCCTTTTTTAATGAATTAACCCCATAACTCAAAAATGTAAAATGTAAAATTTATAAAATTCTAAAGGGAGCTTACATCAATAGCTATAAACAATTCACCAAAGTTTCATAAGAACTGCTGAAAGCATTTTGAGTTTTTGAAAAACTGGAAAATCCCCCTTTTTTAATGAATAAAACCCTTTAACTCGGAAACGTAAAATCTAAAATTTATAAAAATCAAAAGGGAGCTCATGTCAATAGATATAAACAATTCACCACAATTTCTTGCAAGTTGGTGAAAGCATTCTTGAGTTATTGTCCGAAAACTAAAAATCCCCTTTTTAATGAATAAAACCCCATAACTCGAAACATAAAATCTCAAATTTATAAAAACAAAAGGAGCTCACGTCAATAGATATAAACAATTCACCAAAGTTTTATGCAAATTGGTTAAAGCGTTTTTGAGTTAATGTCCGACATGTTGATGATGGACGGACAGACGGACATTGGTATACCATAATACGTCCGTAAACGGGCGTATAAAAATAAAATTATTCATGTTTATAAATAAGTAAAAGACCAACAAAGATTAAGTCACATATACATGTTCATAAGACTATATATTAAACTGAGTATTCAAAATGAATTAATTATTTCGTTTCATACACTCAAATGGAAATAAAGTTAGGTCTTTAAATAGGAATATATAACTCCTTACACACTTTGTTCCTTCTGAAGAAGCTAATTAGGAACTGACGAAATTAATAAATATCAGTCATTTCTTATGATTCAAAACAGCATCTGTATGTAACTCCTTCCATTATACAAACTTCCACAATCAGATGAGTCTCCTGCAAAAATAGAAATGGAGAGATGAAATAACGAATAAAACATTTTATAGCAACTGAAGATAAACTGTTTTATTAAAATCAAATATTCTCAAAATGGCCCACAATTTGGTAACAGGTTCTTAAATGGATCTATTTCAAAAGTCTTTCTTCTTTGTTAAAATAAATCTCTTCATGAGAGTACATTCTTGGCTTCAAAATCACCACATTTTAGAAACATTGTCAAAATGCAATGATTTTGTGCATTTTTAGGAACTAAAAGCTTGAGGAAACCTTTGGCGACAACCTAGGATCCAAAGTGTTCTATAACCATAAGTTGCAAATGATGATATTGAAGCCCCAGACACAAAAACTTTCTGGATCGTGGGTGGCAGCCAAAGTAAATTGTCGAAAAACTGTTTTAAAAGAATCCTTCAAAATTTTACCAAATGTAATGGTACAACACAAATTATGCACACTTAAAGAGTCAATACTTCTTAATTCTTAATGTGATGTGCCAAAATGAAGTTATTTTGTATTAATAGTAATATCTAAACTATTTCTATGAGAAATTTGTAGTATTTTGGCCAGTTTACAAAACATCAAAATCTTAGGGCCAATTTTAACCCTTTTTGAACTTATTCCTTTACCACTGTGATTTACATTGAAAACCACCTATTTCACCTGTACTATGAAGACACTTTAATATCTATATTCAATCAGTTTTTTTTTCCAGTTACATTATTCTAAGTGACCAACAGTGAATAAACAATCTGTAAATTAAAAAAATGAAATATTTCACTACATGCAGTATTATTTTTTGAACTGGAAAAAGAGTTTTTTGTTCAAGTAATGTTATTTGTTCCACATTCTGTCATGTCTATTATGTGATCAAGGTATTGTATAAGGTATGGGGTTTGCTCATTATTGAAGGCCATTTGTTGACTTACTGTTAATTGTGTCATTAAAACTCTGTTGGATAGTTGTCTCATTGGCAACTATACCACATATATCCTTATTTCATCATGTTTATACATTATACTTGTTCTCTGCTTTAGTATATATTGAATTGTTTGAGAAATTGAAGAAATTGATTTTTTCTCCTCTTAAAATCACGCAAGGTTTATCTGTGTAAAATGTTGTATATGGAAATGGTATTATGAATTTACAATATGTCTTAACTGTTCTGTGTAAAATTAAGATATTAAATTAAAACACGAAAAAATGAACACTGCTTTGTGCTAGACAGAACCACTTATATTCAGCTTTTTAACATGTAATTTCTAATGTAAACAGTCTACAGGCAGACATAAAGGGCTTAACATATATCAGACATTTCACAGAGGTGGATTTAGGAGGCCAGGCCCCTACTGATGGAGCTACAATGTATTGATAGTGCAGACTTTTACCCATTTCACTTCAAACATTATCTACCTTGGGGAGGGTTCAACTCTTGGATCCACATCAGTTTAATTATTGTCCTTAGCTGACCAAGTATTTACTCTAGTTATGCCCTTAAAGCAGGGTGCTTTGCAGAGAGGCAACACATACCATTTTCAAGTAAATAGATTGACTTGGCCTCTGATTCAACTTATTACTTCCCATGATTCATGCCAGCTGCACGCTGTACAGATTCTACATGTATAACAGCAAGAATCACTGAGGCAGTTCATATTTTGTACCTGTAAACATGAATGTGTAAAAGTAGAAGAAGAATGTACAATCATAACAATGTATTTCTATTAAATAGGTAATTGCAATTTTGCCATGGCTGATTGGTGTCCTATTTTATGTAACTTTGCTATTGTGGAAATATGTACTGTGAATAAAAGATACTGCTAGTGTATGTATGCTGAGACAGCAACCAATTAGGACACAAATCACTAAATGACATCTACATGCTCTTTGGTCAGGTTGTCTCTTTGACACATTCCCATTTCCATTTTCAATTTTAATTACATGTACATATAAATTTTGGATAGATAATCAGATGGACAAATATGATAGCCAGGGCAACTGACCTTGTCTATGGATTATACCTTCTGATAGCTACCAAACACACTGCATAAAATAACATTATGATTCAAGCTGGACATGTTGTTTTGTACATCATGCAAGTAAAACACTAATTATCAGATTATTGCATCATGGTTGTAAATTGCAAATCACTTTTGCTTCTTAACATCCTTTTCAGAATAAGGGACTATTTCTAGAGTTGGGCATGTACTGGGTGGTAAACAATTATTGATGTTGTGTTTCATTAGCATATCAATAAAATAACAACATGCAACATGTGCAACTGAAAACTCGTTATTTTGTTTACTGATCTCACTATTTTAACATTCAATATAATGTAACCATGATATATCAATTATATTTTAAGTTAAAAGTTAAAAAATAAGGAATTTATTCTTTTATACGACAGAATATAGAAAAAGTTGAAATCCCAATTACCTGGGGATTTCAATTTTAATATTTTTCAATAGCATTACTTTTTTACAGCCTGGTTTAATATATTTGCACTGTGTGATTATTATAGGCATATAGATAAACTGAAAGATCAAGATAATAAATAAATTATGGCAAAGTAGCACAATATTCTACTTGATACGATCTGCATAACCAACCTTTTTGGAAATCATAAATAACATTTTCTAGCATAGACCGCCATATTTTGCATTAGGTAATGAGTTGTTTCCCTCACTGATTTACACAACACAAAGGAGGAAGTTCCCGGAAACACACTAGTTTTAGATCCAAGACGGAAAAAGACTTGATTATCCGCAAATTTGATATAGTAATTTAACAAGAAATAGCTTTTTAAAAAACTTGCCCTGTTATAGCTTATCAGTTTGTTGAAAATTGATTTTTTATTTGTAGCATATAAGCCATCCAAAATATTACTCTGCATATAAACTGTATTGGGGTTAAAAAGTTAAATATTGGAAAGGCCAATATGGCCGGCGGTATTCTTGTGAGGTTCGTATTGCTAATGCAGGCTTTATAATAAGTTTCTACACAAGTGAGTTTCTATATAGGTTGCACACAGGCACTTGTCTCAGAAAAAAAATCCTATATACCTTAATGTGTTATATTAAGGTATATAGGGAAAAAGTTCTGAGACGAGTGCCTGTGAGGTTGCACTTTGTAACTACAGCTGTTTTTCAAACCACGCCTCTTTTGGGGAGATACAAAATATTCATAGACAATTAATTTTTTTTACGTACTGGTTCCCGGATATGTTCTCTATGTTTCATTTCATAGAGACATAACTTGGAAATGTTACCAGTAAATATACATATTCATAGTGATAAAGTTGAAGTCTGTGGAAATCCTTAAGTCAAGGTTGGGGTAGTATAGAAATTTAACTTGAATGTAAGTTTAAACTGTTCAGAGGCGGATTTAGAGGGTTTTTCAGGGGGCCCGGGCCCCCCCTTTTGGGGAAAAAATTTGGTTGATTATATAGGGAATCACTGAAGCATGACTGGAGCGGGCCCCCTCTTAGGCAGTCAGTGGGCCCCACTTATGAAAATTTCTGGATCCGCCACTGAAACTCTTAGAAGTTCGGGCATATAAACGTTGAAAATATGCCGCACAGCCCTATATTTTGACCTTTGAAAAAAAAAAATAGTAGTGCATATGAACTTTCCATTCTAGGATATATTTTTTTTAAAACTTCATAGTAAAAGTGGTACAGTTTTAGCCGTGAAAGGATTTCCTATGGGAAATTGCATTGTTGATATTTACAGAAATGCAACCTATTTAGAGATGTTTTTCGTCGTCTTTAGTTTTTTTTTGCCTTGATTTTGACAATTTCTCTAGACTTGTTTTGAATGTTCGTTAGTATCTTCTTTCTCTCACACTTACTGTGCAATGACTTATTCTAATGAGTTCCAATTTTCGAGAATTGAACATATTGTATTTTCGTATCATAGCAAACTTCTTCATACAAGCCTATGAAAATGTCTACTTTGTTGATTTTTTTTTAATTTTTCACGTCTTATAATGAATCCACAGTATATTAGAGCTTATTAATTAACATAGTGGTACATAATTTGTTATGGTTCGCGAAGGTCAAGGCTAGTATGAAAAGCAATGACCACAATGTGTTCTTTTTGCTCTCTTACAAGTAGGTAAACTAATCATCGATACACGTACACTTTTCGATTGTTATTATTTGCTTTGCCTTATTTACAATCAACATATAACAATTATGTAACTTACGTACTTCACATATTACAATAAGTTTATACACGGCATTTTAAAACTTTACACGACTTATCGAAATTCAGCATGAGAAAGATTCTGAGTCAGAACCAGTGAGTGTTCATGTCCTAGCTGTAATTTTCTCTAATGATCATCTAGAAGTTTGTAACAAAAGTATATTAAAAAAAATATATAAAGAATTAAATTAGAAAAACGGAAACAATAAGTACCGAAAAACTGTCTGAGATTGGTTTGAAATATACGGTAAGTCGAACGGTGTTATTAAACATGTTAAACTCAAAATATAAAACTCGAGCTCATAGACAATAATAATTGTCTTCATGCATAGACAATTTCTTATTTCCTTTAAAATGTTTTTCTAAAACTGATATTTTCTACTTCAGAATCTTTTATTGTCTTTTGGTAGATTCATTTCCTATGTAATTATTATTCTGTATAGATATATTAATAGTCATTAAAAATAAGGTCAGAATTCTAGAAAATTTGTAATAAAAATCCAGTGTTTGATCTTTTATAGATTGATATGGTAGATAAAGTAAAGATAAAACATATTTAAGTATTAATGTTTCTGGATCCAACTTGTCGTGTCCGCTCATTCACCAGTGACACAAATAAGGAGACTATACCAGGAACAATTGAAAACCAGGAATAATTGAAAACCAGGAATAATTGAAAACCAGGAACAATTGAAAACCAGGAATAATTGAAAACAATGGTTTGAAGAAAGACCAACAAAGAATGGTCAAATGAACAGACAAAGAACAGTTAACAAAACGTATAACATTACACAGAAGACTAATGAGTAATAACTGATTAAAAACCACCACCAATAATTTGGGGCTGATTTCAAATTTCCGAAAGGTCGAGCAATACCAACACAAATAGAGCAAACAATTTGTTACTCTTGTTCAAATATATATTTGTTAATAGACATTTCCAGTTAGGAATTATCCATTTGAGATTTGACAAACGTCCATTGTCCAATCATTAGACGTTTTTAAAGAACCAGACATATAGTTAAGTAAACCAGACAAGCGTTTCGTGATACTAAAACAGTCTTAATTATCAGCTAGCATATTGCTAAGAGTAATTGCTATCTAACATGCCATTGTTTTCTAGTAGCAGTCCAACTATTCTGCTCTTCATCTCTGTTGCATCACCTTGCGATTAACCGCCAGTGTATCAATTGTTTATAGTTCATCGTCATAAATATGCAGGAACTAATTGACACTGGAAGTTAGGCAAGCTCAGCATTCAACTGAATCAAATAAATCACAATTATGCCTTGTTCTCTTGTTTTGATTAATATTAATTGCACACATCATCTGAAAATAAAGAAAAAATATTCTAATAAACAAACTACGCAATTTCATCGATAACTGTCCAGTATTACAATTATCTATGTGATTGGAACTCAAATAAAAAGGCAAATAACTGACCATGTTTGTCCAAACTCATTATTTTATTGTTTAGCAACTAAAGAGTACAATCTTTAAAAAAATCTGATTGATTTAGCCAATGCATATATTTTAATAACAAGTGGGGAGATTACAATTTTTCAACAAAACTATACCTATATGTTACTATAAAACATAGTTTTCTATATTAAGCACGTCTAAATTTACAAATGATCTGTACATATAGGTCTATCCATTGCAGGAATGTTTTCCAGTTTTGCACTTGAACACATTAATGGGAAAACGTATTCCTTGGGAATTTTTTTTTCAGATGGAAGAGAGAACCAATGAGGAAAAAAAGTTAGTACAAAACATGCTAAAGCAGAGTCTGTTTCGATACCGGAATTTATTGAATGAACAATATATAAAAGTAAAAGTAATATGTGTTTGAGTTTGGGGTACACATAATGATAATAATAGAACATTTGGTTTAATAATATAACTTGACGATTTGATAAAAAAAATAGTAATTGTTACACTTGACATCTACAATCATAACAATATTCAGTTTTCACAGATGAACGCAAAAGCATCGTTACAGTCACGATCCCTATCCTCCATGCTTCTAAGTCTTTAACTTTATGATACATCTCATACAGTATGGCCCTGGTAAGCCGTCAGATTCATCCTCGGAATATCTATGTCCCAGTTATGCATGTATATCATTTTCTCTATTATTTGTCCAACGAAAGATTCCAGGAATCCTTCCTGTGATGCATTCGTCCCACTTATCCACCATAACACCTTTCCAGTTTTTTCTGTAAAGTGAATAAACTCATCAAAGATACCAGTCTTTCAGACATTGTGATAAAAAATATAAATTTATGTGGACTTTGTGTGGACATTTGTACGAATGATTATAATTACAACTTATATATACTCAACGAAGATATAGTATGTGTTGTTTGCCATTACGCATGTAACAGTTATTACAGGAGATTGACACATATCCCCTTCACAAATATATATTTTTGGACATATGTATAGAATCATCAGGAAATATTAGATATTCAAAATACCAATATGTATAACACATGAAAACAAAAATTCTGCGCATGTCTGTTCCACTTATAACCAATACATTTTAGTATATTTTCAGCAGGTCAGAAACTTGCGAAATTTAAACAAAATATAGGAAAAATTAAATGAGACAATTTAAAAAAAATAGTTCAATTTGGAATGATTGCAAATAAAACCGGTGTCAAACTATCAAAGTCCGAATAAAGTTTATGTTATTTTTTTCATATAGATAAGACCATTGGTTTTCCTGTTTGAATGGTTTTACACTAGTCATTTTGGGGGCCCTTTATAGCTTGCTGTTCGATGTGAGTCAAGGCTCCGTGTTGAAGGCCGTACTTTGACCTATACTGGTTTACTTTTACAAAGTGTGACTTGGATGGAGAGTTTTCTCATTGGCACTCATACCACATCTTCTTATATCTATGTGAGCAAAAAAAGAATATGGAATGCCGTATAATCATCAATAAAAGACTCGACATCAAAATATTAATTAATAAAACTAAAATCCAAACGATATACCAATACAAAAGCTTTTGTATTATGCCATAAACATCGCATATACAATTTACATTAAGAAATTTTAAACCAAATATGAAATATTTAAAACTGTCGGTCCAAATCCAAACACGTTGATTCGAACGCAGAAGCGTGGTTACGTTTGACCTAGATTTAATTAACTATAGAAATCTTGTTAGAACTTTCGTTTAACACCAGCAACGTTCTACATCACAAGGAGGTAACATCTAAAATTCCACTTTATTTTCAAAATCAGTCTGTTCCTATTGTTTCCTACAGTTACACTAAAACTAATTGCACCCAAAGTATTTAACTATAAACAAGCATTGCTGGACCTTGATTTAGAACAATACATAAAAAAACCTCTGACATGTGACTGTTCCCAATCGCCTTATAATTACAACCCATCTGGCCATGTTATTATTGCGGATCTAAACATAATTTAACAAGTCATGAAAATCTCCAAAAGGTGATATATAATGGTCCTAAGAGAACCCCAACACATCAATTGGAACCATAACTTCAAAATAATTCATAATGGATTCAATTGAGGACTACGCCAGAGCTTGGGCTAATGGAGAAGTTGAACTGGGCACTTTGTCGGAATGGTTCAAAACAATTAGGTCTCTGATGATACGTCGCTTTTATAAGTTGAAATAACTGTGTGAATGGTCGACTAAATTTCGTTTTCAGAGACAAAGAGGCTGTGAAATGTCTACCATCTCTTCACGATAAGTATGTTGTTGTTCCTGCGCACAAAGTTTCAATTAATATTGTCTCTTAAATAAAATAAAACTCAAGTTAAAAACAGAATTACTATATTACAAATGGAATGCAACACTAAGAGAATAAAGAAGAGCAATCAATGAACAAAAGACCAACCGGGGACAGATAAAACACAAAACAACAAACAATAGACAAATAACACTGAAAACTAAAAATAAATCAGAAACATAATGTCATTGGATCCCGAAAAACGGGGGCTACGTCAGAGGGTAAACAGAACTTGCTTCTTGCAAGACACTCGCCGTGAAAACAATTTGATATGAAGACAAGCTTTTGTTTTTGAAATTTCCTACATGAGGCGTTTGACTTAATGTAGTTACAGCCCTGTAATAAAAGGGAGGTAAATGTTCCTGAGACCCTGAGACAATATACCTCAAGTTAAATGTCACCCATTGTCAGACATTTCAAGTACATTAATATTTATACATTGTATTATTAAAATATTTTGAAAGTTTTTCCCAAAAAAAATATGAAAAAGACGAATTTTGGAAGAATCTGGTGCCATCTCATACTTGAGAATAATATATATATATTATAAAATGGCTTAAAAGACCTGCCGAGTTATTTATTTTCAAACTACCCCAGAACAAACCATTTTTTTTTTTGTTATTATCAAGGCTGAGTTATTTATTTTCAAAATCCTCCTGCCCCTACCCAAGAATATCAAATGGTCGTCCCCTTGGCACTCAGGTATCCTACATACAAAAACATATCATTTGACAAGGATGAGATTTTGGCGAATCATAAGTCCTTCATGGCTTCAATGAACATTACATTGAACAACACATGGGAGGACTTACCTTTTTTGTATTGGATACCTAAGCTACACAAAATTCAGTACAAACAACGGTAAATTAACGGCTCATCTGCATGTTCGACTAAAGAATTGTCCATTAGATTGACAAAAATTCTGTCCGCAGTAAAAAAAAGGAATACTGTGATACTGTTTACACGCGTAATGGTATTACAAATGTAACCATATGTGGATCATAAAAAACTATAAAAAAAAAACTATAATGGATAATTTTAAATCTCGATCTTTTTCTGAAATTAGTTCATATGTTTACATATTTATGATCCTATTGATAATATCTTTCCCTGTTAACACTTTCACCAGCTTGATCATTCCATTCCATTCATTCAACAAGTGACCTCTTACTGGGTACTTAATATCGCTTACAAAGAGCATATTATTTAATTGGAAAATTGTGAACAGGTTTTCCAAACAGATACTACGACAACATCAATGGTGTAGGTAGTTTGTCTATTCCCAGGTGTGACAGGTGTAGCAATATCAACACATTATTATTGTTGAACATCTCAGTTCGACGCAATAGTAATCACGGTCATCGAAAAATAAATCACCTGTGTTTCACATCGTGTCTGTGGATGGTTTGATATCATCTTTTCACAGGCGGAAACCCAGTTGAAATAGAAGTCAAGAATCGAAGTTCTTTGTTAGAGAAGGCGATAAATGCTTACTGTAATGTTTACTATAGTAACAAAATTTTTAAAAGTTAATAGAAGCAAATAAAATGACAGTTTTCGGCTAAATTACGAAGTATTTTATCATAAAAACACAATTTGCATAAGTTTTCAAATTAAATATTACATAATTAAGCAGAACAATTAGATATCAAGTCGACGACATTGGTGTCTATTAAGTTGGATCTAAAAATTGCATAACCTCCGATTTTTATTTTTTTTTACCACGGACGGAGAACATATCAATCTATTTGTTCCTTAATTTTCGTTTCTGCCCTTCCCTTATGTAACTCAAGAAAAAATTCAAAAAAATGGGTAACAATTGCATCAAAAGGATAAAATCGAGTGCACCTTTTTATGTTAGGGCGTGTTTGAGATGAATATTTTGTCTTGAAAACGTATAAAGCAAGAGTATTTGATACGTCATCTCGCTTCAGATTCTATTATTTTTACATATCAAGGCTACAGGTTGACTTTATAACATCAAAAGTTCACAGTACTAAAAAATAAATATATGGGTCAAGTGAAATACCTTTCTAATGAATCACAAAAACAGAGTAGGTGTGTTCGAATTGCAATTTTTTATTAAAAGTACTTGAAGACTGACTTTTAAGTTGGATCTTAAAAATGCATATCTTCGAAAAAACTTCATTTTTTGTGTGTGATAATTAGGGTTTATAGTCTTCAACCACTGAAAATTTTTAGTCTGCCCTTCCACGAAATATTTAATTAGAATTTTTTTAAATGTTTATGAATTTCCGAAAATTCCACCTGACAACCGATCCGACAATAGTTTTAAGTTGACTAAATGCAGACAAGTACATTAACTGATGCTCATTAGCTAGTAGATACATTTGTCTTTTAATATACACCTGGCATATAAGGATCGTAATGGTGCTATGTCGATAAATTTATCGGTTTTCAAGAGCTAAATTGGAAGCGCGTCATCCCTACAATGGCTTCCATTTTTTACGATTGTAAAAATGAACTGGCGTAATGGGAGATAATTTTGACGAAGTAGAATCCTGACTGTTCATAAACATTTTAATACAATAATCAAAGGCCAATTCACAATTTACAGAGGCTCAAATTATAACCGTTATTGTTTGAATTTCTACTCAGTACTTGTTTGTTGCAATAATTATGGTCTTCTTCAGAATTCAATTTGGCCGCTATCCATGTGTATTTTTGGGGTAAAATCCCAAATTTTGTCTCTATGAGATGAAACATAAATATCGTATCTGGGAACCAGTAGGTAAAAACAAAATATCTATGAGTATTATATATATCCCCAAAAGAGGCGCGTTTTGAGAATCAGCTGTATTTACAAAGTGCAACCTATAGGTTATTCCAACTCGTGACAACTACTTCTAAAGATGACGAAAAACGTAGTGCTTCATGTATGAATCGTTACTAAGGGTTTTGATGCAATGAATATAAACCAAAACGTGTAAATCAAACAATTACGTCATGAATAAAACTAAATAATTTATGTCTTTCATTAACTTATTCAAAACATATTGCATCAAAATGTTTAACTTCAAGAAATATTAGAAACTTTTACGCTGAAGAATGTACAATTCAATCCTCCCGATCGCTCTTGTCCATCATCCCCCAAAAAATTACTCTAGCTGTTTATGTTATGACTGGAGACATTGGCATAGCAACAAGTTATCAAGGCCCAGAATATCAAACACCAAAGTCAATCATCTAGAAAAAAATCTTGCCATCGATGATGCAGAAGGGAACTATCACCAGTGTTCACATATGCCAATTCAAGCTCTCACATAAGTTAAACTCTGTATCACATACATCACGTTAATGGGTTTTATCACCAGTATGTTCTCATATGCCCATTGAAGCACTCGCAATAGTTAAACTCTTTATCACATACATCACGTTTATGGGTTTAATCACCAGTGTGCGTTCTCATATGCCCATTAAAGCTCTCACATTAGCTGAACTCTTTATCAAATACATCACTTTTATAAGTTTAATCACCAGTGTTCTCATATGCCCATTAAAGCTCTCACACTAGCTGAACTCTTTATCACATACATCACGTTGATGGGTTTTATCACCAGTGCTTGTTCTCATATGCCCATTAAATTAAAGCTCTTCACAATCAGGCCTATTAAAGCTCTCATTTATCTTTATTACATACATCACGTTAATGGGTCTTATCACCAGTGTTCTCATATGCCAATTAAAGCTCTCGCATTAGCTGAACTCTTTATCACATACATCACGTTAATGGGTTTTATCACCAGCGTGCGTTCTCATATGCTCATTAAAGCTCTCACATTAGCTAAAACTCTTTATCACATACATGACGATAATGGGTTTTATCAACAGTGTGCGTTCTCATATGCGCATTAAACTCTCACATTAGCTGAACTCTTTATCACATACATCCCGTTAATGGGTTTTATCACCAGTGTGCGTTCTCATATGCCCATTAAAGCTCTCACATTAGCTGAACTCTTTATCACATACATCGTGTTAATGAATTTTATCACCAGTGTGCGTTCTCATATGCCCATTTAAGCTCTCACATTAACTGAACACTTTATCACATACATCACGTTAATGGGTTTTATCATCAGTGTGCGTTCTCATATGCCCATTAAAGCTCTCACATTAACTGAACTCTTTATCACATACATCACGTGTATGGGTTTTATCACCAGTGTGCGTTCTCATATGCCCATTAAAGCTCTCACATTTGCTGAACTCTTTATCAGATTAATGGGTTTTATCACCAGTGTATTCTCATATACCCATTAAAGCTCTCACATTAGTTAAACTCTTTATCACATACATCACGTTAATGGGTTTTACCACCAGTGCGTTCTCATATGCTCATTGAAGCTCTCACATTAGCTATACTCTTTATCAAATACATCACTTTTATAAGTTTAATCACCAGTGTTCTCATATGCCCATTAAAGCTCTCACACTAGCTGAACTCTTTATCCCATACATCACGTTTATGAGTTTTATCACCAGTTTGTGCATGCTTATTAAAGCTCTCACAAAAGCTTAACTCTATCACATACATCACGTTTATGGGTTTTGTCACCAGTGTGCGTTCTCATATGCCCATTAAAGCTCTCACATTAATTTAGCTGAACTCTTTATCACATACATCACGTTTATGGGTTTTATCACCAGTGTATGTTCTCATATGTCCATCACATATATAAGATATTTCACGTGAGTGGGTTCTCCTATGTATCTATATTTTAGCTTCCCCCTACAGTAAACTTTTTAAAACGTATGTCCAAGTTCCATGATTTTCTCCAGTATGTATTCTAATATGTTATGCATGTACTAGTAAGTTGTATCTTGTAACATATGTCACATGTTATGTAAAACGTTTATTACAATATAAAAAAGAAGATGTTGTATGATTGCCAATGAGACAACTTTCGACAAGAGACAAAATGACACAGAAATTAACAACTATATGTCACCGTTCGCCTTTCAACAATGACCAAAGCCCATACCGAATAGTCAGCTATTAAAGGCCCGAAATGACAAATGTAAAACAATTCAAACGAGAAAACTAACGGCCTAATTTATGTACAAAAATGAACGATAAACAAATATGTAACACATCAACAAACGACAACCACTGAATTGCAGGCTCCTGATTTGGGACAGGTCCATACATACAGAATGGGGTTAAACATGTTAGCGGGATCCTAACCTTCCCATAACCTGGGACAGTGGTGTAACAGTACAACATAAGAACGAACTTAAAATCACTTGAAAAAGGCTGAACTCACAAGTGTGTTTCCTCATGTGAAGTAATAACTGTTTATCGCCACTAAAGATTTTACAACATAGTACATAGTATAAATTGTTCGTTTTCAGTTTTAGTTTTTGTGTCATACCTTTGTCTGGCATGCTGTGACTTTTATCATGTTTATTGCAGGTGAGACCATAGAAACAAAAACTATCATATAGCATGTATAGACAAGATTTTTTAATTGATAAATTTACAATTTCAAAAGGTAAAAATAATACTTTAATAATTTTAGTGTACATCAAATAAACACCAGTTGAATTGTACATTTGATTAGAAATCTGTCATTTTCGTCAGGTTAATTTCGGGTATTACACGTAGTTGTAAGTTGTACTTTCCATTTAACCTTTCATTTACGTCATATGCTACATCTAAAAGGTTCATCACATGATCTAAAAGGTTTATCACATGATCTTAAAGGTTCATCATATGAACTTAAAGGTTCATCACATGATCTAAAAGGTTCATCTCGTGATATAAAAGGTTCATCACATGGTCTAAAAGGTTCATCACGTGATCACAGATAATAATGATTTGTGTGTAATTTTTGTGTGTAGTCGTAATTTATTCTCTTCACTAAAGCTTTTACCACAGACACCACATAAAAATTGTTCAATTTTTATATTTGATATTGTGTGATCATGGTGATGTTGATCATTCTTTGATATTGTGAACTCTTGATCAGTATTTGATATTGTGTGATCATGGTGATGTTGATCATTTTTTGATATTGTGAACTCTTGATCAGTATTAAATATTGTGTGATCTTGGAGATGTTGATCATTCTTTGATATTATGAACTCTGGATCAGTATTTAATATTGTGTGATCTTGGAGATGTTGATCATTCTTTGATATTATGAACTCTTGATCAGTATTTAATATTGTGTGATCTTGATCAGTATTTGATATTGGGTGATCATGGTGATCTTGATCATTATATGATATTGTGAACTCTTGATCAGTATTTAATATTGTGTAATCTTGATCAGTAGTTGATATTGTGTGATCACGGTGATCTTGGTCATTATATGATATTGTGAACTCTTGATCAGTATTTAATATTGTGTGATCATCATGATCATGGTGATGTTGATCATTATATGATATTGTGTGATCATGGTTATCTTGATCAATATTTGATATTGTGTGATCATGATCATTGCTAATATCATTTCTGTCATTAGCCATGGTGTTAGTTATATCACAAGCGTGTTTTTTCATGTGTAGTACTAATATTGTATCACCACTAAAGATTTCACCACATTCACCGCATATAAATTGTTCATTTTCAGTTTCAGTTCTTGTGGGTTCCTGATCATTGCTTAGATAAATACTAACATTAGCCATTGTGTTATTTACACCATGTTTATCAGGTTTAATTTCCGTTTGTTTTATTAAAAACTTTCGTAGTATGTTTTTTGATGCAGCAAATTCACTTTTTGGCGAGTATTTCTGTAAATGACATTGGCAATTTGCAAAATCGCATACATTACAATGAACAGCATGTATTTTCATATGGTTAGCTAAGGTGCACCTATGAGTAAACCCTTTAGAACAAATATCACATTTATAAGGTGTTTCTCCAGTGTGTGTCCTCATATGTATTTGCAATCTTAACTTTCCCTTAAACCCTTTATCACATATCTTACATGTAAAAGGTAAGTTATCAGAAGTCTCTTTCCTCTTAGGTAGTAATGACTGTTTATCTAGACTAAAGCTTTTGTCATTCACAACACATATATTTTGTTCATTTGAAGTTTTAGTTCCTGTGGGATCCTGACCATTGTCAACATTTCTGAAATGCAGATCTACACCAGATTTATCAGGTTTTTTTCCGTTATTTTTTCTGAAATATTCTCGTAGTTTGTTTTTTGATGCTGCATTAATTCTGATGTCCCTTTTGGTATTTGGCTCTGTAGATGACCATGATGTACATGATGTATGTTCCTATGTCTAGTTAAGGAGGTTCTACGGCCAAAAGCTTTACAACAAATATCACATTTATAAGGTTTTTCTCCAGTATGTGTTCTCATATGTAACTGTAATTTTATCTCTGCAATAAACCCTTTAAAACAAATATCACATTTATAAGGTTGTTCTCCTGTGTGTGTTCTCATATGTATCAGGAATACTTTCTTTCCCTTAAACTCTTTACAACATATGCCACAGGTTTCGGTTCTTTTAGGTTCCTGATCATTGCTTAAATGATTACTGACATTAGCCATTGTGTTATTAACACTATGTTTATCAGGTTTAATTTCCGTTTGTTTTACTAAAAACTTTCGTAGAATGTTTTTTGATGCAGCAAATTCACCTTTTGCCGAGTATTTCTGTAAATGACATTGGCAATTTGCAAAATCACATACTTTACAATGAACAGCATGTATTTTCATATGGTTAGCTAAAGTGCACCTTTGAGTAAACCCTTTAAAACAAATATCACATTTATAAGGTGTTTCTCCTGTGTGCGTTCTCATATGTACTTGTAATCTTATCTCTCCCTTAAACCCTTTACCACATATCTCACATGTAAAAGGTAAGTTATCAGAAGTCTCTTTCCTCTTATGTAGTAATGACTGTTTATCTTGACTAAAGCTTTTATCATTCACAATATATTTGTTTTGTTCATTTGCAGTTTTAGTTCCTGTGGGATCCTGACCATTGGCAAAACATTTCTGACATTAGCCATCGTGTTAACTTCACCAGATTCATCAGGTTTTTTTCCAATACTTTTCTGAAAAATTCCCGTAGTTTGTTTTTAATGCTGCAACTTTTTGGTCGCTTATTTCTATTTGGCTCTGTAGATGGCCATGATGTATGTTCCTATGTCTTGTTAAGGAGGTTCTACATCCAAAAGCTTTACAACAAATATCACATTTATAAAGGTTTTCTCCTGTGTGTGTTCTCATATGTAACTGTAATTTTGTCTCTCCAATAAAACCTTTAGAACAAATATCACATTTATAAGGTTGTTCTCCTGTGTGTGTTCTCATATGTATCTGGAATTCTTTCTTTCCCTTAAACCCTTTAGAACAAATATCACATTTATGAGGTTGTTCTTCATTGTGTGTTCTCATATGTACGCGTAAGAGTCTCATTTGATTAAACCCTTTACAACATATGCCACAGGTTAAAGGTTCATCTCCATATACATATATATGTGTTTGTGAGGATTCGCTTTGACTGTTATCATCGCTATGAATCAGTGTTGGCTGGTACTCACTTTGACTGTTATCATTGCTATGAATCAGTGTTGGCTTGTATTCACTTTGACTGTTATCATTATTATGAATCAGTGTTGGCTGGTATTCACTTTGACTGATATCATTGCTATGAACCAGTGTTGACTGGTATTCACTTCGACTGTAATCATTGCTATAAATCAGTGTTTGCTGGTATTCACTTTGACTGTAATCATTGCTATGAATAAGTGTTGGCTGGTATTCACATCGACTGTTATCATTGCTATAAATCAGTGTTGGCTTGTATTCACTTTGACTGGTATCATTGCTATAAATCAGTGTTGGCTGGTATTCATTTTGACTGTTATCATTGCTATGAATCGGTGTTGGCTGGTTATTAGTATGATCAGGAGATGTAACCATTTCATTTCTGTCAAAATTTGTGTTCCTATTTCAGTGGTCTGTTTTGCATGTTTTGACAGTAAGGCTAACTTTGCCTAAAAATAAAAAGACATTTGATAGTTGACAGTCTTATCTAAATATATTTTATCTATGAATATAAACTATTATATATTTACCCAAAACATTTAAATTGATCATAATGTCTAGCCAAGTTAAAACACAGTCAAATATCAGAATAGACAAATGATAGATGAATTGGTGTTCAACACCACTTACAACACTATATATTATCCTATTTAATGGAGGTCAGTTTTGTTGGTGGAGGCAGCCGGAGTACCAATGAGAGCACCCTAGACCCTCCTTAGGAAAATTAACAATTCTAGTCAATTAAGATTGGAGGCGAGCGCACCTGCCACATGCAAAATTCAAACTCACAACCTTAGTGTTGACTGGCTAGTGACACAGTATTTTGACTACTTAGACAACTCAGCCACGGAGGCCCCTATCATAATAGAAATCTTCAAATTGATTATGATTTAATTGGGCTCTCATGTTTATGCTATAAAATTGAGAATGGAAATGGGAAATATGTCAAAGAGACAACAACCCGACCAAAGAGTAGACAACAGCCGAAGGCCACCGATGGATCCTCAATGCAGCGAGAAAATCCCGCACCCGGAGGTGGTCCTCAGCTGGCCCCTAACTAAAATTGTGTGCTAGTTCAGTGAAAATGGACGTCACACTAAACTCCAAAACATATAAATGAACTAAAATTAAAAAACATACTAGACTAACAAAGGCCAGAGGCTCCTGACTTGTGACAGGCGCTAAAATGCGGCGGGGTTAAACATGTTTTGTGAGATCTCAACCCTCCCCCTATACCTCTAGCCAAAGTAGAATAAAGAAACACATAGCAATACGCTCAGTAAAACTCAGTTCAAAAGAAGTCCGAGTCCGATGTCAGAATAGGTAACAAAAGAAACTAAGCAAAATGACAATGATACATAAATGAACAAAGGACTACTAGCAGTTACTGACATGCCAGCTCCAGACCTCAATTAAACTGATTGAAAGATTATGTTTTCATCATATAAAAATCAAGTACAATCCCTCCCGTTAGGGGTTTAGTATCATACCATCATAAAATATATGAGAAGAATATAACCCGTATCATGCCAACAACTGGTTTTAGAATAAATGTGTTTATTTTTGATGCAAAGACCCTATGAGTGAATCAATATTAATACCAAAATATGCAATCCTTAATGACTTGACAACAGTATCGTAACTATATCCTTTCCGAATAAGTCTGTTTAAAGGTTTGGTAAGCTTTTGAGGTGAATGCCGACATTTTTGTGCTTTGTAAAGAATATTACCATAAAATATTGGATGTGAAATACCTGAACGTATAAGATGTCTGCATGTTGATTTATATTTACGAATGATGTCCTTGTACCGATGATAAAATTTAGTAAATGTTTTGACTAGTTTGTGATATCGAAAACCCTGGTGTAATAATTTTTCAGTAATACAGAGATTTCTTTCGTTGAAATCAAATACGTTGTTACATATACGAGCGAATCGAACAAGTTGAGATATATAAACACCATAAGATGGCGACAAGGGAACGTCACCATCTAAAAATGGATAATTAACAATAGGAAATGAAAATCATCTCTTTTATCATAAATTTTGGTATTAAGCTTCCCGTTAAAGATAAAGATATCAAGATCCAGGAAAGGGCAGTGTTCATTGTTAGTATTAGCTTTATTTAAAGTCAGTTCGGCAGGATAGATCTCTTTAGTGTACATACTGAAGTCGTCATTATTGAGAGCCAATATATCATCTAAATATCTAAAAGTGTTATTAAATTTTTGAATCAGATGTTGTTTCGATGGGTCTTTGCTGATTTTAGTCATAAATTGTAACTCATAACAACACAGAAACAGGTCCGCAATAAGTGGTGCACAGTTAGTCCCCATGGGAATTCCGATAACCTGACGATATACGGAATCTCCATAGCGAACAAAAATGTTATCTAGTAAAAATTCAAGGGCAGTTTTAGTATCAAAGCAGGTCCAATTGACATAGTTCTTTTGTTTGTTGTTACTAAAAAATGACCTAAAAGAATTTGAACATATATATTCGCATTCCGACTTTTTAAATGCCCATTTAATCAGGTGCGTGAATTTTTTCTTAATAAGATTATGAGGCAACGTGGTATATAGGGTAGAAAAATCAAAACTTTGAACAGATTCGAAATCACCAACAGAAGCATGCAATTTATCAAGTACTTCAAACGAATTTTTGACACTCCAAAAGTAATTAATTCCACTATTTTCAAAGGCCTTATTTAAACAATTTATTACCAGGTTTTTGATTGTACCAAGTGTACTAGTAAGTAGAATAGATAGTTTAGTAGTTGAACAATGGCTTGAAGACGAAATAAATCTATATTTGTATGGAGTTTTATGCAGCTTCGGAAGCCAGTACATAGTTGGAACTTTCATTGTATTTGGTTCTGCTTGTAAAGAGGTAGCCAAAAGTTTATGTTTGTTACAGATGTCATTTTCCGAAAATGGAGTCAGTTGGAATGTTGGTGAATTGGTAATTTCCTTTTGTAGAACATCAATGTAAAATTTACGTCAAACAATAATGATATTGTTAGCAGCCTTATCAGCCGGGACAAAAATATATTCCTTGGCGAGTTCTTTTTGGCTTATGTTTGATACGGGAAATTGGGCTATTATGGTTGTTGTTAGTAGTAAAATGACCTTTAAAATGTTGAATACGTATATCAACTATGTTCATTACCGAATTAAAAAAAGAATCTAATGATTTCTTGTCAGCTTTTTCTCGTTTTATCCATTTAAGAGCAGTAAGTACGGAGTGAGTCGTGGATGATGTTACGACACTCATTCCAATTAATAATTGAAGGGGGACGATATTTAGGGCCTTTACTGAGGAATGATTTCAACTCTCGGTCGCGAACAATGTTAAGGTCTCCTGTTATAACATGGGAACTGGGGCCATAAATGTATTCGGATTTACTGCAATTTCATGATGTAGGTGTATTGTCACTGATATTAACATCTGTACACACTTCGCTGTAATTAAACACATATTTCTGGGTAGATTTTTTGTAAACATAACAAATAAGAGGGAGTTCAGTATTATCAAAATAGTCAGGAATTTGTTCTATCACAGAATGATCATTAAAAATACCGGCAATATTTACAAAATTAAAACCTTTATTGACATATTTAATTTTAATAAAATGTTTTTTGTGATCTTCATGGCGATCAATTTTGGGAAACAATTTAGAATAACAATATGCAATTATAATTTGGACGGTTTCATACTTAGGACTGCAATATGGAATTGTGTTGCATTCCTCCAAAATTTGATGTAATTTATTAACAGGTAAAGAACAGAGCTTGGTTAATAGATAGTGTCTACCGTTGTTTTTTGAAATAGATATTAGGTCCGAAGTATTTGTATTGTTATTACGAAATTTTCTTTGATTGCGATTTATTCTACGCCCATGAGAACGGTTTTTACGTACTGTTTTAGAAACTATATCCAAAAGGTTAACAGAATCTGTTCTACATGATATTACCAATTCCCATGATATTGTCGTTAAGATCGAGAGGACAGACTGTCTGTAATTTTTTAATCCAATTTAATTCAATTATTTTTCGAGATCGTACAAATTTTGAATGAGATTCCCCAGGCTGCTTATTAACTACATCTAAAGGTTGAACTGTTAAATATTTAAAAGGATGATTGTGCTTCTTAAGGTGTTGATAGATGATACTTTTGAATTTATGGAGTCTTTTAAAACGATAAAGGTGTTCTTGCGTGCGTTTTGATAAATATCGTCCAGTTTCACCTACGTACTGAATACCGCATCCCGGTTTGTTTCATGTGAGTAAATATATAATACTGTTAGTTCTTCAAGTGATATCAGTTTCAAAATTTAGAGAAAACGTGCGACCATTAAACGTGGACCTTACCGTATTGTTGGTGGAAAGACGGTGACATGTAAGTCATTTTTTGGCATGACACTTATAGAAGGGTAACCACAATTTTTGTTATTAAAAATGTTAGCGATTGTAGTATTTTTAGATAATCGATTTTGAAGATTGAGACGTGTAGATACCCTTTGAACGAGTTTAGTATTAAGTATTTTTCCATTTCGAACTTTCATGATTTGTTTTTTGTTACCTGTTTTACCAATTGAAAGGATGCTAATAAACAAAACAAACACGTTTAACACAATTATATTATCCTTATAAATAACTATAAGCACCTTGGGAGCAGGATCAGTTTTTTGCGGGATACATGTTGCTAAGTCTTCAGCTTTCTATGTTATACATATACTGTACGTTAATTGTTTGCCTGTTTATCTTTTTTCCCTTTTTAGCCATGGCATTATCAGTTTAAGGGACTTTGGTATCTTTGGTCTCTCTTTCAAAGTTTGCATTTATATATACTTGTATGTGTGCATTACGCTTCCTATTTAGAGTGCTTTTCTTTCTAACCAAAGTTTGGTAAACGTTGTGTGCCGTTTGTTAAACGTTACAAAAGTAGAAACAAATGCATCGTTTAATCAGTGTTTACTGACCCTGTTTGAACTGTCAAAAAGGCATGCACGTGTACATGTTGTTGGTATTTGAACTTATTACGCGTAGAAGATAGCCTCCGTAGAAGATGTTATAGACACAGACAATGACAGAGGACATCGCTCCTCTATGCATATTTAATTTAAGTGGCAGTTCTTCATCTTAATCAGAAGAATGTATGAAGATATATAGAGATGATAAAGCCTTTTTTTTAAAGAGGTATGTTCTTGCTTGTCATAACTAAAAACAATGTCTAAAATTACTCAAATTTAGGTATTATGCCGCCCCTTTCTTTCATTGGTGTTATTTTAATGAAAGAAAAGAGGTTAATACCTAAATTTGAGTAATTTTAGACATTGTTTTGAGTTATGACAAGCAAGAACATACCTCTTTCTTTGTGCTAAAAATACGTTTAGATAATTGATTTAATGTTAAAGTTAGAAATAAATAATAATAATAATAATAATAATAATAATAAATTCTTTATTTAAAGAGGGTAAACTCAGTTAGTTACAATAAACTAATCTTCCCTGAGGCCCTCACATACAAATTACAATACAATCAAAAAGAGATATTTACACATAGTTGATTTACAGTCAAGTAGTTCAATGTAATATTACTAACATGATAAGATATAAGGCTGTTCAAGATGTACATGTAGTCAAAAAATCAAATAAAAATAAAAAAATATACAAATGCATTGTAGAAAACATAATCTTATCAGGACTGTGTTAAGTACTTCTTGATACTTTGTTTAAAAGTATAAGTGTTTTGAGCTTTACGCATTTTGTGTGGTAGTCCATTCCATATCACTGATCCAGAATAAACAAAAGATTTCTTAAATAGCTCAGCTTTTGGCTTAGGAACTATCAGATTACCTTGAGTGACACCTCTCAAGGAGTAAGGATTATTATCTGATTTCAGTTTAAACTTTTGAACTAGGTACATTGGTGCTTCCATGCGCATACATTTATATAGAAGTAAATATTTGTGGTATTTGATTCTATTGTCAACTGTCCTCCACCCAAGTTCTTTAAATAAGGGGCTGAGGGGGATAAAGGATCTGCATCTAGAATTAATCTTGCTGCCCTTTTTTGGAGTTTTAAAATTCTCGTTATCCCTTCATTTTTACATTCAACCGAAATAATACAGCAGTAGTCAATCAGGGGCAGGCTATACCCATTGTAATGCATCGTTTGTATAGTTTGTCAAAGTGTATGCAAACTTTACAAACACATTTTAGAAACAAATGTTCTAAACGTGTGCTCGCTGAACCGATTGTATCGTTTTTGTTAGAAAGAAATGCGCTCACAGTAAACCTTTATTTTCCTATCATTTTGACAATTGTGTCATTTTTGTTAAGTTATGACTCGTATGAATAGGGAGAAGTGACTTCTCTTTTTGAAATTGAGAGGGAGAAGTGGTGAGATTTGAAAGAGAATTTAAGTGCTTGTTCGCTCGCAGTGCTACAATGTTTGGTTTTTACTATAATACATTAAGGGCCATATGTATCTTATTTTTTATATTGTTCAATTTGTACCTGGGTATATAATTCAAGAAACTGTTCAAAAGTAAATGTGGATAGTGTCCACATGTGGTCACAGATTATGTCCCCACTTGCATATCATATATTTATAAAGGAACATAACTGAAGAAGGGTAAAAGTGACGCTACCTAAAGTTGAACTTGATCTGAGTTTTGTGGTAATAAGCATAGTGTGTAAGTCTCATAATGTTTGGTTGAGGCTAACTTAAGTAGAGAACAGAAACTAAAAAATCATCAATTTTTCTATTTGTAAACACGCATAACTCTAGAACAGTTGTGCATAAGTTTTATAACATTTGGTTGAGACAGACTAAATTGACGCCACCAAAATTCAAACTTGATCTGTGTTTTGTGGTAATAAGCATTGTGTATAAGTTTATAACATTTGGTTGAAGCAAACTCAAGTTAGAGAACGGAAACTAAACATTTTGCAATTTTTCCATTTATAAAGGGGCATAACTCTAGAACGATTAAAGTGACGCCACCAAAATTCAAACTTGATCTGTGTTTTGTGGTAATAAGCATTGTGTATAAGTTTAATAACATTTGGTTGAGGCAAACTCAAGTTAGAGAACGGAAACCAATTTTGGGACGTACGGACGGATGTACGTACATGTATGTACAGACGGACAAGGGTAAAACTTAATGCCCCCATAGCTACGACGGGGGCATAAAAACTACTCTGTTATCATGTTCATGAACCTGACAGAAAATAGAATGTTTGAAAACTAAACTATTTCTAATAAATATAAATCAGTCGTCAAAGTTTAATGAAAACTGCTCTAAGCACATTAACAAGATTAAGGATATTGTCTAAAACTTGAAAATCACCCCTTTTTCATGTTTTTTTTATGAATAAAATCTTATAACTCAGAAACGTAAAATCTAAAATTTATAAAAATCAAAAGGGAGCTTACAACAATAGATATAAACAATTTACCAAAGTTTCATTAAAAATGCTGAAAGCATGTAAGCATTTTTGAGTTCTTGTCCAAAAACTGGAAAATCCCCTTTTTGTAATGAATAAAACCCCATAAATAGTAAACTTATAGTCTAAAATTTATTGAAATCAAAAGGGACCTCATGTCGATAGAAATAAACAATTCACCAAAGTTTCTTGCAAATTGGTGAAATTGTTTTTGAGTTATTGTCCGAAAACTGAAAATCCCCCCCCCTCCCTTTTCTTAATGAATAAAACTCGGAAACGGTAAATTTGAAATTAAAAAAAAGACTAAAGTGAGCTCATGTCAATAAATATAAACAATTCACCAAAGTTTCATGCATATTGGTTAAAGTGTTTTTGAGTTAATGTCCGAAAACTGGAAAATTCCCCTTTTTTAATGAAATAAAATGCTCCGAAGGGCGCATCTTGATATGACCGCAGAGGTCAAACCCTGAATAGTTGGGGCAAGTATGGACACAACATTCAAGCTTGATACAGCTCTGAATTTGGATTATGATTAAATATTTGACACAGCCTAGGTTTCTGACACAGAATGAATGTGGTCTAAGAACTTAAAAATTTTAAATTGGACATTCACCTATTATGGTCCAATATCCAAAATCTAAATACATGGTTAGATTCAGCATATCAAAGAACCCCAAGAGTTCAATTTTGATGAAATCAAACAAAGTTTAATTTTGGACCTTTTGACCTCAATGTGGACAAAGTTGATAACAGGGCCCAAAATCAAAAATCTAAATACATGGTTAGATTCAGCATATCAAAGAACCCCATATATTCTATTTTTGTTGAAATCAAACAAAGTTTAATTTTGGACCCGATTTGGACCAACTTGAAAACTGGGCCCATAATCAAAATCTAAATACATGTTGAGATTCAGCATATCAAAGAACCCTAAGAATTCAATTTTGTTAAAATCAAACTAAGTTTAATTTTGGACCCTTTGGACCTTAATGTAGACCAATTTGAAAACGGACCAAAATTAAGAATCTAAATACACGGTTAGATTCGCATATCAAAGAACCCTAATAATTCAATTTTGATGAAATCAAACAAAGTTTAATTTTGGACCCTTTGACCTCAATGTGGACAAAGTTGATAACGGGCCCAAAAATCAAAAATCTAAATACATGGTTAGATTCAGCATATCAAAGAACCCCATATATTCAATTTTTGTTGAAATCAAACAAAGTTTAATTTTGGACCCCAATTTGGACCAACTTGAAAACTGGGCCCATAATCAAAAATCTAAATACATAGATATAGGAAGATGTGGTGTGAGTGCCAATGAGACAACTCTCCATCCAAATAACAATTTATAAAAGTAAACCATTATAGGTCAATGTACGGCCTTCAACACGGAGCCTTGGCTCACACCGAACAACAAGCTATAAAGGGCCCCAAAAGTACTAGTGTAAAACCATTCAAACGGTAAAACCAACGGTCTAGTATATATAAAAACAAGAAACGAGAAACACGTATAAATTACATAAACAAACGACAACTACTGTACATCAGATTCCTGACTTAGGACAGGTGCAAACATTTACAGCGGATTAAATGTTTTAATGGTACCAAACCTTCTCCTTTTTCTGAAACAATAGTATAACATCACAACATAGAAAAACACACGATAAAACATCAATTGGAAGGCTTAACTCAATCAAAACGTAAATTAACACACTATGAACGAATAAATTCGATCTGTGATACCTGAAAGTAAATACATAGTTAATAAAATATTAGGGACATACATTCAAGGCCAAAAGCAAACAAACAAGTCCAAATAAAGCCATGGCAAAACACTACCATGAAATATTAAACCCTTAGAAAATAATCACTTTTGAAAAACCGGTTTTCATAATATATACAGGTAAATGAAAAATAACTTTGTCGTTTTATGTATACTTTTCTGTCTATATAAAATCTTCCAATAATTAGGAATACCAAGAAAGGTCTGTCATATAAATACCTAATTTAACACTAGATACATAAGGGTAAATATCAACAATAAAACTTCCTGTACAGATTAAAGGAGAATAATCTTGATGTTAATACAAATGTAGTACGAAGAAGTGAAAATTAGTAGATATTCCAAATAATCAAAGCTGGTATACAGACAAGATCCATATTAATATAAAATAACAAAAAGTATTAAAATAGTATCAACAGGTCGAATTAACAAGAAAGTACGATTTGAGAGTACTCGCAGTTACTGACAGCTAGTTAAAAGCCAAAACAATTAATGATAAAAATCATGCATCAGAGACTAAAATCAACTAAAACACATCCCAGGGATTTAGTATTTTAACGTCATGACCAGTCAGAGAAGACATGACTTGTGCAATGCCAAAATAAATGTATCGACAGGTAGTAGGATAGTGAGGAGCTACTTCTTAAGAGATAAAATTAACGTGTGTGTGTCTCTAAACATCCCGCCTCAAAAAGAAGACATGTTTAGATTCAGCATATCAAAGAACCCTAAGAATTCAATTTTTGTTAAAATCAAACTAAGTTTAATTTTGGACCCTTTGGACCTTAATGTAGACCAATTTGAAAACGGGACCAAAAATTAAAAATCTAAATACACGGTTAGATTCGGCATATCAAAGAACCCCAATAATTCAAGTTTTGATGAAATCAAACAAAGTTTAATTTTGGACCCTTTGGACCTCAATGTGGACCAATTTAAAAACAGGGCCCAAAATCCAAAACTTAATACACGGTTAGATTCAGCATATTTAAGAACCCCAAGAGTTCAAGAATAAAACCCCATTGAAATTGGTCAAGAAATAAGCAATTTATAAAGTATCTTCTTTTGCACAATACTGTGCAATTGAATATTCTTGCAATTGCACAATACTGTGCAATTGAATATTTCTTGCTATTTTGCAATACTGTACAATTGACAATTTCTTGCTCTTGCGCAATATTGTGCTATTGGATATTTCTTGCTATTGCGCAATACTGTGCAATTAAAGATTTCTTGCTATTGCGCAATACTGTGCAATTGAAAATTTCTTGCTATTGCACAATACTTATTATATAATAATTTACACATCCTGTTTGGTGTGTATCTCCTGCCATATCATTATTATTTGCTTTTAAATATAAATCAGAAATAACCAACTTAAATGGAAAATTTTAAAGAAAAAAAAAAAAAAAAAATCCCCCAAATTTTTGAACCCCTTATGATTCATCACCCCAAACTGAAACCCAGCCTTCCTTTGAGGTATAGTACTTTGCAGTACAATTTCAGAGAGATCCATACACTTGAACACAAGTTATTGTCTGGAAACTAGAAAATGCTTATTTTTGGCCCTTTTGGCCCCTAATTCCTAAACGTTTCAGGCAATTACCCCAAACTCAATTCCAGCTTTCCTTTGTGATATGGAACCTTGTAGTACAATTTCAGAAAGATCCATACACTTACACATAAGTTATTGTCATGAAACTAGAAAATGCTTAATTTTGCCCTTTTTGGCCCTAATTCCTAAAATTTTGAGGCAATTACCCCAAAATTCAATCCCAGCATTCCTTTGTGATATGGAACCTTGTGGCACAAAGTCAGAGATCCATACACTAACACACAAGTTATGTCTGGAAGTTACAAAATGCTTATTTTTGCCCTTTGGCCCCTAATTCCTTAACTGTTGGTACCATAACCCCAAAATCAATCCCAACATTCCTTTTGTGATATTGAACCTTATGGTAAAATTTCATAGAGATCCATTCACTTAAACTAAAGTTAGAGTGCGAAACCAATGCGTCTTCGGACGACGACGCGTAACGTCATACCAATACACGACCACAAAATTTTTTGCGGTCGTATAAAACCCCAATAACTAGGAAACTAAAATCTTAAATTTATAAAAATGAAAGGAGCTCAGGTCAATAGATATAAACATTTCATTAACAAGGGTAAAACTTAATGCCCCCATCGCTACGACGGGGGCATAAAAACTACTCTGTTCTCATGTTCATGAACCTGACAGAGAATAGAATGTTTGAAAACTAAACTATTTCTAATAAATATAAATCAGTCGTCAAAGTTTAATGAAAACTGCTCTAAGCACATTAACAAGATTAAGGATATTGTCTAAAACTTGAAAATCACCCCTTTTTCATGTTTTTTTATGAATGAAATCTTATAACTCAGAAACGTAAAATCTAAAATTTATAAAAATCAAAAGGGAGCTTACAACAATAGATATAAACAATTTACCAAAGTTTCATTAAAAATGCTGAAAGCATGTAGATCGAATTTATTCGTTCATAGTGTGTTAATTTACGTTTTGATTGAGTTAAGCCTTCCAATTGATGTTTTATCGTGTGTTTTCTATGTTGTGATGTTATACTATTATTTCAGAAAAAGGGAGAAGGTTTGGTACCATTAAACGTTTAATCCGCTGCAAATGTTTGTTGGATATTTCTTGCTATTGCGCAATACTGTGCAATTAAAGATTTCTTGCTATTGCGCAATACTGTGCAATTGAAAATTTCTTGCTATTGCACAATACTTATTATATAATAATTTACACATCCTGTTTGGTGTGTATCTCCTGCCATATCATTATTATTTGCTTTTAAATATAAATCAGAAATAACCAACTTAAAATGGAAAATTTTAAAGAAAAAAAGGAAAAAAAAAAAATCCCCCAAATTTTTGAACCCCTTATGATTCATCACCCCAAACTGAAACCCAGCCTTCCCTTTGAGGTATAGTATTTTGCAGTACAATTTCAGAGAGATCCATACACTTGAACACAAGTTATTGTCTGGAAACTAGAAAAATGCTTATTTTTGGCCCCTTGGCCCCTAATTCCTAAACGTTTCAGGCAATTACCCCAAACTCAATTCCAGCTTTCCTTTGTGATATGGAACCTTGTAGTACAATTTCAGAAAGATCCATACACTTACACATAAGTTATTGTCATGAAACTAGAAAAATGCTTAATTTTTGCCCCTTTTTTGGCCCCTAATTCCTAAAATTTTGAGGCAATTACCCCCAAAATTCAATCCCAGCATTCCCTTTGTGATATGGAACCTTGTGGCACAAAGTCAGAGATCCATACACTAACACACAAGTTATGTCTGGAAGTTACAAAATGCTTATTTTTGCCCCTTGGCCCCTAATTCCTTAACTGTTGGTACCATAACCCCAAAATCAATCCCAACATTCCTTTTGTGATATTGAACCTTATGGTAAAATTTCATAGAGATCCATTCACTTAAACTAAAGTTAGAGTGCGAAAACCAATGCGTTTCGGACGACGACGCTAACGTTATACCAAATATCGACCACAAAATTTTTTTGCGGTCGTATAAAAACCCCAATAACTAGGAAACTAAAAATCTTAAATTTATAAAAAATGAAAGGGAGCTCAGGTCAATAGATATAAACATTTCATTAAAGTTTCATGCGAATTGGTTAAAGCGTTTTTGAGTTATTGTACGACATGTTGACGACAGACGGACGGACAGACGGACAACGGTATACCATAATACGTCCTGTAAACGGGCGTATAAAAATCAACTATTCTTCATCAGATAAATCTTTAACAGAAAAGTTTAACTCCAAATTGTCAAAAAAGTTGTTTCTTAGTTCTCTATTTAATTTACAATCTAATATAAAATGTTTTTCGTTTTCTAATGTGTTACATTTAAGGCATAATCTCTACTCTCTAGGAATATTAGAATGTCTGCCTTTTTCTATATTTAAATTATGGTCACTAATTCTTAGTTTTGTTATTAATAGTATTATCACAAGTATTCCTATTTCAACTCCCTCAGGCAAAGTTCACCTTAGATGAATTTGGCTATTTTTTTTTAGGTATTTTTGTCATATAGCTCTTCAACTGTTTTGGTACTTATACATCCTCGGATTTCAAATGTTTGGCTTTGAGCGTTCCTGATGAAGGTCAATCCAGAAAAGCGCTTCGGACGCATGAAATTATTAAACGTGTTGTTTTTTATTTTTTTACAGCACTGGGTCGATACCTCTGCTGGTGGACTATCAGTCCCCGAGGATATCATCAGCTCAGTAGTCAGTACTTCGGTACTGACATGTTTTATAACAAACCTTTCTAATATTGTCCGTTTATAAATTTTGAAATTATAAAGAAACTAAGGTTTCAACTCCCTCAGGCAAAGTTGGCCTTAGATGAATTTGGCTTTTTTTAGGTATTTTTTGTCATATAGCTCTTCACCTGTTTCAGTACTTATACATCATCGGATTTCAAATGTTTGGCTTTGAGCGTTCCTGATGAAGGTCAATCCAGAAAAGCGCTTTGGACGCATGAAATTATTAAATGTGTTGTTTTTAATTTTTTTTTTAACTTGGCCTGTAACTTGTCATAAAACTATATACCAATCAATAAATCAATACCTTCAAGCACAAAGAATAAACTGCTTCGCTGAGCGCAGCTGGATACGTCCGCAGAGGTCCAACCCTGAACAGTTGGGGCAAAAATGGACACAATATTCAAGCTTGATATAGGTCTGAATTTGGATTGTAATTAAATATTTGACATATTATAGGTTTCTGAATAAACGTAGTCAAAGAACTTGAAATTGGTTATATGAATTGAATTTATATTCAATTAAAGATTTCTTGCTGTTGTGCAATAATACACTGTGCTGTTGCGCAATACTTAGTAAATCTGTTGTCAGACTATAAACAAACAATAACTTTTTCAATGTCAGAAATTTATGAAATACTAAAGGGAGGTTATCTTAATAGATATAAACCAAGCACCAAAGTTTAATGAAAACTGCTGAAAGCATTCTTGAGTTATTGTCCGAAAACTGGAAAATCCCCCTTTTTTTAATGAATTAAACCCCATTACCATCATGACCATGATTACTCGGAAACGAAAATCTAAAATTTATTAAAATCAAAAGGGAGCTCATGTCAATAGATATAAACAATTCACCAAAGTTTCTAGTAAATTGGTAAAAGCATTTCTGAGTTATTGTCTGAAAACTGGAAAATCCCCCTTTTTATAATGAATAACGCCCCATAACTCGGAAACGTACAATCTAAAATTTATTTAAATCAAAAGGGAGCTCATGTCAATTCAATTGATATTAACAATTCACCAAAGTTTCCTGCAAATTGGTAAAAGCATTTATGAGTTATTGTCCGAAAAGTGGAAAACCCCCCTTTTTTTAACGAATAAAACCTCATAACTCGGAAACGTAAAATCAAAATTTTATAAAAAATGAAAGGGAGCTCACTTCAATATCTATAAACAATTCACTAAAGTTTCATGCAAATTGGATAAAGCGTTTTTGAGTTAATGTCCGACATGTTGACGACGGACGGACAGACGGACAACGGTATACCATAATACGTCCTGTAAACGGGCGTATAAAAATAAATGGGACTCAGATGATGCCCCCGCTTGCATATCATATAAAGGGACAAAATGAAGAACGGTAAAAGTGATGCTACCCAAATTTATTACCGATCTGAGTTTTGTAGTGATAAACATTGTGTATATATAGGTTTAATAATATTTGGTTGATGCAAACTTAAGTTAGAAAGCGGAAACAAAAAATTCAGCATTTTTTTCCACTAGTGTTTCCTAAAGCTTTAGAAAAGGGCAGGGTAATGTTTTTCTCAGAGAGCACTGTTAGCGTGATTGGCTACATTTAAAGGGCACCCTTTGGACGGAGGACTACACTTTTAGGGCATTATTATGTACATGTCTTAGCATAGATATAAAGGCACTGTAATGGATAGGGATTAAATTGAATATACCATTGTTTCATACTTATTGGTAAGAAATGAAGATATGTATATTACTATTAGGTTGTTAATTTAATTACTTTTAGTAATAAAATTATCACTTCTATACTCAGCTAATAGAATCTTGATCATGTTCATAAAAAATTTGTGCAACTGCCTCATTCCAATCAATTACTCCAGTTATTAAGTTTAACATGTTTAATCCTGGACCACTGAGTCTGGTTGTGTAAGGATGTGTTGTGAAAGTGGACTTTGCATGACCAAGAGCATATGCAATGCATCCACCATTTCCACCAAAATTTAGTCTTCGTCTGTATTTTGTGGTAATCATCAGTCAGGGGACTTACTTAAATGAATGATTTCTAACTCACTGATTCAAGTAACATTTTGTCCATAAATGTTGGAAGTAAGAGTTGTCTTTCTTTAATAATCACCTATTTAAGTAGTACAAATAAATAACTAGACTAAGTGATTTAATTTTATTGTAGCTTTAAATATACAATACTAATGATCCAGGGACTAATTATGTTGCTAAAATTATCAGAACCAACATCTGTGTTGATACATATAGGATGACCATAGGTGATGACCTTGTACTGAATCTGGGATAATGACATGAAAATCACTTGTTTAAGTATCATACCTCTATTTTCTTTAAAAAAAAATCACTTCTTTAAGTATTATTATTTTAGGTACCTCCACTAATTTCAACACCCCCAGACAGTGAAATTTTGATCCGGAAAAGTAAAATTTTATTACATAATCTGTAAGATAAAACCTTGAATTTTACAGGAAAAATACTCCCACTGCTGGAAAAAATCTGTTAAGAAAGTATCAGTTCATTATGTAAAGCCTTCATTATAGCATTTTTTTCAACAAATATAGAATTTACAGCTAAATGGTTGTATCAAAGGCATAAACCTTGCTACTTAAAAGAAGAAAAAGGTTCATTTTTTTTCAATTTTACTAATAATAAAATGTAATCTAAACCTATATGTTTAAAATTTGGGTAAAACTACAAAATCACAATTTGTGATAAAATTTCGAATTTGCTATTTAAATAAGTGATTTTATAAATCACTTATTTCAGTAATTCCCCTGACTGATCATGGTAATAAGCATTAATGTATAAGTTTCATAACATTCGGTTGAGGCAAACCAAAGTGGGAGAACTGAAACCTTTGGGACATATGGAAGGACAAGGGTAAAACTTAATGGGAACTAATAAAAGCAGTCTAGTTTTAACCAATTAGTTTTTGATAGACTATTTGTGAATAAATACATACTAAGTGTCTTAGACGTCTGTTTTAACCAATTAGTTTTGATAGACTATTTGTGAATAAATACATACTAAGTGTCTTAGACGTCTGTTTTAACCAATTAGTTTTTGATAGACTATTTGTGAATAAATACATACTAAGTGTCTTAGACGTCTGTTTTAACCAATTAGTTTTTGATAGACTATTTGTGAATAAATACATACTAAGTGTCTTAGACGTCTGTTTTAACCAATTAGTTTTTGATAGACTATTTGTGAATAAATACATACTAAGTGTCTTAGACGTCTGTTTTAACCAATTAGTTTTTGATAGACTATTTGTGAATAAATACATACTAAGTGTCTTAGACGTCTGTTTTAACCAATTAGTTTTTGATAGACTATTTGTGAATAAATACATACTAAGTGTCTTAGACGTCTGTTTTATCCAATTAGTTTTTGATAGACTATTTGTGAATAAATACATACTAAGTGTCTTAGACGTCTCTTATGTAGCTTGTTTTCCAAATTTCTTTGACTCCTTGATTTTCTCTTCATTTTAGGCATTTTGTTTCAATCACCAATGTTGCATACCTTACAGAAAAAAATAAAAAATCTTAAAGTTATATACAAAACAGTCATGACTGTGTGAACAAATACCTTGTACAATACTTATGTTAATTAATTTTTGATGAAAGCAGCAAAAGTTTAACTTAGGACTGTTCAGACCACAATGACAATGTATAAAAAATTGAAAACAGGGCACAAAATCATCAGATCAACTTGATTTTTTCATGATAAAATAATGAACCAATTTGAATTACTAAATCAATACCTTCAAAATGATGAAAAAAAATAGTGGAAAATTGAATATTTGAGCGAATTTTCGAAGTCCAAGAACCATAACTCTGCATAAAATTATCAGACTGGAACAAAATTAAAACTTGATCTGTAACTTGTCATGACAAAACAACATACCTAACATCAAATCAATATCTTTAAGCACGAAAAAAAAAAGTGTGCTGATTTGTCGGACTGAAGGATGGACAGACAGGCGGACAGAGTTCAAACCTAAAGTCCCCTTCCATATTGTCGGTAGGAGACTAAATACTTTACTTATACAGTCCTACAGAGCTCAAAATCATCACTTAGAAAACACACAAAATTTTCAAATAAATCTGTCACTCAAATCATTATATACATGATGTACATTTTGAAATTGTGTTATAAATAATTACTAAATACATCTTAAAATCTTGATCAGTTAGAAATGGGACTTACTTAAATGATCTTAAACATGTTAAATGAATGATTTCTAAATCACTGATTCAAGTAACATTTGTCTGCAAATGTTGGAAGTAAGAGTTGTCTTTCTTTAATAATCACCTACATTTCTTAGTGAATTTCATTTAGACAATAAATGAAAATAAAAAAATTCCCACCTGTGCTTTCTCAATAATATATATATATATATATATATATATTCACAGTGTGTTGTACTACTTTTGGGACAAATTATATCAAAATTATACAAAATCTTCATTGGCTCTAACTCAAAATATGGACAATTCTATGTTAAGGGGGTCTTGAAATCTTTTGACAGCTTCCGAAGTGCTAATTTTTAACCTTTTTCAGCTGGACCAAATCGCTACTTTACTTTAAAATTCATGACCCAAATTTTTTTACAGTGTAATTTCATCCCCCTATTTGCTATTTGAGGCATAAGACATAAAAAATACATTCGGAAGGGGTACTAAAAAAATTGGCAAGCAACACACTGTCCACACTATGGACTATATTTGTGGACAACGAAAATCAAAGGATGATTACTGTGTACTCGGACCATGTATTTATTAAGAAGTACAAATAAATCACTAGACTAAGTGATTTAATTTTATTGTAGCTTTAAATATACAATACTAATGATCCAGGGACTAAATATGTTGCTAAAATTATCAGAGCCAACATCTGTGTTAATATTAGGATGACCAGTCATGTCAGGTGATGACCTAAATTGTACTGAATCTGGGTTAATGACATGTGAAAATCACTTGTTTAAGTATCATACCTGTATTTACTTCCAAAAAATCACTTCTTTAAGTATTATTATATCAATTACCCGGCCCCACAAATTTCAATACCCCAAAACACTGAAATTTAGTTCGGGAACAGTAAAATTTTATTACATAATCTGTAACATGTGTAAGATGAAACCTTGAATTTTACAGGAAAAATCCCCCACTCACAGTTGGGAATAAATTGCTTTGCTTAGCGCAGCTGTATATGACCATAGACGTCCAACCCTGAAAAGTTGGGGCCAAAATGGACACAATATTCATGCTTGATACAGGTCTGAATTTGGATTGTAATTAAATTTTTGACACATAATAGGTTTCTGACACAGAATAACTGTAGTCAAAGGACTTCAAATTGGTTATATGATTTGAATTTATATTCAATTTTTTGCCTTTGTGCAATACACTATTCGAATTGACCCCCACCCCAAAAAAAAAAAAAAATAAACCCTATTTTTTGCATTTGTGCAATACACTATGCTGTTGAATATTAACCCCCAAAAAAAAAAAAATATTTGAAGAAATTTTCTTTTAATTTCTGAAATCTGAAATGAGAAAAATTGCCCCCTCCAATTTTTTTCACCTCCCCCCTTTCCCTTATTCCAAAAAAATGATTCTTTCCCTCAAGTTATGGTCAGTATCTCAGACAATCATCATTTCTTAATACATAATTTACAAGCAGTGTAAGGGAGGTAATCAAACATTGTTATTTAAATTGATTTGGATTTGGATTACCTCCCTTACACTGCTTTTAAATTGTCTCAATTGTCCTTTAACCAGAAAAACCCTTGTTTTTCCCCTTTTTTTAACCTTAATTCCTAAATGGTTTGAGCCATCACATCCCCATCAATATACGACCAAAAAATTTTTAATTTTTGCGGTCGTATAAAATCTGTTAAGAAAGCATCAGTTCATTATGTAAAGCCTTCATTATACATTTGTGGCACGTTTTTCAACAAATATAGAATTTACAGCTAAATGAGTTCATCAAAGGCATAAACCTTGCTACTTAAAACATGTAAAAGAAGCAACAGGTTAATTGTTTTTCAATTTTACTAATAATAAGATATAATCTAAACCTAATGTTTAAAATTTTGGTAAAACCACGAAATCACAATTTGTGACAAAATTTGCTACTTAAATAAGTGATTTTATGACTCAATATTTTATTTCAACCTCATTGAAATTGCTAAAAAAAGAAACAATTTCGTCATTTGGTTGAGGCAAGCTTAAGTAGAAACAGCAAATTCAGCAGTTTTTCCATTTGTAAAGGTGCATAACTCTAGAATGGTAAAAGTGATGCCACCAAAATTGGAACCTGATCTGTATTGTGTAGTAATAAGCATTGTGAATTTGTTTCATAACATTTGGTTGAGGCAAATTAAAGTTAGAGAATGAAAACTAAAAATTCAGCAATTTTTCCATTTGTAAAGGGCATAACTCTAGAACAGTACAAATGATGCAACCAAAGTTCAAACTTGGTCTGTGTTTTGTGATAATAAGCATTGTGTATAAGTTTCATAACATTTGGTTGTGGCAAACTATAAAAGTTATAGAATGGAATCGAAAAATTCAGCAATTTTTCCATTTGTAAAGGGCATAACTCTAGAACTGTAAATATGACACCACCAAAGTTCAAACTTGATCTGTATTTTGTGGTAATAAGCATTGTGTGTATGTTTCATAACATTTGGTTGAGGCAAACTAAAGTTAGAGAACGGAAACCAGTTTTGGGACGTACAGATGTACGTTCGTACGTACAGATGGACAAGGTTAAAACTTAATGCCGTCTCTGATACGGTAGGGGGAAAAAACTAGAGGCTCTCAAGAGCCTGTGTCGCTCACCTGTATTTACTGATGCTTTGGAAATCATGTAAAATAAGGTTAAAATCATAATTAATAGTATTAGATATTAGATATTATAATGATATCTAAGATAATAACAAAAAACTGCAAAATGTTTGTAAAATTACTTACTCAGGGGCAGCAACCCAACAACGGGTTGTCGGATTCGTCTGAAAATTTCAGGGCAGATTAATCTAAATCTGATGAACATTTTTGCCACCTGTCAGATTTGCTCTAAATGCTTTAGTTTCAGAGATATAAACCAAAAACTGCATTTCACCCCTATGTTCTATTTTTAACCATGTTGGCCATGATGGTTGGAAGGCGGGGTCATCGGACAAATTTTTTAAACTAGATACCCTAATAATGATTATGGCCAAGTATGGTTAAATTTGTTTCAGTAGTTTCAGAAAAGAAGATTTTTGTAATAAAAGATCACAAAAATTTACGAAAAATTGTTAAAAATTGACTATTAAGGGCAATAACTCCTAAAGGGGTCGACTGACAATTTTGGTCATGACAACTTATTTGTAGATCTTACTTTGCTGAACATTATTGCTGTTTACAGTTTATCTCTATCTATAATAATATTCAAGATAATAACCAAAAACTGCAAAATTTCCTTAAAATTACCAATTCAGGGGCAGCAACCCAACAATAGGTTGTCAGATTTGTCTGAAAATTTCAGGGCAGATAGATCTTGACCTGATAATCAGTTTTACCCTTGACAGATTTACTCTAAATGCTTTGGTTTCAGAGATATAAGCCAAAATCTACATTTTACCCCTATGTTCTATTTTTAGCCATGGCGGCCATCTTGGTTGGTTGGCGGGGTCATCGGACACATTTTTTAAACTAGATACCCTAATGATGATTGTGGCCAAGTTTGGTTAAATTTGGCCCAGTGGTTTCAGAGGAGAAGATTTTTGTAAAAAGCTAACGACGACGGACGACGACGACGCCAACGACGGACGCCAAGTGATGAGAAAAGCTCACTTGACCCTTCGGGCCAGGCGAGCTAAAAATCGTTTTACAGAAATTAACTCATAACTAAAATCAAGTGAACAGAAACAATCATTGATAAACTAAAACAAGCATTCTGTGAGTATTGCATGGCAATACATAGTCCCCTACCGGTTAAAAATTAATCATAATGGAACAAAATTCTAACTTGATCTATAACTTGTCATGGTGTAAAGTTGTAAACTACATAAAATAACAAACAAACTTACCACTAAATTCTTCAAACAATTTACTAAAGAAAAGGAAAAAAATCCAAAATGTCATTTATCTTAATACAATGTCTTTTACAAAAATCTTTTAAAAAATGAGTTACTTCCCTTTGAACAGAAATCTAGTAATAAATAAGTATTTCATGATCATCAAAAATTCAATTCTAGGGAAAGTTAAACAAGAGGCTCTCAAGAGCCTGAATCACTCACCTGTTATTTTTTGCTTCAATCTTTCATCAATGATTATTTTTGCTTTTCAATATATATTAATGAGCAGAGTGGCTTAAAAATGCCATTCAAATGTTCTTTGTATCTGTCATATATACCTCAAAAGCAAATAAATGCTATTTACCCATATGATCCATTTTAGCCATAGTGGCTATGATTCTTGACGTACAAGGAAAAAAAATACAAAATTTATGCTAGATTCATTTGAGAACATTTTTTCAAGTTAGAAAACATAAACAAATTATGTAAAATGTCCTTAAAGGGCAATAACTCCTTATAGGGTCAATTGACAATTTCGGTCAGGTTGACTTATTTGTAAATCTTACTTTGCTGAACAATTTTGCTGTTTACAGTTTATCTTTATCTATTATAATATTCAAGATAATAACAGTTGATTAACCAATTAACAGCTGCACAACGAGCGCATGATACGCCCATCGTCTTATGTGTGAAGTTTTATGCAATAATCATAAATAGTTTCTGAGATATGGCGCGACATGTGAAACACCCCCCTTTTTTTACAAAAAACTCAATAACTCTAAAATGAAATTTTGAATCATCACCAAAAAGTATACAGCTAGATCTTTAGATTAATATAACTAAGAAGTGTGTAAAGTTTTAAGCAATAATCATAAATCGTTTTTGAGATACGGCGCGACATGTGAAAAAAACACAACCCTGTTTTAGTTACGAAGTCCCGTAACTCAAAAGTTTTAATCTTATTTTCACCAAAAAGTATACAGATCGTTTGACATCATAAGAAACAACTATGTTAAGTTTCATGAAATTTGGATAAGTTGTTCTCAAGTTACAGTGTGACATGTTTATGCCGGACAGACGGACAGCGGACATTTGCATACCATAATGAAAATTTTGACAGGCGTATAAACACTGCAAAATTTCCTTAAAATTACCAATTTAGGGACAGCAACCCAACAACGGGTTGTCTGATGCGTCTGAAAATTTCAAGGCAGAGAGATCTTGACCTGATGAACATTTTTACAGCATGTCAGATTTGCTCTAAATGCTTTTGTTTTTGAGATATAAGCCAAAAACTGCATTTGACCCCTATGTTCTATTTTTGGCCATGGTGGCCATGTTTGTTGTTGAATAAAAAATTTGGATACAATTCATAAACTTGATTCCTAAAGGAACATTCATTAAAAGTTTAGAAGTATTAGGCACAGTAGTTTCAGAGGAGAAGATTTTTAAATGTAAGCAAACATGAAGAACAAATTGTGTAAAATTGTCTTAAAGGGCAATAATTAACTCCTTAAGGGGTCGATTGACAATTTTGGTTATATAAACTTTTTTGTAGATCTTACTTTGCTGAACATTATTGCTCTTTACAATTTATCTCTGTCTATTATAATATTCAAGATAATAACAAATGCTGCAAAATTTCCTTAAAATTACCAATTAAGTGGCAGCATCCCAACAACATTGATCCCTATTTTCTATTTTTAGCCATGGCGGCCATGTTTGTTCATGGATCAAAACTTTGGATACTATTTATAAACTAGATACCCTAAGGAACATTCAGTTAAAATTTGAAGGTATTAAATTTGGCCCAGTAGTTTCAGAGGAGAAGATTTTTGAAATAGTTTACTGTTAAATGACAGAATACAACGGACACCAAGTGATGTCATAAGCTCACATGGGGCCCTTAGGCCGGTATGCTAGAACAGAAATCTAGTAATTAATAAGTATTTCATCAAAAATCTAATTCTAGAAAAAGGGCTGTTTAACTGAACATGGAGAAAAGCTAAATTCGTGAAAATCGAACTTGACCTGTAACATGTCATGTTAAAACAATACACCAAATATCAAATCAATATCTTCAAGCATGAAGAAAAAAAGTCTGGTAAACTGATTTGCCAGACTGACGGATGGACAGCATGGACAGACAGACAGATGGACAGAGTGCAAACCTAAAGTCCCCTTCGACTTCGTTGGTAGGGGACTAATAAATATACTATCTTCAAGCATGAAGAAAAAAGTGTGGAAAACTGATTTGCCAGACTGAAGGACACACAGACAGACAGACAAATATTATTCCTATTTCCAAATGATTGTTAACCATGTTAGCTGACCAATAACATCTCTGAATCTATATTCTGAGCAAATATGTAATAGTATCATGTGGGCTGACTATGCTCCAAATCAAAAATCTAAATACCACTTAGATTCAGCATGGACCCTTTGACTTAAATGTGAACCAATTTGAAAACAGGCCTCAAAATTAAATAAAATGCTCCGCAGGGCGCAGCTTGATACGACCGCAGAGGTCGAACCCTGAATAGTTGGGGCAAGTATGGACACAACATTCAAGCTTGATACAGCTCTGAATTTGGATTGTTATTAAATATTTGACACAGCATAGGTTTCTGACACAGAATGAATGTGGTCTAAGAACTTAAAAATTTTAAATTGGACATTCACCTATTATGGTCCAATATCCAAAATCTAAATACATGCTTAGATTCAGCATATCAAAGAACCCCAAGAGTTCAATTTTTGATGAAATCAAACAAAGTTTAATTTTGGACCCTTTTGACCTCAATGTGGACAAAGTTGATAACGGGGCCCAAAAATCAAAAATCTAAATACAAGGTTAGATTCAGCATATCAAAGAACCCCATATATTCAATTTTTGTTGAAATCAAACAAAGTTTAATTTTGGACCCCGATTTGGACCAACTTGAAAACTGGGCCCATAATAAAAATCTAAATACATGTTTAGATTCAGCATATCAAAGAACCCTAAGAATTCAATTTTGTTAAAATCAAACTAAGTTTAATTTTGGACCCTTTGGACCTTAATGTAGACCAATTTGAAAACGGGACCAAAAATTAAGAATCTAAATACACGGTTAGATTCCAGATATCAAAGAACCCCAATAATTCAATTTTGATGAAATCAAACAAAGTTTAATTTTGGACCCTTTGGACCTCAATGTGGACCAATTAAAAACGGGCCCAAAATCAAAAACTTAATACACGGTTAGATTCAGCATATTTAAGAACCCCAAGAGTTCAAGAATAAAACCCCATTGAAATTGGTCAAGAAATAAGCAATTTATACAATACTGTGCAATTGAATATTTCTTGCAATTGCGCAATACTGTGCAATTGAATATTTCTTGCTATTGCGCAATACTGTACAATTGACAATTTCTTGCTATTGCGCAATATTGTGCTATTGGATATTTCTTGCTATTGCGCAATACTGTGCAATTGAAGATTTCTTGCTATTGCGCAATACTGTGCAATTGAAAATTTCTTGCTATTGCACAATACTTACATGTATTACATAATAATTTACACATCCTGTTTGGTGTGTATCTCCTGCCATATCATTATTATTTGCTTTTAAATATAAATCAGAAATAACCAACTTAAAATGGAAAATTTTAAAGAAAAAAGGAAAAAAGGAAAAACCCCCTAATTTTTGAACCCCTTATGATTCATCACCTCCAAACTCAATCCCAGCCTTCCCTTTGAGGTATGGTACCTTGCAATACAATTTCAGAGAGATCCATACACTTGAACACAAGTTATTGTCTGAAACTAGAAAATGCTTATTTTGGCCCCTTTTGGCCCCTAATTCCTAAACGTTTCAGGCAATTACCCCAAACTCAATTCCAGCTTTCCATTTGTGATATGGAACCTTGTAGTACAATTTCAGAAAGATCCATACACTTACACACAAGTTATTGTCATGAAACTAGAAAAATGCTTGTTTTTTGCCCCTTTTTTGGCCCCTAATTCCTAAAATTTTGAGGCAATTACCCCAAAAATCAATCCCAGCATTCCCTTTGTAATATGGAACCTTGTGGTACAAAGTCAGAGAGATCCATACACTAACACACAAGTTATGTCTGGAAGTTACAAAAATGCTTATTTTTGGCCCCTTTTTGGCCCCTAATTCCTTAACTGTTGGTACCATAACCCCCAAAATCAATCCCAACCTTCCTTTTGTGATATTGAACCTTATAGTAAAATTTCATAGAGATCCATTCACTTAAACTAAAGTTAGAGTTACATGTAGCATTCAAACTTTCAGAAAATTGGTTATACAGAATAACAAACAAACCTACCATAAATTATTCAAACAATTTACCAAAGAAAAGAAAAAACAAGTATAGACACACATTTAAGCTTAAAGCAGCTCTGAATTTGGATTGTGAGTGAATATTTGACACAGCATACATGTAGGTTTGTGACACAAAATGATTGCGGTCAAAGAACTGAAATATTTGAAATTGGCCATTTACCTATTATGGTCCAATATCCAAAATCTAAGTACATAATGTTAGAATCAGCATATCAAAGAACCCCATGAATTTAATGTTTGAAGAAATACTTATTAATTAAACCATTTCTAGATCTGTTCAAAGGAAATATCTCAAACATATTTCCATGAACCAGTAAAAAAACATCAAAATAGTTCTCTAAAATTAGATATGATTTAACCGCTAAATAAATAAAAGTTCTCTAAAATCATGAAAATTAGATGTGATGTTATATCTATATTCACGTATTTCCAGATTATAATTAAATATAATTAATAGTTCCCAATATTTTTCTTTCATTTGTCACAAACTAATCATGCTAATAATATACATGTAGAAATGCAACTTATCTATCAATGTCACATGTGTCAGTCAACAACTTTATCTACACAATGTAATCTAATGAAATATATACTTTAATCTTAAATATAGTTGTTACTAAAGGGCATGAAATAACTCAAACTGAATATTATAAATTATATCCAATAAAATTAGATATGATTTAACCACTAAAACATTGTTAGAATCTGCATATCAAATGATCAAAGAACCCCAAGAATTCATTTTTTTATGAAATTGAACAAAATTTTAATTTAACACCCTTTGGATCTCAATGTGGAATAACTTATTAACAATGAAATAGATACAGGTTTAGATTCAGCATTTCAAATAACCCTACATATGTACATTATACATACATTAAAAAAAAAAGAAAACAAATTCAAAATGTCATTTATCATCAACACAATATCTATTAAAAATCTGTAAAACTTATCTGTAATTATCTTCAATATGTCTAATAATGAACAATAAATTTCAAACTTTATTTATACAGTCCTACAAATCTTCTCATTAACACTTAGGAACCCAAAGAATTCAATTTTTGATGAAATACTTATTAAATAAACCATTTTTGTTTAAAGGGAAATAACTCAAACTTATTTCCATGAACCAGTAAGAAATCAGCAAAATAGTTCTCTAAAATTAGCAATGATTTAACCACTAAATACGTAAAAGTTCTCTAAAATTAGCTATGGTGTTATAATCTATTTCCAAACTATAATCAAATACATTGAAATATATATAACAAGTGAAACTGTGAGCTACTGCTCACTGATGATACCATGGATACCCCCGCCACAAGTGATAATTTTAATAGTGTAAAATGATACAAGTGTTCAGTAAACATGAAGTTTTTGAGTGATGAATCTGAAAACGCATCACACGGTATAGCTGACTTATATAAACCCTGAAACCAAATTTCAGAAATCCTTGTATTGTAGTTCCTGAGAAAATGCGACAAAAAATATTAATGGGGCGGAAGGACAGACTGAAGGACTGACGGACGTTCAGACAGACAGAGGTTAAACAGTATACCCCACTTTTTTAAAGCGGGGTATAATTAAAAGTTCCCAATATTTTTTTTTTCACAAACTAATATAGATCTGCAACTTATCTATCAATGTCAACAACTTTATCTACAAAATGTTATATTTATAATGAAATATATCCTTTAATAAAAATAGATTATTATTTATATGATATAATTAAATAAAGGTTTAGATTCAGCTTCTGAAAGAACCCTATATACATGATAATTATACATTTTGTATTAAATATTTGTTGAAATGAAACACACATATATACTTATTAATTTTCTATTCAAAGGAAATAACTCAAACTGAATATTTCAAATTATAATCAATAAAATTTGTATAACTCCTGGATACTAAAAAGTGGACAAATCAAAAATGAGCATTGATTTTAAAGTTGGTTGCATGTTATTTCATCAAAACAATTTTTATCACTTCCCACATGTCCGGCATTTGTTACTCCAGAACGTACATCAAATCATTCTAAATTTTGGCAAAATAAGTTTGTTACTGCATTAGAATGTGATGAAATTTGCCTGAAGTAAATTTGTTATCCATGTATTGCATTAAAAAACGTCAAATTCCTTACCAAATAGCATGTCAAACATCGTTTATTTTTGTACAATTTTCTTCGTCCGCCACTGAAATATTTGTAAACTACTACATGTACTGATCAGAACCAGACCAGCTAAGACGAAAATCCGGATTCAAACGATAATGACTACGGACGAATGAATGGCACAGCTGACAGATGGAATATTGATCCCAAAAGGAAAAATTACTCATTCCACGCACATTAACATACTTTTGGTTAGATCTACTTGATTAATGTATATATTTCCATGTATATGCATTGTTTCAATTTATAAATTAGAATTGCTCATCTCTGGGACTTTTATACTATTTCCAAGCTTAACTGTGTTAAATTTATATATATCTTTTTAATGAGAAACACTGAATTTCATAAACATGATAACAGAGTACATTTTAAGAGGGTGGTAAAGGGGGTTCCTAAACATGGAAATATATGAAATAAAAATCGCAAAAACGTTGCAACGGAAAATAAAAATCTGGAAAAACAAAGCACGAGAAATAAAATAGTAAATATTAATGAAAAAGTACTAGAAATTATTACTCAGCCATTCTAGGAGATCATGCAGTCTTATTAATAGAAATAAAGACCCTGCCTTCACCTTTTACATGTTTTAGCGTCTGTTAGTTTAAAACAAATATTATTCATTGTAATTTCATGAACATTTCTATGTCAGATTGAATACACCTTATCGCTATTTGTCCGCCATTACTGGACATCACAAAAGTTCCCGTAAAATTTTGACGTCATAATTGAAAATATCTGATGTCACAATGGAAAAGTGATTGTTGTATGACGTCAAAGGTTCAAGCGGGACAGATTATCGGGTCAAGAGGGAATAGCGATAAGGTGTATTAAGTCCAAATAAGTATGACGTCTTGCAAGGCTACATGTACGTAGGAAGGCGTCCCTCCTCCTCCAAAAAAAAAAAATAAAACTTCCCAGAAAAATACTTAAATAGTGATAATTATTTGTACTAGATTGAATTGTGCAATACAGCTCTAAATTTAGATTATAAACGAATATTTGACTTACCACTTGATACAGTGTTAGTGTGGTTTGGGAGCTTTAAAATTGGACGTTTACCTAATAACCTATTAATAATATTATGAAATCCAAATCAATCAAAATTTACACAACACAAAGGAAGTTTCCGGAGACACATTAGTTTTAGATCCGAGACGGAAAAGACTTTTTTATCCGCAAATTTGATATAGTAATTTAACAAGAAATAGCTTTTCTAAAAAGCTTGCCGTTTTATAGCTTATTTTATTGAAAATTGATTTTTGATTTGTAGTATAACTATTAAGTCATCCAAAATATTACTCTGCATATAAACTGTATTGGGGTTAAAAAGTTAAATATTGGAAAGGCCAATATGGTATTCTTGTGAAGTTCGTATTGCCAGACTCTACACAAGTGAGTTTTTATAATATATTAATGGACGTATTTGTAGTCTTTCGTTTTTTCTGCCATGACTTTGACAATTTCTCTAGACTTGTTGTGAATGTTCGTTAGTATCTCTCACACCTACTGTGCAATGAATTATTCTAATGAGTACCAATTTTCGAGAATTGAGGGAACATATTGTATTTTTGTATCATAGCAAACTTCTTCATACAAGCCTATAAAAATGTCTACTTTGTTGAATATTTTATTTCTTTTTCCACGACTAATGATGAATCTACAGTATATTAGAGCTTATTAATTAACATAGTGGTACATAATTTGTAATGATTCGCGAAGGTCAAGGCTAGTATGAAAAGCAATGATCACAAGGTGTTCTTTTTAATTGCTTTCTTATATACATACGTTATACAATTAACCAATATGTCATGTTGTGTACACATCATATTATCTATATTACACAGCAAATTCTGAAAAAAAGTTATGTTACATCCATACATACAATAATTCAATTACTTTACCATTTGAAAAAAATTATCATAGCATAAGTTTATACCTGTTAATAAGTTAAATTAATTCCAAGTACGTTCTCAAATGAATTACATGCATGAATCTAAAATTCATAAAAGGTTTATTTGAAATTTATTTTGTGCATATATATACAGCTAGTTAAATTAAAATTGTCACAAAATTCAACTAGACTTACAACAAAATATTTAGTAAGTTATAATCTCTAAGCATATGAGGGAGTACTGTATATTGCCTGGTTACATATTTGAAAATGTATTTTTACCCTTCATGCAGATATCTGTGGAGCCGCCGGGAATGAATTTCACAAGTTTACATTCTATGATGAATTTGTACTTACAAATAATGTCTTTGAAAACTATTCTGTTAACTTCCAAACTATAATGCCTCCCTGAACACTAATATATATCATGACACAAACATCACCAACATTTTCAAATTTCAAATCTTTATCTTGCAGGAAGTTACCAATAGGCATGCTCAGTCATTTTATGTAGTTTCTTGCAATGCTCTTGCAAACATATAAAATTGTCAAAGATTTCTGCAATCTAGCTGCGAACATCCCTTATATTCTAGTTTTTCCTGCAATCTTACTGCAAACATATTTGTTTCTGCAAACTTGCCGCAAGCTTGCAGCAAAAAGCTGCAATGTTTGCAGGAGGTTTGCAGCTAGCTGCAAACATCTGCAAACATTATTCAAAGGGTTCCTGCAACCTTTTTGTTTGCAGCAGACCTGCAGCAAGTTTGCAGCAGATCTGCTGCAAACATTTCATTTCTGTAAGGGTACATTTATGTAAACTAATGATACACGCACACTTTGTACTGTTCTTTTCGATGATTATCATTTGCTTTGCCTTATTTTACAATAAACATATAATAATTATGTAACTTACGTACTTTTATTATACGCCTCGTTCACATATTACAACAAGTTTATACACGGCATTTTAAAACTTTCCACGAGTCGGAACCAGTGAGTTTTTATGTCCTAGCTGTAACTTTCCCTAATGAGCAGGTATTCATCTAGAAGTTTGTAACAAAAGTATATTAAAAAAAAATGAAAAAAGAATTTTATTAAAAAAAACGGAAACAATTAGTACCGAAAACCGTCTGAGATTGGTTCGATATATAGTAAGTCAAACTTTGTTATTAAATTCAAAATATATCATAGACAATTTCTTTCCTCTTTTATACTTTTTCTGAGACTGCTATTTTTACTTCTTTGTTTGTCTTTTAGTAGATTCATTTTCTACGTTATAGTAATTGTCATTTTGTGTAAATATTCATTCATTAATTTTTTTTAAAATCCTCCCAAAAATAACAGAAGTCGTGTACATATAAAAAAGAAGATGTGGTATGATTGCCAATGAGACAACTCTCCACAAGAGACCAAACGACACAGAAATTAACAACTATAGGTAACCGTACGGCCTTCAACAATGAGCAAAGCCCATACCGCACAGTCAGCTATAAAAGGCCCCGAAATGACAATGTAAAACAATTCAAACGAGAAAACGAACGGCCTAATTTATGTATAAAAAATGAATGAAAAACAAATATGTAACACATAAACAAACGACAACCACTGAATTACAGGCTCCTGACTTGGGACAGGCACATATATACAGAATGTGGCGGGGTTAAACATGTTAGCGGGATCCCAACCCTCCCCCTAACCTGGGACAGTGGTGTAACAGTACAACATAAGAACGAACTATAAAAATCAGTTGAAAGAGGCTTAACTCATCAGATGGATAAAAATACAAATAATACAAATACAAGTGGACGTGGTCGGGTACTTGTACATCCAAACAACAAAAAGACACTAAGTACAGATCTGAGAGTACTCGCAGTTAGTAACAGCTTGTTCAAAGCCACTAACAACTAATAAAAAAAAATCATGCATCTAAGACTAAATTATCAATCCGTACACATCCAACATCCAATGGATTTAGTGTAAAGACATCATAAACAGTCAGAGAAAAACATGACCTTGTGCAATGCCAAGATACAGGTATCGACAGATGGTAGATCCATGAATTTGTATATGTATATAACAATAACATTTAGTTTGCTTTTAATTTCCTGATAACAAAATCAATATTAGTACCAATAAAAACAATATTTAATGACCTAATTACAGTGTTGAATTGGTAACCTTTTAGAATAAGTTTATTTAAAGGATCGATAAGTTTACCAGGATTGTTTCTAAATTTCCGGGCACGGTAAACAATATTGCCGTAAAAATGAGGATGTGCAATCCCGTTTGAAATAAGTTTTTTACAGGTACAACCAAACTTCAAAAACATTTTATTAAAATAAAGTATGCCAATAAAGGTTTTGATTTTGTAAATATTGCCGGTATTTTTAACGACCATTCTGTTAAAGAACAAATTCCTGGATATTTTGATAATACTGAGCTCCCTCTTATTTGTTATATTTACAAGAAATCTACCCGGAAATATGTGTTTAATTATAGCCAATTGTGTAAAGATGTTAATATCAGTGAAAATACACCTACTTCATGTAATTGTAGTAATTCCGAATACATTTATGGACCCATTTCCCATGTTATAACAGGAGATCTTAACATCGTTCAAGACCGAGAGTTAAAATCATTCCTCAGTAAAGGACCTAAATATCGTCCCCCGTCAATCATTAATTGGAATGAGTGTCGTAATATCATCCACGACTCACTCCATACGTACTGTTTAAAATGGATAAAACGGGAAAAAGCTGACAAAAATCTTTGGACTCTTTTTAATTCAGTAATGAACATAGTTGATATACGTATTCAACATTCTAAAGAACATTTTACTCTTAACAACAACCATAATAAACCTATTTCTCGTATCAAACATAAACTTAAAGAACTAGCCAAGGAATTTGTTTTGTCCCGGCCGATAAAGCTGCTAATAATATCATTATTGTTTGACGTAAATTTTACATTGAGGTCCTGAAAAGAAATCACCAATTCACCAACATTCCAACTGACTCCATTTTCAGAAAACGACATCTGTAACAAACATAAACTTTTAGCTACCTCTTTAAAAGCAGAACCAAATACAATGAAAGTCCCAACTATGTACTGGCTTCCGAAGCTACATAAAACACCTTACAAATATAGATTTATTTCGTCTTCAAGCCATTGTTCCACTACTAAATTGTCTATTCTTCTTACCAGTTCACTTGGTACAATCAAAACCTGATAATAAATTGTTCAAATAAGGCCTTTGAAAATAGTGGAATTAATTACTTTTGGAGTGTCAAAACTCGTTGGAAGTACTTGATAAATTGCATGCTAATATTGGTGATTTTGAATCTGTTCAAAGTTTTGATTTTTCTACCTTGTATACCACATTGCCTCACATTCTCATTAAGAAAAATTCACACACCTAATTAAATGGGCATTTAAAAGTCAGAATGTGAATACATATGTTCTAACTCTTTAGGTCATTTTTAGTAGCAATAAACAAAAGAAATATGTCAATTGGACATGCTTTGATACTATATCTGCCCTTGAATTTTTACTAGATAATATTTTTGTTCGCTTTGGAGATTCCGTATATCGTCAGGTTATCGGAATTCAATGGGGACTAACTGTGCACCACTTATTGCGGACCTGTTTTGTATTGCTATGAGTTACAATTTATGACTAAAATCAGCAAAGACCCATCGAAACAACATCTGATACAAAATTTAATAATACTTTTAGATATTTGGATGATATATTGGCTCTCAATAATGACGACTTCAGTATGTATACTAAAGAAATTTATCCTGTTGAACTTACTTTAAATAAAGCTAATACTAACAATGACCACTGCCCTTTCCTCGATCTTGATATCCATATCATTAACGGAAAGCTTAATACAAAAATTTATGATAAAAGAGATGATTTTCATTTCCTATCGTTAATTATCCATTTTAGATGGTGACGTTCCTTGTCACCATCTTACGGTGTTTATATATCTCAACTTGTACGATTCGCTCGTGTATGTAACAACGTTTCAGATTTTAACGAAAGAAATTTATGTATTACTGAAAATTATTACACCAGGGTTTTCGATATCACAAACTAGTCAAAACATTTACTAAATTTTATCATCGGTATAAGGACATCATTCGTAAATATAGCTCAACATGCAGACTTCTTATACGTTCAGGTATTTCACATCCAATCTTTTATGGTAATATTCTTTATAAAGCACTAAAATGTCAGTATTCACCTCAGAAGCTAACAAAACCTTTAAATAGACTTATTAAGAAAGGATATAGTTACGATACTGTTGTCAGGTCATTAAAGATTGCATATTTTGGCTTTAATATTGATTCACTTATAGGGTCTTTGCATCGGAACTAAACACATTTATTTAAAACCAGTTGTTGGCATGACACGGGTTATGCTCTTCTCATATATTTTATGATGGTATGATACTAAACCCTAACGGGAGGGATTGTGCCTGATATTCATATGATGAAGACATAATCTTTCAATCAGTTTAATTGAGGTCTGGAGCTGGCATGTCAGTTAACTGCTAGTAGTCTGTTGTTATTTATGTATTATTGTCATTTTGTTTATTTTCTTTTGTTACATCTTCTGACATCGGACTCGGACTTCTCTTTAACTGACTTTTAATGTGCGTATTGTTATGCGTTTACTTTTCTACATTGGCTAGAGGTATAGGGGAGGTTGAGATCTCATAAACATGTTTAACCCCGCCGCATTTTGCGCCTGTCCCAAGTCAGGAGCCTCTGGCCTTTGTTAGTCTTGTATTATTTTTACTTTTAGTTTCTTGTGTATAATTTGAGTTTAGTATGACGTCCATTATCACTGAACTAGTATATATATTTGTTTAGGGCCAGCTTAAGGACGCCTCGGGTGCGGGAATTTCTTGCTGTATTGAAGACCTATTGGTGACCTTCTGTTGTTGTCTGTTCTGTGGTCGGGTTGTTGTCTCTTTGACACATTCCCCATTTCCATTCTCAATTTTATTCAAAACTAAATCTTTATATCTGTGGAAGAATTTAGTAAAGGTTTCAAGTAATTTGTGGTAACGAAATCCTTGGCTTAATAATTTACCAGTAATACATAGATTACGTTCGTTAAAATCAAAAACGTCACAACAGACACGGGCATAGCGAACGAGTTGTGAAATATAAACACCGTAAGATGGTGCCAAAGGAACATCACTATCCAAAAAGGGAAAATTAACAATAGGGAACGAAAAATCATCCCTTTTGTCGTAAATTTTAGTGTGGAGTTTCCCGTGTAAAACCGAAATATCCAAATCTAGGAAAGGACAGTTGTTACCGTTTAAATTTGATTTATTTAAAGTAAGTTCCTTTGGGTAAATTTCGGCAGTATATTGAGAAAATTCTTGATTATTTATCGAAAAAATATCATCAAGATAATGGTAAGTGTTGTTGAATTTATCAATTAAATACAATTTAGACGGGTCTTTACTGAGTTTGGTCATAAACTGTGATTCATAACAGTTCAAAAACAAGTCTGCTATTAAAGGGGCGCAATTAGTGCCCATAGGAATACATACAACCTGTCGATAAACTTTGCTGCCGAAACGTACAAAAATATTATCAAAGAGAAAATTAACAGCTTAAATCATCTCATCACACCTCCAGTAAGTATATCTAGCATATTTACCTTTCTCATTAGAGAAGAAGGCTTTAAATGAGTTGCAGCAAATATATTTGCATTCAGATTTACCAAAAGACCATTTAATTAAATAGTCAAATTTTTGTTTGATAAGATTGTGTGGAAGTGTAGTGTAAAGAGTAGAAAAGTCAAAACTGTCAACAGAATCAAAAGGGCCATCAAAAGCACGTAATTTATCTAAAACATCCAAAGAATTTTTTACACTCCACAAATAGTTAATTCCACTATTTTCATATATTTTATTACGTTCACTCACCAGTGACACAAATAAGGAGCCTATACCAGGAACAATTGAAAACAATAGTTTGAAGAAAGACCAACAAACCATGGCCAAATGAACAGACAAAGAACAGTTTAACATTACACAGAAGACTAATAACTGATTAAAAAACACCACCAATAATTTGGGGCTGATTTTAAATTTTCCGAAAGGTCGAGGAATTCCAACACAAATAGGGCAAACAATTTGTTACTCTTGTTCAAATACATGTGTGTTAATAGACATTTCCAGTTAGGAATTATCCATTTGAGATTTGGCAAACGTCCGTTGTCCAATCATTAGACGTTTTTTTAAAGACACTAGACATATAGTTAAGTAAACCAGACAAGCGTTTCGTGGTTATACTAAAACAGTCTTAATTATCAGCTGTTGCTAAGAAAAAATGCTATCTAACATGCCATTGTTTTCTAGTAGCAGTCGAACTATTCCGCTCTTCATCTCTGATGCATCACCTTGCAGAACCTACCCAATGTATCAATCGTTAATAGTTTATCGTCATAAATATGCAGGAACTTATTGACACTGGAAGTTCAATCAAATCAATTACAATTAATTATGCCTTGTTTTCTTGTTTTGATTAATCATGTTAATAATATTAATTGCACACATCATCTGAAAATTAAGAACAAATATTCTCATAAACAATTTTATCGATAACTGTCTAGTATTACAATTACCTATGTGATTGGAACTTAAATAGGTAAATAACTGACCATGTTTGACCAAACTCATTATTTTATTGTTTGGCAACTAAAGAGGAAACTTCGTGCAATGCTGTATTTTTCTATACTCACACAAGCTAGTTTCCAAATTGCTGGGCTAGGAATGTATTCCAGTTTTACACTTTAAATCAATAATGGGAAAACTTATTCCTTGGGAAAGTTGTTTTTCAGATGGCAAAGAGGATAAGAAAGGTAAAATTTAAGTTCTAAACATGATAAAGAGTCTGCTTCGATACCAGCATTTATTGAATGAACAATATTTAAAAGTAATTATAGTAATACGTTTTGGGGGTTTGGGTACAATTAATGGTAATAAAAGTACATATGAGTCATCAATATAACTCGATGATTGGATAAAATAACAGTTTCACCTCTCATCTATGATAACGAAAACATTTTGTTTTCACAAATGAACGCAAATTCATTGTTACAGTCACGATCCCACCATGTTGCTTTAGTCTTTGATTTAATGATGTATCTCATACAGTCTGCCCCTGGTATACTGTCAGATCCATCATCGGGTTGATCTATGTCCCAGTTACTGTATGTAACATTTTCCCCATTTTTTATCCAACGGAAGATTCCTTCCTGTGATGCATCCGTCCCACCTATCCACCATAACACCATTCCAGTTTTTTCTGTAAAGTGAATAAACTCATCATAGATACCAGACTTACCGGTTTGTACGCATGACGCGTATTTTGTTTACAAAAGACTGATAAGTGAAGCTCGAATAAAGAAAAAGTCAAAAATGCGAAATAAAGTACAAAGTTAAAGAGCATTGCGGACTTTATAAATGCGATCAATGTAGGAAAACTATTAGAGAGTAAGTATGCAATTTGACGACCATTGTGTATCCAAAGATCCAAATTTGATTTGATCAAGATTTGTTTTCTAATAGAGGTAGGTCAATTTAAAACGTATCCAAAGTATATATACGTTGACGTATACGCATCTGGGGAATATGCTCAAATAATTACCCTGATCGAGAGTATTACTCAATGTACCATGTTTAAGGAAAAATGGGATCAATCTTTGTGGCACTGATTAATTTGCATCTGTTTATTTCTGAATGCCTCACTTCAACTTAATATATAACTTCTTTATATTTAGCATTGGAACAACAAAAGGAAACATAATCCTTTATATTCATCATCACTTGTTGGCTGATATGGCCGTTTTTACACCACCAATTTTACTCTGAGTACAGACAAACCTGTTACCTGGAAAAGTTTTAAGGAATGGCAGGAACTAGATAATTAAATTTCAAATGCATTTTATGTTTCAGAAAATTATAAACTTTTCTGGATTTTGCTATTTATTTTTTTCATTCCTGCAGAAGTTGCCAAAATAAACTAAGTTGGGAAACAGGCTTGAAATACTCCCCTCAAATAATAAATGGTGTGAGTAGTATTGACTTAAATGGGCAATAGATGGACAATATACATCTGCAAATAATAGATGATTCAAACTGTTTAACTGAGTGGGCCGTATCAAATGAAACTCTTGTGTTTGTTTATTTTGCTATCTTCTGCAGACTTGAAAAAACACACATCAAAATCCAGGTAAGTTTTTAATTTTCTGAAACATAGACTACGTATACCTTTTTATATCTAGGTCCTGCCATGCCTTTAAACTTTCCTAGATGCATAAGTTTGTCTGTACTTATAGTAGATCAAGTTTGTGGTGTAAACATGACCTTATTTTTCAATTCTTTTTGACGAACCTTAAGTCTATGTTGCATATCAAAGATCTTTATTTCATGGGGACCTACAACAATTAAACACAGTTTTTTCTAGATTGGCGTTGATATTGTTTTACGAAAAGATGGGATCTACGAATGAAGGGTAGTACGGCATATGACATTGATCCCCATTATTCTTTAATAAGAATACACCGAGTAATATATTCGATTTGGATAATAATTTTAGCATATTTCCCTAGAAGCGTTTACGTCAACGTATCGGATACTGGCGCAAATACAAAATTTCAATCCTGGTATCTATGATAAGTTTATTTATATACTTTGGATACGTTTAAAAATTGACTGAACTCTATTTCAATTAAACATTGTTTTTTGTGTAGACATCCGATTTCGACGTTATCGCTCATTGGAAGTGCTTATTTAATCGCCGTCAGCTGAACTTCGTAGCGGTTATCGGTAAAAATAATTGAAACTATCAGTCGCGTTCATTCGAGATATAGTTTTTCACATTCCATTCAAAAATTGCAACAAGAAAAACCATTACTGGCCTACCTTTTAAGTGATCGCACTGTAATAATCCTGACCTTCACATTTCCCAGAATGTTTTCCATTGTAATTCCGCCATCTTTGTTTCTATGAGGATCCTTTATTTACATTAACATTCGTCACTCTCCGGTAATATTCGTGTCATTGATGTGATAAACTTTTCCGCGCTTTTGCAAGTAAACAATAACACATGTAGTGTAATTGACAAGATAACTTTAAAGTGACCCGGATATCAACAGAATGATGTTTTACACGAAGAAACAATGAAATAATGTAAGGTAAGTAAAATTATGATTTTCTGCAGGTTAATGGAAAAAAAAAAAAACACACAGCAATGAATATCATCACGAGTATTTAACATGCAAACAATACAATGTTTGACCTAAACAGGTTGGGAACAACCCCCCAAATGAGGGATATCCCTTAAATGAGGGACTGTCCTTCAGGCAAGGGGTCATTTTACTGTTGTAGAAAAGAAAAAGAAAAACTTAGATTTTTTAACTTAAAAGGGGGAACATTCATTATATTTGGAACAACTTTCCACAGAGGGGTCCCATTATTTTCAATAATAAAGAAGATATAAGTCCAGGAATATTACAAAATTCTTGGACATGTTTTTACCATATAATACCAGATAGATGTATAGTTCTTTGGGAAATGTTTCTTCAAATAATATAAATGTGTGCTCATTTGTACTAAAAAGTGGTTTTTACAAAAATATATTTTTATCACTTAAAATGTACCCCTCATAAAAGGGATAGTCATTACATTGAGGGGTTACCCCTCATTTGAGGGGTTGTTCCCAACCTGCTAAACTATTCAAGTTTAAAACTTTTATTTAATTTTATTGTGTTTTTGTGTGTTTTTGGAGGGTGGGATGCGGCTCAAAAGACCCATTCCGTTGATAATTGTGTGTAAAATCTTGAAAAATGTTTATCTTAAAACAAATCTTGCATCTATTTAAGCCGTTACTAAACAAACTCTATCACAACTTGACGCAAGCTTTTGGGGTGTGTTAAAACTTATCCTTTTAAGGATCTTTATTATAATTATAATCTTTTTGGCAAGTCTTGGCATTTTGCCACTAGCCCTATGCCAGAGTCCAATTAAAATTGATTCTGGCTAGTTAAAAATTTAGTGAAATTTGCTATATTTTCCGTTCATGCAGAAGGTACCAAACTAAATTTGGGAGAGATGCTAAAAAGAAGCTCCATCTCATGATTGTAAGAGTAGTGATCTGTTGATTGTTTTGATTGACATGTAAAATAGAGGGAAAAAAGGAATTTGTACAATAATGATGAGGCCATTGAAAATTAAATGTAGGTTTCACCAAAAACACAAAGCTTTTATAAATGGGTTGACAGGCAGGAAAAACTGTATCAAACATAATATTCATATTCATTTCAGTATTAACTTTTTTGTATGTAGCCCAGGCCTTGTGGTCATAAAAATTTCAAGCACGATTATAGTACGTACTCAAACTCAGAAATCAACCAATCGAAATACTGTATTTGGGGATTTAAAGCACAAATTTTGTGCTCTTTGAGTACTAAGTAAAAGTTTATGACAGAGAGCTCATAATATCTCTTCAGTCCGATCAGTGATTCTCTAGGTCAAAATATTAAAAAATCCTAAACCTAATACAAATGTTAAAGAGAGGAACAACATTAAACCTGATACTCAATACATGTATACATGAATATTATAAGGTGTACAGTACATGTCTGTCGGATTAGGTTCATCTTACCTTGCATATCATTTACAAAGGTGTGGATGGGGGTTTACAGAATAGAAAATAATGGGCAAAAAATGTAAAGAATAGAGAACAATGAACATAAAAACTAAGAATAGATAATAATGAGGTGCTTAAATATTAAGAATAGAGCATAATGGGCAAAAAGTAAATAAAAAAGAGAAAATCGCCTTAATATTTAAAAAATACATGTGCAGAAATAAAGGACCCCCCATCGAGATCCTCATTTTATAAGGATCATTGTTAATTTTTTATAATTCTTGTTTTATTATTGTAGATTCATTGTTTATATTGCAATAGCTAGGATAGCAAATGCATGGATTTAATTGATTAAGAGATAATATTTAAATGTTCCACTAAGTTGATGTTTTCTATAGACTTATATGCAAACTTCCACAAAAACAAGAAATGAAAAATCAAAGTCAATACACTTCATCTATCCACGAGGTTGACAAACATCAATTGGTAACATGAAAAATAAATGAATCCACTGGTGTTACCTCTTTCTTTTAGACTTCCAGCATATATTCATTTTGTGGCCACATACATGTACGGAAAACTGGGCTTACACAAATGTATCTTTTTTTTTTGTCTGTACCCCTATTATAAATCCATATGCAATATGGGTTTGCTCATTGTCGAAGGCTGTTATGTGAACCAATAATTCTTACATCTATGTCATTTGGTCTCTGAAGGATATTTGTTGCATTTGCATGATTTTTATATGATACGGTTAAAGAGCTCATCAGAGCTTATGTTTTCTCTGTTACTATGTACATATATGCGGACTTACTATAAATAACAACCTAACTTACCATGCTTACTTACATAATAAATAATAAAATTTCTTTCTTTTATGTACTGATTTCTTACTCTTCCAAAAAAACACATGGTCATGATAGCAATACTACATTTTGTTTTCAGACAATAACTAGTGTATAAGTGTTTGGATCTCTATGAAATTGAACCACAAAAGGAAGGTTGGAATTTATTTTGGGGTTATTGTCATAACTATTTAGGAAAAGGGGCCAAACAATAGTTTTCTAATACAATGTATAATTTCTTATGTCTTGACCAATTTCAATTTGGTGTAATTCAAAGTAAGCAATTATTGGGATTATTTAATATACTGTTTCTAAATGTGTATTTAGATTTTGGATTTTGGGGCCCCATTTTTAATTTGGTCCACATTATGGCCCAAAATTAAACTTTGGTAAACTTTATTTGATTTCTTATGAACTTGAAATCTTGAGGTTATTTGTTGTGCTTAATCTTACTATGTATTTAGATTTTGGATTTTGGACCATAAATCAGGACGTTAGTTTTCTCGTTTAAATTGTTTTACATTTGTTATTCTATTGACTGAGACATGTGAGAGGTATGGGTTTAACTAATTGTTGTTAATTTCTGAGTCATCTGTGTCTCGTGGAGAGTTGTCTCATTGGCTATCTTTGCACATCATTTTTAGCACATCTTCTTATATTTTTGTATTAAATGTCCAATTTCAAATTTTGAAGGTTCTTCATAAATACCTCATAAATTCTATGTCAGAAACCTATATGTTTCAATGGCTGTTTTTCAAAGCAGGTTTGATAAAATGATAATAATGATTTTTTAAACAACATTTATGATTTAATAACTAAATATATATGCATGATTATAGTAACAACAATTTGTGATTCAAAACTTAAGCAACACCACAACCACAACCTTTAACATTCAATTAATTACTTTTATATCATTAATATATTAATAATTATAATTTGAAATAAATATCTTCAACTGAAGTCAATTATGTACAACCAGTATAAAATATCACAGATATTTGACTTGTACTTCATGTTCATATCACAGATACCAGTAATGTTCGAATGTTCATATAACAAATAGCAGTAGTAATGTTATAATGTATATATCACAAATAGCAGTAGTAATGTTATAATGTTTATATCACAAATAGCAGTAGTAATGTTATAATGTTTATATCACAGATGTTTGAAGTGAATACATGTATCACAGATGGTGGAAATGTTTCACAGTTTATCAGGTGTTGATTAATTATATATTTAAATCATGTGTTATTGATGTATGCACGATGTGTAAGCAAATCACTTAATGTACGGTCCAGAAATCGTCATCAATGAATCAGTAACAGAAGATTAAACAAAGGTATGTTGAGAAAGTTCTCCAGAGCTGTAAAGAAACCGAGACGGTATCCATATAAGCTGTATCAGTTCTGAAACTGCCATTAAAGCAGATACATGTACATGTACTAAAATTAAATTCATTTAGAAATATTTGCCAAGAGTAGTAACCACACTGTTTACCTGTGTTATTGATTGAAAATAATGTTTCACACATAAAAGGAATTGAATCTTAATTAAATCAACAGGAACACCCAAATTTTACACCTTGGGTGTATAAATAGTTGAGAAGCTCAGCCAAAAGTGACCTAAAGAAATCCCTAATAAAATGCTCCGCAGGGCGCAGCTTGATACGACCGCAGAGGTCGAAACCTGAACAGTTGGGGCAAGTATGGACACAACATTCAAGCTTGATACAGCTCTGAATTTGGATTGTGATTAAATATTTGACACAGCATAGGTTTCTGACACAGAATGAATGTAGTCTAAGAACTTAATTTTTTTTAATTTACCTATTATGGTCCAATATCCAAAATCTAAATACATGGTTAGATTCAGCATATCAAAGAACCCCAAGAGTTCAATTTTGATGAAATCAAACAAAGTTTGATTTTGGACCCTTTAACCTCAATGTGGACAAAGTTGATAACAAAGCCCAAAAATCAAAAATCTAAATACATGGTTAGATTCAGCATATCAAAGGACCCCATATATTCAATTTTTGTTGAAATCAAACAAAGTCTAATTTTGGACCCTGATTTGGACCAACTTGAAAACTGGGCCCATAATCAAAAATCTAAATACATGTTTAGATTCAGCATATCAAAGAACCCTAAGAATTCAATTTTTGTTAAAATCAAACTAAGTTTAATTTTGGACCCTTTGCACCTTAATGTAGACAAATTTGAAAACAGGACCAAAAATTAAGAATCTAAATACATGGTTAGATTCAGCATATCAAAGAACCCCATATATTCAATTTTTGTTGAAATCAAACAAAGTTTAATTTTGGACCCCGATTTGGACCAACTTGAAAACTGGGCCCATAATCAAAAATCTAAATACATGTTTAGATTCAGCATATCAAAGAACCCGAAGAATTCAATTTTTGTTAAAATCAAACTAAGTTTAATTTTGGACCCTTTGGACCTTAATGTAGACCAATTTGAAAACAGGACCAAAATTAAGAATCTAAATACACGGTTAGATTCAGCATATCAAAGAACCCCATATATTCAATTTTTGTTGAAATCAAACAAAGTTTAATTTTGGACCCTGATTTGGACCAACTTGAAAACTGGGCCCATAATCAAAAATCTAAATACATGTTTAGATTCAGCATATCAAAGAACCCTAAGATATCAATTTTGTTAAAATCAAACTAAGTTTAATTTTGGACCCTTTGGACCTTAATGTAGACCAATTTGAAAACGGGACCAAAAATTAAGAATCTAAATACACGGTTAGATTCAGCATATCAAAGAACCCCATATATTCAATTTTTGTTGAAATCAAACAAAGTTTAATTTTGGACCCCGATTTGGACCAACTTGAAAACTGGGCCCATAATCAAAAATCTAAATACATGTTTAGATTCAGCATATCAAAGAACCCTAAGAATTCAATTTTTGTTAAAATCAAACTAAGTTTAATTTTGGACCCTTTGGACCTTAATGTAGACCAATTTGAAAACGGGACCAAAAATTAAGAATCTAAATACACAGTTAGATTCGGCATATCAAAGAACCCCAATAATTCAATTTTTGATGAAATCAAACAAAGTTTAATTTTGGACCCTTTGGACCTCAATGTGGACCAATTTAAAAAGGGGCCCAAAATCCAAAAACTTAATACACGGTTAGATTCAGCATATTAAAGAACCCCAAGAATTCAAGAATAAAACCTCATTGAAATTGGTCAAGAAATAAGCAATTTATACAAAGTATCTTCTTTTGCACAATACTGTGCAATTGAATATTTCTTGCAATTGCGCAATACTGTGCAACTGAATATTTCTTGCTATTGTGCAATACTGTACAATTGACAATATCTTGCTATTGTGCAATACTGTGCTATTGGATATTTCTTGCTATTGCGCAATACTGTGCAATTGAAGATTTCTTGCTATTGCGCAATACTGTGCAATTGAAAATTTCTTGCTATTGCACAATACTTATTATATAATAATTTACACATCCTGTTTGGTGTGTATCTCCTGCCATATCATTATTATTTGCTTTTAAATATAAATCAGAAATAACCAACTTAAAATGGAAAATTTTAAAGAAAAAAAGGAAAAAAAATCCCCCATTTTTGAACCCCTTATGATTCATCACCCCAAACTCAATCCCAGCCTTCCCTTTGAGGTATGGTACCTTGCAGTACAATTTCAGAGAGATCCATACACTTGAACACAAGTTATTGTCTGAAACTAGAAAATGCTTATTTTGGCCCCTTTTGGCCCCTAATTCCTAAACGTTTAGGCAATTACCTCCAAACTCAATTCCAGCTTTCCCTTTGTGATATGGAACCTTGCAGTACAATTTCAGAAAGATCCATACACTTACACACAAGTTATTGTCCTGAAACTAGAAAAATGCTTGTTTTTGCCCTTTTTGGCCCCTAATTCCTCAAATTTTGAGGCAATTACCCCAAAATCAATCCCAGCATTCCCTTTGTGATATGGAACCTTGTGGTACAATGTCAGAGATCCATACACTTACACACAAGTCATTGTCTGGAAGTTACAAAATGCTTATTTTGGCCCCTTTTGGCCCCTAATTCCTTAACTGTTGGTACCATAACCCCAAAATCAATCCCAACCTTCCTTTGTGGTATTGAACCTTATGGTAAAATTTCCTAGAGATCCATTCATTTAAACTAAAGTTAGAGTGCGAAAACCAATGTGTCTTCGGACGACGACGACGACGCCGGACGACGACGACGACGACGACGACGACGACGACGCCAACGTCATACCAATATACGACCACAAAAATTTTTGCGGTCGTATAAAACGGTTTTAGCATTACAGAAAAAATATATGATAAAGAAGGAAATAGGGATTATATATATACATGTTAAATTGTTGTTTTTTTTTTTTACTTACTTGTACAGTAAATTTATTTTGGAGATAAAATTATTTCCGTAAGACCATTGAGACAGTAAGATTATTATTTCACTTGTATAAAGAAACAAGTCATATTTTCTTTCCTTAAATGTAATGCTTTATGTTTTGACCACCCAAAATAAATTTGAGATTATAAGGGTTTGCAAAAAAAACTTTCATATCAATATTTTGGAAAAGAATTAGTCGAGAACCATGAATAAAAATTAAATCTGACATATTACATCTTCAAGTAAATAAGCATGACTTGTGTAAGTATTACCCCTGACCGAAATTAAAATGTTTTATTGCATATATGAGGAAAAATACTTTTAATTAACTGACTTTAGGGTATGTACATGTAACTATTCTAATGGCATTAAAGAAAGACATCACTGTTCCATATCTTCAATTGGCGAAATCAGTGGTTCACTGAGGTTCCGGTGGTTAAGAATGGAGAAGCACCGAAGACAGACATTCCTCGCAAGAACAGGTTTTGTGCAACACCTGTTGTGTACCCACTGATCACAAGTATCACACTGAAACCAGGATATATACTTGTCCTTTTGAATAGATTTGGGTGGTTCAGTGCTACCACAGGTATTACACAAAATCTCATCAGCATCATTGATAGTATCAGGGACACTGTTCTCAAAGTCAACGTCATTTTCATTATTCCCGTCCTCCCCTCCTCCCCCCTTCCGAAAACATGTAAGGAATATTCTTCTGACTGTAATCACTGTCATCGTCTGTCATGTCAATCACCACTTGATTGACGTCTTCATTCCTTATGCCATCAAGTTTCCTGAGCTTTTCTTCAAACTCCCTTACCACGCGAGTCTCAAATTTAGCCCAGCGCTGCGCCTCGATATGGGACTTGGCCTCCAAAAAAAGATGAGTAATACCTTTTTTATTGTAACTAGAATTATGTCTAGCTATATAGCCTTTTAAGTAAGACCAAGCCATTTCGATGGGATTGAGCTCACAATGATAAGGAAGTATGCGTAAAATATGATGGCCATTAGCTGATGCAAGGTCATCTATTATATACCTAGGTTGAGGCTTTTTTTGCTTCACCAAATTAAGCAGCTCGGTCTTTTGCATTTTCGTATCATACTGAACATTGCTTTTCTCCAGCCATGCCGAGATCTCTTGCTGTTAGTGTTAGGTACCTTTGAGTCGGGATCTAAGTTACTGTGATACGGAGCATTGTCCTTTACAATTACAGACCGAGGAGGCAGTTTAGGGAGAAGTGTATCTCTGAACTACTCTGGGGATTAGGCCTTGATGAGAGGAGCCAACATCAAGGATTATTAATCTAGTACTCTTACCAGAAGGGACTTTGCGATGGGTACCTTTACAGTGTGGCTCAAAGACAGACATGGACGTGCTTGGAACATCCAGCCAGTCACCTTTTACCACATGAAGTCTCATCCAGATATACAATATGATGCCCTTGCTTCCTAAACTTATGTATCTTACGAAGATATGTCATTCTCATGAGAACGATATCCTAACTCTCCGACACAAATCTTCTGCTTGACGCATTCTTGTAGAACCTGAAAAAAGTTCATATATATTTATAGACAATACATCATAAGAAAAGATAATGCCGTAATTAATGTATTGTTTTTATTTTCAGGCTGTTAGGATCACCCATATAGATATTCCAGCTAAACAATACCTTGTATATGTTAATAACCCTCTATGGGTCCGTTGGGGTCTGTAGCATGACTAAATAACTTATAGAGTAAGTTTTTAAACCTGTTAAAATCCATACAATTTATAATGGTTATGAAAATTTAGTGAAATATAAATATTTAAATCATTTACATATTACATTATGGAACTTTTTGACAGACAATAACTCATCTGAAAATGAAAGTTAATGAATATCAAAAAGTAAATCCAAAGTTATATTTGTATTTGAAGGACAGTTGTAATTTAATGTGTTGCACAGTGAAGGTCAAAGTATCCAACGATAATACATGTGACATGATATTATATGAAAAAAATGAGAATACCTAAATTGTCAATTCGCGGAAAAAATAACAAATAAGATTTTATGAGATTTCACTGTCCTTATTATCACAAGGCAAAGATAATGTTATCGTTTTAAAACATATTTAAAATTAACTGAAAAACATTCATATTTTGTTTAACAAATTTTATACTAAGTAGAGCTATAAATTTGCTATTCATCTCAAGATTATAGATTCATTTGTTCATTGATTAAGACAGTTTTTGCCATAGAGTTGTATACGTCACTTTTTCAATCAGTTTAAACACAGACAAACAATGCATACAATATACGATTGGATTAATTAAATTGTTTGTTTCAAATCGTTCATTGGCAAAATATTTCAGGACAAAACTAATAAACTATTAACGTAGGTAAGACATGTTGTTGAAAGTTGGACAATTTGGATTACAAAATAGAAGTAGAAAGTGAGGGTTTGTTTGATATGGAAACTTGTCATGCAATATCACCTCTGATACAGTCAGAGAAATGTTGCAAGCGTTCTGTAGCGCGTGTTAGCCTTGCATTTTATTTGCACGGTGCCTACGTTTTCACGTCACCATTCCAACTGGAAGTGATTTAGTGTTTAAATATCATGCACAATCAAACGACCATTCCTATCTATCACAGACTTTACTGCAAGTCGTGAACAGTTCAGAATTGACTAAATGGTACCAGATCCAAAGGTTTTACTAACTTCTAAAGTAGATTCTAACAATACGTCTTCTTATCTTAACCAAATAATGGAAAATTATGGGTGCATTTCAAATAGTGAGATCGATTTCTTTACCTCAAAATTGAAACTTTAATTTGACCAATCAACTGCAATTATGTTTAAATGATATTTTCCTCATGTGCTAGATCGGCTGATAGTCTGTTCACTTCAATAGCATACAAAGTTGAAGATTGACATGTATTCATATATTATATAATACAAACATATATGAATTTTATGAGGACCTTCGTTCAGAAAATCTATATAAGAGGGGAAGTATTCACCTGTTGAAGTAAGTAAGGTCTATTACTAGGATACATTGATGTGTTGCTGGTATTTCGAGATATCCCGTGATCATGTGATATGAAATAACGAAAGTACCTTAATAACTAATTCGCGGAAAAAACTCATTATCATACTTGATGAAAAACAATGTCCTATTGATAATACAATTTTGACCTTTCAAAGTTTACACGTATCTTTGAAAATGGACATTAATTACAGGTAACGTTTATTTTTTGTAAAACAGATTTTTATAGCAATTATTTTCAAGTCCTGTGGTATGTAAACAATCAATTTGTCTTCTGTTCAAATAGATTAATACGAAAGGCTTCCTTCATCCTAATGCTCCATTTGTTATTCCTTTTACATAATCTTTTTATGTTGACAGTGTTTCCTTTCAACCTAGAAAGCTTACAATATTTGTCGAATAAAAAATGTATCCATTGGAAGATGTATTTGGTTATTATATATTTATTCAATTATATAGATGAAAGACAAATGATATTCCATTTACCTTCATATTTTAGAAATTTCTACACGCCTCGGTTTGAAAAAACCTGCTCTGACTGTTCGATGTCTATACTATTATGTTATAATAAGTGCTTAGAAAATCAATCTTACAATGTTAGAGTAGATCTGATTCTTTACATCCTCTCTGAGCGGGGCTTGAACCTGTACTTTTCACTTCTCACTTCAATGACAACACTGCCTAGAATTGCGCAGACGCCTTATCCCCACCTTTGAAAATCAGCTTTCGTATCTGTAGGTGTTACTTTCTCGTAGGTATTAAACAATGACATCTTATCACAATACACGAATTAGTTTTAAATGTACAGGATTATCATCTACTCATCTCTGAGATATAATTACAGGACGCTAGGATATATATTTATATATAAAGAATGTGTGTTTTGTCTGTGTTATTACAAAAACATTCAAACGATACTCAAGAGACAATCGTAGATCATTAGTCGAAAAAAACACCACCAAACAACACTTTGACGGACATGCAGATATTAGTCTATTAGTGCCAACGAGTCTTGTTCGTTGAAAGCAAAACTATATTATAAGTCGGATTCTGTAATGGCATGAACCACAAGACGGACCCTATTATTCCTTTTCACAAAGAGTCTCCTGTTTCTAATGTTTCAGGATAAAGCTTTGAAATATATCTTAAGCGTCGTTTCAGAGATGTAGTTTGGTCTTTTACAACAGTTGCATTTGACATTTGAAATAATTACAGACAATTATAAAATGACTACAGTTTTTGATGACGTCAAAGCTAGTCGCACTGAAAGATATTTCTAATGAAGGACCATATACAAAAAATTACGTAAGGCACCAGTGCTCCTTCTAAGATTTGCAAATATATGGACGCGTTTTTTTTAAAATGGACACTTAAGCACATCCACACATAAAAAGGGAAATTTACCATACATTTACACAATACTTGGTATTTATACTATAAACTATAATCCTGCACAAACATTCTTAATCATTCAACTATTTGTAATAATTTGTATTTGTGATGAACAGCAATAGTATAGAAAGAAAAAGATTGCGGCATACAATACCCTAAGATATTTCCCATAATACAAGTTTTCATTTCCTTAACTCAATAGGCTGACAGTTAGTGTTTACTCCAATCTATCTTAAACGGGATATAATGAAGTCGTTAGGCTCATCCAGCCGAAAAGACCTATTGTGTTTTCGTCCGTCTGTCCGTCACTCGTCGTAAAACAATCGTCTTCTCTGAAACTACACGACCAAAATGAAACCACATTTTAGCTAAAAGTTCCTTGGGTATCTAGTTAAAAAAAATCTGGTGATTTGATCCGTCAACAAACATGGCCGCAGTTGCTAAATCTAGGAACAAATATAGTTTTGGCTTCTACCTAAAAAGCTAAGCATTGAGAGTAAAGCTGATAGAATAGAAATGATCAGCTGGTCAATGTCTATATACTGTAGAATTTTCGTACAACCCATTTTGAAGTTATTGCCCCTGAAATTTATTGTTTTTCTTCAAATATCATATATTTGGTTATTATCCTAAAAAACGGTAGCAAACAGAAAAAATTTTAAATCGTATAAATGTTCAGAAAAATGAGAGTACAAATAGTACAATTAATCGCCGAATTACCCTTATAGGAGTTATTGCCCATGAATGACATATTTTTGTTCCAATTTTTACCATTTTTTCAGAACCAATAATAGATCGAGAAAAATTGTAAAAACAATAGTCTTTAGCAAATTCAGATCTATAAATAAGTCAACTTGGCCGAAATTGGTACTTGACCATTTATAGAAGTTATTGCTTTTAAATGACGATGTTTATCCATTTTTGGCATCTTTTTAAAAACTATAAGAGTCAGAGAGAAACTTTAAAAAGCAAAAAGATCTGCAAAAAAAGATCTACAAGTAATTCATGTTCACCAAGACGTCACACTTGTTATAGAATTGTACTTCTGTTTTATCTCAAAATCTTTAATAGATAGGTATAAACTGTCTGAAGTTAAAAAAATAACATTAATACAAAACCTCAAAACATGCTTATCAAAAAAAAAATAAATATCAAAATAGCTAATTTCTACCAGGTGAGCGATACAGGCTATATCATCACGTTTTTCTATTTGACGTCATTAAAAACACGAGTCTTGGCATTCTTAGTTAAATATTAGTATATTAAAGATCAAGTCATGAATGTTGTTAAATGAAAAAATGGAACTAAATGAAATTGTTATATAATTAAACCCCAACATAAAAGGCATATCCTATGTAATATTATTCTTATTAATAATTTATAATTATGTAAAAAAAAAAAAAAAACAATTACACAGATTGTAATCTTTCGTTTAAAATGATAATGTTAATCGTTGCCTTTCAAGGTTGAACTAATCTTCTGATGCTTAATTGTTATAAAATTAAAGGGGCAGTTCGTGATATGAGTGAAATATACTCATTTTGATTTCCTGTGTAAATAATGCTATGTACATGACATTTTGACCAACAGCGGGGTCTCGTCCTTGATTGAATCAATTTATTTTAAACTGCAAAATTGTGTAAATATTTACCTTTTTGATATTCACTTACGTGACATGGTGTAATCTTATTAGCCTGACATTTCAATCAAAATGTTGTAAAAAAAGAAAGTTTTTTTCAATCGCTGAAGCAGGCGCAGTTTAGGTTAATACAAATCATAATAAAAATTAGAGCTAAATTTCAATTTGAATGTAGGTTAAGCAATCAATCTCACAATTTGATAAGTGCATCATGCCAGCAGCATCTGCATATGCCGTATATATCTTCAAATTGATACAAAATTCCATAGCTTGTGATTCATATAATGATTTCCTGAAAAAGTGTTGCTGCTTACAAGGATATTATTGAACCAAGGATTCCAAGTGGTAATGTTATCCATTCGAAAGTTTTACGGACGCCATCACGGGTTGGTTGACCGTTGTGGAATACGTGTCACATATGCCAATAGATATGTTCCTATTGTCGCAACTAAATTCCTTTCCTCTTTTCCATTTCATTGCATTTCATCTCTGTCACAGTGGGGCAGGTTTTTCAACTATGTAAATTTTATTGTACTTCTAAATCAGCGAATTCTTTTGGTCGTCTAAAGAAGATAAAAACGAAAAATCGACAATTTTGCAATAGCTTGATAGGTACAAAAGACCGCTTGATAGAAATGCTATAACAATCAAAGAATTATATCATTGAACAGCATTTGGACATCAAGCCTCACCACATTATTAAAGTGTTGTTTTCAATTTTTGAACTTTGATAAAGTTTCAATATCAACAAAGCCATTTTAGATAAAAAAAAAAAAAAAAAAAAAAAAACAATTTATAGTGATACCAATGTTGACTTATAATTTAATTGTTTCATTTACATGTACTGTTTTAATAAAATATAATGGTAATGGAAATTATGAAAATTAAATAAATGATAACGTTAATCATGTCGTGAAAAAGGGAGTAATACCAAATAAATGTGACAATCAAATACCATAAGTCGATTAAAGACAGAATATACACGTGGATAAAGAAAAGTAACAAAAAAAAAAAAAAAAAACAACAACAATTAAGAGTCAATCAATGCATGGTACAATAACACTGTATTGAAACTACAAAATAAAGATAACTCTAGTTCTAGAATATATAAATTAACATCGTCTCTTTTCATAACTCAAACCACTTTCTAAATCAAACTCAAACATTACATGTATTTTAATGATATGCACTAATTGGTATTCATTTGGTCTCAGTCGTTCTATTCTTTTCATAGCTGTTATGTTATTTCTTGATATTTCAACATCAGAAATGACGAAAAAAGATTTTTCGATCAACTTCAAAAAAATGGAACTGCTTGTAAAGAAGGAACATGTAGAGAGACCGACTTAATTTGGGAATGCTTTCTGACTGTAGACCATAAACTTAGTATGATTTACAAAGGACCCAATTCACCACAGGCAATACTGTTAAAGCCATTAAATGGAAGGGCTGTTAACTATCATACTGGGCAGACATACGAACAACAAATAGAAGACACATTTGTTTTAGTTGATGGAAATCACTAGAAAATCGTTATATTATTAAATGGTCGATTTCCTGAACATGCCATCAATGCGTATGAATATCAAGATATAATTGTACACGTTCGTAACTTGTTGCATACGGATGCTGTCCCCATTCACTGGCATGGTATGCAACAGAAAAATACACCTTGGTCAGATGGGGTAGCCTTTGTTTCGCAATGTCCAATACTCCCAGGGCAAAATTTCACCTACAGGTTCAAAGGAAAACCGTTTGGAACCAGTTTTTACCATGCCCATATTGGTGATCAAAGGACAATGGGTCTGTATGGACCGCTAATTATTCTCCCGATGCGCGGTCAAAATATTTCTCAGCCCCAAGAAGGAAACAATGTATTTGTTGTAGCTATACAAGACTGGAATCATAACGATGATGCCGATGTTCTGTACCAGAAAATGTTAGTAGGTGTTTACGATATGAACACATGACGTCTATATAACACTACATCAGACTTATCTGGTGCTATGTACAGTAGATTCCAATTCCATTCCGGTCTTATCAATGGTCGTGGGCGTTTTTATCTTACAAACAACCAAACCAATGGCTCTCCACTTACAAAATTTGTAGTTCAAAGTAATCAGACTTATAGATTCCGAGTAATTAGCGCAGGTACGTTATATCCATTTCAAGTTTTTGTACAGCAACACCAACCAATATACAAAGTAGCATCAAATGGTTTTGAAATAGCAAAGGAACCAGTTGAATCCTTCATTATTCATCCTGGTGAAAGGATCGATTTTTTATTGGTTGCTCACCAAACTCCAGGAACGTACTTACTAGTTGCCGAAACATTAGTTGAAGCCAAACGAAGAAATCAATATCATGTTGCCGAAGCAATTATCTTTTATAACACTTCGCAAAACAAAATCAATCTAAACCCAGCAAAGGCCAAAGAGGAAGTTTGTTTAACAACGTGCAAAGTTTTTAATTGTCCGTTTGAGTATTGTCCTGCAACTGAAAATCGAAGATGTCTCTCATTGAATGATGTCAGATCAGCATACCCTAATTCCCACACCGAGGATGTAGAAGGCAATGCAATTGAACACTTTTTAAATTTTGCATTCCCTGGCGATAAAGGATACACACCAGGTTCAGTGAATGGTCACCAGTTTCGACCACCATCAGTTGGTGCAATCGAACACCTCGATTCAGTAGACTTCAACTGTGAAGCTTGTAATGCAACCACTATTTGCCAATGCACGTATGCTGTAACATTAGATAGTCCAAATAAGGACGAGATATACCAGTTTGTGTTGAGTAATATTGGAAATGGTTCTGGTTGGTCTCATCCGATACATTTACATGGACACTCGTTTTATGGCATTTGGTAAATACGATAAAAATACAGGCAGGCTAGTTCAAAATGGAGGTCAGGACAATCAAGATTTAATTTGTAATGACCCAAAAAGATTTTGTTCTTATGCACAATGGAGAAATGACCGAGTGTCTTATCACTGCAAATGTGATAAATTGCCATTACATCACTTATAGTCAATTATTCAAAATACAAAGTTGCTTTTAGCACAACATGTCGGAGTGTTTGGTTTTTCAATGCTCTGCAACTTCGAGTTTAATTTGGCCTTCAAACAAACTGTTGCAATTCGAGCGCCACTGGGGAAGCATATTTAAACGAAACTTGCGTCCGATGGTACAACATATAGGCCTGGTATCTTTGGCGGTGTAATTCACCATTGTGATTATTAGCACTTACTTCATTAACATGATTAAAGTGATGTCAGAAGGGAAATTAAAAATTTACGCGTCACTCAACAAATCATTATGTAAATTAAAAAATAATATATATTGTGAAAACTTATTGGGCAACAGTTGTGCTTTATACTGTTTCCTGTTCGACTTTTTCCCAGTTTGCCAATCTTTCATAATTAATCGTCATTATGTGGCTGTCTTAAACATGAGAAGGCTATATTTTCACTGAAACTGCAATATTTTATCAAAGAATATAAATGAAATTGAGAATGGAAACTGGGAATGAGTCAAAGAGACAACAACTCGACCAAAGAGCAAACAACAGCCCAAGGCCACCAATGGGTCATGTGATTCTGTAAATCTAAGATAGTTTAAAAGTTTGTTTTATTTTTGTTGTACAATGAGACAAAATCGTTCTTTTCTTCTTAAATACAAACTGTTAAACAATTAGCATTGATAAAATGACTTAATATTTGGTAGTTTTTTAATCTCTGGTATGGGTTAATGTACATGTACATGGCAAGCATGACAAACAAATATAATTTACCATTGCAAGTAGACATGGACTCTATAATCTTTTTTTTTGGCAGATGCATAAGATAAATCTACATCGTATTATTGGTGGATAATTGGAATCATAATTTATTCAATAGTTATAACGATTACAACAATTACTTTGGCTATTTACTTGTGGGTTCACTGCAAAAAGCATTAAGTATTACCAGTTATCTAATATGGACTACAGTCTAAAAAAAATATGAAATTTACACTGATATTTTCATTTAAAAGTTAAAAACAGTTTTCAATACCAATCACAAGAAGCTTTTAATTAAAATTTGATTATTTGTATAACTTTTTAAAGTAATATATCTGAGATTTGAAAAATATAAGTATCACGACAACATTCGCAATGTGTTTGTTCTAAAAGGAATATGTTTGAAACCTTTACAAATCGTTCCATATGTGTCGAGGGGACGTAAACGTCATTTTTTCTTATCATACTTATAAAACAAAAATTGCGAAATGAGCACGATATATAACGAAAACAACGCCTAGTTCTAGGTTTTGAATAAATCATAATTGTCAAAATTCGTTTGTGATGTATGTTAATGTAAAAACGTTCCTCATTTTAAGGACATGTGTGGATGTACATGTGCAATGTCTTGCTCGTACGATAATGATATAACAGATACGGTTACGTATTGTATCATTGTTATAGTTATGCTCTCTCTCTCTCTCTCTCTCTCTCTCTCTCTCTCTCTCTCTCTCTCTCTCTCGAGAGAGAGAGAGAGAGAGAGAGAGAGAGATTACAGCATTCATAGTATTCTATTAAATAATGTACTTAAATATTTATGTCTGTCTGTCTGCCTGTACTTTTGATTATATTTCTTTTTATTTTAGAGGAGATTATCAGCCAATGTAAGGGGACGATGGGCATACATGCAGAATTTTCAAAACCTTATAAAGTAAGGAAATAATAAAAAAGATGTAACGCATTTGTTAATTGAAATGATTTAATAATAATCATTATTATGCCAATAAATGATCAACAGAAGCACGTTTTAATCCACGTAGCTCAATTATGATAGCAGCAAGTCTATCCGTTTGCGTGTTGAAGTACTTTGGCAATTATATGGGGAATGCCATTTGATGTCTTTAGTTTTCTATGTTGTGTTTTGTGTACTGATGTTTGTCGTTTCGTCGTTTTTCGTTTTTTGCCATGGCATTGTCAGTTTATTTTCGACTTATGAGTTTGAATATCCCTTTGGTATCAAGGCTTATATATGAAGGTGAAATATTGTTATGAGAAAAAACACTATTCAACAGAATTAAGGATGTATTCTTCTGAGGTTTCAGTCTAATTGAAATCTCGTTTGGGAATTATTTCCAAACATGTGATTCAAGTGGGAAATATCAATAAATATAAAAAATATTATAATCAAACTAAACTGTAAAAAAAAAGTATTGAGTAATAAAATTTTCAGATTTTATAAACAATCTGGTAATTAAGTGTCATCAGCCAAAAAGTTGAGAAAATATGTGAGGTACAAAGAAATGATTTTACCAAACATATGTACATCCCATATCATTTTTTACTTTTCAAAATTCTATGTATTTTTTTCAATCATTTATAACGAAGAAGTTGAAATAACATGCTTTTTGTTCTAAAAACAACACATGAAAAAGGAAAACAATTCCAAATTTACTAAATTGACAGCAAGGTCAATTTGACACGAAAAATCAACAAGATTTAATAAAACTTTCTAATATTTACACCAACCTATATTTTTTTTAGTTAAATTTATTCAGATTTGTCCACTTCATCTTTAGTGAAAGTATGAAAAAGTTAAATTGTAAAATTGTGATTTTTGTTTTCATGATAATAGCTCAAAAATGGGTAAAAATTTATGAAAAATGGGAAAATCATAAAAAATGGGTACTTTCAAACGGCTGTAGCAAAAATAGAAAGTGCACCACCACATGATTTTTCTTCATCAGTTACTTTCTTACAGTCATATAAACCCAAAACTCAGGTCAAGAAAAAAGTTTAATTCTAGAAATTTTTAGCTTCTCAGAGGTGTACATCCTTAATATCGAACGTCAAATAATTTATTGGAACATATCATACAATTTATATATACAGTTTGTTTTTTTAAAGGTGCATAGTACATAAAGAGAAAATTATACCTATATAACATGAAGCTGGGATATTCTGAATATCGTAAAATATATATCGAACTGTGTTTCAAACTAAAAAACTTCGATTTAGCATACTTTATATTACCTGCACTTTTTCTCGGTTTTTATGTCGTTCAAAATGGCCTATGATACAGTGATGGGGAGCTGATTGGCGATTTGATTAGCGTAGAGAAAATTTGGGTATGATTGACAATGCGACAACTATTCAGCAAATACCAAATGATATGGATGTAAGCACCGTACGGCCTGCAACAATGAACAAAAACCCATACTGTGTAGTAGAATATAAACTGATTCTCACTGACAAATATAAAGCAATTCAGACGAAAATCCAACGGTCTGAACTATGTACAGAACTATGAAAAAAATACAATAGACAGCGACCACCGACTACTGAGTTACAGGCACCTGCTTTGGTACCGGCAGTGGGGTTAAACGTATCTACAAGCACTCATCCGTCACCCATTACTGATAGTATGCATTACGAACATATAACTTAAAGTATCGACAGGATGTAGGCCCGTTAGTATTAACTGTCCAGGACTGTATAGTTTGATTTAGTAGTGTTTTAATTTATCAACAACACAATCAATGTTAGTCTTGATAACAACACTATTCAAAGATCTAATAACAGCGTTAGATTGAAAGTTAGTTTATTCAAATGACCGATAAGATTTACAAGAGGGTCCTTAATCGAAATAGCAAGACCAAGCTATTGTGAAAAAAAAAACCAGACTGATAGGACCGAAATTTTAAACATGCGATATCGGAATGAAACCTGTCACATTTTATCTTCTTGTATGAAAAGTTCCCCTTTGAATGATATATAGACAGTTGAGTTTATACGAAAACAGGGGAAATTAGTTTTATTGAATATGAAACATTGATTGATTGATGTTTGCTTATCGTCCAGTTTCAAATATTTCAAGCACGTTCAGGTAGGTCCTGCAATTAAGTCTTCCAACATACCACGTACGAAACCCTTAAATTGCTAAAATGGAAGTATCAAAACTTGACAATGTTGTTCTTCTTGTAAGTTCATACTTTAGATAGTTCAGTGGTAAATATTTCATCCATAACAATATTTCAGGACGTTAATATATATATATATATATATATATAAGTACGTCTGAACCAGTGACAACTCTACAACAGATTTCTCCATCGGATCACCAGCAGTGATGGCGATACATGTCTGTGTACATTTCTGGTTTTCAAAGATCTGTAAATTTGCTTTCGCAAATTTTTTAATCCCGGCGAGGGAAGAACAAAAAATTTCCGAAAGCAAATTTACAGATATAACATTGTTGGGCTGATATATTTATATATATAAATCTTGTATGTAGGTTTTCAAAACTAGTCGACGAAAATGACGAACACGAAATTTTGATAGATTTCAGCTAATGGAAAGTAGGAATATTTTGAATATTAAGATAGACAGAAAATTTGTCTTGCAAACAGGGAAATTACGAACCCTTCACGAAGTAATTTACAAAGGTTCTGTATAGTGAAGACGGTGTGGCATTATCTCTACTCAAGCCATAGAATTGAACTTCTTCGTTTAAACCGAATGTAGCTGCGTATTTATACAACCCGCACAGACAAACAGACAGACGGACGCCTCTCTATAGCAAATGCTTAACTGATTGGTGGGAAAAACCCATGTAACTGTATGTCTTTATCTAATTAACAGTTTTGTTTTGATTCTAAAGAAATATTATCCTCCTGTCATTATTTGATTCGTGTATAAATAATCGTACACGGGTCTTATAAGTGAGAGTATTACAAAAAGAACATTAGTTTATTTTCACAGACGTGTAATAGGAAATACATTTTACTCAGTAAATAGTTACTAGTAGTAAGTGTCGTTCACTGATGTTGAAAATGTTTGTTATTTTGTATCAATTTACATGATTTCATTAGCCGCATCTATGATATTAAATAATATTTTCTTTTTGGAGGATTTTTAACTGTCTTTCTGTTTCTTCGTTCATTAACACGTACAAGTACATATGAGATACTTCACAAAATAAGGGGTTTCATCCCAGCAGGCACACAACATTGATTAAACATTGAATCAATGTTTATTTTCTATGTTGAATCAATGTTGAATTATTATTAGATTTTGCAAATTTGTATCAACGTTGAAAGTCTATGTTGAATCAACGTTGATGTTCAACTTTGAATCAATATAGAATAATGGTTGCTTCAACATTGTTTCAACCAATACATATGTAGCTTTATTTGAATTCAGATTGAATTCAGGGTGAGTACAATATTCAACACAGAATCAAAATTGGTTAGTGGTTGTGTTCAACTGTGTTTCAACCTAAAACTTAAATTTCATTCATCCTGTATTTTCTGTCTTGCAGTCCATAATTTTATACTGTAGCAATATTCAAGCTAGTGTCTTCTCAAGGCACTCAACATGCTAAATGCCATAGCAACATTCTGCCGCAGGAAACTTGATCCAATAACTGCTCCATCAGACCCAAGTATGAAAAATAATCTCAAAAAAAATTGTTTAACTTTAAATTAAGTCATTGTCTGGTTATATTTGACATGGTGTGGGCTTTTGCTCATTGTTGAAGACTGTATGGTGACCCAAAGATATATAAATAATGTTCCTTGGTTGATGGTTGTCTTGTTTACAATAGGTACAACAATTAAGTGGTTGGTTACACAAAACTTTGAATAGATGCCACTGACTGTCAATTACTTGTAAAAGATTACTATTTTCAACAGTAAAACTGAGTGACCACATTCGTGTGATGAGAGCATGGCTTGACCACGATGATGTCAACAACCAATCAAATGAATAACAAATATGTGTGTTAAGGGCTTTCCTACAAACCATAATTTAACCACCAAGATTTTTTTAACATTCAACGATATGCATATAACAACACAAATTACCATCCAAGAGAATTATTGAAAAAATCAGCAAAAAAATAATTTCCAATATTGAATTATCCTAATTTTCGAAAGCACACAATCCTTAAAACACATTTTTTTTGGCCAAATGTCTATTTCAAATGTCTGAGTGGTCAAAATATAAAACAAAGTTTGCTGTTCCTACCCCATGTATTCTAATGTCCAACAACTGATTATAGAGAAATATTCAATACGATAAAATTAAAAACAAATTTATTTATTAATAGTGAAAACTTCAACTTCTTTCTTCTCACACCTTGTCTTTTTGGAGCCCATTTTAGAAAGTTTGTAGTTTTGTCAAACACTTGTTGTTCAGTGATTCCATCTAGGTCTTCATGATGACATCTACAAAATCAAAAGTTATAACATTGTCAAGTTTTATTCTGTTCAACACATTTAACTATAACTTCATAATGATATTATTTTAAAGTATAAATTAAAAAGCATAAGAACCTGTGAAAACTAAATGACAGTTAAATTTCCTTCGAAGTCTCAACTACATTTACTTTTATATAGACCAGAATGTATAATCGGCAAGAAAATCCTAAATACTACATTTTAATTTGAACAAATTGAAGGTTTATTCACTTACGTCTTTTTCTGTATTACTTGTGCTGCTGCATGGATATCTGTCTAATTGACATATACAAGGGTGGTAAAGGGGGGGTTCTTAACAGGGAAACACGTGAAATACAAATTGGGGTAATCGAAGCACGAGAAATAAAATCGTAAATATTAAGGAAAAAAGTACTAGAAGTAATTAATCAGTCGTTCTTGGAGATCACTCATTCATGATAATGGACACGAAGACCCTGCGGTCACCTTTTCGCGTCCGCTAGTTGCATCCGATTCATGATTTTTTTTATTCAAAACTTGATCGCAATTAATATCCTGGGAACACATAATTTAAAACAATCTCCAGACTGACTTTGAATTTAGTCCTGGTTTCCTTTTTTTATCTTGAATGTGGGACAAGCACGAGAAATTAAGAGTACCAACGCGAAACACTGAAAATTAATCAGGGGAAACAAAAATAACGCACATCGAACCAAATACAAGACTACGAGAAATAAAATGTCAAAACACGAAAACACGTGAAATAAAAAGGCCAGATATCGATGCAAATAACTCTTTACCACCCTCATATACAATGTACCCTTCATATTTAATTACCTTGCTTGCCAAAACTCGACTTCAATTTTGACAGTAAAATATTAAAGGTCCAACTTGGTAAGTCATATAGCTTCTGACCTTTCCATCCCAATTTTGTAAACAAGCCCCCCTTTTTATGAGATTTCGTGTTTACAACTGAATTGATCAGGTAAATAACGATTAAAATTTCTTGTTACTTTTGATTCAATCATATGATGATTTCAAATAGTCAATGATAAAAATTCATGAGATGTTGCAAGATATCTTGGGAATGGTAACATGCTAAATATCCCCCCTTTCCTCGTGTAAAATTTCAACTTTTCAGTACAGTTTTCATAACAACATGATATGCTCACATTTCTAAAATACGATACTGTAATCACAACAATTACTATAAATACTTACGATAAAAATGTAAAAGCTGTATACAGGAAAGATATTGATGAAAACTCTGTAGAATCACCTTGTGGTCTCGTTAGCAGATATTCAAACTTTGGCAACAAAACAACTGCGCATGCGCAATTTTCTTAAAATAGAAATATTAAAATTGCCGCGAAAATTTAAATCACTATTCCAATAGATCTATCGGTTGTTTATATTACAAGTTGTCAACCATTGTGTATGTACTGATGTATACGTCTTTCTCTTTGAATTGATAAAAGAATAGAAAAGAAAAAAAAAAGGAATGAAAACAAGATATTTGACATCAGCAGTCACGGAAAAAGGAGGGGGGGGGGGATATTTTAAGGGAAAGGGGTTATTCACAAATATTTATATTTACTGTATGATCCTGTATACAAGCTGGTTCTATTATGTTTTGGGTTGGGGTGAAATTTTAAAATTTCTATTAATTTGGGTGCAAAGTTCATGATTAATTGAATGCTTATATACACTGCGATTGTTTTATATATAATTCTATAATCACCACGACAATTAGTGATAAATTTACTAAAATATTCTATTTTATGTGAATAGCGTTGTCAATTTAAAAAGAATTGTGATGTGCCCAATACTTTTTCTTGACAATTCTGGTATCCACAACTACTGGGTTTTATATATTGTTTAGCCAACGTTGATTCAGTGTTGGTATTTCAACACAATGTTAATTCAACGTTGAAACAATGTACTAATTTCAACGTTGCATTGTCAACGTTGAATAAATGTTGAATATTTGTTGATCAATGTATAACCAAAAATCAACAAAGATTCAACGTTGATTCAACAAAGTGTGCCTGCAGGGATCTTAACCTGCGAATGGAGTTGGCGAGGGGTTACTGATAAAAATCTAATTGAGATAACTTATCTTCTTATTATAAAGAAAATAGGGATTATTATTTACAAAAGCCAATGAGGGGTGAGAGGTCAACTTTTTATTCGAAGACTTGTTAAACATTGATGAAATGGAGAAGGACAAAGAACGTTTCAAATATTTGCATACATTCATGAACAATATCGGATTTTACGCATATAAGAATTATTATACCAAACCAAGATATAGCTGATAAACAACCGTAATTTGTTTGCATGTTTTCATAAAGCCATCATGCGTATTTATTCATCTCTCACAGCCAAACGGAAGCTTACCTTTGGCAAGGGTTTAGCTGCCGGTGAGAAGAAACCCAAGAGCGACCATATGTCTATTCCTATGTTAGACGAAAAGAGGGGATACAACATTTTGTAGAAAGTTTATTGGGAAGCGTTGTTACATTGTCAGTTGTCATATATTTTCCAGTATCGTGTCAATTCCGTAATGTAAAACAATAATAATCAGAGGGAGTAAAGTTGAAAATGCAAAAATTGTCGAAAATTGTAGATATAAAATGAATTTTACTGCCGAAAATTTATACTGTTTTTCTTTAAAAAATAAAAAATCCATTGCTGCAAATGTAAACGAGACAATATTTTCCATAGAGATAAGGTTAATACAAATTGATCAAATACATACATAAATTATCTTTCTATGTATAGTTATTAAAAAATTGGTGGTTGGGGTGGGGACAATTTTTTCTCCTCAAGATTTCAGAAATCAAAAAGAAAATTTCAATTTTTTTTTTAAAAGGGGGTAAAACAAATGTTTGTAAAATAGGGGGGTAAATTTTTTTTAGGGGGGTCAATTTGCAACAGCATAGTGTATTGCACAAAAGCAAAAAAACAGGGGGTAATTTCTTTTTTTTTTTGGGGGGGGGGGTTCAATTCCCAACAGCATAGTGTATTGCACAAAAGCAAAAAATCATATAGCCAATTCTAAGTTCTTTGACTACAGTTATTCTGTGTCAGAAGCCTATTATGTGTCAAATATTGAATTACAATCCAAATTCAGACCTGTATATCAAGCGCGAATATTGTGTCCATTTTTAGCCCCAACTGTTCAGGGTTGGACCACTGCGGTCGTATCCAGCTGCGCTCGGCGAAGCAATTTATTTAGAAAAATTTATATCTTTCCAAAAAAAAAATATATTAAATCAATAGCAAAAAATTTATTTTAGTAAGATTTTTGCCATCATGCATATTAATCAAACCTTTATTTTGTTTAAGAGAGTCAATGCTGATAGTTTTTGAAACTCCTCATAAATCAACTTACAGGTAATTCATTAAAAAAAAAATCTTTACAAAACAGAATAAAAACTATATAAATATGCATATTAAATTGTTATTCCTTTCTCGGTTGTGTTTTTTATTAAAAAAAAATTGAGAAAATTTTGCGAGGAAATTTGTTCACTTTATTCATTCTTAAGTTCACTTTTTTATCCATACAAAAGTAAATGTAATACTGAACGTGATCATTGACTGAAATAAGATTTACTATATGTTGGGCCAATGCTAGGCCAACATTAATCCTATCTTATACTCTATAGATTAACAAGATAAAATATATAATGGAATATCAATACTGTAATAAAAAAAAAAACTTTTATTCCTTAAACATAGAAGGCCTGATTAAAAGATTAAATTTATTATTATCATTATTTATTATAACTTTTTCATTCAACTTTAATTTGTGAAACATAATTAGCAATTATATACAGAATGATATTTGATACAACCATTCTGTTAATCAAGCATATTTTGATAAGGTTTACCAGATGTTAGACAAATTTCAAAGATAGTTGTTATAGCAATTAAGGTTAAAGGAAATCTAAATGTAATGGGGTGGTCACTTTGGAGGCTATTTCCTGTCGTGTATTTGTAAGAAAGAAGCGATAACAAAGAAAACATAAAGGGGACAAAATGACAAAATTCAACAGACATTTACAATTATTAGTCATCAAAATTGGATAAACAAAACTAATTCGCCAAAAGACACTTTTTTCCACCATAATGGCAAAGCAACATCTCAGATTGACTACATCCTAGCCAAAAATGAGGACATAATCGATAAAATAACTATCATGGATATGTCCTATTCAAACTTGTCAACACATGTACCAGTTCTCTGCAATCTAGCTGTCAAAATAACAACGGTAAAAAATCAGTCCAAAAATCAGTCAACATTTAAATACAAAATTGAATTGAACAGAGGTAATACAAGTCAATATAAAATTAAACTGAATGAACTACTAACAGAACATTCTCATAACGACTTAACAACAACAGAATTAGTTGGTTTGCTAACAGTATGTTTGAAGAAGGCAGAAAAACAGTCAATTCCTTCTAGAATCATTAAGTTGAATGGGCCTAAATTAAAAGTTTCACATGAAGCAAAGCGGCTTCTCAATATAAGCAAGCAAAAACACAAAGTATGGGATCTAAAGGCCGCCAAAGAGGAAATGATCAATCCTACGTTGAATTAAAGCAAGCAAAATACAATGCCAGAAAATCCTCCGTAAAGAAAAGGCAATAGAAAAGGAAAACTTTTACCATCAACTTGAGCAAAATCCGTCAACAAAAACTTTCTACAAACTTATTAAAAGAAATATAAATACTGCAAATTCAAATACCCCTGTCATTCTGCACGAAAATAAGGAAATAAGCTGCCCGGTGGAACAAAATGAAGTTTTGGCAAAATACTATGAGCAATTAGCATATACATCACGTTAATGGGTTTTATCAATAGTGTGCGTTCTCATATGCCCATTAAAGCTCTCACATTAACTGAACTCTTTATCATATACATCACGTTTATGGGTTTTATCACCAGTGTGCGTTCTCATATGCTCATTAAAGCTCTCACATTAGCTGATCTCTTTATCACATTAATGGGTTTTATCACCATTGTGTTCTCATATGCCCATTAAAGCTCTCACATTTGTTAAACTCTTTATCACATACATCACGTTTATGGGTTTTGTCATCAGTATGTTCTCATATGCCGATTAAAGCTCTCACATTAGCTAAACTCTTTATCACATGCATCATGTTAATGGGTTTTATCATCAGTGTGTGTTCTCATATGCCCATTGAAGCTCTCACAATAGCTAAACTCTTAATCACATACATCGCGTTTATGGGTTTTACCACCAGTGTGCGTTGTCATATCCCCATGAAAGCTCTGACAATAGCTGAACTCTTCATCACATACATCACGTTTATGGGTTTTACCATCAGTGTGCATTCTCATATGCCCATTTAAGCTCTTACACTAGCTAAACCCTTTACCACATACATCACGTTTATGGGTTTTATCACCAGTGTGTGTTCTCATATGCTCATGAAAGCTCTCACAATAGCTAAACTTTTTATCACATACATCACATTTATGGGTTTTATCACCAGTTTGTGCATGCCCATTAAAGCTTTCACACCACTAGCTAAACTGTGTATCACATACATCACGTTTATGAGTTTTATCACCAGTTTCACGTAAGTGGGTTCTCCTATGTATCTGTATTTTAGCTTCCCCCTTCAGTAAACTTTTTAAAACGTATGTCCAAGTTCCATGTTTTTCTCCAGTATGTATTCTCATATGTCATGCATGTACTAGTAAGTTGAATCTTGTAAAAAATTGAAAACAACACGTTTAATAATTTCATGCGTCCGAAGTACTTTTCTGGATTTACCTTCATCAGGAACGCTCAAAGCCAAACATTTGAAATCCGAGGATGTAAAAGTACCGAAACAGTTGAAGAGCTATATGACAAAAATACATGATAAAATGCTCCGCTGGGCGAAGCTTGATACGACCGCAGAGGTCGAACCCTGAATAGTTGGGGCAAGTATGGACACAACATTCAAGCTTGATACAGCACTGAATTTGGATTGTGATTAAATATTTGACACAGCATAGGTTTCTGACACAGAATGAATGTAGTCTAAGAACTTAAAAATTTTTAATTTACCTATTCAAACCATATCATTATTTGCTTTTATATATAAATCAGAAATAACCAATTTAAAATGGAATATTTTAAAGGAAAAAAAAGGGAAAAAAAATCCCTCCCCCAAATTGTTTGAACCCCCTTATAATTCATTACCCCAAACTCAATCACACCCTTCCCTTTGTGGTATGGTACCTTGCAGTACAATTTCAGAGAGATCCATACACTTGAACACAAGTTATTGTCTGGAAACTATGATTGCCAATGAGACAACTCTCGACAAGAGACCAAATGACACAGAAATTAACAACTATGTCACCGTACGCCCTTCAACAATGAGCAAAGCCCATACCGAATAGTCAGCTATTAAAGGCTCCGAAATAACAAATGTAAAACAATTCAAACGAGAAAACTAACGGCCTCATTTATGTACAAAAATGAACGATTAACAAATATGTAACACATCAACAAACGACAACCACTGAATTACAGGCTCCTGACTTGGGACAGGTACATACATACAGAATGGGGTTAAACATTTTAGCGGGATCCTAACCCTCCCCTAACCTGGGACAGTGGTGTAACAGTACAACATAAGAAAGAACTATAAAAATCACTTGAAAAAGGCTTAACTCACAAGTGTGTTTTCTCATGTAAAGTAATAACTGTTTATTATCGCCATTAAAGATTTTTCAACATAGTACACCATGTACACTGCATATAAATTGTTCGTTTTCAGTTTTAGTTTTTTTATGTCATACCTTTGTCTGGCATGCTGTGACTTTTATCATGTTTATTGCAGGTGAGATCATAGAGACAAAAACTATCATAATTATATACAAGATTTTTTAATTGATAAATTCACAATTTCAAAAGGTAAAAAATAATACTTTAATAATTTTAGTGTACATCAATCAAATATACACCAGTTAAATTGAACATTTGATTAGAAATCTGTCATTTTCGTCAGGTTAATTTCGGGTATTACACGTAGTTGTAAGTTGTACTTTCCATTTAACCTTTCATTTACATCATATGTTACATCTAAAAGTTTCATCACATGATTTTAAAGGTTCATCACATGATCTTAAAGGTTCATCACATGATCTAAAAGTTTCATCACACCATGATCTTAAAGGTTCATCACGTGATATAAAAGGTTCATCACATGGTCTAACAGGTTCATCACGTGATCGCAGATAATAATGATTTGTGTGTAATTTTTGTGTGTAGTCGTAATTTATTCTCTTCACTAAAGCTTTTACCACAGACACCACAAAAAAATTGTTCAATTTTTATATTTGATATTGTGTGATCATCGTGATGATGATCATTCTTTGATATTGTGAACTCTTGATCAGTATTTAATATTGTGTGATCATGGTGATGTTGATCATTCTTTGATATTGTGAACTCTTGATCAGTATTTGATATTGTGTGATCTTGATCAGTACTTGATATTGTGTGATATTGATCATTCTTTGATATTGTAAACTCTTGATCAGTATTTGATATTGTGTGATCATGGTGATGTTGATCATTCTTTGATATTGTGAACTCTTGATCAGTATTAAATATTGTGTGATCTTGGAGATGTTGATCATTCTTTGATATTATGAACTCTTGATCAGTATTTAATATTGTGTGATCTTGGAGATATTGATCATTCTTTGATATTATGAACTCTTGATTACTATTTAATATTGTGTGATCTTGATCAGTATTTGATATTGGGTGATCATGGTGATCTTGATCATTATATGATATTGTGAACTCTTGATCAGTATTTAATATTGTGTAATCTTGATCAGTAGTTGATATTGTGTGATCATGGTGATCTTGGTCATTATATGGTATTGTGAACTCTTGATCAGTATTTAATATTGTGTGATCATCATGATCATGGTGATGTTGATCATTATATGATATTGTGTGATCATGGTTATCTTGATCAGTATTTGATATTGTGTGATCATGATCATTGCTAATATCATTTCTGTCATTAGCCATGGTGTTAGTTATATCACAAGCGTGTTTTTCATGTGTAGTACTAATGGTGTATCACCTATAAAGATTTCACCACATACACCGCATATAAATTGTTCATTTTCAGTTTCAGTTCTTGTGGGTTCCTGATCATTGATTAGATGAATACTGACATTAGCCATTGTGTTATTAACACCATGTTTATCAGGTTTAATTTCCGTTTGTTTTATTAAAAACTTTCGTAGTATGTTTTTTGATGCAGCAAATTCACCTTTTGGCGAGTATTTCTGTAAATGACATCGGCAATTTGCAAAATCACATACTTTACAATGAACAGCATGTATTTTCATATGGTTAGCTAAGGTGCACCTTTGAGTAAACCCTTTAGAACAAATATCACATTTATAAGGTGTTTCTCCAGTGTGTGTCCTCATATGTACTTGTAATCTTATCTCTCCCTTAAACCCTTTATCACATATCTTACATGCTATAAAAGGTAAGTTATCATAAGTCTTTTTCCTCTTATGTAGTAATGACTGTGTATCTTGACTAAAGCTTTTATCATTCACAACACATATGTTTTCTTCATTTGCAGTTTTAGTTCCTGTAGGATTCTGACCATCGTCAAAAACATTTCTGAAATACATAACTACACCAGATTTATCAGTTTTTTTTCTGGTATTATTTCTGAAATATTCCCGTAGTTTGTTTTTTGATGCTGCACTAATTCTTTTGTCACTTTTTGGTATTTTGCTCTGTCGATGACCATGATGTATGTTCCTATGTCTAGTTAAGGAAGTTCTACGACCAAAAGCTTTAGAACAAATATCACATTTATAAGGTTTTTCTCCTGTGTGTGTTCTCATATGTAACTGTAATTTTGTCTCTCCAATAAACCCTTTAGAACAAATATCACATTTATAAGGTTGTTCTCCTGTGTGTGTTCTCATATGTATCAAGAATACTTTCTTTCCCTTAAATTCTTTACAACATATTCCACAGGTTTCGGTTCTTGCATCAAATTCCCCTTTTGGCGAGTATTTCTGTAAATGACATTGGCAATTTGCAAAATCGCATACTTTACAATGAACAGCATGCATTTTCATATGGTTAGCTAAGGTGCACCTTTGAGTAAACCCTTTAGAACAAATATCACATTTATAAGGTGTTTCTCCAGTGTGTGTCCTCATATGTACTTGTAATCTTATCTCTCCTTTGAACCCTTTATCACATATCTTACATGTAAAAGGTAAGTTATCAGAAGTCTCTTTCCTCTTATGTAGTAATGACTGTTTATCTTGACTAAAGCTTTTATCATTCACAACAGCTATATTTTGTTTATTTGCAGTTTTAGTTCCTGTGGGATCCTGACCATTGTTAAAAACATTTCTGACATTAACCATCGTGTTAACTTCACCAGATTCATCAGGTTTTTTTCCTGTATTTTTTCTGAAAAATTCCCTTAGTTTGTCTTTTAATGCTACAATTTTTTCATCACTTTTTGCTATTTGGCTCTGTAGATGACTATGATGTATGTGCCTATGTCTAGTTAAGGAGGTTCTAAGACCAAAAGCTTTAGAACAAATATCACATTTATAAGGTTGTTCTTCAGTGTGTGTTCTCATATGTAACTGGAATTCTTTCTTTCCCTTAAACCCTTTAGAACAAATATCACATTTATAAGGTTGTTCTTCAGTGTGTGTTCTCATATGTACCCGTAAGAGTCTCATTTGATAAAACCCTTCACAACATATGCCACAGATTAAAGGTTCATCTAAATATATAGGTGTTTGTGAGGATTCACTTTGACTGTTATTATTGCTATGAATCAGTGTTGGCTGGGATTCACTTTGATTGTTATCATTGCTATGAATCAGTGTTGGTTTGTATTCATTTTGACTGTTATCATTGCTATGAATCAGTGTTGGCTGGTATTCACTTTGACTGTTATCATTGCTATGAATCAGTGTTGGCTGGTATTCACTTTGTCTGTTATCATTGCTATGAATCAGTGTTGGCTGGTATTCACTTTGTCTGTTATCATTGCTATGAATCAGTGTTGGCTTGTATTCACTTTGACTGGTATCATTGCTATAAATCAGTGTTGGCTGGTATTCATTTTGACTGTTATCATTGCTATGAATCAGTGTTGGCTGGTTATTAGTATGATCAGGAGATGTAACCATTTCATTTCTGTCAAATATTTGTGTTTGGGTTCCTATTTCAGTGGTTTGTTTTGACAGTAATGCTAACTTTGCTAACTTTGCTAACTTTGCTAACTTTGCCTAAAAAATAAAAAGACATTTGATAGTTCACAGTCATGTCTTAATATATCTTAAATATGAATATAAACTACAATATATTTACCCAAAACATATAAATTGATCATAATGTCTAGCCAAGTTAAACACAGTCAAATATCAGAATACTAGTAGAGAATGATAGATGGATTGGCGTTAACACCACTTATAACACTATATATTATGCTATCTAATGGAGGTCAGTTTTTATTGGTGGAGGAAGCCGGAGGCATTCTGTGAGTATTGCATGGCAATACATAGTCCCCTACCGGTTAAAATTCATAACTTGGAACAAAATTCTATCTTGATCTATAACTTGTCATGGTGTAAACTATATAACAAATACATATATGTATCAAGTCAATATATTCAAGCATGACGAAAAAAGTGTTTAAAACTGATTATCTTAGTAAATTAGTGAAGTCCAAGGACCATAACTCTGCACAAAATCAATAGACCGGAACAAAATTCGAACTTGATCTGTAACTTGTCATGATAAAACTATATACATTGTACCAAATATCAAATCAATATTTTGAAGAATGACAAAAAAAGTGCGGAAAACTGATTATTTTAGTGAATTTTCTAAGTCAAAGGACCCTAACTCTGCCCGAAATCATCAGACCGGAACAAAATTCAAATTTGATCTGTAACTTGTCATGATAAAACTATATACCAAATATCAAATCAATATTTTGAAGAATGACCAAAAAAGTGCGGAAAAGTTATTATTTTAGTGAATTTTCTAAGTCAAAAGGACCATAACTCTGCACAAAATCATCAGACCGGAACAAAATTCAAACTTGATCTGTAACTTGTCATGATAAAACTATATACCAAATATCAAATCAATATTTTGAAGAATGACAAAAAAGTGCAGAAAACTGATTATTTTAGTGAATTTTCTAAGTCAAAGGACCATAACTCTGCATGAAATCATCAGACCGGAACAAAATTCAAACTTGATCTGTAACTTGTCATGATAAAACTATATACATTGTACCAAATATCAAATCAATATTTTGAAGAATGACCAAAAAAGTGCGGAAAACTGATTATTTTAGTGAATTTTCTAAGTCAAAGGACCCTAACTCTGCACGAAATCATCAGACCGGAACAAAATTGAATTTGATCTTTAACTTGTCATGATAAAACTATATACCAAATATCAAATCAATATTTTAAAGAATGACCAAAAAATGCAGAAAACTGATTATTTTAGTGAATTTTCTAAGTCAAAGGACCATAACTCTGCATGAAATCATCAGACCGGAACAAAATTCGAACTTGATCTGTAACTTGTCACGGTAAAACTATATACCAAATATCAAATCAATATCTTCAAGCATGAAGAAAAAGTGTGGAAAACTGATTTGCCGGACTGACGGATGGACAGACGGACAGACAGACGGAGTGTAACCTAAAGTCCCCTTCGACTTCGTCGGTAGGGGACTAAAATAATTCCAAGTTCAAATAATAACCTGTTATATATATACTTGTATGTGTGCATTAGGCTTCCCATATAGTAAACCTTTATTTTCCTATCATTTCGACAATTGCCTCATTTTTCTTAAGTTATGACTCATATGAATACATTTGGTATGTCTTGATTATGTCACAACAATAATATCAACCTTTAACCTATCATATATAACATGAATATACAGATAGCAAAATAAGGAGTACTTTGCAAAGGAGTAGGGGCCGGTTTTAGCCCAAGAAAATAGAATGTTTGAAAACTAAAATCGAATGTTTGAAAACTAAACTATTTCTAATTAGCACATAATGTTTGGAAATGCATAGTGTCAAGAAATAAAAATGAACAATGCATACCAAGAAATATTTCCATAAGTTTCATCCAGCTTAGGTCATATAATAAATAAATGGGGAATTTGTTCATGGGACACAGATGATGCATCTGCTTGCATATAATGTTAAAAAGAGACATGTATACAGTTTGTAACTCTACATGTAAAAGTGATGCTACGCAAAGGACATGGTAGACTTATAGCACACTATTGCCTAGAATATCAACTTTATCCTTAATTACCACAAAGGTCACAATTTGGTTCATAAATAGGTCTATTTTAAAAGCCTTAATGCTAAATAATCAGTTCTTTTCATAAACATGATAAAAGTACATTTTATTCTCTAAAGTAAGCCCATGTTGGAAATTATGTCAAAATATGATGAAGTTGGCAATTTTCTGAGCTACAAGCTTTAGGAAAACCTTGGCCACCACCTAGGACCCAAATGTTTTGTAACCAAAAGATTCCAATTTTGATAAAATTCATCAATTTAAATACTTTGTGATCCTGGATGGCGACCAAGGTTAAGTATGCCAAAAAACAATTAAAATATTGTTCAGCATTTTTTTCCACTAGTGTTTCCTACAGCTTTTGAAAAGGGTAGGGTAATGTTTTTCTCAGAGGGCACTCTTACGACTCTAGACGAAACGCACGTCTGGCGTATTAAATTATAATCCTGGTACCTTTGATAACTATTTACGCGATTGGCTACATTTTTAGGGCACCCTTTGCGCAGAGGACTACACTTTTAGGGCACTCATAGCACAGATATAAAGACACTGTAATGGATAGGGATTAAATTGAATATATCATTGTTTCATACTTATTGGTAAGAAATGAAGATATGTATCTTAATATATAGGTTGTTAATCTAATTCCTTTTAGTAATTAAATTATCACTCCTAGTCTCAGCTAATTAGAATCTTGATCATGTTCATAAAAAATTTATGCAACTGTCTCATTCCAATCAGTTACTCCCGTGATTAAGTTTATAACTTAACCACTGAGTCTGGTTGTGTAAGGATGTGTTGTGAAAGTGACCAAGAGAATATAGGCAAGAATTCGCTAATGAAATTTTAGAGTCAATAGTGTTTATCCAATAAAAAATAAAGAAATCATGCAAATATAGAGAATAAACATTGTTTAAATATCAAATTTCAGAGAGATCCATACACTTGAACACAAGTTATTGTCTGGAAACTAGAAAATGCTTATTTTTGGCCCCTTTTGGCCCCTAATTCCTAAACGTTTCAGGCAATTACCCCAAACTCAATTCCAGCTTTCCCTTTGTGATATGGAACCTTGTAGTACAATTTCAGAAAGATCCATACACTTTGACACAAGTTATTGTCATGAAACTAGAAAAAATGCTTGTTTTTGTCCCTTTTGGCCCCTAATTCCTAAAATTTTGAGGCAATTACCCCAAAAATCAACCCCAGCATTCCCTTTGTGATATGGAACCTTGTGGTACAAAGTCAGAGAGATCCATACACTAACACACAAGTTATGTTTGGAAGTTACAAAATGCTTATTTTGGCCCCTTTTGGCCCCTAATTCCTTAACTGTTGGTACCATAACCCCCAAAATCAATCCCAACCTTCCTTTTGTGATATTGAACCTTATGGTAAAATTTCATAGAGATCCATTCACTTAAACTAAAGTTAGAGTGCGAAAACCAATGCGTCTTCGGACGACGACGACGCCAACGTCATACCAATATACGACCACAAAATTTGTTTGCGATCGTATAAAATTATGTATATATCCTTTCAACTTCAATTGTAACCAAGTAACTGTCAATTAAGAAGTGTAATTTTTGACTGAGTGGAAGACTGTTAAGCAATGTGTCAGGCAAAGGTGTTTGCTACATTCAACACAACCATATTTAGTCCAACACCTTTTTTCCTGTGTACCATTAGCTACCCTAGCCCAGCATTTGTGACACCGTGTCTTGTTTCCCAACTCTGCTGGCCAACTGGGTTACCCTACATGTGATTAAATTATATTTCCTTCCAGATAACATTTTCCTGACCAAAAAAGTCACATGTTCGCCACACATGTATTGTACAATTTGGCGACAGCTTATTTCGTTTGTTGACGCTACCGATCTTTCATTGTATTGTAGTAAATATTAGAACTGATAATATTTACTAAATCCTTTGCTACATAAAGATATCATTGATAATTTAACTTGTTTTACCCCCATCAAACTAATTTTCTTCATATTTATTTCTAAATATAGATATTCTTTTTAAAAGTGTATTTTCTTCATTGACAACAAAATTGGTGTCAGTCTAGGCAATATAAACCTAAGAAATAAAAGAGCATCAGCAATAAATGTGATTAAGAAAACTCTCAGGAAGATGCTGCAAAAAAATGCTAGACTCGCAAAAACAATGTCCCTGTCAGCCTGCCGTCAGATAGTGATGTCCCTGCCAGCCTGGCAGATGGTGATGTACATATCAGTCAATCAGTTGGGATGTTCCTAATAGTCAGTCAGTCCGTGATGTTTTTTGTCAGCCAGTCAGAGGGTCATGTCCCTGTCAACCAACAGATGGTGATGTCCTAGTCAGCCTGGCAGATGGTGATGTTCATATCAGTCAGTCAGTTGGTGATGTTCCTGTCAGTCAGTCAGTTGGTGATGTCCCTGTCAGCCAGTAAGAATAGATGGTGATGTCCCTGTCAGCCTGTCAGATGGTGATGTCCATATCAGTCAATCAGTTCGTGATATCCCTGTCAGCCAGTCAGATTATGATGTCTGTGTTAGCCAGTCAGATCAGGTCCCTGTTAGTGAGTCATGTGGTGACGGCTCTGTCAGTCAGTCAGATAGTTAGTGTCTGGCTGTGACAAAAACCCAGACGATGATGACTGTGTATGCAGACATACTAGTGATCTCCCATTTGACCATTCTACAGCAATTTAGAAGATAGTTATTTCAAAATCTTGCTTATTTATCCCTTTTACAATCACCAGTCAACACATGTATTTTCTTATGCTCATTATAGAAATCATGAGAAGTTCAATTTGTAACATTTTTTTTTTAATTTGTTATGCCAATAATTGACATTCCAGAATTTCTTTTGCATTATAAGAGGTTCAGGCTCCTTCTGATTTCAAAATAATAATAATAAACTCATCATGGATACCAGAATTGAAATTTGTAGGACGTTTTTTCGTCTTCAAAAGACTCTTCGCTGACGCGTATGAATCAAAAAAGTTAAAAGGCCAAATAAAGTTGAAAATAGGACTGTGGTCTTATAACGATTTTTATTTTTTTCTTACAATGTCACACTAAAGTAACATTAGCGAATTCCTGCCCATATGCAATGCATCCACCAAAAGGTAATCTTGATCTGTATTTTGTGGTAATAAGCATTATGTATAAGATTCATAACATTTGGTTGAGGCAAACTAAAGTAAGAGAACTGAAACCAACTTTGGGACGTACGGAAGAAATAGCCAGTAAAACTTAATGGGAACTAATAAATTAAAGTAGACTAAGTCTCGTTTTCACCAATTAGTTTTTGAAAGACTATTTTTGAATAAATACATACTTGACTCCGACGTCTCATCTGTAGCTTTTTTTCCAAATTTTTTTGACTCCATGATTTTCTCTTCAGTCTAGGCATTCTATTTCACACATCAATGTTGCATACCTAACCAAAAAAAAAAAAATTTAAAAATCTTATTCAAAGTTATATACAAAACAGTCATGACAGTGTAAACAAATACATCTTGTACATTGTACAATAGTCATGTTAAATTAATTTTTGATGAAATCAGACAAAAGTTTAATTTAAGACTGTCCCGACCACAATGCCAATGTGTATAAAAAACTGAAAACAGGGCACAAAATCCAAAATCTAAATACATGGTTTGATTCAGCATTTCAAATAACCCCATAAATACATTTTTTTTAATCAAACAAAGTTTAATTTTCAACCCTGATTTCTTCTATAAACTTGAAAACTGGGCCCAAATATAGTCCCCTTACAGTTAAAAAATAATTGTACTTGAACAAAATTCTAACTTGATCCAAGCCGGACTAAAACTCTGCACAAAATCATCAAACCAAAACAAAATTCAAACTTGGTCTGTAAATTGTCACGATAAAACTACATACCAATAAAATCAATATCTTTAAGTACAATGAAGTATGACAAAATAGAGCATGAAGAGAGGAAAACTGATTATTTGAGTCCAAGGACCATAAGTCTGCACAAAATCATCAGACCAGAACAAAATTTGAACTTGATTTTTACCTTGCCATATCAAAATAATGAACCAATTTAAATAACTAAATCAATATCTCCAAAATGACGAGAAAAAAAAAATAGTGGAAAATTGAAAATTTGAATGAATTTCAGTCAGGGTACTACTTGTACAAGTAATCTTTATTTACTTGAAGAAGTAAATAAAATATACTTATATAAGTTAGTTATAATGTTTGAAAATCTCCTGAATTTTCTCAAAAATTTACTTGTATAAGTATTTTTTTACAATCCCACAAAATTCTCAAGTTTTGAGATGTAAAACATGCCTTTAACAATTTTTCTCATGTTACAATGTGTTACCTCATAATTTTTATTAGAGTTCAATGTTTCATCTCATTATTTCAACAAAGAAACTGATTGAGCAAAGATCTTAAGTATTTGTGCAAGGCCTTCAAAAATTGCCCTTGGGGCTTGTAAATGAGCAGTGTTCTGAAGATAACAGACAAATGAGATTTTCATTGTCCATGAAATTACACTTAAATGATGAGTAAAGACATCTGCAAAGGACAGACAATTAAAAATTCTATTAGAGCAAAGAAGTCCTAAGAATTCTAGAAAAAGATAGGATGACTTTTTACTTGTATAAGTAAAAAATCGGATTGTCAAAGGACATAACTAAGCCCAATTTTTTACCTATACAAGTAAATAAAATACACTTGTATAAGTATCCTAAAATTTACTTATACAAGTATATTAATATTTACTTCTTCAAGTAAATAAAATTACTTGTACAAGTAGTACCCTGACTGAATTTTCAAAGTCCAAGAACCATAACTCTGCATAAGATTATCAGACCGGAACAAAATTAAAACTTTATCTGTAACTTGTCATGACAAAACAACATACCCAATATCAAACATTTGTCAAATCAATATCTTTAAGCACGAAAAAAAAAGTGGGGAAAACTTATTTGCCGGACTGTGAAGGATGGACAGACATCAGGTGGACAGAGTTCAAACCTAAAGTCCCCTTCCATATTGTCAGTAGGAGACTAAAAACTATACTAATACAGTCCTACAGAGGTCAAAATCAACACTTAATAAAATGCTCCGCAGGGCGCAGCTTGATACGACCGCAGAGGTCGAACCCTGAATAGTTGGGGCAAGTATGGACACAACATTCAAGCTTGATACAGCTCTGAATTTGGATTGTGATTAAATATTTGACACAGCATAGGTTTCTGACACAGAATGAATGTGGTCTAAGAACTTAAAAATTTTAAATTGGACATTCACCTATTATGGTCCAATATCCAAAATCTAAATACATGGTTAGATTCAGCATATCAAAGAACCCCAAGACTTCAATTTTTGATGAAATCAAACAAAGTTTAATTTTGGACCCTTTTGAACTCAATGTGGACAAAATTGATAACAGGGCCCAAAAATCAAAAATCTAAATACATGGTTAGATTCAGCATATCAAAGAACCTTAAGAATTCAATTTTTGTTAAAATCAAACTAAGTTAAATTTTGGACCCTTTGGACCTTAATGTAGATCAATTTGAAAACGGGACCAAAAATTAAGAATCTAAATACACGGTTAGATTCGGCATATCAAAGAACCCCAATAATTCAATTTTTGATGAAATCAAACAAAGTTTAATTTTGGACCCTTTTGACCTGAATGTGGACAAAATTGATAACAGGGCCCAAAAATCAAAAATCTAAATACATGGTTAGATTCAGCATATCAAAGAACCCCATGTATTCAATTTTGTTGAAATCAAACAAAGTTTAATTTTGGACCCAGATTTGGACCAACTTGAAAACTGGGCCCATAATCAAAAATCTAAATACATGTTTAGATTCAGCATATCAAAGATCCCTAAGAATTCAATTTTGTTAAAATCAAACTAAGTTTAATTTTGGACCCTTTGGACCTTAATGTAGACCAATTTGAAAACAGGACCAAATATTAAGAATCTAAATACACAGATTCGGCATATCAAAGAACCCCAATAATTCAATTTTGATGAAATCAAACAAAGTTTAATTTTAGACCCTTTGACCTCAATGTGGACAAAGTTGATAACGGGGCCCAAAATCAAAAATCTAAATACATGGTTAGATTCAGCATATCAAAGAACCCCTTATATTCAATTTTGTTGAAATCAAACAAAGTTTAATTTTGGACCCCGATTTGGACCAACTTGAAAACTGGGCCCATAATCAAAAATCTAAATACACGTTTAGATTCAGCATATCAAAGAACCCTAAGAATTCAATTTTGTTAAAATCAAACTAAGTTTAATTTTGGACCCTTTGGACCTTAATGTAGACCAATTTGAAAACGGGACCAAAAATTAAGAATCTAAATCCACGGTTAGATTCGGCATATCAAAGAACCCCAATAATTCAATTTTGATGAAATCAAACAAAGTTTAATTTTGGACCCTTTGGACCTCAATGTGGACCAATTTTAAAACGGGGCCCAAAATCCAAAAACTTAATACACGGTTAGATTCAGCATATTAAAGAACCCCAAGAGTTCAAAATAAAACCCCATTGAAATTGGTCAAGAAATAAGCAATTTATACAAAGTATCTTCTTTTGCACAATACTGTGCAATTGAATATTCTTGCAATTGCGCAATACTGTGCAATTGAATATTTTTGCTATTGCGCAATACTGTACAATTGACAATTTCTTGCTATTGCGCAATATTGTGCTATTGGATATTTCTTGCTATTGCGCAATACTGTGCAACTGAAGATTTCTTGCTATTGCGCAATACTGTGCAATTGAAAATTTCTTGCTATGCACAATACTTATTATATAATAATTTACACATCCTGTTTGGTGTGTATCTCCTGCCATATCATTATTATTTGCTTTTAAATATAAATCAGAAATAACCAACTTAAAATGGAAAATTTTAAAGAAAAAAAAAATCCCCCAATTTTTGAACCCCTTATGATTCATCACTCCCAAACTCACTCCCAAACTCAATCCCATCCTTCCCTTTGAGGTATGGTACCTTGCAGTACAATTTCAGAGAGATCCATACACTTCAACACAAGTTATTGTCTGGAAACTAGAAAATGCTTATTTTGGCCCCTTTTGGCCCCTAATTCCTAAACGTTTCAGGCAATTACCCCAAACTCAATTCCAGCTTTCCTTTGTGATATGGAACCTTGCAGTACAATTTCAGAAAGATCCATACACGTACACACAAGTTATTGTCATGAAACTAGAAAATGCTTGTTTTTGGCCCTTTTGGCCCCTAATTCCTAAAATTTTGAGGCAATTACCCCCAAAATCAATCCCAGCATTCCCTTTGTGATATGGAACCTTGTGGTACAATGTCAGAGAGATCCATACACTAACACACAAGTTATGTCTGGAAGTTACAAAAATGCTTATTTTTGGCCCCTTTTTGGCCCCTAATTCCTTAACTGTTGGTACCATAACCCCAAAATCAATCCCAACCTTCCTTTTGTGATATTGAACCTTATGGTAAAATTTCATAGAGATCCATTCACTTAAACTAAAGTTAGAGTGCGAAAACCAATGCGTCTTCGGACGACGACGACGACGACGACGCCAACGTCATACCAATATACGACCACAAAAATTTTTTTGCGGTCGTATAAAACACACAAAATTTTCAAATAAATCTGTCCCTCAAATCATTATATATACAACTATTAATGTACATTTTGTAATTGTATTATTAATCATGTTAATAATTAACAGGCTGTTTTAATTATGAAATTTGCATTATTTCTTTTGCTTGAAATTTTTTATAAATTCCATGTTTATTCTGCAGCGCACAACACTTTCTATTACAAAGAGGAATATACATATTTTCAATAGAATGTACTGTACCGCCCACAACACTATCTATACAAAATACATTGTATGGAAAGTGTTATGCAATGCTTAAAAAATTATAATGCAGAATAAACATGGAATTCATTAAAATTTCAAGCACAAGAAATTATACAAATTCCATAATTAAAAATAATTCCAAATCAGTTCATTATTATCATGATTATGTAAAGCCTTCATTATTTTTTCAACAAATATTTAACCCATTTCTCTGACGTCAGTCTATTGTTCTTACTGTAGATTATTTTCAAGAATCCACTGACCACAGTATTAACTTAAGAAAACTTATATTATAACTTTAAACTTTTAACTTACGATCTTTTATCCTCTCAAAAACGAGTGGCATGTGTAGGATTTGAACCTGCGCGTATTTTCTTCATAAACAATAGAGTCTTCAGCCTATGCATGATACCACTAGACCACGATGGCTGACATCTATCAGTATATGAATAGTACTCTTAAAGCACTTAATTGTAAATACATGTCATTTAACTGTATTTCTGTCTCATTGATAATTCGCTTTTGTAATCTAATGAAATATATATAAATTGGTTTGTTCATGTTTATTGAATTTGTTTTATTTTGGGTGTTATTTTTTTTTTAAAGAAATGGGTTAAAACTACTTCTTTGACAGTAAAAACAGAAACAAAATCATCGCCATTATATGAAAATGAAATATATAATACTTCTACATGTTCTAGGATTAAAACAATATTTTGGTCCAGAAAAAAAATTACAATGAAACAATATCATTCCAGGTACAAGGTTCCAACTTTACACTGTTAATATCACCGTTATGACTTTCGTCACCAACGACTAGACGATCACGGCTATGAACAACTTGATGGTAAGTATATGAAATCAACATAATTATTCATTGTACATCCGTAGCAAGAGCATTAGGCAGCAACCATTTGATTTTCTGGGGGCTATGGATTTTTTCTGGACAAACTTTTTTCGCCTTCGGCAAAAACAATCTATTTTTTGGCGACACGTCGAAAACAATTTTTTCTTTCAATTTTAGCATTACATATAGTGGCAGCTGAGGGTGGAACAAACAATTTTTTTTCTCAGGGTCAAAACAAATTATTTTTTCTCCAAAACTGAAACAAACTTTTTTCCAAAAATCCATAGCCCCCAGAAAATCAAATGGTTGCTGCCTTACAGTTTTCAAATAATGTTGCTAAATATATATATAAATTTTGAAGGTTCTAAATTTTGCTAATTAAAATTTTTAACTTTTCAAAACAAGATAAATAAATTCTGTATATTAATATATATCTTTTGAATAAATTAAATATACAAAAATCTATTCAATTTAAATAATATGTAATGCTTAAACATTAAATGAAATATGTATAGACAAAAATAAAATCTGGTGTTAAAAAGGGGAGCTAACACCCTATCTAAGTTATCTTAAACTTATGTTAACTTGTCAAATGTCTAAATAAAGATGTGAACCGTGTGGATATAATCATTTCCAGCTATTATAGAATAAAAAAGACAAAATACGAAACTATTTTTATGAAATATCGTTGATTCATTGTCAAAATGTAAAACAGATAGTCGTTTTACTAGAAATGGGTTAAGCTAGAGAATTGATAAGAAGTAGTGGATTTCGACTAAAGTCGCTCGTTGATTATCGTTTACGAATCCACTACTTCTTCTCTACTACAGAGTTTACAGCTAAATGAGTTCACCTAAGGCATAAACCTTGCTACATTTGTACTTAAAACATGTAAAAGAAGCAACTGGTTATTTTTTTTTTTCAATTTTACTAATAATAAGATATATAATCTAAACCTTAATTGAGTTAAATTTAAAATTTTGGTAAAACCAAGAAATCACAATTTGTGACAAAATTTTGAATTTGCTATTCATATAAGTGATTTAATGAATCAATATTTTATTTGAACCCCATTGAAATTGCTAAAAAAAAGAAACAATTTTGTCATTTGTAACGAAACAAAAAATTCAGCATTTTTTTCCATTTGTAAAGGGAAAAAATTGTTTTACAGAAATTTTTGACAACTCATAACTAAAATTTAAGTGAACAGAAAAAATAATTGATAAACTAAAATTAAAATTAATATACTATAGATCTTCAAGCATGAAGAACAAGAAATTGTGTCCATACGCGGATGTCCCACTCGCACTATCATTTTCTATGTTCAGTGGACCTTGAAATTGGGGTCAAAACTTTAATTTGGCATTCAAATTAGAAAGATCATATCATAGGGAACATGTGTACTAAGTTTTAAGTTGATTGAACTTCAACTTCATTAAATACTACCTCGACCAAAAACTTTAACCTGGAGCGGGACAGACAGATAGATGGACAGACGGACACACTGACCAGAAGCCATAATGCCCCTCTACTATCGTAGGTGGGGCATAAAATAGTGTGGAAAACTGATTTGCGGACTGAAGGACAGACAGACAGACAGATGTTATTTCTATTTACCAGATGATTGTTAACCATGTTAACTGACCAATAACATATCTGAATCTATATCATGTATATTCTGAGCAAATATATTGGCTGATCATGCTTCAAATCAAAATTCTAAATACCACTTCGATTCAGCATGGACCCTTTGACTTAAAATGTGAATCAATTTAAAAACAGGCCTCAAAATTGAAAAAAAAAAACAAAAACATAACTATAAATTCATCAAATATGAATATATTTATTCACGTTTTGATTGAGTTAAGCCTTCCAATTGATGTTTTATCGTGTGTTTTCTATGTTGTGATGTTATACTATTGTTTCAGAAAAAGGAGAAGGTTTGGTACCATTAAAACGTTTAATCCCGCTACAAATGTTTGCACCTGTCCTAAGTCAGGAATCTGATGTACAGTAGTTGTCGTTTGTTTATGTAATTTATACGTGTTTCTCGTTGCTCGTTTTTATATATACTAGACCGTTGGTTTTACCGTTTGAATGGTTTTACACTAGTACTTTTGGGGCCCTTTATAGCTTGTTGTTCGGTGTGAGCCAAGGCTCCGTGTTGAAGGCCGTACACTGACCTATAATGGTTTACTTTAATAAATTGTTATTTGGATGGAGAGTTGTCTCATTGGCACTCACACCACATCTTCCTATATCTATAGACGGGCAAGGGTAAAACTTAGTTTACCACTAAATAACTAAAAGTTCTCTAAAATTAGATGTTATATCTATATCATATATTTCAGATTATAATTAAATATAGTTAATAGTTCCCAATATATTTTCTTTTCAAACTAATAATATACATGTAGATCTGCAACTTATCTATCAATGTCAGTCAACAACTTTATCTACACAATGTAATCTAATGAAATATAATATACTGAAATCTTAATCATCTATTCAAAGGGAATGAAATAACTCAAACTGAATATATCAACTTATAACCAATAAAATTAGATATGATTTATCCACTAAAACATTGTTAGAATCAGCATATCAAATGATCAACATGATCAAAGAACCCCAAGAATTCAACTTCTTTTATGAAATTGAAAAAAATTTAATTTAACACCCTTTGGACCTCAATGTGGTATAATCTAATTAACAATGAAATAGATACAGGTTTAGATTCTGCATTTCAAATAACCCTACATCACACAAACATTAAAAAAACAAGCATTCTGAGAGTATTGCATGGCAATTCATAGTCCCCTACCATGTAAAAATTCATTATACTGGAACAAAATGCTAACTTGTTCTATAACTTGTCATGGTGTAAACAAAAAGTAAATATCATGTCAATATCTTTAAGCATGACTAAAAACAGTGTGGAAAACTGATTATATGAGTGAAAAACATTAGATATGATTAATAGTTCTCTAAAATTAGATATGATGTAATACAGTGTATATCTATTTTCAAATTATAATCAAATATAATTAATAGACTATTATCTAATTAAAGGATTTCTCTTCATAATTTTTTTATATCTATAGCATTCAGAAAATTAGTTTTACCAAATAACAAACAAACCTGCCAAAAATTCTTCAAATAATTTAACAAAGAATGTCTTTAAAAAATGAGTTATCTCCCTTTGTACAGAAATATGGTTTAACATAGTACTCTAACATTAGATATGGTCCAGAGTTATGGTCCATAACTCTGGACTAAATCATCAGACAGGAACAAAATTCGAACTTGATCTATAACTTGTCATGATAAAACTATATACCAAATATCAAATCAATATCTTCAAGAACGAAGAAAAAAGTGTGGAAAGCTGATTTGCCGGACTGACGGATGGACAGACGGACAGATGGACAGACGGACAGAGTGCAAACCTAAAGTCCCCTTCGACTTCCTCGGTAGGGGACTAAAAAGAAAACAAATTCAAAATGTCATTTATCATCAATACAATACTGTATCTATTAAAAATCTATAAAACTTATCTGTAATTATCTTCAATATGTCTAATAATTATAGATTATCGTTGGTTATCTCAATGAGATTGATTTTCTCTCTTGAGCCGGTACGGCGAAAGCTAGAAAAGCAATCGAGTTGAGATGACCAATGATAATCTGTTTATCGCTATTTTACCTATGAAGACGTTGTTAATTTCCTTGACAAGGGCACGTGTTCCCTTAGTTTCTAGCAATAATTTTCATATCACTCGACCCCGTTTTGATATCACTCGACTCCGCTGAGAGCGCTGAGAAATTATCAGTCAGAAAGATCAAAGGAAAAATTCGTAAAATACATGAAATAGCGATAATGAACAATAAATTTCAAACTTTATTTATACTGTCCTACAAATCTTCTCATTAACACTTAGGAACCCAAAGTATTCAATTTTTGATGAAATACTTAATAAATAAACCATTTTTGTTTAAAGGGAAATAACTCAAACTTATTTCCATGAACCAGTAAGAAATCAGCAAAATAGTTCTCTAAAATTAGCTAAGATTTAACCACTAAATACATATAAATTCTCTAAAATTAGCTATGGTGTTATAATCTATTTCCAAACTATAATCAAATATATATAACAAGTGAAACTGCGAGCTACTGCTCACTGATGATACCCCCGCCACAAGTGGATAATTTTAATAGTGTAAAATGATACAAGTGTTCGGTAAACAGGAAGTTGTTGAGTGATGAATCTGAAAACGCATCACATGGTATAGCAGTCTTATATAAACCCTGAAACCAAATTTCAGAAATCCTTGTATTGTAGTTCCTGAGAAAAATGTGACGAAAATTTCAACTTGGCTATCATATGTGTAAAATGAAACAAGTTTTCGGTAAACAGGAAGTTGTTGAGTGATGAATCCAAAAACGCATCACACGGTAAAGCTGACTTATATAAACCTTGAAATAAAATTTCAGAAATCCTTGTATTGTAGTTCCTGAGAAAAATGTGACGAAAATTTTCAATTTGGCTATCATGTGTAAAATGATACAAGTCATGCAAGTGTTCGATAAAGGAAGTTGTTGAGTGATGAATCTGAAAACGCATCACACGGTATAGCTGACTTATATAAACCTGAAACCAAATTTCAGAAATCCTTGTATTGTATACGTAGTTCCTGAGAAAATGCGACAAAAAATATTAATGGGGCGGAAGGACGGACTGAAGGACTGACGGACTGATGGACGGACGGACAGACAGAGGTTAAACAGTACAGTACACACAGAGAGTTTGTAATCCCAAACTCCATACACTGCAATTATTCCTGGTGTGACACCAGGAAACTCCGACATCCCTCCCTAAATTCTCGGAGAAATTTGGGAGTATTCCCTCCGACTTCCGCGTAAATTCGCTACCTTTTGTTTATTGTATTAGCGACATCTCTCCCAGTCCGGTGTGACGCGGTGTCACACCAGGTAATTAATTGCCCTAATCCTTCTGATCTATGCCGGCACACGACAGTCAAGGTATGTGAGATTTCTAATGTAATTAAACAGTTGTATTTCCTGTCTATTGATAATCAGGTTATATATCTGATTGCTTGAAACAAAAATAAAAGATTAAAAAGCAAAACGTTATTGATAATTCTTTCAATTACACTGTACATTTAAAATTAGTTTTATTAAAAACAACTATATTTGATTTTGACCTCGGTTTTTTTGTCAGTAAATAAATGTTTAATTTACAAAAGAGATATAATTGTGTAAAAATAAACGGAGATTAACGCTGAATAAATGTGGGCAGTTTGAAGAAAATTACACGTCTCAAAGTTTTGTATACAAGTAAAAAAGAAAATATTATTCACTATTCGTTATGCTAATAAGTCTACGCCATTTTCATTTTACGATTACATAATTGCTTGAAAAAAATAAAAGATTTAAAAGCAAAATGTTCTTGTTAATTCTTTCAATTGCATTAAAGTTTCATAAAATAAAACTATACCTGATTTTGACCTCGTTTTTTTATCTGTAAATTATATTACTTACGAAAAGAGACATACTTGCGTAAAAATAAACGGAAACTAACGCTGAATATAAAATGTGAGCAGTTTAAAGAAAATTACGTGTCTCAAAACTTGTATATGCAAGTAAAAAAGAAAATACTATTCACCATTCGTTATGCTTAATAAGTCTACGGCATTTTCTCTTTACGATTTGTTAGCATTACTGTAGAATAAATAATACATTTCGGCTACAACAGGAATACTTCTATAGCTGCATCAACTCGTCGTTGCATAATATTCATTTACGCACAATGAATGTAAACTTTGTGTTGTATTTAGGACAGTGATCTTTAAATATTTTTAAAGGAATTAATTGCCGTGGGAAGACGATACACATCTCAGTGATCAACAGTGCGTGGTTGAACTTTGAACTTGACTTCGCTATTGAATGCTAAAAATAGTGACATCAATTTTGTCCACGAGATTGTTACTTGGCGGGAAATATTATCACGTAACAGTAAACTCAGGTGACCTTTCTGGATGACCGTGGGAAAATTCATTCATGGTTTAAATTCGCTTTGTATGATTGACATTTGTGTGCGTTAAGATTGAGGCTCTAGAAGGTCCTTTTACAATTGATTAACCGGAATCTAAAATATAATCCTTTTCTGAATAAACGAACACCAGCCTTTTATTTTTACGTTTCTCAGTCAGCACAAAACATAAACCTGGACATTATTTATACGTCCATGGTCAACAATATAGATGAAAACACGATGCATGTCGTTCAGTTCCTGTTGGGCGTTGGTAGAGATCCTCTGTGAAAATGTGCAGATCGTTAAAATCCGATCCACATTTTTTTTCACGTATTTCTTTCACGATATAGTTTCATTTTAATATTCTATAGTAATTGTTGAAATACTTCTTTTTTTTATTTCGACAAGGACTTTTAACATCCAATTTTAGTTTAAATAATAAAGGATCAATAACAGATCATAACAGAGATAAACAACACATGATTTTTTCTTCTTCATATAATTAATTAGGTTGTGATTATTGTGATGTGTCTGGGCGGGGAATGTCTCTTAGTGTTGTGTTTTTATGAATATAGGGCACATTGCATACAAAACGTTTTCCCTTCGTTCAACAGAGTTCAACTTGTCACTTTACAGTTTCTTTTCTGAATTCAAATAATTCAAGTCGGTAATGTACCGGAGGTAGTGAAACAATATTTTACATTGCAAAATAAATTGAAAGTAACAGAGTTCACTTGTTGATCCGATAAATTAACTCTTGGGTTAAGATTGGACAAATTACCGTTAAAACAACATTTTGTTTTAAGCCAGTTGATTTTTATATATTGAACAATTAATGAACCGGATATTGCTCACTGAGTAGGTCATAAAAGATACTAATTGTGGTAAAATCGTCTTTGTTGAAAAAACACACAAATTATGACCTGACCGGACTATAATAAAAATACCAAAAAAGTGTTTTATTCGTATTTTTATTCGTTGGTACGTTTTATTTCAAATGACAATGACATGGGATAAAAACATACAAGAATAATTATCTTATTTTGAATGATAATGTCACATTTTTATCTGTCAAAGAAAGGACATTTTAATACCGTGTTTTAAAGCACACAGGTGCAATCAAGATCGATTAAATGTACATAGGTAATAAATCTGGCTAATCCGATTATGTTGTCACGCGTCATTATTCTTCAGTACATCCAATGGGCAATAAACCAATTAACAGCCACGCGGTGTTGGGAGAGAATCTTTGGAGGAAATTGGGAGTATAATCCGTGATTCGCGGTGTCACACCGCTACACTCCGAAATCGGTGATTAGAGTTCGCGATTACAAACTCTCTGTGCGTACTGTATATACCCCACTTTTTAAAGCGGGGTATAATTAATAGTTCCCAATATTTTTTCTTTTTCTTTCATTTGTCACAAACTAATATAGCATGTATAGATCTGCAACTTATCTATCAATGTCAACAACTTTATCTACACAATGTTATATAATGAAATATATCCTTTAATAAAAATAGATTATTATCTACATGATCTAATTAAATAAAGTTTATCTTCGACTTCGTCGGTAGGAGACTAATAAGCCTGGTTTACCTTTGAATCAAATCTGGGACAAGCATGACAAATAAAGAGTTTATACACGAAATACGGCACGCACAACGAACTTAACACAAGAAAACGAGAAATAAAACATCAAACACGAAAACACGTGAAATAAATAGGCTGAAAACTTTGCACGAAAATAACCCTTTACCACCCTCTTTTAAATTTTAGTTGATATAACAACTTTCTTTTCCTTTTTGATATGAAAAAAAAAAATGTTTTAATTATTGCTTTATATTTCACTGTTTTTTTCTGATAAGAGGACTAATATGATTGTGCAACTAGATATGATTAAATTAAACAACTTTGAATATTAACTGTTACTTTTATTGTATTCTCTCAGTTTCATTTCGCCCTATAGCTATATTGCCCTACATGTATGTACACGAATCTCCTGTTTTGAATGGACACTGCTTTCTGTCTCTATCTTGCACCAAACAAATGGAAAAAGCAATAAAAAGCAAATGTAAATAAGGAAATATATGCATAATTTATAGGGACAGAAGAATTCGGTCTATGGTCCCCTTATAACTGTTATAAAGAGTTCTGGATTCGCTACTGCAATTTCTATGTCAGATTGAATTAAGTCCAAATAAGTATGACATCTTGCAAGGCTACATGTACGTAGGAAGGCGTCCCTCCCCAAAAAAAATAATAAAACGTCCCAGAAAAATACATAAATAGTGATAATTATTTGTACTAGATTGAATTGTGCAATACAGTTCTAAATTTAGATTATAAACGAATATTTGACTTACCAAGTTTCTGATACAGTGTTGGTGTGGTTTGGGAGCTTTAAAATTGGACGTTTACCTAATAACCTATTAATAATATTATGAAACCCAAATCAATCAAAATTTACACAACACAAAGGAAGTTTCTGGAGACACATTAGTTTTAGATCCGAGACGGAAAAGACTTTTTTATCCGCAAATTTGATACAGTAATTTAACAGGAAATAGCTTTTCTAAAAGCTTGCCGTTTTATAGCTTATTTTTATTGAAAATTGATTTTTCATTTGTTGTATAACTATTAAGTCATCCAAAATATTACTCTGCAAATATACTGAATTGGGGTTAAAAGTTAAATATTGGAAAGGCCAATATGGTATTCTTGTGAAGTTCGTATTGCCCAGACTCTACACAAGTGAGTTTCTATAATATATTTATGGACGTATTCGTCGTCTTTCGTTTTTTCTGCCATGACTTTGACAATTTCTCTAGACTTGTTGTGAATGTTCGTTAGTATCTCTCACACCTACTGTGCAATGAATTATTCTAATGAGTACCAATTTTCGAGAATTGAGGGAACATATTGTATTTTTGTATCATAGCAAACTTCTTCATACAAGCCTATAAAAATGTCTACTTTGTTGAATATTTTATTTCTTTTCCACGACTAATGATGAATCTACAGTATATTAGAGCTTATTAATTAACATAGTGGTACATAATTTGTAATGATTCGCGAAGGTCAAGGCTAGTATGAAAAGCAATGATCACAAGGTGTTCTTTTTAATTGCTTTCTTACATTTATGTAAACTAATGATACACGTACACTTTGTACTGTTCTTTTCGATGATTATCATTTGCTTTGCCTTATTTTACAATAAACATATAATAATTATGTAACTTACGTACTTTTATTATACGCCTCATTCACATATTACAATAAGTTTATACACGGCATTTTAAAACTTTCCACGACTTATCGAAATTCAGATAAAGATTCCGAGTCGGAACCAGTGAGTGTTTATGTCCTAGCTGTAACTTTCCCTAATGATCAGGTATTCATCTAGAAGTTTGTAACAAAAGTATATTAAAAAAAAATGAAAAAAGAATTTTATTAGAAAACGGAAACAATAAGTACCGAAAAACCGTCTGAGATTGGTTCGATATATAGTAAGTCAAACTTTGTTATTCAACTCAAAATATATCATAGACAATTTCTTTCCTCTTTTATATTTTTTTCTGAGACTGCTATTTTTACTTCTTTGTTTGTCTTTTAGTAGATTCATTTTCTACGTTATAGTAATTGTCATTTTGTGTAAATATTCATTCATTATTTTTTTTTTAAATCCTCCCAAAAATAACAGAAGTCTAGAAAATGTTTGATCTTTGATATATACAGTGAAATGCAGTCAAGTTTAGCGATTGATAGTTCATTGATAACATTCTGGCGTTTCACAAACAAACAACTTGTAACGTCCCATTTCATTGGCCGAAAGATTCAAATACAATAACAATCGTGGTACGCACGTGAATTGACACAGGTGACTGACAATGGAATGTACTATATTGACACAGGTGACTGACAATGGAATGTACTATATTACTACGAACGTAAAAACAAGGATTTGTATAGTTTACAAATCTTTGGTCAAAAGAATTAAATAAATGTTTTGTGAATTTCAAATGGTTGTGTAGAAATTTTATACAGCAACACAATTATCTTGTACCGCATTATGAAAATATAAGGATAAAATAAAATACATGAGCCGCTTTTATACGGATGATTAAGGAACTACTTTTAATTTCTTTCAATGTCGTAGTTACTTATAATAAGGATCTTATAATATTATACTGATCCATTACAATAATTAAAATAATTTATGATGGGTTGCACATTCCTAGCTCTTTTAGTGTTTTCATGCTATAAAACGAACACACAGAACGTTACACAGTAGCTAAGCGTTTGGTCATTCAGAAATTACGTACCATAAACGGAGCAAATGTTCCCCGAAATATAGAAACAAAACAACAATAATCGTATCATTCGTGCACGTGAATGAAGACGTAGTATGCAATGTACTATCATGGTCACCACGAAATTCAAATGAATTCAGTGAAGGCATGTTGGTGTAACGGGTCTTTATTCTGTGTGTTTATTTTGGGACTATGTCTCCGGGATCTAATCCATCTTGCCCGTTAATATAGGGAACTAGCTATTACCACATCTTCCTATATCTATTGCATATTTCACCACAAGCTCACTACTGTCTATACACTAGTAACGAAGTCCGTTTAATGTTCACATGTTTAATCGTATAGATATTCATATAGCAGTACATGTAGGATATAAATACATAGGTTCACAATATAATTTCCAATTTTCTTACAGTATTTTGATAAACTTCTAAATGTTATTGCAATTCTACTGTGCAACCCATGTACCGTATAAACTGTCACATTAATCAAGATGAAAGATCATTAAACTGATGAAGTATTGACCATCAAATCTTTGATGTAATTGACCACGCCACATTGGTGTAAAAAGGATCGAAATGTTACATCGGCAAAGATTTTTCTTTTGCATGTGTGGAACTAAAAAAATAAATAAATACTTGTGAGAAATATCGTAGTTTATAAGGAACAATTCAAATGTACTGTTTTCGATTTTAATTTGCTGAAAACTTATCTTTTAATTTCATACCGTAAGAGTAGTGATTTGCATAACATTGTTGAACTATCCGCCAAAGTGACATGTAGTATGTATGCGTATTTAAAATGAAATACAAAATCATACATGTATGATAAACTGATAAACGAAATATTAAGAAATTAAGGATGACTGAAAGCATGTACAAGAAGGGACTCACCTTTTATCAATACATTTAACGAATAACACGCTTTTAAAACCAGATTGTTTTCTATGTAACTATTTAAATATTTACAATATATAATTTACGTTCGTTTTTCAACCGAGAATAGCAAAACAGTTAATTATAAAATTCATGAATTATATCGCTGGAGTTTATAAAGTACATTTCCTTCCACTGTGCCATCAGGTTTGCCATCTCCATTTTTCTCTAAACAAAGCATGGTTACATGTTCTGAATTTACTTAGAATTTCAGGATTTTTTTTTCAAAATCAAGTAAACTGAATCAGAAAAAATCACATTACCTTTAGTCTAATACCTAAAACTTGCGAAAGATATTGTAAGGCAGGATGAGCAACTTGGCAAAAAGGCAGGATGACGATTTATGTTAAAAAAATCCGGACAAACTAATTAAAAAGGCAGGACCGAATAGACTGAAAATAAAAAGACAGGACAGAGATTACAACTAAATAAAAATATATATTACTGGAAGACGTGAATAAAGTTAAATAAGTAATGATAAAGTAAAGATAACATAAAGATAAAGGAAATTTAATAAATTAAAGACAAAGTAAAGATAAAGTAACGATAAAGTAAAGATAAAGTAATGCTAAAGTAAAGATAAAGTAAAGCCAAGGTAATGATAAAGTAATGATAAAGTAAAGATAAAGGAAAGATATCATAAAAACCTATTTAGTATGCATGTTTCTGGCGCCAACTTGTCGTGTACATATACAAAAGAAGATATGGTATGATTGCCAATGAGACAACTCTCCACAAGAGACCAAATGACACAGAAATTAACAACTATAGGTAACCGTACGGACTTCAACAATGAGCAAAGCCCATATACCGCACAGTCAGCTATAAAAGGCCCCGAAATGACAATGTAAAACAATTCAAACGAGAAAACTAACGGCCTAATTTATGTACAAAAAATGAACGAAAAACAAAAATGTAACACATAAACAAACGACAACCACTGAATTACAGGCTCCTGACTTGGGACAGGCACATATATATAGAATGTGGCGGGGTTAAACATGTTAGCGGGATCCCAACCCTCCCCCTAACCTGGGACAGTGGTGTAACAGTACAACATAAGAACGAACTATAAAAATCAGTTGAAAGAGGCTTAACTCATCAGATGGATAAAAATACAAATAATACAAATACAAGTGGACGTGGCCGGGTACTTGTACATCCAAACAACAAAAAGACACTAAGTACAAATCTGAGAGTACTCGCAGTTAGTGACAGCTAGTTCAAAGCCACTAATAACTAATAAAAAAATCATGCATCTAAGACTAAATTATCAATCCGTACACATCCAACATCCAATGGATTTAGTGTAAAGACGTCATAAACAGTCAGAGAAAAACATGACCTTGTGCAATGCCAAGATACAGGTATCGACGGATGGTAGATCCATGAATGTGTATATGTATATAATAATAATATTTAGTTTGCTTTTAATTTACTAATAACAAAATCAATATTAGTACCAATAAAACAATATTTAATGACCTAATTACAGTGTTGAATTGGTAACCTTTTAGAATAAGTTTATTTAAAGGATCGATAAGTTTACCAGGATTGTTTCTAAATTTCCGGGCACGGTAAACAATATTGCCGTAAAAATGAGGATGTGCAATCCCGTTTGAAATAAGTTTTCTACAGGTACAACCAAACTTCAAAACTAAATCTTGATATCTGTGGAAGAATTTAGTAAAGGTTTTAAGTAATTTGTGGTAACGAAATCCCTGGCTTAATAATTTACCAGTAATACATAGATTACGTTCGTTAAAATCAAAAACGTCACAAAAAGTAAAATCACAAAAATACTGAACTCCGAGGAAAATTCAAAAAGGAAAGTCCCCAATCAAATGGCAAAATCAATAAAACAAACACATCAAACGAATGGATAACAACCGTCATATTCCTGACTTGGTACAGGCATTTTCTTATGTAGAAAATGGTGGATTGAACCTGGTTTTATAGCTAGCTAAACCTCTCACTTGTATGACAGTCGCATCAAATTCCATTATATTGACAACGATACACAACAGACACGGGCATAGCGAACGAGTTGTGAAATATAAACACCGTAAGATGGTGTCAAAGGAACATCACCATCCAAAAGGGAAAATTAACAATTGGGAATGAAAAATCGTCCCTTTTGTCGTAAATTTTAGTGTGGAGTTTCCCGTGTAAAACCGAAATGTCCAAATCTAGGAAAGGACAGTTGTTACCGTTTAAATTTGATTTATTTAAAGTAAGTTCCTTTGGGTAAATTTCGGCAGTATATTGAGAAAATTCTTGATTATTTAACGAAAAAGTATCATCAAGATAACGGTAAGTGTTGTTGAATTTATCAATTAAATGCAATTGAGACGGGTCTTTACAGAGTTTGGTCATAAACTGTGATTCATAACAGTACAAAAACAAGTCTGCTATTAAAGGGGCGCAATTAGTGCCCATAGGAATACATACAACCTGTCGATAAACTTTGCTGCCCGAAACGTACATAAATATTATCAAGGAGAAAATTAACAGCTTAAATCATCTCATCATACCTCCAGTAAGTATATCTAGCACATTTACCTTTCTCATTAGAGAAGAAGGCTTTAAATGAGTTGCAGCAAATATATTTGCATTCAGATTTACCAAACGACCATTTAATTAAATAGTCAAATTTTGTTTGATAAGATTGTGTGGAAGTGTAGTGTAAAGAGTAGAAAAGTCAAAACTGTCAACAGAATCAAAAGGACCATCAAAAGCACGTAATTTATCTAAAACATCCAAAGAATTTTTTACACTCCAAAAATAGTTAATTCCACTATTTTCATATATTTTATTACGTTCACTCACCAGTGACACAAATAAGGAGACTATACCAGGAACAATTGAAAACGATGGTTTGAAGAAAGACCAACAAACCATGGCCAAATGAACAGACAAAGAACAGTTTAACATTACACAGACAGAAGACTAATAACTGATTAAAAAAACACCACCAATAATTTGGGGCTGATTTTAAATTTTCCGAAAGGTCGAGCAATTCCAACACAAATAGAGCAAACAATTTGTTACTCTTGTTCAAATACATGTTTGTTAATAGACATTTCCAGTTAGGAATTATCCATTTGAGATTTGGCAAACGTCCGTTGTCCAATCATTAGACGTTTTTAAAGACACCAGACATATAGTTAAGTAAACCAGACAAGCGTTTCGTGATTATACTAAAACAGTCTTAATTATCAGCTGTTGCTAAGAAAAAATGCTATCTAACATGCCATTGTTTTCTAGTAGCAGTCCAACTATTCCGCTCTTCATCTCTGATGCATCACCTTGCAGAACCTACCCAGTGTATCAATCGTTAATAGTTTATCGTCATAAATATGCAGGAACTTATTGACACTGGAAGTTAGGCAAGCTCAACATTCAATCAAATCAATTACAATTAATTATGCCTTGTTTTCTTGTTTTGATTAATCATGTTAATAATATTAATTGCACACATCATCTGAAAATTAAGAACAAATATTCTCATAAACAAACTATGCAATTTTATCGATAACTGTCTAGTATTACAATTATCTATGTGATTGGAACTTAAATAGGTAAATAGGGGAAATTCGCCTAATTGCGGACAGCGCCGATATGCGGACGGAAAACGAATATCTCACTTTTCAATAAAATTATGAAAAATTGAAATAAAATAGATATGAGAAATAAGGTGTTTTGTTTTCTATTGAAACTCTATTTTGTTGCAATAAGGATATCATGTTTCTTACTTACGATGTCTGCTATAAATATATTATGTCAACAAGTTTGAAAACCGGGACATTTTGAAAAAGGTCAAAAGTCAGCGTGTCACAGTCAATACACATTTATTCATGTAATTATGATAATTTATGTATTGAAAAGCAATAGGCATTGCGTATTTTATGCAAGGAAACATTTCTGTTAATCATTTTTACTGATTTGTCTAAATTTTGATTACAAAATATGAAAAAGCAAGTGTCCGCATTTTCACCACCAAAAATAATATGATCGCCGAAATGCGGACACAAGATATTTTGAACAACTAACACGTGCAGTGGTGCATATGTCAAATACCATGATGTGGGAAATTAGCAAAATTCTCATAGAATCTAGTGTTATGAGTGCGAATACGATATATTATATCAATAAAGTATTGATTTGGGTTTATTTGTTTTCTTTTATTTTGCATATTACGAACATAATGCGTTTACAAGTCTGATTTGCACTCCAGTTGGCAACTTGCACACATCTTCACAAGGTCAAAAACTGAAAACGTCAACCACGGGATGTCAAGTCAATCTGTTTCTCTTTCTGTACAGAATGTCTACATGTTTAGGACTTTTGCAAGAGCAAAATTGAAATGGAATGAAATCAAATGTACCGAAAACGACCGACCAACATGCAAATGAAATTGGAACAATGTCTCGTAGACGAGAGGCTATTTGACAATGATGCTATTGGCTAATTATCTTTGAAATTAATGTTATAAAACATGAATATGTATCAACACTACTGTGCGAATTTATTGAAAGTGGTAAGGAAAATGATTTCAGCTGCATTGTGTTTATTGCTAGAAAATCAGGTAGAAGAGGTAAAGAGTTGGACCTTCTTACTGCGGAAGAGGCATATAAACTTATTGATATCAAGGATATTCTTTTGAAAGAAATGTTTTAATAAGACTTTATAAAACATGATAGAAATAAAGTAAACAATACATCGGTTTTAAAGACCTCTTTAGACTTTCTGCGATCGTCCAACAGTGATGAATTTGTGCATCCAGTCGTCTGTCGGTCTGTCCGTCCGACTAATGAAAAACTTTGTGTAAAACCGAAAAACAAACGAGATCCCTCATGGGGAGGTCCCAGTAATTGCATAATCCCCAATTTTTTGACAATATTATCACATAATCATTAATTATTTGCTTCGGTAATAACCATTTAACAATTTAAATGGAAAATACTTATTAAGAAAAACTTCAACAATCTTGGTTTTCTCTGGCATATCTTGCTCGTTTACTTCTATGATTTTTTTCAGCAAGCTATTCCTCCTACCTCATCTATTTCCTCGGGTGAAACAGTAACACCTGCATCTACTATATTTGGTTAGGTAATTTTCTAATGTGAACGACATATACCTCAAGTTTTTTTACTTGCATGGATGAATGAATGTTAGTAATTAACCATCCTTTGTACCCATCGTTAACCTGTTGTGTTTGAGACATTTCATCTAAGGCACCGAACTAGGTATGCATGTTCTGCACACGTTGTTATCCTGTCGCCAGTCGGATAAAATCCGATGCCATTATTGGTCATGAGAGAACGGCCGGGTATTATATAGAAAAAGTATATATATGTGGGACGAAATGCAACGAACACCAATATCGTATCATCATGAGTGACCACAATCTCTAGCACTATTTTTTTATTATGGCCTGCCGACTTTCGGCGGGTGCCCTATTATAGTAATCATTCTGTCTGTCTATCCATCCGTCCGTCTATACTTTCTATATCGAAGGATAACTAAAGTTTTCTCCGACAGATTTTAACTTGAAGAATTTGAACACACCATTTAGGGGAAGCTCCTTTCATTTTTTTTTTACTTATCATTTTGGAGATATTGGACTGACTTTTTTCTATAATTCCCTGAAATTTGTGGTTTCCATTTTTCCCTATTCCCATTTCATTTTTCGGACATTCCAATTTACAAAGTTTTGCATGTTTCCCTCACACCTTGCGTTTTCCCATTTTTGATTTCCGATTGAAAAATAAGCCTTTTTACTCATTCCATAAACTGTGCAGATGTTCATGGCGTTGGATGGGCAGCAAAAAAATGATACTTGTCAAAGAGTAAATACAAACCCGAGGATACATAAAATTATCTTACAAGTATCGGAAAGTGCAGATGTAAAAATATCGCCTCAAGGCGTCGTATGCTCTAGGACTAAGAATTTTTAGTGATTAGAACATTAAAACACATTGCAATGAATGACATGCGATTTGAAATTGAAAGTTATCCCAACTTTATCACGTACAATGTATATAATTTTGTATGGACGCATTCATCTTGGAAGACAATATATCACGATGGAAGTTGTCAGTACAAAAAGTTTCTGCATCTTATATCATTTAATAATTGGCATGCTCTAAGATATTTACTGAACTTTTTTAATCTTATTTTCTCACCTCTCAACATGTATTACCAGTTCATGTGAGAAAACCATTCCCAAACATGCTTTAAGATGCACTGGAGGATATTCATGAAAGGTGATGTTATATATACATAATACCTGCGTTTTGAATAGCAAAAACTGTTAAAACTAAGTGTCCGCAATTTAACGACAAGGTGTCCGTATTTTAACTCCCCCTGTCCGCATTTATACGACTCGGCATTTCCGCGGGTTAAATTTAAGAGTCTTAAATCTAACAATCAAGAGAGGAGACCTGAAAACGCGGGAAATAGTTTATTTGATACCCCTCTATCCTCTTCTGCCAAATGCAACCACCAGTATGTGGGCTGTCCGCAATTGGCCTCGACGGTATCCAAACTTCCGGATTTGAAAAAAAGTGTCCGCAATTAGGCGAATTTCCCTAACTGACCATGTTTGACCAAACTCATTATTTTATTATTTGGCAACTAAAGAGGAAACTTCGTGCAATACTGTATTTTTCTATACTCACACAAGCTAGTTTCCAAATTGCTGGGCTAGGAATGTATTCCAGTTTTACACTTTAAATCAATAGTGGAAAAACGTATTCCTTGGGAAAGTTGTTTTTTCAGATGGCAAAGAGGATAAGAGAGGTAAAATTTAAGTTCTAAACATGATAAAGAGTCTGCTTCGATACCAACATTTATTGAATGAACAAAATTTAAAAGTAATTATAGTAATACGTTTTGGGGGTTTGGGTACAATTAATGGTAATAAAAGTACATATGAGTCATCAATATAACTCGATGATTGGATAAAATAACAGTTTCACCTCTCATCTATAATAACGAAAACATTTTGTTTTCACAAATGAACGCAAATTCATTGTTACAGTCACGATCCCACCATGTTGCTTTAGTCTTTGATTTAATGATGTATCTCATACAGTCTGCCCCTGGTATGCCGTCAGATCCATCATCGGGTTGATCTATGTCCCAGTTACTGTATGTAACATTTTCCCCATCTTTTATCCAACGGAAGATTCCTCCCTGTGATGCATCCGTCCCACCTATCCACCATAACACCATTCCAGTTTTTTCTGTAAAGTGAATAAACTCATCATAGATACCAGACTTACAGGCTTGTACGCATGACGCGTATTTTGTTTAAAGTACAAAGTTAAAGAACATTGCGGACTTTATAAATGCGACCAATGTAGGAAAACTATTAGACAGTAAGTATGCAATGTGACGACCATTTTCTATCCAAAGATCCAAATTTGATTTGATCAAGATTTGTTTTCTAATAGAGGTAGGTCAATTTAAAACGTATCCAAAGTATGATATACGTTGACGTATACGCATCTTGGGAATATGCTCAAATAATTACCCTGATCGAGAGTATTACTCAATGTACCATGTTTAAGGAAAATGGGGATCAAACTTTGTGGCACTGATTAATTTGCATCTGTTTATTTCTGAATGCCTCACTTCAACTTAATATAACTTCTTTATATTTAGCATTGGAACAACAAAAGGAAACATAATCCTTTATGTTCATCATCACTTGTTGGCTGATATGGCCGTTTTTACACCACAAATTTTACTCTGAGTACAGACAAACCTGTATACCTGGAAAAGTTTTAAGGAATGGCAGGAACTAGATAATTAAATTTCAAATGCATTTTATGTTTCAGAAAATTATAAACTTTTCTGGATTTTGCTATTTATTTTTTTCATTCCTGCAGAAGTTGCCAAAATAAACTAAGTTGGGAAACAGGCTTGAAATGCTCCCCTCAAATAATAAATGGTGTGAGTAGTATTGATTTAAATGGCCAATAGATGGACAATATACATCTGCAAATAATAGATGATTCAAACTGTTTAACTGAGTGGGCCGTATCAAATGAAACTCTTGTGTTTGTTTAGTTTGCTATCTTCTGCAGACTGGAAAAAATACACATCAAAATCCAGGTAAGTTTTTAATTTTCTGAAACATAGACTACGTATACCTTTTTATATCTAGGTCCTGCCATGCCTTTAAACTTTCCTAGATGCATAAGTTTGTCTGTACTTATAGTAGATCAAGTTTGTGGTGTAAATACGACCAAATTTTTCAATTCTTTTTGATGAACCTTAAGGCTATGTTGCATATCAAAGATCTTTATTTCATGGGTACCTACAACAATTAAACACAGTTTTTTCTAGATTGGCGATGATATTGTTTTACGAAAAGATGGGATCTACTAATGAAGGGTAGTACGACATATGACATTGATCCCCATTATTCTTTAATAAGAATACACCGAGTAATATATTCGATTTGGATAATTATTTTAGCATATTCCCCTAGATGCGTATACGTCAACGTATCGGATACTGGCGCAAATACAAAATTTCAATCCAGGTATCTATGATGAGTTTATTTATATACTTTGGATACGTTTAAAAATTGACTGACCTCTATTTCAATTAAACATTGTTTTTGTGTAGACATCCGATTTCGACGTTATCGCTCATTGGAAGTGCTTATATAGTCGCCGTCAGCTGAAATTCGTAGCGGTTATCGGTAAAAATAATTGAAACTATCAATCGCGTTCATTCGAGATATAGTTTTTCACATTCCATTCAAAAATTGCAACAAGAAAAACCATTACTGGCCTACCTTTTAAGTGATCGCACTGTAATAATCCTGACCTTCACATTTCCCAGAATGTTTTCCATTGTAATTCCGCCATCTTTGTTTCTATGAGGATCCTTTATTTACATTAACATTCGTCACTCTCCGGTAATATTCGTGTCATTGATGTGATAAAGTTTCCCGCGCTTTTGCAAGTAAACAATAACACATGTAGTGTAATTGACAAGATAACTTTAAAGTGACCCGGAAATCAACAGAATGATGTTTTACACGGAGAAACAATGAAATAATGTAAGGTAAGTAAAATTATGATTTTCTGCAGGTTAATGGAAAAAAAACCACACAGCAATGAATATCATCACGAGTATTTAACATGCAAACGATGCAATGTTTGACCTAAACAGGTTGGGAACAACCCCCAAATGAGGGATATCCCTTAAATGAGGGACTGTCCCTCAGGCAAGGGGTCATTTTACTGTTGTAGAAAAGAAAACAGAAAAACTTAGATTTTTTAACTTAAAAGGGGGAAAATTCATTATATTTGGAACAACTTTTTCCAGAGGGGTCCCATTATTTTCAATAATAAAGAAGATATAAGTCCAGGAATATTACAAAATTCTTGGACATGTTTTTACCATATAATACCAGATAGATGTATAGTTCTTTGGGAAATGTTTCTTCAAATAATATAAATGTGTGTTCATTTGTACTGAAAATTGGTTTTTACAAAACAATATTTTTATCACTTAAAATGCACCCCTCATAAAAGGAATAGTCTTTACATTGAGGGGTTGTTCCCAACCTGCTAAACTATTCAAGTTTAAAACTTTTATTTAATTTTATTATTTTTTGTGTGTGTTTTGGAGGGTGGGATGGGGCTCAAAAGCAACATACCGTTGATAATTGTGTGTAAAATCTTGAAAAATGTTCATCTTATAAAACAAATCTTGCATCTATTTAAGCCGTTACTAAACAAGCTGTATCACAACTTGACGCAAGCTTTTGGGGTGTGTTAAAACTTACCCTTTTAAGGATCTTTATTATAATTATAATCTTTTCGGCAAGTCTTGGCATTTTGCCACTAGCTCTATGCCAGAGTCCAATTAAAATTGATTCTGGCTAGTTAAAAATTTAGTGAAATTTGCTATATTTTCCGTTCATGCAGAAGGTACTAAACTAAATTTAGGAGAGAAGCTAAAAATAAGCTCCATCTCATGATTATAAGAGTAGTGATCTGTTGATTGTTTTGATTGACATGTAAAATAGAGGGAAAAAGGAATTTTTACTATAATGATGAGGCCATTGAAAATTAAATGTAAGTTTCACCAAAAACACAAAGCTTTCATAAATGGGTTGACAGGCAGGAAAAACTTTATCAAACATAACATTCATATTCATTTCAGTATTAACTTTTTTGTATGTAGCCCAGGCCTTGTGGTCATAAAAATTTCGAGTACGATTATAGTACGTACTCAAACTCAGAAATCAACCAATCAAAATACTGTATTTGGGGATTTAAAGCAAAAATTTTGTACTCTTTGAGTACTAAGTAAAAGTTTATGACAGAGAGCCCATAATATCTCTTCAGTCCGGTCAGTGATTCTCTAGGTCAAAATATTAAAAAATCCTAAACCTAATACAAATGTTAAAGAGAGGAACAAAATTAAACCTGATACGCAATACATGTATACATGAATATTATAAGGTGTACAGTACATGTCTGTCGGACTAGGTTCATCTTACCTTGCATATCATTTACAAGGGTGTGGATGGGGGTTTACAGAATAGAAAATAATGGGCAAAAAATGTAAAGAATAGAGAACAATGAACATAAAAATAAAGAATAGATAATAATGAGGTGCTTATATATTATGAATAGAGAATAATGGACAAAAAGTATATAAAAAGTGAAAATCGCCTTAATATTTAAAACATACATTTGCAGAAATAAAGGACCCCCCATCGAGATCCTCATTTACAAGGATCATTGTTAATTTTATATAATTCTTGTTGTATTATTGTAGATTCATTGTTTATATTGCTATAGCTAGAATAGCAAATGCATGGATTTAATTGGTTAAGAGACAATATTTAAATGCTCCACTAAGTTGATGTTTTCTATAGACTTATATGCAAACTTCCACAAAAACAAGAAATAAAAAATCAAAGTCGATACACCTCATCTATCCACGAGGTTGACAAACATCAATTGGTAACATGAAAAATAAATGAATCCACTGCTGTTACCTCTTTCTGTTAGACTTCCAGCATATATTCATTTTGTGGCCACATACATGTACGGAAAACTGGGCTTACACAAATGTACCTTTTTTTTTGTCTGTACCCCTATTGAAATCACTATGCAATATGGGTTTGTTAATTGTCGAAGGATGTTATGTGAACCAATAATTTCTTATATCTATGTCATTTGGTCTCTGGAGGATAGTTGTTTCATTTGCATGAATTTTATATTGGTTTTTCTTGTTGCAATTTTTGAATGGAATGTGAAAACTATATCTCGAATGAACGCGATTGATAGTTTCAATTATTTTTACCGATAACCGCTACGAATTTCAGCTGATGGCGACTATAGTACAGTTATTATTTTTGGTGACGAAAATAGAAATTCTTGGTTTTAATTCCCACAACAAGTGCTGTATGACTAATATATAGATGGCCTTATCCTTGGGCTGTTTTCTGCTCTTCGTTCGGGTTGTTGTCTTTTTGACACATTCTCCGTTTCCATTCTCTATCGTATATATATATATAAACAAGTCTAAATTGAAATCAACGTTCAAACCTATGATTGCGTTGGATAAAACCGGAATTTTTATATATATATCTAATCAAATAAAGTCTAAAATATTTACAAAGATGCACGCTACCTTTTCTTTATGTTCTGTTATGTAATATGTTGCTACTATATAATAACATTATATTTCAAATTAAAAACTATCAAATATTTAATCCATTTATCAACACTAGAAAAATGTTACTCAATAATATATTACATTTTTAATTTTTGTTAGTTTTAGTTTTTTTATATTATCAGACAAAATATTTGATGTTTGTGCTCGTCGTATTGCTAATATTTGTGTATCGTCTTATTTTTTCAAAAGCACGTACCCTGACTTTTCTATAAATCAGTACTATTGAGGCGGAACATACCATATTTGTCAATCAAAAATGGGAAAAAGAAATAGTCTTTTCTTGCAGTTTCAACAGATAATAGATTTCCATTGTCTTCAACGCATCTTTGCTGTGAATCATTCCATGTTAGTTTTGTAGTATAAAACATAATGCAAGTATCCAACTGCCATATATATTCATACCCATAATAAAGGCAATCTACAAAAAGTTTAATATTATCATTTTTAGCTATTTTCTACATATGCCCTGTCATCAAGCATTTGTAACAAAAACTGAATAAATATAAGTTGAGAATGGCACATTGTATAACATTACTTTAAAGAGTAAACTACTGGGAAAGCAAAAAAAGAAAAGAAAAAAGAAGACATATTGGTATCTGTTTCAGATTTCCCGCATATGCTGCTATGTGCATCATGGAACAATTATGAATGTTTCAACGAAAACAAATGGTGTAGTCCATTATGATACTTTTCCTTAAATGTCCTGTGACTCGATCAGAATACCTTGTATTCAAAAGTACATTTACTAATGAGCGTCAATATAACAAAACAAAAAGGCTCCACATACATCTCTATTAAAATCACATATAAACAAATACTTACTTTTCTTTCGGTAAAAAATTCTCCTAGAATGGTATCCTTAATGACATTTCCATCATTATTTTCAACAATCGCACAATATCCTGTGGTGTTGTTAAAGAAGATACCATCACAAACATCAGGCTGTTGACAATACCTGGCACACTGTAGATACGTATCAACAATTTTTGAAGTTTCTATTTTCCCTTGAATGTCCATACTATCTCACTTTGGAATCCCATGCATAATTCGCACTGTACTGACTATATAAAATATATGTAAAAACAAACGCATTCAATAAAGTTTATTAATTGTAGACAAAAATCAGTCAAATTTAGATTAGATATACAAGATAGCATGTGAGTCGGCAAATTTAATTAAATGAATGTCTCTTAAAGGCAAATCAACGTAATGAGTATATGTCAAAATAAAAAAAAAGGGATAAATGTACATTTGTACCATTTCTAGTTAATCTTTTCATTAAAGGTTGTACATTTTAAGATCATAACAAACAACGTTGTAATCTGTTTTACAAGTTCACATTTCCAAAACGTTGGAATTATTTTTCCATCACACATGTCACACTAAACAAGTATGCATGTGTACAAAGGTCACAGTAAACTACACTGTAAATACATTAAATAACGTCGTCGTTTTTTTATATCAAAGTAAACAATGCTATATTGTTTTTTAAAAGATCATAATAAACAACGTTGTATTTCTTTAAGTCACTTAGACAACGTTATAATTTCCCTATGAATATAGTAAACATGTTGTTAATTTAAGATCAAGGTAAACACCGTCGTAAATCAAATATCATATAAGTCACGTTGCTAACGTTTATCGGTCATTTTTGCCTTCCACAAATATAAACTCACCTGTACAAATTTTAAATGACATCAAAAGACACAGCTGTTTTGCACGGAACCAATGCATGGTCATTATTATTGTAGAACTATTACAGTACTGCGCGTATTTGAAATAAACTGAGTTTATATTATATCAAGTATTAATTGTTTTGAATTTAAAAAAAAAAAAAAAAAAAAAAAACTTTAAGAACGACAGCTGAATAGATATAAATACAAAACACACATGTTGATGCTTACATAATTTTCTGTCGCAATAAAAGTTTTGTATCTCAACGTCCATAATATTGATTTGAAATTGAATTATGCATAGAGAAACACAATACGAAACTACTCGATTAATTTCAATTAAGATAAACCAATATTTATTCCACTATTAATATATTTAATATTTTTTATTTTGAAATACAATCGGCTTTTTTTTTCATAAGCCAATCAAGTGTGTTTGTTGTGCTCAACGGTTGGTAAAATATTGGCAAAGTACAGAAATTGAAATTGTAAAAGAAGAATGTGTTTTCACCGAATTTTGTTGTACTTTTAGTATGTTCAATTATTTATTGAAAAAAAAATTAAATCAATTGTTTGAGAAGTATTTTTAAGTATTTTACAAAATTACATGACACTTAATAAATCAAATAATGAATTCAAATCTCTTTTGATGAAGAATGCCTATTCGATAATAAATTGGACGGTGAAGATTAAGCGTCAATATGCAAAACCTCTGGAAAAAAAGTTTGCAACAAGATATGTATGATTACATGAAGGACAACACATTGACCCGTTGAAAAAAAAAAATCGAAATCAAACAAATGTAAGCAAATCCTGCTGATTTAAATACGTGTAGTAAAATGTTGTTCATAATTTTACTTTTATTAATAGTTTTTTGATTGCATGTTAAATAATTACATTAGTTAAATTTAATAGATTTGTTTTTTATTTATATTCATTTATCTATTAGAATGATACGTTTTAAAATATTTTTTATAAAATTAATTATTAATGTAATTATTAACTATCGAAATTTTCTCATAATATTAAGCAAATGTAATCAAAATAACGAGGAATGGCTTCCAGTTCAAGATGTAGCTTACCCGAGCTATACTGATTGAGGTTAGTACAGCTGCCACATACTTACTTCATCATCAGCTGCTAATGGCTCCATAACTCCATAAATTTGTAAAGAATTATACTTAGTTTTTACTGTTTTTCTTTTCACTTACTTTTGATTGTTTAGTGTATATACACTTATCATCTGTCGTCGTTCTGTTCATCAGTCAATAAACAAGTATTATATGTGCCACATCCCCGAATCAAAATAGAATAGTTTCTAATTCAAGAATATTTGCAATAGGAAACACTACCAACTGTATCCCTGCCATAACAAACCTTATCGAAAGAGCATGTTTTAATAGGTTTTGAAATTTTTGATGTACGTAGGCTTTTATGATAATTTTTTCATTTCGTAATTACCTTCTTTATGCCCCCCTTTTTTTGTTATCATAAATGTGTAATGTAATTACGGAGTAGAAATAATGCAGATCGTGCACATTACATCATTCTGGTTCCAATTGCGTTTTATAGGTTGATGTGGAGGTTTCCTACACGCGTGTTATTTCCATTAAAAAAATTTAAAAGAAGCATACCATATAGTCATCTATAAAAACTCCGTCATTAAAATAAGATTAAAAGAATTCAAACGATAAACCGATTCAAATGCTATTGTATTATGCCATAAACATCGCTGATTCGATTTATATTAAGAAATTTTAAACCAAATATGAAAAATTTAAAACTGTCAATACAAATCAAACCACGTTGATTCCAACTCAAAAGTGTTGTTATGTTTGACCTATTATCCCTTACGAGTAAATTTAACTTCAACAATCTTTTAACAAATTTCGTTTATATATTCCGAGAATAATTATGTCGGCAGTAAGAAAAAGAAGAGTAATTTTCTTTATTTTCTGTAACTTCTAGTAGATTTAGACCCACTGTTTTAAAGGATTGTAACTAACCCTTGTGTCCGATATGGAGCAAGGGTAAGACTTTGAGTTCGAGTTCAAGTATTAGTTAGAGCTCAAGTTCAAGTAACTATTTGTGAACTAGTTCAAAAGGTTCAGATGAGACACTGTTAGAATGCGTGTTCAAAGACGCCGTGCAAAAAAACATGAAAAAAGGCCTTATTCGGCTAAATTTTTTATCGCAAGATTTTACTATGGATTTAAGACTTACGATAATTGATGTAATATAAAACAAAAATATATAATTTTAATTCTTGAAGACATAATGCATGCAACTGTAACGTCAAAACCTTGGTATAAGGCCCTTCTAGGTGTTATCTTGATAAATACATATATTTTGGTCAATATTCAGATAGTATTTAAGTCCAATGCAACAATATAGGCCTTTAACGTACCTCCGCCTTTTTAAATTCTAGTTAACAGTATATTATACTGATTTGGAAATCCTTACGTTTTTGTACTTTTGTTTCTTATCTCGAACAATGTTTCCGCCCTCCATCCCTAACAACGATAATGGACATAGGACTTGCTTCACCTTCATGAAAATAATTGAAATGTTGCATATTGCCTGAATTGTTGTTTTCTACTTCTACCAATATATTTTTACAAATCTTAATTTTTAGTGATTTTGTTCCGCCCTAATATGTTTAATTCTTTTGATAACTTTTTTTCGTTGCAGTAAAATATTGAACAACAAACTTTACTATGCAAGTTAAACAACTAACACAATCGGTGACATAGTCATAATAATTTTTGCAGTTGTTATTAAGTTGAGGTGAACGAGGATCTTACATATAAAGTCTTATACATCCTAGACTTTCAAATGTTTGGATTTGAGCGTTCCTGATAACGGTAAATCCAGAGAAAGCCCTTCAGACTCACAAAATTAATCAAGTGTTATTTTTATGAAATACTTTTCATTATAAAAAGAAGATTGTATTGGAGTCAATGAAAAGCGGAATAATTGCACGATGAACTCTTACTTATTTTGTTTTGCTTTTGCAATTGGTAACATGTTTTTCTTATTACAAACTATAACAATTCATTTACATGTGATAATTTGCAATGTTTCCTACTTTATCATAACATTGAAGTCATACTGCTGAATAAAAAAAATTGTTATAAACATACTATAATACATTTAATATACTGAAACCATAAAAGTCTCCTTCGAAAATATGACGAACCATATATAAAGTCTAAAAAAAAGATATAGTATTAAAGTAATTTATTAGCCAAGGATCTAAATTGAATTACCGAAAATATCATTGTCAGAGTATTTCTTTGTCATTCTAATGATAACTTTATTTCTACACAATTAGACAAGTTTCACAAATAAGCAAAATGCAAAACAAAACATTTAATAATAATACAGTACATCTAAAGTCCAAATCAGTACTTTTATCTTGGTCTAACGGTAGAGTGTTTGACCTTCAAATTTCATATGCAAATCTAGAATGTCTCAGTAAATGAATCTTTGCAAAACTTACGAGGAAAGGGAAATATTCCTTAATTGTCTAAAATATACCTGCATTGCCCATAATTAATAAACGATAAGTGAGAACATTATAAATAAATAAAATTGTAACATAATCAAATATTCTACTATACAATATCATTGTATCATTGAGGCTTACAAGTTTATTTTTATTCCTAGGAAAACATTCCAGTTTTACATAAGAGGCATTAAAAGTCGGTATACTTTTGTAAAAGTAACTTTCCAATGCCAAATAAGAGAAACTTTTAAAACTCTAATGTAGAGTCTTCGTCGTTGCAATATGATAAGTGAAAAAATAGAAGTACGGAATAGTGCCACATTTGTCTCCAACAGAAATAATAGCCATAAACGTAACACATAAATCTAACTTGATGACTTGCGATCATTAAATGTATTTATGTCTTCTTTAATCACTAAAAACATTTTGGTTTCACATATAGATCGCAATTGATCGTTACAGTCATAATCCCGTCATGCTGCTTCAGTCATGGAATTTATATAATATCTTATACAGTCTGCTCCTGCTATGCCGTCAGACGAATCATCAGGTTGACTCTGGTCCCAGTTGCTGTAAGTAACATTTTCTCCATTTATCCAACGGAAAATTCCCTCCTGTGCTGCATCCGTCCCACCTATCCACCAGAACCTTAGCCCCTGTTTTTCTGTAATGTGAATATAATCAATAGCCCCGATCAACAGGATAACACTTGTATAACAGGTGCTTAACTGAACACTACAAACAAATCAAAGTCTGAAATGGGTTCTCCGTTTTTTGTACTCGACTGTTTTTGTGTGTACTCGACTGTTTTTTTTTTTGTACTCGACTGTTTTTGTTTTGTTTTTGTACTCGACTTTTTTTTGTACTCGACTGTTTTTTTTCACGACCAGTCTGATTTAGTCTGGAATTTACTTAAAATTTCTTGACGCTTATCTTAACTTGTCTTCCTGTCTTGTACTCGACCTCAACCTTGCCAATATTAACAAGGCTTAACATTAACATGGTCAGGCTGAATCTATCTCTACTATTCTCGACCTGTATACGGCTTAACTACTTAAAGTCTTTAATAGTTAACCGTACACAACGAATATTTCTTTATAAACAACCAGTTTATGTCTATTCTATCAATCTTAAACATGTTGAATGTGTAACTAACTATAACTTCTTGGAAAAATACAGTACTTCCTTTTGATTAGTTATATACAAAATAAGATAAATATTAAACCATATTATCACTTTCAAGCAAAACATTTTAAAGAATGTAGTTTCTATAGAAGTACTTTCGTTTGCTATAGCTTTATAACATCCGTTAAACTATATATTGCTTAAATGGGAAATTGTAACAAATTGGATTAAGATAGGAAAATTTAGGCAACATTAATTAACCGATGTTCAAATCTCTGGCGAGAAGACAAATCAAAATTCTGAACATTATAACACATTCTGTAGAAGAATATATAATTATGCTCGTAAACTATTAATATTCAAGATACAAGTAAAAACAAGTACCCTTCAATACATTTGAAGCTCAAATTTACCCACTGTAATACACATTTTCCTTAAATTTGGACTACATGTATATAGTCATAAAGGATTGATAATACAATTGTCATCTATTGATAAAATCGGGTTTATAAGTAATTGGATCAAAAAGGAAAATTTAGACAACAGTTGTTATATGATGTTCAAATATCACGTAACAAGAAAAACCAAGATAAGAAACAAATACTGAAGGAATTTCAGGAACTTCTAAAGGAGTGGGATCGGTTTTCCCGACAGAGTAAGCGTCTCCATCTATGAATGCATCATAGGTACAATCTAAAAGAATATAAGTTTAACCTTTCCCAAAAAAAGTATGGAGTGCTTCACAGTACTATAAATTAACATCTGTTATGCTTTTGTGTTGGTTTGTTTATGTAATTTTTAGAGAAAGCGACAGTTTTTTTAAAGAAAAAACATTTCTTGTTTAATTTTCGGATGCTTTTATTTGGGTTTAAGTTTCACTATTTTTAGTAATATGACACACAATGCGACATAACAGGATTAAAACTCCTTTCAGATGGTCAGGAATCTGGGACTGTTAAAAGAAAACGTGACCTGAAACAGTAACACTAACAAATTGTTCATCAGAAGGAAGTAATTTTATGATATCCTTAATTAGACGAGATATCATTAATTCTGATTAAATAGTTTTACTCTCTCTTATGAACTAGATTATTTCTATCGGGTGTAAGTAAATTGATACTCTAGACTTCATCATCACCTGAAGTACAAAACACATCGAGAGTTAACCATAAATTGATGTTTTAAATTAACAATGTTTCGAGGGTTACATCTATAAATGTTTACCATATATACTTGTGTGTTGGATCGTGTGTTGTGATAAAAACCCGGAATGACCAAAAAAAAAAAATAAATAAAAAAGATAAGCCTACTGTCTGTTTTATACACAACTATCAGCAAGACACAACAATGGCAGAAAACAACCAACGAAAACCACTGAATTACAGGCTACTGAAAGGAACAAAACGAATATGGTAGGGTCAAACATGGTTGTGAACGATAAGCCCTCCCTCTAAAATGTGTCAGTGTTGTTATAGCAAGACATAAGAACTTACTATATGTGTTATAGAAAGACATAAGAACTAACTGTAAAATTTAGTTCGAAAGAGCCTTCTGTGTTTTTATTTGTTTTATTTGTTTTTTAAATCACACTAAACATTTAATATGTGTGCTAATCATATTAGTTATACTAATCTCTGTAAAAGATTTTATCTATAATTTTTATAAATTGGTACCGGTAATATTGTACAAACAATATCTTTCAATCACAAATGGTAAAAGAATAACATATTCTTTTCTTGCTGTTTCAATGGCTAAAAGATTACCATTGTCGTTGACGCATCTTATCTTTGAATCATTCCATGTTTGAGGCGAAGTAAAAACATTACACAAGAACCATATATATTCATATCCAGAATAAAGACAATCTGCAAAATAAGAATAACTTTTTTATACCCTTTTTTTTACGTTTGCCCTGAATCCATGCAAGATGTATATTGTCACAATGACTAACAATATTAAACGACTGATCTTGAAAACAATCTACTTGAAAAGTAAATGTGAATATCAGTATAAAACAAAAGGTGTGATACAAACATCAATGAACAAAAACGAAACAAAGCGACTTTATGTACAAAAGTCAGCAAGAAACCAACATAATTGTCATTTTGCTTAGTTTCTTTTGTTACCTATTCTGACATCGGACTTTTTTTTAAACTGAGTGTTACTGTCAGTATTGCTGTGTATTTGTTTATTCTATATTAGCTAGAGGTATAGGAGGAGGGTTGAGATCTCACAAAACATGTTTAACCCCGCCGCATTTTTGCGCCTGTCCCAAGTCAGGAGCCTCTGGCCTTTGTTAGTCTTGTATGTTTTTTAATTTTAGTTCATTTATATGTTTTGGAGTTTAGTGTGACGTCCATTTTCATTGAACTAGTACACATTTTTGTTTAGGGGCCAGCTGAAGCCCATCTCTGGGTGCGGGATTTTCACGCTGTGTTGAAGACCCATTGGTGGCCTTCGGCTGTTTTCTGCTCTTTGGTCGGGTTGTTGTCTCTTTGACACATTCCCCATTTCCATTCTCAATTTTATAATGTGTACGAAAATAGATAGGCGTGTACACGATATAAAATGAACTTGTAATCCACTGTTGTTGATGGTTGCCGTCTATAATAAGAAATTGTTTTCGTTTAATGCCATCAGCCAGTAGACGGCCGGTAGTTTTTTTTTTTTTATGTAGTGTTTCGTATTTTGCTATCCGGGACCTTTCATTTCTTACTATTCGGCATTGGTTTTGCTTATTCTTGAAAACCGTACTGCGACCCCTAGCTGTATACAAATGTGCCCTTTGATAATTTGATGGATACTTGTTTCAATTGCAATGATACGAAATTTCTTATTTTCATATCTTTTTATACTAAGGGTACATATTTTGTATAGCAACAGCAGAAATATTTTGTTGTGTTTACAAAATTTTCTAAATTTTCCCATTTCATCGGAAGATGATAAGGACTATGAAAAGGGGTAGTATACACCAAGGAGAATATAAGGTTAATTAGAGTTATACCTTTCCTCTTGATTATTAATATACCAGTAAGCAAAAAAAAAAAAAAAAAATAGGACAAAATAGATATCCGCACTTACTTTTCTTCAAATGAAAGAAATTTCCGAGAGGGACATTATTGATAAGTCCATCAGCAATTTCAATAATCACACAATATCCAGTGGTGCTGTTATAAAGATACCATCACAAACATCAGACTGTAGATAACACCTGGCACAATGTAGATACGTATCAACGGTTTTAAAAGTTTCTATTTTCCTTGAACGTCCATGCTGTTCCACTTTAGAATCCCTTCCATGATTCGCAGACTATTGCCTGTATGAAATAAAGTTTGAAAATCCATGCAATATGTATGAAAATAATTTTAAAATATGTATGTCAAATACATATTGTATATAAAAATGAAAATTATGTCACTCAAGGCAAATTGTATTTACATGAATAGTTTTGAATGGCAGATACAAGTAACCAGTACAAATGTTGAATGTCGAAATACAAACAGGAGTTATATGCTATCTGAATAATGATCACAGCAAACATCGTTGTTAATTTTCAAGACCACCCCACAGAATGTTGTAATTTTTTAAGATCGTTGTAAACGATGTGTAGATTTTTATCAGGCAATTTGTTTTGTCCTAACAATTAACAAACCATTTTTTTGTTGTCTGTTATATGTTATTTCAGAATTAAAAGAATACTTGTCAACATTTTCAAAAGCATACAACACAACGTTAAGATAAGTAACCAACGTCATATCCAATGGTGTACAAACATTGAAATTAACTATAATCCCCAAGGTTCTGGAACATCAAATTGAATGACAAGATTGTCTTAATGTCCTTTTTTTATCCCCGAAAAAATCTTCTCACCGGTTAAAACATCAACGGCCATCAACAGACTCAATTGTTTTGCACCGAACAAATGCATGTTCATAATTACTTCAATTTTGCAGGTGTTCAAAATGAACTAAATCTAAATTTCAGTGTATTTTAACTGTATTTTAGGTAAAATGGGAGTTTTTTAAGAAAGAAAGCTTAACAATTGCAATACAATGCATGCATATTAATTGTTTTAAATAATCTTTCTCAACGGTAATGATGTTGATCTTATATTGAATTTCGAACAGAGATAGAAATTACAAAACTACTCAGTAATTTAAATTTATAATAACCAGGCAAAGAGAAGTAAAACATTAATAACCATTTGTGACTCAGATGGTACCTAATGGTCAAACAAATCCTGATGGCGTTCTAAAAGCTTTCGAATGTTTCCATGTATAAGATCTTTGATAAAATTATCTTGCAAGCAGCATCAATGTATCTTGGAAATACAATCCCTAGAATATTGTATGAACTGCAAAATGCAATTCGATAGAATATAAGCAAAGTCTTTTCTTAGTTTTATTTATTTCCACTTTTTGGCTGCCATTTTGAAATTTTCCGCCATTTTGAAAAAAAATTTAAAGTCTAATATAACGTCATGACGTTGGATTACATTTTATATGTTTTTTAAAAGATTTGGTTTGAATATTATTTGCTTTTAATTAGACATGGTTGTGAAATTTAGAATGATTGGCAGACATCTTGGAAATGGCCGCCATATTGGATTTTTCAGAGCGGGTCCATAGCTTAGATTGACTATCAAGTATATATCTACTATTATGCAAAGTTTCATGCTTTTATCATCAAACCCACAATTCTTCTAAAAATGTGCACGAATCAGCTGGACTAATTTAATAATAATACAGTACATCTAAAGTCCAAATCAGTATTTTATCTTGGTCTAACGGTAGAGTGTTTGACCTTCAAATTTTATATGCAAATCTAGAATGTCTCAGTAAATGAATCTTTGCAAAACTTACGAGGAAAGGGGAAATATTCATTTATTGTTTAAAATATATCTCATTGCCCATAATTAATAAATGATAAGTGAGAACATTATAAATAAATAAAAATTGTAACATAATCAAATATTCAACTATACAATATCATTGTATCATTGAGGCTTACAAGTTTATTTTTTTCATAGGAAAACATTCCAGTTTTACATAAGAGGCCTTAAAAGTCGGTATACTTTTGTAAACGGAAACTGAACACTACAAACAAATAAAGTCTGCAATAAGTTCTCTTTTTTTTGTACTCGACTGGTTTTTTTGTGTACTCGACTGTTTTTTTTTTTTTTTTTTTGTACTCGACTTTTTTTTTTTGGTACTCGACTGTTTTTTTTTTTCACGACCAGTCTGATTTAGTCTGGAATTTTCTTAAAAGTTCTTGGCGCTTATCTTAACCCTACTTGTCTTCCTGTCTTGTACTCGACCTCAATCTTGCCAATACTAACAAGGCTTTACAATTACATGATCAGGCTGAATCTGTCTTTACTCATTCTCGACCTGTATACGGCTTAACTACTTGAAGTCTTTAATAGTTAACCATACACAACGAATGTTTCTTTATAAACCACCAGTTTATGTCTATTCTATCAATCTTAAACATGTTGAATGTGTAACTAACTACAACTTCTTGGAAAAAATACAGTACTTCCTTTTGATTAGTTATATACAAAATAAGATAAATATTAAACCATATTATTACTTTCAAGCAAAACATTTTAAAGAATGCAATTTCTATAGAAGTACTTTCGTTTGCTATAGCTTTTATAACATCCGTTAAACTATCTATTGCTTAAATGAGAAAATTGTAACAAATTGGATTAAGATAGGAAAATTTAGGCCACATTAATTAACCGATGTTCAAATCTCTGGCAAGAAGACAAATCAAAATTCTGAACATTATAACACATTCCGTAGAAGAATATATAATTATGCTCGTAAACAATTAATATTCAAGACACAAGTAAAAACAAGTACCCTTCAATATATTTGAAGCTCAAAATTATCCACTGTAATACACATTTTCCTTAAATTTGGACTACATGTATATAGTCATAAAGGATTGATAATACAATTGTCATCTACTGATAAAATCGGGTTTATAAGTAATTGGATCAAAAAAGGAAAATTTAGGCAACAGTTGTTAAATGATGCTCAAAGAACGTATCAAGAAAAAATAAAGATAAGAAACAAATACTGAAGGAATTGCAGGAACTTTTAAGGGAGCGGAACCGGCTTTCCCGACAGATTAAGCGTCTCCATCAGTAAATGCATCATAGGTACGATCTAATTGAATATAAGTTTAACCTTTCCAAAAAAAGAAGGTATGGAGTGCTTCACAGTATTATCAATTAACATCTGTGTATGCCTTTGTCATGTTTGTGTTGGTTTGTTTATGTCACTTTAAGAGAAAACGACAGTTTTTTAAAGAAGTGTTACTTGTTTAATTTTCGGATGCTTTTATTTGGGTTTAAGTTTCACTATTTGTAGTAGTATATAATACAATGCGATATAACAGGATAAAACCTCCGTTCAGATAGTCAGGAATCAGGGATTATCAAAGGAAAATGTGACTTGAAACAGTAAAACTAAAAAATGTTCATCAGACGAAGGAAGTTATTTTAGGATATCCTTGATAAGACGAGATACCTTTAATTCTGATTAAATAGTTTTACTCTCACTTATGAACTACATTATTTCTATCGCGTGTCAGTAAAATGATACTCTAGACTTCATCATCACCTAATATACACAACACAGCGAGAGTTAACCATAAATTGATGTTTTAAATTTACCATGTTTCGAGGATTACATCTTTAATGTTTATCATATATACTTGTGGATGTTGTGTGTTGGTTCGTTTGTTGTGATAAAAAACCCCGGAATGACCAAATAAAAAAGAAAAGATAAAGCCTACTGTCTGTTTTATACACAATTATAAGCAAGTCACAACAATGGCAGACAGTAACCGACAAAAACACTGAATTACAGGCTTCTGAAAGAAACAAAACGAATATGGTAGGGGGAAACATGTTTGTGAACGATAAGCCCTCCCTCTAAAATGTGTCAGTGTTGTTATAGCAAGACATAAGAACTTACTATATGTGTTATAGAAAGACATAAGAACTAACTGTAAAATTTAGTTCGAAAGAGCCTTCTGTGTTTTTATTTGTTTTATTTGTTTTTTAAATCACACTAAACATTTAATATGTGTGCTAATCATATTAGTTATACTAATCTCTGTAAAAAGATTTTATCTATAATTTTTATAAATTGGTACCGGTAATATTGTACAAACAATATCTTTCAATCACAAATGGTAAAAGAATATTATATTCTTTTCTTGCTGTTTCAATGGCTAAAAGATTACCATTGTCGTTGACGCATCTTAGCTTTGAATCATTCCATGTTAGAGGCGAAGTAAAAACATTACACAAGAACCATATATATTCATATCCAGAATAAAGACAATCTGCAAAATAAGAATAACTTTTTTATACCTTTTTTTACGTTTGCCCTGAATCCATGCAAGATGTATATTGTCACATTGACTAACAATATTAAACGACTGATCTGGAAAACAATCTACTTGAAAAGTAAATGTGAATATCAGTATAAAACAAAAGGTGTGATACAAACATCAATGAATAAAAACGAAACAAAGCGACTTTATGTACAAAAGTCAGCTAGAAACCAACATAATTGTCATTTAGCTTAGTTTCTTTTGTTACCTATTCTGACATCGGCCTCGGACTTCTTTTAAACTGAGCTTTACTGTTAGTATTGCTGTGTGTTTGTTTATTCTATATTGGCTAGAGGTATAGGAGGAGGGTTGAGTACTCATAAAACATGTATAACCCCGCCGCATTTTTGCGCCTGTCCCAAGTCAGGAGCCTCTGGCCTTTGTTAGTCTTGTATGTTTTTTAATTTTAGTTCATTTATATGTTTTGGAGTTTAGTGTGACGTCCATTTTCATTGAACTAGTACACATTTTTGTTTAGGGGCCAGCTGAAGCCCATCTCTGGATGCGGGATTTTCACGCTGTGTTGAAGACCCATTGGTGGCCTTCGGCTGTTTTCTGCTCTTTGGTCGGGTTGTTGTCTCTTTGACACATTCCCCATTTCCATTCTCAATTTTATAATGTGTACGAAAATAGATAGGCGTGTACACGATATAAAATGAACTTGTAATCCACTGTTGTTGATGGTTGCCGTCTATTATAAGAAATTGTTTTCGTTTAATGCCATCAGCCAGTAGACGGCCGGTAGTTTTTTTTATGTAGTGTTTCGTATTTTGCTATCCGGGACCTTTTATTTCTTACTATTCTGCATTGGTTTTGCTTATTCTTGAAAACCGTACTGCGACCCCTAGCTGTATACAAATGTGCCCTTTGATAATTTGATGGATACTTATTTCAATACGAAATTTCTTGTTTTCATATCTTTTTAAACTAAGGATACATATTTTGGTATAGCAACAGCAGAAATATTTTGTTGTGTTTACAAAATTTTCTAAATTTTCCAATTTCATCGAACGATGATAAGGACTATGAAAAGAGGTAGTATACACCAAGGAGTATATAAGGTTAATTAGAGTTATACCCTTTCCTCTTGATTATTAATATACCAGTAAGCAAAAAAAAAAAAAAAAATAGGACAAAATAGATATCCGCACTTACTTTTCTTCAAATGAAAGAAATTTCCGAGAGGGACATTATTGATAAGTCCATCAGCAATTTCAATAATCACACAATATCCAGTGGTGCTGTTATAAAGATACCATCACAAACATCAGACTGTAGATAACACCTGGCACAATGTAGATACGTATCAACGGTTTTAAAAGTTTCTATTTTCCTTGAACGTCCATGCTGTTCCACTTTAGAATCCCTTCCATGATTCGCAGACTATTGCCTGTATGAAATAAAGTTTGAAAATCCATGCAATATGTATGAAAATAATTTTAAAATATGTATGCCAAATACATATTGCATATAAAAATGAAAATTATGTCACTCAAGGCAAATTGTATTTCCATGAATAGTTTTGAATGGCAGATACAAGTAACCAGTACAAATGTTGAATGTCGAAATACAAACAGGAGTTATATGCTATCTGAATAATGATCACAGCAAACATCGTTGTTAATTTTCAAGACCACCCCACAGAATGTTGTAATTTTTTAAGATCGTTGTAAACGATGTGTAGATTTTTATCAGGCAATTTGTTTTGTCCTAACAATTAACAAACCATTTTTTTGTTGTCTGTTATATGTTATTTCAGAATTAAAAGAATACTTGTCAACATTTTCAAAAGCATACAACACAACGTTAAGATAAGTAACTAACGTCATATACAATGGTGTACAAACATTGAAATTAACTATAATCCCCAAGGTTCTGGAACATCAAATTGAATGACAAGATTGTCTTAATGTCCTTTTTTTTTATCCCCGAAAAAATCTTCTCACCGGTTAAAACATCAACGGCCATCAACAGACTCAATTGTTTTGCACCGAACAAATGCATGTTCCTAATAACTTCAATTCTGCAGGTGTTCAAAATGAACTCAATCTAAATGTCAGTGTATTTTGACTGTATTTTAGGTAAAATGGGAGTTTTTTTTAAGAAAGAAAGCTTAACAATTGCAATACAAAGCATGCATATTAATTTTTTTTAAATCATCTTTCTCAACGGTAATGATGTTGATCTTATATTGAATTTCGAACAGAGATAGAAATTACAAAACTACTCGGTAATTTAAATTTATAATAACCAATATTTTATCTATTGTAAATAAAATTTCTATTACACTTAAGGTTAAGAAAACTAATGAACATTTTATCTTCTAACGATTAGCAATTGAAGTGTACTGTCTTAAACTGTATCTTAACTACACCAGTATTATCGATACCAGTTTTAATGACCATATGCACGTTTCGAAAAAGTATATCTCCTCAATGATGCTTGAAGCAAAAAATGTTTCAAAAACCAAAATCTAATTAAAACATAGCAGAGCTCACGTAACATAAAAGCACAAAACAGTAAAGTCCAAGCTCAAAGAATCAGAAAATTGCTTAAGTGGAATACAATTATTAATGTAAAATGATTCGCTAAGGCCGAGATCATATTAAAGTCGATGTGTTGTTGAAAACAAAACTTTACGACAAAAGAGATGATTTCAGCTTCCCAATTGTGAATTTTCCATTTCTATGTAGCAACATTCCAGCAGCGCCTGCATACGGAGTATATATCTCCCAATTGATACGATATTCCCGGGCTTGTGTTTCCTATCATGATTTCCTTGATAGAGGATTGCTGCTCACAAGGAAGCTATTAAATCAAGAGTTCCAAATGGTGAAGTTGAAATCATCCTTCGTAAATTTTACGGACGCCATCACGAGTTGGTTGACCGTTATGGAATAACCGTTTCATAGATGATATCGGATATGTTCCTTATGTCGTAACTACAATACCCTTCCTTTTCACGAATGTGACTTACCGAATTAGACTATTTACCGGATTTGTAATAACATAAGCAACACGACGGGTGCCACATGTGGAGCAGGATCTGCTTACCCTTCCGAGCACCTGAGATCACCCCAGTTTTTGGTGGGTTCGTGTTGCTTAGTCTTTAGTTTTCTATGTTGTGTCATCTGTACTATTATTTGTCTGTTTGTCTTTTTATTTTTAGCCATGGCGTTGTCAGTTTGTTTTCGATCTATGAGTTTGACTGTCCCTATGGTATCTTTCGTCCCTCTTTTATGGTGTACTCAACACGTAAACTAAACGCAACTACGTTTCCAATTTGATAATATTAAATATTTACATGTAATTTAAACCAGTTTTTGATCAGATGCAGTCCTGTGCAATTTTACTGTACATTAAACACGATATTCATAACGTGAACTTTATAATAAATTTGTTAAAGGAAGAAGTATATATTGAATGAAAATATTACTTCAAATGATATTCCTTCAGTGATGACATGAATGATATTCCTTCAGTGATGCTCGTAAAATATTTGAAAATTATCAACTTGGAAAAGCTGATGTAACCAAAATAGTCAAAAAGTAGAACCAAACCCGGAAGAAGAATTAAAGCTTTACATGATGGAGATACATTTCTTGATCTAACATGAGTTTAGAACAGTAAATTTTAATAAAACAGTATTAGTATCATGGTAGTACACACGTACCTAGGTACTGGGCTTCCGATACCCTCGAAACCAACAGTCCAACAGCAGACGTATCGACAAAGTGGTATTTTAAGATTTACGATACATTTTACTGCATCTGATTGGAGTTTGACAAGCAAGGTCCTTTCAGTTATGGTCGTGTCAAAAATATTTGATGATTTAAAACCTTAGGTTTTATACATTGTTACAGTTATGCTTAAATTCTGTTGATGTAGAATCTTTTTTCAATTACTTGATACAATGTATGTCATTTGAAAAATGATAAGCAAATACCTCTACGTATTAAAGGAAAATAAACCAGTTTAATTGAAAAGAGACGAGGATGGGAATTTGAAAAATTTCAAAGTGGTGACGCCTATAATGTCAGCATACTTGAATTGAATGTATTTAATTTTCATCTTATCAACTGTATCTCGATGCCAGAAGTTGAATTGAATGTATTTAATTTTCATCTTATCAACTGTATCTCGATGCCAGAAGTTGGTATGTTCAATTAAAATGTAGTCATTTTCATAGGTTTTCCATATTCGGAGTATTTAGAAAAATAAAACAAAAAAACGTTTTATTACAGCTGCCACAAAAGTCCACTCAATGTGCGGTCTTAGATATTTTCGATAAAATTGAATCAATTAGATTGTTTTATAAAATGACCATAAACCCACTTATTCATGGTATGGTATCAATATTTCTGACCTGACACTACGTACTTTTTATTGCTTAATTCTTTAGAATTTAATATGCAATGTTTCGGGTTCTTTCGGAAGTATTTCCAGGTAAACCCTCATCAGAGGCCGACCTTTAGCTATTTATTTCGTATCTAGTATCATAGATAGATGTGTGTCTGTTTCATAACAGTTTTTAATTTATTAACTACACGTGCATATAGGTCTACGTTGTAGCTAGTCTTTTTACAGACTGAAGAAACTGACCAAGTTGATCAGCATTTATGTTTAATTAATGAAGAGACTTATTGTCTTTATTTTTATCACTAATTACTTCAACATATGTCTACACGGGATATAGTAGAGATAGTATTTATCAATGTCATATTGTTGAATTCAGGGTACACTGGCGTGTTTGTTTTATCATCTATATGATAATATACAAAAGTCTCCATGTTTAGCATTTGAAGAAATATGTGTAGGTACCCTGCCGGGTAGCAACATGGACATATAAGAAACCGTCGGTTATCTCAGATACGTGATCTATTGAAATAAATCGGTGTCATGTCTTTATTACATCTGTTTCACAGTATACACTATATTATAAAGTCTCCTGTGGAGTGGTTCTTCGACTTAATGATTAATTATCATGTCGCTAATATTCTTATTGTTTTTGAAACCCATATCTGGTTTAGATTTAAATATTTGTTTGGCAATCGGATCTTTCCGTATTATATACCAGAACTTATAATCTTTTAAGATATTCAGCATTATAATGATACGTTGTAATGAACATATTTCTGCCTGTTATTTTATTCTTATATTGTTTCTTCCGAAGTTTTAACTGTCTGTCTTCATGACGAATTTTGTGCAATATTTGACTGACGATTTCTTTCGTGTATCCCCGTCTAGATAATTTATCTATAAACAGTTTAATACGTTTATTAAATCCGTCCTTACTGCTGGTGTTTCTGAGAATTCTAGTCCCTTCTCCTTTATTAAAAGAAGAGAAACATGTAGCAGCATGACTCGAGCTTCTATGTAAATACTGAAATTTTTAGTGGGTTTGGTGTATCAATTCACATTTAGTATTCCAGATGAGGTGAATCGTTTTCCTTAATCAATACAACATCTAAGAATTTCATAGTATCAGTATTTATTTCAAAAGTGAATTTCAGCAGGTTATGTTTCTTATTTGCTATTTCAAATAGCTGTTTAATTTGCTCACTGCTTCCATTAAATATAATAAAGCCATCATCTCTCATTTGTTTATGAACTTTAATATTATCTTTATATGGATATTGTTCTATAATATTATTTATATGGTCAAATATAGCAATATCAGATATTTCCGGGAAGCAACTCCGCCCATTGAAACGCCAACGATTTGTTTATATGCGTTTTCATTAAAAGTAAATTCATTTTTGTCAGTAAAATACTAAGAATATCAAGTAGACATTTCCATTCTCAATTTTATAATGTGTACAAAAATAGATATGCGTGTACACGATATAAAATGAACTTGTAATCCACTGTTGTTGATGGTTGCCGTCTATTATAAGAAATTGTTTTCGTTTAATGCCATCAGCCAGTAGACGGCCGGTAGTTTTTTTATGTAGTGTTTCGTATTTTGCTATCCGGGACCTTTTATTTCTTACTATTCTGCATTGGTTTTGCTTATTCTTGAAAACCGTACTGCGACCCCTAGATGTATACAAATGTGCCCTTTGATAATTTGATGGATACTTGTTTCAATTGCAATGATACGAAATTTCTTATTTTCATATCTTTTTATACTAAGGGTACATATTTTTGTATAGCAACAGCAGAAATATTTTGTTGTGTTTACAAAATTTTCTAAATTTTCCCATTTCATCGGAAGATGATAAGGACTATGAAAAGAGGTAGTATACACCAAGGAGTATATAAGGTTAATTAGAGTTATACCCTTTCCTCTTGATTATTAATATACCAGTAAGCAAAACAAAATAGGACAAAATAGATATCCGCACCCTTTATAAAAAGAACTTACTTTTCTTCAAATGAAAGTCCATCAGCAATTTCAATAATCACACAACATCCAGTGGTGCTGTTATAAAAGGTACCATCACAAACATCAGACTGTAGACAACACCTGGCACAATGTAGATACGTATCAACGGTTTTAAAAGTTTCTATTTTCCCTTGAACGTCCATGCTGTTCCACTTTAGAATCCCTTCCATGATTCGCAGACTATTGCCTGTATGAAATAAAGTTTGAAAATCCATGCAATATGTATGAAAATAATTTTAAAATATGTATGCCAAATACATATTGTATATAAAAATGAAAATTATGTCACTCAAGGCAAATTGTATGTACATGAATAGTTTTGAATGGCAGATACAAGTAACCAGTACAAATGTTGAATGTCAAAATACAAACAGGATATATATGCTATCTGAATAATGATGACATCAAACATCGTTGTTAATTTTCAAGATCACCCCACAGAACGTTGTAATTTTCTAAGATCGTTGTAAACGATGTGTAGATTTTTATCAGGCAATTTGTTTTGTCCTAACCATTTTTTTTTTTTTTTTGTCTGTTATATGTTATTTCAGAATTAAAAGAATACTTGTCAACATTTTCAAAAGCATACAACACAACGTTAAGATAAGTAACTAACGTCATATATAATGGTGTACAAACATTGAAATAAACTATAATCCCCAAGGTTCTGGAACATCAAATTGAATGACAAGATTGTCTTAATGTCCTTTTTTTTATCCCCGAAAAAATCTTCTCACCGGTTAAAACATCAACGGCCATCAACAAACTCAATTGTTTTGCATCGAACAAATGCATGTTCCTAATAACTTCAATTCTGCAGGTGTTCAAAATGAACTCAATCTAAATGTCAGTATATTTTAACTGTATTTTAGGTAAAATGGGAGGTTTTTTTTTAAGAAAGAAAGCTTAACAATTGCAATACAAAGCATGCATATTAATTTTTTTTAAATCATCTTTCTCAACGGTAATGATGTTGATCTTATATTGAATTTCGAACAGAGATAGAAATTACAAAACTACTCGGTAATTCAAATTTATAATAACCAATATTGTATCTATTGTAAATAAAATTTCTATTACACTTAAGGCTAAGAAAACTAATGAACATTTTATCTTCTAACGATTAGCAATTGAAGTGTACTGTCTTAAACTGTATCTTAACTACACCAGTATTATCGATACCAGTTTTAATGACCATATGCACGTTTCGACAAAGTATATCTCCTCAATGATGCTTGAAGCAAAAAATATTTCAAAAACCAAAATCAAATTAAAACATAGCAGAGCTCACGTAACATAAAAGCACAAAACAGTAAAGTCCAAACTCAAAGAATCAGAAAATTGCTTAAGTGGAATACAATTATTAATGTAAAATGATTCGCTAAGGCCGAGATCATATTAAAGTCGATGTGTTGTTGAAAACAAAACTTTACGACAAAAGAGATGATTTCAGCTTCCCAATTGTGAATTTTCCATTTCTATGTAGCAACATTCCAGCAGCGCCTGCATACGGAGTATATATCTCCCAATTGATACGATATTCCCGGGCTTGTGTTTCCTATCATGATTTCCTTGATAGAGGATTGCTGCTCACAAGGAAGCTATTAAATCAAGAGTTCCAAATGGTGAAGTTGAAATCATCCTTCGTAAATTTTACGGACGCCATCACGAGTTGGTTGACCGTTATGGAATAACCGTTTCATAGATGATATCGGATATGTTCCTTATGTCGTAACTACAATACCCTTCCTTTTCACGAATGTGACTTACCGAATTAGACTATTTACCGGATTTGTAATAACATAAGCAACACGACGGGTGCCACATGTGGAGCAGGATCTGCTTACCCTTCCGAGCACCTGAGATCACCCCAGTTTTTGGTGGGTTCGTGTTGCTTAGTCTTTAGTTTTCTATGTTGTGTCATCTGTACTATTATTTGTCTGTTTGTCTTTTTATTTTTAGCCATGGCGTTGTCAGTTTGTTTTCGATCTATGAGTTTGACTGTCCCTATGGTATCTTTCGTCCCTCTTTTATGGTGTACTCAACACGTAAACTAAACGCAACTACGTTTCCAATTTGATAATATTAAATATTGACATGTAATTTAAACCAGTTTTTGATCAGATGCAGTCCTGTGCAATTTTACTGTACATTAAACACGATATTCATAACGTGAACTTTATAATAAATTTGTTAATAGAAGAAGCATATATTGAACGAAAATATTACTTCAAATGATATTCCTTCAGTGATGACATGAATGATATTCCTTCAGTGATGCTCGTAAAATATTTGAAAATTATCAACTTGGAAAAGCTGATGTAACCAAAATAGTCAAAAAGTAGAACCAAACCCGGAAGAAGAATTAAAGCTTTACATGATGGAGATACATTTCTTGATCTAACATGAGTTTAGAACAGTAAATTTTAATAAAACAGTATTAGTATCATGGTAGTACACACGTACCTAGCTACTGGGCTTCCGATACCCTCGAAACCAACAGTCCAACAGCAGACGTATCGACAAAGTGGTATTTTAAGATTTACGATACATTTTACTGCATCTGATTGAGTTTGACAAGCAAGGTCCTTTCAGTTATGGTCGTGTCAAAATATTTGATGATTTAAAACCTTAGGTTTTATACATTGTTACAGTTATGCTTAAATTCTGTTGATGTAGAATCTTTTTCAATTACTTGATACAATGTATGTCATTTGAAAAATGATAAGCAAATACCTCTACGTATTAAAGGAAAATAAACCAGTTTAATTGAAAAGAGACGAGGATGGGAATTTGAAAAATTTCAAAGTGGTGACGCCTATAATGTCAGCATACTTGAATTGAATGTATTTAATTTTCATCTTATCAACTGTATCTCGATGCCAGAAGTTGAATTGAATGTATTTAATTTTCATCTTATCAACTGTATCTCGATGCCAGAAGTTGGTATGTTCAATTAAAATGTAGTCATTTTCATAGGTTTTCCATATTCGGAGTATTTAGAAAAAATAAAACAAAAAAACGTTTTATTACAGCTGCCACAAAAGTCCACTCAATGTGCGGTCTTAGATATTTTCGATAAAATTGAATCAATTAGATTGTTTTATAAAATGACCATAAACCCACTTATTCATGGTATGGTATCAATATTTCTGACCTGACACTACGTACTTTTTATTGCTTAATTCTTTAGAATTTAATATGCAATGTTTCGGGTTCTTTCGGAAGTATTTCCAGGTAAACCCTCATCAGAGGCCGACCTTTAGCTATTTATTTCGTATCTAGTATCATAGATAGATGTGTGTCTGTTTCATAACAGTTTTTAATTTATTAACTACACGTGCATATAGGTCTACGTTGTAGCTAGTCTTTTTACAGACTGAAGAAACTGACCAAGTTGATCAGCATTTATGTTTAATTAATGAAGAGACTTATTGTCTTTATTTTTATCACTAATTACTTCAACATATGTCTACACGGGATATAGTAGAGATAGTATTTATCAATGTCATATTGTTGAATTCAGGGTACACTGGCGTGTTTGTTTTATCATCTATATGATAATATACAAAAGTCTCCATGTTTAGCATTTGAAGAAATATGTGTAGGTACCCTGCCGGGTAGCAACATGGACATATAAGAAACCGTCGGTTATCTCAGATACGTGATCTATTGAAATAAATCGGTGTCATGTCTTTATTACATCTGTTTCACAGTATACACTATATTATAAAGTCTCCTGTGGAGTGGTTCTTCGACTTAATGATTAATTATCATGTCGCTAATATTCTTATTGTTTTTGAAACCCATATCTGGTTTAGATTTAAATATTTGTTTGGCAATCGGATCTTTCCGTATTATATACCAGAACTTATAATCTTTTAAGATATTCAGCATTATAATGATACGTTGTAATGAACATATTTCTGCCTGTTATTTTATTCTTATATTGTTTCTTCCGAAGTTTTAACTGTCTGTCTTCATGACGAATTTTGTGCAATATTTGACTGACGATTTCTTTCGTGTATCCCCGTCTAGATAATTTATCTATAAACAGTTTAATACGTTTATTAAATCCGTCCTTACTGCTGGTGTTTCTGAGAATTCTAGTCCCTTCTCCTTTATTAAAAGAAGAGAAACATGTAGCAGCATGACTCGAGCTTCTATGTAAATACTGAAATTTTTAGTGGGTTTGGTGTATCAATTCACATTTAGTATTCCAGATGAGGTGAATCGTTTTCCTTAATCAATACAACATCTAAGAATTTCATAGTATCAGTATTTATTTCAAAAGTGAATTTCAGCAGGTTATGTTTCTTATTTGCTATTTCAAATAGCTGTTTAATTTGCTCACTGCTTCCATTAAATATAATAAAGCCATCATCTCTCATTTGTTTATGAACTTTAATATTATCTTTATATGGATATTGTTCTATAATATTATTTATATGGTCAAATATAGCAATATCAGATATTTCCGGGAAGCAACTCCGCCCATTGAAACGCCAACGATTTGTTTATATGCGTTTTCATTAAAAGTAAATTCATTTTTGTCAGTAAAATACTAAGAATATCAAGTAGACTCTCTGTAGATGGTGTTTTAATATCATATTCTTGATTTCATGGTCTGTAAGCGTATTTTCTATAGCCGTTTTAATTTCATTGAAATTAAGATTAGTATATAACGATGCTATATCATAGGAAACAAGTAAATCACTCTGTTCCGTGCGAGTATTTTCTATGTATCTGATAAAATCGCTAGTATCTGATAGATATGTATCTTGTGTCTTCACCAATGGAAGAAGAAAATAATCTAGGTATTTTCCAATATTTAGTAGTGGTCCCGAGCATTGGCTAATAATCGGTCGACCTGGTACATGTACTTTTCTTTATTCACACATTTATTTTGGTACATTTCTAATGTTTCCGTACTAAGTTTGTGAATCTTAGGAAGGAAGTAGGCTTTTGGAGTTTTAAATGTTTTACCTTCTTCTCGTAAGAATTTGAAAGACATTTCGTCTATTTCATCATTTTCTTTCATACGGTATACCATTTTATTGACTATTTTCTGGTGTTTTCTATGTCAATATTTATTATTTTAGTATAGTGAATACCGTCATTTAATTGGGATTCGCCTTTAGTAGGATAATCACGTTTATTCTGTATTACAGTCGTGTTATTTTTATCGGCTTTATGAATACATATAGTATTGTCGATTTTTAATTTCTTTATGCATTCACGTTCCGATTTAGACATATTGTATTTAATCTTCGGCATATATTTTGATAATTCGTGTTTTGTGTAGAAAATGTATTTTTCTATTGAATTATCGCCAATGATTGGAACTTGAAAGTTAGACTTAATTTTGAAAGGGTGGTTTTTAGTTGCTATGCGTACATTAGTACCGAAATAATATTTCAGTCGCAATGACCTCTCAAATGATTGAAAATCTTTTATCAATTGTCTGTGGTTACATTTGTTTGTAGGAACAAATTTTAAACCTTTGCTATAACTTTAAATTCAGTTTCAGTTATATCTCTTTAGATAAGTTAAGGACGAACTCTTTATGAAAGTTTAGGTCCCGTTTCTTATTTTCAATAGCAAGATTGTGTTTAAATCTTATATGCTTATTCTTTGTTTTATTTCTTTTCTTGTTTTATAATATCTTCTAGTATGACCCATGATTATCAATGGTGTCAGAGATCAAAGGCAGAATTGCGCTTTGTTGAAATAAAGGTCATTATTAGAGCCTTATGTAAATTGAATGATAGATGATAATTATTACGGCAACCAATCGAATTCTTCGATTTGGGAATATAGGCGTAGCCACTGGTAGATAGGCATACACTTTTTATTTCTGTATTGGTGTTATTATTTATATTCCCTTAGGAATATTAGCTAGTGACTTCTTTTAATTTTCACTGCCATGTATTTCATTTGTATTTATTAAAACACTAATTGTAAGCTTTCTCAATGAGATACACTGATGAATGATTTATTGTTTGTTTCTTGATGTCCAGTGGCACATATTTCATGTTTCTTTAGGACGATGATAATGGGATGACATAATTTCGTCTGCTAGTATAATAGCATAACTTCCGTTGATATCATGATGTATGTTTGATTGTTATTTGTTTAACGTCCAGTGGCACATATTTCATGTATGTTTAGGACGATGATAATGGTTTTATAAAGAGACCATATAAACCCACTTATTCATGGTATGGTATCAATATTTCTGACCTAAACAGATTTATCCATCGGATCACCAGTAGTTTGTAATTAGTTTCCATGTTACCTTCTTAGGTTTGACATAGTGATGAATTATTGATTGTTGGTTGATTAACGTCCAGTTGCAAATATTTCAAGTATGTTTAAGGACTATGTTATAGTGATGACATAAGGTTGTTTGCTAGTATTATAGTATAACTTCCATGTTTTAGTCAGATATGATTCGGTATCATTTTCCAGTATATATATATCAGTGTCTTGTATGTTATATACATACATTTTGTTTCTGTATTATTTTATTTTATTTTTATTCATTACTTTATTGTGTCCAAGTAGATCTTTGTTTCTTATGTAAATAGTAATAGCTATATAGTAGATCTATGTTATTTACATAATTAGTTACATGTACATGTATATTGTATAAGATGTACAGTATTATATACATAAAGAAAGATGTACAGTATTATATACATATAAAAGATGTATACTATTACATTGTGCATATAGTATAGTGTCGTACGTAGTTTCTCGATCAGAAATACGTCGTACCATAGCATAAATAAGGATCAAAATTCTATATTTAAATAGAACCTGATTCAACGGGTGAGATCACAACTAGTGAAATATTCACCGTATCAAATTGTTTTATAAAATGACCATAAACCCACTTATTCATGGTATGGTATCAATATTTCTGACCTGACACTACGTACTTTTTATTGCTTAATTCTTTAGAATTTAATATGCAATGTTTCGGGTTCTTTCGGGAGTATTCCCAGGTAAACCCTCATCAGAGGCCGACCTTTAGCTATTTATTTCGTATCTAGTATCATAGATAGATGTGTGTCTGTTTCATAACAGTTTTTTTAATTTATTAACTACACGTGCATATAGGTCTACGTTGTAGCTAGTCTTTTTACAGACTGAAGAAACTGACCAAGTTGATCAGCATTTATGTTTAATTAATGAAGAGACTTATTGTCTTTATTTTTATCACTAATTACTTCAACATATGTCTACACGGGATATAGTAGAGATAGTATTTATCAATGTCATATTGTTGAATTCAGGGTACACTGGCGTGTTTGTTTTATCATCTATATGATAATATACAAAAGTCTCCATGTTTAGCATTTGAAGAAATATGTGTAGGTACCCTGCCGGGTAGCAACATGGACATATAAGAAACAGTCGGTTATCTCAGATAAGTGATCTATTGAAATAAATCGGTGTCATGTCTTTATTACATCTGTTTCACAGTATACACTATATTGTAAAGTCTCCTGTGGAGTGGTTCTTCGACTTAATGATTAATTATCATGTCGCTAATATTCTTATTGTTTTGAAACCCATATCTGGTTTAGATTTAAATATTTGTTTGGCAATCGGATCTTTCCGTATTATATACCAGAACTTTGTTATAATCTTTTAAGATATTCAGCATTATAATGATACGTTTTAATGAACATATTTCTGCCTGTTATTTTATTCTTATATTGTTTCTTCCGAAGTTTTAACTGTCTGTCTTTATGACGAATTTTGTGCAATATTTGACTGACGATTTCTTTCGTGTATCCCCGTCTAGATAATTTATCTATAAACAGTTTAATACGTTTATTAAATCCGTCCTTACTGCTGGTGTTTCTGAGAATTCTAGTCCTTCTCCTTTATTAAAAGAAGAGAAACATGTAGCAGCATGACTCGAGCTTCTATGTAAATACTGAAATTTTTAGTGGGTTTGGTGTATCAATTCACATCTAGTAATCCAGATGAGGTGAATCGTTTTCCTTAATCAATACAACATCTAAGAATTTCATAGTATCAGTATTTATTTCAAAAATGAATTTCAGCAGGTTATGTTTCTTATTTGCTATTTCAAATAGCTGTTTAATTTGCTCACTGCTTCCATTAAATATAATAAAGCCATCATCTCTCATTTGTTTATGAACTTTAATATTATCTTTATATGGATATTGTTCTATAATATTATTTATATGGTCAAATATAGCAATATCAGATATTTCCGGGAAGCAACTCCGCCCATTGAAACGCCAACGATTTGTTTATATGCGTTTTCATTAAAAGTAAATTCATTTTTTGTCAGTAAAATACTAAGAATATCAAGTAGACTCTCTGTAGATGGTCTTTTAATATCATATTCTTGATTTCATGGTCTGTAAGCGTATTTTCTATAGCCGTTTTAATTTCATTGAAATTAAGATTAGTATATAACGATGCTATATCATAGGAAACAAGTAAATCACTCTGTTCCGTGCGAGTGTATTTTCTATGTATCTGATAAAATCGCTAGTATCTGATAGATATGTATCTTGTGTCTTCACCAATGGAAGAAGAAAATAATCTAGGTATTTTCCAATATTTAGTAGTGGTCCCGAGCATTGGCTAATAATCGGTCGACCTGGTACATGTACTTTTTCTTTATTCACACATTTATTTTGGTACATTTCTAATGTTTCCGTACTAAGTTTGTGAATCTTAGGAAGGAAGTAGGCTTTTGGAGTTTTAAATGTTTTACCTTCTTCTCGTAAGAATTTGAAAGACATTTCGTCTATTTCATCATTTTCTTTCATACGGTATACCATTTTATTGACTATTTTTCTGGTGTTTTCTATGTCAATATTTATTATTTTAGTATAGTGAATACCGTCATTTAATTGGGATTCGCCTTTAGTAGGATAATCACGTTTATTCTGTATTACAGTCGTGTTATTTTTATCGGCTTTATGAATACATATAGTATTGTCGATTTTAATTTCTTTATGCATTCACGTTCCGATTTAGACATATTGTATTTAATCTTCGGCATATATTTTGATAATTCGTGTTTTGTGTAGAAAATGTATTTTCTATTGAATTATCGCCAATGATTGGAACTTGAAAGTTAGACTTAATTTTGAAAGGGTGGTTTTAGTTGCTATGCGTACATTAGTACCGAAATAATATTTCAGTCGCAATGACCTCTCAAATGATTGAAAATCTTTTATCAATTGTCTGTGGTTACATTTGTTTGTAGGAACAAATTTTAAACCTTTGCTATAACTTTAAATTCAGTTTCAGTTATATCTCTTTTAGATAAGTTAAGGACGAACTCTTTATGAAAGTTTAGGTCCTGTTTCTTATTTTCAATAGCAAGATTGTGTTTAAATCTTATATGCTTATTCTTTGTTTTATTTCTTTTCTTGTTTTATAATATCTTCTAGTATGACCCATGATTATCAATGGTGTCAGTGATCAAAGGCAGAATTGCGCTTTGTTGAAATAAAGGTCATTATTAGAGCCTTAAGGTTCTGGATCATCAAATTGAATGACAAGATTGTCTTAATGTCCTTTTTATCCCGGAAAAATCTTCTCACCGGTTAAAACATCAACGGCCATCAACAGACTCAATTGTTTTGCACCGAACAAATGCATGTTCCTAATAACTTCAATTCTGCAGGTGTTCAAAATGAACTCAATCTAAATGTCAGTGTATTTTGACTGTATTTTAGGTAAAATGGGAGTTTTTTTAAGAAAGAAAGCTTAACAATTGCAATACAAAGCATGCATATTAATTTTTTTTAAATCATCTTTCTCAACGGTAATGATGTTGATCTTATATTGAATTTCGAAAAGAGATAGAAATTACAAAACTACTCGGTAATTTAAATTTATAATAACCAATATTTTATCTATTGTAAATAAAATTCCAATTCCACTTAAGGTTAAGAAAACTAATGAACATTTTATGTTTTAACGACTAGCAATTGAAGTGTACAGTCTTAAACTGTATCTTAACGAAACGTTTAACTACACCAGTATTATCGATACCAGTTTTAATGACCATATGCACGTTTCGACAAAGTATATCCCTCAATGATGCTTGAAGCAAAAATATTTCAAAACCAAAATCTAATTAAAACATTGCAGAGCTCACGTAACATAAAAGCACAAAACAGTAAAGTCCAAACTCAAAGAATAAGAAAATTGCTTAAGTGGAATACAATTATTAATGTAAAATGATTCGCTAAGGCCGAGATCATATTAAAGTCGATGTGTTGTTGAAAACAAAACTTTACGACAAAAGAGATGATTTCAGCTTCCCAATTGTGAATTTTCCATTTCTATGTAGCAACATTCCAGCAGCGCCTGCATACGGAGTATATATCTCCCAATTGATACGATATTCCCGGGCTTGTGTTTCCTATCATGATTTCCTTGATAGAGGATTGCTGCTCACAAGGAAGCTATTAAACCAAGAGTTCCAAATGGTGAAGTTGAAATCATCCCTTCGTAAATTTTACGGACGCCATCACGAGTTGGTTGACCGTTATGGAATAACCGTTTCACAGATGATATCGGATATGTTCCTTATGTCGTAACTACAATACCCTTCCCTTTTCACGAATGTGACTTACCGAATTAGACTATTTACCGGATTTGTAATAACATAAGCAACACGACGGGTGCCACATGTGGAACAGGATCTGCTTACCCTTCCGGAGCACCTGAGATCACCCCCAGTTTTTGGTGGGGTTCGTGTTGCTTAGTCTTTAGTTTTCTATGTTGTGTCATCTGTACTATTATTTGTCTGTTTGTCTTTTATTTTTAGCCATGGCGTTGTCAGTTTGTTTTCGATCTATGAGTTTGACTGTCCCTATGGTATCTTTCGTCCCTCTTTATGGTGTACTCAACACGTAAACTAAACGCAACTACGTTTCCAATTTGATAATATTAAATATTGACATGTAATTTAAACCAGTTTTTGATCAGATGCAGTCCTGTGCAATTTTACTGTACATTAAACACGATATTCATAACGTGAACTTTATAATAAATTTGTTAATAGAAGAAGCATATATTGAACGAAAATACTACTTCAAATGATATCTCTTCAGTGATGCTCGTAAGATATTTGAAAATTATTAACTTTGAAAAGCTGATGTAATCAAAATAGTCAAAAAAAAAGTAGAACCAAACCCGAAGTGAATTAAAGCTTTACATGATGGAGATACATTTCTTGATCTAACATGATTTTCGCAGATTTAGAACAGTAAATTTTAATAAAACAGTATTAGTATCATGGTAGTACACACGTACCTAGGTACTGGGCTTCCGATATCCTCGGAAACCAACAGTCCAACAGCAGACGTATCGACAAAGTGGTATTTTTAAGATTTACGATACACATTTTACTGCATCTGATTGGAGTTTGACAAGCAAGGTCCTTTCAGTTATGGTCGTGTCAAAAATATTTGATGATTTAAAACCTTAGGTTTTATACATTGTTACAGTTATGCTTAAATTCTGTTGATGTAGAATCTTTTTTCAATTACTTGATACAATGTTTGTCATTTGAAAAAATGATAAGCATATACCTCTACGTATTAAAGGAAAATAAACCAGTTTAATTGAAAAAGGGACGAGGATGGGAATTTGAAAAATTTCAAAGTGGTGACGCCTATAATGTCAGCATACTTGAATTGAATGTATTTAATTTTCATCTTATCAACTGTATCTCGATGCCAGAAGTTGAATTGAATGTATTTAATTTTCATCTTATCAACTGTATCTCGATGCCAGAAGTTGGTATGTTCATTTAAAAATGTAGTCATTTTTCATGGGTTTTTCCATATTCGGAGTAGTTAGAAAAAAAAAAAAAAAAAAAAACGTTTTATTTCAGCTGCCACAAAAGTCCACTCAATGTGTCACATGATTCGGTCTTAGATATTTTCGATAAAATTGAATCCATTAGACCCGTCTTAGTACACAAGGAAAATTTACTATTAGCGACATAAAGATGTCAGAAGAACAGACTTTAATCGATATAAAAGGGCACAGAAATATATAAATGTAGCAATGTACATATAATATATGAAAAAAATACAATTTGTTATTAGACATCTTAGATATATCACAAAATTCAATGACAAAGCCTAGCTTAATTTATGTTAAAAACAACAATGGTCATATTCGATTTCCTCCCTGGTAAAACCCGATAACAGCAGCCGGTACGTGACATATTTAGTATTATCATGCAGTTACCAACAGCTTTTCTAGATGCGGGTGCTTTATTTTTTCATGCGACGGACGGGGCGTATCCTTATCATGCTGATTGGTGATCAAATGTTGACCTTTAGATAACTATTTCCGTTTAACTGTATCAAAATAAGGAGATGTGGTATGACTGTGTTCGGTTGCCTAGTATACCATGTATTCACACATTTCCTTTAGTTTATATAAAAAGTCTATATAAAAACATATTATATTTAGATATTTTATTAGCAATCAAAAGTAAATAATTCACTGACCAAATGTATATTTACATAAATTTTTCAGCTGCTTTTCCAATATTGATTTTCAATCAGTGGTCATTCAATATATTTTAGAAAAACTAAACAAACTCAAAGATCTTGTACTTTTCTTACGCTGAACTAATGTTCTATATATTATTGAACTGAAACTTTGTTATTGTTTACAACATTTCACAATAAACAGTTCTTTGGTACTAAAGTGAAAATAGTTCACAATCAAATCAATATAATAAGCGTTAAAAATGTTTATTTAATAACTGTCAATATTTCCATTGTTCATAATACAAACATTATTTTTAACATCTAACATTTAGTTTTGAAATGCCTGAAATATTGCGATATTTAACCCTATTTTCAACATCTGCAGAACGGAAATGCTTTACAATAATAATGACCATAACGTTGTTCGGAACTATATCATTATGTTTCCTTGTTTCGATTCCAGTTATATTTGGTAAGTATATGTTAGCGACAGTTAGTAAAATTATGCAATACGCTTAAATCCTAGGCAATAAGCTAACTCATAGGCATTAAGCTATTGCTTGGAATTTTCAGGTATTGAGCTTATTTCCTGAAATCTGATGATGATTATTCAACCTATTGCCAAACATCATTCTATCAGGCAATAACTAAAAAGTTAACTTTGGGATTTTTGCTAAATCTTCAAAGTACAAATGTATATGTACATTCGTTAAACTATTCTTGATGTAAAGTATTGTACAAGAGTTAAAATAATGTATTTATTTGTGGTATTAAAAAAAAATGTTTCCAACAAGTGATTGTATCTAATGAAAGGAGAGGGGATGAAAGATTCTATTTGAAAATTATTTGAAGAAAATTAAACTTCACTGATGGAGCTGGTGTAGGTCTGGTCAAATGAGACTAATGTTAACTTGAATTTTTGCCAATATCATCTTTCCATTGATTTTATTTGAAAAATACTGTTAAATATATCGCTAAACACCCCTAGGCCATTTCGTCTTTTTCATTTTTTTTATTCTGGATTGTTATCATTTAAGTGACATGTCTACTAAATGCAAATTTCTTGAATCTTTGCGATCTCCATTTGATTCAGTGAGAACAAGGAGCATATAGGAAGACAGAACAATGAAATTTTGACAATGATTAAAACTTTTAACTTTTAGAACCCATAGACAAGATTGCAACTATAGACTACTTAAATTATAACGGTATGACATTTTCACCATTGGTGCCTTTGAAAGGTTAATAAGTAAGGTACAGGAGAACGAGGAGGAAAATTTTAAAACATTTCTAGAGGAATTTTATGGTATTTTGGAAAAGGCGCAAAACAGATTATGGCGACAGAGACCGTGTGATTTTGACAGCTTAATAAACACTGCGTAAAATTTTCCCTTGATACCATGGCTATACGAATATCTCGCGACATCGAACTATTTCTTTCTCTTTGTAAAATTTGTAACATGAAGCATTTAGGAAAGGGAGTAGTAGTAAAACCCATTTCATCCAAAGTTTGTCAAAATATGCATCATAGGTGACTTTCTATTTTATTGATGTTTTCACAATTGTATGCGCCCCATAAACTTCAAAAAGAGGGACGAAAGATACCAGAGGGACAGTCAAACTCATAGATTGAAAATAAACTGACAACGCCATGGCTAAAAATAAAAAGACAAACAGACAAATAATAGTACAGAAGACACAATATAGAAAACTAAAGACTGAGCAACACGAACCCCACCAAAAACTGGGGGTGATCTCAGGTGCTCCGGAAGGGTAAGCAGATCCTGCTCCACATGTGGCAACCGTCGTGTTGCTTATGTTATTACAAATCCGGTAAATAGTCTAATTCGATAGGTCACATTCGTGAAAAGGGAAGGGTATTGTAGTTACGACATAAGGAACATATCCGATATCATTATACGTAAACGGTTATTCCATAACGGTCAACCAACTCGTGATGGCGTCCGTAAAATTTACGAAGGGATGATTTCAACTCCACCATTTGGAACTCTTGGTTTAATAGCTTCCTTGTGAGCAGCAATCCTCTATCAAGGAAATCATGATAGGAAATACAAGCCAGGGAATATCGTATCAATTGGGAGATATATATTCCGTATGTAGGCGCTGCTGGAATGTTGCTACATAGAAATGGAAAGTTCACAATTGGGAAGCTGAAATCATCTCTTTTGTCGTAAAGTTTTGTTTTCAACCGACCCTCATTGTCAATATCTAGATGTAAGTCAAGATATGAGGCAGACTTATCTGTATCTGTAGTATCCTTTATCTCTAGTTCGATGGGATAGATTCGTTCATCATAGTCACCAAATTTTGTATTATTTAGTGAGAGAACATCATCTATATAGCGGAACGTAAAGTTAAAGGATATTGCTAACTTCTTATCTTTCTTCCTAAGAAGTTCCTGTATGAAGGCAGCCTCATAATAATAAAGAAACAAGTCGGCAAGAAGAGGGGCGCAATTGGTTCCCATTGCAATTCCGACAGTCTGTTGAAAAACACGTCCTCCAAACGTAACAAATATGTTGTCAATCAAGATATCAAGCATCTTGATAATGTCAGTTTCAGAGAATTTTTTGTTTGAATCAGAGTGATTCTTTACAAAGTAGGATTTATCCCTCCCTAAGACAAGATACTTGTATCTACGTTCGCCATTCTTTTTAATGAAACAAAGTAATACCAACTCTTTCAATTTGTCTTTTAGTTTGGAATGGGGAATACTTGTGTAAAGTGTAGAAAAGTCAAATGTTTTAATACTATTGCAAGATGAGAGAGTCTTAGATTGTATGTACTCTAAAAGATCTTTGGAATTTTTTAGTATCCACATCTGATTCACGCCACCTCTAGAATAGGCAGTTTCACAATAACTTTGGAGCCCGGCTTTGATTGCTGATAAAATAGATGTTAATAATTTAGAAAGAGGTTTCGTGGAGCACTTGGAAGACCCAGCAATATACCGTTGTTTGTAAGGACACTTATGTAGTTTAGGTATCCAATACAGTGATGGAAGATTTCAGTTCTTCATCTTTGGTTGAAATTCCAAAGGAACATAGAACAGACCTATGATTATCCAGGATTTCCTCTTTGGTAAGTGTCATGAGGGTAAATGTTGAGTTTTCAAGTGAATTGTCAATACCTAATTCATTTATCAAGCAGTTTATGTAATGATATTTACACACAAAAACGATGTTGTTTGGAGCTTTATCTGCGGGGACAACAACATATTTGTTATGGAGGTAGGACAAGTGTTTTGCAACATTTGGGTCTTTAAAAATTGACGTAGCGTGGGTATTGATAGACCCATTTAGTTTCTTAATTCGGATTTGTATCAACGATCTCACAGCCTTAATCCATTCGGAAAGAGTATCTACGTCTTCTTTCTCGCGTTTAGCCCATTGCCTGGCATAATCCTCGACTGAATCCATCAGTATTTTGAAGTTGTATTTCCAATTGATGGATTTAGGCTCACGATATTTCGGACCTTTGGATAACAAATTTCGCAGGGAAGTGTTATTGACAATGTTGAGGTCTCCGGTAATAACGTGGCCAGCCGGATTATATGTGAATTGGGAACTAGCACAGGTGCAATCAGGAGGTTTAGACTTGAAGTCATCAATGTTGAGATCCTGCAAAACGTGTTTGAAATTGAAAGTTTTAGTTGCAATAGGTTTGGTATAGGTATAAGAAATTATTGGTACAGACTGATCTTTAAAATAAATAGGTATTTTCGACTGAACTAATTTATGATGAAGGATATTGCCTAAGTTGACGCCATCGAGACCTTTGTTGGCAAAGGAAAGTTTAAGAAAAGATCTTTTCTCTTTTTCATCTTTTCCAATGCGAACTGGTTTAAAAAGTCTGTGACTTGCAATATCCGAAATGATAGCTGTAAGTTTGTATTGGTTTGAATTAGGGTTTGTAACAGTGGTTTCCAAACATAAATTGAACAGAGAATGAAGTTTTGAAAGGGTAATGAATAAAGTTTCGTGCGAATGTGATGAATACCTAACGGCTTTTGTATAAATGGCAGCAAGTCATTAATAGAGACATCATGCAAAGTAGGTGATGTATAATGACGATGACCATGACTGCGTCTACGTCGAGGAGTAGAGTTGAAAATATTCATCACATTCACCGAGCTACAGGAAGGACTAGATAGAATACCTATACCATCAATTTTGTCATTGCAACCATATGGTGTCGCAGTTCCCAATTGTCGAATCCAGTAGTCCTCTTTTTGTCTACGGAGAGGCGTTGCAAGTTGAGGATTGTTAGTCTTGTGGTATATTTTTTCGATAAAACGAACTGTCATAGAAACGATGGAATGATCAGGCTGATTAAAATTCTGGTACAGAATGTCGTTTGCATTGAGGTTGATATCTGATCCGTGGATCAAATTGATGTCCTTATTCGTTATTATTATTATTTGCTATTATTCGCTATTAAAATTCACTGACGCATTTGTGTCAACCATATCTAAGCTTTTAAGTTACAAGGATTATTTGAATAATGTCATGGTGGCAAAGATCGTGAATTAATAACTTTGGTTATATCCGAATTAAAACGAAAAGAGTCAAAACTAATGACTTTATTTCAAGAAGTTGATACTTGAAACTTCAATTCTTATCCTGTTATTATGTATCAAATGTATTTTTAACTTTGAATAAATATCTTTTTATTTACTCGCATTTACATTTTAAGCATTAAGATTAATGCCTGGCCACATTTTACAGGATTTAAGAATAATGCTCACATCATTTAGGCAATAGACTTACTGCCTGGGCGTTAGCTTATTGCCTAGGATTTAAGCTAAATGCATAATTTCACTTATTGCCGCTAACATATGCATATTTACAACAAAAAGGGAATACATATTAACGATAAAAATATTCCTGCTTAATTAACGAAAAAAAAAAATGTATCTCAACTTGATGACCTTATTCGTTAAATGGGCAAGCTATTGTTTCACTTTAAAAAGTTAACATTTTAAACTTGACAGTTCAATGTACAGGATCGATGTAAATATATTATTTCAAATTTGATGGATAAAATTCACATTCTGTTATTTTGCAAAACTATAATGAGTGGCGGGCTTGTTATAATTACAATAAGAAATTTATATCGGTCAGAATTTGTGCGGTTACAATAGGATTTTGTAATTTTCATGACAAATATCTACGTTTTCCTTATATTTAAACCATAAACAGTTAATCAGAATTTTAGGGAAGACAAACAGGTACTTAACTATTAAAATTGACTGACGCGTTTGTGTGTTTGTGTCAACCATATCTAAGCTTTTAAGTTACAAGGATTATTTGAATAATGTATGCTTCAATAAATCGATGAAACTGACTATTACATGTGTTACAACACATTAGATTTAATGACTAACCACCTTTTCCCAAGTCTATCTCATTAATTGGATTTAAGTTAACTGTTATACATGTATAATGACTATCAGCGATCTTTGGGCCTTATGTTCAGTATTCTTTATGTGTTAAAATTTTTACAGATACTGTTTGCAGTGTATATAATGTGCGAATCCTGAAATGCCATTTTTACTGTATCCGTGATGCATTTCTTATGTAGAATGATAAATAAACAGACGACAAATTCATGGTTTTTGAATAAAATAAGAAATAATATATAATGTGTACTGTTTTTATAAATTCATGATAGAGGTATGAGATGCGGACGGGTTTTCATCGCGCCTACAGCCATGCAGGTGTACAAGTGATACACAAATAGATATATATTAAGAATAGTTCACGAACAGAGCGTGCAAGAGATTTGAAAGTAGCAGTTAAGTTTTATTTGTAGCAAAATGTACCTTTTAACATAATTATTAATATTGTATAACTTAAAACAGGTTTTGTTATTCAGCTTGTTGATATTGAATCAAATTCCACTTTGCTGTTTTCGTTATGCGATTCATGTTTACTGTCGAATGATGATACCAGACTTTCATTTTCACTGTAGGGCGATTCATTTCTATTGTACATGCGATGCATTTTCACAGAAGGAAATAAATTAATTTTCATCATAAAAAGTCTTAATTCAGCCGACTCTCTAAAAAACATTTATGAAGTCAGAAGGATTGATTATATGTGCATACTTAGTGAGTGAGTGTCTGAGGTAATATATCAATAAATTCCATAAAAATGGCATTTATTGCTAATATAGTCAATTATATTTTCTCTAATAATTTGTCCAGATCCAGATCTATATGTAGGATAAAATTTATCCTTTCTTATGACACGCCATCATTGAATACATATATCTTGGACAGTTAAGCCAATCCACGTCACCGAAAAAGCAATGTTTTCGGTTTCGGTTTAAATCTACATCACATAATTATAAAACGTCTTTAGAGTTATTTTCCTAATGCTTGTAGTTTAAAGGTGTAGTTGGTTTGCTTCCTTTGTTTGTATAAATGTTTGCTTAAGCATTGTAATTAAGATTGAGCAAACAAAGCAAGCAAGCCAACCAAACCTTTAAACTACAAGCATTAGGAAAATAGCTCTTATGGATGCATCTTAGATAGCAAAGAGCTGTCACAAAACAATCTTCATTTCACGATTGAGTGAGTGGTAACGGTTTCATCTCGCACAAACAATTGCCTTACATTTGACGCTTGGGTGACTGGATAATTGATATTTATCATGCCATTATGTATACATCTCACACAGTAAAGAAAGTTCGAGCAACAATCGAGTCACCTTAATTTATGTCTGAATTTTTTATAAATCGCTGTTACAAAATAAGCAAAAACGTAATTGTAAGAATACAAGTATATATTGAATACATTTTATTGTTACATTTTTAATTGGTTCTATACCACGGGGTATAACCGCCATACATTTGATTTCGGTCGTTAATCACTGCATTGCGAAGCGATGTTGGTAGATAGACCGTCCTCATATTTTCACAAAAGACTAATTGACGTACTGTTGAGTTAAGTATTCAATGTTTATGAAAACAAAGTTTACTGATCCTGACCGCATTGTATATTATTTATATTACATGTGACTATTTTAAATAGACTGGTCTGTGAATTACTTGTAAACATCGCGAAACAAACACTCTGTGTAACTCAAACTTGATTTAACTACAAATAGAGCATAGTTAGTTGACTCTTACACTAAATCCGATCGTGTATTTTGTGATTTGTTGTTTAAAATACATAATGCGAATGAGAAACCCGTTGTGTTATTTTATTTGCAGTCATTTACTTGAAAAACTGACCTCAGAATTTTGGCAATGTACGATTAATTCTCTTTGTAGTTTGTTTGCTTTCTTTAGTACCGTTCGTTGTACATTCTTTTACTGTTCGTTGTGCAAAAGCCTATCAATATGGTAGAAATATGTATGAAACGGGGTGAAAAATTTTCAAAGCTTTTTTAAGCGAGTTCTTAAACTTTTTAAGGAAAATTCGCCATAAAATACGTTATATTCATGGTGTTCTGCTCCAGTGAATTTTCGGATCCATGACACACTAATAGGAAATTCACCAAAAATATCTGAATATGCATGATATGAACGTGTATCACCTTAAAGCGATGTGACGCATATCACCCTGACCTTCGTGTGAGCTTGACCATTTGACCTCAAGATCACAATGCTGGATTTCTAAGAAACTAGATTGCAATCAAGCGTTCCCGATGAGTGTTCTTCTCTAGCCCCAGTAAGTTCTGTTTCACGTCAAACAAATACAAAATTCAGGTTGCTTTAATTTTCAATATGAAATGTTAGAAATGTCAAATAGTTTTAGTAGTTGCAAATGCTTGCTAACAAAAAATAAAAGATAGGCATTTCAATAGACACAGCTAATTATGTTCTCGATGTTTTACTAACGAACGGTACAGAACTATTACGAAAACATACAACGAACGTACAGAAAAAAAAAAAATCGACGAACGGTACACAACGCACAACGTCTGGAATCAACCCTACGTTGGTTATACCCGTGTATATTCAAGTAAACATCTACGACTAGCTTACATTTCAAATTGTAAATATCATCAATATTAAAGTCATTAAAAGACTATTTTCAGTTGTTGCTTTTTGAATTATCATATCAAACGACAATGAAAATTCATCGCACCTCAAAAAATTCCACATCAGAAATGAGTGCACTTGCAGTGATAATGCATCGCATATATAGTTAAAATGAATCGCATTCAGTAAACAACGTTATGGATTCAGCTGCTTTAATTACACTTTTTTGGATTTTAATCCTGTTATTATACATTAAAAAGTTATATTCTAAATAAATTGTGATAAAACATACATTGAAATCAATTATTTCGTATTTTCAAAAAGTAAACAAACGCAGTTTTTCCCATCATTCTTTATTCTACAATAGACATATTCGCATACGACAGTGAAAATGAACTAACTGGATTCGCACTTTATATACACTGGTTTGGAAGTTGGACAAATTGATAATAAACATTCTAAAAAAAACCGTACCAACCATATTTATATTAGAATAACGTTTGGTGAAAACATAAACTTTGAATACTTTGTAAAATATCATGAATAGATCATCATTCATTTCCGTTAGTGATGTGTCTGATCCTTTCAAATGACAATAGTCTTTATCGGTGTAAAGCATAACACCGAAAGTTGAAGAAAATAAGAAACGTGCCTACAATGTAAATTTGTTTTAATAAATATAAGGATATGTAGTATGATTGCAAACGATACAACTTCAATAACAACTATCCACCAAATATCAAATGAAGTAGATGTAAACAATTAAAGGCAACCGTACAGCCTTTAACAATGAGTTTATGATATATGTTTCTGCGTGATTTTGAATGGTTTGATTGGAAAAGTATTTACCGGTAAACAATGCAAAATGTGTTATATCTGTAAAGATATCTTCATTTGCCATATATATTGTAAATATGTGTACATTATTTAACTGCATTGTATGATTTAAAACATGTTTCAGTGAGTACCATGCAAACCTTTGTATCAATTCCAAATTGGGATACAACTAATGTCCAAGGAAGAATAAACACAACAATAACAGTCAGTACAACGCTTGAATGTTCTAGATGTTGTCATCAAAATAAAATATGCGACGGGTTTTTCTATGACAAATCTAGTGGAAATTGTGCGACCTTTAACATTGAGGATGGCCTAATAATATATGAAAATACACTGGGCGACTTCTTTTATAGGAAGAAAGGTAAATATGCGTTGGTTATGCATTGAACGTAACACTTTCATTAAATTGTATGCCTCATTTTCGCTCTCACCCCATATGGAATTTACTGACCCCATATATATCGTATTAGGTCACTAGCACACTTTGTAACTAATAATATACGTCATATTTAGAGGTTAATCGTTCATTGTATATGCGAGGTGTTCGTTGGCTTGTAATCTGACATAGTTATCAAAGGATCACCAGAACAGTGTGTCAAGTAGTCGTTTTGGGATAGTGTTTTGGCACTTGTTTAGGAAATGATATAAACTAATATATAATCATAATCTTTATGTTTTGATAGAATGAACGATACATTTCATGGTTAAGTTGTCAGTTGATATCAATGCTTTATCCTTCAGTCCTCACGTTAATATCAGTCGTTCGGGTTAAAGTAGCTTAATATATATAATAAATGGCTTAACATTGTACCAGTGTATCAACCCAATGCATCAATATAATCATGAGAGGGTAAGAACTTCTCGAGGGTATTATGAACATGTATATATTGATTGAGGACTGATATGGTATCATATACATACTGTTATATACTAAAAACATGTTTATAAGACACAAACATGACTGATATCCTTATGAGGGGCCTGATGGGTTATTTTCGTTCTTTGTGATCGGCGGATTTTCGCTATCGTGATCCGTTTTTCTACAGATTTATACTCTTTTTATATTTTCGTGATGCGTGATCATGGAAATTTATTTTCTGTGAATCGTGATTGACAAAAAAATCAACTCGTGAATCGTGATGAGACCCCCATCAAGCCCCTCCCTTATGAGCATAAATGGCTGATTCAGAACGCTTGAAATTTTTTGAATAACCTCAACATTTATTGGTATTTACTATTTAGTGTAACTCAGGCCTTTCATGTAGTAAGTTCTGCATACCAGACTAGGAAATCGGAAATTGAAACTATTTATCTATTTGTAGATTGCCTTGATTCTAGGTATGAATACATATGGCAGTTGGACATTTGCATCACATTTTACGCCTCAGAATTATCATGGAATGCATCACAGCAAAGATGCGCTGAAGACAGCGGAAATCTGCTAGGTATACAAAATGGAAGAAAAGAATATTTCTTTTTACCATATTTGATGGCAAAATATGGTAGGTTTTCATTTTTAAGTCCATCCGTATAATCAAGTATTTTCAAAATAAAGTCATTTGTAAATTACTAGGGAATTCCGAAGGATAAACTTGTTCTACCATTTCAAATCATGTAACACTCAAATAGAAACAGTCTCGAATTTTAGTCTTCCAATTGTGCCTTCATAAAATCGCAATTTGAAATTATATCTGCGCATTTACGTTCATCAGTGAATCATTGTGTGTTTCTACGCTTAGACAAGTATTTGTAAAGGAAGTCACACATTTGATATATTATTGTTTTGTTACAATTTAAAAAGGTAGATGCAGGTTTTTGGGAATACCATTTTTTTCTAAAACATGTTTAGTTCAAGACTTCAAACATTGCTTGCCATATTTCAACAGAAATATTATTGTCAGTACCCAAAGGGACATTAGCTACGAGATATACAATATGTTTTTTTTTCCAATTATCTATGAAAGTGAAATAGTGAAATATTCAGATAAAATTTAGTTAAATTTTATAAAAATAAGCACTTGATTAGATGGCGTCTAGATTAAAATACAATCGAAATGATGGTATTTTTTTTTATCGAGTCAATGCATTGCTAATTGCTTATTTCAGACTTGTAACTTGTATATACGATTGAGTATGTTAGAAATAAAATATGAGATTTTGAGTCAAATCGATGAATATGAATTTGACAGCTAATGCCCCCTTAATGTATTTGGAAATAAAAAATAAAATAAGAAACAAACAAAACATGTAGTGTTGTTAAATGAAATCTTTCGCACGATTAAAACGAAACAATGCATTGCCTGTGAAGGTGCAACACAATTTTTCTGAACACATTTTTATTCTAGAAATAAATCCAGTGCTTGTGAAAAATATTCCAATTATCCCAGGTCTTCTTTAAAATTCAATGTATTCTTTCTGCAGTTTGATTGATTTATTGATGGTTTTACGTCCGTTGGTCAATATGTGCTCCGTGTTTAAGACGATAACAAATCCAGCCTTTAAAGCCACCCTACAACGATAACTCAATCACACTCGAAAGATAGAACAAATTGTAGACGGTGTGGTTAGAGCTATTCGAGTTTATAAAAAATAAAATAACAAAAATACCTAACCCCAAGGAAAATTTAAAACGGAAAGTCCCTTTTCAAATGACAAAATCAAAAGCTCAAGCATATCAAACGAATGGAAAACAACTGTCATATCCCTAACTTGATACAGGCATTTCTTATGTAGAAAATGGTGATTTAAACCCGGTTTTATAGCTACCCAAACCTGTTACTTGTATGACAGTCGCATAGAATTATATTGACAGCAATGTGTAAATGTCACAAATCGGGGTACAACAATCAACATTTAGCTACAATCTTATTCATTATAAAACAAACAATTGTTTGTAATTAACAGAAATAACAGGAATACTCGGGTGGTGGATAGGTGGAACGGATGTATACCAAGAGGGAATTTTCCAATGGATGGACGGAGAACGTGTAACATACACCAACTGGGCTTATAATCAACCAGATAATATGACGAACACCGTAATACCAGGCGGAGACTGCATGAGATATGGAATTTACTCTAAAGCAAAATGGTTTGATCTTGATTGTAGCAATAAATTTGCCTTCATATGCGAAAACAAAATGTTTTTGTAACGTTTAATGATATTGTGAAACAAAATTTTCAATTTTTAATTTGCATTTGTTATGATATGATATTTTTCTTTCATTGCATTATTTTACAACAACAAAAACTCGGACAATATGAAAGGCACAGTCAAAATCAATCTCTAGGTCGAAGAAGTTCCAAGGCAAAACCATAAACTGGGGTTTATCTATAGATAACCAGAAAGGTTAAAAAAGTCATTACCCACATGTGGCACCTGTCATGTTCCTCAAGGTCACTTCAAGTGTAAATTTGGTGATAAGTCTAATTCGGTAATTTCATAATCAAATAAAAGGGTACGGGGTTGTGGCTACGATTATTGTTACACTGCCATTGTTTACCAAACAATGATTTATTGGTGTTTAACGACCCATTAATATATTTAATCATTATTGTGCTATTTCGTGGCGGTCAGATTGGAGTTGAGCGTACCTACCACGTGCGGAATTTGAACTCACAACATCAGTGTTGACAGGCTAGTGATACAGTAGTTCGACTACTTAGACCACTTGGCCACCTGGGCCCCAAACCAAATAACGAATGCTTCCGTAAATGATGAATTCAACTTTTACACTAGGAACCATTAGTTCAATAGCGTCCTTACGAAAATACGGGATAATCAGAGCTACCTTTAAATTTTTCTTGGCGTGCGTGCATGAAGTCTACCTCATATGAACAAAAAAATAATTATATAAACAAGTACCGAAAACAACCTCCCTAATAAAAAAAAGAAAACAAAACAAAAAAAAAATAGAAAAAGAAAAAGACAAAACATAAAAAAGTTGAAAAAATTAGACACAATCCTTCTAAACCCAAGTGAGAAAAAACCTTAAAATAAAAAAACAGCATAACATTACAACTTTATTAACAAAAATCTGCAAAAACAAAACAAAGCTAAGAAAATTTGGAACCAAAATAAAATGAAACATTTGGATAGCATTTTGAAATTCCTGCAATTAGATAAGAAAGGTTCAACGATGACCTGACGGGATAATTACTTGAAATTGCTTTGTTCAAATGCTTTGTTATAAATTACAAATAAGTAGATGCATATTTTAATGACAAAACCAGAAAACAAAATTATGTGTAGGTGAATGTTATATCAAAATATAAGGCAACCGTGACACATACATGCCTAACAAGCAAATACATATCCGTTTGCTAATGTATTATATATGAATAGATATAGATTTACGTCAAATGAGACCGCAACCCGCGACGACAATTATATTCAATATTACATCTATATTTCAAAATAAAAACAACACGTTATCGATTTCTTGCGTCCGAAGTGCTTTTCACATAGTCTTCAACCATACTTAGTTATCTATACAATGTGTCTATTTCTAAAGCGTCCTAAGGCGTTAAAAGTTGTGTAGAACAATAACAGATTTGTTACCTTATTCTCTAAATAACGAAAAACGTTAAGATATGATATACGACTACACGGTTAAATAGAATATTGACAGTTTTTCAATATTACCACTGTAATGAATCAATAGAGGTAAAAGTCATAAATTAGGTAATTAAACTAGACAAATCTGAGGAAGCATAACAAATGTCCTGTAGTTGGACGGGAAAATGAACATATGGCATACATTTATATATCTATTTATCGTTCGAGAGACCTTTATTCTGGACCAGTGGACGAAGAAAAAGTACGCGAAATCCAAATCAGCAAAGACATAGCGCATTTGACTTTAAAACGAACTGTATAGAAAAAAATCATCACAAACAAAACAAACATTACTACACAGTATCCAAGAATGTGCCAAATAATTATTGAAGCTCAGGTACTTAATGGATTTTATGTATTATACATGAATTCGGTTATTCTAGTGAAAAGTTTTAATCTCGTCCGTTGCAGTGCTTTCTTTGTCATATTATATATAGTTGTTAAGATGTATAGTTATGACGTCAAAATCTGACGTTTACGTTCTTTTTAACTTTGAGCAGCGAGAGAGCATACGTATATAATAAGAGAGAGAAGTATACATTCACAAATTAATATCTTTTAAATACTTTTTATACAGTCATACAAATTAACATACCTTTCAAATAATGGATTTAATAAAGTGATAATCTTGGGTTAAATGAACACATATACCATTAGAGGGTTGACTCTAAACAAAGTGTTGGAATATCAAAATATTATCATATATCAAAAATATTTTTGAAATGGTAACTATGATAATTCGCTTGTTTTCAAATTCGATCTTATTTGAAAAAATTTACATTCACGCTTGAATGATTCCAGATCACAACACATCTGATTCAAGACAATCCATCTGATATTATCAAAATAGGCGTCATTTTTGAAATATGTTATATGTAAAGACTTTATTATTCTGGGGGAGTCGAATTGAAACCATCATATTATGATTATGCATTAGTTCCTAGCACTTTGTACCCAACAAGGATAGTTGAATAGTGATTAAACTGCGATGTAGTGTTATTGAATGTTATAATATAGATTCTTATGCAATTTTTATGTAACAATTTTTTTAATTGGCTAAAAGTAACCATCAAATCCACAGTTGACATGTCGTAACTAAGGAGGGACCCACCATTTTGAATTGCTTGGATCAACAAATGTTCCAGTACTACAATATTATCGAAAATAAAATAACATCTACCTCAAAATCGCCGTTGTGTTGTGATTTTATCCAAATTTGAATCTTAGAAGTAACGTATTAACCTTCTGTTTGTAAGTTTTCATATGTATGACGTCACGTTTAGCCATGACGTCTTTGCGCCAAAATAATTAATGAAGTTTTGCAGGATTTTATTTTATTTCAAATTTATACATGTTTTCAAGCTCTAACGTATTATTTCTTTTTGTAATGCATTAGAATCGGAATAATAGAACTGTAGTTGAAGAGTTGCCGACGTCAATTTTGATTTGATGGTCGCAAATTTCCATTTTACTGTCACCGCTACGCGTCGCTAGTAAAACTGCATTTGCGATCATCAAATCGCCAATTGACCGCGGCTACTCTTCAACTACAGTACTGTTAATCCTTAATTCAAGGAGATGTGGTATGGTTGTAAATAGGACAAACTTTCATCCAGAAACTCATTGACGATGATGTTAACAACTATAAGTACTGTATGACTTCAACAATGAGCAAACCCAAAACCGTATAGTAACCAATAAAATGGACCAGCACAATAAGATATTTAAAAAAATTAAAAGATAAAACTAACAAACCGATTAATGCTAAAGCAACAAACGAGAAATAACTTAGACAGAAACAACTAAGGCAGAAAACAACCAGTACCAACAACTTACTGAATGAGGGGCTATTGACTTGGAACAGCTATATGAATATTGTGGCGGGAATAAAATTGTTTGTAAGCCCCGCCTACTCATAGTATAGTACAGTGTTGTAACAGGAAAACATACTAGTAGTATTTTAATTTTAGTTCATTTATATGTTTTGGAGTTTAGTATGAAGTCCATTTACAATGAACTAGTACACATTTTTGTTTGGGGCCAGCTGAGGTCCGCCGCCGGGTGCGGGATTTTCTCGCTGCGTTGAAGACCCATTGGTGGCCTTCGGCTGTTATCTGCTCTTTGGTCGGGTTGTTGTCTCGTTGACATATTCATCATTGCCATTCTCAATTTTATCTATCAATTTAAAACATTCAGTTGGAAAACTCTGGAATCATCATGGCAACAACAAACACACAAAAGCCGTAAAAAAAGACTGAAACACAAGGTACCGATATTCGCAATAGTTAAAAGACAATTACAACTTATATATGGACCACGATTGTCCAAACTTCAACTTTGAATCGGTATTTATTCAATTGCATTAGATTAAAGATGCCCTTAACATTAGTCTGCTGTTTACATTGCCTTGAGCAAAGCTACAAGTATTAATAAGATCTAGGACCAAAAGAGGTTATAATTGTATATAGCCATACATATTCAGGTGTATGTCAATCTAATTAAAAACAAAGTTCGTTTAGTATAATGGGATCATGTACTTGTATAAACTAAAACAAACATGTGCTAATTGCGTACACATAAATACTGTGTAAATTGTTAAATTAATGTTTGATGCATTTTACATAATTGGAACACGTCGAACGCCCAATAGATTGACTGAAGTATACAAATATGGGCATCTGAATTTCTCTCACCAGGCAGCAAAACCGATGCTAAGGATATGGGAGCTTCAGTTTACACGATGATTGAATTCAGAGCAACGAGGTCCTGGAAATACAACAATGCATTGGATGCATAATGTAGGGAGTTTGTAAAGCTCTTCGTTTAAAGAACCATTGTAACCACTTATTCAGGCATCCGTATTTGGCAAGTCGCCTTTCTTTCCCTATCCAAATACCCAATTTCCTATCGCTGTCATGTGCACATCGAAAGAATAACGAAATGACTTTTGCAAAGCCATATTAAAAAAAAAGGAAACAAGAACACAAGAACATTTCATAAGATTCGAAACAAACATATTCTCGATTAAAAATCAATAACATTAGAGAGTCGATTGATTATGTATTTCTTGTAGACGTCAAATACTTACGTAACTGTTTTAGTCTTTTGTTATCCCTTTTATCTACAAACTTTTTTTAGTTATCTTTTGATTTTGTATTACATTATAAAAAAAAATAGCACCTCATTTAATAACTGATATTTTTCGTTTTAAGACGACACGAAACTCGCTTCAGTCGTAACAAATCATTAGCAGGTCATTTTTGAAGAATTTTTGGTCTTCAATGCTCTTCAGCTTCGTACTTCATTTGGCCTTGTCAACTTTTCTAATTCGAGAGTCTTTTGTAGACGAAACACGCATCTGGCGTACAAAATTTAATTCTGGTATACAGGTGTATGTGATGAGTTTATTTTCGTATGAAACAATACAGGAAAACAATTATAATCATGATGGCAGAAGGCTAAAATACAACGGTTTTAACTAGATAATAGACTACTAGCCTAAAACAGACACATGCAGAATACGATTTGGTTAAACACGTTTGAGAGTGCCTACTCTTCCTTTTAATCTTAAAGTGGTGTAACAGACCATAAGTATGCTAGAAAAAATGCAAAAACAATCAGTTATATTCTTTCAAAAAGATTGACAAAAATTGATAAAAAAAACTGTTTCGTTTACTACATGTATATATTATGTATGGAGCAAGACTGAGGAACTAGTATATATAAATATATTTTTTCTATTTTGTTTATGTTTGTTTATTTTATTGTTTTACTTTCTGTATTCATGATTAATTGTAATATAGTTATAGTGAACTGTGTCCGAAATCCATGTTATGAAATTTTCAAAATAAAATGTGAATATTAGATGGATTCTTTTTTTCTATTTTTAATACGCGTTAACGAATAACTAAATACAGAATTCGGTGAATGTTTTGTTCTAAAGGACATGTTGGAATGTGAAGTAGGAAGCTTTTATTGTTTTCAAAATCAAAGGTTAGACTATTGTATTTCAAAAATCCAAGGACATGTACACAACTTCCCTGACTACATATCAATATCAGAATTGTTGATTGTTATAATTGTTGATAAGTTATACTAAAAGTATTCAAAAACTCAGTGTCTTTTCATGTCATGTGATTTGAAAAAATAAGTCAATTTTTCAGTCATATGTCGAACTTTTCGACATATACTTGGTATACAAGAATGACTTTATTCGATCAATTTCATCCCGTTCTTATTTACAGTTTTCTGTACTGTAATATTCAGTGAAACAGTTTTTTGGGTGAAAATGGAATTCGACCGTCGGTAAGTAATGAACATAATGAAAATGTCATGCATTTGACCCCTTTAAAGAAGACGAAATGCTATATCTTCTGATTTTGGACAAAACGTTATATTTCTTCATGTCAAAATGAAGAATTGGTATTCATTTGTTTTATTAACTCAATGTAATATTTTTGCAAATATTTCAGCACTTTAAAAGACAAATATACAAAATTACGGATATTTTTACAAAGATTTAATCCAGAGCGTATCAAATGTAATTTTAATTGAACATACAGTCAAATCTATCTATAAAAGAACATAAGGAAAACAGGTTAATAACTTTTATATTCAAATCAAATCAAATCAAATATTTTATTGTCGTATAAACTTTACAGTTTGTGAACAAAATGTATTAACACAATAAACATATATACATACATATCAAACATACACAATAGATTTTAAAACAGCATCAAAATTTATGCGAAACAGGAGAAAAGCTCGGCGAAAAACAAACAAGCTGTTAAGAGTCCCTGCCCTCAGTTCTAATGACTTTTCAAGAAGGATCCTAACTTATTTGTTTGTAAAGGCGTTGATGGATTTAATAAATAATGATTTTTCTTCTTCATTTAAATTATTAAAATTATTATTTTCAGTACATATGTGTTCAAAGAAGGCATTTCTTAGTGTTTTATTATAATCACAATAGAGTAAAAAATGTTTCTCATCCTCTAGTATTTTACATTTATGACAAAATCGTTCCTCTCTTGGGATTTTAAAATATCTCCCTTTTCAATTAAGAGGAGTGATCACTTAGTCTAAATTTAGTGATCAATATCCTTATCTGAAAATTAGATATATTGAGATAAGATTCTAGTTTGCAATCTTTTAAAGTTTTTATATAGATAAAATTTACTTTTATCATCAATGTTTTCAAATTTAGTTTCAATTAAATCTTCATATCTATTTTTCATTTTAACTTTATATCGTTTTTATTTTATTTACATCTTTTATGTCCTAACAAGTAGAAAGAATATTAAGGTCAATATTAGTCTCTTCAACAATATTTTTGCATATGTATACCATGAATAAGTTCCAGTCAAATCTAGATACTGTGCAGGAGAAAAAGCTTCCTTTATCAATGGATTAACATTATTATTATATAGTCTAGCTAAATATAAAAGGGTTTGTGTTTTTATAAAACATTCTATGGGCAATCTTCCCAATTCAACTCTTGCTCCTAAATTGAATGCATTTTTTCTTATTCCTAGAGTAGATTTACAAAATTTAAGATGCATATTTTCAATAGGGGTTTTGTCTGTAAAATCAAGTTGATTAATTTGTTTTCCTGAAGATAAGGCTCTGTTTTTGGCTCTATGAAAAGAAATATATGTATCCAAATATGTTACTTCTGAATTATAGGTCATAATTTGTTTTATTAAAGAATCAAAAATATTATTTGCTACTTTTATAGGTAGATTATTCAATGATTTAGTATAGGATTTTATTGCAAAAAATACTTTTTTTGCCTTTTTTGTCAACTCTAAAGTACTTTGTGATAAATTTCATTACATTTTATCAACATTCCTAAAAATGAATATTCTGATACGCTCTCTATGGCTTCATTCTCATAGTTAATATGTGATGTTTCACCATTTTGTTTGTATTCAAAGAGAGTTGCCATTTGTTGCAATATAATTTAACATTATTTAAACTGTTTTGAAGACCCTCTTTCGATTCTGACAGGATCAAAAGATCATCCGCAAAAAGGAGGCATCCCACCTTACTATTTATAAGCTTAAGGGGACTTGATCATTTCCCTCAAAATTTTTTACAATATCATTTATGAAGACATTAAATAAAGTGGGGCTCACAGTGTCTCCTTGTTTAACCCCTCTAGCAATATTTAAAAAATTCTGATACATAATCTTTGTATTTTAAAGATGATTTAGTATTTAAGTATTGTTGTTTTATAACTCTGTAAAAAGACCTGCCAACTCCCATTTTGCATAATTTATAAAGTAAAGCAGTTCTCCATACTGAATCAAAAGCCTTTTTCAGATATATGAAGCAGGCATAAATCTTTTTTTTTTCTCTTTATGTAAATATTTATTAATCAAGGACTTCAATAAAAAGATGCTATCAGCTGTTCTGTGATTTTCTCTGAAACCAAACTGACAATCACTTAATCGTTTGTCAACAATCTTGAGTAGCCTATTATTCAATATGGCATTAAAAAATTTTGGTAGATTAGAGAAATTCCTCTATAATTATTAGGGTCTAACTTGTCACCTTTTTTATGTAAAGGGATCATGAAAGATAATTTCCATGAATCTGGATAATTACCTGTCTTTAAAATCAATTTAAAAACTTTTACAATAGAATTAACTATCACAGGTTGTGAATGTTTTAATATTTCATTCACAATTCTATCTGGACCTGCTGATTTTTTACTTTAAGGTTTGAAATGACCAGTTTTACCTCAGCAAATGTAATTGGTGCATCAGTTTCCATATTCAATTCAATATTATCCTCTAGAATGTTTAGTTCACGTTCCAGTTTATTCAAAAAGGATTTATCATATGATACTGGTGTACCCTGATCCTGAAAATGTTTTATGATTTTATTTTCATTCATTAGAATGTCAGGATATATAGACAGGTGTTCTTTATTAATAAGCTCATCATAGATACCAGGATAAACAAATGTGAACGCCAGACGCCAGTTTCACCTGTAAAATACTCATCTGTAATGCTTTAATAAAAAAAAAAGGACAAAGGTCGAAGTATAGAGATGGTCGATGGAACCACCTTACATGTTTTTAAATTACTGTAAATGAATACAATTATGTACTCTGACATACTATGCAGTGCCTTGAATTTCATGTTTTTTACAAAAAAAAAATAATAACTATTTAAACATTTGTGTTAAATTGTGTTTTATAGTTTGTCCATCATCATCATCGCAAAATTCAAAGCAGTATCGAAGATCCGAATCTTTTCAACTGTCTTATGTATACAAAAATAACATGAAAAACCCTGTATCAACAGTTTTACAGCATATGATGAAAAAAAAAAAAAAAAAAAAAAAAAAAAAACAAACCGGAAACTTAGATTCTATTAGGATTTACGAATGAATCCAGATCATAATGAATACAGGTTATAAGCTGCAAGTTAGAATCCGAACACATCCGAATTTAATTGTTTTCAGATTTCAGTTGGGACATTTACGTGTGAAATTAGTTTGAACTGCCCTATTAGAACATATAACTAGTCCATTTTGCCACTGAAATTAAATATGTGTTTTTTTTTTGTTTTGTTTTTTTTTGTTTTTTTTTTGGGGGGGGAGGGTCTGTGATTACTTGTTTTAAGCTTAATATTTATGAGCCCTACTTTGATAAGAGTAGACTGATATGTGTGCTACTTAAATATAAAAAAGAAGATGTGGTATGATTGCCAATGAGACAACTCTCCACAAGAGACCAAAATGACACAGAAATTAACAACTATAGGTCACCGTATGGCCCTCAACAATGAGAAAAGCCCATACCGCATAGTCAGCTATAAAAGGCCCCGAAATGACAAATGTTAACCAATACAAACGAGAAAACTAACGGCCTAATTTATGTACAAAAAAATGAACGAAAAACAAATATGTAACACATCAACAAACAACAACGACTGAATTACAGGCTCCTGACTTGGGACACGCACATACATACAGAATGTGGCGGGGTTAAACATGTTAGCGGGATCCCAACCCTCCCCCTAACCTGGGACAGTGGTGTAACAGTACAACATAAGAACGAACTATAAAAATCAGTTGAAAAAGGCTTAACTCATCAGTTAAAAAATAGAAATACATTATTGTATATGTATAACATCTATACTTTTATCTTGCATACATCTAACTTAACATTGAATACAAAACTAAAACTTCGACATAAATTTCAATGTTTTTTTTAATTTAAAATGAATGGATGCTTCTTACTCTTTCAAATTGTTTTCATGTGATATATTTTTAGCTTATGTACTATGTGCCTCAAATACTACAATGTAATGATATGTGTACTGTTTCAAAGCACATTGATCAAAAGAGTTAAAGCCATTTTCATAGTTTAATCAACAAAAACCACTGAACCACAGGCTCCAGGCTTTGAACACTCACATACAGAACATGGCAGGGTTATTCATGTTTATGAGTGCTCAACCAACTCCATTCCCTAATCTTGGACAGTGGTGATACTACAGATCATACGACAAACGTGAAAATTCCGACTCTCGAATTGTCAACTTCCCATTTCTGAGCAGTAATCTAACAACTTGCCAATTGTATGGCGTTTGCATATGGATTCTGCCATTGCATCAAATGTGATAAAATATTTTTTTTCTCCATACAAGGCATTTATAATTTAGTATTTTATACACGACAATTTAACCTTTGAGAGTGGAGTTTTATGGTGGAATATGTTTCTCTGATGATTTTTTGACTATATAAAGACAAACATTATTGTTATTGCTATATTTTTTTTACAAATGACGTCATCAGGCATGGTCGACTTTTCGACGGTATAATTATATTTTGAACAATGAAGAACTGAGATCAAACGAACTACAAGTTAGCACAAATTGGAAATGGGTTAAATGCAACCAATTATCTTTCTCAGAAATAAGACGTAGTACGCTCAATAATGATTTCTGAGCAGGAAAATTCTGACGCCTTTTACATACAAACTAATCGCGTTGTACCTGTTTTTTTTCTGTTGAGAGACACAAAGCTTAAGAAATTTAGGCACGGCAACCTTTTCTTTAGTTTAGTTTCTTATTTACTGCATAAAATCAAAGTACTATACTTCAGACATTTTATTCACCAACTCAACACTCAATGTATGTCTTTATCAATCTGTATATATACTGAGTTTATATTTTAATGTCACTTTCAATATTCGTCTAAAAATTAAACTTGTAAAATAACTGATTGCATTTCGTGCATTTTGAAGTCTTACTGTTTGACTGGATAAGAAGATGTAACAATATTTCTGCACAAAAGGACACAAAGCTTCACTATTTGTGTACGTAAATGTATGCTTATTAACTTAAATTGCTTTAAGATTTATCGGGAATATTTACAAAATCAAATAGAGATGTAAAACTGATAACAAACCAAAACTTATTATCAGTTGCAAATAAAAAAAATCTTTCTTTGAATACATACTTCAATAAAAAATGCTATTTTTATACTTGTTTTGTTAAAATGGGAAAAACACAAATATTTACTTTACCTTGAATTTGTTGAACTGGTAATACATTTTTAACTTAAAAGTAAATACAATTATCTTCTTTCATCTTTTAACTTGCTAACATAGAAGAATGATAGGGAAGCACATACACTTATGTATTTGTGTACTACATCACTGGTCTGGTACTACGGATAAAGATATACATTTACTAGACCGAATGCACTGCGGTTAATAATCATGCGATATATTCAGCCCTGTAGTAAACACTCTGGGTGACATAAAATATAATGCTTGCTGCTTTTTTGTTATTTAACTGTAAAAAAAGTGTTTAGATCATTCAAGAGACTCAAGTTGTTTAACAACACGAAAAAGAGGACTTTCCCAGATTCTTTAAATTTCTGGTTTTGAATGCCCTTCAACTTCGTTATCGATATTCGGTATTAGAATGACACCGATGTATATTATGTAGACGACAGATTTCGATATATGGTATACTTATTAATAAGCATGGTAGCTTTTAGGTCTTTTCGCTTCATGCACGTGAAAGTATGACAAGGAAAAAGATATTATTTAACTGAACTTTAATATTCTCATCAGTAAATTGTTAGTCACATACTTACACAATCTCAGTCAACAACCAAAAAACGAAGTTATATGAGATTCGAAAGATGAACAAATTCCAGAATTGGTATGTGAACTTTACAATTTTAAATTCAATATTCAACTTTCTTGAGACCAAAAATGTTAGCGCTATTTAAAAAACTGAGATTAAAAAAATAATCCCAGCAGCATGTATGTTGAGAAGGAACAAACGCTAAGTTCATAATCTAAATTATGTGCTTTTTAATGATGATCTACTTTGGTATAGACAGTCACTTTGTTATCCAGGGTGTAAAAGTTTAATGTCTTCAGTTGAAATAAGTACGTACGATATTTATCTAAACGCACGCAAGAACACCTTTATCGTTTTAAAAGACCCCATAAATTCAAAAGTATCATTTATCAACACCTTAAGAAGCACAATCATCCTTTTATATATTTAACAGTTCAACCTTAAGAAGTAGTTAATAAGCAGCCTGGGGAATCTCATTCAAAATTTGTACGATCACGAAAAATAATTGAATTAAATTGGAAAATTACAGACAGTCTATCCTCTCGGTCTTAATGACAATATCATGGGCATTGGTAATATATCTAGAACAGATTCTGTTAACATTTTGGATATAGTTTCTAAAACAGTTCGTAAAAACCGTTCTCATGGGCGTAGAATAAATCGCAATCAAAGAAAATTTCGTAATAACTATACAAATATTACGGACCTAATTTCTATTTCAAAACACAACGATAGACATTATCTATTAACCAAGCTCTGTTCTTTACCTGTTAATAAATTACATCAAATTTTGGAGGAATGCAACACAATTCCATTTTGCAGTCCTTAGTATGAAATCGTCCAAATTATAATTGCATATTTTTGTACTAAATTGTTTCCAAAAATTGATCGCCCTGAAGATCACCAAAAACATTTTATTAAAATTAAATATGTCAATAAAGGTTTTGATTTTTTAAATATTGCCGGTATTTTTAATGATCATTCTGTTAAAGAACAAATTCCTGGCTATTTTGATCATACTGAACTCCCTCTTTTTTGTTATGTTTACAAAAAAATCTACCCGGAAATATGTGTTTAATTACAGCGAAGTGTGTAAAGATGTTAATATCAGTGACAATACACCTACGTCATGAAATTGCAGTAATTCCGAATACATTTATGGCTCCAGCTCCCATGTTATAACAGGAGACCTTAACATCGTTCGTGACGAAGAGTTGAAAGCATTCCTCAGTAAAGGACCTAAATATCGTCCCCCGTCAATTATTAATTGGAATGAGTGTCGTAACATCATCCACGACTCACTCCGTACTTACTGCTCTAAATGGATAAAACGAGAAAAAGCTGACAAGAAATCATTATATTCTTTTTTTAATTCGATAATGAATATAGTTGATATTCAACATTTTAAAGAACCTATTACTCCTAACAACAACCATAATAGCCCTATTTCTCGTATCAAACATAAGCTAAAAAAAAACCGCCAAGTAATTTGTTTTTGTCTCGGCTGATAATATCATTATTGTTTGACGTAAATTTTACATTGAGGTTCTAAAAAAGGAAATCAAGAATTCACCAACATTCCAACTGACTCCATTTTCGGAAAATGACATCTGTAACAAACATAAACTTTTAGCTACCTCTTTACAAGCAGAACCAAATACAATGAAAGTTCCAACTATGTACTGGCTTCCGAAGCTGCACAAAACTCCTTACAAATATAGATTTATTTCGTCTTCAAGCCATAGTTCCGCTACTAAACTATCTATTCTACTTACTAGTACACTTGGTACAATTAAAAACCTGGTTAATAAATTGTTCAAATAAGGCCTTTGAAAATAGTGGAATTAATTACTTTTCGAGTGTCAAAAATTCGTTGGAGGTACTTGATAAATTGCATGCTTATATTGGTGATTTTGAATCTGTACAAAGTTTTGATTTGTCAACCCTATATACCACTTTGCCTTATAATCTTATTAAGAAAAAATTCACACACCTGATTAAATGGGTATTTAAAAAGTCTGAATGCGAATATACATGTTCGAACTCTTTTAGATCATTTTTTAGTAACAACAAACAAAAGAACTACTAGTATGTCAATTGAACCTGCTTTGATACTATAACTGACCTTGAATTTTTACTAGATAACATTTTGTTCGCTATGGAGATTCCGTATATCGTCAGGTTATCGGAATTCCCATGGGAACTAACTGTGCACCACTTATTGCGGACCTGTTTCTGTATTGTTATGAGTTACAATTTATGACTAAAATCAGCAAAGACCCATCGAAACAACATCTGATTCAAAAATTTAATAACACTTTTAGATATTTAGATGATATATTGGCTCTCAATAATGACGACTTCAGTATGTACACTAAAGAGATTTATCCTTCCGAACTGACTTTAAATAAAGCTAATAATGAACACTGCCCTTACCTGGATCTTGATATCTATATCTTTAACGGGAAGCTTAATACCAAATTTATGATAAAAGAGATGATTTTTCATTTCCTATTGTTAATTACTAGTATCCATTTTTAGATGGTGACGTTCCCTTGTTACCATCTTATGGTGTTTATATATCCCAACTTGTTCGATTCGCTCGTGTATATAACAACGTATTTGATTTCAACGAAAAAAATCTCTGTATTACTGAAAAATTATTACACCAGGGTTTTTTGATATCACAAATTAGTCAAAATATTTACTAAATTTTATCATCGGTACAAACACATCATTCGTAAATATAGATCAACATGCAGACATCTTATACGTTCAGGTATTTCATATCCAATATTTTATGGTAATATGTTTTACAAAGCACAAAAATGTCGGCATTTACCTCAAAAGCTAACCAAACCTTTAAACAGACTTATTCGGAAGGGATATAGTTACGATACTGTTGTCAGGTCATTAAGGATTGCATATTTTGGTATTAATATTGATTCACTCATAGGGTATTTGCATCGGAAATAAACACATTTATTCTAAAACCAGTTGTTGGCATGATACGGGTTATGTTTTTCTCATATATTTTATGATGGTATGATACTAAACCCCTAACGAGAGGGATTGTACCTGCTTTTCATATGATGAAACATAATCTTTCAATCAGTTTAATTGAGGTCTGGAGCTGGCATGTAAGTAACTGCTAGTAGTCCTTTGTTAATTTATGTATCATTGTCATTTTGCTTAGTTTCTTTTGTTACTTATTCTGACATCGAACTCGGACTTCTTTTAAACTGAGTTTTACTGTGCGTATTGCTATGTGTTTCTTTATTCTACTTTGGCTAGAGGTATACGGGGAGGGTTGAGATCTCACAAAACATGTTTAACCCCGCCGCATTTTTGCGCCTGTCCCAAGTAAGGAGCCTCTGGCTTTTGTTAGTCTTGTATGTTTTTTTTAATTTTAGTTCCTTTATATGTTTTGGAGTTTAGTGTGACGTCCATTTTCACTGAACTAGTACATAATTTTATTTAGGGGCCAGCTGAGGACCACCTCCGGGTGCGGGAATTTCTCGCTGCGTTGAAGACCCATTGGTGGCCTTCGGTTGTTGTCTGCTCTTTGGTCGGGTTGTTGTCTCTTTGACATATTCCCCATTTTCATTCACAATTTTATTTTATTACTGGTTATATACACATATGATTAATTTGTTCGGTTTTAAACATGCATGACTTTTTCTAAATTAGTTACATCCTAATTATTTTTGAGTCTAATGATAGTTTAATTAAATGAAGGAAAGATAAATTAACTTTCTGACATATTTTTTTTTTAAGATTATATTTGTTATCCATGTTGTTCATATTGGATGGATTTTCTGCACAGTCAACAGACACAGAGTGGTTTAATTATTTTCTGAAAACAGGAACATCATGTAAGATCAATACATGTCGTCAAAATGATCAAGTCTGCGAATGCTATCTGAGTATAGAAATCAACTTATCAATGTTGTACAAAGGGGCCGGATCACCGGCGATTTTGTTGAAACCACAAAATGGTGCGGCTGTTAATTTCAATACTTGTGCAGAATTCGATGAAAAATTGAAGACAGTTTTATTTTAGCGGATGGATTCAACTCACAGCAAGTTATTTCTATAAACGGAAGATTTCCTGGACCAGTTATCACTGCATATGAAAATCAAAACATGATCGTCCACGTAAGGAACTTGATGCATACTGATAGTATGACTATTCATTGGCATGGAATTCACCAAAGATCGATCCCTGAAGCGGATGGTGTAGCGTTTTTAACACAGTACCCATAATAACCAGGCCAGAGCCAAACATACAAATTTAAAGCATTTCCATTTGGAACCCATCTTTACCATGCACATATTGGCGACCAAAGGACAATGGGACTATATGGACCATTAATAATTATTCCAAAGGGCCACGAAAAGGTGTCACGACCACAAGAAGGAAAACATGTTTTGTAGCAATCTTGCAAGACTGGAATCACGACGACAGTTCTGAAGTATTATATCAAAAAATGTTGTGGGGTGATTACGACCGACAGACAGGAAAAGCATATACAGAGACTCTTGATCCATCTGGTGCAAAATATAGTCGATTCCGATTCCATTCTGGTTTAATTAATGGCCGCGGACGTTATTATTCATCATCTACTGTAAACAATGAAGCTCCACTGTATAGATTTATTGTCGAACAGCATCAAAAATATAGATTTAGGGTGATAAGTGCTGCCACTTTATATCCATTCCGCGTATTTGTAGAGAAACATCGTCAACTATATATTGTAGCCTCAGATGGAAGAGAAATCCAGGAAGAAGCGACTGAGTCATTTATAATTCATCCTGGAGAAAGAATAGACTTTATGTTATATACCGATAACGTTCCTGGTACATATTTACTTGTCGCTGAGTCTTTAGAAAATGGACTGGAACAGAGAAATGAATACCATGCAGCCGAAGCTATAATTTTTAACAAGACGTCTCCTACGAAGATAGATTTAGATCCATCAAAGGCAGATAATAATGACTGCACTCTTGATGCTTGCAGAGTTTTCAATTGTCCTTTTGAATATTTTCCAGTGCAGGAAAATCGGTAATGCTTCACTTTTAACGATGTGACATCGAATTATCCAAATTCGAAGACAGACGAGATTGAAGGTGAAGCAACAGAACTATTCTTTAATTTTGGATTTCCCGGTGTAAACGGATATACACCAGGTTCCGTGAATGGTCACCAATTTCGTCCTCCGGTCGTGAATGCATATACAGAACCAAATAAGGTAGACTACAACTGCCGATATTGCAACGCATCCAATATTTGTGAATGCACGTATTCAATAACAATAGGCCGTCCCAATAAAAACAATATATATCAATTTGTTGTTACAAATATTGGCAATGGTGCCGGATGGTCACATCCAATACATTTACATGGACATTCGTTTTACATTATGAAAATAGGATTTGGTAAATATGACAAAACTACTGGTAATATTATCTCATACGGGGACAGGGCACAATCGATATAATTTGCAACGATAAACGCGGATATTGTAACGATGCAAAATGGAGAAATGAATCGTGGTCGGAAGGGAAACACCCTGACTTGAATAGGAAGGATCCTCCACAAAAAGATACAATAATTGTACCAACCGGAAGAGGTGTTTGGTTCTTCCATTGCCACATTGACTTGCACAATACGAATGGGATGGGAATGATCATAAATGAATTACCGGAGCTTCAGAAAATACTGATGAAGGTAAGAAAATATTTAAATGGTGTCCTTTGTTTCCTCAATCTTTATGTATTCATAAAACTAAAATATCAGTATGAAAAAGTTCAAATTGTACGTAAAATGTAATAACAAAAGTCTAAAAAGTTTTTGGTTTGAATAACCATATTTATAAATTCCGAGTATGAAGAGCAGCTATGTTACATACCATACCATTCGAGTTTTGTACAGTAACACATACCAGTATATACATTATCATAAAATAGATTTTAAAAAGTTGAATTCTTCATTATAATTTCTGGTGAAAGAATCGATTTCATCTTGTTTGATAACAAAATCAAGGAAAATACGTTCTAGTCGCCAAAAGATTAGAATTTGAGGTCTGACAGCGTGATGAAAACCATGTTGCCAACGCTATCATCCTTTATAATATTGGTAAGCTACTGTTGTCTTTGTATTTATATTCACACACTTTAGAAAATGTAATCAATTTGAAATTTCATAAAACCTCAAGTAATTAGATATAGGAAGATGTGGTGTGAGTGCCAATGAGACAACTCTCCATCCAAATAACAATTTATAAAAGTAAACCATTATAGGTCAATGTACGGCCTTCAACACGGAGCCTTGGCTCACACCGAACAACAAGCTATAAAGGGCCCCAAAAGTACTAGTGTAAAACCATTCAAACGGTAAAACCAACGGTCTAGTATATATAAAAGACGAGAAACGAGAAACACGTATAAATTACATAAACAAACGACAACTATTGTACATCAGATTCCTGACTTAGGACAGGTGCAAACATTTGCAGCAGGATTAAACGTTTTAATGGTACCAAACCTTCTCCCTTTTTCTGAAACAATAGTATAACATCACAACATAGAAAACACACGATAAAACATCAATTGGAAGGCTTAACTCAATCAAAAACGTAAATTAACACACTATGAATGTCTGTTACATAACTTATTCGCTTTTAATAATAAGATTGGGCACTATCCTGCAGAAACGAATCGCAGATGTCTCTCATTCAATGATGTCAAATCAGTCCATTTAAAATTTCGCACAGAGGAAGCTATTGGAAATGCAGAGGAACTATTTTCCAATTTACATTTCCTGGTGATATAGGATAACCATTCATATTGTTAATCGAATGTTTTTAAGGATTTGTGATTCGTTAAAACTTGATCGCATGCACATTTGTATATGCTCAGTACTGTTGTGTTTAGCTTTTCGTAGGTCAAAAACAGCATATTGCACAGGGTATACAGCATGTTACTAAAATATATTCTAAAAATCCCCAATTTTACATCGTTCATGCAATATTTGTTGATAAATGAAATAATATGCAGCCTTTGATTAATTTCAATACGATGTTATATCGATCTATAGTAGCATATCGAACTCGGACGTCGTCTTCAGTCCATTTGCTTCTCTTTGGTCAATATAAACTCGTATCGACCTCATACAAAGACTATAATTGTATAGTATTGGTAAATGATCCCCAGTTTTGACCACCCTCAGTCGTGTATATGCCAAGAATGATCAAGTAGATTCAAGAGATGATGTTTGCACCACTACCACAATGGGTGCATGCACGTATCTGAAATCCTTGACAGTCTATATCTAATATTTGAAATGGAAATGGTTCTGGTTGTTCTCATCCAATATATATCATACACATAAACACTCGTTTAATGTCGTGAACATGGCATTTGATAAATACGATTAGAATTCAGACAGTTGAACGGAGAACAATCCCGATCAAAGTAGTAATGATTCTTTAAAGATGCCGCTCTTATGCACAATGCAGCAATGATTCATAGTTAAGCGAATACCATTCATTTCTGAATGGGAATAACCCAATCCAAAAAGATTCAACAATAGTCCAAACCGGCGGTTATGTGGTCATCTGAATAAAGGCCGACAACCAATGAGATTTTCCCTTGTCGTGTAGATTCAAACAATACAAATGGCATTGACATGAAGGTACATAAGTCACTAATAAACCATCCAATGGTTTCTATTGATTTTTAAATTTGTGAGTATTCTTGAAAAGATGATGATTTTAAAAATATTTATTTATCTAATATACAATGCATACTTTCGTATCCAAGGAGGTAAATGTATCTGTTATACTTTTTAAAAGAAATGAAATAATTACATTTTTTTGCGTCAGAGTTATAATTTATGATAATTTATTTACTGCGTCTTGTTTTAGGAATATTTTGTAGCAAATCGACTATTTCTTTTACCACTTTGTTCTTATTTTTTTTTTTTTTTTTGCGTTTGCAGTAATAATCTATGATGAGTTAACTTACTACGTCTTATCATGGGAATTTTTGTTATAAATCGAGTATATTTCTATAAAACTTTTTTTCCGGCAAAATATAAGATTTACATGAATGTGTTTACATAAAAAGTCCAAGTCACTGTTCAATTTATCAATACACACTATCATCATGATCATGCGATATTTAACACAAAGGTTGTTTTACCATCACCGCCCCCTTTTTACAGAAATATATAGTCTCAATCGTATTTTGCACAAAATTTCGAATAATACAAAATGCAAGAACATTTTTTATTCAAGTCTATAAATTCAGTTTTTTATCTGCAAATTAGAGGAAATTTGAATACTCGTATTTAAGGGCCAATTTGGTGAAACATCGAACCTTCTCCTGTAACAAAGCAAGTCAACAATCACCATAAAGATAAAATCAAAATGAGTTAAACATGTAGTTGTATTTTACTTTAGATCTGAAGGCTGGATAATTATGCAGACATGATGAACGAATGGTCTTGTCGTTGTTTCAGCTCTTTCATATTTTTTCTGTAAAGTGTTTTGGTATAAATTAGGCGATTAATTTTCTCTTTTGAATTGTTTTACATATTTTTATGTGGAGTTTATAGCCGACTCTACGACATGGGTTGCGTTAATTATGTTAAAGGCCGTACGGTGTTCTATAATTGCGTTTATTCACTTTATTTGAACTCGTGTAGATAGGTGTCTCATTGGCAATCATACCACATCTTTTTATAATTATTTTCACCGTCGCAAAAACACAAAGTCATGTATTGTTTAATTGTATTTCAGGTGCAAAAACAACTATAAACGAGATAGGATAATAATGATAGTTTTCATAGTTCTAACATCTGTTTTAGTAGTTATATTGACACTATTTACTTGCATTTGCTGTCCTTGTTGCCGAAGCCGCATTGACTGCATAAAAAGGTAAGAATAATCAACTTTCTAAACATGGACTCATTTCTCAATTACATACAAAACAAATCCTCCAACACCGGGGTGATCTCTTGTGCCCAGTAAGGGTAAGCAGATTCACCTCCACTTGTGGCACCCGCCGCGTTGCTCATTAAACTACAAACCCTGTGATAAGTCGTATATGTTGGATCACATTTTATGAAAAGATGTCGGATTGTGGTAACAACAATTAAAAATATACGTCTCTTCAAACATCTTCTTACATTTAGTGCAAAATAGAAAACAAAAACTGTCAAAATAGCTAAATTTTCAGATGTCATTAATACATGGAATTGAGTAACAACGTTTCCAAAGAGATATTTTGATATTTTTGCTCAAAATTCAACATGTGCAACCCTTCAAGGTTATGTTGATCTTATTAATAAATGAACATTTTACATATAATCTGTAAACATCAGTGCATAACGGATAATTTATATATATATATACCTAACATTATACTCATTTTATTTCAAAATGTTTGCTGCAAATTATATTGTCTATTCATTTCAGAGGAGATTATCGAGATATTTGAAAAACAGGAGACGGAAGGGAACGATTTTAATTTGGCATAACAAACAGAATAACAGTATAAAGTAATGCAAAAGTATTATGAATAAAGCAGATGCATGCAGTATTTTGTTAATGTGAATGATTAACAATCAAAAATTATATAGAAAAGGCAACACAAGGTGAACTTACGGACAATAAAAACACCACTATATCATTACTTACACCCAAATTAGCAGGGATTTAATACTTTTAGAAGTACATGGTAAATCATAAAGGTTTACGTACGTACGGGCACTGCCTTAACATTTTCTGGCTTATTGTTATTGTAAAATGTCATTGTGGAAAATATTAATTAAGATGGCTTGTTTCTACAAATGCTGATCAATTTTAGACCGGGTTTTTCGAAGTCCGAAAAACGGTTTGTACCACAATGTAGTAAATGATGTTTGATTGAGAAAAGTGGCAACCTAATTCGTGAGATTAAATCCTCTCACAGTTTTCAAACGTGATGCACATAAAGATTGCAATTATGTTAAAGACGTTCCCTGGCTGTTGGAGATTTGTTTTTGTTGATTTTATTTTTATATTATGGAACTTAGTAATTGTTTAAAAAAAACTTACAAAAAATGGAACCAGTTTTATTTTTCAAACCTAACAAAAAGTTTGCAAATATTTGTAAGTTATGACCCTGTTCTTATGGGATTGTATACAAATGAAAACAACACTGTGTAAATGTCTGAAGAGCGTTTCTGGATTTACCTGGTCTTCATTTCACAACAAATCATCCGCTTAAACTTGACCGTAAGTCATAAAAAGTCAGCATTTAGTTATAAGATTTTTGTGAAACCCTAGCCTGATATCTAAAGAAAACTATTTGAAAGCCAAGGATGTAAAAGAAGCGACATACGTAAAGAGCTGTGTGACTAAAATGACATACATTGGAAGACTGTTTTACCATATCTTAAGTCCTGAGAACTTCTTCATTTCTTTCAATTTTTTGTGTTTTAATCTTTTGAAAGTTCAGTAAGTTTGTGAAAATATTGGGTTGAACATCTTCTTTCCTGGAAGTTAAAAAGAAGCAATTTTCTATTTTCACATAGAAATGATGGACATTGACAATTCTACATTGTTTTATAAATATTCTGTACCTTTTAAATGGTAACATTGACAACTATCGATAAATAGAAATAAGTTTTACAGTCATCATGTGATAAACTATAACGTTTTTCGTTTTGAATTTTAACAAGATATTTAAACATAACAGGAGAAAGTTTGCAAAAAGAATGAGGTTGTGTACCTTTAATCTTTGGCTTGATTTAGATCTTTTCTTACATCTATATTCAAAGATTCAAATGTTCAGTATTTACCATGGTCCATTGTTCAATAAACATTTTACAAAACCCTCCCATTTAAGTCTTTGGTTGATTTTGATAGAAAACTATTTAAGTAAGACAAGATTTACAGATATCTAGTGATTACGTTTCTTTTCATTACGCGGTTAGTATTTATTGACAAAAATAAGTTGTTTGACCTGCTTCTGCTGACCTTGGAAAAATAATAATCTGCTTCTGCATTTACTAAGTTTTGACTTTCACTCAATAAGAACATAATTATATATTATTTAAGAAAAAAAAAAACTTCTAATCAGCATCTCATTTTATTCATAAGCTAGCATATGTAAACAAATTTAAGCATTTCGTTCATTTTATTGCTAATTATTGTGACATTGCAAATATAGGCGGCATGCGGCTCTGTTGATTCATAGCAATTGTTTTAATAAAAAAAATATACTCACATAGCTTTAGTGATTATTTATTGGTTCAATTTGTTTTAAAATGATTATTTACAGGAATTTTTGTATGCTTTCATTTACGCATTCTTTTATTTAATACACTCGTTTAAATATTAGTTTTCCCCGAAGATCCTGCTGTTCATGCCAAAAAATTAAGATCATAGTAAAACTATATTATTTTGAACTGACATCGATATATTTCTTTTCAAGTATTATATGATTTAGTAACAAAAGTAAACCAGTTTGATCTTAAATGGTCATATTGATTTAAACAGCTCTTCAAAAAAAAAATCGAACAGTAACTTTATTAATTCATATTCAGTATTTCAGTCTATGTGCATACTTATCCACTACAGTGTAAATTCAGTACTGTTGAAACAATTCCCGTGTAGTCAATTAAACTCTGTTTAGTCTATGGGAATAAAATTGAGAATGGAAATGGGGAGTATGTCAAAGGGACAACAACCCGACCAAAGAGCAGATAACAGCCGAAAGCCATCAATGGGTCTTCAACGCAGAGAGAAAATCCCGCAACCGGAGGTGGACCTCAGCTGGCCCCTAAATAAAAATGTGTACTAGTTCAGTGAAAATGGACGTCATACTACACTCCAAAAAATAAAAATGAACTAAAATTAAAAAACATACAAGACTAACAAAGGCCAGAGGCTCCTGACTTGGGACAGGCGCAAAAATGCGGCGGGATTAAATATTTTTTGTGAGATCTCAACCATCCATATCAAGTTTGGAAGCGTACATATATCTACATTTCTTGTTGTAATTTACTATATAGAGGATAACGGTTATCACAAAATACAATTGACAATGCACTATCCATCACAAAATATAAAAAAAAAACCAAAAACAAAAACAAAAGACACCCGACTTCTCCGAAAAAAAGACATAGACACAAGAACTAAACAAAACAACGCATGGGCCAGATGACGTAATTAGTCATATGAATATTTGTATTTGTCAGCCATATTGATATATGTTTCGAGTACAACAATTTACAACTTTAAATCAAATGCTTGGTTTAACATCTATGGGTTTATTTCGAAATAACAAATTTGATAATCAATAACCAGAGTTTACAAAATGTTTCCAATGTCTAATTCTAACGTGGAGATAGCTTGTTCTTTTATGAACGTTTATCTACTGACCGATATTACAAGTATGGAGTTGAGCCAACAACAAATTACCGCCACAATAGTTTATCTGTGTTCAAATATGGTTAGCTGATTAAGAAGACATAAATGAAAAAAAGCACAACTGAGGGAATTTCATGAACTCAGAACAGGAGCGAGGCCAGATGCGTCGACACAATGAGCGTCACCAGCCGTGAATCAGTCAAAATACCATATGCGGAAATAGGACACAAGAAGGCGGTAACATGGGTAATGTCAGATCTTTGAGTGTTTCTCTTTCATGTATCTTTTTTGTTTTATTGACTATGACCATGTAAAACTTGATATACTGTATAGACACCTGTCTATTGTTTTAATATTGTGTGTTGCCGATATGATGAACTTCGTGTTTTCTGTCGATAAGGTGCAGTTTTATTTGCGTTTAATCTGAATTTTCTATTAATTATATTGAATAACTATTCCATAAAATTGAATATGATATGAACACATATTACATTGGGCCATTCCAGTTAATTTCTGACAGGTGGGGATGGATGGGAGAAATTTTGTATACGTATCAGAAAAAATTCATGAAAAACTATCTATCAGATCTAGAAATTAAGACCTATCAGATGTAGAGTTTTTGTTCATATTGGGTGGATGGGCTTTCATGGGAAAAATTAACCTATCAGAATGTTTTACTGCCAGGGTTGTACCCTTCAGAATTTTGCTGACACTTCAACCTGTCAGAAGATACCTTCCATCCCTAGTAAACTTTCATTTAGTACATAATATATGACTAGTGACTCGGTGTATCTTTGTTATTAGGTAAAAATGTATAACTACTTTTTCGGACTTAAGTTAATTTACATACAGTTTAAACAAGATAGTATGTTGACTGTCACACAAGTGAGGGGTTTAGCTAGCTATACAACCAGGTTTAATCCACCATTTTCTACATAAGGAAATGCCAGTACCAAGTCAGGAATATGACAGTTGTTATCAATTCGTTTGATGTGTTTGAGCTTTTGATTTTGCCATTCGATTAGGGACTTTCCGTTTTGAATTTTCCTCGGTATTCTGTATTTTGTTATTTATCTTTTGACTCCTAGATATTTTTTTGGTTGCTGTCATATTTATGTTTATACCACACCACCTTTTATTCATATTTGTATCAATTGAAACTATTTACAGACATAAGGAAAAACAAAATACTGTGCATGGTTCATTAAATTTTAGTTCTATAGCTTTCACTGGATTTTCAATAGGAAATTGTTTTAGGGTCGCAGGATGTTTACAAAGGATAAATTAAATAAATTAACTGAATATTGCATTTGTATTTGCCTTCTTTTGCATGGTGAAAGGGAGGAAGAACAACACAATAATTATTTATTAATTGAAATGATATCTTAGAGTACTTAACATTACATAAGTTTTTCCATGTGCATGCATGTGTAGGGAATGGAAAAGGAGTGGACAATTTGTAATCATTTAATATTAATAAATCAATGGACATAAATCAGAAATAATATCAATTCAAACTCATACGTTCAGTTTTGTTCTGATAGATAAAGATTCCAGGTTCACCAATAAGAACTACTTGTATATATACAGGCACTGATCCAGGATTTGATGTAAAAAGGGAAGGAGAATGAGAATTAAGAGGATGTATTAAACTTCTATCCGATATCTAAATTCAAATAACATTCTTAAAGCTGACTTAAAAAAGACTTGAATACTGCAGATTTGCAATTAACAACCTGTGTAAATATCTGCTGTATCAGACATTCTCGTTTAGAATCCCCCTTTTTGTACACTTACAACTGACTGAAAAAGATTTCCAATAATGTCTTTTTGAAGGAATCATAAAACCCCTTGTATATAGTGCTTTGATGTTCAGGGGAAAGATTTATTCCTATAACCCTGATCCACGGGAAATCAAATGAACATGTAATATCCACTAAAGTTTAAAACTTTGTTAAATTACAGCTTTTGATAGTTGATATTTCCTCTTTTTGTTAATATAAAACACCTACACAGCCACACATGTTTACACTTGTATAAATGTGTCTTCACAGCAGGAGTTGTCCTATGATCATGGTATCTCAGATGACTGATAAGAAAATGACCATGCAGCTTTGTTTTGTTGATTACTTTTACACATAAATATTTCATTACATAAAATAGATTGTCAATAACCAGTGGAAAACTGTCTTCTGACTTTTGAATTTACAAAAACATAATATACAAGTTTTTTCCAATTAATTTAATACTGCAATGCAGAAATTAAAATAGGACTATTTTAATTCAGTATCTTATTTTGATTTTAAACAATATTACTAAAATTAGTTAGAAATGATAAAAGAAAAATAGGAATATGTCTAATCTTACAAATTGACTATTTTTTTTTATTTATTGTGAACTGAAATAAAAAATTAAGAACATATTGAGTTCAAATTTTGCTTACCTCACTCAGGCTGCAAAAGGTTTATTGGTATTTTTTTTTTTTTAGAAACAAGTGACTGTGTCTCGAGCATATTTTGGAAATTTATTCTTTTAACAAAGGAAGCAAAATCAGATACATTTTGTGTATTAGCAATGAATAAACAGCTGCGCCATGAGCGTTTTCAAAGAATAAAGTTCAATAACTTCTCAACGTCAAATTAGAAATTTATGAAAAACGAAAGGGAGCTTACGTCAATAGATATAAACAATTCAACAAAATTTTATGAGAACTGCTAAAAGCATTTTGAGTTATTGTCCGAAAACTGGAAAATCCCCTTTTTAATGATGAAACCCACAACTCAGAAAAGTAAAATCTAAAATTTACAAAAATCGAAAGTGAGCTAATGTCAATAGATATAAACTTGTCTTGCAAATTGGTGAAAGCATTCATGAGTTATTGTCCAAAACTGGAAAATCCCCTTTTTAATAAATAAAACCCCATAACTCGGAAACGTAAAATAGAAAAATTATAAAAAATGAAAAGGAGCTCACGTCAATAGATATTAACAATTCACCAAAGTTTGATGCAAATTGGTTAAAAGCGTTTTTGAGTTAATGTCCGACATGTTGACAAAGGTATACCATAATACGTTCCATAAACGGGCGTATAAAAATGATATACAATCCGAGGTCTTTCACAAAAAGACAATTAAAACATAAAAATTTTTCATATATGACAAAAACATAACAATCCTATATTCCCTCTACCATTTTGTGTCCTCGCAGTTTATGTTTTTTATGCCCCATTTATGGGCATTATGTTTCTGGTCTGTGTGTCCGTTGGTTCGTTGGTCTGTCCGTCTGTCCTGCTTCAGGTTAAAGTTTTTGGTCAAGGTAGTTTTTGATGAAGTTGGAGTCCAATCAACTTGAAACTTAGTACACATGTTCACTATGATAATATGATCTTTCTAATTTTATTGCCAAATTAGAGTTTTGACCCAAATTTCACGGTCCACTGAACATAGAAAATGATAGTGCGAGTGGGGCATCCGTGTACTATGGACGCATTTTTGTTTTATTATGGGTAAAGATTTTAAAACCTAAATGGGATTTTCAGAAATTTTGACATATTCGTTTCAAGGTCAAGGGAAATCTGTTTTATTTTCTATTTTCATTATCTCACTGGTTAGTTATCTTTTTGCACCCACACTAAGATACAATCTTGGGTAAGAAATCATAACCATAATAACTATGTCACACCTTCATGGAACTTTGAAATACATGTATAGAATCTTTTCATTACATAAAAACATCATTCAGATCAAAACTGATCTTTTTACGTTCTGTATTTTACTGATTGATAGACTTTAATTTTATTTTTACAGAGTTTGTCTTTAGTGCCGTGTGGAGACAGTAGAGTGCCTCCCGTGCTTCAGGTTTATGCTCTTATAATATACTAGATTATGGAGTGTGTGTCCGAGCGAGAACTTCTCTAGTTCATTGTTCTGTGGTCGGGTTGTTGTCTCTTTGACACATTCCCATTTCCATTCTCAATTTTATTTAGCAGTTTATTTTTAAAATATGCATGGAGTGTGTGTCTTTAAACAGAAATACGTTTGTCAACACTTTATTGAGTATAAGGAATTTATGGAAGTAGCTTATAATCTTTATAATCCAGAAATAGCATCTTAAGAAAAACAGTTTTCCTTTTAATAATTCAATATATTACTGATAAATGGACTTATTTTGAGTTAACATTTATATACAGTCTCTGCTATGCATAAGTAAAAGTTTTGAAGCATCAACAGCCTTTCTGAAACCTTCAAACAATTTCAGTAAACTTTATATATAAGCTTCTGCATAATCATGAGATACCTTGTGAAGTATGTGAATTTTATCTATCATTCTTTCATAATTTTACCATTAAGTTGGCATAGTTTATTTTGCAGTTAACATTTAAGTATAGTCTGTGATTATAAGATTTTACAACCTAAATATTTTTTTTAAATCCTCCTGGTATTTTTTTTAAACATGGACAAGAGTTCCTTCGGTGATAAGAGGTTAACCACGAGAAAAGTTTTGTACATTTTTTTCGCAGACAGCATTACACTTTCATACTGGCAACAACATTTTCGGGAAAGAAACATGGTTTTCAGGGGATCCCTTTTTGATTCTATAACAAATCAGATTATGTATGATTAATTGGCAGTTCAAGATTGTTTTAAACACACCATAAAGTTTAAGAAATTCCTGACTTCAAGGAAAGTTTCATATTTTTGTGTCACTTTCAGTTATCAATTTCTGTAACTAAATTTTTGAAATAAGTATTTCTCTAAAAACATGTATCTAAATCTTATTTATATTCCAAAAATACATCGGGGTATTCCTAGCACAAATAATGTTCACTCTATGCAGATCTCCAAAAGTGTGTTCTTATACAAATGTGAATGATACATGTGTCTTCTTTTGTTGAATTTTATCTGTAGTCTATGGTCCGGTTACCATGGTTACAGATAAAATTTTCATTCCCAGTTTAATATCTCTAACCACAACAGCAAGGATGCTAACAAGTGGTTGTCATTAGCCTTGTCTATAATTTCACTTTAATTGTGTATTAATTTGATACGGTTACTTGTGTTTCTTATCTGCTGTAATTGTGATAATGCATGCTGTGAGGGACAAGACATTGTGAGATAGATAAAAGAATATTTTCCTTCCAATGTATTTTCAAGGTCAAGAATGTCATGTTGTAAATCTTTAACCTTTAATGACATTAAAATCCAAGAAAGATGTATTTCTAAATTATGTAAGCTTAAATAAAGGGTTATAATTGTTTGCCAGATAAAACAAATTCTTTAATTTCATATGATTATGAATTCAATGTCCCTGTGTATCTGTCATGATAAAATATTTTGTCTTGAAAATATGCTGAAATGCAGAAAATATTTCAGTCATTATTTCTATCTATTATTTGTTTATATATCATCCAATCAAACTCAAAAACATTTGTTTCTATAATGAGTTTTAACTAATGTAATAACACATGTAATAATACATTGATTGGCGGGAAAACATAGGTGTTTTTGTATAAATATCCATTCACTGTACTGTGGACAAAATTTCAATTCAGTCATAAATACAATACCAGATAATGTATGATACGAAAACTGTCTAGATACCAAAGCACCCGTAAGATCTGACTTAGGCATTTTTGTAACCCCTAAGATGTAATTATTTTCACCTTGCAAACTATTTACTGCTGCAAGACCCTTAGAAGTTTTTTGCGTATAATTGTACGTGTCAGATGGAAAAAAACCCAAAATTACACCCCCTAAGATGTATAAATTTTACACCCTCAGATAGGACCATCCATCCCCTTTAGCAGACATTAACTGGAATGGCCCATTTAGAGTTAAGGAAGAAAACAGCACGTGCGATTTTGAAACAACACAAGGCCAAATGTATTAAAATAATTTGCTCTGAAATAAAAGTATGTTGTTGTTTGGGAATAACTCTTTAAAAAAAAAAACTGTTTTAAATTTGTTAATTCCTAAAAAAAATGTTGTATGTCAGTGTATATAAAGTGCGAATCCAGTTAGCTCATTTTCACTGTTGTATGCGAGTATATCTATTGTAGAATAAAGGATGATGGGAAAAACTGCGTTTGTTTACTTTCTGAAAATACAAAATAATAGATTTGAATGTATGTTTTAACAGAATTTCATTAGAATATAACTTTTAATGTATAATAACAGGATTAAAGTCCAAAAGTTTTATTTAAGCAGCAGAATCCATAATATTGATTACTGAATGCGATTCATTTTAACTATAGATGCGATGAATTATCACTGTAAGTGCAATCATTTCTGATGTGGAATTTTGAAGTGCGATGAATTTTCATTGTCGTTTTATATGATTATTCGACATACAACAACTGAAAATAGTTATTAAATGACTTTAATATTGATGATATTTACAATTTGAAATGCAAGCTAGTCGTACATCCTTACTTGAATATACACGGGTATAACCACGTTCATATCATGAATATTCAAATATTGTTGATGAGTTTCCTATTAACTTGTCATGGATCCATGAATATAACGTTTTTTTACGACGAATTTTCTTTGCAAAGTTTTATAACTCGCTTAAAAAAGCTTTGAACATTTGTCACGCCGTGTCATACATATTTCTACCGTATTGATAGGCTTTTGCACAACGAACAGTACAAGAATGTACAACGAACGGTACTAAAGAAAGATAACAAATTACAAAGAGAATGAATCGTACAGTGTCAAAATTTTGAGGTCAGTTTTTCAAGTAAATGTCTTCAAATAAAATTAAAACAACGGGTTTCTCATTCGTATTATGTATTTGAACAACAACAAAGCACAAAATACACGGACGCATTTAGTGAAAGAGCCAACCAACTATGCTCTGTTTGTAGTTTAATCAAGTTTGAGTTACACATAGTGTTTGTTTCGCGATGTTTACAAGTAATTCACAGACCTATTTAAAATAGTCACATGGTGTTCATGTAACATAATGATATACAATGCTGCCAGGAGCAGTAAACTTTGTTTTTATAAACATTGAATACTTAACTGAACAGTTAGTCAATTAGTCTTTTGTGTAAATATAAGAACGGTATATCTACCAACATTGCTTCGCGATGTAGCGATTTACGTCCGGAATCAACTGTGCGGCGGTTATACCCCGTGGTATAGAACCATTTAAACATGTAATAATAAACTGTTTTCAATATTTCTTTGTATTCTCGCAATTGCGTATTGGCTTATTTGTAACACCGACTTATAAGAAATTCAAGCATATTTAAGGTGACTCGACTGTTGCTCGAACTTTCTTTATTGTATAAGATTTATACACAATGGCATGATAAATATCAATTATCCGGTCATCCAAGCGTCAATTGTTTGTGCAAGATGAAAACGTTGCCACTCATTCAATCGTGAAATGAAGATCGTTTTGTAAATGCTCTTTGATATCTCAAATGCATCCATTAGAGCTATTTTCCTAACGCTTGTAGTTTAAAGGTTTGGTTGGCTTGCTTGCTTTGTTTGTATAAACGTTTGTTCAATCTTAATTACAATGCTTAGGCAACCTTTTAACTACAAGCATTAGGAAATTAGCTCTAATGACGTTTAATTTATTAGTATGCGATGTAGATTTAGACCGAAACAGAAATTTTGCTTTTCCGGTGACGTGGATTGGCTTAACTGTCCAAGATATATGTATTTAATGATGACGTGTCATAGGAAAGAATAAATTTTATCCTACATATAGATCAGGACAAATTATTTGAGAAAATAGAATTGACTATATTAGCAATAAATACCATGTTTAAGGAATTTATTGATATATTACCTCAGAATTTCACTCACTAAGTATGCATATATAATCAATCCTTCTGACTTCATAAATTTTGTTAGAGAGTCGGCCGAATTAAGACTTTATATAATGAAAATTAATTAATTTATCCTTCTGTGAAAATGCATCGCATATACAATAGAAATGAATCGCCCTACAGTGAAAATGAAAGCCTAGTATCATTTTTCGACAGTAAACATGAATCGCATAACGAAAACAGCATAGTGAAACTTGATTCAATATCAACAAGCTGAATAACAAAACCTGTTTTAAGTTAAACAACATTAATAATTATGTTAAAACGTACATTTTTCTGCAAATGAAACTTAACTGCTACTTTTAAATCTCTTGCACGCTCTGTTCGTGAACTATTCTTAAAATTTATTTATTTGTGTATCAATTTTGCACCTGGATGGCTGTAGGCGCGATGAAAACCCGTCCGCATCTCATACCTATGTCATGAATTTATAAAAACAGTACACATTATATATTATTTCTTATTTTATTCAAAAATCTTGAATTTGTCGTCTGTTTATTTATCATTCTACATCAGAAATTCATCACGGATACAGTAAAATGACATTTTAGGATTCGCACATTATATACACTGTATGTGCTGTAAAAAGTATATTTCTGTTCATACTTTCTTAATACATGTATCACATTTATCTCTCTCTCTCTCTCTCTCTCTCTCTCTCTCTCTCTCTCTCTCTCTCTCTCTCTCTCTCTCTTTTAACTTGTGATTGGTTTTGTTTTCAGTGGGCTTTATATGGAAAAAAGACAGAGTAATATTTAGAAGATATGTAACCCAAAATAAACCCGATATGTCCCTTTGATGCTGTATATATATCTTTAAACATAATCTTATAGATGAATAACACCGATATTTCCATATATGATAAAGTGTTTTAACGCCGCTAACCATATGGGTATATGATTCAAATCATATGTAATGAAAATTTAAAAAGAGTTGCATAATTATATCATTTATTTACATATCACAAATATTTTTTTTGTTCAAATTCAATTTCTTGTTTGAGGATGAAGGTAAACATTCGAACGTTAAATAAAACTTATAGTTGAGATAAATATGACTTATGTGTCGTATAGAGTCGTACAGCATCGATATTATATGAAATTATGAGAATACCTAAATAATCAATTCGCGGGAAAAAAATCGTGATAAGATTTAGTATCAACTGTACCAATTGTTATTAGATTAAGATAATGTTATTGTATAAAAGTGTATTTAAAATGAACTGAAAAACTAGGTAACATTCATATTTCGTTTTACAAATTTCATACAAAGTAGAGCTATAAATTTGCTATTCATCAGTAGTTTATAGTTTTATTAGTTCCTTGATTAAGACAGTTTTTGCCATAGATTTGCATACGTCACTTTGTCAATCAATTTGAATGCCAGTCTTTGTAAGAATCAGGCAATTTAGAAGAATTTCAAAACATGGCCGAAAAAAAAACACCGACCCAAAATTCTTTTTTGAAGTTACCTTCATCCTGAGTAAGAAATGGTAGGTCTTTTGTTTGTACGTGTTTTGTAATTCCAGTAAACTTGAGTGAACTATTGGTAAGAATAGTAACAAATTACTTAAATAAAGCTCCTCTTGTTTTTTAATTTCTAGTGCATTTCAACCGAATTAAATCGTAATTACCAGAACAGAAAAAGGAAACGAATGATATATTCGTACACCATTATACATTTTGAACATAAATTGATGTCAATTTGAGTGGGTTTTTGTATGTTATGTTTTCACCACTGCCTGATTCTTAGGCAGATTGACACTTAAACAAAGACAAACAATGCATTTTGGAAACGATTGGATTGATTCATTTGTTTGCTAAACATCCATTGGCAATTATTGCATGCAAATTCAGGACAAAAACTATTAAACAATAAACGTAGGTGAGACGATGTTGTTGAAAATTGAAAGACGGGTGCCACATGTGAGCAGGATCTGCTTACCCTTTCGGAGCACCTGAGATCATCCCCAATATTTGGTAGGGTTGCTCAGTCTTAAGTTTTCTATGTTGTGTTTTTTTCACTATTGTTTGTCTGTTGGTCTTTTTCTTTTTTAGCTATGGCGTTGTCAGTTCATTTTCGACTTTTGAGTTTGAATGTCCCTCTGGTATCTTTCGCCTCTCTTTTTGGACTATTTGGATTATTAAATAGAAGAAGAAACTGAGGATTTGTTTGATACGAATATTTACCATGCAACAACACCTCTGATACAGTCAGAAAATGTTGCAAGCGTTCTGTAGCGTGTGTAAGCCTGGCATTTTATTTGTACAGTGCCTCCGTTTTCACGTCACTATTCCAACTAGAAGTGATTTGCTGTTGAAATATCATGAACGGTTAAACGACCATTCCTATTGATCACGGACTTTACTGCATGACATAAACAGTTCAGACTAAATGGTAAAAGTTAACTCTATTATATGGATACTTTGTTGTTTGATTGGTAGATCAAAGTAGCTCGTGATGATATGATATGAAATAACGAAAGTACCTTTATTATCAATTTGAGGAAAAAAACACTTAATCGGACATGATGAAATCACAGTGTCCTATTGATAATACAATTTGGACCTGTGAAGGTTTACACGTATCTTTGAATATGGACATTACTTACAGGTAACATTTATTTGTTGTAAAACAGATTTTTCATTGCAATTAATTGCTAGACCCGTTATATCTTAATCGATCAAATTGTTTGTTGGTCAAATAAATTAAAACGAAAGAAATGTCTTTATTTCAGCGGTACATTTAAAAAGATGTTCGACGAGTAACAAAACAACACTTTTATACTTTTTTTCTGTCAGAAGTTGAACCCTTTTTAACCGGATTTTCGAAGGAAAAATCGGTTATTGATTTGGGTATGTACGGCGGGCGGGCGGGCGGCTGCCAAACAGTGTCCGTGCATTTACTCATGAACCGTTAAACCAAAGCTTTTCAAATTTTAATATGCTGTTACTGATGACAAAATGGAGGTCAAGTTCAATATTGACGATTTTCACTTTCACGGTCCGGAGTTATGGTTCTTGAAAGATTGAAAATGGTCTTTCCAGTTGTGTCCGTGCTTTATCTCATGAACCGTTCAACCAAAGCTTTTCAAATTTTAATATGTTGTAACTGATGACAAAATGGAGGTCAAGTTCAATATTGACGATTTTCACTTTCCTGTTCAGGAGTTATGGTTCTTGAAAGATTGAAAATGGTCTTTTCAGTGGTGTCCGTGTACCTCATGAACCGTTCAACCAAAGGTTTTCGCTGACTGGCAGATTTTCACTTTCACCGTTCTCTTGCTGGAATATTATTCTTTGGTTAACTATTATTGTTATAACATTTCTTTGACTTTTAATGTGAAAAAAGTCAAATGAAAGAAACGAAACTTTGTCTCTTACTACGCGTTCTCAAATATTTTGGTGCTCACGCTATATTTAACAAATTTCAACGATTTATGTAATTTTGATTTTTACTTCTATTTAATTCTATTTCGCTCGTTTACTGCTACCTATAAATTAAGGAACCCATTATGACAAAAAATTAACAGTTTCAGTTATAATAATAGTGAATCATAGTACTAGGATATCAGTCTTTGTATCAAACTATAAATCTATATACATGATATATGCGTCAGTTGTCTCCTGATAGAGTATACTCTCTCTCTCTCTCTCTCTCTCTCTCTCTCTCTCTCTCTCTCTCTCTCTCTCTCTCTCTCTCTCTCTCTCTCTCTCGTTATTTTCTATTTTTCCCCAGTTAGCCTTGCACGGAAATCTGCAGAACGGATGAATGGACTTTTGGAAATTTAACTTCCAATAACACATGTAACACTAATTATATAAAACAATGTAAATGTAAAACACCATGAATCAAAATATGTGATAAGTTATATGTTAATTGGAATGAGATAAGTACATAATTCAACGAACAGACACATTTCATAATAATCAGCCCAATATAGGTATCCAAACATGTAAGATATATAGAGTTATGTAAAAGTATGGTGACTAGAAATTTTCTGGATGTTTTGTTTTCGCGTTAAACATTATATATCCATTCATTTGAAAAGTATTCATGAAATAACAAAAGTACCTTTATAACTAATTCGCGGAACAACCACTAAATCAGACTTTATGAAATCACAGTGTCCTATTGATATAATACAATAATCGAGAGAGAGAGAGAGAGAGAGAGAGAGAGAGAGAGAGAGAATACACAATCCAAATATACCTGATATGTCTCTTTAATAGTGAATATTTCTAAAAAATAAATTTATATAACCGAACATTTACAATATGTATTTGTTTGAGTTTTCAAAGCAGCTAAAATCCATATAATTCAAATTAAAGGTTATGAAAATTAAGAGACATATGCATATACAATTAATTTCTATATCACCTTATGTTATTTTAAAAGTCAATTTCTGATCTGAAAATAATGACAGTTAACGAATATTCAAATGTTAATCAAAAGTCATATGATTGTGTAGTTGAAGGATTGTTATAATTTGATGTGTCGCACAGTGAAGGTCGCTGATACATGTGACACGATATGATATGAAATAATGGAAATACCGAAATAATCAATTCACGGAAAACATACGTAATACGGTTTAATGAAATTTCACTGTTAGTAATCAGCATTAGATTAAGATAATGTTATTGGGTTAAGCATATTGAAAATAAAGCAAAAGACTAAGTAACATTCAAACTTTGTTTAACAGATTCATTCAAAGTAATGCGATACATTTGGTTTTACTTAACAAGATTATAGTTTGAATTGTTTAATTTATTGAATAAACAGCGTTTTTTTTATGAATTGTGTGCGTATTTTTGTTAATCATTTTAAAAAAAACAAAAAAATACAATTACAATAAATAGTTAGATTGATTAAATTGTTTCCTCTACGTCCATTGACAAATATTTCGTACAAGTTCAGCATAATTCAGAATAAATAAACAATTACCGTAGTTAGGCCCTACACTTTTAATTGACATGTTGTTACAAGTCGGACAATTAAGATTACAACAAGCAATGAGGTTTCGTTTGAATGTCAACGCTTCGGACATTTAAAATTATCAGACAACATAAACAGGTATATTACACACAGTTCCTTGATGAAGTTTTAATACAAATTTCATTAAATACAATCTAAAACAAGAGCATCAGTAACGCATTGATCCTCACCTGGAATATTTCTTAATTCTCAATTCAATTCTTTTATAAGTAAACTCCAGCATAAGGACCTCTACAATCCTGTTCAAAGTATATGGATTGCTGTAAAGGAATGGTAATAGAATTGAAATGAAGTAAAAAAAATTACATAAATCGTTGAGATATGTTAAAAACTGTATAATTATAAAACTGCTGAAAAATATGTAAAACTTCAAACTTTAAAATGTTTTAAAGGCAATGATATTGCTTATCATTCTTTGTCATGAGTGCAGACATTCCTTTAATGCTTATCAAATGTTGAAGAAAAAAAAAAAAGATAGCTGATACGACCCCCTTTGGTATTTTTTATAGTATGGTGTTTTAATTTAGCTTCAAGTGCAATAATGAGTTATTTATCAAAGTTATTGGCAATATTAGAGCAGCTGAATATATCTAATGGATATAAGAAGATGTGGTATGAGTGCCAATGAGACAACTCTCCATCCAAGTCAATGGCTGTCTTAAATTTGACCAATTAATCAAAATTCTGTTTACAAGTATTGTGATTAGATTTATGTATATGTGAACGACCGTCCGCTAGTCCGTTTTGTTAATTATAAATACCTCATGTAAACAAAGATTTTAATCATCAAACTCTGAATATGATGAGATGCATTTACTTGTAAAAAGTAAAGTCAGATCTATTATTAGAATACTTTGATGTGTGATTGGTAGATCAAAGTAGCTCGCGATGATATGATATGAAATAACGAAAGTACCTTTATAACCAATTCGCGGAAAAACACATAATCAGACTAGATGAAATTACAATGTCCTATTGATAATACAATTTGGACATGTGAAGGTTTGCACGTATCTTTGAAATGGACATTAATTACAGGTATCGTTAATTTTTTTGTAAAACAGATTTTTTTTTAGCAAATATTCATTAGTCCTGTTATATATAAATCAATTATTTGTGTTTTTATCAAAATAAATTAAAACGAAAAGAATCTATATGTTACACATGTTACAGTATACATCGAAATTCAGTAGGAGCCAGACAAGTACACATTGATGTTTCAATTTCTATTAGTAGGAATTGGAATTCTGATTTGTTCTTCTTAAAATCCAGTACAAATTATAATTCCAAGATATACTAATTAAAATCGGGATATCTAGATGTGTATTAGGAGGATTCTGGATTGTACTAAGTTTCAATTTTGATCTAGGATACTACTAATTATAAAAGTTAGTATGATTTTGATTTTTACCGGATTTTCCATTTAGTACTTAGTATCTTTACTGATGCACTTGATGAGTAAAAAAAAAAAAAAAATAATTATAATATAATGCCACTTTCTAGACTTCATTAAAAACAAAATATTGTAAAATAAATCAACGTTCGTGAAATCTTTTGTTTGTAATAAAATTTGCTAATATTAAATTTATGGTATTTTGATAAGCAAACAATGTTGACGTTACATTATGAACAGAGTTCAAAGAAACAACTTGTGCTTACACTACCCTTGTTAACAGGATTTTTTTTCTGAATATTAAAATTGAGACATAATTGAGAATGTAGCATATTTTTGTTAAATTTTGTATCAAAATATATCATTAAGTACATAAATTTGTCTTGTTTAATCTGACAAAATATCAGGCATTTCAAATCAACTTTTGGTTTTGGTGGAGAATGTACTCCTTATTTGTTATATAATTGAAGTGTTTAACTATTTGTCGGTGTCTATTATTTGATAAAATGTTCTGAAATTTATGATCCCTAAAGTGCTTTTGAAACAACAAGGTAACTTATATGTACATGGGATACTGTGAATTTTAGAAAAGATTGTAGGATTTTTGAAAAGACTTTGCTATGAATTCACTTCACAGGAAATTGGCCCTACCATTTTTGGCTTTTTGATTCAGAAAAAAACCATTATATTAGTTTATTTCATTATAAAATCTATTTTTTCTTTAATTGTGTCTGTTTTAGTAATCACCTAGTAGAATTTATGTTATACAACCTATATATTCAAATTTTTACAATTAGATGTTTGACATCTGATTTGTTCCATCAAACGAATGGATAACAACTGTCATATTCCTTTATTGGTACAGGCATTTTCTTATGTAGAAAATGGTGGATTAAACCTGGTTTTATAGCTTGCTTAACCTCTCACTTGTATGAAAGTAGCATACAAATCCATTATATTGACAACAATATGTGAACAAAACAAACAGACATATTCATTTGTTGGAGATAATATATGTCTTTTGATTGAGTTAAGCCATTTCAATTGATATTTTATAGTGTGTCTTTCTATGTTGTGATGTTACACTATTGTTTCAGGTAAGGGTGAAGGTTGGTACCTATCAAAACGTTTAAAACTGCTGCATTTGTTTGCACCTGTCCTAAATCAGGAACCTGATGTTCAGTGATTGTCGTTTGTTGATATGGTTCATAAGTGTTTCTCGTTTCTCGTCTTTTTATATAGATTAGATTGTTGGTTTTCCGGTTTGAATGGTTTAACACTAGTCATAAAATACTTAAGCAAGGAGAGCTTTTAGGGTAAAAAAATGATCAGCTGGTCAAGCATTATCGCCAGAGGATTTTTTATTTAGAAAAATCAGACTACAAATATGTCAGGTATTGCGCCTGAAATGCCAATTCATAATGCATTTAAGATTATTTTGATTTATGCGACAAAAACGAAAGTATTAAAGAGCAAACATCAAAAGGAAGAATTGATCAACATATCAACGTCTATTTGCTGTGAAATTTTTGAGTTTCTGTAAATGAAATTTTAATTGTTTGCAGATTTCGCATTTTTTTTTTCGTTGTTTTCATCTTAAAAACTAGATAGAGATTAATTCTAAAAAGTAGTCATCCATAGATCATTACGATGTACAAAACAGGTCGACCTGGCATTTGAAGTACTAGTTTTACTAATTTTTTGTGCGTTTTTCAGACACTTTAATAGATAAAAATTGTAAAAAGCAAAAGTGTTCAGCAAAATAAGATCTGTAAATAAATCTTGGCCTAAATTGCTACTGTACTTGATTATTGTGTTTTCTTGTTTTTTATTTTTTGCAAAACTATTATAGATAGAAAGAAATTGGTCATACATTCACCAAAGATCGTAAGCACAATAAGATCTACAACTAATTCAACATGACCGAAATAGTAAACTTATTTTTTATGAGTTTTTGTTCCTTTTTTCAACCGTTGACGAATTTTTAGAAGAAGAAAAAAACAACGATACATATACAGCAATAATAAACAACAAAAATGTACTCAAAGTTAGATCGACAAATTAGTCAATATGGTTTAAATTGTCAATTCACCCCCGGAAAAAAATTGTTGCCCTTAAAGATGAATTTTCCACGTTTGCAGTTTTTGCACAAACTTTAAAATCAACGAATCGGTAATCAAAATAGTCAATCGACTCTTTATAATATCCCTTTTTGAATGATGATTTGTATCCATTTTTCGTATTGTCAAAAACTATTGTTGGAAGAGACTAATATTCTAAAAAAAATATCTGCAAATTAAGATCTACAAGTCAGTCAATATGACCAAATGTTCACACTAGTTATGTAGGACTTATTACTAATAGATGACTTTTGTTTTTATCTAAAAGATGTACAATGTAAGTATAAACAGTTCAAATGATCATCAATACATGACCTACATTATTGCCACTAAATCATATCTATAGATAAAACAAATAATAAATCAATAACAAAAATGGCATAGAGCTGAGCGATTCAGGGCTCTTTAGAGCCTCTTGTCTTTCTTTTTTGTGTTATAAAGCATTTGTATAAACTTTCTTAGTTTATTCTATTCAAATTTTTACAACTTTTGAAATTGTGTTAAATATACAAATATGTTTTAAATTATTGTAAAAAGTCCAACATAAAAATACATATACTATGTTATATTATCATATTTATGATAAATAAAACCTGTTATCAAGGTCACTTTGATACATAAACGTTTTTTTTTTTATACAAAGACAATAACATGAATAATGTTAAAAATGTTTATCGTTGTTTTTCAACGATGATGTAAACCTCTGATCACGTTTTATACAACAATGATAATATGGACAAGCGCGATTCCCGCTATTATCACTTTACTGTGAAAATCTAGTTACATGGGTTCATATCAATTTGTGAATTGCAGTAGGGTTTTGTCAGTGATTGACTAGATTAATCTTAAATTGCAAAATTTTAAGTAAATATTTTTTTTTTTTTATATTTACTTGCTTGACAACGTGTACGTCAATGATACACTCAAAGTATTGCTAAAACAGGAGAAAAAAACAGATGCAAAAGCATTTCTTAGTTTTTAAAAGGAAATAATAATTACATAAGGGCTACATTTCAATTTGGAGGTAAACAAAATAATCTTAAATTTGATAGGCCCAACATTTCAGCATATGGCATGTATATCTTCTAGTTGATACGAGATTCCAGAGATTGCGATTTATATCATGATTTCCATGAAAGAGTATAGCGTATAACAAGGGAGATGTTGAACCAGTGATTCCAAGTGGTAAATGTGAAGTCATAACTTTGAGGGTTTTACGGACGCCATGACATGTTGGTTGACCGTTATGGAATATCTGTGTCACAGATGACAACGGATATGTTTCAATTGTCGCAACCAAATTCTCGTTCTCTTTTGTTCGAGAGTGACTTCCCCAAACGAGATATATCACCGAATTTTAATGTGCTTGATCAAGCTTCCTCATGCTTGTTATATTTCGCTACCTGTTTTGTTGTAATAAATACAATTTACTACTACTGTATATACTAATGATATTCTTTATAGTCATATTATTCTATTTAAAGGTTGTGACAAACTCATATATTTACAAAGCAATGTAATAATATGCAAAAATCAATCCTCATAGTTTTAACTTTAATAACGTTTCAATGTTAACAAAACCCATTCAGATAAAATATTTATAAAAGTTTTTAAAATGATACCAATGTTGACTAAAAGACTTATAGTTTGATTGTTTTATTGACATGTACTCATTTGATCAGATACGATATGAATAGAAAATACAAACATTTAATAAAAATATTTTTCGTTGTTCTTAGGAAAAGGGATCAAATATCAACGTGAAAATGAACAAAAAAAAGTCGATGAAAAACTGAATACACCACGAACAAAGAAAATTTACGAAAAGGCAATATAAAGTCATTATAACCATGATACAATAGCCCCGTATTTAAGCAAAGGCATTAAGATGATGTCTTACTAGAGAACATAAAGCAAAACACCGCAGTTTTTTTTTCTTTTTTTCAAAATTAAAAACATTGTCTAATCAAATTTGAACGATTCATGTTTTTGATGATACACACTAATTATTATTCTTTTGTTTTCAGAAATCTTTGCTTTTTCTTGACTGTTATGGTATTTGTGGATATTTCAACATCAGAAATGACAAACAAAGATTTATTCGATCAACTTCAAAAAAATGGAACTGCTTGTAAAGAAGGAACATGTAGAGAGACCGACTTAATTTGTGAATGCTTTCTGACTGTAGACCATAAACTTAGTATGATTTACAAAGGACCCAATTCACCACAGGCAATACTGTTAAAGCCATTAAATGGAAGGGCTGTTAACTATCATACTGGGCAGACATACGATCAACAAATAGAAGACACATTTGTTTTAGCTGATGGAAATCACTCGAAAATCGTTATATTATTAAATGGACGATTTCCTGGACCTGCAATCACTGCGTATGAATATCAAGATATAATTGTACACGTTCGTAACTTGTTGCATACGGATGCTGTAACCATTCACTGGCATGGTATGCAACAGAAAAATACACCTTGGTCAGATGGGGTAGCCTTCGTTTCGCAATGTCCTATACTCCCAGGACAAAATTTCACATACCAGTTTAAAGGGAAACCATTTGGTACCAGTTTTTACCATGCCCATATCGGGGATCAAAGGACAATGGGTCTGTATGGACCGCTGATTATTCTTCCAATGCGTGGTCAAAATATTTCTCAGCCCCAAGAAGGAAGCAATGTATTTGTTGTAGCTATACAAGACTGGAATCATAACGACGATGCTGATGTTCTGTACCAGAAAATGCTGGTAGGTGATTACGACATGAACACAGGACGTCTATATAACACAACGTCAGACTTATCTGGTGCCATGTACAGTAGATTTCAATTCCATTCCGGTCTTATCAATGGTCGGGGCGTTTTTATCTTACAAACAACCAAACCAATGGCTCTCCACTTACAAGATTTGTAGTACAAAGTAATCAGACTTATAGATTCCGAGTAATTAGTGCAGCTACTCTATATCCATTTCGGGTTTTGTACAGCAACACCAATCAATATATATAGTAGCATCAGATGGTTTTGAAATAGAAAAGGAACCAGTTGAATCCTTCATAATCCATCCTGGTGAAAGGATCGATTTTTTAATGGTTGCTAACCAAACTCCAGGAACGTACTTACTAGTTGCCGAAACATTAGAAGTTGAAGCTAAACAAAGAAATCAATATCATGTTGCCGAAGCAATTATCTTTTATAACAGTTCGCAAAACAAAATAAATCTAAACCCAGCAAAGGCCAAAGAGGAAGTCTGTTTAACAACGTGCACAGTTTTTAATTGTCCATTTGCGTATTATCCTGCAGCTGAAAATCGAAGATGTCTCTCATTGAATGATGTCAGATCAGCAGACCCTAATTCCCACACAGAGGATGTAGAAGGCAATGCAATTGAACACTTTTTAATTTTGCATTCCCTGGCGATAAAGGATACACACCAGGGTCAGTGAATGGTCACCAGTTTCGACCGCCATCAGTTGGTGCATACGAACATCCCGATACAGTAGACTACAACTGTGATGCTTGTAATGAAACCATTATTTGTCAATGCACTTATGCTGTAACATTAGATAGTCCAAATAAAGACAAGATATATCAGTTTGTGTTGACTAATATTGGAAATGGTTCTGGTTGGTCTCATCCGATACATTTACATGGACACTCGTTTTATGTCATGAAAATTGCGTTTGGTAAATACGATAAAAATTCAGGCAGGCTTGTTCAAAATGGAGGTCAGGACAATCAAGATTTAATTTGCAATGACCCGAAAAGATTTTGTTCTTATGCAAAATGGCGAAACGACTCATGGTCAAACGGATCTCATCCATTTCTTAATTGGAATAATCCACCTCAAAAAGATTCAATTATCGTTCCAACTGGTGGTTACGTTGTCATTAGATTTAAGGCCGATAACCCAGGAGTATGGTTTTTTCATTGTCATATAGATTTACACAATACCAATGGTATGGGGATGATGATAAATGAGTCACCAATAAATCATCCAAATGTCCCGAATGGATTTCAAATTTGTGGAACTTCGTTAAATGATGGTAATTAATAATTTTAGATTTATTTAATGTAAAAGTTAAATATATATTTTCATATGCAAGGAAATAGATTCATATTTTAGTCTCAATACATTTTAAATAATCTTAATGTATCCCGTTTACAGATTTAAGATACTAGCAGATCTTTTATATAAATGCTAAGTTCTTAATCGACTACTCTTCGATTCACTTTGTACCACAAGGAGACACCTTTAGACACTACATTTACGCAAACAAACCGAGTGTCTTATTAATACAAACATGATGGATAGCCTTTACTTCACTTATACTCAATTATTCAAAATGCAAAGGGTTTCACCACTGGAATATAGGGTCTTTGGTACAGTATGTCGGAGTGTTAGGTTTTCAATGCTCTGTAACTTCGTGTTTGATATGGCCTTCAAACTGTTTCGATTCGAGCGCCGCTGAGGAGGCATATTTAGACGAAACTCGCATCTGATGTTACTAAATATAGGACTGGTATCTTCAATAAATTTTTAATAAGCGGTGTAATTCACCAAATGTGATTATTAGAAAAGCTTAAAGACACTCCCGCCTTTGACGTCATTAAAGTGATGTCAGAAGGGAAATTAGAAATTTAAACAAAAAATAGTCAACTTACCGGACTAAACGCGTAACCCAAGAAATTATTTTGTAAATTAAAATATATAAAAATTGCGCATATTTATTTGGCAACAGTTGTGCTTTATACTGTTTCCTGTTCGAGTCAAATTTTCCGATTTTTTATCCAATTTTCCATTTTTTTGTAATTAACCGTCATTGTGTGGCTGACTTAAACATATGAAGGCTATATTTTAACTGAAGCTGCAATATTTTAAATTTAACATGTAATTCTGTAAATTTAAGATAATTTGTTTCCTCTTACGGGTCTTTTGAGTCCAATTAGACAAAATCGCCTAAGCAATAAGAATTGATAAAATGACTTAATAATTTGTTAGTGTATTCACCTCTATGTCTCCATATGGGTTAATTGTTGTGTCAAGCATAACAAACAAATATAATTTACCATTGTATGTGAACATAGACTCTACGACTTTTTTGCAGATGCAAGAGATAAATCAACATCGTATTATTGGGTGATGATTGGAATTCTAATTTATTCAATAGTTATAACGTTTACTCTGGCTTTGTGCTTGTTGATTCACTGTTGCAAAAAGCAGTAAGTAATACCAGTTATCTAATAAAGACGACAGACTCGAATACATATAAAATTTACACTGATCTTTTCATTTAAAAGTTAAAAACAGTTTGCCATATCCAATCACAAAAAGCTATTAATTAAAACTTAGTTATTTGTATAACTTTTTAAAGTATTAAATCTGAAAATTGAAAACATAATTATCTATATCACGACATCATTCGCAATGTGTTTTCGTCTAAAAAGCCTTTAAAAATCATTCAATACGTGTCAAAGGGACGTAAACGTCATTTTTTCTTATCATACTTATAGATGATAAACAAAAATTGAGAAATAAGTATGACATATAACGTAAAAATCGCCTAGGTTTTTTTAAATAAATCGTGACAAAATTCGTTTGTGATGTATGTTTATGTAAATACTTTCCTCATTTATAAGGACATGTGTGAATGTAAGCTGTCTTGCAGCTGGTGGAGTTTTTATTCCCCGAGGGTATCACCAGCCCAGTAGTCAGCACTTCTGTGTTGACATGAATTATCATTGATATGGTCATAATTAAAAATTAACTGTTTACAAAACTTTGAATTTTTTAAATACTAAGGCTTTTCTACCTCAGGAATAGATTACCTTAGCTGTATTGGGCAAAACTTTTAGGAATTTTTGGTCCTCAATGCTCTTCAACTTCGTACTTTATTTGGCCTTTTTAACTTTTTTTATTCGAGTGTCACTGATGAGTCTTTTGTAGACGAAACGCTCGTCTGGCGCAAATACAAAATTTCAATCCTTGTATCTATGATGAGTTTATTTGCACGTACAGTAATGGTATAACAGATACGGTTACGTACTGTATAACGTTGTTATAGTTATGTTATCTCTCTCTCTCTCTCTCTCTCTCTCTCTCTCTCTCTCTCTCTCTCTCTCTCTCTCTCTCTCTCGATATTCATAGTACTCTATCACATAATGTACTTATATATACATGTCTGTCTGTCCGTCTGTCTGTTTGTCTGTACTTTTGATTATATTTTATCTTTTTATTTTAGAAGAGATTACCAGCCGATGTAATGGGACGATGGGCATACATGAAGCATTTTCAATTCATTGAACATAAACCTTATAAAGTCATGAAATAATAAAATAGATGTAATGCATTTGTTTATTGATATGATTTAATAAAAAGGCATTACTAAGCCAATAAATGGCCAATAGAAACCCGTTTTAATCCACGTAGCACAGTTTTGATAGCAGGAAGTCTATACGTTTGCTTGTTGAAGTACTTTACCAATTATATGGAGAATGCCATTTGATGTCTTTAGTTTTCTATGTTGTGTTTTGTGTACTGATGTTTGTCTTTCCGTCGTTTTTCTTTTATTTTTTGGCCATGGCATTGTCAGTATGTTTTCTACTGATGCGTTTGAATATCCCTTTGGTATATATTGCCTCTCTTGTGATATGTATGCTATTGCAAGGCTTATATATGGGAGTGAAATACTGCTATGAGAAAAAACACCGTTCAACAGTATTACACTGAACTGCAGTCAAGTTAAGCGTTTGACTGTTCATTGATAACATTCTGGTGTATCACAAACACACAAAGATTTAAATACAATAACAATCGTAGCGTGGACGTGAATTGACACAGGTGACAGACAATGGAATGTACAATGTTACTACGAACGTAATAAGAATTCAAAAACGCTGTGTTGTCGCCTGATTTTCAAATAGTGGGGTCGAAATATTAAACTTGTGATATTTTTTATTTAGAAATGTTCTTTAAGCAACAACACAGTTATCATGACGTACCGGATTATGAAAAAAAATATAAGGATAAACACATGTGCCACTTTTATACGGATGAATACATGAACCACTTTTATTTTTCTTTCATACTGACGGGACACAATCATATACTAGGTTATTGTCCTGACAATGTCGTAACTACATGTAATAAGGATCTCATAATAATATGATTTATGATGGGTTGAACATTTTTCTTTTTTTTTCATGCTATAAAACGAACATACAGAAGCTAAGCGTCTGGTCATTCAGAAGAACATATCACAAACGAAACACATTGTCCCATTCATTCATCGAAAGGTAGAAACAAAACATCAATGATCGTATTGTGCAAGTGAATGAACACCATTGACGTAGTATGGAATAATACTATCATAGATGTGTATGGTACTATCATGGTTACTACGAAAATAAAATGTTTGTGTAAAAGGATTGAAATGTAACATCGTTACAAGTACATATAGAAAGATATTTTATTCTTTCAAATCTTAGGAATATTAGAATAAAATATCTTTCTATAAGTACTACCAGTATCCTACATCTGAATCCGCTAATGAGTTATTTTTTTAAATACTCTGTCTTGATAACATTGTGACTTCATTTTAAATAAGCGTACTATATATCACTTTGGTGGATAGTTGTCTCATTGGCAATCATACCACATCTCCTTATTTTCGTATATACTGAATTTGTTTACATTCAATTTTATTGTATTTTATTAATATTGTATGTTTCTCAGTAAACCTATAACAATGAGGTTAAAATTAAGTACAAAATCATACATGTATAATAAACTGTTAAACGAAATATTTAGAAATTAAGGATGACAAAATACATGTACAAGGACGGATTCGATCCTCTTTTTATTGATACATTTAATGAATAAACACACTTCTTTAAACTGATTGTTTTTCATTACCAAACAGTGAGTTAATTGACATAATACTTGGTCTATGTAAACATTTACATTATATAATTTACGTCCTTCTTAACTGAGAATAGCAAAATATATCATGAATTGAAAGTTAATAACCTATATCGCCTGAGGTACATAAAGTGCATTTCCTTTCACTGCGGCCAATGTTTTGTCATCTCCAAACAAAGCATGGTTACCTGCTCTGTATTTACATAGAATTTATGGATTTAAAAAAATAACTGAATTAGAAAAACAAATCACACTCTCCAAAGTCGAATTCCTAACACCCCAAGCATCCCTGTTTAAAAAGTTACTGGATTATTCCATGCAATGATGTAAATTTAAGTTGTCATTTATAACTAGTCATTTGGATTCCATTTCTCTATTTCTATGCAGTTTCATATTTATAAAAAAAAGTTTTGTATAAGTGAGCCTAGTTATAGGGTCGAGGAGGGAGCTATGATATACTGACGATAGAATATGAATAATGAGCAGTTTATTTTACCATCCTATTTACTGTAAAATCAATTAATATCTTTATTATGTACATGTAATTTGGCTATTTTTGAAGTTGCGGTCTTATTTGCGTTTATCCAACATCATCCGAGCAATTTCATTCATATTTCCTAATTTGTTATCATTGCAAACACATAATGATGTAAATTAACAGATAGAAAAAGTGCAAGGGGTTAGTGCAGAACTATTTCTGAGAGAAGATAGTTCGCGGAACCCGTTATTAAAGAGTCTTCGTTATCAATTTCAAAAATTTAAAACAAAGAACCATATAAGAACTATTCCACAAAATTATAATATAAATAAATTTGACATGCACGTGTATAAGCTAGAATTGCCATGACAATCCTGTACGTGATCAGTCCATTCAACTTTCGATCGGTTAATGTACGTACGCGTGTTCTATTTTCGCCGGTGTGCTTGGGCGGGGCTTGAAAGTTTATTTGAGGACGAAGGTGTCAATTGACCAATGACAACGATCGTTCCTTAACATGTTAATCTAATAAAGTTTGTTTGACTGATTATGTTGCACGGCCTTTTGCTAAGCTTGGCCACAGTTAAGTGTAATATCGATATACTAGATAGTATATTCGAATGATATTCTGAATATCTTAAAAAATATATTGAACTGTGTTTCAAATAAAAAAAAATTGATTTAACATAATTTATATTACCTGTTTTTCAAACCTTGAGCACTTTTTCTCGGTTTTTATGTCAATCGAAATTATCCTGATACAGTGATGTGGAGCTGATTGGCGCTTTGATTGGCATAGAGAAAACTTTAGTAAGATTGACAATGCGACAACTATTCAGCAAAGACCAAATGACATAAGCAACGTACGACCTGCAACAATGAACAAAAATCAATAATGTGTAGTAGAATATAAACTGATTCTCAAGATTTACAGGAGGATCCTCAAACGAAATAGCAAGACCAAACTATTATGAAAAAAAACCCAGACTGATAGGACCGAAATTTTAAACATGCGATATCAGAACCTGTCACATTTTATCCTCTAGTATGAAAAGTTCCCCTGAGAATGAGATACAGACAGTTGAGTTTATACGAAAACAAGGGAAATCAGTTTGATTGAATATAAAACATTGATTTGTTGCTGTTTGGTTATCGTCTGGTTTCAAATATTTCAAGCACTTTCAGGTAGGTTCTGCAATTTAGCCTTCCAACATGCCACGTACGAAACCGTTAAATTGTTAAAATGGAAGTCTATAATTTTTTTAGATGGAGAATACCCCAAAAATATTTACACATTTTATATGTTTATAGTTGTGGTAAAAAAAATATTGATTAATCGAATTTAAAGTTTTACCTACGACAATTAAATTGTTCAATGTTTATATCGCATACTAGTAAAAAATATATGTGTTGCTAATTATGCTCTGAATGATGAACAAGAGGCTCTCAAGAGCCTGAATCGCTCACCTGTTTTTTTTTTTTTTTGCTTAAATCTTTCATCAATGGTTATTTTTGCTTTTCAATATATATTAATGAGTGGCTTAAAAATGCCATTTAAATGTTCTTTGTATCTGTCATATTCTTCAAAAAGCAAAAAATTGCATTTTACCCCTATGTTCCATTTTAGCCATAGTGGCTATGTTTCTTGACGTACAAGGAAATAAAATACAAAATTTATACAAGATACTCTGAAACTCATTCAGCCCAAGTTTGGCTGAAATTGATTCAGCAGTTTCAAAGGAGAAGATTTTTAAAGTAAGCAAACTAGATTAGATGAACAAATTGTGAAAAATTGTCTATAAGGACAATAACTCCTTAAGGGGTCAATTGACAATTTTGGTCATACAAAACTTATTTGTAGATCTTACTTTGCTGAACATTTTTGCTGTTTACAGTTTATCATTATCTATAATAATATTCAAGATAATAACAGAAAACTGCAAAATTTCCTTAAAATCATCAATTCAGGGGCAATAACCTAAAAATCAGATACCCGATTTGGCTGATAATTTCAGGGCAGGTAGACCTTGACCTAATGAATACTTTTACTTCTTGTCTGATTTGCTCTAAATGCTTTAGTTTTTGAGATATAAGTCAAACACTGCATTTTACCCAATGTTCTATTTTTAGCCATGGTGGCCATGTTTTCTGAGGAAACAGACAATAAAACACAAACTTTATTCTAGATAACCTAAGAATCATTCAGCTTAAGTTTGGTTCAGTTTAGTTCAGTAGTTTCAGAGGAGAAGATTTTTTTAAAGTTAGAAAACATGATAAACAAATTGTGTAAAATTGTCCTTAAAGGGCAATAACTCCTTAAGGGGTCAATTGACAATTTTGGTCATATAAACTTATTTGTAGATCTTACTTTGCTGAACATTTTTGCTGTTTACAGTTTATCTTCATCTATAATAATATTCAAGATACTAACCAAAAACTGCAAAATTTCCTTAAAATTACCAATTCAGTGGCTTTAACCCAACAATTGGTTGTTAGATTCATCTGAAAATTTCAGGGCTGATAGAACTTGACCTAATGAACATTTTTATTCTGTCAGATTTGCTCTAAATGCTTTGGTTTATGAGATATAAACCAAAAACTGCATTTTACCCCTATGTTCTATTTTTAGTCATGGCGGCCATGTGTTTTGACGAAACAGATAATAAAACACAAACTTTATTCTAGATACCCTAAGGATCATTCAGCTTAAGTTTGGTTGGAATTGGTTCAGTAGTTTCAGAGGAGAAGATGTTAGAAATAGTTAACACCGGACGGACGACGCCGACGGACGACGACGGACGCCAAGTGATGGCAAAAGCTCACCGTTTCTTCGGAACGGTGAGCTAAAAATTAGATTGCTTTGTGTCACATGTATACTATATGAGAGAAAATTACCTTCTGAAACATTCTATATAATTGCTGAATAAAGTTTGAAATCTATCATTTGCTGGTCGTTGTTTACTAAATTTATTCTTTGAGATCTGTTTGTTTTTGAAATGTATAATTTGGTGTCCTTTATACACACACCCATAAATAAAAAAAAAAAAAAAACTATTTTTTTAAGATCAAAGCTTGACAATATTGTTCTTCGTGTACGTTCATACTTAAGATTGAAAAAAAATATCGTTTACTAAATGTTCAGTGGAAAATATTTCAACTAATTTTAGGACGTTAATACATAAAAAGAAAATCTTGTATGTAGGTTTTTCAATATTAGTCGACGAAAATGACGAACAGGAAATTTTGATAGCTTAGAGCTACTGGAAAGTGGGAATATTTTGAATATTAATATAGACAGAAAATTTGTCTTGCAAACAGGCAAATTACGAACCCTTCAATGAGTAATGTACAAAGGTTCTGCATAGTGAAGACGGTGTGGCATTATCTCTACTCAAGCCATAGAATTGAACTTCTTCGTTCAAACCGAATGTAGCTGCGTATTTATACAACCCGTACAGACAAACAGACAGACAGACGCCTCTCTATAGCAAATGCTTAAGTGATTGGTGGGAAAAGCCCATGTGACTGTATATCTTTTATCTTAGTCAACAATTTGGGTTTGTTTCTAAAGAAATGTTATCCTCCTGTTATTATTTGATTCGTGTATAAATAATCGGACACGGGTCTTATAAGTGAGAGTATTACAAAAAGAACATAAGTTTATTTTCAAAGACGTATAATAGGAAATACATTTTTATTCAAAAGTAGTTACTAGTTATAACGTGCCGTCCACTAATGTTGAAAAAATCTTGTTATTCTGTATTAATTTATATGATTTCATTAGCCCCATCTATGATATTAAATAATATATTCTTTTTGGAGGATTTTTAACTGTCTTTCTATTTCTTTGTTTATTTACACACGTATATATGAGATAATTAACGAAATTAACCTTGGAACGGAGGGCGAAGGGTTACTGTTCAAAACGTAATGGAGATAACTTATCTTCCTATTATAAGGAAAATGGGGATATTTTTTTACAAAAGCCGATGGGGGTGTGGGTCAATCTTTTTCAAAGACTTGTTAATATTGATGAAATGGGGAAGGATCGACAAAGAAAGTTCCAAATATTTGCATAATTTTTATGAACAATATAGGATGTAACGCATATACCGTACCAAGATATAGCTGACATACAAAAGAAACTGTGTCAACGGTAATTTGCTTGCATGTTTTCACATAGACATGACAAAAAAGTTAGATCCTGATTGATTGATTGTTGGTTTCTTAACGTCCAGTGGCAAATATTTCATGCATGTTCAGGACGAGAACAAATTTTCATTAATTACAATTAGTTAAGTCCTGAAATAGGGGTCATCCGTGATGAAGGTACGTAAATTTGGACTGCCAATAGAAAATGAGGGTATATTGGAAAAGGACAGAAAGTTTGCCTTGCAATAGATCACCTACGGACCCCTCACAGAGTTGTTGCAAGGGTTCTTAAAGTGCACTAAATGTAAACGATGCATTGAATTTAAAGTCCACTTTCTGACCAGACGTGGCTGCGTATTTATACATCTCGCACAGCCAAACAGAAGCCCACCTTTGGCAAGGGTTTGAATGCCGGTCAGAAGAAGACCAAGAGCGACCATATTTCTATTCTTCAGTTAGCCTGTGGGGCAAAAAGGGGGCGGGTGATTATGATGTTTTGGGTCAACGAAAAGAGGGGATACAACATTTTGTAGAAAGTTTATTGGGAAGCGTTGTTACATTGTAAGTTGTCATATATTTTCTAGTATCATGTCATTTCCGCAATGTAAAACAATATTAATCAGAAGGAGCAACGTGGAAAATGCCAAAAGTGTCGAAAATAGTAGATATACAAACGAACTGTACTGCCGTAGAATTATACAGTTTTTCTTAGAAAAAAAAAAAAAAAAAACATTGCTGCAAAGGTAAGCGAGACAATATTTTACAAAGAGATAAGATAAATACAAATTTTTCAAAGAAGCAAAGCTGTTGCTGGTGTTCTTCGTCTTCAAGGAAAAAAATTACTTACATTAATTATCTTTCTATGTATAATTACTGTCGGGGCATTTTATCTTAAAAATTACTGTTACTTCTTCAATCGAACATCATTAATAATAAAGAACAATGCATTCATTAACAAAGAGATAGTTGGGCTTTCATGAACTAGACGGATCTGTCGAATTGAATGATTCAAACATTGTGAACTTAACTACGTTGCTGCCAAATGCAAACAGTCTTGAAAGTATGTTTTGTATGGTGGCCGGTTAATGCCATTTCGCGTTTTCGCGATTTCGCCTTTTCACTTTTCATATTCTATAGGGCGAAAACACGAAGTCGAAAATATGAAAATGCGAAGTAGAAATCGCGAAATGATTTAACTTCTTGTTTTCGCGTTTTCAACTTCGCGTTTTAGTTTTCGCGTTTTGATGTTTTCGCGTTTTCGCTCTTGCGTTTTCGTGTTTTCGCGACTTAGCGTTTTCGCATTTTTGGGTTTTGCGTATTGCGTTTAATCCATATAATAATAATAATAATAATAATAATAATAATAATAATAATAATAATATCTTTATTTAAAGAGAGTTCCTCATGCAGATTAAACTAATTTTCAATAAGGCTGTCTATTTAAATGAATATGTTATTATCATTATTAATATTATTGTTATTACATACATAAATACTCGTAAAAAATAGTAGTATTTGTAAAAAATACTATCAAGAAAATGTTAGTATCCAGTAAGGTTATCTTCAAATTTTTAATCATTATCCAATCAGTTAAAAGAAACAAAATGATTGACAGAAGGGGGCAGTAATCGACAAACGCAAAAACATGCGAAATCGCGGAAGCTCGAAAATGGAAGTGAAATCATTTTGCGTTTTCGCGTTATCGCATTTTCGACTTCAATTTTTCGCGTTTTCTACTTTGCGTTTTCGCGATTTCGTCCTATAGAATATGTAATGCGAAAGGCGAGATCGCGAAACCGGCCACCATAGTTTGCCATTTAAATATTATTTTTAATATGCAATGTGAGATACGTTTAAAAGCTACATGCATTGTATAATTTTAATTAGATAATTGTTTTCCTTTGAATAATTTATGCCAAAATATCCATTAAATTAATGTGACAATACCAAAATGACATTCATGACATGTAATATTTAAGGTCAAGTTATAGTAAATGGGCTATGTCAACAATTTTGGAAAACATTTTGCCTTCAACTTTTGCCTTGTTATTTAACAGAAAATCGAAAAATAATGCATTTTACTCTTTTATTTTCTGAAATACATGTATTTCTGCCTGAATTATAGGTGTACATTTGTATAGAAAGCACCAATCTAATCATTGCTGAGGGGAAAAGACAAAATTATAGCAAGGGAAAAAACAAAATCATAGCCCGAGGGAAAAAGAAAAAATCATATATGATGAAAAAAGACAAAATCATAGCCGAGGAAAAAAAGGACAAAAGAATAGCTGAGGGGAAAACACAAAATCATAGCCGAGGGAAAAATACAAAATCATAGCAGAGTGGAAAAGACTAAAATGCAGTATAAACAGTATAAAAGAAATATTGGATACATGTTGCTATCAGGCCTTGAATGCAACTTTTTGGTCATTTAGCTCCCAATATTTCTACATATTTATACAGCCCTGCTTTCAAAAATTTGGGGTTTAGCGTTCCTGATGATGTTTATTCGAAGAAAACGATACGGACGAACGAAATTTATAACTAGTTATTTTCATTTACAATCTGATTAAAATACAGATCCTATGTCGAAGCTATATGCTTACAAAGATTTGACAACACCCCATTTTACTCTTTGTTCTGGAGATATTTATATTAGCCAATGAAATTTCTACTTCAAATTTCTGAAGGTGTGTAATATTCTAACAAAACCAGAGGATCCCAAAAGGTCTAAAAAGCAGAAAGTAGAACGGGGCGTATTCAGATCCACGTAAGCTTAGCTTAGACACATGATCTGTATTTTAATCAGATTTTTTCATTTACATAGTAAATTACATGATTAACAACGCAAACCTATCATGAAATATAAGCAGTTACTGTTTCACCAGCGACAGTCGTCGTACATTTTTCCTTTGTTACAATTTCCTCTTTAAAGGTACATTGTATATTGATATTTTTTTCTCAGGCTTATAACAAGCGGGTGGGTTTACAACCAAAATCAGATATGACATTTAAAAAATCGGATTGTCCACATTTGAAGTCATTCAGACTTTTGTTGAAAAGTCTGCCATAAAGTGTACATCGGCATGCATTGTATCAAAGACATGCATGAGAGTCGGATTTGACACTTCGTCATATATTTGTGAACATTATTCTTCTACTGCTGTCAGTGAGGATAACGACGATGATCGATTGCTTGATTGATTGGTGTTTAACGCCACTTTCAGCACTATTGTGGCGGAAACCGGAGTGCTGGTGAGAACCAACGACAATTCTAGTCAATTAAAATTTGAATGCACCTGTCATATGCGGGATTCGAATTCACAATCTCAGTGTTGACAGACTAGTGATACAGTAGTTCGACTACTTAGACCAATCGGCCACCAAGGCCCATACGATAGCGATGATAAGTTTGAAAGGTTCCAGTTTTTTTTTTTTTTGTCTAAATTTGGCGCCTATAAACAATAGGAAAACCTTTAGAACTTATCGGACTTCATGATTTCATGCATCGCTTTGTGGTCTGCAACCACATGCCTTTCAGATCTACTTCCGTTATCAGTTATGGACTTGGCTTTGAACTAGCTGTCAGTAACTGCGAGTACTCTCAGATCTGTACTTAGTGTCTTTTGTTGTGGGGATGTATAAGTACCCGTCCACGTTCACTCTGTGTCCTTTTTCAACTGACTTTAATAGCTTGTTCTTATGTTGTACTGTTACATCACTGTCCCAGGTTAGGGGGAGGGTTGGCACCTTCAAACGAGTTTAGTTTAACCCCACCACCACCCCCCACATTCTGTATGTGCCTGTCCCAAGTCAGGAGCCTAAAATTCAGTGGTTGTCGTTTGTTGCTGTGTAACATATTTGTTTTTCGTTCATTATTTTGTTCATAAATTAGGCCGTTAGTTTTTTCGGTTGGATTGTTTTACATTTGTCATTTCGAGGCCTTTTATAGCTGACTATGCAGTATGGGCTTTGCTCATTGTTGAAGGCCGTACGGTGATGTATAGTTGTTAATTTCTATGTTATTTGGTCTCTTGCGGAGAGTTGTCTCATTGACAATCATACCACATCTTCTTTTTTATATTGACGAAATGTAAGCTATCGAAAACTAAAAATTGAAACTTCTGGATAGCTGAGTGCTTGTACATAAAAACCACCAACAGAAACAAAAAGTTGCAGATCCTAATTTGTATGATTTAAGGGAGTTATGGTGCATAAATTGTACAAAAGGCGAGTGCTGATGTACGATATTTGAATATTTTGATCTGTCCTGTCTTGTGGAGTATAAGAATAGATGGGCGGCATATGTTAACTACTAGTATTGTAAAATCATACGAAAAAGAGAAAGAACACATTAAAATAGTGAAAATAAGTGAAACTATTTTAGACTATTTACTAAAAATAATAAACATTAAACAGAACAAAAAAGGAAAACAATGAAAAATAGGAGGGGTCCATGCCCCAAGCGTCTGTGTTTTCGATTGGTAATGCATCAATTGATTATTTTACATTTAATTTTCAAAACAACTGAAATGTTCAATATGCAATGATGGTTAAAACTTTAAAATAAACTCAACATTTAAAATGATTTGGCCAAGAAGGCGTTTCAAATGGGATCATACGTTAGCATAATAAATTCCACTTTGTTTCTTGAGTTACAGTTCTTACACCGCTAAGATTTCAACCTTTCTAAACATATTGATATTCAATACCATTTTTCAATAACGAAATCAAAATTAGTGACTTCATACTTACTAGAAATTCTCTGAAGATTTTTTGTGATGAAAATTTGGTTTTGAATAGAAAAATATAGTACAGTTTATATCCAAAATATTATAAAATGGACTTTTATGTAACGATAACAAACATGCTGGCCATGTATTATATAATGTGGTATATCGATGTTGGGCTTTGTCATTTTTGTATAATATCAATTAGATGACTTTGACACAATTATATGCACTTTGGTCATGTTCTAATAGAATATTTATTTTCTGTTAAAACTTTTACCAGATGGTATACCAAAAAATATATATTTGAGATTTTTAGATTAATTCTTTGGTTCACTTTTTTTCACTGAAAAAGAAGAAAAAGCTTCCAGGATTTGATTAAGATTAATATATATGTATGTGTAGGTAATAACCATTACATGTATTAGTAAACGCAGTTATTTATTAGCACTAATTTCTATTAATTTTGATTTGTTCATATGGAATAGAGAGCAAGATATTTTGTTGCAAAGAAGATCAAATTACTGGAAATAAGAATGTTTGGCGTTACATTTATGTGTGAATAAATCCTTTTGAAAGATATTTTGTTGCAAAGAAGATCAAATTACTGGAAATAGGAATGTTTGGCGTTACATTTATGTGTGAATAAATCCTTTTGAAGCGTTGAAGCACAGCATCTGTAATTAAATACCAGGAGAGAATTTTACAATCACAGTCAAACTGAAAATTTCGTAATCTTATGTCAGAACAAGGGATCACAATCTGGAACTTGAACTTGAACTGGGTTGGTATAACAAAAACAACATCGTAATATGTAATTTTGAGCTTTATGATTGATATAGACGATGGATTTCTTTTTTTCTTTAATAACGAATGAAGAAAAAAATGGAATGAACGGTTTCTTGTCTAAAATGGGCTCACAAAATGTTGACTTTATGAGTTTCATTTATAAAAAAGCTAAAAATATATTATCGAGTCAACAAATTTGCAAATAGTACAACGTCTAGAAACCTTTTTCAACCCGTCTACATGGAACTGAAGACAAGGGACTCTTGGTGAATTGATTATTGTAAAAGAACAAAGTCAGGGTATGTTTTCAGACTCTTTGGGCCATGATAATTCACCAAAAATTAAACACGATCATTATGTCATTACTTATCATACTTTGTTAAACATTAGAAGAAAGGCTTTCTAGAAAATATTAGTATTATCAAAGCCTTGATTCCAATACTAGACTGTTACGTCTTTGGCAACGGTTGTGCTCGAAACTATTGCTAAACATGAAAAGGTCAAATAGTCCAGGACTCCTCCATTATACTGAATTTACTGTAATTTCATGGCTGTATGACTCATTTAAATAGTATATTGTAATCAAAACAGAATTTTGTGGTTAAAACAAATACATTCAAAATTTTATTCCGATAATCTGAGATAGTTTAAAATATATTTGATTTTAAGGCCAATTTGGCACAATATGCATGCCGTCTCCTTTCCAGTATATGTTTTATATAATTTTTATTTTGTTTGTCACAAACTATATTTATTCTTTATGACAATAAACTATTTTGATATAATTTAACACAATGTATTGTTGCTGTGCTGTAGTCATGGATAATTTTTTTTTTTTTTTTTTCAAAATCCTCGACCCTTTAGATAATAATTAATTCTAAAGTCAATCTGTTATTTTAAAATCAAAAAACAAAATGATCTTAATCCAACTTATCCGTAGGATGCCAACATTATTTTTTACTTTTGTCCCCATGTTTTATCTTGCGTTTGTTTGTAATACATATTGTTTAGTTTTTCATTATATAAAAAAAAAACCTCAAACCTAACAATTTGAAAGGAATGAATGTGTTAATACGTAGGAACGTTAGATTATATATGACCAACTATGACATATAAACCGATATTTTTTCGCCCGAAAACAAAACCGGAGAGAACAACTTGAACTACGGTCTTTCCGAGAAGAGATTGATTGATAGGAAAATAACTGTCAAATTCTTGTCTTAATATTTACGAGCAAAGAAATATGTGACCAGCCATTAGATTTTCAAGCTTATGGATTTACCAGGGTCAAAATGATTTTTGTGCATTCTTATAAAATATACATATATTCAAAACACCCTGACAAGTTATTTTGCTAGATTCTTCAAAATAACAAAATTATGGACATTTTTGTAAGCTTCGATTTTATCAAAGTTCCATTTTTTTTCAAGTTTTCACATGTATGTTCATGTTCTATGAATAGTTGCTTTGTCATATTCTTTTTTTGTTTTGTTTTGTTTTTTGTTTTTTGTTTTTTGTTTTTATTTGGAAAGGGGGGGTGTTAAAATCTTTTATAATTAATCAAAATGTAATTGTAGCTTTAATTAACAAATAACTGAAGAATTTAAATTCGGTTGCCATAGCAACAATGTTTCGGAATCTACAATCAAAATCTACTTAAACATTTTTCTTTCTTCCGTAAGGAAAACTACACAAATGCTAAGAAATTGGATACCAAGATATATAATAAACCATCAAGGAGCTGTTTATTATTTTATATGCTTTCTACTGTTTATGTATTATCTTATTGTGAATACATATTGTACATGTATCCCGACAAAGAAATTAAATCAAAATTCTGTTAATGCAGAGTAAGATGAAATATCAAACAGCATGATCAATGATATTAGGGATGTAGATGAAAGGTATGAAAAATACCCTTAGCTTTCAATGACACATACATCTTGTTTATGTAGTTCAAAGAATGTCATAGATAAAAAAAAAAAGTAGGAATAAACATGGGATAAGACCTTTTTGGGTCCTAATGGGCAAGTATATCTTGCTTGATTTACATGTACCGGTATGTGTCCATACATATGATCATATTTTCACATACAATGTAAAAATGAGATTTACTCCAAAAACTTGGTGTCCATGCTGCAATCTGTGTCAGGTATAAATGATATAATTCAAACCATTTTGTATATTGAAAACATATCAATGATTCAGGAGAAAGTGATTTACGCAATGGAATCTAAAAGATAAATTGTGTGAATTTAGAACGTGATTCTAAACGGATTTTATCCTAAATCATTAATTTTACGTAAAAGATTTACTTGTTTTGTCTATCATAATATAAAATTCAGATTTCCGCAAATCATGAAAAATTAAACTTTAATATACCGCCGGATATAAATGGACATTCAATAACAGGTGCCCCGATTACGTTACGTGACTTAACATCGACGTTTTCGCATTATGATGTTTACCGCCATAAGCCTGAAAATGTCATGGCGGGTCATATATGTCGCTCACAAGTTGGGACGAAAACACGTCGTATCGGTTAATCGCGATGTTTGAATATTGGTAATGCTCAAACTTTCATGTTTTGCATTTGTTTGCGTCCATTTAAAAAAAAAGAAATAATTTTGTATCAAAGATTTTGAGAAAGCATTGATCTTCATTTTTGCTTAAATATTTACAGTCTAATTTAGAGTTTATTGGAGTATTTTATTTTCTTTTTGGCTTGTTTGTTTTGACCAATTTCTTTTCCTGCATAGGATAACTACACTTCGTATCTAAGATAAAAAAACATTCCTATAAAAATCACAAACAAGATGTATTTTGTTGTGCGAGTTATTATCAGGTGATAAGACGAGAGAATGGAGATATAAGTCCATACCTTAATAGAAAAGTAATCAACAAGACCGGTTATCATATTAAAATAATCAATGACTGTTTCAGTTCAAATTTATAGTGATTGTCTTATGAAATCTATGATATTCCCGCCATCTTACATGTATGAACCAAGTAAAGCAAAAGAAAAGATTATAATTCAATTGTTAAACATATTTATTTACAATATAATACATTTTTAGATAGTTCCCACTGTTTTGTTGTGTATTTATTTTTTCATTCGGAACACTTACATTGTATCGCTAGTCAATGATACGTTTATGTTTCCTACAAAACAGGGAAAAGTTCGATGCTATTTTTAGGTTTGCGTAATACTTTTGAGTGACTCCTTTCTTACACTGCACTCCGAAGTAAGTACAAACACACAGTTAATTTCGGTTATTATATTTTAATAGTTTGAGAGTTTGTAAGGTATGCTCAATAATTGTGTTGTTTTCATATTTACATTATCTCAATGTTTCATCTCATGCAGTATTTCACCAGTGTATAACAGTATGATATCGGGAAAAAACAACACCAGCAAGACTCAATGTAAAAGAAGGGCTGTACACATTTTAAGTATAAGCTTAAATTGTATGGCATTAGAGGCATATGCATGTCAAAAAGGCCTCACAACCCTATATCTTAAAAGGGAATAACGAAAGTGGCACCGTCGTGAGCGTTTCTGATGACGCTATGGGAATTTGCTTTGACTACGCAAATGAAAACTCTATAGTATTTGGTGATAACATATGAAATTTTACCAAAACTGGTTTATCATGAGAGTGATTAGTGAAATTAACTCCATTATAATACTGTAACCTCATTTTACCCAAATTTGAGTTTAAACACGTAGGATTTGATTATGGTGAATCATCTTAATCTTGGCGCAGTTCTGTGTTTATTGTCAATTCATGAAATCGGCAAATATGTGGTGTTTATTTTGAATTGTTTAGAAGTACATGTATTTATTTTTCACAGTAAATGGAACTTATTGGTGTTTGATAAACGTTTTATATGGGTGTTTTGTCTAGTTATACACTAAAACTGCAGGCTGTTTCCTACAATGTAGTGATTTGGCCTTAAATATTTCAAGCTAAAATACATGAATTCCTCTATAATTTTGACGATATTGTGACCACTCCAAAACATCCTCGGATTCCATTTTCACTGAAACAACAGAGTTATTTAGCAGACTTGTCAAGGTGAAAACAAAATGAAAATCCCTAAGCCTTGGGTCATACCACAGATAATGTAACCCGCAAAGCTGCGATTGTACTATTGTTATTTACAAGATGATCAATTTTATGATAATGCCCTCTATTTTGTTATGTAAAGTGTACATATTAATACTCGGTACAATATCGGTTATCAACGTAAAGCATGTACTATCTACGAACGATCTTCATGCTATATTTAGGATTTGGTAATTCTGTTAAAATGGTAACTACGTTGCAATGCAGTTAGATGTAAGTAGAAACAAAGTTGATTTACTTTATAACATTTTAATTGTTCGAGTGTTAATAGTATCTCACAATATCTATCAAACATTTGTGTTTTTCTACTATCAACAGTGATGTGCATTAAACAGATTGATATGTACTCATTATTTAGTAACAATAAATGTAAGGTTGTAAATATTGCTGATATTCAAACCACGCATCTTATTGAGACATATTATAGATTCATAATTAAGATTTTCTGTTGTATTGCTTAGTGGTTCCCAGATATGATTCTGATGTTTGGTCTCATATAACCGCAACCATAAAAGTTCTTTGGACGCACATATAGTGTCATTATGATTGAAAATGTGATCCCTTTAATGAAAGTGGCCTCTGTTTTGTTGTGTTTTTTTTCCCGCAATTTGCATTTTTCACTCATCAACATAAATTTAGTGATTTTTATCAACGCAAACATGACAATAAATTCATATATATATGTATATATATATATATTAGGTTTGCGTAATTCCTTTAAAATGGCGACAATGTAACTATGCAGATCGATTTACGTACAAACAATAAGTTGATTTAAGTTAGAACATTTTATTAGATAGAGTGTTAAAAGTAGTGCTATAAAAAGTATAACAAAATACCGAACTCCATGGTAAATTCAAAAGGGAAGTTCATAAAAGTGACAAAATCAAACGTTTTCAACCGACGGAACGAGTGAAAAGCAACTGTCATATTCCCAAAGAAAATGATGGGTTGATTCTTGTTTTATAGCTAGATAAACCTTTCTTTTATTAAACACAAAGTTAACTCACAATAATGTTGTTCCAATATCAACATTTGTGTGTATTAAAATGTGAAAAATATATATCAACTCATAACCCATAAACGTTTAAAGGTTGCCTCTTTTGGGTTAAGTACAGATTCTGATTATAAAACAATGTTACGGTTTTTATAAGCAGATTTATTTGCGTAGTAAACGATAAGATGTATATTTGTTGTAGCTTACATTTTCGAAGTCAGAAAGGTGATCGAACTGCGTGTTAATCTGAAATTTGAATATTCCTGACTCTTTAGCCTGAATTTTCTTTGCTGACAAATGAATACAAAAGTAAAACCCTGACTAATTTTCTGACCTATTTCCTCACCTTTTGTTAAAAAAACCCCATCGGATTTCATTTGAGGTGCAGAATGATAAAGATATATATAAAAGCCGAATTTGATTTGATGTTCTAAGTACGGTTATTTTAAATCATTTTCATGTAAGACGGTCTTAAACAACAAATGGAAACCACAATTGTGAGTTTGAAGAACAAACATATAAAAATAACACAAAAAGGACCATCACACTAACAACAGAAAACTTTAAAGGAGTTTTATATTTTTGTTCAGTTGTATATCTTCATGTATGGTATGCTGTCATGTTAATTATCTAGGCCTTCATTGATTCCAAAATATTGCTATTTAAAAGACATATGTTGTTTTATTGTTTAGCAACGCAATATTTCCCATAGAACGTAATGGAAATTTTGCATGCACTATTCTATGATATAACACTTTTGCAAATATAACCTAAAATTATCTTCGTCATCAATGACAAAAGTGTGTTTGAAATAGCTCTTTAAAAGCTTTGCTTTGAAAAAGAAAAAAGTTAGTGTTATTGCATGAATATTGTCCAAGCTGGTGCAATTTAAACATATACAAGGAAAATATTCACCAATATCCATGTTATAACCTTATAGTATTGCACTTAAAATGATAAAACTTCTCACTTTAAACATTTATTATCAGGTTGAATGAATATATATAATGATTAGGTTTTATCTCTATTACTTGGTACTGGTTTATTTTAAAATATCCTGTACCAAGTCAGAAATATGACAGCTGTTATCTACAGTCTGTTTCTATGTATGTTGGCGTTTCTTTTGTTGTAGTTCAGTGTTTCTGTTGTTCCGTTGTTTTCCTCTTATAGTTGATGTGTTTCCGTCGGTTTAAGTTTGTTACCCGGATTTGTTTTGTTTAATCGAATTACGACTATTGAACAGCGGTATACTACTGTTGCCTTTATCTAAAGTTACTACATATAAGTACCATTTAACCGTTTAACATCGATAAAATCAAAAGAAGCCGATGACAATGTTACTTACGTGTACTTTTCTTCTTTAAATCAACATCATTGCAGGCAGGTGTTAAAACAAATCTCAAACTGTTTAATATTGGCAAAATGTTGGAAACATGACAATGAACAAATATTCTAATGCAATTGTTTTGTATAAATGCTTCTGATGTGATGACAATAAGCGTAAAATTCTCTATCTCCTTGTATGTAACTAAGGAAGCTGACATTTTGAATACCGGAATGTTTTGACATGGAATTTCTCCAATAATAAGCAAAGAAACTCACATTTGGCACCTAGAAATCTTCTTTTATCAAATTTTATTACATTCTGAAGCGGACAAGAAGCCAGAAAACACCCGGTGTTTACGTTTGATGTCGGAAGCATACTTATGACGTCAAATAATTTAGGCGCCAAAACATAACATCATTTCGCGGAACTTTCGTTTAATGAAAATTTTTCACTGACATAATGACTAAAATTGAATGATTTGCGTCCCCAGGTAAACTAAATTTGCGACAGTAAAACTACCGATGGACACCCACAAAGCTTCAAATACAATACAGTTATCTCCAAAGTGTCCACCACATATATCACCTTGACTAACATTACCACATTGTTTTAAATAAAGGGTTGTTTCTTAAAATAAATGAGTTAGATAGGCCAAATTTAAGTTGCCTTTTTATCCATGTATATATTAATGAAGAATATGTACACTGTCTATGAAAAAGATCATAATTTCGTCTTCTCTGTGGTCTTTTGTATTTAAAATAAGCCAGTGAGTGTCAATGTATTATTAATATTGATTTAAGTTTGTTTCGTTATATCAAGTGGTAAATTTTGCATCCTTGTGCATTTATTTTAACAGTAAACAACTTATAAATTACACCAATACTGTTTTAATAATGATTGAAACGGGTCTATTATTTTGCAAATTATCTTGAAAATTATAATAGATTGATAAAACTTTACCGAGCAAAATGATCAGCAAGACAAGATCGATCTGTAAATGTGTCAGAAAAGATGAAATTGTCAGTTGTTACCTTTAGAAATTATGATCCTTAAATGTCGATTTTACCCTTTTTCTGTTTTGGAGAAAACTATAGAGATAGAGAGAAACTGTAAAAAAAATCAGCAATTCAAAGTCAATAAAAACGAGATAATACTAGTAGATACAATTTTTTCTAGTGAACAATGTTGAAGACTATTCATTGTTGAAGAAGCAAATACACCTAGACGAACGATACATGTATAGTTTTTTCAGAGTCTCTAGATTAATTCCTATTCATCATCTGTTATATTAATTCAAATCGATATGCTTAAACGCGGACCCCAAAATGAACTGTTCTGTAAAATTATTATTAACGTTACCCTTCGATCAAGATGGAAGCAACGTATGAGGAAAATCTATTTGTAAAATCACAAATAAAGAAAACATTTAAACAGCTCAGAAGTCAGCACTTCTGTGTTGACATGAATTAGCATTGATATGGTTATAATCATAAATAAACTGTTTACAAAACTTAGAATTTTCGAAATACTAAGGATTTCCTACCTAAGGTACAGACTATCTTAGCTGTATTTGGCAACACCTTTCAAATTCATAGATCCTCAGTGCTCTTCAAGTTCGTACTTTATTTGACAGTTTTTTTTTTTTTTTTTTTTCATTCGAGTCACAGATGAGTCTTTTGTAAACTAAACGCGCGTCTGTACAAAATTTTAAGTTGTTTTCTAGTTATTTGTACAAAAGTTGGCTGATTGCAGGATGAACATTTTATGAGGTCATGCAGTTGTTTAATCTATTTTCAAGCAATTAGTGGCAACCAGAAAGTAAGGACTACGTGGAACACTCAGAAATTGGGTGTATCGAAAACGAGCTTTTGTTTTGTAAGTGATATGTTTTTCCCAATTTTTTATCAATAGGAGCGAACATTAACATTGTGTGAAACATCAGTGTGACAGGCTTCAAATGCAATTATCTCGTTACATTATGAAAGCAAGACATGTTTTCACAATGCGTATATCAGATGACATAGTTTAACAAGCAGCATTTAACGAATGTACGGTTGTTGTATTGCAGTATTATTTAGAACAATTATCGAGATACCCAACTATTGATTATGTTATCTTATGTGTACCCGGTACTGGCAGAAAAATACTCATATTGTAATTATTGTTTTTCCAAAATTTTGAAAAATAAATATGATTCCTTGTCCAAATTCGGCTTTACTGTTGGTTCTTGTTAGATTTTCTTCAACCATGTCAACGTTGAATTACGTTTTTCAAATTTTTCATCCTCGAGCATTACAGAAAAGATTGATTGATTGTTGGTTTGCCTAATTGTGCAGTGGCAAACATTTCATACATGTTCAGAACGAGACACATAAACAATAAATACAATAGGTGGGTCATGTAAGAGAGGCCGTCCGGGATTAAGGTCGGGGAAAGTTGACAGTCATTTAAAAATGAGGTTATATTGTAGAATGACAGAACTTTTGCCTTGCAACAGGTCACCAACTGACCCTTCAAAGAGTTGTTGCAATGGTTTCAACGTGCAGAGAGCGTGGTACACGTTTCCATTATCATGATTACAGAACGCCTAGCTCTCTGTAAAATACAAATTGCATTCAGGATTTAACTCTCGAAGCATGTTTCATTATTGATGATATTTTGGCCAAAACATACCTGTGCTAACACAGATTTGTTGTTCTGATCGAATGATTAAGCGTTTTGTTCTTTAAAGCTGAATGTGTTGACATATAACAAGAATGTTTTAAAATATAATTTTTGAAGTTGTTCTGTACATTTACTCAGCACAACATGTTACATGCGTTCTACTACCGTTTTTCTCCCTGCATGCTTATTGTAAGCCATATGTGGAACAATATTTTCGGAATTTTTGGTTTTCAATGGTCTTTATCCTCATTAATTTGATCTTGTGACGTTTATAAAAGAAAGGCGCCATTAATGCATCCAATTTAGAAGAAATTATAAGCTTTGCTTCTATATTGAGTATTTACTTCATTCGCCAAAACTGTGACAAAATCTAATTTTGAAGTTTGCACTGTAACAATTTAAACAAACACACTCTCCTCTGCAATCGATGAAAATTTTCTCATTGTGATTTCCAGTTATGCTACCCAACCGTTTATTACATGACTGCTTTAATCTGTCCATTTACTAATAGATTCTTTACAAATTGTCTAGATATAATGCTATGACGTTCTGAAAATGGTCCAGTCAATCATTACAGTAACTTCAATTTTGACATTAGTAAATACTTCTGCCCTAGTTCTTATAATCGGTCCTATATTTGGTATATTTCCTTTTATCTCCAACATTAGTAACCCGTTAGTATAATGCGTGTTCATCAATGAATTATATTACAGTTCTCAAAACACTTCCTTTAAAGTGCAAATTTTCTTTGCTGAAAGGTTTCTTTAGTCTCTCAACATTTTGTATTACGATCGACTAAATTTAATTTCGTGCTCTTTATTTGATATTGATGTTACTTTCAAAATTTCTAAAACCAGAGTGCTATTTGTATTAATACGGGGTTCCTGCTCCGTGATGTGCCACTACAAGATTATAAACATTGTTTGAAAAAATAGAATTAAAGGAAATACATGGAAAAGTAGCTAGTAAAATGGACTAAACATTGCTTTAAACCCAAAACAAATTTCGTTTAGACAAAATCATGTTTAGCTCTTTTAACAACAACATCAAATATACTTTACATTGTCTTTGTTCAACTATTTTCACATTTATGTTCTCATTTTCGAGGCATTGAAATTTGGATTTGACACTTTTAATACTGCAATCAATTATCAATTACTTCTAGCAGTCAAAATGTATTTACTGTAAAATTAAGTGATATACAGTAAATAACCGTAAAAGGCCATAACCGATGACAACTGCTGGGACTACTTTTGAAAAGTTTGCTATGCGGTATAGGATGTAAACTCTTTGCTGCTGTAAAATTGAAAACGTATATTTGATAATAGTATAGAATGTATGACTGAGTTTATTAATTAAAGTTGATACTTTATTCTTTAATCGCCGTATTTGTTCATTATCAGAATTTTAAGTAGTTCAATTTTTCTTCCCTAAAGGGACGTCGCCTTTCCATGTTTTAGTGAACAAGAAGATTTTAACATATATAAAAAAAACATGAGTAAAATATTTCTCAAATTTGCGAACTGTTGTGTGTATTTGCCGTGTAAAAGTAAAATAACAAAATTCCGAACTCCAAGGAAAACTCAAAACGGAAAGTTCCTTATCAAATGGCAAAATCAAAAGCTCAAACACATCAAACGAATGGAAAACAACTGTCATATTCCTGACTTGGTACAGGCATTTCCTTATGTAGAAAATTGTGGATTAAACCTGGTTTTATAGCTAGCTAAACCTCTCACTTGTATGACAGTCGCATAAAATTCCATTATATTGACAACAATGTGTGAACAAAACAAACAGACATAATAGGTAAAATGTCAAAAATAGGGTACAACAGTCAACACTACAAGATTTATTTTACATAATTACATTAAGAGCCGGCACAGAACGGGGTAAATGTTAGGTTGACCCTAATGCATATTTCAAGCATCAAGCACCATCCTTATAACGTTACTAGTCATAGTACTATTTTTATCTTTGTTCATTAATCATAACAATCTAGAATTATAGTTGATAATAAATAGTAATTTTCGTTCCCTCTAAAACTAACGTCATTTGTTATAGATCTTTGAGCATTATAATACAGTTGTCATCTAAATCGCCATAGATTAAAGGTAAATTGGGTCATCACAGATATATTTTGCGTGGAATTTTATCACAATAAATATATCGATGTTCGTTGAAATTCCAACAAACAACTGTATTAACACAACTGTAAAAAGAGAAAGTGGAATACATAAAGATATACAATAAAATACTTCTATTTATTGATTTGAATATTTGATTTTAAGTTCAACTAATTAAAAGGTCAGGTGAGATATTATGATCACTTGACGTCTGTCGTAGTAGAAATTCAAGGACACATTTTGGCATAAGTGAACCTTGTCCCTTTTCTTCCATGGAAAGTATTAAACATCCGACTCAATACTGCATTTAGAAGATGGAAACTTTGCTTTGAATTGCGAAATATAACGTCTTATCAATGATGTCAGAATTTATTTATTTGCGTTTCGTTGAAGTGTCATTTTAACTGCGTTCCTGCTTGTATTGAATATTCGTGTATCTTTTTGTTCCAATGATTGAGATTATAAGGTGAGGATTAGTATCTCAAACATATTCTAACCCTGCCATCAGTTCATAAATACTTGTCCGGATCCTCGTCATAATTGCCATATATTAAGGCAGCAGTAGAAAATCAAATCTCATAAATCGATTAGGAAGATATAAAGCAAACCGAGGGAATCGAACTAACCCTAAAAGGAGCGAGACCGGATGAGTCGATAGGGTAAGCGTCTCATGCATGCATCATACGCCATGCGAATCTACAATCAGTCAAACCGTCACAATCGGGAAAAGACACACAATCCAATTTGTGATGGTGACCATAAAGTGTGAAGATGCTCGCCCATAACGTATTAATTGAAATATGTTTACACAATACAATAGGACAGAGGGTATGGTATTGCAAAGAAATAGAGAGTTAACATTTTGAAAGTTGAAATTATCACGTTTATTACATAATCTAGTTTGAAGTCGTTCAAATGTGTCAATATTGACAAAATATCCAGATATACAGCAGACCTTCTAGCTTGGAAGTATCCTTATGCTTTAGTTCACTAGATATATGACTTGCAAGTGCTCACTGAAATGTGTTTTTGAGTAATATAAAGTAAAATCACAAAATACTGAACTCCGAGGAAAATTCAAAAGGAAAGTCCCTAATCAAATGGCAAAATCAAAAGCTCAAACACATCAAACGAATGGATAACAACTGTCATATTCCTGACTTGATTCAGGCATTTTCTTATGTAGAAAATGGTGGATTGAACCTGGTTTTATAGCTAGCTAAACCTCTCACTTGTATGACAGTCGCATCAAATTCCATTATATTGACAACGATGCGTGAACAAAACAAACAGACACAATAGGTAAAATGTCAAAATAGGGTGCAGCAGTCAACTTTGTGTTATCATCTTAATCACTATAAAACAAACAAATGTAACAAAGAAGCACAAAAGGCATACATCAAATTTAACATCCTCATTTTGCTTTTTATTGTACGATTTTATTTATCTATGTAAAATCAACCAATAAAGGATGGTAGGTTTTAAGTACTGGCGTAGAATCGCGCGTTTGACGTCACACAGGTAGATATGAAATAATTTTGTTGTTCAAAGTATGACGGGATACATAAGTACAGAGTCACCTCAAATGGATATCACAAAAACAGATTTAACAGTAGAAGTAATATTAATAAAATACAATAATTTTGTCGTTCAAAGTATGACGGGATATATAAGTACAGAGTCACGTCAAATGGATATCCCAAAAACAGACAATGGTAAAAGTAATATTAATAAAGACAAATAAAACAATATCATAACACGTTATTAAGATGATAAACAACGTCAGTACGCAGAATCTATACTTCAAGACCATCGTGTATTATTTGTGAAGTTGATACGGAATATTTATCAACAAGGTATTGGTACCTTCCGATGAACTTTTTAGAAAAGGACGAGACGTTCTTTGACATACCCTGGTTCATCAACTTTCTGCTCAAACACAAAGTCTGAGTAGGAGCTGCAAGCTCTTGAATACCGAATAAGTTGGGAAATGTATTTCCCATATGCAGGTGAAGTTGGTATATTGCTGCTAAGGTGGTGGAAATTTATAATTTAAAAATTAAAATCGTCTCGTTTGTCATAGATTTTGGTACTGAGATGACTGCTTTTGTCAAATTTGATGTATAAGTCTAAAATTGAGGCGGAGGAAGCCGTGTCTGTTGTTTCTTTAATTTCTAGTTCTTGAGGATATATTGATGGAACCCAATCAGAAAAGTTCGGATTGTTAATGGAAAGAACATCATCAATATATCTGAAAGTAAAATTAAATAACCTGGCTTCTTTGATCTCCTTGTTTTTGACAAGTGTCAGAAGGAACTCCGATTCATATGAAAATAAGAAGAGGTCGGCAAGGAGAGGCGCACAGTTCGTTCACATAGGAATGCCGACAATTTGTTGAAAAGTCTACCTCCAAATTCAACAAATATGTTGTCAATAACAAACTCCAGCATACTGATCACTTGTTCCTCTGTGTAGCATGTTTTACCCTTTTGTTCACTATTAACAAAAATGCCTTATGGTATCCCAAAAGTAATAAATTTATAGCGTATGCTACCATTTTCATGTTGAAAAGCATTGTGGATTATGCCATCATTAGTACATCTGAAAGTGAAATTAGCGACCCTTGCAAGATGCAATTCTTCTTTCTGTCTTTGAGAAAGTTCTGTATGAATCCTGCTCCATATGAGTACAGAAAACAAATCGACTGTCCACAATTAGTATACACATTGAAATATTGAATGTCTGCTGTAATATTAATCCACCAATCCCACATATATCCATTATTGTTTGGCATAGCTCAAAATTTGTCTGTTAATTTGAAATTTCAATGTTAGTATCATATCTTGATAACTTATTCACCTTTTTATTACTAATCTAAATATAGTGACTCTTCAAATTTAATGAAAAGGTTCATCTGTCTTAATATTGGTTTTCTGTAACATTAGATTATTTCTAATTTGAAAAGGTGAACATAGATATAAAACTGTTTGAAACTCAATACTTAGTATACAATTTGGTATTTTTCTTTAGGAAGAAACTGCATATATAGTCAAGATAATGGTATGATGTTAATTTCATGCAGTAATCGTCCTTGCCTTGGATAGCAATAAAGGTAAGTAGCATATGTACATGGTATAGTTGAGTTGAATTGGCTTCTTTTAATGAAAAATATATATCTTAGTACCAGTAACACATTTACCTGTTATTAATGAAAATAACACATCATAAATGTGTTGCATCCGAAGCGCATTCCTGAATTTACGTTCATTAGGCACGCATAAACCCAAAAGTTTAAAACACCAATGATATATAACAACTTGTAAACGTTAGGAGCTATATGAGCAAAATGGACCTCGTTATTGGCTTTGAACTAGCTGTCAGTAACTGCGAGTACTCTCAGATCTGTACTTAGTGTCTTTTTGTTGTGCGGATGTATAAGTACCCTGCCACGCCCTGTCTGTGTTTTTGTTAGATGTATTTCTGCTTTGTATAGATCTGATGAGTTAAGCCCTTTTCAACTGATTTTTATAGTTTGTTCTTATGTTGTACGGTTATACTACTGTCCCAGGTTAGGACTGTTGGCACCTTCAAACTAGTTTAACCCCGCCACATTCTGTGTGTGCCTGTCCTAATTCAGGAGCCTGTATTTCAGTGGTTTTCGTTTGTTATTGTATATCATATTTGTTTCTCGTTCATTATTTTGTACATACATTAGGCCGTTAGTTTTCTCGTTTGAATTGTTTTACATTTGTCATTTCGGGGCCTTTTATAACTGACTATGCGGTATGGTCGATACCTGTATCTTGGCATTGCACAAGGTCATGTTTTCTCTGACTGTTTATGACGTCTTTACACTAAATCCATTGGATGTTGGATGTGTACGGATTGATAATTTAGTCTTAGATGCATGATTTTTTTATTAGTTGTTAGTGGCTTTGAACTAGCTGTCAGATAACTGCGAGTACTCTCAGATCTGTTCCTAATGTCTTTTTGTTGTTGGAATGTACAAGTACCCTGCCACGTCCACTTGTATTTTTGTCCATCTGATGAGTTAAGCCTTTTCAACTGATTTTTATAGTTCGTTCTTATGTTGTACTGTTATATCACTGTCCCAGGTTAGGGGGAGGGTTGGGATCCCGCTAACATGTTTAACCCGCCACATTATGTATGTATGTGCCTGTCCCAAGTCAGGAACCTGTAATTCAGTGGTTGTCGTTTGTTTATATGTTACATATTTGTTTTCGTTCATTTTTGTACATAAATAAGGCCGTTAGTTTTCTCGTTTGAATTGTTTTACATTGTCATTTCGGGGTCTTTTATAGCTGACTATGCGGTATGGGCTTTGCTCATTGTTGAAGGCCGTACGGTGACCTATAGTTGTTAATTTCTGTGTCATTTTGGTCTCTTGTGGACAGTTGTCTCATTGGCAATCATACCACATCTTTTTTTATATTTGCCAACTGTTGAAGGCAGTATGGTGACCTATAGTTGTTAACTTCTATGTCATTGGGTCTCTGGTGGAGAGTTGGCTCATTCCAATTATACCACATCTTCTTATTTTTATACTCACAAGAACAAATTGACTGCATCAGATACGTATTTTGAAAGTTATCAGTCAGGAATAACCTATTAATAATGAACTAATTATAGTTAGAAATGACGGCCTACATTTGTATTTCACATGCCATTAGTTGCATTTTCTATTTAGACAAATCTTATTGAACATATGATAAGTAGATGCGATATGCTTGCCATTGGGACAACTTTCCAAAAGAGCCCAAATAACGCGGATTGATAAGTATTATAGGTCACCGTACGGTCTTCAACAATGAGCAAAACGTATACTGTATATAAAAGATTCAGACAGAACAAAATTTAATCAATTCACATGAAACCCTAAAACGAAAAAATGTTGTGTTTTACAGATTTTTATCGGGTCATCTTAATTGATATGTTCTTATCTAAAAATATGGTAGAAGATTGCGAACTTCTTTATTTCCTGTCTTAGTATTCATGTATCAACGACATTAACTTCTGATATTTATTTTATTCAGATACATTTTGTACATTTTGGTAATGAAGTGAGTCGATTGCATTTAAATGCAAAAAAACATAAAAATACTAATATTAGCATGAGGAGTGACATATTGATGAAAGGATATGATCTTTTTATTTGTTTCTTTAATTTTTGTAAATCAACTTCAAAGTGTGATTTATTAGTTTGCCCGTTGTCTATCTGGCATTATTGTAATCATCAACTGTAAACAGCTCAATCAAGCATTACCAAACACGTACACGAAAAAATACTTACACCTTGACTTGAGAAAATAATGACATGCCTTGATTTAATAGCTTATTCATGCTGAAGGTAGCACATAATTGATGTGGAATTATTATTTATTAGCTTAATTTAATTACATTATATCATAATGGATTGGAATTATACAGACGCTTCATTTAAAGACTGAACTAAACGTTTGACTTTTTTTGTCATACGTATATTCATTTAGGCTTCCAGATTTTTTTTGATTTTTTTTTCCTAAGTTATGTATTTCATACTCACTAAAATCTCCTTTTACTGATATCTTTAACAACTATGTTTCTATTAAAGCCCTATTTTAAAATTTACAAACACACCAGACAAATTTGTTTTCAAAAATATTGTTTGCAAGGAAATATCTTGAGGTGAATATGATTATGAGAAGAATATTCATATTAAAACATAAGTACAAATAAGATCTTGTTTTTAAATCTGTTTTAATGAAAACAACCACTGTTTAAATCACCCGATTTACATATAAAGTCTGTTGTTCTGGCTTTTTTAATCATATTTGTGCACATTAAATTGATAACTTTTGTGATTGATTTCTTGTCCTAACTTAATGAACAAAATCTGTTAAAAGGAAGTGACGATTTGGCCGCTGGTGGTAAATTGTAATTGTGTGTTCTAGTATATTTAACTTTCAAACCAGTTTTCTCGCTAGTTCATATATTTTTCTTTGTACCTCATTATTATATCTATTATAAAGTAAAAACGAGAATTGGTATATTTAGGTTTCTTCTTGAGATAAAGGAAGGCGTCTCCTCATTGTCAATATTTTATATTTCCGAGTTTGAACATATTTGTTAGTTGTGTGCAAAAGAAATACTTGAGTGAGCGGACGATTAACTATGCAGCTTACATCTTCATTACACAAACAATAAGATGTGGTATGATTGCAAAAGATAAACTCTCCAGCAAAGACCAACGGAGGAGAAATTATGTTTTGTCATTCCATATCAGCTTGGTCTAATGTTGTAATAAAATGTACATGATAAAACTCCTAATTCACAAATATACACATTCGATCAATATTTGTATTGATTCCGCTGTTAAACGAAGCCAAGACATAAAATTCCAACAAAGCTTCAACAGCCTTCAACATGTTCAAAGGACAAATAAAAAAAAAGAAACATAATTTCAAGCCAAAGCTGTATATAGATAATGGTATTAAACATGTTTAAATGACGATCTGTAAGGTATGACGTATATTTAATTTGTACAGAAATTATTCAAACAATACAGGGAGAAACGTATGTATGTTTCAAATCAGCTTGTTGCTTTTTCTTTGTTCAAATGGCAAACTATGGGATTTATTTTTAGTATGTAAATTTGTTGGTATTTAACCTCATCTTGAAGATTAACTAAAAATAGCTTAATATATGAAAAATGACAAGAGGCTTCACAAAACTTGTTTGTCTTTTTCAGGAAGGAAATTATATTTTTTTAGGGAGGCTAAAGTTCATTGTATGTTTGCGCAAAATGAGTCATCATCAAACTGAGCAACTAGTACAATATGTAACAATTAAGGTTTTTATTGATAGTTGATAACTGATATTTGAGAATTCCATAATGAAATGCCTGTTGTCGAAAACAAGAGGATCAAAGAAACCATATTGTATTTAATTTCACATTGAGATATATTGATGATGTTCTTTCCGTTATCAATCCAAACTTTTCTGTTTGGGTTCCATTAATATACTAGACATTAAGGAAACAAGAGACTAGGCTTCCTCTGTCTCATTTTAGACTACCTCGAACTTGACATAAGCCGTCATCTCAGTACAAGAATCCTTTTATATATTTTTAAAACTATTGTGATTCCAATCACTGCCATTTTTTGCCACTTTATCAGGTTTATCGGAAATATAAATATCAGCTCCCTTGAAAGATACACGAAAAAGTGGGGTTTTTAATTCAAAATAGTCGAAGAAGTGTCAACAACCATAATAGCCAAATTTCTCGTATCAAACATAAGCTAAAAGAACTCGCCGAAGAATATGTTTTGTCCCGGCTGATAAGGCTGCTAACAATATCATTATTGTTTGACATAAATTTTACATTGAAGTTCTACAAAAGGAAATCACGAATTCACCAACATTCCAACTGACTCCATTTTCGGAAAATGACATCTGTAACAAACATAAACTTTTAGATACCTCTTTACAAGCAGAACCAAATACAATGAAAGTTCCAACTATGTACTAGCTTCGAAGCTGCACAAAACTCCTTACAAATATAGATTTATTTCGTCTTCAAGCCATTGTTCCACTACTAAACTATCTATTATACTTACTAGTACACTTGGTACAATAAAAACCTGGTAATAAATTGTTCAAATAAGGCCTTTGAAAATAGTGGAATTAATTACTTTTGGAGTGTCAAAATTCGTTGGAAGTACTTGATAAATTGCATGCTTATATTGGTGATTTCGAATCTGTTCAAAGTTTTGATTTTTCTACCCTATATACCACTTTGCCTCATAATTTTATTAAGAAAAAATCAACACCTGATTAAATGGGCAATTAAAAAGTCGGAATGCGAATATATATGTTCAAACTCGTTTAAGTCATTTTTAGTAACAACAAACAAAATAACTATGTCAATTGGACCTGCTTTGATACTATAACTGCCCTTGATTTTTACTAGATAACATTTTTGTTCGCTATGGAGATTCCGTATATCGTCAGGTTATCGGAATTCCTATGGGACTAACTGTGCACCACTTATTGTGGACCTGTTTCTGTATTGTTATTAGTTACAATGTATGACTAAAATCAGCAAAGACCCATCGAAACAACATCTGATTCAAAAATTTAATAACATTTTAGATATTTAGATGATATATTGGCTCTCAATAATGACGACTTCAGTATGTACACGACAGAGATTTATCCTGCCGAACTGACTTTAAATAAAGCTAATACTAACAATGAACACTGCCCTTTCCTGGATCTTGATATCTATATCTTTAACGGGAAGCTTAATACCAAAATTTATGATAAAGAGATGATTTTTCATTTCCTATTGTTAATTATCCATTTTTAGATGGTGACGTTCCCTTGTCACCATCTTATGGTGTTTATATATCTCAACTTGTTCGATTCGCTCGTGTTTGTAACAACGTAATTGATTTCAACGAAAGAAATCTCTGTATTACTGAAAATTATTACACCAGGGTTTTTGATATCACAAACTAGTCAAAACATTTACTAAGTTTTATCATAAGTACAAGGACATCATTCGTAAATATAAAGCAACATGCAGACATCTTATACGTTCGGGTATTTCACATCCAATATTTTATGGTAATAGTCTTTACAAAGCACAAACATGTCGGCATTCCTTCAAAAGCTAACCAAACCTTTAAACAGACTTATTCGGAAAGGATAAAGTTACGATACTGTTGTCAAGTCATTAAGGATTGCATATTTTGGTAATAATATTGATTCACCCATAGGGTCTTTGCATCGGAAATAAACACATTTATTCTAAAACCAGTTGTTGGCATGATACGGGTTATGTTCTTCTCATATATTTTATGATGGTATGATACTAAACCCCTTACGGGAGGGATTGTACTTGATTTTCATATGATGAAGAAATAATCTTTCAATCAGTTTAATTGAGAGTCTGGAGCTCGCATGTCAGTAACTGCTAGTAGTCCTTGTTCATTTATGTATCATTGTCATTTTGCTTAGTTTCTTTTGTTACCTATTCTGACATCGGACTCAGACTTCTTTTGAACTGAGTTTTACTGTGCGTATTGCTATGTGTTTCTTTATTCTACATTGGCTAGAGGTATAGGGGAGGGTTGAGATCTCACAAAACATGTTTAACCCCGCCGCATTTTGCGCCTGTCCCAAGTCAGGAGCCTCTGGCCTTTGTTAGTCTTGTATGTTTTTTTTAATTTTAGTTCATTTATATGATTTGGAGTTTAGTGTGACGTCCATTTTCACTGAACTAGTACACAATTTTATTAAGGGGCCAGCTGAGGACCACCTCCGGGTGCGGGATTTTCTCGCTGCGTTGAAGACCCATTGGTGGCCTCTGGCTGTTGTCTGCTCTTTGGTCAGGTTGTTGTCTCTTTGACATATTCCCATTTCCATTCTCAATTTTATTTATTTATATTTATCTATAATTATAGTTCTTTTTATACAAAAAATTAAACAGTTCGATTTTAATGAACATTATACGGTATACCTATTTAAAGCACATACAGTACTGGTAATAAAATTTTCGATTATTCGTTTAAAAGATTTAAGACATACTCATATTTTATAAGTTGATACTTGCATTGGCTTGGAAAATGCGACTATTCTCAGACTGGCACTTTGTGTCTTTAGTATTTTTGTTAGTTATTTGTTTTGCTATTGAGCTCACCTGGCCTAAAGACCATGTGAGCTTTTGTCATTACTTGGTTCTCCTCGTCGTCATCCTTCTGTCTCTCCGTCTTCGTAAACTTTTATAAAAAAATCTTATCCTCTGAAACTATTAGGCAAAATGTTATTAACCCTTATCTGAATGTTTTTGTGGTATCTAGTATAAAATGGTATCCGGGGATCGGATCCATCAACCAACATGGCCGCTGTTTAAAAAAAAAAGAACATACAGAGTTAAATGCAGTTTTTGGCTTATATCTCATAAACCAAAGCAGTTAGAGCAAATCTGACAGGATTAAAAAAGATCGGTCAACAAAATAAGCAGCAACAAACGATCTAAGAGTTGATCAACTTGGCAGAAATTGTTAATTGACTGCTTATAGAAGTTATTGCCCCTGAAAGATGATTTGTATCCATTTTTGTGCAGAACAGATAGAGAGAACTTGTAAATAGCAACGATGTTAAAAACAATTAGACCTAAGAAATAAGTCAATTTGGCCAAAATTGTCAACTAAAAAACATAGGAGTTAAAGCCCTTGAATTACTATTATTACACGAATGATGATTTTTATTAATTTTCTGCAAATTTGTTAAAAACTATAGGAGTTAAGGAGAAACATCCAAAGCAAAATCAGATGTACAATAAAGTCAACATGACTAAATTGTCACACTAGTTTACATTTTGTATTTGCCATTAAATGACTTTTTTTTAATCTCTTCACCCCTTTTAGACAGGTATAAACAGTAAAATTCTAAAATTTCCATCAATACAAGACCTACAAATCTGCCACCAAATAAGATTCACAAATAAGCAAACATAACTGGTTGCAATTAAGGAACAAAATAAATATCAAAATGGCATATTTGTTTAAAGGTGATCGATTCAGGCTCTTCGGAATCTTTTGTTATCGATCTGATATACCAAGCCCCTTTCAAAGACTTTTACAGTTTGTTTTTATGTTGTGCTGTTACAGCACTCCCACCCCCAAGTTATTAGGAGGGTTGTGTGCCTGAAAACATGTTTAACCCCGCTGCAATATGTGTGTGCCTGTCCAAAGTAAGTAGCCGGTAATTTAGTGGTTGTTGTTTCTTACTGTATTTATCTTTTATTATTGTTTTGTACAAACATCAAGTCGTTAGTTTTCTTTGGTTAATGTGTTACATTTTGTTTTGTCGGTGTCTTATAAATCTTGCCAAGTGGTTTGATGTTTGCTCATTCTTTAAGGCTGTACGGTGACCTACAGTTTCTTACATCCACGCCATTTAATCTCTGTTATATTGTCTCATTCGCTTGATTTGCCTCCCTCTTCGTAAGATTATCAAATGTATTCATATTCTTCTTAATTGCATCAGTTATACTTCAGAGAAAGCTAAGTAGCCTGTGTTTTGTTACTGAAATGATTTTAATGGAACATTTTCTCTTTTCCATTTCAAGAACTGACATTTTCTGTAGCAAGCAAATTTGATGTTTATATTCCCATACCTTTGATCTTTAACTTACCTGATGAAGATTATTCCAGAAAAGTAACCAGTACCATATTAAACCAAAACATTGTATTGAGGTTTTTGTAATCTTTAAATCGAACAGTTTTGTGTTGTTCGTGTTTATCCAAATATATTTGATTCGAGGCAACAGTAGTTGTCCGATGTTCAAACCTGATTAATCCATTAAGAAGAGACAAATAAAGGTACAATCAAAATCCTAGGAATCGCATGCACCAAAAAAGGCCAAGACCGCTTACGTTGACAGAGTAAGGGTCTCCTGCTAATGTATGCATCACACGAAATGCCCAGTAAAAATGTCACTATCAGGAATAGGACACATTCGATAAGTACACATATTTGCCGACAATTCTGTAATCTTAAGATCTAAGACCTCGAAATCTTGTCGATTGTGAAAATTATGTTTGTACTTTTCAACATTTTGGTGGATATTGTAGGAATATATTCATTTCCTTACTCCATTTAAACTGTCTTTTATTCTTTTTTTAACCAGTGGTTATTCTGTACCATTTTACCTAGATCATATTTACATTATTTTTTATCAATAAGCAAATACACATAGTTTAAGTCTGGTATATTCTATGAGTTTTGTATGGATGTATAGTTTCTAATTTTCAGTGAACATTTTTACCTAATGAAAAATGTTGCGAGTTTCTTTTAAAATAGAGCCAAACCAAATTTTCCAAAATAGTATATGTTTTATTATTAATCTTAAGCCAGGTATCTTTGATTATTGTTTTTTTTTTTTTTTTTCAAATATTAAAAATGAATCACAGGAGAACATTTTTACCTATGTATCAGTTATGCAAAAGATTTTACAAAAGCTTTTACTTTAACAGGTGAGAAAAATGACAAAGAAAGAACAAGAAAACTTTTTAAAGAATGCCATATTAATCGTCGATCATACGAAAACTTCATTGATTGCGTTGGTGGATTTAGATCTTAAGAACAAAAGTTTAACATTTGAACAATTTCTCAATAAAAACCGACATGAAATATACCATTTGTGTTACAATAGAGGTAAATGCTGTCAGTGCGTTCCTTCTTACATTTTACCGTCAGTTCGTGTTATATATCCAGCGCAGCTAGAACTTTTATATAACAAATTATCACCAAAATTGACTGGTCATGGCCATATTTTGCGACTTAGGACACTACCATCAGTATGTTGTATATTTTTAAATTATAAAGAAACTAAGGTTTCAACTCCCTCAGGCAAAGTTGACCTTAGATGAATTTAGCTATTTTTTTTTTGAGGTATATTTGTCATATAGCTCTTCTACTGTTTCGGTACTTATACATCCCTCGGATTTCAAATGTTTGGCATTGAGCGTTCCTGATGAAGGTAAATCCAGAAAAGCGCTTCGGACGGATGAAATTATTAAACGTGTTGTTTTCAATTTTTGTAGTCTTGCACAAACCGGAGTATCAACGAATGTGTTAGATATATCGTTGGCAAGATGTATTCTTACAAACTTTTGTCATGATGTCTTTTGGTACAGCTGCTTAAAATTCCAACAAAAAACTCTAGAAGATTTCCTGAATTCAAATAAGCATACTATATACCATCTTTTGAACAATAATACCAATTGCTGTCAGTGTCCACTAGGTTTTGTATTTCCATGTGATCGACCTCAGATCAATCAATCAGAATGGAACAACATGTTTTCGTCTCTATTGTTACCCTGTACAAAAGACAGAAAACGTTCATATAGTGGAACAACCAGTATTTGTTCCGTGTCGGCCACCCCTGGGATTTGTATTCATCATTTAGATTTGAACCTACAAGAGGTACTTCTTCAATACTGTTGTCCATTGAGAAAAGTGTGACAGATTTAGCTGACATAAGAAACGTAAAATACGGTCATGTTCAAGAAGCAAGAATGTCAGATGCAGATTACAAACAAGTTTTCCATGAAATAGAAAATAACCTGACGGCAATAGCATCCGTATGTGGAAATATAGGTGAAGTAAAACAGAATCTTCAAGATTTACAGAAAAGGACATTAGATGAAACGTTATGTCTCCAGTATCAGAATTCCCTTTTAGAGCATTTTCGTCATGTGAATGAAATGAAATGTGTAAGTAGGATAATTCTCATTATTATTTAGCGGGATGCAATGAATACCATGATTTCCCAGTGAAATAAAAACCGATAAGTTCACTCTTCTGACGTCATACAACAATAGGTGTTGTTAAGACGTTGTCAATACATTCCATTAAAACAATTGAAATACACAGAAAAAAGATATAGTTCCTTCATTTTTTTTTTGTAACTATACATTATCCACTTGGATGGAGAGTTGTCTCATTGGCACTCATACCACATCTTCTTATATCTATCATATCAAGGTCGAAATCATCACAAGTCTATAATTTGTTTTGAATAAATTAAAGAAAAAGACACTCAAATATCACCCATCAACACTAAATGCTATAAATAAAATAAACACATTAATTATACTTTTTTTTTATAAAAAGGGAAAATAATCTTAGATTAGTTTTAGTTGCATTGAAATATCGTGATTTCTCATTCAAATAAAACATTTCTGCTATAAAAGAAATCTGTAATTAACTTGTATGACTTAAAACACAATAGCGTGTTACCAAGACGTTTTCAATGACTATCTATCATAACAAAGTGAGAAATATATAGTTTCCTGCATTTTGTATTTTGTTTACATAAAAAGTCAATGTGATAAAAAAAAATAATCCGAGAATTCAAATATCGAAAAATATAACTTTTGGGAGAAAACCACTAATAATTTTTCCAAGCGCCACCCTCATTTATGTCATATTTTTCGATATTTCAATTCTTGTATTTATCAAACTACAAACAATCTGAAAAATATACATTGATACAGTTTCTTTTACATCTTTTACATTAACGTATTTGTATATTTAATATTAAAAAATACGTTTCTGCATCTTTCTTCTTTATATCTCACAGAACGTTGAAATCTGTTGTCAAGAGGTAAAGTCATCTGTAGGAAAACTTGGAAAAGATTTTTCGAAGAAAATTTCTAAACTGGCAAATGCAAATGAAGTCAAGGATTTAAAATTCGCATTCCCCGTAAACTTGACAAGTACTACATGCAAAGTCGCAGAGATCAAAGATCTGTCCAGCATTCTGTGACTAAATTAGCAAGACAATGTAATGACAAATCAAAAAAGTAGAACAACAAATTGATTCCGTTGAAGAGTCAATTGAAGATTTAAAAATGAATATTGACACCCGTTTGGATACAGTTGAAAATACAGTAGAGATGATGTCGAAAAATGTTGAAAAACTTGCAATCAGCATACCAGAAAAAGTGGAGAAATGCATAGATGAAAAGGGTATTTATATTTTATCAACGTACATTTTTGTTTTGATAGCAATTTGAAATTATATCCCTTACCAGCAGAAATGTTCAACATAATTCAAAAACTTATATACGAGACACATGCTAAATTTGGTTTCCATGTTTGAGTTTAATCACATGTTACACTCTTGTTTCATTCTGGGACTTTTCATAAGTTGCTTTCCAGTAAACATTTTGCGCATTATTGACGACAGAACAGCTGGCACTTGTAGTTGTTTATATTTTGCCCTGTTTCCTTGAGCATGGAGTTGTCTGAATGACATTGTGACAAATCCATCTTATTTTGAATCGAACGATTTTACTTTGGATTTCGAATAAATTTTAAGAAAACTAAGCTGACTAAATTACCTCTAGTAAAATAGCTATCTTCTTCTCTTTAACTATTTTGCTTTGTATATAGACTTAACTTCCTCAGATTTGAAAAAAATGGATCAAAAAGGATGAGGAGATTAAAATTGTACTGGACTTCAGCATAGAGGCTATGCTATCACATAAGTGTCATGGAAAACTATGAAGCGAATGTTGGCCTGCGAATAGCAATATGATCACATTTATTCGCATACTTTACAGTAAAACCCTTGCAAAAATGGAGGTCCGTTTCGCTGTGCGGGATGTACAATTACAAAGCCACGTCCAGTCAGAATGCATACGTGATATCCCATATTTTGTGAAGAGAGATTATCATTAGAAAAACTCTTTATTGGTCCATATTTGGCCTGTTACAAGGCGGCAAAACTTATGTTCTAACCCAATATATTCTCATTGTGCATTGGCAGTCAAAATTACCCGCCTTTCATCCCGGTCAACCCATATTACAGGTCCTACATTTTGTATATATTCTTGATTTGTTCTCGTTCTGAACATGCCTGAGATATTTGACACTGGAAATTTAGCCCAATATTAGAAACACTGAAAAAATCAGTTGTGAAGGGCTTGCCTCATCAGATCGACACAAAGCACAAAAATAACTAACAAAAAGACTAAACACACAAATTACTGATCTAAGAGTTCTCGCTGTTATTGAACGCTAGTTCAAAGCCAATTACAACTAATACATAACATGCATAAATCAGGCTTCCCAGACTAAAATATCAATCAGTACACACACAATGTTATAAACAGTCTTTGAAAAAGTATGTTGTTGTACAATGCTTAACAGTGAGTAACGACAGGATGTATAACTGTAAAGTAATACCATATTTATATTATATAATTAGTTTTGTCTTAATTTATCAAACTTTTTAACCAATTTTTGTATCTATTTAATAGGTGATTAAAGGTTTATGATTATTTGTGGTAACGAAACCTTTCACTTGATAATTTACCAGTCATACATAAACTACGTTAATTTAAATCTAGAACGTGACTACAACGTTAACAAACTGCACAATAGATAAGTTGGGATATATGAACAGCGTACGATGTGACAAAAGGAACATCATCGCAAAAAGTTGAAACAACCGGGAAAAAAATCGTCGATTTTGTCATAAATTCTTGTGAAGAGTTTTCGTTGTAAAACAGAAAGAACTTAATCAAGGAAAGGGCAGTAATAGCTGTGTATATTTGGTTTATATTTAAAAAAGTCAGTTACCTAGAGTCATTGTCGAAGTATTATATTTAGAGAAATTTTTATTATCTAAGGAAAAATATCATAAAGGTAACAGTTAGTAATAGTTAAATGTATCAATTACATGGAATTTAATGAGTTTGACCATACACTGTGAATCAATGCACTTATGATATACGTCTGCTTTTAAAGGGCAAAATTATGGAGCAGTGTAGTTTATAGAGTTGAAATGTCATAGCTGACACTCGATTAAAAGGACCATAAAACACGCACATTATTAAAATCATTCCAAAATATTATAAGTCCATTTTGTCATATACTTTATTACAAAGTAAATGATAAGGTCTTTGATAGTTGAAATGAAACTAGTTAAAACCCCGAAAGATAAGTTGTACAACACATAAACATGATAAAGATAACATTAAGTAAAAGTTAATTGTATCATGGAATTTAACGAGTTTGGCCGTACACTGTGAGTCAATACACTTATCATACACGTCTGCTATTACACTAGATTCCGCTATGAAACGATATGTGATGTTTTCTATAGTTTAGATAGCCAATACATAGTAGAAACATGCACCTGTCTAGGGAAGGTCATAAGCTGAGATTTGGTAATAATATAATTGTTCACTATTTGACTCTCTCTGGGGCGCACAGACATGAATCTAAAAGAATTTATAATTTCATTCTTACAACTTTCCGTTTGACATTGACGTCATACTACCACCACATTGTTGGTTGCTTCGAACACAAGTCGCTAAGTCAGTACCTGAAGTTTTTTTCTTATTCTAGAAATTGCCGTACTAGTTACTCTTTTAATAATTTCTACATTACTTTCAAAATGTGATATTCGATTGTCCACAATAAGAGACTTTTTTTCAGATTTATTCCATCTACACACATTTTTACAATAGTATGACAGAGCGTTTTTAATTACCTCACGTCACTCTATGGAGGAAATGTCAAACGCTGTTGAATTCCCTGTTATAACATTGCAATAATCCTTGGATGATTATGTAAAATTAAATATTTTACTGTCCCATGTTATATATGTGACTCTCCGTTTCAGGATTTCACACTGTTACACAAAATTTCTTTCCACTGAGTAGATCAAAGTGTTATCCCATGTTAATTGCCTTATTTTTTATTTCCCAAGGCATTAAAACCATTTATTTATACCTAGGGGTGCTTTTGTTGGGGAATCAATTCAGTATTATTTTCTCATTTAGGTGTTTCCAAGAGATCAAAGCTCATTGGTAAGTACTTTATTCTTGAATTATTATCTGTTTATAATTAACGACTACAAGAGTTGAGGTATTATTATTAGTTTTAGTGAATCAGGAAAACAGTAACAAAGTTATTGTTCTTCTGTTAATTTAAATTCTGGTAAATTAATATAAATCTGCACCATTAGCTTATGCATGAACACTAAGGGCATTTCGGGTGCCTTGGTTATTAGTTTATTGTATTTTCCTGTTATGTCCTAAACGTATGTTTAAACATAAAACGTCATTATATTCAAGTAGGCGTTTTGTTTGCATTCAAATTTATCCGGTAGGATTATTTTCTCCGTCAAATGAAGTGCATGCGAATGCATGTTTGAAGAATTGCATCCAGGAATATAATAGTTTAAACTCAATAAACGAAGCATGCATAATACAGTCTGACATGAGTATGTCTTTGTTTATGCCCTCTCTGTTTGTTTCTTAAAGGAAATATAACTTAATGTATCAATACGGTAGAACATATCCTATAAAGATTATCATAGTTGACATGTTGACATATCGTATTAACATGGCCATGAAGTAGATGTATGTAGATAAAAAGAGTCAAATTGTTTTAATTGCAGTTTGAAGTAAAGTAGTTTTATAGACATTTTTATGGACAGCGGAGTGAAGCAAACTGGATCATTTAGTTAATCCTTTTATTCTATAATTTATAGAGATGTTCTGATCACGAAGGAGGACATAGATGCATAGTTAGATTTTATTCAAAAAGTTACTATCTTAATTCTAAAATAAAATTGGCATTATATTATACAACATCATTACTTCTATAACACGTATATGATCATTAACCCTATGAAATAATACCAGTACTGCTCCTCTGTAGAGGTATTTGCTGCTTCATATTGAAATTCGGATGTCTGTATCATTTACGTGTACCCAAATTTTCTATTTTTTAAACACCAGTTAATGATAACAAGCGAAAATTCTTTGTTATGAATAAAAATTATAAAAGCTCTATGCATTTACAACCTATGTGACGTTAGTTTTTTCGCTAGTTGAACAGAACTGACAGCAAAAACATCGTTATATAGGCCACTAAATTTGTCTAATCAAAGATTGGAGCAGGATCTGCCTACCGTTCTGTAACAACTGAGATCACACTGGTGGTTTGTTTTCCGTCTTTTGTTTTCCGTGTTGAATTTTGTGAACTTTCAGCATCTTTCTGAACCTGATTTCATAAATTGACATTAAATACCTTTTATCGTTATGCTTTCGGTAATCATGATCTGGTAATACTCCGATATGAGAAACAATAAACCAAGTGTTAAACCTAACATATATTTGTAAACAAAATTATACAAAATTGTGTTAAATTGACATCTAATTATGTGACTTTTAATTTTCCGTAATTATCGGATTTTCGGGTTGATTTGTTTGGTATCTGGTTTGTACAGTGATTTATAAAACTGTATACTTGACTTATAAACAACCTTTACAAAACCTTACATTTCAAGACAGTAAACTAGAATTTACTCATCTTTTAAAGGTTTAACCATGTTAGAAATAGATAATCACAACAAGGAAAATACATTCGTAAAGACATCTGTGGTTTCATCCTGTATACAGTTACTGAAAGACAACAATGTATTAGTACTGACCGGACGAGCTGGATCTGGAAAAAGCAGAAACAGTTTAGAAATTCTACGGCAGTATAAAGTTCAAGGGTATGATGTCATTAAATTAACAGACTTAAAAGATTTTGAAGATTCCTTTAAACAAAATGAGGAGACCATTATTTTGTGTGAAGACATATTTGGTAGGACTAATAATGTATTTACTCAAAATTCAGATGTTGAAATACTTGATAGGGTACATGCTTGTGTCAATATGGGTAAAACAAAAGTAATTTTTACCATTAGAGATATCGTTAAACGGTCATGTAAATGGGTGTTCTCATCGTATAGGTTATTTTATAAAAGTGCTGAAGTAGATCTTTGCTCAAATGAATTAGAATTAAAGTTGGAGGAAAAGAAAGCATTGTTTGTCGGGTATTGTCAGGTAAATAATTTTAAGATAGTGGGACTGAATGAACAAGAAAATTTTAAAGACGAAGTAATTTTAGATGACAAAGTTACAGTCAAACTGAATCTAATTACTTTAAATCAGATAATAAAAACTGAGCCAATACTAGGTTTCCCACAAACATGTTGCCTTTTCACAGGAAACAGAAAATTTACTAGATTAGGGGAAGCGTTCTTCAAACACCCGTCTAGTTGTCTGACAGAAGAGATAGAAAATTTGCGGAAATCTGGCAAAGAAAACTTTTCCGACAAAATAAAATACTCTCTGCTTGTATATGTTCTCTTAAATGGAGATTTTGTGGATAAAAATCAAATAAACTCTAACCAAATGAGTGAAATTATAATTTCATGCTACCATAATGGTGGAAATACTATTTCGGAACATTATCTCTACGATGCAATTGATGAGATGATTGGTCAATATCTAATAAAAGGATATTGTACAGATTCCTACCAATTTCAGCATCAGACAGTATTCGAAAGTGTTCTAATTTCATACAGTAGAATTAATCCAGTGCTAATTTTGTCTAAATTAGCGTTTAATTTTATCAGAGAAATGGTGCGCCTTGAAGGATTTCAAGAAAAGGAAGGAGAAATAGTCATGAAGATTCCTGTTAGGTACTATCCCAATCTTTGTAAACGCATTATTCAAATTCTTCAAAATGAATATTGTCTGAAATCTCAAAGTCTGATTCAGCTTTTATGTGATTCAGAAATAATGAGAGAAAATGACGTAACCTTTGTTGAATATTTGATTGATGAGGCCCATAGAGTTTTGCCGTTGCAAGACTTGAAAATTATAATTGCATTTCAAGACGAATCAGAATCTGTGAATTTCTATCTTCCAGTCGCTTTACTTGAACATGTAGTTAAACAGAAGAATATGACTGAATCACTCTTTCCATTGTTAGAGCACACTCGCTCTATCTTTCAAAACGATAGTAAGAATGAAATCTTTCAGAGTTGTAAAGCGTCTGTATTGTCAGTATTTTTATCTGCTGTAGTCCAAGAGCATTCGGAAGATATTCTCAGTCGGATTTTGAATATGATAAAAGATTTCAAACTTACGAGTGATAACGACGAGTATTTCACAAAAGTTGTTTGTTCAACACCACCAACGAACCAAAAGCTAATGATATGGCTGCTAAATAATATTGACCTGGAATGTTTAGACCAAAAAGCCGTGTGTCTTGAAATGTGCTTGAGAACCTGGACAAATCTTTTACATTTATTGCGGAAAGGTCCTAGCACTTCTGGCATTGACTTATCATGTTTGATAAAAGAGTTATATAGTTCTGGAAAATATGAAATTGTGAAATGGTTAGTAGAGAAAATAAGTTGTTCCATTAGGTCTGCGGTTTCAAACATCAATGCGAAAAATGATGACAGCATTCAGTGGCTCATAGAAAATGTTGATAAATCAACGTTAAACATGCAAACGGCTTTAAACGAAATTTGTACAACAGGCAACATACATATTGTTCAGTGGTTGATACAAAATTACAATTCAATTGTCGTTTTGATATGAAAACTGCTTTGAATGAATCATGTCGGGGAGGAAACGTCAGCGTAGCAAGATGGTTAATTAAAAACACAGATAATGCTTTATTTGATTTGAACATGGGAATTTTAGCAGCTTGTGAAAGAAATAAGCATGATATTATTTCACTCTTAATAGACAGTGTTGATCCTTCTTCTTTCGACATGAAGATTTTACTGATGATGTGTCACCAAGAACGACATGATGTTGTTAATCATTTATTACCAATGTTAAGTCATTTTGTTCTTCCTGAAATTATAAACTGCTCAAAGATAGCGTGTAAACAGAAAATCTAGAGATAATTGAATGGTTAATAACAAATCAAACAGAGACTGGTTCTCTATTTGATATGGAAATGGCGTTAAATAGAGCATGTCAAGGAAAAGGATCAATAAGGGTAGTCCAGTTTTTGCTGGAAAATATTGATCACAAACAATTTAACATGCAAACAGCAATTCACACGGCTTTATGTGAAAATAGCCTCAATATTGTTGAGGTTTTGCTGGACAATGACAGTGATCTATCGATTGATATTAACAGAGAAGTAAAATATGCCTTGCGTTTTGTCAAAATGGATATAATACATCTTATTTTACAAAATAATAGAAATACTTCTTCTTTTGAAATCACAATAATGGAATCAATATTAAGCAAGGCAATTGAATTAAATAGAACAGATATTACAAAATTGTGCTTGACAAATACGAACATTCTTTACTTCACATGACAGGGAAACTGGCCGAAGCTTGTTTTAACGGTAGACTTGAGATACTTGCCTTGTTAATAACATTCGTTGATCATAATTTGTTGGACATAAATGAAGCAATGCGTACAGCAGTAAACAATATCTATAAAAATAAGTTTCCAAAGATAGGAATACAAATAGTTGAGTTCTTAATAAATCATGTTGATCAATCTTTTTTTGACAAGGCAACCATTGGCAAAATTCTTCACCGTGCATGTCGTAAAGGTGAATTCGAAATAGTCAAAATGTTGGTAGAACATTTTGATAATATGTTGTTAGACATGAAAACAGCAATGAATGCAGCTTGTTTCAACGGCAATCTTAATATAGTGGAATGGTTAACAAAAAATGTTAATAACACATTGTTTGACATGAATATAGCCATGAAAGAAGCTTATGATCATTTGCATTTAGAAACGATGGAATGGTTAGCAAAAAATGTTGATAATACGTTATTTGATATAGAAACATTCAAATCTGATGTAGAACTATATCTTTCTTTACAAAATTATGATAATGATAATATCTCGATTTCCAAAAAAATTTTTTATTTATTTAAACACCTTGGTTTTACTATGTTTGATACTGATACTGTGAGAAAGGTAATAGTGCATGCGTGCCATATGGATGACTTAGACCTGGTGAAATTGATAGCAGAGAAAGTAGATATTACTTATCTTAGCATAGACACTGGAATGAAAAGCTTGTCATCGAGGCAACTTAAAAATTGTTCAATGGTTAGTAGAACATGTTGACAATACATTACTTGACATTACAACAGCACTTAACTGTGTTCCTGATGAATATGATTATCTGATTTATCGTAGAATTAGTTCAGACATACTTTTTTTTATTGAAACGATTTGATGCTAAAAATATTGTGTCTGATACGGAAAAATGGAAAACGTTAATGAAGAATGCATGCTACAATGATGACCTTGATTTAGTAAAATTGTTAACAGAAAAAATGGATAATACTTTGCTTGGTATTGACACAGCAATGAATAACGCGTGTTCAGAAGGTAGCTTGCGAGTGGTCGAGTGGTTAGTAGAACATGTTGACAATACATTAATTGACGTTAAAACAGCACTTCACCATGCTATTGATAAATATGATTATGATGCTGATAGTTCGGACATACTTTGTTTTTTATTAAACGATTTGATGCTAAAAATATTGTATCTGATACGGAAAAATGGAAAACGTTAATGGAGAAAGCATGCTACAATGATGACCTTGATTTAGTAAAATTGTTAACAGAAGAAATTGATAATACTTTGCTTGGTATTGACACAGCAATGCATAACGCGTGTTTAAAAGGTAGCCTGCGAGTGGTCGAGTGGTTAGTAGAACATGTTGACAATACATTAATTGACGCTATTGATGTATATTGTTATAATGTTGATAGTTTGGACATACTTTGTTTTTATTAAAACGATTTGATGCTAACAAAATTGTGTCTGATACGGAAAAATGGAAAACGTTAATGGAGAAAGCATGCGACAAGGATAACCTTGATTTAGTGAAATTGTTAACAGGAAAAATAGATAATTATTTGCTTGGTATTGACACAGCAATGAACAAAGCGTGTTCAAAGGGTAACAAGTATGTTGTCATATGGTTATTAACAAATGTTGATAAAACATTGTTGGACATGAACACAGCAATGAGTGAAGCTTGTTTAACTGCAGATAGTCTAGATTTGGCAAAGACAATATTAAATTACGTTGATGGCAAAGAAATTGACATGAATACACTGATTATCAATGCTTGTTCGAAGGGTAAGCTTAATATACTAGCATGGTTATTACAAAATGTTGGTAGTCAAGTGTTAGACTTGAAGACAGCCTTGAATGTATCTTGTCTAAATGGCCATTTTACCACGGTCCAACATATTTTGGAACAATTTGATATTCAACATTTTGACTTGAACGATGCAATGATAAAGGTGTGCCGAAGTCAGTCAAAAACAGTGTAGAAATCGGCAATTGTCTATGGAATAAATTCAATCATAATTTATTTGATATAGCAAAGGCAATGAACAACGCCTGTAGGTATGGCAATTTAGGGATAGCTAAATGGCTTTTTGAGAGGAATGATATCGATTTATTTGACATGTCAGAAGCGTTCTGTAGTGCATGCCAGTGTGACAAGGGTTTAGTGGTAAAATGGATAAGTAATTTACCTACAGAAAAAATTAATGTTCAAAAGCAATCAAAAACACATGCAGAAACAATTCAGATGATTTGTCTATTATCAAATGTTTTGTTGAGAGTAGCGAGAAAATAAATTTAGACTTAAATATTCTCGTTAAAGAGGCTTGTACATACGAAAGAACGGATGTAATAGAATGGATGCTTAAACATTGTGACAAAGACTCCTTCAGGATTTTAGATCTACTGACTTCTCTGGTAAGTAATGATACCAGTCCGGAAACTCATGTAATAGACAGACATGACAAGTCTGAACATGATTCGAATAAGCAAAATCTTATATTGAAGATTTTAAAGGACAACACATTGGCTTCTTTTGATTATAATTCTGTCTTAATCAAAGCTAGTTTGGAAGGCTGGATCGACATTTTTAAATGGATCATAACGAAAATTGATAATGCTGAATTAGATATAATTAATGCAGTAAATAAAGCATCACAGAATGGAAGACGGGACATTATTGATTGGTCGCTCTCAAATCTTCACCCTGATCAAATTGATATCAATACAATCCTAGTTGAAGCAAGTGGATTTGGCTGGACTGAAATAGTCAAGAACATATCCAATCGTCCTATGAAAAATAAACTTATTTTCAGAAATGCAATGAATGACGCCTGTGCATTTGGACGAACAGAAGTAGTTAGCTGGCTTTTAAAGAATAATGCAAAAGACATGTTTGATTTATCTACGGTAATGAATGCAGCTTGCATAAATGGATGGATGGATACTTTAAATTGGATTCTTCAGAACACAGACCATATGATGCTTAACATTGATTGCGCTGTAACCGAAGCATGCGCAGCCGGCAATATCAACATAGTTCATGTATTTTTCAATACATTTGGCAACGTTTATTTCAATCAACAAAACTATCAACAAGAATTTGTGAAAAAAGTGACAATGAGAAAGTTGTTTTATTCCTGCTCGAAAATCTAAATGCAGCTGGGTTTCAAATTGATAACATCTTAATTAAGGCTAGTGGATTTGGTTGGTTGGAGGTCGTCCGCTGGATTATGGAATACAGCCCGGAGATCAATGCCGTTGGAGCAGCATTCGAAAATGCTTGTGTAAATGGTGAAATAGACATTGTTAAATGTCTACAAGATAAAATCAGTCAAGACAATATTCAAACGGGGCTGTGGACTGCATGCAAGTCTGGCTTTGAGGAAATAGTAGAAGTATTGTTAGATAGTGTAAAACATGAACATCTTGACATGGCAACTGTACTTAATGAAGCGTGTCGGTGTGGAGAACAAACCGTTGTAGAATTGTTGCTTAGAAAAGTTGATAACGCATTGTTTGACAAGCGAGCTGCCATTAACGAAGCATGCAAAAGCAAATTACCCGAAGATTTGGTGTATTTTTGATAAAAGACCTGCAAAATAATGATTTTGATAATGAAGTAGTCAGTGAAAATGCGCGCAAGCATAGATGGACAAAGGTATTGATGCAACTCAAAAGGAAGCCGTAATAAAACAAAACATATCATTCAACATGATTCCCAATCTGAAATGAAAAAACAATGATACTAAAAACTTCGCCATTTTATAAAAAATCGAAGTCGTTGAAATTGACTCTTTGAGCGGAAAAAATAGATTATAAACAGAATATTTAGATTGCACTTCAAAAAGAAATTAAAACTCTTCAAAGATACCAGGAATAAAATTCAGTAAAAGACTTCAATTTAAAAACAAAATGCTTTATTCTAAAATAAATGAACGTTCATATATAATTCTTTTCAAACCTCTAAAGAAAACTTTCAAATATAACCATATATGCAGTCGTATACTTATAATTACCTTTATATATCATACTTAAGTACTGCATTTCAAAGAAAACATATTTATCATTAAATGTGAAATAATTGCTTTTTTATTTGTGTTAGATTTTTACTTTTGATCCATTTATTTATATGATTAGCTCCTCAACGTTTGTTTTAATTTTTATATTGAAACCAAGCATCATTTAATTTTTAATTTCCAACCCAGCATCATATCAATTTTGAATTTTCAACTAAAATGGTATTATCATTTGATTTGTAAAGGTGTTGACTGTGTGAATATGACTAAAAGAAGGAGGAAAGCCCTTGGTACATATTGTGCTTCTACAAAAGCGTATTGCACTTCCTAATTACCAGAGAAGAAGGATTTTCAAATATCTAGTACCTCTTTATCTTAAAACTGAGGAAAATAACGAATTAAATAAGGCTTGTTTAATTAATATTTTTTGATAATCCAACGCATTGTTGAATCTATGTAATGAGGAATACGTGCACTCATGAATATTGCAATTTATAGACAAATTCAAATTTAATTTAAACTCTACGTGATTTTTAATTCCTACGGATGAAAGATGGAATCAATATGGATTATAACCTTCGATGTGTAATTCTTTTTAATACTTTGTTAATATAAAATTTACAAGATTTTCTTTTGTTGTGGTCAATGTGGATTATACGGATAGGATTGTTCGGTAGATTGTATGTACATTTATATCTGTATGTAGATATTATTCAAGAAAGTTTGTGCACATAGAAAACATAATTCTTTTCAATATATAATACATTACTTTTGCATTTTCATTACTACAAGTTTTGTATTTTAAAATCTGAATGTACATGTAAGTTAACTAGTTTTATGAAGTTCCTTTGAAAATTTTAATTTTAGCCTGATACATATTATATTTATCTCTCTGTAAAATTTTAGTTTTATATGCCGTGATAAAAAATCAATTTAGATATATAAACATTTGCTCCTGACTTAATTTAGGAAAATATTAGTAACAAAATGGCATCATAATTAACATATTTCCATAGTTTGTACAAGTGTATTAATGAATGATTTATTTGAAGTAATATTTAGTCGATCTGTATATTTCAATATAGATAATGTGAATCATGCGTTCTCCTGAGAATGATATTACGCCTGTGTGTCTGAATTTTTAATGTAGTTCATCGGGTTAATTTCTATCACGTGTTAGCAAATATTTCGTGTTATTTGATTCCAAAGTTCAATACATCTTGATAAATTAAAAATGTTCTTAGAATTAAAATTGTATGAGTGTATTTTCATGTGTTTTATATGTATTTTGTAAATATTTAAATATGTATTTTTAAGTTTATTTTCATATGTATTTTTAAGTTTATTTTCATATGTGTTTTTTTTTTTTTTTTATTTCAATTTGTTTGTTTGTTATACAAATTTTTGATGGTGTTGTCATGTTCAATATGAATTGTATTCATTGGTGTGGCTCGAAAAAAGTATTTTCACAAGTCCCTCCAAAATGAAAATGAAAAACATGTGAGAAATAATAGAACTATTTCTAAATATGTTTCCAATTTGCTTAATGAAAATAGGTGAACACACGATTGGCGTATCCGCACTGTAAAGTCATATGAAAACAATTTCTTGTAATTATCATGTTAAGGAAAGTATTGGACCAATGCATGCATATATGCTACACTAAGTCCTCTGTGCACATTTGTTTTTTAATTTTATCACGAATTCATAGCATATAATAGATAACAAATATTTCATTCGATGATTGTTGATCAAAACTAATTAACTTTTGGTTTCGATGCCGCAGTTTACAGATTATGGCTTTGGTTAATAATCAACACACAACCATGGAACACGTGAAAAATATTCGATAGAGCGAAATTATCTGGGTGTTTTTATAGATTCTTTTACAGTTAAATGATCTTTGTGATAACAGTTGTTAAATGAATTGATGTATTATTATTATTTTCCAAAATCGGTTGATACTATATACCTTCAACTTTTTATATTTTCTTTCATCACGGTTTCTCTTATAACGTGCCTGTGCAATTGCCAAAGTCCTTTATGACTAAGGTCACTGAAAAACTGTTGGCGAACTAGAGTACGGGAAGACAATCATTCAATAGCAGTGTATGTGGGAAAATTTAGAGAAAATAAAGAATTGTATTTTAAAAGAAAGTATATATACAGTGTCACGTGTTTTATTCTAAAACGTAGCCTTTCAAGTATATAAAGCATATTTGATGGGGTTTTTTCCATACAACTTTATAAAATACAACATGAACAATTTTTACTGTAAGTTGTTCGATACGGCTTTATTAACAATGTATTGTACACATTTTTTTTTCATTTCATGTTCAGCAATTCAAGATATGTTTTCCTGCTTAAATTAAAGTACTGCTTTGGAACTGACATTTTATGAAAGCAGTGATTAATTTATTTTCAATGACAATAAATAATGTTTTAATGTTACTTATATTTAGTTTATGAGCACAGAAGTCCAGTTTTCATATTAATTACATCTAGAAAATGTATTCAATCCTATGATTTATAGAACAAAATTTTCATTCAAAATATGCTCGGTTTTTTTATATATATATATTTGATGATGTAGTGTTATATTTTGGTAAGAAAGTATTTTCCTCAGTATAATTGTGTGTTTTTTTATTTTAATTATTTTTGCTTAAAGCAAAGGCGGAATTTGACATATTCATAATGCCACACAATGCCTGCATGCAACTGACATTGTATGTACTAAATAAAATATCATTAGGTTTGGTCAAGGTTTAAAGGCAAGAAAAATGCAAACAGAAATATTCGAAGCATTGTTAAACATAGACTTCACAACTTACAACATATTTTGTCAATTGTATCTTTGGTTTTACAAAATTGAAACTAAAGTGACTGGTTATTTCTATCATTTATTTAGTTAGGAACAAAAACTTAAAGAATTTAAAAAAATATTAACAGTTAGTAACATGACTAAATAAGATGTATGAGCTGTTCTTCCACAGAGCATAAACACATGTTCAAGTTCGTTGTTATTAAAAATTGTATATTGTGATGTAACATTTTTAGATGTATATAAGAGTTTACTTACTAGTTTATAATTAATGATATAAAGAATATGATACATACTTTTTAGTGTCTTCTTATTTGTAAAGTTTGCAATACAATGATAATGGCAAGTTCCATGTTAGCTATGGTCATGATAAATACGGAAACAAATTTATTGATCTGGCAATATGTCATCCATGACTAAAACAGAACCAAATGTTTTAGTTTTGAATGAAGTTTACACACGACCAGCTTGGTTTTTGTATTGACTAATTTAATGCAAATAATAGATATAATTCTTGTCATAGGCTTTCATTAAGTTTTGTCACTCATTAAAAACGGTCTGTTACTGGACATATGATAATAGCGGTTCGGACGCATAAAATGTATTAAGTGTGATTTTCATTTCATAGAAATGGATCGATACCGCTGATAATGGCTGCTAGTCCCCGAGGATATCACAAGACCAGTAGTCGGTGCTTTGGAACTGAAATGGTTATGGGGTTGTCAGTTTATTTTCGACCAATGAGTTTGAATGTCCCTTAGGTATATTTCGCCTCTCCTTTACCTTATTAAGATTCTCCGTTGATAAATTAAAAGAAATCTTCATAGTGGAGAGGGACGCTGGCAAAATAGTTCATTTGATGATACAAGCACCAAACTTTTTTTTAGCTTAGTTTTGGTCTACGATATCGAATTGATTGGCCACCTGAATTTAAGCCTTTTTTCCAAAGGGCCTCAATGTTAAACAAAATGGCATCATTTTCGTCACATAAAGTTGGTTACAATATGAACATGATCTATATCGACCCCTTACTTGTATACCGGTTTCGCAATAATTTTATACCTGTTAAAGCTCTCTCGTTTGTAAAACAAATGTCGGTCGTTTTGTGCATTGAAAATTCGCTGTGTCTGAACTGGAACAACTTTTTGACATATCTTCCCAAGAGTTATCTTCCCAAGAGTTATTGCTGCAAATCAATACAGGAAAATACAGAATGGAAACACTTGCTGTGATCCAGCTATCGGTACCAAAAATGTTTAATATGGTATTTAAACTATACTCATATTTTCTAATCCCATCTTCCGATGAAAATTGTGGGTTAAACCTGGTTTTATAGCAAGCTCAACCTCCGTCTTGTATGGCAGCTGTTATAGTTTTGTTAAATTGACGAAAGTATGAAAGCAATCGACACAAACCCAATTGTTTAAACAAACGTCATACATACACAACACAGCTGACTTAAAAAAATCTAAGCACTATTAAATCTAACAAAGACGCCACTTGAAAGTTTTTGTAGTTGATTCTTCAGTTAAGTAAAACATAATGAAATATACACAATTTCCCTATGAAGTATGAATTGATTAAAATATAAACAGAAGGGTATACAAAATGAAAAAAAGACACTATACAAACATCACTGAATCGCATCTCTATACCAATCCGCACCAATAACGACCTACGCCAAAATCCCGAATAAGTAGTAGCGATATAGAGCACTGTCTGTCTGCAAATAAAGTTTATCTTTTTGTATGCTCCAAACGAGAAGACCTGGAAGGTGGAATGGCATTATATGACAGCTGTTTACTAGCAAACAATCCAATCATGCTTCATTTACTTTATCATTGTGAAGCTCGATAAGTCGGAAGTCATAACCACAAATTTTCACGGATTATCGTATTTAAATCAGTTGTTACATTATAAACGGAAGCTCTGGATTAAGAGAACCATTCAGATTCTTGTTAAACACAATCCAAGATTCATGCCTTTCTCCTCACAGAAAAATACAGAACTATGCCAGAACCTGTATATGCATAGAAAACGAAAGGCAACATAGATTTTGGACCGAACGATCTTGCTACTCTATGAACTGGAATCCATTGCAAGACTTAACCTTTCCAAAAATAAATCCATAACATGCTTACATTTAGTTCCAAAAAGTCCACAAATATACACGCAGAATAACGACATCAGTATCTGAATTACCAACGAATTAGACAACGTTCCAGCAGAGATCAAATGATGTAGAATTTAACTACTAAATGTGACAGTACGGCTTTCAAGAATGAGCAAAACCCATAAAACATGGCATATTCTACTAAAGGCCAATACATGAAAACTATAAATAAGTTCAAACGAGAAAAGCGAAAGACCTGCTGGAGATGATGTTGCATTAGAACTAAACTAACCGCTTGACTACATTATAAAACAAAAAATAACGGGATACAAGAACACATGGAAAAAGGCTTAAAATAATATTGCCGATTTAAAAAAAAAGAAACTAGTTTTTGTCATTGGAGACCTTGTTTTCATTTTGAATCTATGTAGCAAAGATTTTATTTCTACTGATGTATGATTGTTAGACAAGAGAAATTGATCATATGCTATTGCAAGGAACCTAATCAAATAAATCATTTACAATTTTTTTGTAAAGATACACGGCGGATGTAACATTTGAAGCAGATAAAACCAGCCGTTCCGGATCTGAGTTCAATTGGTTACTGGTAGTGTTCGTGTTACTCAATTTGGTTTGTTTTCTATGAGTTGTTTAGTTGTAAGTGTTTGCTATTTCGTATTTTGTTTTTTGCCATGGTGGTATTTGCTTTTATTTGATTTTTTTGCGGTCGTATCATGTTATGACGTTGTAGTACTCGCAGTCACTGACAGCTAGTTCAACGTCAATGAAAACTAATAAAAAATCATGCATCTAGGACTAAAATATCAATCAGTACACATCCAACATCCATTGGATTAAGTGTAAAGACGTCATTAACAGTCAGAGAAAAACATGACCTTGTGCAATTTCAAAATACTGGTATCGACAGATTGTAGAGCCATGAATGTGCATATGTATATAAAAATAATATTTATTTAGATTTTAATATACTCTTGTTCAACTATGATTGTTTAAACTTATATTAGGGATTGCTATTAAATTATACGATATTTATGATTGACAATGACAGCTATCCACTAAGACCGCAGACAAAATAACATGGGTGTAAGCAACTATAATTTACCAGGCGGCCTTCAACAATGATCAAAATCAATACTGTATAGTACTATAAATTAAGGCCCTGACATGAAAAATTGTTAAAAAAAAAACGAGAATCACAACGGTCTAATTCATTACAAAACAACAAACGAAAAAGAAATTACAGACAGCATGAATCCGATTCCAATTTCAATTCAAGCAGAAAAAAACCAATCCATATGTGCTTCATTTGTATAGTATGCAAATAGAGTTTCATTGTATCCACCACTTCTGACAAGCGAATAGCAATATCAACATTACGGTTTACGTAACGACGTAAAATCCAATTAAACTGTAAGATATTACAGAACTTTTAAGCGTTAATTTAATATCGCAAGATAATATATAACAATAATGAATTTGAAATGTTCTAAAATCGGAAATATTGTGTAAGGAATATTCAACCGGCTGTATCAATCAGGTCTGGTTTCTTAAAAAACTTAAGATCTACTTCAATAAAGGCAACAGTAGTATACCGCTGTTCACTAGTCATAAATCGATTACACGAAAACAAATCCGGGACACAAACCAAAAAAGAGGGAAACACATCAACTATAAGAGAAAAACAACGGAACAACAGAAACACTGAACTGCAATAAAAACAAACTCCAACATACATAAAAACGGACAATGCGATACCAATTACCCCCATTCCTGACTTGGTACAGGACATTTAAGAAAAAAATGGTGGGTTGAACCTGGTTTTATGGCTAGCCAAACCTCCCGCCTTTATTGGAATATTAAAATACCGCTAAAATGTCAACGTGACAGGAATACAGTACAAATAAACTCAAGAACACTCAGGACAGAGAAATATATAAATGAATAATATAATAGTACATTACAACATCTTAACCACAGAATAACAACGAACCACAGAATAACAACGAACACCAATGAATTTACGACAGTACACCAGGATACCACAAACAAATTATAAACTATACGTCACACGATTGTATCATCGCCACAAAAAGTGACGTATTTTTTGTGACGTTTATTTTATCACAGGTAAATTTTTAAAAATAGAACAGATTAGTTTTATTGTAGACAAGAATGTAAAATAGGGATTTAGTTTGTAATAGTATTATTCTATGTATTTTCTAACCATGACAAGAATATTAAAATGGAATTGTGTTTGTAATGGTGTAATTATTTGTATTTTCTAAACATGTCGGTTTTTTCTTCTAAATCAAAACTGCGTATAAACAAAAAATTCCTGTGCATATAGTTGATTTAAACTAAAAATCATACAAATGAAAAAGCTGATTAATAATCTTAACTTATACATGTTATACATACATATAGAAAATAAAATGAAAAAACTGTAATATAAAGCAAGGTCATGTAAGACCTAACAGTAAACACATTTGACAACAAACAACATAAAACAAAAACACTGTAGACGAACCACAAGTAACTCGACTATACTCACAAATAAGACATATGTGAAATGTTCCAAAAATACAGAATTCACAGAATTCTAACCACAAACGATAAGACATAACACAATATCCAATCAGACTTACAAAAGAAACACCATAACTAAATACATAAATGTTGGATGTATAAATACCGAGGCACGTCGTATAGCAATGCGAATTCACACTTGGCAAAACAGTCATATCCGGGAATTGGTCACGTTCGGTACTTAGCAGACCAGACGACGTAGATAGTAAACCACAATCTAAGATGTGGTAAAAATGCCGTGAGTTAGTTTAGACATAGACACATCGTGTCAAAATGTACTATCACAATCTTTACAGATTTTTAGTAATATCAAAATATTTGATTTTTCTTCGCTTTACACTAATATTCTCAATTCTAAACTGAAAGATCATTAGCATCGTCTCATCAAACAGAGCTTTTCGTACGACAAAATAAGAATCGTAAGTACAAATTCTTTGTTTGATTCATGAAAATTCGTGTTTTGTGAAGAATCATACTGATCCCGATAACAAATACCACGGAGATGATACGACAAAATGGTTGACTCATTGCTCTACAACACGTGTCATGAGTAGCTGAATTGTACTGATTTTAATATCGTGCACGGTATTGAATGTATTTTTGTGATCTGATTTATGTTGTTAATGCACGACAAAGACTCCACAAAAGAATGAATGACTGATTACCGGTCTAATGTTTACATATTTATGATCCTGTTAATAATAACTTTCTCTGTTAACACTTTCACCAGCTTGATCATTCCATTCTTTCTCGTAAAGTCTATCATTCAACAAGTGACAAGTAATATCAACACATTATTATTGTTGAACATCTCGGTTCACAGAGAAAGTTAACAGAGAAAGTTATTATTAACAGGATCATAAATATGTAAACATTAGACCGGTAATCAGTCATTCTTTAGTGGAGTCTTTGTCGTGCATTAACAACTCATGACACGTGTTGTAGAGCAATAAGTCAACCATTTTGTCGATATCATCTCCGTGGTATTTGTTGTCGGAATCAGTATGATTCTTCACAAAACACGACAAAATTATTTTATATCTCTACCTGTGTGACGTTTACATTCTGACGTCAAACACGCGATTCTACGCATGCGTTAATGTTTTTTTTTTTTTTTGTGATTAAGATTGTGACACGGTGTTGACTGCTGTACTCCTATTTTGACATTTTACCAATTATGTCTGTTTGTTTTATTCACGCATCGTTGTCAATATAATGGCATTTGATGCGACTGTCATACAAGTGAGAGGTTAAGCGCTATAAAACCAGGTTCAATCCGCTATTTTCTACATAAGAAAATGTCTGTACCAAGTCAGGAATATGACAGTTGTTGTCCATTCGTTCGATGTTTTGTGCGTTTGAATTTGCCATTTGATTAGGGACTTTCCGTTTTGAATTTTCCTCGGAGTTCAGTATTTTGTGATTTAACTTTTTCGACGCAATAGTAATCACGGTCATCGAAAATATAAATCACCTCTAGTTCACACCGTGTCTGTGGATGGTTTGATATCCTCTTTTCATAAAATTTTAATATAATAATCAAAGGTCAATTCACAATTTACAGAGGCTCAAATTATAACCGTTATTGTTTCAAATTCTGCTCAGTACTTGTTTGTTGCAATAATTATGGTCTTTATTTTGGTCGTCCTCAGAATTCAATTTGGCCGCTATCCATGTGTATTTTTACTGGTAAAATCCCACATTTTGTCTCTATGAGATGAAACATAGATATCGTATCTGGGAACTAGTAGGTAAAAACAAAATATCTATGAATATTACATATATCCCCAAAAGAGGCGTGTTTTGAGAATCAGCTGTATTTACAAAATGCAACCTATAGGTTATTCCAACTCATGACAACTACTTCTAAAGATGACGAAAAACGTAGTGCTTCATGTATGAATCGTTACTAAGGGTTTCGATGCAATGAATATAAACCAAAACATGTGTAAATCAAACAATTACTTTATTGATAAAACTATATCTGTCCTTCATTAACTTATTAAAAACCTATTGCATCCCAATGTTTAACTTCAAGAGACATTAGAGACTTTTAACCTGAAGAATGTAAAATTCAATCCTCCCGATCGCTCTTGTCCATCAAAAAGTTATTTAGCTGTTAATGTTATAACTTGAGACATTGGCATAGCAAAAATTGTAAAGGCCCAGAATATCAAACACCAAAGTCAATCATCTAGAAAAATTCTTGCTATCGATGATGCAGAAGGAACTACGCCAAAACATTTGTAAAAGGCCAGCCAGAATTTAAAACTGTTTTAATAGGATCAAAGCTGCTCAGTCTGCATTCAGAAGCGCATGCAAAATCTACGATGCACAATGGACAGATTGATTCATGATTCTTTCAAGAAGCCCGGGTTTATTGATGCTCTATTTTCTCGTCATGACAAACATGCTATTATTCTTACAGACATAGCTTAAAACAATATAATATTTTTGTATGAACAAATCATTACTTTAAATGTTTCACTCAAGTTCCTTGAAATCAAGCAAAATTGGGGATACCACATCTACTACTATACTATTCACTAAAGAGGAGATATCAGAGTATTATAAATCCTTCTCTTCTTTGGTATTGACAGAAAGCAGCATAATGAAAAATGTTTATACTGGATACCTAAACTTCACAAAAATCCTTTTTTTCTGATTTTATAACCAAATGTGTTTCTACATTAAGATGCCCGACAGACATATTGCTATTTGTATAACTAACCAGCCATGTTGATTATATGTGGATTTTTAACAATTCTAAAAATCCACTTCAATCACTATTTTCATGAATTTGTACAATTATCAGAAATATCACAACGCTTTATCTTTTAAGATTTTACACTTTTTCCCAATGTTCAAATAAAAGATCGACTACATGTACAAGGTCTCATTAAACATAATCTAAAACAAATTAATGAAAACCTAAAATTGTTTATAAGGATCCCAAAACATGAATAAGTACATCGAAAACTTCTGAAAGCTATAAAAAAACTTCCCTTGAGATATCTTGATGATGCTATATCACTCAATAACCCACATTTCAATGAGTACCTTCATCTCATACATCCCAGTAATCTATGGATTTGAAATACTACCGAAAGTATAAGATTAGTATCATATCTTAGTCTTTTCCATGATATTAACACAGCAAGACGCTTCCGAAAAAGAAATTATTAGTCATTAAAATCAGAAATGATGATTTTACATTTCCTATTGCCAACTTGCCATATCTGAGCCGTAATATACCCTTAAGTCCATAGTATCGCTTTTACATATCTCAGTCAAAACAATACGCTCCAGCATGTGTCAACTATACCGACATCATCTATCAGGTGTGTTCCTCAAACAAAAACCGGTCAGATTTATTAAGAGGAACGACTGCATTAGACACTACTATGTTTTTCGCGGTTTAAGATCTTTAGATACCAACTTAGGGGCAACACCCGGTCTCCATCCCTTTGAACGTTTAAACCATTTGTTAACTTGATTTTTATCTTTCTTCATCAATTAACGAGATTTGAATATCAATAAGCTGCTGTTTCCTTAATTGTACACAAATTGCAAATAATCATCATTTTCGCAAAATGGCAATAAAAATTCCTTTACATAAACGTTTGATTGACATAGATCACAGGAAACTATTAATTTTGAAAATCTTAAACAAGAATAGAAAGGCAATTACCCTAGAACATTTTTCATCTTGCTGTTTAGATCTCGTCATCTATTAGTTGACATGGATAAAATTTACGGGCTCAATTGACAGCATCATCATGAAAAATTAAATATGATATACCGTTTGCAAATAAAAAAATAATACATGACTTTCAAAAACTGCTCCATATCTTCGACGCATAGAGTCATACAGCCAATTGCTTAAGTGTGGATGTTGTTAATTTCCTCCAAATTAACGATTTGTCCAAGCGTTGTGGGTGTGCCAAGTCTTCAAGTTCATGCTATAAATCCGATAAATCTGATGACTATACAATCAACAGACAAATACGAATTGAATGCGGTGTAGATTTTAAAAAGTACATAAACATGATGGCCACGTGTGACATTTAGGTAAGCTTGCTGCAAAAACGTCTACTACGGAGTCAAGATTTACGTAATTGTCATCTAGCGGTTACATTGTAGGTCTGTAATGCACAGTTGTTGATTATTCAAAGTGTCGCTGGGATTAAATTTTCGTTGGTTGAAACAAAGCGATTAAGGCGATAAAGTAACTGGATATCCTGATGCTTTGACGTCATCCATGTTATTCTACTTTGCCGGAGTCCGGAGTTAGCCTGTATGCACATAGAGACACACCAGTCGAGATATTGTAACTCTGTATGCGTAGTATCTTTTTACACAAGCATCTTTACAACACATATCATATTTTGCTTTCATTCCTACATGTACGTCGTGTTTCTAACCCTTTAATGTTATAACTGTGGTAGCTCATTACCGTATGACTTTCAAAGGCTTCACAATGGCAAACTGATTCTTACTGAGGACACCTCTAATAAAGACATACAGAAATTTTAAATCCTTTTGCTTAAGGGTGTACTCGATTTTAGGTTCAATTGAAAATTCTCTAAACGAGATTTTATGTAATAGGTATCAAAGATTAAAAACGAAACATTAGATTTTTTATTGTAGAGTATTTTCATATATTAACAACAAAACTATTTCTAATTAATCAGAAAAATATTCAAACCACAATTGTATATCGTGTCCTTTGCTGACCACTATATTCTACATATATATAGCAAGGAAACTTAACAACAACACACACATATACTTTATTATAATTGTAATGAAACATTTGTTAAACTCATCAACATTTGAAAACAATTGCGAAAATTACCTATGTTTAACAGATAATAAGGCTACCATGATTATTGTTACAGTCACATTCTTTAATATTCCATTTCTGTTTTACATACAATCTATTTATGAAATTAATGAGCAAAAGTAGGATTATAGAATTTGGACTGAGTGTAAAAAGTATTAGCATGATGATTTCGACCTTTTAATATTTCGTCTTCATCTGACCTACGTCGATTTTCAGTGGTGTATTTAGTGCTATCACGTGTCCTTCTTGTTTGAAAATCCTGAAAGTGAAGAGATATATCTTCGATGAATAGTAATAAGTATTAGTGATATCAACTGAAATATAACAAAATATCGATATGTATTTTTTTGTTTATCAAGTTTCTGTCCACTTATTGTATCCGTATAGAAAACTATATAATATATGAATTATGAAGAAGTAGCAGTGGAAAGGTAAAAGGCAAAACATAAAACCCTTTATCTCTGTTTGCTGTTTTTAAATGATACTTTCTCTCAAAATCGCGGTAATGTCGTTAACTTCATTGTACAGAAACATGGAGGATTGTGATCTCAAAAACTATTTACTTCTATTTTTGTTTATAATTTTAATAGAATCGGATGATTTAGAGCTTAAACAAATGTATAAACTTCTGTTTACTGTTGAAGACTGTATGCAGCCTTCTACTTGTATTTTTGTTAATTGTTTTGTTGTGTTGTAGTGCCATTGACGTATCGTATCCATATTTGCTGTTATTTATCTATTTAAATCGTCGTAAAACACTTTTCTCCCTACATACCTTAATTGTCAAGAAAATACACTACGAGTAAAGTTATTCATTAGTCATATCCTTTGATTAAACAATTTAAAATTGTATTTAACTGTCTTTTGAAATATAATAACTTACTGAACTACTAAATGATTTTGACTCCAGCAAACGACTGGCCTTTCTCCGTCTTTGGTAATGTTCATATCCTTGTCTAACCTAAAATGCCATTTGAGGTATGAATGTAAGCTATTAAATCTATACAGAAATACATTCAACTGCTCAACATGCATGTTCAAGTGGCAACGTCCGCAGCGCATGGAAAAATCATGTCCTTTTGGTATCATCTGCCTCTTTTTTTAATGCGATTTTTTTCCAGTGTTAATCACTCCAAATATATAGGGGAGATCTTTTTTTAAATAAACATGCTTATTGTTTGTAAACAACTATTCATATCCGACTGTACATCTGTTATACAGCTTTTGATTGGCTAGTCTCGCATTCGTATATTGTCCCCTTTAGTGTTTCATTTTGATAAATCACATTTGTTTGGGCATATTATATCGCACTTGTGATTATAACTCCTTACACTTATTGATAATTATATAAAAATAATCATAAGAAAATAATGTTCGACAGAAAACGGTCATGTTATTCTTAACCGATCCTGGAGATTAAAATCATGCCCAGTCTTTCGGAATTAAAAAAACATAGCTACTGCGGTCAGTTCAGAACTGTTCGACACTTTTATTGCTAAGAAGAGAAGCAGCAAAAGAGAAATTTTCAGCTTTCGTATTATCCTGACCGAAAATCGAACCAATGATCATGATGATCTCCTGCAGTCAAGGCCAATTCACTTATACGATACCACTGAAACGGTCGTCCTTAAATGGATTTTATTTTTGAGATTAAAATAAAAATAAGATCTGGTGTCATGTTCTGCTTTAATTTTTCAATATTTTCACAATTAATTAATGGTTTACCTTTTTTGTATCAAAGAAATTGTACTAGCCGTTTTAAAATGCTTCTGATCAAAATATATTCTTACGAAAAAAAGCTATTCATAGAGCAAAATTAATGTTTTTAATGATGAACAGCAGTAAGATTTTTATTTTCATTCTAGCATCCATTTTACTTACCTGTTTATTCAAAAAGCAATGAAACAAACATATGAAAAATCCCTGAAATGAATTAAGAATATATTTTATTTAATGATGATATTAAATAATATATACATAGTATTAGTCAAAGATAATTGATTAAATAATGATTCTTACTTGTTTAATGTCCAGTGAACAAGTGTTTGCATATTCATAACGAGAACGAATTAATAATAGATACAGTAGGTAAGTTTTGTAAGATACGTAGATCGGGACGATGGATTCATATTTTGGAAATTGCCGCTGGAAAATGTGGGTATGAATAAAAAGGGGAAAAGTTCAACGTTGCAAAAGTTCTACCTTTCAAAAGTTCACCTACAGACCAAAAATAAATTTGTTGAAACGTTGAACTTATTTAACTAACAGACAGCGTGGATTTCACCTTACACGAGACATTAGAATTAACTTCCCTATTCAAACCGGACGTGGGTGCGTATTTATAGATCCTTCACATACAAATGGATATCATACTGCAGCAAGATTTTAACTTCCGAACAGGATAGTCCGGGTATGACAATATTTCTATATCCCCGTCAATCCTTGTGGTAAAAGACAAATGATATTTCGTAGCTAGTGAAAATAAAACTACTTGAAATATTTACCAACGTTACCGTAAGTCCGAATTTACTGGTGTGTTTGAATATGGTCATTCCTTGAACTTCTACCACCCATTAGCTGCAGAGAGGAGTTCATTTGGGTTTTCGGAATGTGCATATACGCCACGTCATGTTTAAATAGGGTCACGATGTATTGTGAAGAGAGTGCAATCCTCTCTACACATCGAAGAATCATTGCAAAAGCTCTTTAAGGAGTCCGTTCACGGCCTGTTGCAATGCACAATTTCTGCACCTATTAAGGTTCATCTTAACGAATGGACAAAATGGTTGTGTTTACACCTCAGATATAACGTTGAGTACAGTAAATTTTGTGCAGCTAGAAATAGTGTTACGCTCTATGTAACGCATTGATAACTAAAAATATAATGCATTTTGTGTACTCAAAGTAATTTTCGAGGTGTAAACGCAACCATTTTGTCCATTTGTTATGATGATGAACCTTAAACATATCTTTTCCAGAAGTAGAACAAATGTCCCGTCTTTCATACCGGAAGACATGTTACACATGTTACAGCATGTATCTAATTATCTTATTATTAACTTGTTGTCGTATTCATATGCATGAAATATTAGCATCTGTTCATTAGGCAATGTGCATCAAATAATATTGATGTAAGATAAGATGTTTTAAGACATAATAAAGACTACGGAAAATAATATATACATCATTACAATACTGAATAATATGGATGAATTTTACTTTTCAAACTGGAGAAATCGGTAAGAGTATTAAGAATTAAGAAAGGCAGGCAAAATTATCATTTTAATAGATTTGATATCAATCAATCAAACCAAAATCGTATATAGAATTTTGTAAATATTCATGTCCATGAACCAATCTCAAACTTACTAATACTATTGTATATATATTTTCTATAAAGACTATAGAAGTCTCGCGCTGTATAAGTTATATGCATGTATATGTGTGCATTGAATTACAGGTTTATAAACTGTTGAAACTTGATTTGACCTTTCTTCGGTAGATTGTTCTGTGATAAATTAGAATATTTTGCACATCTATATATCTGAAAGAATTTCCCCGAAGTAATGATCTGTGGTAATCAAATAATCTACTAGACATTTCTATGATTTGATGATATTACACTTTGTGTTTCGGATATCATTTAGGTCACGTTCGACCAAGGCCGTACATCCTCATCAGGTACCCTAGCCTAATTTATTTTTAGTCAATATGCATTAAATATATATCTTTTCCAGTCAACAGAGTTAAATAGATATGGAATCGCTATCTATAAATAAGATGAAATGTACTTGACAGTGAAATGTCTTGATTTCCTAAGAATGTAAATATCGTGTCCTTGTTGTAACATGTCTTAGAATACTCGAGCAGACGATAGACGTGAAAAGCCGTTACTTAGAACCATGACATAGTGACAGTGACACATAGAATAAGTCTAGTCCGATTTGTTGAGGAAAATTTATGAATACATATAAATATCATTGAATGTAATCCAGAATAATTTAACTATACAAACTCATATCACAATCATGTTTTTATCTTTCAAAGACGTTGCAAAATTGTTTGCATTATGCTTTATATATACCTGAAGTGAGTTGCATACTGCAAATAAGTATTGAAATACTACTAGATCTTCGTTCACCGAAAATGCGCCAAGTATCCATGTAATTCCGAATAGTGGAAAAATTACGCAAATACTTTTAATTCCTGCCCTGAAAGATTCAAACAAAAATACTTGATTTTTATCTAAAGAACACAAGTTTAGTCCAATTTTCAATCTTGCCTTGAGTTTCTGGATAATGTTAAGGAAGGCTTCATTGCGTTTTAGTTGGGCTAAGAAGTTCGTTTATACCTTAATACATATTTATTATACACTTATACACAAATCGCTTCACCATAAATCAAACACATCGTTCCTTACTGCACTGACTATCAAAAAACGTAAGGGTTCTTACAAACAAGGTTTAATTGCCGAGCCTAACATTTGGTTTACGAACATTCTTCTCGAATATTAACATCTTTTCAATCAGCAATGGAAACTGTGAAACTCTGATGTGATTCAGATGGTGATAATAAACATTTCTACAGATATAGTCTCTTTCCTCGCGGAATAGTTGAAAAAGGCATTTCAAGATGCTTGATTTTGTTTGATTGACAACATATTTGTTACGTTATGAGGACCTGTGTTTGAACAGACCATTAACATTCGGATCGGAATTAACTGTGACCTTCCACTTTCCGACTTGTACCTTTTGACATGGACCAGACTTCATACAGGAGCTTTTTTGGAAGAACGCAATATGTTAGCATTATCATTTAGCTTCACGATCCGCTATATTGATAATGAACACTCACTAGGTAATCAAAATTTTAGTGACTATGTTGAACGAATCTATCTCATATAACTTGAAATAAAGGATATCACAGATACAGTTAAGTCTGCATCATATCTTTACTAACACTTTATATTGTGTTTTTTATATTTTGGTTGTCTTTTTCTACCTTTTGTTTTGCTACGATGTAGTCTATCTTAGACCTAAGCTATTATATTGTTTTCTCTGCTATCGTTTGCCTTTCTTACAATTACTTAACAATTTGTAAAATATTAATTCCAAAATGAAATCATAACAATGATAAAACATGGTTTCCTTTAGAATAAGTTAAAATAAACTAACAATTCATTCTAAATTTTAAGACTTTAAAATCCTATAGGTTCCAACTCCCTAAGGTAAAAGAAAGGCTAACTATTTTAGATGATATAAATAACACTTCACTAATTTCATGCTTTTCTCGAATTATCCATATAAGGAACGCCAAAACCGAAACATTTGAAAGCTCGTTTTGAGCCCTTTATGTTTTATAATGACACTAAATGTTTTCTGTTATATTTTAATGGCTTCTAGGGCATTGGGTCTCGAAGGTATTTGCAGAAGGTTATAAACCAAATACGTATTGGGCGTACTTAAAAGGGTACCAGTTGCTTAAATATTCGCGTTGAAGCGGATATTGCATTTCAATAACATTAAATGTTAGGCTATATATTCTTGTATTGTTGTGATTATCAATATATAGACTACTTTTACATTCGTGTTTTTCCTTAATATTTCCTTGATACAATGCTTAATTTATAACGTCACAAAAAGATGAGATTGATAAATGACGACACTAACACCAATTTTGACCTATTATCAACTGCTGTAACTCATTACTAAAAAGGGACTATATGTCGGTACTATCAGTTTTTTTCTGGGAGGGATAAGCGCCTGCAAACATATTTAGCCTTGCCACATTCTTTATGTGCATGTCCCAAGTCAGGAACCTGTAATTCAGTGGTTGTCGTTTGTTGCTGTATATCATATTAGTTTTTGTTTATTGTTTTGTATATAAATCAGGCCGTTAGTTGTATCTTTTGAATGTTTGACATTTGTCATTTCGTGACCTTTTAGAGATTACTATGTTGTATGAGTTCTACTCATTGTTGAAGGCTGTAAGGTGACCTATAGTTGTTAAATTCTACGTCATTTGGTGTCTGGTGGAGTGTTGCCACATCTTCGTTTTAAGAAAGCCGATATAGAACATATATATAAATAGATTTAGTTTTCTTAACGAAATACATTCTGAATGTATTTAGACTAAAAAGGTATAATAATTTAAACATATAGGAGATAGCAATCTACACCAGTCTCAATAGCAATCTGGTAACATAATTTTTAGATTTTGAATTGTATAGTCATTTATTTTTAATTAAATGTAAGAACAATTTATTATATACTTACTTTGATTTTTGTTTAAGTGTTTTTGCAGCCAGTCCTCTGATTGTCATAATTTTATATATCATTATTATCAGGATAATTATGTTAGTCTAAAGAAAAGAAGAACCAATAGATGATTAGTCAAATGAAAATATAGCAAACAGTTTAAAAGTCTATTTAACTCATTGTATCTAAAATCAAATGATAGGCTTGGTGCAACCTTTGTAGGCTTTTTTTAAAGACTGTTATACCATATATATTTTAAAAGTTGATAATAGATCTTTAAACAAAAGGAGAACCTAACAAGGGGGCTACCAAACACAATAAATTGAAAATCTACAGATAACTCCATGACTAAAAGAAAGCAAAACGACATACATGCAAACAACAGTATATATAAGATTGCAAAACAACACAAAATTAGACAAAAACCTTTGGGTGAACTAACCATGCTAAATGTGAGCAAAAGAAATCCATAGTAAATTCATCTTAAAGATGATAAACATAAAAAATGAAGATTTAAAGATCATATCTTTTGATCCACATTTTTAATCATTTTCTTAAATCAGCGATTGTGTAGTGTCTTACACTTAATAGAAAATTTGAAAATAATTTCGGACTCCCGGGAAATATCCTTTGTATGGGTCAAATACTTTGCAACCTTGAATTCAACAAAAACCATATTTAGTTACAGCTAATAGCAGATTATATTTGATTTTTTTCTACAAACTTTACCAGTCGCCATTACAGACAAGATCAATACAATTACCAAATGTGTAATACAACGATGTACGCAATATTACTTTACTATCTTTATTTGTAACACATGTATCAAATTCGTGAAGAAAGTGGTACCTTTAAAAGCTCAATATGGTCTACCGTATTGTTTCAAGCAACATTTTTTCAAAAGACCTACATGTATGCAAATACAATGAATAATTAAATTATGTTCTAACAATCAGCAACCCATTGTGTGATGTATGCTGTTCGTAAACTTACCATGACAACGAAGAGTGCCGGTGCTACAAACGCCCATATAAGTTTAGATTCGATGGTCAGCCAGCAGCTAAAAGAAAATTAAATAGTCTACAATATTGAATGCAGGATATTGTAAATGGAAATGAGAGAAACTATGCTTGTTGTTTTTTCAGGGACCGTGGTCAATTCTACGATAAACAATCTAACTTAAAATCATATGAAACGAGTTTCTTGTAAATAAAATATTAAAGAAATTGTTGAACCAATGCCTGCATATATATTAAACTACGTCCTCATTGGTCCTGTTTGTACGTTATTAACATTTATAACGAACACATAACGTATAATCGACAAAAAAATATTTCAGTCAGTGATTGTTGATCACAAACTAATTAATTTTCTGTTTTGTTGCCCATGTTTACAGTTTACCGAACTGTGATCTTGATCAACAACCAACACGGAATCTTGGAGCACGTGAAAAATAAGTGGGTTGATAGAGAGATGTTATTGTTTTATATTTTTCATGCGATTCCATTCGTTAATTTAACTTTGCCTTAACAATTGTTTAATGATTAAGTGTATTTAATTGTTCTTTCAGAATGAATTAACACTATTTACCTTCCAATGCGCGTTTGTTAACATGCTTTTAATCACATGGTTTTCCCTCGAACTCGCGCTGTGCGGTTGTTGAAGGTCTAATCACAGGTCTTGTGGTTAAGGTCACTGCATACAGAAAAGCTATCGGCAAATGAGGGTACGGGAAGACAACGATTCATGGCAGTAGATTTCGGAAAATTTTGATAAGATAAAGGATTTTCGTTTACAATAATGTTTATGGTTAACTTAGCCATTCAAGTACTAGTATATAAAACATATTCAATTTTTTTTTAATTTGAAGTTTCATATGACTTTAAAATGTATATATTCTTACGATTATATTCTCTGCCTTTTTTGTTAATACAAATAGGTTGATGAAAAACAATCCGTTTAACCCTGGTTTAATTCTCAAAATAAAATGCCCTCATGAAATAACGAGGAAAAGAATAATCGTAAAGTACATATGTACGTACAACTGACTGTTACCATATCCTTGTAACTTTGTAACTCCTGCAGAAATGCTCACAATTACAGCAGGTATAACTGAAATGTAAAGTGTAAACGTAGATCAATATACATTCTAATATGACGTCCTTCTTTCGCTTTGGAAGCAAAGCTAGGTTCTAATTACAATAAAACATGGGCTGCACGTGATTGACGTCACAATTGAAATTGCAACGTCAGTTGTATTTTGAACAAGCCGGAGGTCGAAATGGACAGTTTTGTTGGTGTTGCTCGCTAGGAAATTAAATAAATTCATTCTAAAAGTAAGTTTACGTATTGTTGTTAACTTTTTAATCGTTCAATTGTTTATTTTCTATAACGTTTTTGGTTCATCAAATAAAATAGCTGCCTACCAAATGTGTATTGTAGGTCCGCTTCGAAGTACAAAAGTTCTAAATATTCCTATCAGAATCGAAATAATTCTATCATGTCATGCTTTATGCTAATTTTAACAAGGGTAGGCATTATATTTGTCAATATTTTACACCTCGCTAACGCTCGGTATAAAGATATTGACAAATATAATGCCTACCCATGTTAAAATGAGCATAAAGCATGGCACGAAAGTATTTCTTAAATAATTGAAATAAAATAGATGATGTCGGTTATGAGTCAATTCGAGAGCAACTCAACGACACAGACATGTCATATGTGAACATTCTGTTTTTAAAAATATATACACGTGTCCATACAAAGTGATGAGTTTGAATAACCCCCGTTTAGATATGAAAGTTAAAATATTTTAACAGAGATCGACATATATGACTATATTAAAACACTCATATTTGAGGTATAAGTAAATGAGTCAGAGCAACCAATGGACAAAAACCACATCTTTTTGTGGGATGATTACTTGAGTTTAGTCGTTATGTGATTGCAAGTACAGGATTTTGCATATTTTTAAATATTTAGATACATATAACATGTATAATGCAGAGCATCTTTATCGGTGCTTCAATTAGCTCTGAATATTCTCTGATAATCGATGTCCAGATAACACTCTACAGAATATGCAAATTGCATTGTTGTAAATTATAGAGTTACCCACCCTTGATATATGTAACAAAAGATGTGGCCAATGTAATGTAACTAAATCGACAGTATATGCGGTTTTCAATTGATGTTCTTGAATTTGTTTCTAGTCTTTACAAATAGATCATTTATTATGTTGGTATATTGTGATGTACAATTTACGTCTCTCCATCATCAATACATGTATATTATACATGTTTAAGTATTACTTATTTACAGATAGATGACACCTGTTGAGTAGTAATACTAATTTAAGATTAGCTGGAATTAATCTTGATACATGCTTTTTGTTTTAGTTATTAGGGTAAAATAACTCTAACTTACCAATTTCAATATATACGAATTGAAATTATGATTAAGGTTAAGGCTGTTGCTGGTTTTAACAAATATTTTTGTCATCATAAACTTTTCATCTTCTACACCAACACTTACTATAGCACAATGGAAGCAGCCACTGAAGTATTGACTTCGTTCGGAAAATAATAACAACCATAATTGCCACTTGAATGCCTTCTGCTAACATCAAGGCAAAGTCTAGCAAGAACAGGTAATGCAGTGCGACTGCAATAGCAGTACAGACAACCTAAATAAAGTATGAAATACATTTATTTAAAACTAAAAAAAATGTGACACAAGACCTCAAATTTTGACACAAAAGCATGCGGAATTATTTCATACGTACTTAATAAAACTTTTTTTCTTATAATGAATCAAATTTTGTACTACATGTATATCAAAACGAATTTATTTTCGATGTATAATTTCAAATGAAGTAAAGCATTATATTTTAACGACACCCACACGTAACTTTGCCCTTATTGCTTTTCATTTCAGCAACAAGGTGTAACCATATTCAACTACCACCAGGGAAAATTCCCTGTTTGATGTAAACTGATCTTCAGTATAAACTGACCTTTATATTATTCTTTTATATTTAGCCTTAAAGTCAATTATCAAAGATAACTACGCTAGTTAAAAAAATCATGAAATGTCTTTGCTTGCGGTCCGAAAGGTCGAAATGACTAACGTTTATAAAGTGTTGTTTTTATTTTCTTGCACTCGGTCGAGACCGCTGCTGTTGGACGGCTAGGTATTGACGGTATCATCAACACATCGACTTAGTTGTTAGCATACCTTCCTGAAATACCCCGTCTATACATTATAACGTTATGTTTTAACTGCAATCTTTCGGTTTTAGCGTTCTAGTGAGAGTAAATCAATACAAACCGTCATTCATAAAATGTTATTTTCATTCAAATTTCATTGTAAGAGTTGTCATAAGTTCTTGTTGAAGAATCATCTCTGAACATTTGAATATTGCATGAACAAAACCTAATTGACTGCAAGTAAAATATCAAAATGCTACTTAATTAACTGAAAGGAAAATATTTGAATCTTGGAACATTACTTTTCGAATCACGTCCAAGTCAATATGATAGTTTATGAATAATTTGTTTTCACAAATGTCACGAATGCGATGAGTTTAAAAAAAGAGACAGCTCGATATACATAGAATGTAGCGTCAATGACGAACGAACTTATAAACTCTTATTTTTAATGGTTCGTTGTTCAATTCCCTTAATTGTATAGTCTTACCTTATTTGAAGTTTTTGTAACACCTGCCAAGAACAGGATGTATGACGTTATTAACGCAACACACAAATTTATCAGAATTTTTGATCGATCACTTCTGACATGCCTGCAAGTATATTAAAACGTTATAGTTAATAAGCAAATCAAATGTCGCATAAATGCATACATCCATTGTATATCTATGGTTTCAATAAAGGCAACAGTAGTATACCGCTATTCAATAGTCATAATTCGATTAAGCAAAAACAAATCCGGGTAACAAACTAAAACCGAGGGAAACACATCAACTATAAGAGGAAAATAACGGAACAACAGAAACACTGAACTACAACAAAAACAAACGCCAACATACATAGAAACGGACTGTAGATAACAACTGCCATATTCCTGACTTGGTACAGGACATTTTAAGAAAAAATGGTGGGTTGAACCTGGTTTTATGTCTAGCCAAACCTCCCGCTTATATGGCAATGTTAAAAATACCGCTAAAATGCTAAGTGTAGCATATTTCCCATTTATAGAATTTAAACTACTGGTATCAAATAAAGCTATCATCGTTTGGGAACGTTGCTAAGGATAAAATTACCATGCCCGTTATTTTCATCTTTGCTCTGATAATTGTGTTATTGAAGATAATTCAGTTTTTAATCGTAGTTCATGAAATTTGCTTTAATTTGAACATAAATAAATTAAAGTTTCCCAAACAGGAGCTAGATTTGTCTTAAACTGTGAGGTGTAAGATTTAGTTCAGTGTTCAAGGCCTCGTATTTTATTATAGAAGAAGAAGAGCGATACAAGGAGCCGCGCTATCCATTTGCTTTTTGTTTGCATAACATGTAAGATAACTGAAATAATTGGTACCTAGAGAAATACTACCGTATTTTAGTTGCCGAGAGAAAATTTGTTGATTAGACATAAAATAATCAAAATAAGAATTGCAAATACTTACCTCCAAAGGATATAATGAATAATTATTGTTATGGTCAGACAAAGAATTGAAATGCTGCAACCAACTGCTGATATCACACTTAGGGGGAAGCTGTGAGAACGTGGCTTAAAGAAAACAATACATATTCAGGATATTCATAAGCACTTACATATATGCTAACAATTGTATACGTTTCAATATAAAATAGCGTGATTTTTCTTTCATAAATCTCATTTCATTGTTTTTACACATTTGTATAGTAATTGTTTTGTGTATGCATCAAATGAAACTTACTTAGCGTTCTTGATTAATAGAAATAGTTATTTTCTGCAACCAATTTTGTATTTGTGTAACATAACGATAATCATTAAGTGTAACAGTTATTCTGAACGATATATGAATGATTCAATCTTAACTTTTAAATTCTGAGGATTTCTTCATCTTTGATCATTTCATAATGTTAAGTTCATTTTGGATTCTTTTCAAATATATATATATATATTTCAGTATGAAAAATCCTTGATGTCCTGGCTTGGTGCCGCTCCTTCATGCAAAACTACACTCTAATATTCAAATAATAAATTTTATTTACAAATTACTCATTTCAAATACTAGGTATTAGGTAATAAAAATAAAGTTCTAGAATACCTCTTCCAAAATAAGTCTTAGTCGAATTTTGACGTTCTGTTTAATGTCCCTTTGGATGAATTTAGTTTCATATATTTGGCTTCCAAATTTTTTAGGCGTACTGGCTAATGGTTATAGTAAACAAACATGTCGTGCGAATTGCAATTGCTTTTATGTATTTATTACTTGGTTCGTGATAGGTACCATCGACAAGGAGAAAACGTTTCGGTACTACCATGGTACAAAATATACACTACTGTTACTCAATGTTCAGCTGATTAATAAAGACTCATCAAATATAAAAGGTAGCAGTAGCATACAGATGTTCAAAACTTGTTTATCGAATGTACAAACCAAAACAAAAACTATGGGAATCGCAAGAACTTCAAAAGAAGCGCTAACACTTGCGTCGATACGGGACATTTCATGCTATGCACGCATCACCCACCATGAGAATTCATACTCAGTCAAATGTAATGATAGAGAATAGGACTGAATCCAATTGCAAAAGCAAACTTAACTGAATATGGATATTCAGGTTCAACACAATGTTCAAAAGCTTACTGTCTTTCCTGGACTCATTAGAATAGCAAAATTAGTTGTATGGTTATATTCACAAATTGTATAGGTATCTGTAGATTCGACAACTCTGGAACCGGCCGTAGACCATGCTCCATTTGGAAAACCTCTGTAATACAGTTTGTAAATTTCTTAAAAAGAATCAATTATTATGCATATATTAAAACTAATTTGGAAAACCAGTTAACAATATGTTTGTGCGTGAAGAAATGTGATGAGAAATGCTTTGAGTAATAGCAGAATGGCGTAATATAATATTAGTTACACAGTGTGCTAGTGACCTAATACAATATATACAGTGTACGTAAATTCCATATGGCACGAAAGCGAGCGAGCCTGTATTAGGTCTTTTTTTTTTTGTATTGCATAAAAAAAAATCATATAAGCTATCATAGAAATCTGGTCGGAATCTTATTTTTACTTACGGCATATTTAAATCCAGGAATCCACAGAATGGATTAGAATAGTCCTCCTGTCAAAGCAAACAACACAACATGTATAATAAATACATGTTTCTTCTACTCTGCGTGCATCATTTGAGATAACCTACCCTTATCCTGCAATATATGCAGTATCTGAGATATTTAGAGATCATCTCTGTGTAATTCATGTTATATAATCTAGTTATTCTTATGTCCAAAAATATCTAGGCACTTTGCATTTGTCCCCAAAGGTTTTATCAGCCAAGTAATCAATACTTTGCAATTGACATGATTCATAACATAATTTTTATATTGATAAAAAAAAATCCCTTATTTCTTAATTTTTTTTTCTTAAAATGTCCTGTACCAAGTCAGGGATATGGCAGTTGTTATCAAATAGTCAGTTTCTATGTATGTTGGCGTTTGTTTATGTTGCACTTCAGTGTTTCTGTTGTTCCGTTGTTTTCCTCTTATAGTTGATGTGTTTCCCTCGGTTTTAGTTTGTCAACCGGATTAGTTGTTTTTTTTCTCAATCGATTTAAGACTTTTGAACATCGGTATACTACTGTTGCCTTTATTTAATATAGAAATTTTAGGACGCTTCCTTCATGTGGGGTTGACTTTAGATGGTTTTGGCTTTATTTTTAATGTCCCTGTTTACTTTTGGTCATAGCAATTAATATATGGTTCATGTTGCACAACAGTAGTTTTCTGAGAACTTTTTTGTTGACATTCGGTTTTTTCTGTTTTGTTTTTTCTTTTTTGTTTTATATCTTTTGGTTATTGTGTTGTCTAAGAAATAGGATGTACAGTATTTATAAAAATGACGAAATCAAAGCCAAGTTTAATCATAGATCACATGCAGATATACTCAATTATATCTGAATTTATTAATAAAGACAAACAAACAAAAGCAATAGTAGAGGACTTCTTAGGAATCTAAACAAGACGACAACAAGTAAGTTTGTGTTATTGAAAATAAATATGTATAGATTATTACATGGCATTTTCATATCAGACCTTTATCGGCCCTAGGTCATGATATCAGCCCAAGAGCCGGAGGCTCGAGGGATGATATCATGAACGAGGGCCGATAAAGGGTCTGATATGAAAAATGACATGTAATGATCTTTTTATCATATACTTCAGCAGAAGAAATACAGACAAGAACTATTAAAATTTTGTCTTTCTTTGAACTTCTAGATAATAATTTACAGACAACCAAATACAAATTTATTAACTTTAATTGTTTTTATTGATATAACAAGCATTTCATTTATCATGTGACATATCACAAGAATTATAATGTTCTAAGTTTGAAAAATTTATTGTCACGTCTGCCATGTTTACAAACAAATTTCCGGAAATGCACGAAGTTGCATGTGATAAACCCCACGGACAATAACGGAAAGGCATGTGATAACATTCCGGAAGCAGTCAATAAAGGTTCGTTTATCAGCCCGCCGAGGAAATTCTTAGGAATCTGGTTAATAAACATAATAACCCTTTCATAGCCTTTTAATTATTTTTAAATGTTATTGAACTGTAATATTTTATACAAGTATATGATAAATAAAGTATAGTTAAATTTTTTGACATACACTCATTTTCACTAGAAAGTTCAAAGTGTTAACGTAACAATTATGTACAAGGGTACCCAACGTCAATTTCTAGAATTTATATCGTTAGGCCATCATGCATTATTTTCAATGTTGACACTAAATATTAAACTAAATGGTATTGGTACCTTCTGATTAACTTTTAGAGAAAAAGAAAATTGTGTTAGGCTGTAAGAATTTTTGTTTTTCTATCAATCTTTTTTTTGTCATGGTGGTGTCTGTTTCTTCTTTTTTTTTTATTTTTATAGAGTTTGCTCCCTTTGCATTTTATTTTGTTACATTAAATAGGCCTTGTGTGAACTATTACATCAATGTTGGTGATGTAATGGTACATGATATTATCAGTCTTGAGGAGAATTAAATACCATTTCGGTTTGCGTTTTATGAAATTCATATTGCGATAAACTTTAAGTATTTCTAAGGGTCCTTATTGCTGGCCCTTGTGACTGTTAGTTTGGTTTTGATCTGTTGTTCTATGTGTTTTGGGTTTAGTTTCATTAAGTTACTTACCGAAATATGTTGGAATTTAATAACTACATGATAATTCATCGTTTTGATGTAGGCACAATGGAGAAGTCGGCAATGATAGAGTTAACGTCATACTTAGAGCTACTACAAAACAATATACAGTTACATTTAAAACAGAAAATTGGAAAATCAGCCGTCATTGTCAAAGAGTAAGTTATCAATGATAAACAAACCTTTGCAAATGGACCAACTTCATGTCGTTTGCAATGCATACAAATGTAAAAGGCATTATAAGTTTAAAATTTACAAGAAATTGTCTGTCCTCCATAGTTAGAAATGAAGTTATCAGTTCGATGTTACTTGAAGATACCAACATGATAGTTGACTGATTCAGTATGGGTTAGCATGGAGGTTAATGAATGCATAGAACGTGTCGCTTACAATATCGACGCACCTGGTATCCTTTTTTAAGGAGTTCCAGTGATTTCCTCAGTTTTACTACTATCTGGATTTAAATCTTCGTAATTGATATATAAGATTTGGTCACCGTTAAACTACTGTTGCCCTTATTCACTTGAAATCTCTTAATGCCAGACCGACCAAACAATGACGTTCGTCGTTTTGATTTTAATATGTTGTTTTGGTTTCTATCTCATTAATTTTTACCCCACAACTCTTAGAAAAGGCGTTTTTTGAAAACTAGACTTAGTGCATTTAATATTTACGATTACTTTAGTGGAAGGCCATGAATTATGTAAAGGCTCCAATATAACGATTGTCGTAACTGATTGTCCTGTCACTTTCAAGTAAGTCTGCTAACATTTCTTAAATTTATTTACGTGTTTGATTTAAGTGACTCTGGTAGTAATTTTGAAATATTTCTGTAAAAGGCACTGCTATATCCAGTGATTGGTAAACCTGAAAAACAAATAAATTATGTACTTCTTTTACTATACACACTTTATTAAAATGTACTGTGGTATGAAAATAATAAAAATGATAACAATTGTACATCTAACATGTTTAAGTTGTGACCAATTTCCCTGTATTCATTTTAGAAGCATGAACATGTTTCATATAAAACTTTTACTTCAATTCACTAGCAGGATTCTTTACACAAAACACTTGACTCTTCCCTATTTTTCACGGTATCACATCTTTTTGCTTGCAGTCCAATGCACTAAAGCCATTTTAACATACTTTTGAATATGAAAATGAAGGGTATGGTATTCTTCAACAAAATAGTTTTTGTTTAGCCGAGGAGGGGTCAGCAAACATGTAGCAGAAAATTGTGCTTTTTACTAAATAATTCAATGGATCAGTTTTAATCTAATGAGTATATATAAATAAGCACTGTACTTAGTGTCTTTTTGTGAGGATGAATAATACACTGCAGCCACGTCCAGTCTGTGTATTTGTTACTTTGTTTTCTGCTTTGTATCGATCTGATAAGTTGAGCCCTTTTCAACTGATCTTTATAGTTAGTGAATATGTTGTTCTGTTACAACACTGTTCCATGTTAAGGGGAGGGTTGGGCGCCCGTAAACATGTTTACCCCCGCCACATTCTGTATGTGCCTGTCCCAAATCAGGAGCCTGTATTTTAGTGGTTGTCGTTTGTTGCTGTATATCATATTTGTTTTACGTTCATTGTTTTGTACATGAATCTGGCCGTTAGTTTTCGCGTTGGATTTATTTTTACATTTCTCATTGCGGGGCATTTTATAGCTGACTAAGTGGTATGGTTTTGTTCATTGTTGAAGGCCGTTTGGTGACCCATATTTGTTAAATTCTATGTCATTTGGTCTCTGGTGGACAGTTGTCTCATTGGCAATCATACAACATCTTCTTATTTTTATAAACACCTGATTCAACATGTTCAATCGTAGTAAAATATGGGCATGCTTGCTAATTTTGCAATGGAGATAAAATACGTAAAAGTATCCCCTCGAGTAAATTTCAATATAAAGATAGATCATAAACATGGAGAAGACACAAAGCGAAATTAAAACCCTGTTCTACATGATTGGCCTCAACAAACTAACTTACAGTTACCAAATTTACGTTGAACATACCATTAAAATACTTCCGGCTCATGCTAATTTCATTCATCGATTCTAAAACCCACGATTCCAAGGTCTTTGTTCTGTCAGGAACAACTATGTCTGTTGACTTAACCTTTCCTAACTGTATAACTGAAACATATGTCACGTATTTTGTAAAATATCAGTTGCAGAGATATAATGAAATTATATCGTATTTGAAAAAAAGAAGAAATGCATTTTACTAACATACAAAATGCACCTCGAAGACTTACCTATATTTTCCTTTTGTATTGTCAAGCTAAATTCGCTATTCAAAACATTGGTAAAACTCTTGCTATAATCTGCAACAGCTTTTACTAAACCAGTAATGCTACCTGGATCCTTGAAACAAAGAAGGTAACAACATAACTTCAAGTAAATGTAAGGAAATATGTATAAAATAATAACGAGGACTACATTTATACATATACAATGCATGAATATTGTCAAGAAATACTGCATTTCTTTGTACAATTAAGCTTAAGAAACATGACCAAAAGCGAGGCTCGCCAAGCTTTACTCCTGTTTCGTAGCGAGTACAAATACATTTTATATTTCTGACAATGTACAAACATGAAATTTATTATTTTTATCTTGTAATTTATAACCGGTACTTTAAGGTTTATTTGTTGAAATGCTAATAGTTGTCTCTTCACAGAAATCGACATAGCTTAAACGCGGACCACGAAGAGGACTCCAAAATGAATTGTACACAAAAAGAAATATTAACATTATCGGATTATAATTTTAATTGACACTTTGACCTTAAAATTTTAATTCATTTGTAATTTTATTTGTCTTTGTGTTGACGATTTTAATTTAGTTTGCTGTCTCACCGACATATACCCCAGACATTCCTTTTAGTCATATCTACTGTATATTTTCATTATTGAGAGAACTCCGGCAACTGTCTTAATAAAAAGCTGCACACCAACATTTATTTTGATGAAACCTTTTTTCAATATTTTCCTCATACACTTAGGACAGTATTTAAAAGATTTATGTATAACGTGTATGAATAAACGACTGACAATAAACAACAAACATACCTTTTGTTTTAGCTGTTCCCAATGTCTACCATTGTTGTCATCAAGGAGATTGTTGCACAGTGATCCAAATATCTAAAGTAGTAAATGAAACAAACAAAAAAGTTTTATAAGGTTGGAGCATGCATAGCGCTTTCCTAAATTTACCGTCAGCGGGTTCAATTCAAAGCTAGGTTAAACCAAAACTATTTAAGATTTTTATTTGCTGCTTCTGAAAAGTATGCTTGGTTATATGCACATACCTTTTAATTTAAAAAAAATGACCCTTTTGTCAAAGATATATTTTCATTATATGCTATTTAAGGATGCTGGTTACTCTTGATTTTTACTTTTGGTCAGATAATCAGAATCCTCTTGTTTTATCCATGTAGTGCCAATCAAAATTTTGCCCGATAATCCCTATATTTCTATTCATAATTTTATAACATATAGTTTTAAAAGCCATTTTTTAAAACCTTATAAAATCCTTGTTATTTTTTAATAGTTTTTATATGAAAAAGGTGACAATGTTAAATGTCTGAAAAATCTAGAGAGAATTATTTCCCACTAAATTTTCAATTGATTATATCTCAAAAACAAGGACATGGACCTGGCATTGTTTTGTACTATTTAAGTTCAGTTTTTTTTATTTAGCATCAATTAATAACAGTCTTTTAAAAAGCTTGTTATTTTGAAACAGAGGAGCGAACATCCTTAATTTCCAAACATTTAATCTTGAAACATTTAGCTGACAAACCTCTATTTGACTGCCAGACAGCGCATCAGTGTTTTCTGCAACATATCCAGCTATATCATTCAGTATATTGGAAGATGTTACTAAATCCCCACTTGTTACGTTATTATTCTTCTTCGTCAGAACGTTCAAATCTTCGAGAATTTTGTTGACAACTGCAGCTGTACTGTTTTCTTTAACTAAATTACTTGACTTTAAAAACAGATTTTTACATAAATAGTTCGTATAGATTTTTGTTCAAACGCAGAGAGACAATTGATCCGGAAAATTTGTTTTAATGTATTATTTGTAAACAAAAAGGCTAGTTTACACGTATCTAAGTCCATATACACTGGTAAACTTATCAACAAACAAAGTACCAATAAAAGAAACTATATTGATTATGCTGTGCATCGTTTAAGTCGATTAATTTCCATTTGATTTGTCTATTTGTCTTTTTTTATAGCTGCAACTTTTTCTCCGAAATATGTAGTATGGTCTACATTGGCAGAATTTTTATTTTAAATGTAAAGAAATAAGGATGTGTCGTTTAATTGTCAATACGAAAACTGTTTAAATATAGTCTAAACAATATTTCAGTATTATCTTAATATATAGCACAATTCACTGGAAAATTTCAATTTATATATCATTTGAAATGAACATTGTACCATACTGAATAGTCCGTTTTGTGTTTACCTACAGTTTCATTACATCTCCAACACATAATTCGTACTTCAATTTGTTGACAAGAGCAGCGTATTAATATTTAAAAACAATGTACAGGGTCCATTTCGAAGACTACACCAATAAAACATTTAAGAAATAACTATCCCCATAAGGATGTATGGTTTCTTTGTATAAAGATATAACTTTAACTTTATCATTTTAAGTTAGATTAAGAAGACGAGGTTGAAGAAGGGAAGTAGCAGTAGTTCAGAATAGTACTACCTCTTTCTTCTTTTAATAGTAGACCATATACAATGGAATGAGGATAAAATGACGATGACAAGTGTATTGACGGTGGTGTTGCTGTTGCTGTGCTACGATGACGACAATGATTATGATGATGAGGAGGAGGATGAGAAGGACGAGCAGGAGGGTAGGAGGAGGAGGATGAGACTTATCATTTAATTTGTACTTACGATGATCATCATGACTTGCACCACTACTCTAGCTAGAGATGCTACCATTCTGGAGCACCTGAGATCATATCGCTGATATCGCTGATATTGGTGGGATTCGTGTTTTGCCTTCTTTAGTTGTCTATTCAGTGTTTTACGGACTTGTTTGTTTTTGGTAGTTTTTGTTTTGTTTTTTTACAAATGTCACTATCGAGGGGAGGATGACGGGATTGGGGTTAGGTCAATTCGAACATATCCTTAGTTATGATATCTGTGATATATTTATTCCATAAGTGTCAACCAACTGACCTGTTGTTGTAGGTTTTTGATAGCTATATGTGTACATTTACTGTAATCCGGTTCTTCCCATCGTCCTTTGGTGTTACAGTATCTTGAAACAGTGCCAGTATAGTCACCACTACATGCAACAGACATATTAGTGTCAATTTTAGCTGGGTTCCATTTAGTATTAAGTGAATCCACATCTATGTGGCAAAAGGTTGATGGGTCTACAAAACAAAAATATGTTCTGAAGTCAGTTATGAATTTCTATTTCAATATTTATTATCTTTTCCTGTCCGAGACATGTTCCTAATCCTAGTCAAAAGAATCTTATCCTGTGATATTGGCTCACTGCTTAACATGAAGAAGAGGTTTGGACAGGATACCAGATTTAAAAAATATTTCATAAGGCAACCACTCAGAACCGGTATATGTAAAGTAAAAATTTCAATATGGCGTGAATATCGAATGAAACTAATAGCTTTTCTCTGTGACGCGAAGATAATACAAATCTAACATCAATGTATCCTTATCAATTCAAGTTTATCAATAAATGAAACTTAACTCCGTGAGTCCATTTATCAAAATGAAGTTGGCGCGACATTATATAGTAAGGTAAAACATTAAAGGCAAAAGTATTCATAAATCGGTTATCTGGTCAATTCTTGAATACCCATACTGTATTTTTTCCGTATTTGTTATCTTCTTATGTCACTCAAATTTCAAATTCTATATATCATTCTAACCAATAAAATCTTTCCCACATCATGAGGCAACCAATGAGAACCGATATGTGCTACGTAATTTCAAGATGGCGTGAATATCGTATGAAACTTATAGCGTCTCATTATGATGCAAAGCAATCATTGTCGCCTGCATGTGAGAAATGCCTGTAAAGGAAAGGCTAACTATTATGTTTATGACGATTGAACATTTGTTTACGTTGTTATTCGAAATTTGAGTCAAAATTTGAGTCAATCACAAATCACTGTAATACATTGTATATGAAACAAAGTGTGTAACACATACGGAACTAAATTACGAATAAAATAAATATCTCCGTCATATATGCATTACGCATGTTTGTTTTTTAAGTTTTCAAATACTTCTCACAACTTCTGTTTCATTTATTCTTTTTTAGTCGTAGCTAGTGGTGATATTGAAGGCTTCTCTGTTTATTAGTCTCTAATAATTTTGATCTGATTTATTTTTTCTTCATAATCTTGTAAATGTTTTTCTAATAATCACATAGTATCTTAAGATAAGATAAAAGCTATTATTATGAAATTAGCTGCAATTTTTTCTGAATGTTTTTTGTGTTTTTTTGGAGGAATGTTACTAAAATCTTAAAGTATGAATTTTGCTTCCGCCTACAGTCTCGGTACATAAAAAGTTTTTTTTTTGTTTATAAATCCCTGTGTCTCCTATTTGAGTTCATTATTTGCTGATAAAGAAAATACTTGTTCAACACATGCAGAAGCATAATATACTTATCTATATTACAATAATTAAACACCTACTATTTACTTTTAATGTTACACATATCTGGTCAGATGCCTGTCTATAAAAAATAAACGATTAGTTACAAGACAGACATTATGATTACAAGCAGATGTGATGTTAACTTGAAGACACCGAGCCAACAACAAACAAAAAGACTTCTAGAGACATTTATAATCTTTAAAATTTTACCGATATCTTTAAAATATTTCAAGCTTTCGCTATCATGGATTCTAAATATCATTTTTCTTGGGTAAATACGTATTAACAGTAACGTGTGGAAGTTCGACTTTTCATGAGCATATCATTGTCACCAGTGGATTAGGTATGCTTACAATTCATGAGGACTTGAGATCATTCCATATTTTTGGGATACTTTTTGCACAGTCTATTGTTCCATTATACTGTTTAAAGATTGGTGTTTGTCATTCCGAAGTGTTTCTTGTATTGCAATTGTATTTTCTTTTTTTTTTATTCGTGTCATGCTTGTATCGTCCTTTTGGATATTATTCCTCTTTCTTGTTTTTATATTAGGTATATCTGTAGCCTAGTTTAACGTCTGGTCGTTACACAATCAGTATTGACATTTATTTTGTTTTGTTTCCTTTTTAATCGCAATTTTGCAAAGTGAAAATGCGTTATATATAATTAAACGTTCTGAATTTCCGAATATTCTTGTTTCATATATATATATGTCTATTTTTCAACTCTATTGTTTATACACATATTAAGGGATGCTGTTGCTGATCAATGACTAGTTTTGGTTATATGTCATTTATTATAATCACATATTTCAAAATGTTGCATCAGGATTTCTACAAATCAATTTCGCACTAAGACAGCTAAAGAACTAATATGTCTTCTATCATATTCACAACACAGAATTATCAGATGAATGATGCAGCCTCCTAAGGAGCCTAAAGTTAAGAAAGGTACCTGGTTGTATCATAAGCCGTATAACAGAAAATGTGACTGCCGATGTCTGTTTCCTTTGGGGTCCATGTTACATTAACATACCATTTGTCTTCAAATGAACCATACTTTAACAGCGCAGATTTTATCATTCCAATTGGTGACACCGTGTTTATTTCTGATATCCTAGGGAGGAAAAAAAGAATGAAATGCAGCTGTTGGTAGTAACGGTTTTCCTGCGGCTTGATGAGTCCGTTTGATAGGATTGTACATGTACATCTAATACTATATTTCATAAAGATATACTATATGTAGAAAATATGTCATAGAGTTGTTGTATCAATATTGATAAATTGTTTTCTAAGTGGAACGATTATATTGAGCTTGCTAGTGAAATACGTATTCAACAATGGACAATATTCAACAAAAAAATGCAATAATCTTTTAAGTCTATAGCAAAGTTTGTAAAACTGTTTAGAACCAATTTTTGTCACTGATGGCGTCATTAGTTAGAAGGTATTTTATTAGTATATTATTGTACGCCAACTTTATTTACGTTATGTATAAAATATGATATTGATATGCAATACAAATATTGTTTTGATCACACAGATCAAAAAGTCTCGATTGTTTTTAGTTGTTCTCTTTAGATGCTAAATAGAGGCACTCTTTGGTCCTCAAGCTTCTTAATGTTTAATATGTCAGCCTTTCAAATTTTGGTCTCGAGAGTACACGATCAATATCAAAATAAGAAGATGTGGGATGATTGCAAAAGAGACAAGTCTCCACCAGTGACCAAAATGACATAGAAATAAGCAGCTTTGGGTCAATGTGCGACCTTCAACAATTCTAAAAAACCATACCACATAGCAAGATATAACAGGCCACGAAATTACAAATGTACAATTCAAACAATAAAAGTCTGGTGTATTTTCAAAACAATAAAACAAATATGATGTACAGCAATAAACGACAAGCACTAACTTACAGCTTCCTGACTTCAGAAAGAGACATACAGAATATGGCGAGATTTAAACATCTTTGCGAACTCCCAATTTCCCACCTTACCAGGTTATTTCAGAAACGCTTGATACTTAACCAACTCACCTAGTTACACAACCAATACTATACAGAATGTTAAAACTAAATTGGTCATGAACAGTTAAAACTATTGTTATTTTGTCGTGGGCTGCTGTCTCATTGACGTAACCTCATATCTCCATTTATTCATGTTGACTGATTTCATAGTTCAGATTGAATTCAAACACTGTAGCTGCATTTTCCATAATCAATCATGCACATAATTCTGCTTTATCCGTTGTCTTAATCAAATCAAAGACAGCAAACGGATTTTAGTATTTTCCACCTCCTCTTCAACAACGTTTATCAATGTTTAATTTACGAATAATTATGTCTTTTCAGCTTTTGAAATAATTCATATACTGTAAATTCAGAAATTATTGCGTGCATTTATTATTGCGATTTTGTCATTTTAGACTAAAATACGATTTTAATTTTGTGATATTGAGAAAATCCTGTTTAATTCATATAAAAATTTCAAAATGCGAGTTTAAATTATTGCGATTATAACCCTGTCGCATTTTTCGCAATAATAAAAACATCGCAATAATTTCTGAATTTACAGTAACTCACTTGGATTGGTTTGAATTTGTGCTTGCTATTATGGTCTTGTGATATGTTGTATTCGGTAAAATGAAAATAACAGCTCCATCCTTGTCGGTAGATATATCTATTAATGGTTTGCTGTCACAAATTTCAGAAGATGAATAAACATTGATGAGGAACTGTAATGATACGCTGCTGAGTGGATATATGTCTGTTTGCAAGGCAAAATCTTCAATTTGAAGAGCAACAGCATACCAGCCTATGCTACCAGTTGCATTATAAGAGAGAATACAAGTTTCCTGAAACATAATTATGATGTTTGCTTCAGTTAATACTATCAGAAATTAGTATAATTGTTGATTTTAAAAACTATGCCACTGGTTTGAATCATACTTAGTTTGGTTTTACCCTTAAAAGTTCGTGATATGCTACATGTAGTAGATGAGTACGTTTCCTGTTGCCCTTCGTTATTCGTTTCCATGTAATAATATTGTCCGGATGGATTGACCTGTATCAAATTATTTATGAAAACCATGTAATGACCTCTCGAGATCTTAATATTGTTGGGGAATGGGTTTATTTTTTATTGGGGTGGGGGCATTTGGCTGCTGTTTAATTGACGCATATCCAAAATCTTCTTTGTGTTTGTTAGTTGCCTTCAGAACTATGAAGGTTTTAAATAGGATGGAAAACAAGCAATGATACTTTTAACGTGGTGTATCGAAAACATCAAAGGAAATTACACTTTATAATACTTTATATATTTAGTGAGCGGGAAGATGGTTTCTGGATTTTAATTACCTTCATCGGGTACGCTCAAACCAAAAAGTTGAAAGCAAATGATGTACAAGTACAATGTATTTGAATACATGTGGAGCTATATGACTAACAAGCAACTTAAGGAATAACCAAATCAATCTACAGTTAACTTTGGTGAAGGTTGTATGTAACATGTGGTTTTTATTCGTCAAGGAGAATTTACTAAAGTTATGTTATTAATAATTTCTTTACTAAAGCACTCCTTTTAAACTCATTTGACTAATACTATAAATAGTGAAATACAGTTTACAGGTTGGACGCATGTATATTTGTAATAAAGGAAGCCATTTCAAATGGTTCTCCTGTTTGTCTCGTTCTTTGATATCTGTTCTTTCGTGAAATTTTACCAAACAAAAAATGTTTCATAGGTTTCGTTAATTGTGATTATCTTCGTAATACTAGATGCCATTTTCTTTTTCTTTTCATATTCATAGTTAATCAATAAAAAAGATTATTCTTGTTTTTTCTAAAACAATATTGTTCAGTTAAGGTAATAACTAATGAGATCTGCATTATAAAGAGTATTCCGTTTTCTAAGTTTGCGAAAGTAAAACCGTAGTTTCAACATTAAAATTTGAAAGCCTCCATGTTTTCCTATTTTCAAAACGTAATGTAAATATATGTTATACATTGGAATGACTATCATATTAGTAATTGAAATGATAACTTTCTTTTGTAAGGTGGAAAACACTTTTAAAAACAAAACAAAAGCCGTTATTTGAATGAGGTACTAGTAAATGCAAACTTTGCATATCGACATGCTTTATTTTAATTATGTTAGTGTTCAGATTAAACCCACAAGACTGACACTTATACCTTACAACCATTCCATACACTTAATGCTTATAGCATCCGTGAAACATAATCTAGGAAAGGGAAGATTGCGAAATAAACCAGGAAATGGGGTCAAGCCCAGATGAACCCTGTCAGACAGACATGTGCACCTTACAATCATTCCATTCACCAAATAAAGTTGACCTACTGCTTAAGGTATCTACGAAACGTACATAATCACGTTTACTTAACCTTTATCGTTCATCAATGAAATGAGGCCAAATTTACATGAAACCAGCATGACGGATATGAAAAGATTACAAGGATACCATATAACAAAATAGTTATAACAGACAATTGACATTCGCCAGACGGAAACTTCATATTACAAGGCATATATATTCTACCTTCTAAATATTGAGCTGTATACAAATAGTTAATTTCACGTGTTTGTTCACAAGGTAACAGTCAGCTGGATGACATGTTACCCGACCAAGACACACTATTCTGACTCAGTGCAAATCAGTCTTTGTTCATGCCGCTTGCTTAGCGGATCAGCAAATACAAAATTTTCGAACTCACGATCTTCCGAACACGAGGCAAGGACGCTACAGCGAGACCTTCTGGTATAATATATAGATTTTTTTTCTTTAAGATCAGTTAGTTTTAAGGTGAATCGTAATGATATATTTCCTCACATGAAATATAGATTTTACCATGCTTTTTCAAAAGTGTAATAAAAAGTAAGGGTCATCGTGATATTTTTCAAGCTACAAGCCCAATTTTGCATAGATTATTTATTTAAAAAACACTTGTTCTATATAATAATTTTATGAGATAGAATTTTGAATTAAAATATGAGAAGATAGGTGTTTTGATATTCTTTAAGATAAAAAACTAAAACATGATGTCAATGAAAGTAAAATTACAAATTTCATTAACAGTCCTTCATAACTGTTTTTCTCCAAGAGTTATCTTCCTTATATGGCTAGATGAAAAATTTATCGAACAAAACAAATATTTGGCATTTGTTAAAACGGTCTAAAAATGTAATAAATCACTTAATTTTCTTTATTCAAATGAAGTCTTATACATTAATTGACAATCTGTTTCAAAACTTGCAGAGTTAAGAAAAGAACTGGGCCGATTGTGTACTGCTAATTACAATCCAAGATGGCGGTATACAGTTAATTTGTTTTAAATAAAAGTCAACCGAAGTTCTCTATGATTCAATGTAAAATTGTTATTTACATACTACATTGAGAAATGAGCCGCTCAATCCATTGCACACACTTCCACATTCATTTTCTTTATCATTATTCGCCCATCTACATTTAACTTTGTCTCCATCTTTGTCTTCAACTGCAATAAAAGGGTGATTATTTTCAATATGATTTTCTCCAGTCATAATTTGCTTGTTCATATTGATAAATGATCTACTGATTGGAAAAGAATAGGAGCATCCTTTGCAGAGACGAAAAAGAAAGGCGTTTCTTAATTATAAGGCATATTCATTTTCACGTGTTGGTAGGCCGGCTCCTTTATTTCGTGTGGCAAGGCAAAGCCACGCGGAAAGTTGTTTTCCGTTTTATACATGATTCATAACCTGCATTTCGTTGAATTATTACTTTTCTGTTCTCGTCAGGCCAGGATATATACCTGTCCCAAATCCGTGTGTCCCTTCTAGCCCCTTATCTAATATATGTATCTATGATATACATGTACCCTTTATTTGGATTATGACTTAGAAAAGTGTTTCGGACGCACTGTGTTATCCTCATTTGATATTAATGTCTTATAATTTCCAATTGGGTCGTATTCTGTGACTGAATTTGAATTTGCATGTCAGATGTTTAGCATAAAGACGCATCGACGGTTTTTTCTTCTGTTTGTTGGTTCATTCCAAATAAATATACGAGTTTCGACCATCGATAAACTGATACTAATTGCTACCTTTTTAGGCTAGTATGTATCGATATAGGTATTTGTGTGATTTATATCTTCGATCAAAATCTAATGTTCCTGTGTAAAAATACTTAATTCTTATTTATTTAAACATTGCATAAAAGCGATTACAGCCATAATGAATTGATACTAGACTGTACAAAAAAATTACACCGTACGCACTCCTCCAAACAAATAAACGAACCAATCTTAAGTGAAAGCTTAAGTTTACAAGTTCTGCTGTTCTTTAAATTAAACAGATGAACATGTGCTAAAAAGACATTCCTTGATAATTAATATTATGTTAAAATTTACAAAATCATCTTCCATGAGCTTGAGATACTTTCGGGTACCTCAATGCATTTGTTTTTTCGATCTCTCGTTTGGATGAAGAACAGTAGTTTATTTCTTCTCATCAATATACCTTGAATATGAATTGAGTATGAACACCCTTGTTTTACTCTAACAACAGGCTGCATTGCAGATATTGGCGACGTGTTGATCCTCCCTGTGTCAGAGCGAACAGTTAAATCTGCTTGTGTGAGCATTGATATAGAACCACTACTTTCAATCAGGTGTATCCAACAACAAGTTTTATATCTATAAAAGAAAATTACATTTATTTGTTCTCGCCGAGACCTAGAGCATTTGTTCTGACGCGACATTTTGTCACAATCAATCACCATGATCACATAACGATTGTTTCTTCTATTTTCAGGAATAAATAATTCTACAATGTAAAGAAAGGGAAAGGAATGAGACCATTCATAATTGACTGGCAATGCAGACTCGATGACGATACTAGGTTTAAATATTAAAAAAATTGCAATAATAAAGCTTATTGAAGCACAGTGACAATATTAACACAAATATGAGTTCTCTCTTAAACTGTATTTTCAAATTAAAATTTTCAATGCCATTTTAACTTATCTAATTAAATGTGTAACCAATGCAAATACATTTACATGAATAACATTTTAAGGCAATTTGTTAATAAATTAAATGTAAGATTAGGCAAACATATCAAGAACCCCATTATTACTTTTATAATAAGCGAACCTAGTTTTATTACTTGAATTTATACTTACGGGTTTTAGATACAGCTTTTTTTTATTTGTTATGATAAATTTATGACATTCATGTTAAAGCTATAAGTGTATTTCATTAAAAAATATTTCTTATTTTTTCAATTGATTTTACAATCTAATAAAACAAATCCATGGATAATTAAGTTTGTGCAAGAGTAAGATTTTTCAGTTGAAAAGGTTTTCGAAATCTATTTTATGAAATGCTTTTAACAATTTCATAGTTTATTTATTGGTTCGATAAATATATAAAAATTATTAAAGTTCGGCTATCAAAGTGAGATGTTACGATAGTTAAAATTTATCTCTTCTCAATTTTCCGTGGTTCTATCAAACCGATGGTAAGGATTTATATGTTGTATTCATAGAGTTGGCATTGGGTAAAATTGTACAAATACTGTCAGCATAGATTTTGCGGAGGTAAGTTTAGAGCCATTATTTGGACCCTGAAGTTGCAAAATAATAATCTTATTCACGCTTTTAAAAATTATGTTTAATCTAATTGATAAATGATTTGGTTAACATAATTTGGACACTTTAGTGCAGAAACACGGTAGGTATAGTGTCCGGCTAGGATCGTGGTTTTCGAGTGAATCGGTCCATTTTTTTTCGAGTGTAGTTCGGGTTTTTCGAGTGATAAAACATGCGATCAGGTCAATTAACTGCTATTTCGTAATTATAATAGTTTTTACATGACTACCCATCTTATTTTGAATACTATACATGTTTTGAGCAACAAAGAAGCACAATTTCCTTGTATTTAACCAAAAAATCAGTGTTTAATATTGTCCGTGTTTTTTCGAGAGCAACTGTGAAACCGTCCGGGTTTTAAACAAATGGTCCGGGTTTTTAACGATAATTTTTAAGAAAAAGGTATTCTTAACTTTAAAATGACTTTTCTAGTTTATAACTGTAAGTTAATGAATGAAAATATCATATATTCTCAATAAATCACCAAAACATATTACTACTTGATCAAAATTAACCTTTTCAATTTAATGCAAATTTTCTGTTCGGAAAACGTTCTACCACAACTTTCCAGTATTAAATTTGAAATTATTGGATCCTTTATAAAAGGTCTTTAGATCATAGTACAGGGACTCATAATCTTTTCAACCTATTTCATGGTACTTTTGTTGTCACAGTTAATAATATTTTCGAGGTGAACCCTGGAGTTTTATACGGGAAGTATTATGGTATACCGTTATCCGTCCGTCCGTCTGTCGTCAGCATGTCGGACATTAACTCATAAACGCTGTAATCAATTTACATGAAACTTTGGTGCAGTGTGATACGAGAAATGTCTATTCAAGCAATATCCCACTCTCACAAGTTGTTAAACATATTTGTCTTATGGTCAATTCGAGTTATTTAATGATTATTTATAGGTTTCATAACGAGTGAGAATGTATAACGCTTGATATCAACTCGAGTTATTTAATTTCGGCGAGTTTATTATTACTATTTGAATTAAATAACGAGAGTTGAAAGCAAGCGATATCCCACTCTCACAAGTTGTTAAACCTATTTGTCTTATGGTCAACACTCTCGTTGTGTTAAATTAAAAATTCCGCGAATCGTTGGTCTAGTATTTTGCACACGAAATGTACATCGTCGTAACCTTTGAAGGTCATCAATGACCTAACGTATAGCCAATGGAAATGCCGTAATATCGTCTTATGATGCTTGATAACAAATCAAATTAACGCACATGTTCGTATCATTTTTCGTATCACACTCCGTGCAGTGTGATACGAGAAATGTCTTTATGCAAGAAATAGATCATAAGTCACGTGCACAACCATAAGAGAATGAACTTTATTCTTTGAAAACGCGACGGGCGTATCATGCGCCCATGGCGCAGCTGTTTATTAAAAACGTAGTAAGAAACCTACTGGACAACAGAGAAGAATAAGAAAAATGCTATGTAATGAAAAATATTCTACTAAAAGAGGTCTGCCCCTTTCCCCACAAAACAAAATTCATTAATAACAAAAAAAACATATACACACTTAATCCGACCAGTTTTATTCCCATTGACAATAAAATTTGAATTAAATTTCATATATAGTTAACAATGAAATGAATAGTTCATCAACTCAACACACTATATGTACGTACGTCTCAATCCAAATTGTCTATGCTTACATTAGATTGTTGACATCATGAATATATACTGTACATGTAATTTATAAGATGTGACAAACAACAATATATACAAATGAACGATACTTGTTTATAAAGTGTAAGTGTGAGTACACCATTATCAAACTGATGAATGCATTGATTTCGTGCCTTAAAAAGTACATAATTTGAACCTTTTTATTGTTTTAAACGTAAAGACACTGACACATAACATTTTAAGCCACAGGAAATTTGTATAATCACTCGATAAAACACGGACGCACTCGAAAAGACCGGACTGCTCTCGAAAAACCCGAACACATAGAAATGAATTTAGTCTCAAAATGTCGTTTTCAATGCAATAACAAGAACTTTTGTAAAGTGTCTGTATATCTACGGATATATGGATTCCATGTATGTATATCCATCGACATTTGCATTGGTATGTGTATAAAATGGCTTTATTCTGTTTTTGGAATAAAAGCATTGTAAGATTCAATTCAACTTTTTAAAGAAAAATAGTATCGGATTGATAATATCTTTTATCTCAAATACTAACACACCTTGTAAAGCCTTGTATATTAAACTCAGCTTCTATATCACGTCTTGTCAGAAAAGAAGTCTGTTTGTTTACATTTTTATCATATTCACTCGAAAAAGTGGTCACACTCGAAAAATCCGATCAAATCACTCGAAAACCACGATCCTAGCCGGACACTATACCTACCGTGAGAAAGGTAACTTGTGATGTCAGCTCTCGTAAATTATCGTTGTCCTCAATTATAAACCTTTAAAGAAGAACTTTGAAAACATGATATTTCGACAAACAAAAAATAACGGACACTCTGGTACATTGTAACATATGAAAATATAAATAAAAATAAATAAAGAAAGCCAAAAATTAAATACTTTCGGTTGACTTGGTATTCCAAATGTATTGAGGGCGTTGAGTAGACCTTTCTGATCTATGTGGATCAGCAACGTCATGATTTGGTTGGGCTGTTCCAACCATACTCCCACGTAGTATGCTTTTATGAATGAGTTAACCGAGGTCAATCAGGATTTATTTTGACTTTGGGCGTTCCTGGTGCAGGTGGGTACAGAACTGTGATTCGGACCCAAGAGATTTTTACAGTGCTGTTTTCATTTTGTTTACCGTTATCTTTAGGTTTTATTAAAATTGTACTTTATCGAGAACGTTTATACAATATACTGTATGTACTATCAACTACAACCACTTTTTGTTGGCGTCTTTGTCGAAGGAGTTGTTTCACTAACTCATACTTTTGGCCCTAAAATCTGTAAAATTTTAGATGCGTCAATGTTGTGAAATTTGAAAAAAACACATACTGAAATGTCAAATTGTTTCAGTTAAAATAGATTTTACCAATTGCGTCATTAGTGATGTATTTGTGACGTCATAAATGAAGGTGAAAATCGGTAAAACCTGATTTTGGCATAATTTGGCAAAATGTATGGCAAAATTAACAATGGTGCAACCCTCGCCCACAAATATTTTTGCTGAAATATTCTTTAAATGCCGTATTCTTCACATTTCAACCAAAATTCAAAAGGGCGAGGGATGGAGCACATATTAAACCATGGAAAAGGATGAAAAGATGACAAATTTGTAGAAAAATAGACTAAAATAAAATCTATTCATATTTCAGGCTTATATATTTATAAATATAAAGCAGGTATTTGTTCCTATTACACCTTAAAATTAGCACATTTAGCAATTCATACACATTAGATTTACTAAAACAATTTTTTAAATACACCTTTAGAGGGCTCTACCCTTTACTATCAATAATAATAATAATAATCATCATTTTTTTTTTTTCAGAAGGTAACACAGATAACAAAACAGTTAATCCACCCCATGGCCTTCAACATCTACATGATATATTTATACATACACAAAGATAAACAAAACAAAATGCTATTACACTACGTGTGTACAAGATCACATATATAGTACAGATAGACCAATACCACTGACATGAAAAAGTATGACTACAGTAAAGATATAGCATTTTAACTACAAAAGTTCTCTTCTTGTATCTTTAAAAGATAAGATTGACAGTTTACTTTAAAAATATTTACACTTTTACTTTCTTTCAAATTTAAAGGCAAAGAATTCCACAACAAGGTTCCAGAATACTTAAAAGTTCTTTTACCATAATTAGTTCCATATCGTTGAACGAATATATTATTTTGGGTAGATGATCTTAATGCATATTTATTAACAGTTGAACAGCTTGAAAATATTCAGATAAATATTCAGGTGCTAGATTATTCATACACGTATATATCATCACTGCCATAAAATATTGAATTCTATTATAAATGGTAAGCCATCCAAACTCTTTAAAGATAATCGATGAAGAGATGTCAAACCCTACATTCAAAATTATTCTTGCTGCCCGCTTTTGTAACTTATATACCTTTTAATATTAGTTTTGAAGCATTTCCCACACGGAACAGCAGAAATCCATGACTGAGAGTATATATCCATTATAATAAAGTTTAAGAGCACTTACAGGAAGATATGCTTTGAGTCTGCTCATAAGATGCAGTCTGCTTACAATTACTGCACAGAGTTTGTCAATTTGATTTTCCCACGAAAGAGATTTATCTATGTGGATTCCTAGCAGTTTTTGGTTATGAACGACGTCTATTTTGTGTTCATCGTCAAATTTGATATTTAATTCTGATTCAAAAGGATTTAGTCTATTAGAACAAATTAACATGACCTTAGTCTTATCACTATTCAATATCATATCATTATCATTACACCAATTCATAACATTACAAAAATCTACATTCATAAATACATTTAAATCTGTTACCGATTGAGATGACTTATATAAAGTTGTATCATCAGCATAAAGCTCTGAAGAAACATTTTCAAGCACAAGTGATAAATCATTGATAAATATTATAAAAAGTAAAGGTCCTAATATGGAACCTTGTGGTACTCCTGATTGAACCTCTCGGAAATGAGATTCAATATCATTGATCATTACCTTCTGAAATCTTCCTGATAAATAAGATTTGAACCAATCAATAGCATGATCATCACAATGATACATTTTTAATTTGCTGAGTAAAATATTATGATAACAATGTCAAATGCTTTTCTAAAGTCTAAAAAAAGTGCACATGTTAAATTTCCTTTATCCATTTCACTTAGCCATTTATCAATTAATTTAAATGGGGCAGTGTTACATAAATGTCCAGATCTAAAGCTTGATTGCTGCCTAAAAAGAAGTTTTAATTTGACAAAATATGCATGTATCTAGTTGCTTAAATACCGATTTTTCGAAAATTTGGAAATGATCGGGAGTCTATAATTGTTCACATCAGTAGCGTCGCCACCCTTTAGCTTATCAGGAAAAATACTTGTACAGAGACTTAAGTTAATGATATGTGCAAGCGACTCGGATATAATTGGCGAGGATAGTTTAAGGATACGTGGTCAAACTTAATCAAGCCCTGTTGACTTTCTTACATCTAATTTAAAAGTTCATTGTATACTTTAGATATTGAATCAGAATAGAGGAAAATGAGTGATTTCCGTTTGTCCTTCTCTTTACAAACGATGCTATACAACCTGAAGAGAAAGTGGTTTTGGGTTAAGGCACTAATTTATGACCTATATATCTACCATTTTACTCGGAAAATGCCTGTTCAACGTCAGAAATATAACAGTTGTTAGCCACTCGATCCGTTGGTTGATAAAGTCTACGTTTCATTTTGTTACCTTGGAGTTCGGTATTTTGTTTAACGTTTTATATATAGATCTGTTAACAGTCATAGTAAATAAGCTATTTCATTTCAAACAGCTGACTGACTATCCGCTCAAATCCGTTTGTAATGTATTATCTTGATAATCAGCACCATCAGTATGAGGTTTTTGTCTGATATGTAAACGTGTGTTATTAAGTGTTATTTATATTCTTTTAGTTTGCTTGTGATGAGACCTGAGCTTATTTTCAATAAAATGATGTACACAATGTAGTTTGAATAAAAATATTGCTTTGCCGTAGCGTAATTGTATACAGCAAATAATGGCCAAAGTCCCATTAGTACAATATGATTAACTCCAAATGGTTAACAATCCTCATAGTATAAAGGCAGGGATGGAGATAGAAGCTCACTGTTTTGGGAAGGGGAGTATTGATTGCAAATGACACATAAAACTGTTTTCAAGGAGGATTTCCGGGACAAAAATTCACTTCAAATCATACTCCCTCGAGGGAATCTGCTTCTCTGTTTTATAGGTCGAAAATCATTGCAAGATCCATCTGTATTTTCGTTAGATGTCTTTCTGCTTTGCTCGGATGAGTTAAGCCCTTTTCAACTGATTTGTATAGTTTGTTCTTATACTGTTACACCACTGTCCCATGTTAGGGAAGTTTGGCGCCTTCAAACTAGTTAACCCGCCCATTCTGTATCCGTCTGTCCCAAGTCAGGAGCCTGTAATTCAGTGGTTGTCGTTTGTTGCTGTATATCATATTTGTTTTGTCTTCATTATTCTGTTGAATTGTTTTACATTTGTCATTTCGGGGCCTTTTATAGCTGATGGGTTTTGCTCATTGTTGAAGGACGTTTGGTGACCTATAGTTGTTAACTTCTATGTCATTTGGTCTCTTGTGGAGAGTTGTCTCATTGACAAACATACTACATCTTCTTGATTTTATAAGAAACTGATTTTGACTTTACGGGTAGTAAGAATATGCAGTCACATCTGGTCGGAAAGGCTCTCTGGATTTAAAAACACATTGTAACAACACATTGAAGGGTTCGTAGATCGCCTGTTAAAAGGTAACATCCTTACCCTTGTCCAAGATGCCATCTTTTATATTTATATTCACCGATTTGACCCAAATTCTCATATTTTATCTAAAATTTACTTAAACTAATATCCGAATTTCAAAAGCTTAAAAGAAACAGTGTACAATGCATTGGCTCGCTATAATGTGTCAGCATTTCGAATGTATTCTATACAAGACTCCATCTAATTATCCATCAAGATGACCTCCGAAGACAGCCGACGGTCATATAATCCGATATAAACATAATTAGATATAGAAATAGATAGCGAGCACGTAAAATCACATTTTCTAGGTCGCTTTGATTTCATGTTATAGGTCAAAGATATATGTACGTCGTCGCTTTACCTGTATTCGAATTATTTTTTGTGGGTTGGCTCAGTCAACGAAATGGTTACTCATAGAGGCTTCCCTGTTTCACTTTTCAATGTTGACATTTTTGCTTTTTAATGATTGATACGAGAAACATAATAGACACTCGCGCAACCATCTCCTCTGAAGATGAAATTAAAGGTTGCGTAAATACGGATTCAAAGGAGTTGAATTATTGACTTGCAAGTCAATACTACACAAGTGACGTATTTTAGCTTATTTTGACGAAATCGAAGCCAACGGCTAATAGCGAAATATTGTTTCTTTATTTCGCTTTTACAAATGTTTGAAACTAAACAAAATCACACTTTATTTTTTTTTTTTTTTTTTGTCGAATTCAAAGCTAATGCCCGTTTAAAATAAGCAAACAAGTAAATTGAAAGGGAGGATTGAGATCTCACAAAACATGTTTAACCCCGCCGCATTTTGCGCCTGTCCCAAGTCAGGAGCCTTTGGCCTTTGTTAGTCTTGTTTGTATGTTTTTTTAATTTTAGTTCGTTTATATGTTTTGGAGTTTAGTGTGACGTCCATTTTCACTGAACTAGTACACAATTTTATTTAGGGGCCAGCTTAGGACCACCTCCGGGTGCAGGATTTTCTCGCTGCGTTGAAGACCCATTGGTGGCCTACAGCGGTTGTCTGCTCTTTGGTCGGGTTGTTGTCTCTTTGACATATTCCCATTTCCATTCTCAATTTTATTTGTTGTTTATTCTATTATACAATTATGAAAGCCTTATATTTTTAACGATTTTATTGATAATTATAACATGTTTACCATTATTTTTAATTTACACGTATTCTTCAAAGTGTTAGACGATTTTATTGTTTGATTTTATAACAACCGATCGAACTCAATAACTAAAAATATGGCTTTATTCGGAGTTACTTACCCTTAAGGTGGTACGAAACACCTGGACTAAAATTAATTTGGCTCGTTTAATTTTCATAAAATTTTGACAAAATATTTACTTTGACCCTTTGACAAAAATATATGAATTTCAAAAACTTGAACCACACACTTTATCGGAAAAATGTCATTGGATATATAGCAGTTTGACAAACACTAATTTTGATCATTGAGAATCTTAATATTTCCTTAACAATAGAACGTGAATAAAACGTTCATCTGATTTTTACAGAGTTATCTCCTGTAGTGCTATGGACCACCTTAATAACAGCATGGGGTTACATATATGATAATAGTTGTCATTTGTTGGGATGTAAATTGTTTGTTCAACGTTACTTACCCAAATAACAATACGGTGTCATAAGTTTCGTTAGACGGGATGTAAACTGTTCTTTCTCCAATTGTGTAATCCTCATCGATGCTATAATCAGTACAAAAGTACGACATGTTAAATGTACTGTTGCAACCAGAGTAACATGTCAGCTGTCCATCTCCTTCAATCAGATTTCCGTTCAACAATTGTTTTTCAGTGCATTCATGGTAGCTATAAATAGGACGGTAAGAAACTTTGTATGTTACGGCCACCTGTCAAAAGAGATAACAAGTGCTGCTTCTGACAAATTTGAGTATCAATCATTTGGTTGGTTTACATTGAGTATACTGGCGATATGTTATGACCACAAATGATATCTTGAAGCAGAGACATAAATTGTTGTTCCATGTTAAAAAGTTCTAAAAAGAAGAAATATGTAATCATGATTACTGTCCATGGAAAACCGTACTTTCTTAATAATCTCGTTAGGGAATGATTGGTACGAGTTTACACTTTTGATGATTACAGCATTATAATAGCAGTAAAGACAGTTGCTTGATTTTATACAACAGCAACAAACGACAGCCACTTGATTATATACTCCTGGCTTGGGACAGGCATATACATAACGTGACGGGGTAACAGATGTTTGTGAACGCTCTTTTTGTTTGTTTTACGATAAAAATGATGAAATGCAGAATGTCAATAGTTGATTAAGAGATGGTCTACCTATTTTACTGATCCTCGCAGCTTTGCATAATAATCATCAACGTATCATGCACAATAGAATTGTTTGAAACTAGGCATTTTTAAGCAGGTGATTTATTTTCATTGATATATTTAAACTGTTTAAATCTCAAGACGGTCATATTATAGCAGTTTATTTATAGAATTGAATTAATGTTATACCACATGACTATTCGTCCTACTTGGTTTGAAATGTTCAACCACTGTTTATTTCTAAAGCGGATTTTTGAAATTCACTGTTTTACCTATTACGGTTCTGTTACGCTTGACAAGTCGACACAATATAAAATTTTAAAATCATAACAAAATGTTAATGGTTTCAAAATTCTAAATGTGAGACAATCGTCAAAAGTCAGAGGATTCCTGTACTTTTCATGCATAATCTGCCGAGGATGCCAAATGTAACATAATAGTTACATGTAATAAAATGTTTACAAGTGTTACCCTTCCTGAAAAGGTACATTGGGCTTGCAATATCAAAATTGTTTGGTGTGATAAAAAATTGGTACAGACGTCAAGCTTGGGTTTAAGACCAACCCAATGCTTATATTGATTTATTCGAAAATCCCAACCCATATATTTCATAGGAAAATTATCAGCCGTTTATTTATTTCCTAGCTATCAGACATGCAATTGTCATCTTATTTAGATGTTAACGACATGAATCTTTCATAAAAATCATATACAAAGAAAAGTTCCTAGTTGTAACAAAAGACTTATCCAACAGAGTGTACCAACTGCGATCCTTTAGCAACACATAATACATCGTTTGGGTCTCGACTACTACTTCTTTTCCTTTCTGTAAGGCATTCTCAATTCTAAAGTTCGATTCAACCAACATAATCTTTGCAACATTTTCAGGAATCTATTGATACTAACTTTTGTTACGTAATAAAATTAGATGGCGTCTATTTCGTATGAAACTGATAAGCGAATCAAAAGCCAGTACCAACGCAGGACATGGGTTAATGTATTCGATTTTAAGTTAGTTAGACCTTTAGCTTTGCGACTGTCATACAAAGAGATGTTTAGCTAGCTTTAAAACCAAGTTTAATCCACCATTTGCTACATAAGGAAATGTGTTTGAACTTTAATTTTGCCATGTGATAAGGGACTTTCCGTTTTGAATTTTCCTTGGAGTTCGGTATTTTGTTACTTTAATTTTAGAATTTATTCTTATAAAGATACTCTTTTCTTTCTTCATTAATTTGAAAGCTTTTTTAATTATTAGAACTTTTCAAATAATGACCATCTTAATTGTGCTGTTACATTGTTATACTTTTGGTATTTGTACATACCACACATGTGCGTTACCCTTACAGTGCCCCACATTATTCTTATTTACATTATGTTGAGGTGATGTCTCCGGACTTATATTTTACAAACACTCTTGAATTCTGATACCGCCACAGTGTAAGTTTTACTCTATAAACATTTTATATTTCCTTTCCGAGAAATTACATTCGTCAGTATTATTTTAAGAACAATTTTACATTATATGTGAATGAACTTCGTTAACAAGAACCAAGGATAATCATTATATATATCGTATCTATATCATAACTTTTTCGTAACTGCACATAATTCATATGCGTTATTGATGGACCAAGATTTGTTAATTTACGTTATCTGTTCTTTTGCCGAGATTGACAATCTTTGACTAGTTATAACATTTACGTAACCGATCTCCGCTCGAAAATAAAAACTATGGAAAGCAGTATATGACATAATCGTAGCTATTTATAAACAATTATAGTACGAAGGAATTACTGGACATAATTCATATCTTTTATAGAAATGTTAGAATAATTACCGTATGGACTATTGAAGTTAATTGAAACATAAATTCATAATTTTCTATGGAATGCTAATTTTGACACTTTTATTCTTTGAAAATATAAGTAATTTAGTAATTGTAATTCTATTTAATTTCAGCTTTTACCACACAATCACAAACACTTATTGTACAATAATATTGTTTCACTAATAGAAAAATAACACTTTATAAATATTATGCGTCCGAATGGCTTTTCTTGATTTAACATTTTGATGAACTGACAAAAAGTTTAAAGGACACAGTCAAAGAAAAGTGGTGTACACCATCAGGGATCTTTAAATAGATCACACGTGTCCATGATGTCTTATAATGTTGAACTGACATTATTACTCGTTTTGGAATGCTCTTGGTTTGGATTCAATACACTGGACGTGTCACGTGACATTTAAATCAAATAACGAATGATACATGTATATACATACGCTTATCTTATTTTTACACACTGTCGATATCCCTTTGGATTTTGAACGATTCGGCACAACTCGATATCCGTTTGGATTTATTATTATTCGGTACAACACGTCAGATATATCAATCTGATGTACATGTAGGTCAGTGGAATTTCCCGAGATTTGCCTATTTGATATCAATTTCTTTCACTTCGATATTTGTATATGCTGTATATGAAGTTGTGAAATATTGCTAAGCAATTGGTTGACAATACTACCTTAATATTGTGACATTCACATGCATAGAATAAACCGCCCCGAACATGTCGTGATAGCGAGCTTGCTTCGAGTGCAAGAGGTCGTTGGTTCTATTTACGACCGACCTTGCCAAAGCAAAGAACTGAAAATTAGTATTTGCTGCTTCTTCACAAGGAAGTCTGGTCTGCTCAGAAAAGAAAAGAAAAATGTGTCCGCAAAGTAGATCCAACAAAGGCGGACGATACTAAGGGACATCTAAAACTCAGAAGACAGAGAAAACCGACAACGCCATGGCAAAATAAAAGAAAACGGAGAAATGACAAACAAAATAATATAAATTCTAAAACTGAGAAACACTATGGGGTGATATCAGGTGTTTCGGAATAATAGCAGATCATACTCAATTTTATACCGGTCGTGTTAAAGTATTTTAACTCTAGTTATTAATTATAAAGCAATAGCGAATGTTATGAATACTTAAATACAGACTTTTGATTACCTTATTTATTTTTATATGTATTACCATGTTATCACGCCACCTCTAAAATGAGATGATTCTATATTGGTGATAAGAACAATAGTTATAAATCACCACCAAAGCTCCATGCCCTTATCTCTAAACGTTTGATCGTCTATCGAATAGCTTATAATTGTTTCAATGAATTATTTTACTATGTAACGTTACATAATTTTTCTTTTGTGCTATAAAGGAAGCCTGTTTTTGTCTTGACATTTAAATGTATTATCAAAATTATTTTGTCCTTGATCGACACGGTTATATCTTGCATGCATTTTTAAAGCAAAGACACAACAACCTTAACATTAAAATGTATAGAACGACGACTATGTATAAATACATGAAAAAAAAACATCAATCCTTTTTTATCTAACCACTGTGCATTTTATGTGAACTATAAACAGTTATTAAATGTGAGGTCATATATTTTGTTCACGTCAATATTTTTTATCTCAACTTTTGTACTAAAATAATAATGTGTTTTTCACATATGCAAATAAATATAACAAGATCTTAGTGTGAGACTAATTTGCCACTTTTATTTTATAACATTCCAGCAGTTTGAAGGCCTAAATCATATTATGTAAGTCAAAATTGAAATAAAATATCAAATTAAGACTAAAATCTTACAGAATATGGTCTTCGGGGCATCCGAAGAATGTTGGTATGTCATGGATTATTAATAGTTTTATTAAACTCTCGATTCCTAGGGAGGTCCGCAGCATTATACGTTCTCCTTTCAAGAAATACGTATAAATAGTGAGTTCTATATTAAGCCAGAGATCTCTCAATTTTTTCTCTAGCTGTAATAACAGTTTTTTTAATTATACGTAGATTTAATAAATGTATAAATATGATATATGCATGTGTATATTCATGACCAAAAAACGTTCGTTTTCAATGGTAGCGTAGTAGCGAGTAGAAAAATCATACAAGAGATAACACGCGACATGTATGTTTTCAAACTAGATATATATCATAACCATAACATCTTGTCGTACGAATACGTATTTAATACGCTTCTCGTTGATCTTGTTCGTTTGCATTACAAATAAATATCGTTGGATCAAAATGTTTTAACTTTTTATTGATTGCTTGTTGTTTTCTTCATGTCCGGCATTTTTGAAAGTTTGCTGTATATTTTCAAGCGATATTATGATAAAGCTGACTGATTTATGGAGACAAACATAGTCACTAGTGATACACAATATGATGATGCAAACATTTCCGATTGGTTTATATTAATTTATATGAAACCGATTGCGTGTTGATGACTCAATCTAGAGCAACCATTTGGTATGCATTATAATTAATTTTGGAAATAAAATTGAGAATAGAAATGGGAATGTGTCAAAGAGACAACAACCCACCACAGAACAGACAACAACAGAAGGTCACCAATAGGTCTTCAATGCAGCGAGAAATTCCACACCCGGAGGCGTCCTTAAGCTGGCCCCTAAACAAATATATATACTAGTTCCGTGATAATGGACGTCATACTAAACTCAAATTATACACAAGAAACTAAAAGTAAAAATAATACAAGACTAACAAAGGCCAGAGGCTCCTGACTTGGGACAGGCGCAAAATGCGGCGGGTTAAACATGTTTATGAGATGTATGTTAATCTAAAACCTTTTTTCACAATGTGTATTTATTCAAGGTACAAAGGTAGTGTTTCGTTTGATCGTACGAAGTTTTTCTTTGTAATTTATTACAAACACGACAGTCACTGTAATAATATCTGGCTATGAAATAAACGTTCATTCAATGTGTTCGAATTTCTTTATCTGATCTTTTGAAACTTCTTTGTAAACACAATTGTAACTCAGACAATGGTGTTGTGAGAACAATATATTTTATTGATTTTTATGTGAATTCAATACCTTTCAATAGAATAGAAAACTTTAACAAATGCTTATTGTCAAAATATCGTTTGTCGTTATATGAGAGTATGCGGGTTTTTTTGTTAACAAAAGGTGTTGTCTTAGTTTTCGATAGATCATAATTTTATCGTCCATGAATATTTAGGTCTTCTAGAGATAACAAATTGCATTGTGCATTGGCCTGAATTTTAATTTGAAAACCACATTGAAAATATTTTGTAATCGCAAGATAGCCATGCTATATATTTGAACTATGTAAAACTATATAGCATAGAATATCATTTTGTTGGTGATTGAATTACGCTTCCGATCAGGTTTATATAAATGTTTGTTGGATTTTGAATTATCTTGTCTTATCCTTGACCTCTCAACTTTCACTTTTGATGAAATTTTATGGAAAACAGTTAAAAGCATGCATGGGATACATGTCCAGTACGCTTTGGTCTACATTGCATGCATAAGGTCCAAAGTTCTCTGATAATAAATTAATTCAACAGTAAACACTGAGCGTTTAAAACATAAACAGACACAATGCAAAGATAAAACAAATCAACATGTTTATTTTTAAACACTTTTAACCTTTGGTGTTTGAACATTAAACACTTTTTAAACACTATAGATGAGATATTTGTTCAGCCTGCTAATGTCTTCATTGCATACATAGTATCCAAAAGTCTCCGATGATTCGATACTTCAACTGTACGAAACATATAAATACACAATGCAACATCAACATGTTTATTTTAAACACTTTTAACCTTTGGTGTTTGTATATTTAACACGTTTTAACACCAAACATTGAACAATTGTGATATGGGGAACAATATATCAATTAAAGACCTTTAAAATAAACCATCAATGCTAGCATGTACAATTTGTACTGACAAGTTTAAACATATAGGTTTATGGAAAAAAAAAAAAAAACAAAATACCGAACTCCAAGGAAAACTCAAAACAGAAAGTCCCTTAAGAAATGACAAAATCAAACGAATAGAAATCATATTCGTGACTATGTACAGGCATTTCCAGTTTTATCACCTCTTCAAGGTTGCATTTCTGTAAATATAGACAATGCAATTTCCATAGGAACTCCTTTTACGGTTAAAACTGTGCCACTTTTACTATGAAGTTTCGTGAAAATGATATCCTAGAATGGAAACTTGATATGCACTACTTTATTATTCAAAGGTCAAAACATAGGGCTGTGCGGTATATTTTTAACATTTATATGCCCCGAACGTCTAAGTGTTTAAACTTATACTTAAATTCTGTACTACCCTTACCTTCACTTTGGATGACCCTAAGAATTCAAAATTCCCGCAACCATGTGTATATATCTTGGTAACATTCCCAAGTTATGTCTCTATCAGATGAAACATTGAGATAATATCTGGGAACCAGTACGTAAACAAAACAAAATATCTATGAATATTATATATCTCCCAAAAGAGGCGTGGTTTGTGAAACAGCTGTATTTGCAAAGTGCAACCAATAATAACATTTATTCAAATAGAAAAATCTTGAAAAAGCTTTTCTATAAACAATAGTTATTTATCAATATGTTAGCCAAAAGAAATCACTGCATATACTGTGACTTTTCTTTTACAGTACATTTTATACCCCTACCCTGTTTCAATTTTTAAAGAATTTGAAAACAAGACCTTAATTATTGTCAGCTTAACCTATGTGCATGTTTTCTGACATGTAATGTCTAGAACCTGTTTGAAACTGTTCTGATAACAATTTGAAAGCATTTTGAATACTTTAAATGTAAAGTTTAGTAGTTAATAATTCCAACATTCAAGATCATATAAAGTATCCAATCCTGCATGTGTCTCCAGTCCACATCTTACTGTATGCCTATTTATCAATAAAAGTTTATAGCTTCTGCCTCAAATGGTCAGTTCTGAGATCTTGTCACAAAAATATCATCTCTCACCATATATCTAACATAATTTAGTTAATATATCAACTAGAAGTGCTTAAACAGAGCCATATTTGCAAACGTTGTATGCGTGAAATTACCAGACTGATGTATGAATTCACTAAAAGTTTTATAAAACTGACTGCTTACATCTTTTTTGCATAACTTCCAAGCACAGTTATTGTTTTCTATACAAAAGACCTTTATAATAATAAAACCATGGCATTTATAGGTTAAATTATCTGTTTTATGACCCAGGGTAGGCATTTTCTCTGTTTTTGTTACTGGGGCCTAAAATTTGCTAAATAATTCTGCTATTTCTGTGAATATGGAATATTTAGTACATATTTAAGGTTAGAACTCACTTTTGTTAGTTTTATTGAGGTATTTTGTATTTCTAGCTTGTATTTTTTATGCCGCAGTCACAAGAAAGAAAATTTAGGTGTTACGGATACTTTTGGGTTATCGACGGGACAAAAACCCCAACAACAATATTTATCAAGAATCTATGAGTTTCAATGACTGCGAAGAGTACAAATAAGCACTTCTAAAAATTTAAATTACAAATATGCATACATTATGAATTTACTTTGCATTTAGGGCTTAAAGTAAACTATGCATACTGTGAACTGTGAATTTATGGCGAGTCTTCATAGTTAAGGCCCAGGATTTTCTAAATCTTCATGAAATATTTATAAACCTTTATATTTCAGTTAATTTCATTAAAATCTCTGAGATAAACCAGATTTGGTGAAATTCTATATATTCTCTTTGTCCACCCAATATAGGTTGCATTTCTGTAAATATAGACAATGCAATTTCCATAGGAACTCCTTTACGGCTAAAACTATGTCACTTTTACTATGAAGTTTCATGAAATATTATATCCTAGAATGGAAAGTTGATATGCACTACTATTTTATTCAAAGGTCAAAACATAGGGCTGTGCGGCATATTTTCAACATTTATATGCCCCGAACTTCTAAGAGTTTAAACTTATACTTAAATTCTGTACTATCCCTACCTTCACTTTGGATGACCCTCAGAATTCAAAATTCTCCACAACCATTGTATATTTACTGGTTGCATTCCGAAGTTATGTCTCTATGAGATGAAACATTGAGATAATATCTGGGAACCAGTATGTACACAAAACAAAATATCTATGAATATTATATATCTCCCAAAAGATGCGTGGTTTGCGAAACAGCTGTATTTACAAAGTGCAACCTATAGTGTTCTATTAGGCGTTAGGCTTTTAAATAATTTAGCTTCTATCATCCGCCACATTAACAGTAAAATTGTACTTACAGGCATTAAACTGTCGTATGACGACATCAACAGTGAGACACTTGTTTGTTTATTGGATTACTATTGAAGCTTTTGATAAGGTATTATTTGTTGGGTGAGGTATCTTTTTGTAATATCGGTATCGCAAATTGGTTTTATTGCTTGTTTTGCTAAACCTTATTCTTTTTTTTTTTGTTAGACCCTTATCGTCGTTAACATAGGGGACTATTGAGTTTTAAGTGTACTAGTTTGGCCTGTTGCATGTACTCCCAAATAGTGGAACTCACCAGCGATTGTCTTTGGTTTCCGCTTAGAGTTTTTATTTTTGCCTCCCGGAGATTTTGATGTTGATGGGTACATGTCCGGCACTTGACAGATTGTCATCTTATGTCAATTGATCGGCTTCTTTCAATCATTGTCTGAATAATCAAATATTGCATACAATCGGCATCCCTTGTACAAATATGGCATATAATCGACATTGTCGGAATTCCTGATATTAACATTTTGTTATAGAGAAAGTCCAAATAACTGTCCATTCCTGGGAAATAATGGAGCGGAGACCACTATCCACCAAACTTCAAATCAAGTGGATGTAAGCCATTATAGGCAACCCTTCGGCCTTCAACAATGAGAAAACCCATACCATATATTCGGCTATAAAAGGCCCCGACATGAAACATACGAAACAATTCAATTGAGAAAACTAACGGCCTAATTTATAACAAAACAATTTACGAAAACAAATATGACAGACGTGAACCAACGACAACCACTGAACTACAGGCTCCTGACTTGGGACAGGCACATAAAGAATGTGGCGGGATTAAACATTTTGTGAGCGCTCAACCCTTACCCTAAGTTTGTTTTAGCTGTACTTCAGAAACAGAGTCAATATTGTCGCCATATGTATCGATCTACGACATACACATTTGGGAGCCATTCTAACCTTTCTTTAGAAAGATCTGAATAATCTGCCACATACTTGTTCTCCTCACGAGAAATATGTTGTTGATTCAGCAGACAAAGTCTCTAATATTATTTTTCATGCAGAAATCACAATTAGGTATGCCTGATTAAAGAACTCGGAATTCGCAGGAAAACTGGGAATCCTTATTTACCTCTACATCATTTACGAAAGAGGAAATTTAAGAAAATCATACATCTGTTCTTCTTTCCATCTGTATGTACATACAAAGGACGATAACAAATCCGTCATTAAACTGGATACGTTAACTTAAACCAAACCTACAACAATCCTTATAAAGAGCGATATAAAGCAGGTTCGTCAAGATGTTCGACCAAAATCTTTTAAAGCTCTTACCACCTTTATTACTACAGTTAAGATGGCCATCAGAAATATTGTGATGAGTAATCAATCAATCAGATGTGGACTATTTAGAATTCTAAAGATCTATAGCAAAATTTGTAATCACATTCTTTATAGCCGGGTCGTAGTTATATCAAAACTTTTATTTTCTAGTTTTTACACTACAGTATATCATGCTCAATTGAAATATCGAATACAGCGCTTCATTAAACAAAGATTTTTCTACCCAAATTGAAATCGTGTACACAAATTTGTTTATCAACAACAACATACTTTCTCCGTTTGGTGGATTAATCTTTCAACGGACATTCGATATTTCTATTGCGATTATTGTGAACCCCACTTGTTTTTGTACACATAGAAGGTAGAATTAATACAAACCTTCTAAAAGACAAAAAAATCTTGCAATGTTTTTTCAGATATATTGATGATGTCTTGTAAATCAATAACCCACATTTTTGTGCGTGCTTGCATCTTGTTTATCCAACAGAAACTGAATAAAGGCAACTAGAAGGTCTGCTTCGTATATACATTTATATCTCAATATTGACACAGATAGACGACTTCAAACTAGAATCAATGACAAATGAGATGATTTCAACTTCAAATTGTCAATTTCCGATTACGCAGTAGCATCATAACATCTGCTTCAACATATGGTGTTTACATAATTAATTGCTACCTGAACAATAGTTGCTAACGTATACGTCATTTGGTCTCAAATGTAGAGTTGTCTCATTGGCATTTATACCACATCTTTTATGTTTATGTGTTTACAGTATGCGGACTTCATTAGCAAGAGTATTCTCCTTACACAAAACTGACAAAACGTAGTTATGTGGAAGAATGACTGAAATCGACAACACCTAATTTTTACTGTCAACATCACAAATTTGTTTACCGATACGATATGTATGAGTCTTAACTCACTAGCGACATGTGTTTGCAGTCTAAGATTTTAAATAGATACCAGAATAGTCGTCTTATCTGTAATGTTACCACCGATTGTGTCCTATTCCCGATTGTGGAATTCTGTGTTGATTCGCATGACCTGGTCTTGATCCTTTTGAAGTTCATGCAATTTCCTCAATTTGTGTTTGTTTCTTTGGTTTGTCTATTTAATCTATTTATGAGATTTGAACATCGATAAACAACTGTTATTTACATGTATCCCTATACAGTTATACAACAGTTCTACATAAGAACCCGTCCATCTGAAAAATAGTTCTAAGGCAGAACTGTCAAATCAATTTTAAGGTAGAACTCTCTACGAATATGTTCTGCTGTAGAACAGTTCTAAATGACGGATATAAAGGCTGCTCTCTGTTCGTGATTTTCAATAGGATCAATTACCTGGATTTTCCATGTAAGTCATATTTTAGATAAAACATCAAAAACAATTACAGTCTTGGATATATGTTTTAATTTTGTTATTTCTCCATGTCTACTATGAAGGTATTTGTTTATTAATATAATTATTCATAAGCGATGAGGAAATAAACTTTTAATATTTCCATTTATTTATTATAATCACAAATAAAAGTAATACATTCACCCTATACAGATATTAATGCAGGTCGTGGTTCACTTATTAATATAGATAAAATATTTGAGATGTTAATTACACGTTAAATATTTGGATTACACAGTGTCCATATTTTTTTTCGGGGAGTGCTCTTATACCCGAGTTTACCAAAATTATACAATCTGATGTAACTGAATGTTTGAACGCGCTTATATCAACAACAGTTTACCAGACTAAAGAACTAAACAAAATAATAATTAAAGATAAACAATACTAAATAATTCATTATGAGAAGTAATAAATTTATAAAAAATTTATTAACAAATAAACCGAACTCTAAAGGAAATTCAAAAAGGAAGTTCAAAGATCAAAGAAAATAAGAAATGGACAAACAAATGAAAGCAGAAAATAATGCAATAAATCAATAAATCAACAAACAACTTGATAATAAAATAAATAAAATAATAAAAAGTAAAACAATTCTAAGATTAATGAAATAACTAACATTAAAGTAAACTATTAAATAAATAACTATATTGATAAATAGAGCTGTTTCTGAAACTGTTCTAGAGATGTAAGTATCATGATTTGTTCTTGGGTAGAAATGTCCGACACTGTTCTAGGGTACAACTTCAGGAATCTGTTCTAGGGTACAACTGTTCGAATCCGTTCTAGGTAAGAAGAGTCCAAAACTTTTCTACGATTAAACTGCCTCTGTCAATAACTGCTCTAAATTGGTCAGGAGAACTGATCTACAGACTGCTCTAGACCAGTTCTCCTGACATTTCTTGACAGATTAAAGAGAGGTTAGAACTGATCTTTATTGAAGTAATCATTCATTTTTTTTTACCAAATCACAATATGAACAGGGAACTAGTCGACTTTTTACTGAATTGAAGCAAGGTATTTGTACATTATGTCTGTATGGTAATGAGTTATGAGATTTAATGAAACACATTAATCAATAGTTCGACAAAAAGTTTGATTAAATTGGCGTCACATTTTCGCAGAGCCTAGTCACCTTTGTTGTGTGCATGGGTATATGTTTGTCTGTCAAAAAGAAATTCTTATTTTTCATAATTTCTCCTTCACAGAGATTAAAAATACATACACATTCTCTAATAATTCATTTGTGCTTTGTATATTATTCAAATTATTGCGAAAAAGTGGGGTTATAGAATTTGGAATCAGTTTTAAAGGAATACGCGTAATTTCGTCCTTTTAATATTTCTTCTTCATTTGATCGACCTCGATTTTCACTGGTTTGCTCGGTGCTAGAACGGGTCTTCCTTGTTTGATAATCCTGGAAGTGAAGCGATACATATTCGATTAATATTATTATGGTGTGGTTTCACTTATATATAACATAATATCGATTATATGTTTATTTTTCAATTCAAATCTGTTTATTGGCCAGAATCAGTATACAGACAGATGTTGTATTTAATGAATTTTGCATCCTCATTATATGAGTGCTATAAAAAGTAGTTATACAATGTAGACGAGTTAAAACGACCGATATTAAATGTTGCAATTTCGGTTTGTTGGCTTTAATTAATCCCGACGACACACATTTTACCTTTGTTTTTAACAAAGTTTTACTTGATATGTTAAAGGAACTTAGTTATCGTGTATCGTTAAATGTTGAAACGTGGTTGGTTTTTTCCACAAAATTTAACGGACCAGACTCATGATGTATTACACTGTTTTTAAATTGTATACTTTGCTTTAATATCAAGCATTTTTTTATCCATACCCTTTCTCAAAACATATGCCTTGAATTTTGGTTTTGAAATACATAAAGAATCCGTATTATGTTCTTTTGACAATGTATCAAGCAAACCTTTTAAAGCAGAAGATTTTGCTGGCGTTTATTTATATTCCCAAGTAATCTCTAACTGGATGCATGTTATTAGAAAAGTGAAATGTACTTACTGAACTACTTAATGATTTCAATTCCATCAAACGAATAGCCCTTCTCCGTCTTTGAAAATGTTCATATCCCTGTTTAACCTAAAATGTCATGTAAACTTGCACATGTGAACTTTTGATTTAATTACAGCAGAACATTCAACTTCGCAACGCTCAATTACAGATATCCGCATATCAAGAAAACATATTTATTAGGTCATTTTGTTGCAGGATAAATAACTTTGCATTTAAATTGAAGTTTAGGTAGCCAAATGATATAACTTGATAAATGTATTGGTCGGAAACGGTTGCTCCTATACGACCATCTTCTGATCTGAACTTTCAATTGACTTGTCTTTCATTCTCGTAAGCTCGCATTTGATTGAATTTATCCTACTTGCAACCTACTGCGTGCATTTATTGATATTTTGATCATAGTACATGAAGCCACTAGAAAATGCATTTTGAAATGAAACGGTCATGCTGATCTGAAACGATTGAATAAAACTTAAATCACGCCAAGTCGTCCAATCATAATTTCAGACATATCTCCCGTATCAATTTTAACTTTTAAGAAACTTAATCTGTTTAGGAAAAAGTAGCAACTGCTATATTTGAGGGGTTTGGGTTGAACTGGCAGGGGATCGAATACCCAACCAACTCCCATACTCAAAGCGATTCTGCTTCCTGGATACTATCGAAGAGTTTACCTGCGAATGAATTTTGCTTAAAATTTTGGATATCCGGACTGCTTTGGGATTAAAGAATTTCCGAAAAATAAAAATGTCATATCTTTGTTTTTATCAATCAAAATAGTTGATAAAAAGAGCAATTTAAAAAAGCATTCATATTAAAATATAATCTAACGAACAAATATTTGGATAAGAAAAAGGTTTTAGAAAAGATAAACGTAAAACAGCCTTTAATTTGTTATATATTCAATATTATTTAATTTTTGATACAAATGTTGAATGTGCTTACCTGTTGGTTCAAAAAGCAGTGAAACAAACATATGAAAAATCCCTGAAACGAAAAAGGAATTGTAACTGTCACGATTTGTTTTCAACCGTCACAAGGTGGAAGCCGAGGTTGGAATGAAGGAAGCCAATTTTTGGTAAATCTGTTTCAAGCATACGTTCGTAAATCTATGTTTCAATAAGAATAGCATGTTTTAACTCAATTCACCTCTGACCAGTTCAGTAGTTTAGATAATTTGGAATGTAAAGTAAAAATATGACACGCTGTGTGTATTCGCTTTTGAATTTTTAGTCTTTAAGAAATGTAATTAGCTTATTTAATCAACTACTTCATTTTTAATTCCATTTTTAAAATAGATCCCAATTATTAAAAGGTGTCCTACAAGTATTACTAAAGTAAGCTTTACACAATGTTGTATGTGCAGAAATGAGGAAGTGATACCCGTTTTGCGTATACATGTAGTACATGACACAATACTATGACGTTGTATGTTCATTGTTGAATGATGTATATTCATCTGTTTGATATGATATTCTTATCCTTTTAAAAACATAAGTTTTGATGCTTTGTTTAGGAGACCCGCTTGTTTCAGCTAAACAGTTAGCTTTCACGAAGCACATGTCAAATTCATTAAAATCATTGTCAAGCGTTTGTGTTAAATGGGACACTACGGATAATCCGTATTGAATGGATCAAACACATAAAGTTTCAAACCTTTCTCATATGTCTTATCATAAAAATGAAAACACAAATGTAATTCAGCATTCATTTAGAAATGATGCATAATTAATTGTATCATTGCTTATTTATACCTGAAGCGAGTTGAATACTGCGAAAAGGTATTGAAATACAACCAGGTCTTCGTTTACTGAAAAGGCACCAAGTACCCATGTAATTCCGAACAGTGGGAAAATTACACAAATACTTTTAATTCCTGCCCTATGAATTAAAAGAGATAAGGATATAGATAAAAGATATGATAACCATGATAACATAACATAATTCCGGTCAACTGTATAATTTTGTAACAACTTCTTTTGACAAGTTTATTAAATGTTTCAGTTCATTACAGTGTCTATTCTATGGTATTAGAGGTGGACGAAAGGTCATATACATATATAGCATAATTCATATGCATCATTTGTAAACTGCTTATCCGGAAATCAAATATCGTTGTTTTTTTCAAAACTGTTTAGAAATGCAATCATACCACATCTTCTAATTTAACAAGGGTTGCAACCCCCTAAGACATAAAACGATTTTATCTAATTCCAGGTCAAATATGGTTTGGTGTTTATTTAGCTTGAAAAAACTCTTTGTTTCGACGATATTTGATGACGATCATTTACCCAATACGTGTAGTGCGCTATTTAAATAGTTTTGCTGAAGGTTTAGCTTCTAAATCATTGAAAATTCATTGAAATAATATTAGATATTACATAATTGTATTTTTGTTCTGTTGTGATTTTTCAAATATCTGGTTTAATTTAATGACAAATATATACTTCTTAAAATAAGTGATGTCGTACATAGTTCAGATATCAATTTTGTGTACCATAAATACAAACTGGAGATATTTGAAAATAGAAAAATTGATGCGAGATCAAATCGACAACTTTTATCTACTACATGTATCCTACATGTTTCACCAAAACAATTCACTGATTTCTATGTATATGAAAGATAACAAATTGTATAGACATTTTTTAAAAGAAAATTCTTATATGTACTTACTTTGCTTTTTGTTGGAGTGTTTTTGCTGAAAGTCCTCTAATTGTCAGCAGTTTATATATCATTATTACCAGGATAATCATGTTAATCTATATAATAAAAAAAACAGTGATGTGTTGCAAAAAAACAATAGGTATTGAAAAAAGAAATTGACAGTCCTGGTAGGAATTCGACCTATTCCGCTCTTTGAAATGTAATATAAGTTCTATTTTATATGTTTTCATTAATTACAGTTTAACGGCTATCCTGGTATCTAAAGATCAAAGACTGCTACGAAAACACGTTGCTGGTGATTTGAAACACAGACATATCGTATCGGTCAACCAATTATCGATGGTGACCGTAGAGATAATGTTGTGTCGATTTCAGTCGATTTTCGTCATAAATATGTTGGAACAGTGTTTGTGTAAGGAACACACTCCTGCTTATAAAGTCCATATAGTGTGGAGATAAATGACCATAACGTCATTCAGATATGTAAATACCATACGATATGGCAGAAGGGAGATTAATCTCACAGTTGGGAAGTTGGCAATTGGTTAAAATGTAAAACGAACTTAAAACATCAGTCTACATAAGATTACACAGAAAACTGAGCAGCATGCATATTACAAAAAAGACAAGTGGCGGTGACTAAGTAATAAAAAACAAACCCATATAAATGCATTTTAAAATAACAGCACAAGGTGCATACACTTAATTTTGATTTTGAGAAGTGTAAAATAGTATTTAGTAACAGAACAGGTTACTCTGTATTTTCTGATTTTGTCTCATGGATGGATACCCCATATTCTATTACTGTTTGTTGACGAAAACAATACAGGGATTTATAGTCGATGTTGTATCAAATGAATTCTCTGGTCATATTGTGGGGTTTATTAATTGTTCAAATTGTCATTTTTAATTAATATCAAATGTAAAGAATCGGACTGCAATACAAGAAAAACAAAAACCAATAGTTGTTTGTAGATCACTGTATGGTCTTCACAATGTCAATTCAAAGTGTCATGTTCTAAATCGTCTTGAACAATGTTGATTGTTTCTTGATCTAATTGTTTATAATGTATTATCTTATGTTAGATTTATTGAATACATATTGTATAAACCAATCGTAACGATTCTAGGAAAGTTTATAAATAAACAGGGAGTATCAAAATGACCACATCCATAATTTCCAAACAATATCATTAAGATATGATTAAAGACAATAATTCCAGTTATGTACGACAATTCTTAAAGACATATGTTATGAGCCTATAAGGAAAATTTTGATTATTTCTTTTTATTCACTTAACTTCTTTATCATGTTTATGGAGCATTTTGTAGTGTTTTTCGTTTCATAAAAATAATAAGTAAATCATGTCTCAGAACGTATTACTTGATTGGATCAAATACATCGCAAGCTAGATTCAACTATTTATTTATAGATGAAAGCAGATAAGATTTGTATGATTTCTATCAAATTTTCACAGATGTTTTAACCAGTTAGAAAATTTTTAAACGTATGTCATTTGAAAGAATATTTAATTTTGTTTCAACAATCATCTACACATTGTGCAACGTATGCTTTAAACTTACCATGACTACAAAGAGTGCTGGTGCTACAAACGCCCATATTAATTTTGATTCGACGGTCAGCCAGCAACTAAAATGATATGAAATAGTAATCAATATTTACTGTAGCACAATGTAAATGGAAATGTGAGACACTTGCCTGCTTTGTCTTTTTTTTCCCCGATTTTTTACGGGGGTAGGGATCTTTTTGAATTCTACGATAAACTACTAGTATCAAACTATAAAATTTATGTAAATTTTGTCTCATTATATTATTTGTCCTTTTTTATTAATAAGAATAAGGTCATGAAATACGCTCCGTTTAACCGTGGTTTGAGTTCTTTAAATACAATGTCCGCATTAAATTATGATCTCTAGGTACTTACAACTGACGGTTACCATAACCTTGTAACTTTGTAACTCCTGCAGAAATGCTCACAATTGCAGCTGGTATAACTGAAATGTAAAATGTCACCATAGATCATATAAATTGAATAAAATAAAAGCTTCATATATACGGTCAACATACTGTTTAAAAAGGCTTCTGTTTTATAAAATATGACAAGCATTGGCTAGGTATATATGATTATAAATTGTTTTTTTAACAGAGAGTATGGGTATAAGAAAATGTGTCAGAGCAACTTAAGATAAAAAATAACTAAATCATATCGTTTTGCAGGATGATAACTTGATTGTATTCGTTATGTGATCGCAAGTACAGGACTTTGCCACTTTTTGACTATAAAGATACATACAACATGAACAATGCAAAACAGTTCATGATCTTATTAACTCTGAATAATTTATGATAAGTATTGTCTAGATAGCACTTTGTAGAATCTGCAAATTATATGGGAGCATATGCATTGTTTAAAAATCAAAGGTTGCATCCTTGAAATATATAACAGAAGATGAGGCAAATGTATTGGGCAACCAAACAAACAAGTCATCATAGCAGCTATATCATGCATATATGAGGATTATTATTGAAAATATATTTACTAATTTTTATTTCTTATTAGGTTCTAACCATAATATACATACATGTCCTTAAGAACTTATTCTGTTCGTATATTTCAGTGTACAATTGAAAGCTTCTCCATCATTAAAAAAGATATTATTTTTTTAACTTTTTAAATTTTGTTTATGCTCAGATACATAAATTTTCTGAAGTGTGGTAGTTATTAACTATACACTGGAATTGTCTTTTGATGTATGATTCTAATGTATTTGGTTAAGACGAAAAGCATTTCTCGATTTCAAAACATCTATTGCATTGAGCTCAAACATGGTATTTCAGATTAATGATTGCTATAGATTGAATAAAATGTTTTGTCAAATGAACTTTGAATACGTTGGATATTTTCAATAAGTGATGGAGTTTACATAATATTTAATATACTTGCCGTAACATAATGGAAGCATCCACTGAAGTATTGACTCTCTTCGGAAAATAATAACAACCATAATAGCCACTTGAATGCCTTCTCCTAACATCAAGGCAAAGTCTACAAGGAACATGTAATGTAGTGCGACTGCAATGGCAGTACAGACAACCTGAATATAGTAAGTGCATACATTATTGTGAAACCCAAGAACATTAAATGTGATACAAGACTTCAAATAACCATATAAAGCTACGTAGCATTATTTTATTCGTATTTTAAATGAAAGCTGTTCTTCCTGTACTATATCAAAACACATCTTTCCTACGTAGAATTTCATTTTGAAGTGAAACTCAAGACTCATTCTACACATGCATGACATATTTTGTTATTTCTGTTATTTCTGTAATTGATAGCACCATCACGTGATACCATTTTCAACTACCACCAGGGAAACTGGATAAAGCTCTTTTGGATATCAGCTGATTTTCAATTAAACGGACTTATAAATTATAACATTATATATATATATACAATTATCAAAGACATATATCTAAGTTCAAATAATTCAATACTGTTCATACACTTTGCCTGCATTCAAATAACATTCGGTTCGTAAATTTTGACGCCCACAATTCAAAACTTGTATTTTAATTTTTAAAACAAGGTCAAGACCGCTTCTGTCGACGGCTTGTTGGCGATCTCGAGGTTATTCAATGCTTCGGCACCGGTATGGCTTATATTATACCTTTCTAACAGCCTCCGTCGATACAAATGTTGGGATTAGGTGTTCCAGATTAAATTTAATCACAAAACCTTATCTGTTTTATTTTCACTTTGAATTGTTAGATTGATCATTATCTGTTGTTAAAGCTATGTTAAAAGATTAACTCTAAAAAGCTTGAAAAGTGCTTGAAAAAAACTTTAGTGTCTGTAGGAAAAATGTCAAAAATCTACTTAATTTACCCAAAAGCAAACAGATGCAAAATCCTGAATCTTTGAACAAGACATTTCGAATCATGTTCAAGTCAACATGATCGTTTTGGCCTGCATTGTTTGATTTGTCCGGGTAGTCGACGAAACGTTCTTCTGGCGTAATACATTATGAGCCTTGTATATTTCATTGGTGTTTAAGACTTTAACACAAGCGACACCAATACAATGAATTAATAAAGGCAACAGTAGTATACCGCTGTTCAATAGTCATAAATCGATTAAGCGAAAACAAATCCGGGTCACAAACCAAAACCGAGGGAAACACATCAACTATAACAAGAAAACAACGGAACATTGTGAAAAAATGAAAACATTACGTGACAGGAATACAGTACAAATAAACGCAAGAACACTCTGGACAGAGAAATACATAAATAAATAATATAAAAGTACATTACAACATGTAACCACAGAATAACAACGGACACCTCCCATGAATTTACGACAGTACACCAGGACACCACAATGGAATTATAAACTGTGCATCACACGAATGTATCAACGCCACAAAAAGTGACGTATTTTTTTGTGATGTTTATTTTATCATAGGTAAATTTCTAAAAATAGAATATAAAATTTGGATTGAATTTGTAATGGTGTTATTTTATGTATTTTCTAACCATGACAAGAATATTAAAATGGAATTATGTTTGTAATTGTGTAATTATTTGTAGATTCTAACCATGTCGGTTTTTCTTCTAAATCCAAAAATCCTGTACATATGGTAGCTTTAAACTAAAAATCATATAAATGAAATAGCTGATTAATTATCTTAACTTGTACATACATATAGAAAATAAAACTAGAATTCAAACCACAAACGATAAGACATAACACATTATCTATCCGACTTACAAAAGAAACATCATAACTAAATACATGAATGTTGGATGTATAAATACCGAGACACGTCGTATAGCAATGCGAATTCACACTCGGCAAAACAGTCATATTCGGGAATAGGTCACGTTCGGTACTTAGCAGATCAGACGACGTTGATGGTAAACCACAATCTAAGACGTGGTAAAATTGTCGTTAGTTAGTTTAAACACAGACACATCGTATAGATCAACCAATTCGTGATGGTGTCCATAAAATTTACGGAGTGTCATTTTTAATCTTTCCTCCTCATAACTATGTTGGAGCAGTTTCTGCGTAAGGAGCACACTCCTGTATATGAAGTCCGTATAGTGTAAACATGCACGAGCATAACGTATCAACTGAGATATGTAAACACCATACGATGGGGCAGAGGGTATGTTACTGCTGAGAAATGAGAAATTGATAATTGGGAAGTTAAAATCATCCCGTTTATCATAGATTTTAGTGTGAAGTCGTCCATCTGTGTCAATATTGAGGAAAAGATCAAGGTATGAAGCAGTTCTTCTAGTATCAGTAGTATCCTTAATTTCAAGTTCACTGGGATATATGAGATGTAAGTTCTAACTGAAATATGGGTTATTCATGGATAGGACATCATCAATATATCTGAAAGTAAAATTAAAGAATTTCGCAAGGTGCTTTTTCTTTTTGTCTTTTAGAAGGTTTTGAATGAATTTTGCTTCATACGAGTACAAAAACAAATCGGCCAGTAGGGTGCACAATTAGTACCCATTGGAATACCGACTGTCGGTTGAAATATCAATCCTCCAAACTCAACAAATATATTGATGATCAAAAAGTCCAGCATTTTGATAATATCATCTTCAGTGTATTTTCTGATAGAATCAGTGTGGTTCTTCACAAAATAAGAATTATTATAACCCAAAACAAGAAATTTATATCTACGATTCCCATTTTTATAGAAAAAGCTCTGTTTTATGAGATGGTGAAGTCGATCTTTCAATTGAGCATGGGGAATAGTAGAAAATAAGAAGACAAGTCGTGTGACATACATATTAGCATTAATGAACTTTTGTTTATACTTTTTTTTCCGGCTGTATGTGTTATTTGTTTAAATGTACTGTCTCACCTTATTTCCAGTTCTGTTAATACCAACCAAGAACAGGATGTATGATGTTATTAACGCCAAACACAAATTAATTAGAATTTTGCTCGATCGCTTCTCACATGTCTGCAATTATATCAAAACGTTTTGTCAATAAAAAATACAAATAACGCCCAAAAAAAATGCATATATCTATATTTGTTTATAGTCTCAAGACAGTTGCATATGATACATTAAACTAACTTTAATGTACTTGTTTTAAATAAGAGGATATAGCGCTATCCTCGTTTGGGGACATCCTGTAATTATTCAGCTGATCAATCCTGGTATGTTTATCTTTGATTTGTAATCATTTTGTAAATTATAATAATCCAATGTTTGATCGTTTGAAAAACAATTGATTAATTCCGCGCAAACTGGACATAGGGCCGTCTAGAACTGTGAGGTATGAGAATTAGGTCTGTGTATATGGCCTCATTTTGCGTTTCAGATGAGGAGCAACATTACAAGAACTGTTCTTTCATGTCGTTTGCTTTTCGTTTGGTCAAGGGAGTGTAGCAATTTTGTATAATTTATTAATACCTCATATCCATTTTTCAGAAATTATAAAAATATGAATTAATAAACACATGCCTGATACACAAATGCATTTATCGTGCGGAAAACGTTTTAATTTCATGTAAAAAGAAATGACTCGATATAACATATTTCATGAAATCATCAAATAACTTTTAATTAATTCGACAGCTGAAATAATTAAATAAGTTTTATAAATACTGTTATTCTGTATTTATCTGCAGAGAAAACATTGATAGATAAATATCATAATTTGTTGATCATTGTTATCCAACATAAATCAATCTCTATTAGAATTGACAATAACTTACCGCCAAAGTACAAAATAGACAATGACTGTTATGATCAGGAACAGAACGGAAATAATGCAACCAAACGTTGATATCAGACTTAGGGTAAAGGTGTGAGCATGTGGCTACAAGAAAATAATACATGTACATAAAGATGATAAACATCAGCGCTTATAACTATGCCAACTTTTTTCTTTCATAAATCGCTCTTTCGGTTTGCAGATATGTATCGGATAGTTTATGTTGTGTGTGCACCAAATGAAAATTTGTTAGCATTTTTTGAAATATATTTATAGTTGGTTTCTGTAACGCAAAGTATGCCTTTTAAATATGCTTCCGAAAATTATAGAAACCGGTAACAATTTGTTATAAACGTTACATGTATGACTCCATTTTTCATTGTTACTTCATTTTAGGCATGCATTAAATAAATGTCCGTTCCCGTGCTCTGGCAAGGATAAATGCTATATTAAACAAACTTGTTGTGCATACTGAAAATGTTGTTATATATTTAATCATTTGGCCCGTGCCAATGCCCGATTGTACCATCCGCGAAGGAGGAAACGCTTCGGTTCTTCAATGATCCAAATTATAAGCTTATAGAACTATATTTTAGTCGATAAATACAAAGAAGCAGAAAAAGGTTCAAACTCGTATTTTCGCCATACAAACAACTTACCGTTTTTCCTGGACTCATTAGAATCGCAAAGTTAGTTGTGTGGGTATATTCACAAATTGTATAAGTATCTGTAGATTCAACAACTCTTGAACCGACCGTAGACCATGCTCCATTCGGATGACCTCTGTAAAAGAGTCTGTATCGTTCTTTAAAGAATAATGCATAAGAATTATCTAAAGATTTAAGTAAAATATATATTTCTTTTTTAAAGAAGAATGGTATGGTATAAGTGTGATTGTTCGGTAGTTACATGGATATTCCTTCTCTGGCTTACAAGGTATTGCAGATGTAAGGGGCAAATATAACATATAACAGAAGGAAGTCAATTTTCTACCATATTTACCTAGAAATCAAAACCATAGTCGACAATTCCGATATGTAATTTCAATAATATTTCGTTCAAAAAATCTTGGATGTACCAGAGGAACAATCAAAACTTAAAAGTTGATGAACAAAACCCGAGACAAAATAAAAGAAAACGAATAAAAAAAAAACAACAACAAAACACTACATAGAAAAAACAAATACTGAGCTACACGAACCACAGCAAAAATCGAGGGTTATCTAAGGTAAAAGAGATCCTGTTCAATTTATGGCACCTGTCCATAGGAATATATTGTTAAAGGACAAACATATAAAAGACGAATTCAAACGAACATACATCCATTATAAAACAAAGAAAGGAAAACAAAGGCATGGCGAAAAAACGAAAAAGCAATACCCGACACTGAACTTCGGATACAGGATAACAATTTCCTTTACATTTATGAAATAAGGTCGGGAAATTGTCATCCATGAAAATATAATAGGGGCGGTAATGAACTTAAAGGCCGAATATTTGTTCAGAAGAATTTATCTTAATAACTTAATTGTATTGTAGAAAAAAATGTGGATGGTCGGACAGGCGACAGAACCAAATGAAATGTTCGTTTATACCCTTATATAAGTATCCTAGATTTTATCACATATCATGTCTGATATATTTGAATAGTATGTGATATACATTTACAATGGCAAAGAGTGTTCATGTCTATTATTTAGAGAATATCGATTGTTTTTTTTTTTCAAACGAGAGGGTGTTTCTCAGCTACAATTTCTTTTTTTTTTTTTTTTGTATTCTTCGGTTTATAACAAATTGAATGTTGCCGAGAAACATCCTCGAGTTTGAAAGACCATTGATAATCTGTTTTCCGCTATTTTCCCTATGAAGTCGTTTATGTTTACATCGACAATGGCACGTGTGCCCTTAGTTCCTAGCGATAATTTTCTATTTCAAGCGATCGCCATGATATGAAAAATTATCACAAAAAGATCAAAGAACAAATACACAAAATAGCGATAATTACATATATTACTTACATCCCTTAATATCCCTTCGATATTTTCAGTCTCACCTTTACAAACTTAAATGTATTAGTTGACAGAAATAAATGATATGAAGAACGTTACTTATACATTGGTCTTACCTGAATAAAGTCCACTTGTTTTTTTTCCGTTTTGCTTCAAAAGGAGTCACACAAATCTTTAAATTTTATATTAGATAAGACCATAGATAGACGAATCATATGCTAAATCATATCTAAGGTCTTTCTAATTTCTGTTGTATGTAACATTAATGATATTAACCATCTAAGAAAGATGGCCATTATTTTGATTTACTTACGGCATATTGAAATTCAGGAATACACATATTGGATTAGAATAGTCCTCCTGTGAATACAAACAACATATAAAACAAACACCGTATGTAAATATGCGACATCCAAGGTTATCGACCAATATCTTGCAATGTATGCCGATGGTATGTACATTTAGTGACGTGTTAGGATTATACAATATATATGACAAAAACATGCTAATGTACAGTTGGGATCAGTTATAACCTTTTGTAAAATGTGTCATGAACTGCCAGGAGAACAGTGCTGGATTAAGGCAGCAGTAGTTCACCGCAGCTTATTTCTCCCAATTTGACCAAAAAGACAAATCAAGGTAACAAACTTAAACTGAGGGAATCGTATGAACTCAAGTTCCTCTTAAACCATTATTTGCTTACATAAGCTGTTCTATCATATAACAGCTATGGGCCGTTCTGACGTAGAACAGGTTTGGACAGTTCTAAACGAGAATAGTTCTAGGGTAAAGAGTTGTCTGATTTCATTTCCGATTTTGTATCTTCTCGTATTTATGGCATTAATGTTTTTGGCCGATAATTCGCACACTACAATTGTTCAGTACATAAATCAGGCCGTAAGTTTTCTGGTTTGAATTGTTTTATATTTGTCATTTGGAGGCCTTTTATGCGGTATGGGATTTGCTCAATGATGACGGCCGTACGGTGACATATAGTTGTTAACATCATTTGGTCTCTTATGGAGAGTTGTCGCATTGGCAAGTATACCACACCTTCCTTATTTTTGATGTATACTTGAATTTTTTTGCATTAGGATGTGTAAATTTGAGGATACTTTTATAATTTAGTGATTGATTTTCTTTAATTTGCTTCAGTGTCCTGTACCAGTTACTAACTTACCGAAAGATATTGAAATTTAATAACTACTGGATAGTATATTCTAGCTGGTGTTGGTTCAATTGAAAAGTCAGCAATGATAGAATTAACATCGGATATATTGCTACTACAAAACAAAAGTACATTAACAACGAATCTATATATAACGATTGTCATGGTTGTTGACTATTTGCTTGTAGTCAATTAAGATATGTTCTGTCTATGCTCAGACTGTTCATTAATTTTTATTACCTGTTCACTTTAACATCATACTGAATTTTTTGAAAAGCTACTGAACAGTACTAAATTGACTGCCAGTGAATGGTCTGAACAATACTGAATTTACCACAGTGGATAGGTCTGAAAATTGACTGAGATACTTTAGATGACTGAATTGATTATTGTTTAGACTGTTCAGATGATATTAAGATCAAAATGATCGTTTAAGACTAAAATATATTTGCTAGTGTAAATGTAGTATACTATCGATATCATCAACGTCATTAAAATACCGAGAAATATGTAAAGGCTCGCATATCAGATTGTCGCTATTGAAGGTCTTTGGATCTTGACCGGAAGGCAACTAACATTTCTAAAACGTATTTACTTGTTTAAGCTAAGCGACTCCGGAAATAATTTAGAAATATTTCTGTAAAAGGTACTGCTGTATCCGGTGATTGGTAAACCTGAAAAAAAAGAATAAATAAGTTGACACTTAAACAACATCCAAAGCATGAAAATGTTATTTAGTGTGCATTTAATAAAAGAGATAAATTGTACATTCAACATTCTCAAGTTAAGCCAATTTCCCTGTATTCAATATGCAAGAAGGATCCATTTCATATAACCTTTAAATCTTTTCTTCAATAAACCAACAGGATCCTTTACAATAATATTTTAGTCTTAACTATTTTTCGCGGTCTTTATGCTTGTATTCAGAAGTTCCAAACCTTTTTGTGCTGTACTTCTAAGCATTTAATGAAGTTATGCTGTTCTGCAATCAAGATATTGTTTTTATATCATTTTGTGTTCTACCCCAGGCATTGGCTTGGCCGTACTTGGTACGATTTTTCGTTTTTTAATGCTCTTCAAATTCGTATTTGACTTAACATTCCGACTGTTTTGATTCGAGCCCCACTGATCAGTCGTATTTATACAAAACGTGAGTCCGGCGTTCCAAATTATAGGCCTGGTATTCTATATGATTTTCGGAAAACAGGTAGCAGTCAATAATACTTTTTTTCTAAATCACTAAATTTGTCAATAGTTAAATAACTAATGATCATATACATGTATATGTACATGAGCAACTGATTCAACCAAAGGCAAATATTGGCTTTCTCGTTAAAGGTTGTCTAAACATTTTATACACTTACTGTTCGTGTACTAAAGTATAAAAAGTATCATTGTAGATATTTTTTATGCAAAATGAGATTGATTGATTGATTAATTGATTGGTGTTAAAGGCCACTTTCAGCACTATTGGTTATTTCGTGGCGGTCGGTTTTCATTAGTAGAGGAAGCCGGAGTGTCTGGATAAAACCACCGACCTTCGGCAGCAAAACTGACAACTCTAGTCAATTAAGATTGCACCTGTCACGTGCTTGATTCGAACTCGCAACCTCTGTGTTGACAGGCTAGTGATACAGTAGATGAACTACTTAGACCACTTGGCCACCTAGGCCCCTGTAAAGTCACATAGAAGTTGTTAATTTTCAGTTGTTCATACCATAGAAACATTTCAGGCTCAGGCTAATTTCATTGATTGAATTCAAAACCCATGATTCCGATGTCTTCGTTCTGTCAGGAACAACTATGTCTTTGAGTGAACCTTTCCTAACTGTATAACTGCAACATATGAACAAGTTTTTGTTAAATATCAGTTTAAGACAGGGAAGTTAATAAAATATTTGAAAAAAAGTGCGATTTCAAACTTACATATGTTTTCCTTTTGTATTATGATGCTAGCTTCACTATGCAAAACATTGGTAAAACTCTTGCTATAATCTGTTACAGCTTTAACTATGCCAGTAATGCTACTTGAATCCTTGAAATAAACGTAATAATATTAAAATGTATTCAAGTATATATGTAAAGAGAGATATAATGAAATTGTTATATTGATTTGATGCATAAATATATTGATTACTCATGAATATGCTTCTTCAAAATGAAAGAAGCACTTTTATGACTTTCTTAATTTTATGCGTCAGAAGCACATTTCTGAATCTACCTTTATCAGAAACGCTTAAACCAAAACATATGAAAGCCACAGATATATAAGACCTGAAGACACGTGAAGAAATAAATGACCAAAACGAACCAAAACGAACCTAACCCTTATAGCCAAAATTCATTAAATGTCAACTTTGATTCATAATAATTTCCTAATTCATCATGTTTGTCAACAGAGAATAAAAATTAAGTTTGTAAAAAGCATTTCAGTACCAAAAACACGAACTGCTGAGTTGATAATACCTTCGGGGTATCGTCCACTTCCAGCTGTGGCATCGACTCAATGCTAGTAAATGAAAATAACATTTTATCAATTTCGTGCATTCGCAGCGCTTTTCTAGATTAACCTTCACGCTAAAAACACAAACATTTGAAAGCCTAGGATATATCAAACTGATGTATATCAAGAATTATCGCTTTAATTGACGCTATGACAGTATGATGTACCTATCTTTTAACCCCACATATTCCTTTTATTGATAACACTCTGTACTTTCTCTACTAAAAGACTACTAGCAAGTGTCCAGATGTAAAATTTGCACATCAACTATATTTTGAATTTAGTTACGCTCGTTCTTATCATGTTTTCTCTGTATATAGAAGTATGTATCATAAAAGACTTAAAAAGAGTAAAGAACAAAGAAAATTGTTAGCTATACCTTTTTTCTGAGCTGTTCCCAATTTTGACCATTGTTGTCACCGAGGAGATTGTTGCAAAGTGAGCCAAATATCTAAAATAGAAAACGAAAAAAAAATACTTCATATATTCAACTATTAATTATAACTACTGTGTATTATTCATCTTTGAATTTAAACAGGGGAAATACATTACTGACTTCTATGCGTTTCATAACTCGGGAACGAAACTGGGTGGATGTCACAGATGGGGCGGGACTGCGTATCCTTCCGATGCACTTGAGTTGATCCCAGGTTTTTGAAGGATTTGATATGCTCAATCTTTAACAATGTTTAATATTCGATGTAGTGTATTATTGACTGGTGTTTGTATGTGTGTTATTTTTCGTTTGGACATGGAGTGATACTTTTCCGAACTTGCATCTTAGTTTGGAATACATCAAAAGAATAATCATGAAATTATTTTTAATCAAAGAGTAATAGTAAGCTATGAACGAAAACGTTTTACAATTTGGTAACTATTTCAATATATTTGTTCCTAAAACAATTAGAATACAAACCTCTATTTGTTTTTTGTCAGTGCATCTGTGTTTTCTGCAACAAAATCAGCAATGTCCTTCAGTATATTGGAAGATGTTACTAAATCTCCACTCGTAATATTATTCCACGTGATAATGTTCAAATCTTCCAGTATTTTGCTGACCTCGGTAGCCGTATTGTTTTCTTTAATCAAATTACTTGACTGAGGGAAGAAATAGATACAATATGTTTCATAGGTCTTCAAAACAAATAGTTTAAAATAAATTGTGACATTTCTTCAGGGAAACATAATAGGAATGCTCATACTAAACAAAAACATGAAAAATGCCAGAACAGCTTTCGCCGTTTGGTTGTTCCTGTAACACACGTGTAAAGTGGTTTACATTACGGCGTCTATGCACCCGGTTTCGCTGCTTTTGGAATTCATACGTCTATCACAGTTTGTGATTGTTGACTTGATTTGTCTTCTGAACCGATTAATTAAATGTGTACGTCGGTCAAGCACTGTTGTCTTAATTTGATCTCGCACAGCATACAATTTGCGACTTCAGGGGTCAAATCTGTTAACGAGGTTTTATTTTTCGCGATTTTTCCCCTTATACATGTTATACATATATATATACTAGGCAAAAAAAAGAAATGTTACATGTTTGTAAGATCATTTATATTTTTATAACAAAAAATTGATATAATAAGTTAATGGAATAGTTAGCTCACATCATTTTGACGACAACAATAACAAGTTTTCTCTATTTGAAACAATATTACAATATTTATGACCGCCTGACACCTCCGTCGCATTGAATCAGTTATACGTCGAATAAAGTCTTGAGGGATGTTGTTCCATTCCCTGAAAAGTGCTGTTCGGAACTGGGCGAGCGTTTCCGGTGGATTTTGGCTATTTATGAAAAGTCGTCCAAGTTCGTCCCAAAGATGTTTGATTGGCGATAAATCTGGAGACATTGCTGGTCATGGCAACACACGAATGTGATTATTCTCCAAAAAGTTCATCGAAATGCGTGCCACGTGATAACGGGCGTTGTCCTGCTGAAAAACGTGGTTAAAACGATGCCTTCGGAGAACAATGGAGCCAGAATTTAGTCCCTATACCTTGTTGCATTTAGGTTACCATCAATAATTTTGAGCTCGGTGCGTTCCTGGTAGGTTATTCCGTCCCATACCATAGTTCTGCCACCACCAAAGCGATCTGTTTCCTGTACGCATGCATCAGGAAATCGTTCATTGCGCCTCGTTAGACCCTAGCTCTGCCGTTGTTAAATTTCAAGTTGACTTTCGATTCATCGGTAAAAAGAACATGTCTCCATGTTAGCTTATTCCATCAAATCCGTACCCGAGTTCATTGAGGTCGCGCCACCCTGTGACTCTGCGTAAGAATAGGTCCCTTCAACGGACGACGTGCTCTTAGACTAACTTCACGCAATCGGTTACGAACTGTTTGGGCTGATATTCTGTTGTTATTTCTTCCGTGGGTTTGTCGTGCTGTTTGTGACGCGTTTACAAACCGATTCCGGAGATGAATAATGCGGATGTGCCTGTCTTGACGTAACGTCGTTTCACGTGGCCTGCCACTTCGGGGACGATCATTTGTCGTGCCAGTATCTCTTAGACGAGTCTTAAGCCTTGCAATAGTCATTCTAGAGACATTAAAATGATTTTCAACCTGCATTTGAGTCATTCCTGCTGCCAACATCCCAATAGCTCGTTCTCTCTCATTTTGGCGTAAACGGGGCATTGACTTACGTGTCACTTTTTCAATTTTTAATGCGACCTTTTGTTAACAATAGTTTTTGACACAATTAATGACCAAAAGGACAACTCGATTCCATCTCAATACAGGTAACTTTTTTTTTTTAAGTGCTTATTTGTTTGATACAAATGAGTAAATTTGATAGATAAATCATTCAGGTCAATAGTTTTAATCTTGAAAATTAATATGTGTGATTTTTCTTAATTGAAAACCAATGTAACGTTTCTTTTTGCCTAGTATATATATATATATATATATATATATATATATATATATATCTTCTTGAAGAAAACTTTTTGCTAGAAGATATTTTTTATTGCTAACTTGGTCGTTAGATAAGCGAAAAATATTCCATTTAACAGTTATTGCAATATAACTGACCTGTTCCTTTAGGCTTTGAATAGCTATTTTTGTACACTGACTGTAATCTGGTTCTTCCCATTGTCCTCTCCTGTCGCAGTATCTTGAAACAATACCAGTATAGAAACCACTACATGAAACCGATACATTTGTATCAATTTGAGCTAAGTTCCAAATTGTTTTAAATGAATCCAGATTTACAGGGCAAAAGTGTGCTGGGTCTACAACAAACATAAAAGTTGTTCTGATCTTAGCTTGAAGAAATTTCAGTGTCACTTCTGGCTAAGATTATGCTTCTGACACGGTATTTCCTGCTTCAACAAGTTATGAAAACTCGTCTAAGGTGTTTCGATTGAAGGTCATTGGATCTTGACTGGAAGGCAACTAACATTTCTAAAACGTATTTACTTGTTTAAGCTAAGCGACGGAAATAATTTAGAAATATTTCAAAGGTACTGCTGTATCCAGTGATTGGTAAACCAAAAAAGGAATTGAAGTTGACACTTAAACAACATCAAAAGCATTAAAATGTTATTTAGTGTGCATTTAATAAAAGATAAATTGTATATTCAACATTCTCAAGTTAAGCCAATTTCCTGTATTCAATATTCAAGAAGGATCCATTTCATATAACCTTTAAATCTTTTCATCAATAAACCAACAGGATCCTTTACAATAATATTTTAGTCAACTCATTTTGTGTTCTACCCCAGGCATTGGCTTGGCCGTACTTAGTACGATTTTTCGGTTTTGATGTTCTTGTAATTCGTATTTGACATAGCATTCCGACTATTTGATTCGAGCCTCACAGATCAGTCTTATTTATACAAAACGTGAGTCTGGCGTTCCAAATTATAGGCCTGGTATTCTATATGATTTTCGGAAAACAGGTTACAGTCAATAATACTTTTTCTAAATCACTAAATTTGTCAATAGTTAAATGACTAATGATCATATACATGTATATGCACATGAGCAACTGATTCAACCGAAGGCAAATATTGGCTTTCTCGTTAAAGGTTGTCTAAACATATTATACACTTACTGTTCGATGTACTAAAGTATAAAAGTATCATTGTAGATATTTGCTATGCAAAGTGAGATTGATTGATTAATTGATTGGTGTTAAAGGCAACTTTCGGCACTATTGGCTATTTCGTGGCGGTCTATTTTCATTAGTGTAGGAAGCCGGGTGCCTGGATAAAACCACCGACCTTCGGCAGGAAAACTGACAACTCTAGTCAATTAAGATTGCACCTGTCACGTGCTGGATTCGAACTCGCAACCTCTGTGTTGACAGGCTAGTGATACAGTAGATGAAATACATAGACAACTTGGCCACCTAGGCCCCTGTAAAGTGACCTAAATACATCACATAGCAGTTGTTAATTTTCAGTTGTTCATACCATAGAAACATTTCAGACTCAGGCTAATTTCATTGATTGAATTCAAAACCCATGATTCCGATGTCTTCGTTCTGTCTGGAACAACTATGTCTTTGAGTGAACCTTTCCTAACTGTATGACTGAAACATATGAACAAATATCAGTTTAAAACAGGGAAGTTAATAACGTATTTGAATAACAAGTAGTGCGATTTGAAGTCATATACCAATAAACTTCGAAACTTACATATGTTTTCTTTTTGTATTATGATGCTAGCTTCACTATGCAAAACATTGGTAAAACTCTTGCTATAATCTGTTACAGCTTTAACTATGCCAGTAATGCTACAATATTAAAATGTATTCAAGTATGTATGTCAAAGAGATATAATGAAATGGGTATATTCAAATGAAAATAGCACTTTCATGACTTTCTTAACTTTATGCGTCAGACGCGCATTTCTGAATCTCCTATAAACGACCAAAACATTTAGCCATGGATATATAAGACCTAAACACGTGAAGAAATAAAGCAACGAACCTAAATGGCCAAATCAATTTAACGTCAACTTTGATGAGGAGTTGACATCTTTGATTATAATAATTACCTAATTCATCATGTTTATCAACAGAGAATTAAAATTTGTAAAAGTATGTCAGTACCAAAAACGGACTGCTGAGTTAATAATACCTTCGGGGTATCAACCACTACCAGCTGGGGCAACGACTAAATGCTAGCAAATGAAAATAACATTTTATCAATTTCTAACATTCGCAGCGCTTTTCTAGATTAACATTCACGCTAAAACACACAGACATTTGATAGCCAAGGATATATCAAACTGATGTATATCAAGAAGTATCGCTTTAATTGACGCTATGACAGTATGATGTACCTATCTTTTGTTTGTTTGCTGCCAAATTTCATTTACCCCAAATATTCCTTTTATTGATAACACTGTGTACTTTCTCTACTAAAAGACTACTAACAAGTGTTCAGATGTAAAACTTGCACATCAACTATATTTTGAATTTCGTTCACTCGTCCTTATCATGTTTTCTCTGTATATAAAAGTATATCTCATAAAAGACTTAAACAGAGTAAAGAACAAAGAAAATTGTAAGCTATACCTTTTTCTGAGCTGTTCACAATTTTGACCATTGTTGTCACCGAGGAGATTGTTGCAAAGTGAGCCAAATATCTAAAATAGAAAATTAAAAAACTTCATATATTCAACAATTAATTATAACTACTGTGTCTTATTCATCTATGAATTTAAACAGGAGAAATACATTACTGACTTCTATGCGTTTCATAACTCGGGAACGAAACTGTTTGGATGTCACAGATGGGGTGGGACTGCATATTCTTCCGATGCACTTGAGTTGATCCCAGGTTTTGAATAATTTGACATGCTCAATCTTTAACAATGTTTAATATTCGATGTAGTATATTATTGGCTGTTTGTATGTGTTATTTTTCGTTTGGACATGGGTGATACTTTCACTAACTTGCACCTTAGTTTGGAAAATATCAAAAAAAAATCATAAATTTACTTTTAAATGAGTAGTATGTTATGAACGAAAACGTTTTACATTTGGTAACTATTTTCAATATATTAGTTCCTAAAACAATTAGAATACAAACCTCTATTTGATTTTTGTCAGTGCATCCGTGTTTTCTGCAACAAAATCAGCAATGTCCTTCAGTATATTGAAAGATGTTACTAAATCTCACTCGTAATATTATTCCACGTGATAATGTTCAAATCTTCCAGTATTTTGCTGACCTCGGTAGCCGTCTTGTTGTTTCAATTAAATTACTTGACTGAGGAAGGAAATAAATACAATATGTTTCATAGATCTTCAAAGGAAAATATTTGTAAATTAATTGTGACATTTCTTCAGGAAACATAATAGGAATGCTCAGCTATACTAAACAAAAACATGAAAAATGCCAGAACAGCTTCCGCCTTTTGGTTGTTCCTGTAAAGTGGTTTACATTACGGTGTCTTTGCATCCGGTCTCGCTGCTTTTGCAATTCATACGACTATCACAGTTTGTGGTTGTTAACTTGGTTTGTCCTTTGAATCGATTAATTGAATAGTACATCGGTCAACCACTGTTGTCTGAATTTGATCTCGCAGAGCATACAATTTGCGACTTCAAGGGTCAAATCTGTTAACGAGGGTTTATTTTTCGCGCTTTTTCCCCTTTTACTTGTTAAATATATATATATATATATATATATATATATCTTCTTGAAGACAAATTTTCGCTTGAAGATTTTTTTTATTGCTAACTTGGTCGTGAGATAAGCGAAAAACATTCCATTTAACAGTTATTTAAATATAACTGACCTGTTCCTTTAGGCTTTGAATAGCTATTTTGTACACTGACTGTAATCTGATTCTTCCATTGTCCTTTCCTGTCGCAGTATCTTGAAACAATACCAGTATAGAAACCACTACATGAAACCGATACATTTGTATCAATTTGAGCTAAGTTCAAATTGTTTTAAATGAATCCAGATTTACAGGGCAAAAGTGTGCTGGGTCTACAATAAACATATTTTATTCCTTTGCGGCTCAATTTTTTTTTTTTTTCACTTTCCATTTTTTTTTTTAAATCATTTTTATTCTGAAGATTCCGGATTAACATGATTAAGTTATTATGATTAAGTCATTAAATGACATCAGCAACGACTTTTCTGATTATTGTATTTGGTGAGAGGCTTCCGATCGCAAAACATCTCATCCGTGATAATTTTCAGTGCATTTTTGTTCGTATAAGATTATCCAACTTGATATATTCATTTCATATGTATAATTCTGTTTTACTCGATAATAATAATAAACCACTTACTATTTATCACCTTTAATGTAATACATATCTGATCAGATACCTGTCTATAAAATAAGAATATATAGTTTACAACAAACAAATATGTATAAAAGATGATATGAGATAAACGATGGAGAGAAGAAAAAACAAAATGAAACAAATAAATAACCAAAAGACATTCTGAGGTCAACCTTCGGTCTCTTTAATAAAATTTCTAGCTCCAAATCATTCTGTTTCCAAAACAGATGTGAAACGATAAAACATAGATAACAAAGATATTCCCTCAAATTCTTAACGTGATAAAAATATTGAATTTGACAAAACAACACCCACTGACGACATGTCATTCATATGGACATGAATATATAAGAATGTCTAAAGGTTGATTGTACATCATGCTTAACGATATTCAAGCTGGAAAAATGGTAAAGCGTACTTTCATTAAGTTATATCTTTAAATCGAGCATCGCTATCGTAAATGACAAAATGTATTTTTCTACAGCATTTCACTTGATGTTGAATGGATCAAGTTAAGTAGCGCTTTTTTTTTATTTAAATTATCAATCAATCAAATTGAATCAGTTAAAGTGTCATTTATGAAAATAATAAAAATGGAAATCAATGCAAGACATTTGAGAGACATAAATATTATCATTTACCTGTTGGTATCAAAAGCCGCGTAACAGAATTGGTGACTTCCGATGTGTGTTTCTTTTGGGGTCCATGTTACATTAATATACCATTGACTTTCGACTAAACCATATTTCAACAGCGCAGACTTGGTCATCCCAATTGGTGACACAGTGTTTATTTCTGATATCCTAGAGAAAAAGAAAATTTCCCAATTTCAGCATTTGAGATATAAAACTGTTCCTTCAGGAGACGAGTTTATTTGTTACGGTATATTTTAATTAATCCTGAAATAATATTAAAATGTATTTTACCATATAACATACTTCTCAACAAGACTGAAAACTAGTGAATTGGTTTCAGCTGGTTGAGAAAAGTGTCATTTTTTTTTCAACATTTCCTGTATTTGTATTTCAAACCTTTTGAACTCGAGCACACCAACTCTTTTTTTAAGAAAGCTAGTCATGTACACATCAATAACATCGAGGAAAATGCATTTAATTCTTATAATTCGCAACTCAAACCAATGGTGAGTTTTTCTTTAAATTTCACTTTTCATAAAATCCCAGCATTCCATACATAAAATGAACCGCACATGAATATATGAGAATGAAATTGACCAATGTTTACATAGATAAGGAAAAACAAAACTCTGACAACGTTTACACGGTCTTACACAGTTTTAATCAAGAAAATAATCATAACAGACCTTCACATTCAGTTAACACAAGTATGTGAGCTTGTTGGCGAAATAAACATGCATTCTTTTTTGAAGGACGCCTCCGGGTGCGGGAATTTCTCGCTGCATTGAAGACCTGTTGGTGACCTTCTGCTGTTGTCTGTTCTATGGTCGGGTTGTTGTCTCTTTGACACATTCCCCATTTCCATTCTCAATTTTATTTTATATGCATTGTCTCCTTTAGTTATTATTGTAATTCCCTCTTTTGCAATAAGAAATAATGGGTTAAATTCTGGTATATTCGCATATTTCTTTGAAACCTAACCGAAGCAAAGAAAGAAAGATTTGTCTTTAGTTTTTTATATCATAGATTTAATTTTACAATGCCTCTTCATAAATTTGATTTTATTTTCCCACGCCTTTTCATTTACTAAACTTAAATGCCTGGTATGTTTATACTGATTGATTTGATTTTGATTTTGGTGTTTTAACGCCACTTTTAAGCACCGCTTTTGGGCTATTTCGTGGCGGTCAGTTTTATTGGTGGAGGAAGCCGGGTGCCCGGAGAAAACCACCGACCTTCGATAGGAAAACTGACAATCCTAGTCAATTAAGATTGAGTCGAGTGCACCCGCACGAGCGGGGTTCGAACTCACAACCTCAGTGTTGACTGGCTAGTGATTACAGTAGTAACTACTTAGACCACTCGGCCACCGAGGCCCTGGTATGTTTATACATTGTGAAGTCTAACTTACTTGGAATTGATGGAATGTGTGCTTGCTATGATGGTCTTGTGATATGTTGTATAAATAAGAGCTCCATTCTGGTCTGTAGATGTATTTATTGATGGTCTGTTGTCACAGGTTTCAGTAGATGAATAAACAAAGATAAGGAACTGTAATGATACGCTACTGAGTGGATCTATGTCTGATTGACTGACAAAATCTTCAATTTGAAGAGCAACGGCATACCAACCTGTGCTACCAGTTGCATTATAGGAGAGGATACATGTTTCCTTAAAGAAATTATTGAAGTATGCAATTACAAAAGTATCAAAAGTGTTTTCTATTGATGTTTGTATATTTCCATTTGTTCTAGAGCATTACCTATAATAATCATTACAAAAAATATGAAATTATTATATCTCAAGTACATATTATCGAATTAAAGGGGATACAAAGATTTCAGTATTCATAATAAACAGTAAAGAAAAAGTTTTCTTTCCATTTACATCGTTCTGATTGGTCATTGTAAAGATCATGCCTGATCAATCCTGTTCGATGCTGATGTTACAATAGATAATGTGTTGTTCTTGCTAATGATTTATAATGATTTATGATCATGGTTTGTAAATATGTGAACAATGGCCTTCATTTTGTCTATTTTAATAAATGACAGTTGCTATTCATTAACATGATAAATTCATAAATATAAGTTAAACATGTCAAAATCAGTTCAATATCAACTTTTGGCAAAGACTAGCAGAAAATGCAAACAAACACTACAACAAAAAATGTATGATATATAAACAAACATGTAACTTGCTATTTCATTCTTGATTTCAGCGTATAGCAAAATTAGTTATTTAAACATTTTCACATAACAGTCGTATAATACTAGCAAAACATTTACATTAGCTTCGAATACCCATGAATGTTTCATATGCATATAACCCCATATAACATCGAGTCTGATTGTCTGGCAGTCAAAAGTACGACAGTAATATCAGGCCGACACCCATTTTCTAACAGTCAAGAAGATAAAGTCATATAACAACAAAGAATAATAAAATAATCTCATCATAGATACCAGGATTGAAATTTTGTATTTGCGCCAGACGCGCGTTTCGTCTACAAAAGGCTCATCAGTGACGCTCGAATCAAAAAAGGTAAAAAGGCCAAATAAATTACGAAGTTGAAGAGCATTGAGGACCAAAAATTCCTAAAAGTTTTGCCAAATACAGCTAAGGTAATCTATTCCTGAGGTAGAAAAGCCTTAGTATTTCAAAATTTCAAAGTTTTGTAAACAGTTAATTTATAATTATGACCATATCAATGATAATTCATGTCAACACAGAAGTGCTGAAAATAAGATTTCTTTTTCAGATATAAACGCTTTGATAACAGTCAAACGCTTCTCCATGTACACTTTGATATATTGTTATTTACATACCACATTCAGAATAGAACCGCTTAATCCATTGCAAATCCCTCCACATTCATCTGCTGTTTTATTATTCGCCCATCGACATTTGACTATGTCCCCATCGTCGTCCTTAACTGTATCAAAATTAAGCTTTTTATATTAATAAATACTATATTGACGAAAATAATCTTTAGGTTTTTTCGCAATAAGATTGGTAGACCTTTACCTATACATGTCTAGTATATCAAGTACTGTCGTAATGTATCCCTTTACTTCGGAAACACTTTTTGTGCTGTGTGGAGGTTTAAGAATTACAGTTTTGAATTGATTAATGAGTACTTGAGAAAGGCAAGAGAGTAAGAAAAAAGGAAAAATTAAGATATTAAATTTTGTTTTCTGATCTTCTGACTATACCAATTCAGCTATCCTTAACGGCGCTTGGACATACACCTAACCAGCACAGCTCTGCTCTGTAGTATAATTTGTTTTTTAACAATACGTACCCTAACAAGTTAAAAAGTTATCGAAAATAGCTTCACACCACTAGACAAAATAGGAATAGGACACGATCTCTAAATTCATTCGTTTTATTATACTTTTATGATCAGATAGATAATTTTAGGACATTCAGATTGAAAATTTAGAGATAAATGACCACTCAAAAGGAGAACCAACACGAATAAAAAAACAAATGTCAAAAATAGATCATGTCTCTTCCTCACTATTATCGCTTCAATGCTTAATAAACTACGAGTAATTCCAAACATTTCAGACCATTCAATGAAATAAACACTCTTTAAATTTCCTGCGTTCAAATCGTTTTTCTTTAGTAATCTTCATCAGGAACACTCAAGCCTAACTATTTAAAAGCCAGGGATGCGTAGCTGTGCTCAATATAGGACAGCATCATTAACCGACTTACCATGTTATTGAAGGCAATAACTTCACCAATCATTGAGAAGGACATGATCAAGCCACTCAAAGAATATACTTCAGTGCCACATTATATCAGATAAACTTAAATTTTGCAACACCAAACAAATATGGTACCTATTACTAGCAGAGACTCTTGATTTGGTATTTTCAAGGGAGATTCGCATAGCAGGAGACGTATACCCTATCGAAGCACCGTATCTTCAGTTTAAGGGCATACGATACAGTTTCAGGGGAGGTAATGACGTTGCTAACGTAAAATGTTATTTTCGCGACGTCAAACTGTGACATATCGGGAAAAGATGCATTTTTCGACTGATTTTTATCATTCAAACTTATTTAACTCGAAAACGAGTACGTGGACCCCTCTTTTTTAAAATGGCATTAGGTTTGACTACGTATGAAGATTATTTGTACCAATTATGATGAAAAAATCAATATTGAATTTTTGTTAAATTTGATAAATATACCGCAAAACATGCCGTTTATTTTCTAAAATCCTGAAACTTTGTTAAAAATAAATTACTTCAAAAGAACATTTGTACATATTAAAAACATATTTATGAGAAGAAGATTTTTATAACGTTTCTACAAAAATCCGCTTGTGTTTATCTCTTGAAATAGAAAAGTTAGATGTGTCTATCCAAAGGATAGAAATGTCCAAAGAACCGAAATTTAGAGTAAATGTCTAAAATTTTGACCCCTTTTATCTCTAAAAGTAGCACATGAAGGTATATTTTTTATTACATATTTGAATTGCTTCATTGAAAAATAGCTTGTATGCAAATGTTCGTAAAAATTTCATTATGGGATCGAAACTGTATCGTATGCCCTTAAGGCATACAATTATTTTCATGCTTGGTTTATTTCAAATGGATTTACGAGTTTTTACCATCGGTAAACTACTATTGCCCCCAGCCCCCACCCCCACCCCACCCCACCCCATCCCACCCCCCTCCACTTTTTTTTTTATTTTATCTAGTATGCATATTTAAGGTTGTTTTGTGTAGTTCGTCGTTTATCATGAATGTGTTTTAGGATGTATTAACAAATGATTTATCTTTATTTCTCTAATTGTAAGCCCATTCATAGATTATACCACTGCATCGAGTGTGATACGATATTTCTCCAGTCTCGGCAGTTAAATTTTAGATGTTTAAATCGCTCGTCGAGTCCCGCGTTTTAAATTTGAATATGTAATTGTCTCGAGTGGATAAATATCGTAGCACACTCGACGCAGGGGTATAATCTATATTTATATGACTATATGAGCCTATTATATCGAAAGCATATTGTAAAGGTTTGCATTGGTAATCATTTCATTAGATTTGTATATCCTCGAAACCAAGTGATTAAAAACACGATAAACGAATTTATGGCGTCTTCATTTAAGTTACAATAAGCTTTAAAAAAAGATAAATATTTGTCGTTTACATTACATAATTTTTAAACCTTGTTCAACTGCCTGGCATTTTGTGTTACACCTTTCATACCTATATACATGTATATATGCATTTCTAAATCACATGCCGTATTTGGAAATTCAAAGTTAAAAACATTTAGGCCTTTCATGCAAAAATTAATAAGATGAGGGAAGAAAAAAATCCATATGTGTTGCCTTTTAGTTGTGATATAAGAAAGACATTTTCTTATATGTCTTAGCTATTATTTTTATCTATCATTATAAATTATTTGAAACAGGGATATATTTATTTAAACGTGAATTAATATCATGGGTTATAATTTCAATGGTACCATTATTTTCAAAACTTTTGAAACACTTCTGGCGACTTCCATAGAGCTGATGATTTATTCAAAGCTCGTTCAGACATTATTCACTTCCTTTGAAAATACCTTGAATATGAATTGAAAATGAACACCCTTGTTTCACTCTAACAACAGGCTGAATGGCAGATATTGGCGACGTGTTGACCATCCCTGTGTCAGTGCGAATAGTTAAATCTACTTTAGTCACCATGGATATAGTTTTTAAATCACAGCCTTCGACCATGTCTTTCCAGCAACAAGCTCCATACCTATAAAAAAATCATTATATAACCTATTTTGTTTTGTATTTTGCTGCGACATTAGCCAATGTATTATGACGCAGCTTTAACCCATTATTAGTTATTGTTACATTTATTATTGTGTGATGCCTAATATTCAGTTATGAACAATTTTCATTAATAAAAAGGAAAAATAAATTTGACAATGAATGGAATAGAGAAAGGGGGATAAGTTTCATAATTGACAAAATCAATGGCGATATTAATAGGGTCATAAATATAAGCTTAAACAATTCAAATAACTCCTTTGTAGATAAGATTTTTTATAAACAAAAATCATATGAATATTTATACATTGTAAGAAATGACATTTTGAGGTAGAGTTGATTCAACCATGTGGACCGTTTTGCAAAATTCTATGAATGTTTGGTTTCATAGCTTGCTATGTCTGTTCTAGAGGTTGTAACAACATTTTGTCATATTTTAAATGGCTTATCAGAGCACATAGATTACTAGATCACAAAATTGAAATTTTTGTAAATGTTGGAACATTGTTTTTCGCAGATTATTGAAACAGAAAGTTAAGCTTGTCATTATATCGTCTAAGAATAAATAGAGAAACAAAGTGCAACACTGAACTTCTTGCAAAACAATGTATTTCTCCTTTTTGACAGTTGTATTTTAAATATGAAAAATTAACTGTCTCCAATAGTGACATATTTAATTCAATTATTTTAAGGAGTAGGCCTTCCATCCACCATCTGTCAATGTCTGTTTAAATTCACCTTTGTATTTTAATGTATATTGGTATGACCACTCTTAAAATTATTTGGGCTAATCCTCCCATGTATAGATAAATTACAGGTATCATATCTAAATTTTAACTATCTATTCAATATATGAGCTGCGTCAGATAGAAATCGACCTTATGCAAAGGAATACCAATGCATCTCTTAAATTGTTTCGGGTTGAGAACAGTCTCTATGAAAAGTTAGTAACTGTTTGAAATTGCGTTGATATAAAAACCCTACAAAACATAATAAAATTCATCTTTTATTTCGTATTTGAATGTCCCAAAATCAATCAAAGTTTGATATGTTCCAATTATCGTTACTACAAGCCCGTCTCCTTTTGCCCGAATGTTACCTACCGAATTAAGACTTATCCACGGGTTGGTACTAACATGAGCAACACGACGGGTGTCACATGTGGAGCAGGATCTGCTTACCTTTCTGAAGCACCTGAGATCACCCCCAGTTTTTGTTGGGGTTCGTGTTGTTCAGTCTTTAGTTTTCTATGTTGTGTTTTGTGTACTAGTGTCTGTCTGTTTGTCTTTTTTTCCTTTTTAGCCATGGCGTTGTCAGTTTATTTTGACTTATGATTTGAATGTCCTTTTGGTATCTTTCGCCTCTCTTTTGATACATGTACATGTATACGTGCACTTGCATAAGGTCGATTTCTATACGACGCAGCTCATTTAATACATGACATTCTAATAATAACATGTTCATGTTGAATGTACCCTTCTGTCTGCTTGTCACAGTGAGGAGGCAGTGGAATTTTGAGCAAGATGAGTATTGATAGCACTAAATAACCTTTTTTTTACACTTTGTGCAACGTTAAGGTATAATTTGAAAATAACTTCCTTTAAAAACTTAAATCTTCGAATACTGCGTGATCAACTGTAAACTCATTTCCATTAAATTGTGTAAAACTGAAAGTTCTTTTCTTTTCAAACAAGAATGTTTATCAAATTACCATATTTCAATGTAGGTTGTGCTTTTTAAACTATTCTTGAGTGTTACTTTGCATGTTTTATATCAAATACTGGTACTGATAAAGATAAATTGTATCCGCAATTTACCTGTACAGGTTAAACAATTCATTGGCCCAAATGTAAATTTTTACCCCAAAATGTTTAGCTCAAATGATACCGTGGTCACGGTTATGATTTAGCTTTATTGTCTTTCGCCCATTATAAGCATCTTAAAGCCTATACTCTATAAAGATGTCCTTCACATTTGACTCCTTGAGTCTTTTACCCTTTTTTCTTCATGAAAAACCACAAATCAGCCATAATCTGAAGAACCAACGACTCTTAATGGACATAGCATTTATATGGCTATTGTTCTCTCGGAGATGAATATCAAGTACCCAGACGGCCGCGTTATAATCGAAAACTTAAAACTGTTTCTTGACCCCAACAGCCACACGCACGCCCGCTTTTATAAGCGGTTAACTGCCAATCTGATGAAGACCAACAGATGACATTTTTTCTATTATCCAATCAATCATTTGGGTTTGCACGTGCATTTTAATTTACACTTAGACTTTATGGGCTCGTTTACACTTTTGCTTGCAGATATCAAAGAAAAATGAAACTGGAATCGATGTTGTAAACATTTGGTTAACATATGCTTTGTTACTACCTCCATGACCTGAATTATTAATAAGAAAATGAAACGTTTTCAAATATCGTATTGGTGACACGCCATTAAAATTTCTGGATCCGCCCCTGTTGTTCATGATAATATTTTATAAGCACTTTTTGACATCTTAATTGAAGGCAATCGTTGGAATTGGGCAAATTAATTCCATTAGAAAGAGGTGGCGAAAAAAAAAATGATCCCGGCGAAACCCGAATTTAACTATACATAATGCATTATGTTAACGATAGAAAAACTCACGTATTTTGAGACGACCCTTAAAATGTTTATCGTCTCTCGACTCTCGTTTGTTGTTTGTCAAAAGTAATCATTTATCTAACACGTCTATTAACAAGTACAGTATATAACATTTACCCAAATATCAGTTTGTTGTCATACGTTTCGTAAGACGGGATATAACGTGTCATCTCTCCAATTGTATAATCATTACTATAAGAAGTACAATAGTACGACCGGAATGTCATATTGCAGTCATTGCAACACCCCAACGGGTCTTCTTCTCGACACCAAGTTCCATTCCCAAGTTCATAAGGAGAGCATATATTATTGCTATCTATAGGACGGTAAGAAAGATTGTATGTTACGGCCATCTATGAAATAAAAAAGAATAGATAATTGAACATTATCAGAAATATATCAAAACCGGTAGCAACACACTACCTTAAGGGCATACGATACAGTTATTGGGGAGGTAATGACGTTGCTAACGTAAAATGTTTTTTTTTTCGCGACGTCAAACTGTGACTTATCGGGAAAATGAATGTTTTGACTGATTGTAATCATTAGCTTGAAAACGAGTACATGAACCCTTTTTTTTTCATTTAACATTTGGCTTGATAATGTATAAAGATTATTTGTACCAATTTTTATAAACAAATCACCGATAATTTTTTTCTTAATTAGATAGATTTACATAAATAAAATGCCTTTTTTTCTAAAATCAAGAAGATGTAATAAAATGAATTATTTTAAAAGAATTGTTACATAAATTATGAGCATATTTATGTAAAGAAAATATTCAAAATGTTTTTTACAAAAATCCGCTTGTGTGTATCATTTGAAACATTAAAAAACTATGCATGTCTGTCCAAGAAACCGAAAAAAAGGAGTTAATCTCTAAAATTTTGACCCAAGTTATCTCTTAAACTAACACATCAAGGTATATTTTTATGTAATATTTGAATTGAATTGAAGTGGAAAATAGCTTGAATGCTAATGTTCGTCAAACATTAACCGTGGAACCAACACTGTACCGTATGCCCTTTAGTTCATCACCTAATGAAAAAAAGTGAACCAAACTCCGAAACAGTAATAAAGTCCTCCCTGCTACGTGACACTGACGTGTAAGCTGAGAGTATTGACGTCGCTGATGTTCTAACGTTTACAAAAGAACAATATTTATTTTAATAATGACTTTACCACGTGTTGGCTCTTTATGCTAAATATTTTACCATGAGCGATACAAAAAACTCAATTATCTAAATTATAACAACTTCTAACGTAGTGATCATCAAAACAACAAGCAACAATGTAAGCGATCATTTTAAGACACAAAGGAGTAAGTTCACGAAGGGTTAAAATTGGCCCTAAGAATTTGATGTTTTTTTTTTTTTTTTAAATCAGGCCAAAATACTACAAATTAGATAGAAATAGTTGTGATATAACTATTGATACAAAATAACTTCTTTTTGGCTCATCACATTAAAAATGACGAAGGAATGATTCATCAAGTATGCAGTATTTGTGTTGTAACTTCAGTTTTGGTCAAATTTTCAATAATCTAACAGTTTTTAACATAATTTACTTTGGCCGCCACCCCTACTCCAGACAGTTTTTGTGTCTAGGGATTCAATATCATCATTGGCAACTTTTAGCTACAGGACATATCCTAGGTTGCGGCCAATGGTTTCCTCAAGCTTTTATGTCCAAAAAATGCACAAAATCTTCGTTTTTTGACAATATATCCAAAGTGTGCCGACTTTGAAGCATAGATGTACTCTAGTGAAGAGATTTGTTTAACCTAGAAGTAATGCTTTTGAAATATATCAATTCAAGAACCACATTGCCACTTTGATATTTTATGTTAAAGTAAAATTTCAAGGCCACATTTGGCATAAAGTAAAGCAATGAGATAGAAAAGAAAGTTTGGACATATTTTTAATAATTGTTAATGACATCTGTATGTAAATAATTATATATATAATTCAATGAATTTATGTAGCTGTGTTGGTCGTGCTTATGCTATTCAACAAACGGGGGTAGTTGCTAAACGCTTGCTGTATTCGAGTACTAGGTGTTCAGTGTTCAAAATAATGTGTTCGGGGATTGTAAACATATACCTTGAGAACTAGCTTGTTATAAATCCGGTTGAGCGTGAAGGTTAAGTAGTACGGACTCATCAAAATAACAATATTTTTTTTAGGACTCAACCTTTTTTTGCTACATGAAATTATGGTTTAATACAAAATTAACACAGGAACCTGTTAAAATCAACCAAACAAGATTTTTAAAAAAGCAAAAGATACCAAAGGGACATTTAAAACTCCCGAGTAGAAGAGAAACTGACAACATCAAGGCAAAAAAAAACTACAAAAGACAAAAAGACAAACAAGTCCACAAAAGATGCATAGAAAACTAAAGACTGAGCAACACCAAAACCCGGGTTGATCCTTGGTGCTCCGGAATGGTACTAAGCAGATCCTGCTCCAAATTTGACACCCGTAGTGTTACTGCTTAAAATAAATTTCCTTCAGTGATTAGGCATACCGCAAAAGCGTTTATAATGTATACTTAAATAAAGACATTTGATTACCTCATTTTCGGTTACTATATATATATATATATATATTTCCATGTTATTACGCCACCTCTAAAATGAATTGATGCAATATTTTGGATAAGAAAAATATTTAAAAACCACAACAACCACTCCATGCCTTTATTTTAACACTTTGATCGTCTACAAACAACAAGGCTATACCATTTATTGTGCATGATAATAAAAGCCGTTAGTTAATTTAAAACCTAATTTGTTTTCACTGCGTGAATTTATTTCCGGTATAGACATAGTGGTTATAATTGGACATACGAAGTATTTTCTTTGTGTTTTAATACAAATGAGAGTGTAATAATTACTTATTATGAAAAAAAAAACGTTTTTCTTATTTGTTAGAATTTCTTTATCTGATGTTTTAAAATTTGTGTTTAAATACAAATGAAACAGAGAAAGCGGAAGTGTACAAAAATATTCATTATTGGTTATATATGCATTCAACACGTAAGTCACACGAATGGCATGTTTTCCTATGATCTTCGAGTAGGTAAAATTCTGTTATTTATATTTAAATGCACCAATAGGACGTTCTTTTAATGATTGCTCTCACCCGTTTATCTAATTTGTTAGAATGTCTGTATTTGCTCTGTTTAAACTTCTTTTATTATAAATTTCAAATGAAACAGAGAAAGTGGAAGTGTTCAACAATATTAATTTCATTATTGGTTATATATGCATTCAATACTTTTGTTACGCGAATGGCATTTTTCCTGTGATCTTCAGTAGGTAAAATTCTGCTGTTTATATTTATACACACCAACAGGACGTTCTTTTGATAGTGGCTCTCATCTATCCAGCCGTTGAATGCTTTCCACAGGAAAACAATATAATGGGTGGAGCTTAGATCAGAACGTTAGATTTGATCTCTAAATGTGTTATTGTAGTGTCTGGCTCCGCCTTCTTAAACAAGTCAGAAATGGAAGAATAAAATAAAATGTAATATTATTGACCATGCAATGACCCTATGCATTTAAATTAAATGCAGACACAACAAATTAGCAAAACATTATTGTGAAGGGTAGGGAAAACATTTGATAAAGAAATTATACAATATTGCCTCTTCGTCATTAGAAGCTGTTCCTTTTATAGCTCCCATTCTGGCCTTAATTAACCATAAGATACCGGAACCATAACACTAATTCTTACCAGTAACGAACTCTAGTCAAACTGAACATCTACTCCTAAGTTAGAATAAAAAGTTAACTTACCAGGACTAAATTGAACCCTAACTCTAACTCAATATTCCAGAAATATATTATGTCACTAGATGTTCAATCATTTCAGACAAAAGGTTTTTCTCCTTAAATTGAGCATTCTGAAAAATATTTGTCACCGGACGCCCGCTTTCACAACAAACAAGTGATCAATTAATCGATTTTTTTCTGTCGGTGTTAGGAATCATTATGGATGAATACCTTAACAACTGGTTTTAAACTATTTTTTTTATCACAGTTCCTTTGAAACTACAATTAGTCCTTTGAAAGCAGGCAACATGGTATGTAGACATAGAACACGATAATTTCGGGGAGTGAATACTATTCGATAATATATATTAACGTTTTGGTTCTTTAAGCTTCATTGAAAATCTCACGGCAACAAATTCCTTTACATGCCTCTGAAATACAAATCCTTACTGAAAACAACCGTCGAACTGAGGAAAGTATATAAAAATAAAGACGTTTTGTGTATAAGCGCGCCATTATATATTAAAATAATAAATTCTGAAAAGCACAGTTGATTTCCATTGGTCTGTGTTTAACCTTTAACACGTGTCATCGCCCATCAACATTGCAATGCCTTACTCATTGACATTTCTAATGCACTTAAAGCTGCGCTTTTCGTAGACAAAAGTTGCTGTATTGTTTTTGGGTAGCTTTTGATTTTCTCGAACATATACGTAGTAAAAATAACCAAATGAAAATTGGATCATATAGTTAATAAATAACATTTTGATATATACCTACTTGCAATTCAAAATTTAGAGAGAAAAAACGCCTTTAAAATGTTTTAACACCGCTATTTAGCTTTGCTATATATTCAATTTAATTGAACTACAGAAACTGTGTCCAAGCTTCGCGTACAATGTGAGCAAAGCGTGGACATTTGGTCTGTATTTTAATCATATTGGCTATATATTTGAATTATTTTCAACCTTGTTTATCTGTTACATTTTTTTTTTACAATGCTAAGTTTACAAAAAGATAAAGTCTAATACCAGTTAAGGATTGTATTGAACTACTGCATGAGTTCAAAATAAAAATACGGGAATCATAGAGCACGTGTATGATAAAAGCGATAAGAGCGCGATGTTTATTTCTTTAAATTTCCATGTCTTCCAATTTGTTAACTAATCATTGTCATAACAATAGTTAAATGATTTGGTGAATTAATAATTTAAGAATTTAAGAATTAAGAAACCGAAAATTGGAGTAAATCTCTAAAGTTTTGATCCCAGTCATCTCTAAAACTAGCACATCAAGGTATATTTTTATTACATATTTGTATTGACTAAGTGGAAAATAGCTTGAATGCTAATTTTCGTTAAACATTAATCGTGGAACCAACACTGTACCGTATGCCCTTTAGTTCATCACCTAATGAAAAAAAAAGTGAACCAAACTCCGAAACAGTAATAAAGTCCTCCCTGCTACGTGACACTGACGTGTAAGCTGAAAGTATTGACGTCGCTGATGTTTTAACGTTTACAAAAGAACAATATTTATTTTAATAATGACTTAACCACGTGTTGGCTCTTTATGCTAAATATTTTACCATAAGCGATACAAAAGACGTCAATTATCTAAATTATAACAACTTCTAACATAGTGATCATCAAAACAACAAGCAACAATGTAAGCGATCATTTTAAGACACAAAGGAGTAAGTTCACGAAGGGTTAAAATTGGCCCTAAGAATTTGATATTTTTTTTTTAATCAGGCCAAATTACTACAAATTTCAGATTGAAATAGTTGTGATATAACTACTGATACAAAATAACTTCTTTTTGGCTCATTACATTAAAAATGACGAAGGAATGATTCATCAAGTATGCAGTATTTGTGTTGTAACTTCAGTTTTGGTAAAATTTTAAATAATTCTTAACAGTTTTTAACATAATTTACTTTGGCCGCCACCCCTGCTCTAGAAAGTTTTTGTGTCTAGGGATTCAATATCATCATTGGCAACTTTTAGCTACAGGACATTTTGGATCCTAGATTGCGGCCAATGGTTTCCTCAAGCTTTTATGTCCAAAAAATGCACAAAATCTTAATTTTTTGACAATATATCCAAAGTGTGCCGACTTTGAAGCATAGATGTACCCTAGTGAAGAGATTTGTAGAGATTTAAAGCCACTTTGATATTTTATGTTAAAGTAAAATTTCAAGGCCACATTTGGCATAAAGTAAAGCAATGAGATAGAAAAGAAAGTTTGGACATATTTTTAATAATTGTTAATGACATCTGTATGTAAATAATTATATATATAATTCAATGAATTTATGTAGCTGTGTTGGTCGTGCTTATGCTATTCAACAAACGGGGGTAGTTGCTAAACGCTTGCTGTATTCGAGTACTAGGTGTTCAGTGTTCAAAATAATGTGTTCGGGGGTGGAGGGTGTTGTAAACATATACCTTGAGAACTAGCTTGTTATAAATCCGGTTGAGCGTGAAGGTTAAGTAATACGGACTCTAAAACACAAGTCCATCAAAATAATAATATTTGTTTTAGGACTCAACCTTTTTTTGCTACATGAAATTATAGTTTAATAGAAAATTAACACAGGAACCTGTAAAAATCAACCAAACAAGATTTTTAAAAAGGCGAACGATTCCAAAGGGACATTTAAAACTCCCGAGTAGACGAGAAACTGACAACATCAAGGCAAAAAAAAACTACAAAAGACAAAACGACAAACAAGTCCACAAAAGATGCATAGAAAACTAAAGACTTAGCAACACCAAAACCCGGGTTGATCCTTGGTGCTCCGGAATGGTACTAAGCAGATCCTGCTCCAAATTTGACACCCGTAGTGTTACTGCTTAAAATAAATTTCCTTCAGTGATTAGGCATACCGCAAAAGCGTTTATAATGTATACTTAAATAAAGACATTTGATTACCTCATTTTCGGTTACTATATATATATATATTTCCATGTTATTACGCCACCTCTAAAATGAATTGATGCAATATTTTGGATAAGAAAATATTTAAAACCACAACAACCACTCCATGCCTTTATTTTAACACTTTGATCGTCTACAAACAACAAGGCTATACCATTTATTGTGCATGATAATAAAAGCCGTTAGTTAATTTAAAACCTAATTTGTTTTCACTGCGTGAATTTATTTCCAGTATAGACATAGTGGTTATAATTGGACATACGAAGTATTTTCTTTGTGTTCTAATACAAATGAGAGTGTAATAATTACTTATTATGAAAAAAAAAACGTTTTTCTTATTTGTTAGAATGTCTTTATCTGATGTTTTAAAATTTGTGTTTAAATACAAATGAAACAGAGAAAGCGGAAGTGTACAAAAATATTCATTATTGGTTATATATGCATTCAACACGTAAGTCACACGAATGGCATGTTTTCCTATGATCTTCGAGTAGGTAAAATTCTGTTATTTATATTTAAATGCACCAATAGGACGTTCTTTTAATGATTGCTCTCACCCGTTTATCTAATTTGTTAGAATGTCTTTATTTGCTCTGTTTAAACTTCTTTTTATTATAAATTTCAAATGAAACAGAGAAAGTGGAAGTGTTCAACAATATTAATTTCATTATTGGTTATATATGCATTCAATACTTTTGTTACGCGAATGGCATTTTTTCCTGTGATCTTCGAGTAGGTAAAATTCTGCTGTTTATATTTATACACACCAACAGGACGTTCTTTTGATAGTGGCTCTCATCTATCCAGCCGTTGAATGCTTTCCACAGGAAAACCATATAATGGGTGGAGCTTAGATCAGAACGTTAGATTTGATCTCTAAATGTGTTATTGTAGTGTCTGGCTCCGCCTTCTTAAACAAGTCAGAAATGGAAGAATAAAACAAAATGTAATATTATTGACCATGCAATGACCCTATGCATTTAAATTAAATGCAGACACAACAAATTAGCAAAACATTATTGTGAAGGGTAGGGGAAAACATTTGATAAAGAAATTATACAATATTGCCTCTTCGTCATTAGAAGCTGTTCCTTTTATAGCTCCCATTCTGGCCTTAATTAACCATAAGATACCGGAACCATAACACTAATTCTTACCAGTAACGAACTCTAGTCAAACTGAACATCTACTCCTAAGTTAGAATAAAAAGTTAACTTACCAGGACTAAATTGAACCCTAACTCTAACTCAATATTCCAGAAATATATTATGTCACTAGATGTTCAATCATTTCAGACAAAAGGTTTTTCTCCTTAAATTGAGCATTCTGAAAAATATTTGTCACCGGACGCCCGCTTTCACAACAAACAAGTGATCAATTAATCGATTTTTTTCTGTCGGTGTTAGGAATGGATGAATACCTTAACAACTGGTTTTAAACTATTTTTTTTTATCACAGTTCCTTTGAAACTACAATCAGTCCTTTGAAAGCAGGCAACATGGTATGTAGACATAGAACACGATAATTTCGGGGAGTGAATACTATTCGATAATATATATTAACGTTTTTGGTTCTTTAAGCTTCATTGAAAATCTCACGGCAACAAATTCCTTTACATGCCTCTGAAATACAAATCCTTACTGAAAACAACCGTCGAACTGAGGGAAGTATATAAAAATAAAAGACGTTTTGTGTATAAGCGCGCCATTATAAATTAAAATAATAAATTCTGAAAAGCACAGTTGATTTCCATTGGTCTGTGTTTAACCTTTAACACGTGTCATCGCCCATCAACATTGCAATGCCTTACTCATTGACATTTCTAATGCACTTAAAGCTGCGCTTTTCGTAGACAAAAGTTGCTGTATTGTTTTTGGGTAGCTTTTGATTTTCTCGAACGTATACGTAGTAAAAAATAACCAAATGAAAATTGGATCATATAGTTAATAAATAACATTTTGATATATACCTACTTGCAATTCAAAATTTAGAGAGAAAAAAAAACGCCTTTAAAATGTTTTAACACCGCTATTTAGCTTTGCTATATATTCAATTTAATTGAACTACAGAAACTGTGTCCAAGCTTCGCGTACAATGTGAGCAAAGCGTGGACATTTGGTCTGTATTTTAATCATATTGGCTATATATTTGAATTATTTTCAACCTTGTTTATCTGTTACATTTTTTTTTTTACAATGCTAAGTTTACAAAAAAAGATAAAGTCTAATACCAGTTAAGGATTGTATTGAACTACTGCATGAGTTCAAAATAAACATACGGGAATCATAGAGCACGTGTATGATAAAAGCGATAAGAGCGCGATGTTTATTTCTTTAAATTTCCATGTCTTCCAATTTGTTAACTAATCATTGTCATAACAATAGTTAAATGATTTGGTGAATTAATAATTTTCTTAAAGAATCGGTTAAAACCCTGTACTTCTTCCACGTTTGTTTACTTTTCCATCACGGTTTTTCCCTTCGTACTTGTGCTCTGTAGTTGTTGAATTTCTAACAAATTCATTATTGTCATTGTTAAGGTCACTGCAAACGGAAAAGCTGTAGGCGAATTAGATAGAGTACGGGAATATTTCAATACAGTTTTGAAGATTTTGACAAAATAAAGGATTTTCTTTCAAAATTAAGTCTATACACACGTCTATAATTATAGTAAAACTTAGCCATTCAAGTACTTTTTTCGTTAAATGTGATGCATCATATATGATTTAATTAAATCGCGAGAGATTTTCGAACCCTACATGTATGTATTAAATGTAGTCCTTAGCATGCTGAACATATATCCTATTTATACTAGTCTGTATATATTTATAATCATTTTCGGATTTAAAACGTTTACACTTTTAAACTTTGGTGTTTATATCAAACACTTTTTAAACACCAAAATTAAAAATAAATTTTAAACGTCCAAATCTTTTAATAATAAACACTCCATTATATTTATTCTATTAAAAAAAAAACTGACTAAAACTCTTAAACAAGTATAGAATTTAAAAATCTTAAACTCCAGCATTATTGTTGATTCAGGTATAAAACACCAGTATTTAATACAATGTGCCACAAACAACTATAACTGACTTTTAAAAAAGGCAGAAATTATAGTCTTCGAATTTGATTGCTAGCAATATTAGTTTTCAAATACACTGATCAATGTTACAAAATAGATCATATGTTCCGCACATTCATGTTCCAATCTTTGCACCTTCGAATTAAGGTCCGATGTAAGGTTCATTCATAAAATTTCTTGTCGAATTCGAAGTAGTTGTGAGAAAGTCTTGGGATATTCCAATTTGTGTAAACTAACTGCCACATAAGACATAAACCAACTTAAAAAGTGTCTCCCGTTGTGTAGATTTATGAATCTCTGTGTATATGTGTGTGTCTACCTGTGTGTACATCTGTGTCTCCTTGTATGTTAACTGTATTTTCCTGTCAGTAAATTTTTGTCTCATCTCAGTCTTTCCATAAGTAGCTTCTCAACGTTTCCGTAGACATGTATTTGGTTCAGAAAAAAAGATAAGTCACGGTGATTCTTTCTTCTTTCAGATTTTTCCAAAATTTTCTTTGTGCTTTTTAAGTTTTTTTCTGCAAAAAAGAAAAGGTATTTAAAAACTTAATGTAATCGAATAATTCTAGCATATGATTCGCATGACTAAACAAACTTGAATGCGATATAACACCGGATATTCCGATCCAAAATCCGCGGAGTAATCCGAATCCCGAGGAAGAATTACTCGAGACCGCAACACGGTGGTAAGAAAAATCTGGATCTGATTACTACAGAGCATAAACAAATTACAATAATCAAAGTGTAAACAAGTTTTAGCTTTTTAAAAAGCTTTGGGTGCTTCGCTGTATCATAATTTTAAGTAAGATGTGGTTTATATTGTTGTTAAATACGAGAAAGGTGTTATTCATCCCCTCTGTGCATATTATCATAAGTGTGGTCTTATAAACCCGTCTTAGATGGATGTATTGTGGTATACTGTAGTTTGTCCATGAATACTTCCTACAAAAACTTAAATTTGCTTTAACCAATTCCCACGAAACTAATACGGAACATTAGGATTGATTGACGAAAATCCTTTTGATTTTAAAATTCTTATGTGTCGTCATTCCAGAGATACCGTTTGATTTTGAAAATTTATGATTTGTCATTCCACAGTTATGGGAATTATGGTAATATTCTACATGGCATACTCTAGATCTAGAATGTTTGGATTAACTACAAACTTTACAATGTTGTTGGTACTGGCGAATCCAGACTCGCTTTGGATTTGAAAGTTTTATAGTTTGTCGTTCCGTAAAGTTATGGGACTTTTAACAGTCAATTTTGACGCAATATATAGCATGATAAACCAGTAAAGGCAAAATTATTCATTGATCGGGTATCAGATAGGATCTGGAATACCCATACTGAAACTATGTCCGTATTTAATATCTTCTCCGGTCCGGGATATGTTCCAATTCTATATCTCATTCTAGCCAATATAATCTTTCCCTCATCAACAGGTCACCAATGAGAACCGATATTTGTTACATAATAATTTCAAGATGGCGTGAATATCGTATGAAGATAATAGCTTCGAAGCAAGAAGCAATGAAGCGAAGCAAAAATGCTCCTCTTGATTCGGATCACTCCACATATTTCGGATCGGGATACCCGGTGTGCGATTGGTCCTTTAGATTTGTTTTCCATGGTTTACACTTCGATAGACCATGTTGTCGAAACTTCTTTCGTAACCTCTGTTAACACAATGTCAATTTCACTGTAATATATTTATGCACGATACATATGAATGGAATCATGTGGCTCCAAGAAAGAGCCTCCTCATGAGGTTTTTGATTATGTGATTACTTGGCCGTTTTTATAGTGATTATTTGATTACCAGACCAAATATTTCATGATTATTTGAATATTTGACAATCTAGGACTGTATTTTTGATTATTTGATGATCTTGTTTAAAAAAATAAATTAATGATTATGTGATTATATTGGCAAAAAATTGTGATTATGTGAATACTTGGACACCCCCATGAGGGGCCTCAAGAAAGTTGAAACTGAAAGAAAAACTAGAGGCTCCAAGGAGCCTGTGTCGCTCACCTGATATTTTTGTTTACAATTGATGCATGAAATAATGCAACCATTATACTTTTGCTTTAGTTTCAGAGATATAAGCCAAAAACTGCATTTTACCCCTATGTTCTATTTTTAGCCATGTCGGCCATGTTGGTTGGCAGGCGGGGTCATCGGACACATTTTTAAACTCGATACCCTAATGATGATTGTGGCCTTTGTCTCAGTAGTTTCAGAGGAAAAGATATTTGTAAAAGATTACAAAAACTTACGAAAAATTGTTAAAAATTGACTTTAAAGGGCAATAACTCCTTAAGGGGAAAATTGACCATTTTGGTCATGTTGACTTATTTGTAGATCTTACTTTGCTGAACATTATTGCTGTTTACAGTTTATCTTTATCTATAATAATATTCAAGATAATAACCAAAAACTGCAAAATTTCCTTTTCAGGGGCAGCAACCCAACAACGGGTTGTCTGATTTGTCTGAAAATTTCAGGGCAGATAGATCTTGACCTAATTAACAATTTTATTCCCTCAGATTTGCTCTAAATGCTTTGGTTTCAGAGATAGAAGCCAAAATCTACATTTTACCCCTATGTTCTATTTTTAGCCATGGCGGCCATCTTTGTTGGCGGGCTGGGTCATTTGACACATTTTTTAAAACTAGATACCCCAATGATGATTGTGGCTAAGTTTGGTTAAATTTGGCCAAGCAGTTTCAGAGGAGAAGATTTTTGTAAAAGTTAACGACGACGGACGACACGACGGACGCCGGACGCCAAGTGATGAGAAAAGCTCACTTGGCCCTTTGGGCCAGGTGAGCTAATTAACACATGTTTGGGTAAAGAACTAGAAGGAATACGAATTTTCTAGAGTATGGGCCGCTGACTCCTTTTACATAAAAGTACTTTGGACTTTTATGCAGTTTCTGAGTTTATCGGTCCAGTTTACACTGATAAAATCTATAAAATTGTGTTAAACCCTTTGTTTTACTGGTAAATTGTGAAAATCAAACGGGACCAGTGCTAAGCTACTCATGTTTCCATGACTCAACTTAAAGGTAGTTTGAAAAGGGAAGGGGATCTAAACAAAAATAAAAACTGGAAAAACGTCAATTTCGTACGCAGAATGAAAACGAAATGATCGAAGTACTGCTTGGGAAGATATCTATTAAATACTTTGAGATAGTAAAAAGAAAGTTAAAATTTGAAGAAAAAAAATATGTTTAGTCTGAACATATACACATGCATCCACCTTAACAGTCCTACAACTATGCCCAAGAATTTGCATCAAAATGATGTTGGATGGAAAATCAGCTTATCACCAACACCACTTAGAAAACACAAAATTTTCAAATAAATTTGTCATTCCAATTATAAGTTTGTTAGTTGATGAATACCACATGTTTAGTTTTCTTGATAATTGGTGGTAACTGTTGCATGAATGAATTAATAGTAAATACAAATGTGAATATTTAATAATTACAAATGTAAACACGTAATAAAACTTAAAACTTATAGGTAGACAAATAAAAATTTCAATTTTTTTTTAATGTGTAGGGAAATATAACATCACAAACTTTCCTTCGTCATTTTTAATATTTAATTTCCATGAGTAGTTATTGTAAAATGTTAAAATAATCAAAATTTCAATTAATTTCATTGTTCCTGTTCTGGAATGGTAATATCAGAAACTGGACATTTTCTGTATTATCATCTCTATTGTTATTACAAACTCAGTTTTTTGTTTTAAACATCTGTTTGTTAAGTATTATTATCTGACCCTTTATCAGCATCAGGTGACAGATTTACAGCTTTAGTTAACCATTTTATAATTGAGAGAAGATATGAAAATTACACTCTGTAGGGTTTGGATGCAAGACTGTAAAAAATTGTACTCTTACACAAATTGTAAGAACTAGCTTTCATTGAAAAATATGGACGCTTTCCAAAAACCCAATTCGCGCAATTATTAAAATATGTGACAAATGTCTCTTATTACATTTGGTTTTCAGTTTTCAATTATAAAAAAAAAACAGACCTTGAAACATGTAAACACATGTATCTCGCAAAAGGCCGTTAAATATCCCGTCGTAATATTCAAGTCTGTTTTTTGTTTACAATCATGAATTAAATCTGCAATTGTGGGATAAAAAATCAACAGACAAAGTGTAAACCCCGTAGCATGCCCCCATGTTATGTGGACGTTACCTGAAATTAGGGGAATTACCTGAAAACTTCCCCTCAACTCAAACAACATCGACAGCATGAGCAAGGTGTGAGGAAAAAATGTATGTACAGTTTCTAATTATTGGTAACTTTTGCAATATTATTTCTGAAAATTACTATTTGTGTTCATACAAATTAATATAAATTACACAAGACCTATAACATAATAAAGTATTTGCATTGCATACATATAACTGTCGGTGTACTCGATATCGGTCTAGTTTGAATAACTGGGTTTTTCTCAGTATACAAAGTATGTTTGTGTTTGTCAAAATCTTATAAACTACTTTAACTCCTGGTGTCGAAAAACTTAATGAGGAATGGTAAGTTTTTAACATTTTAGCATTTTTTGCATATTTTGAAATAAATGAAAATCGTATGTTAATAAAAAAGAAAGCATTGGAGCAAAATTTCCTACAGACTGTCCCTCCTTTCGCCGTAAGCTGTTAGTTTTGTCATTTAAGAGGGGGGCAAGGGTTTAACTGTTATGCTGTTTTGGGGCATTTTAATTCTTTGTTATCTGTTATTCTGAAAATATATTTCCTGTTAGCTGTTATTGGCTTATTCCTTGTTAGCTGTTATAAGACTATTATTTTTTTTTGTTATCTGTTATTGTGAGAATGTATTTGCTGTTAACTGTTATTGGAAATTGGAATGTTACCATTTTGACAGCCAATTTTTGGTAGAAATTGAAAATCATTCAACATTTGGGTCTTACCACAGGTAATATGGTGGTCCCTTATCTGGAGAGGGATTCCAGTAACATTCACATCCTTTAAACATATCAAAATCAGTCGGGTCCAGGACAATTCCAGTATATCTTATTATAATTCTTTGTAATAAATTCCATTTTCTATGAACATGTATTTAGGGTTTTCTAGAATTCAGGCTTACTCAATGTATGATTATTTTTTGTTATGGAATTCAATACTTTTTTCAACATTTTTTGGTGCTTTTAAGAAACTGACCCATGCTTGTAATAAATTAGTGTGTGTATTCTTAGAAAAGAATCACAGAGTTGGGTCTGTGTTCCGTATTGTATAAAATTTATACAATAAGAAACACAGACTCAGCCCTGTTTAAAAAGGTGTTTCTGTTAAGGTCGTATGGACCAAGGCCGATTCTCATCATGTATCCCTGACCATATGTTTCACTTTTTGTAATATCAAGAATCGTTCGAATTTGATTTTTCACATATATATGGGGATAATGTTCCCTGTATATAGGGATAATGTTAAATTCGAACAGTTCTTAATATTACACAAAGGAAAACATACGGCCATTATATCATATATTATTAACCAACTTACTACAATATGTATAGAAATGCCCATGCTTTATTAGAGGAAAATTTCGGCAACGGGTCATTATGAACAGAGAAATTGCTACAGCCAGTCATTACGAAATCTCAGTCATGCATTACGAAATCACACCCGTGCATTACGAAATCACAGCCATGCATTATGAACAGATGAAACGGGAAATCGATTAAATCAAAATGTCGTTTATTTTTTTTAGATAAGCATGATAAGGGACAGCTTTTTTGAAATTTTTTTTAACTTAATATCATAAAAAAAAGTTTTAATGATGTTCAGTGTTTTGTAACGACTTGAAACGGAAATATTTCACAGCCTTTTTGAGTACGACTTCCGATTATTATCACTGTTTCATTTCCGTTGATCAATCATCAGAATGCAGACTACTCAAAGAGTAAGAAAAGTTAAACTGTCTGATTTATTCTTCCCAGCTACTTTATATTTGCTAGATAAAATGAATTGTAATAGCATAGAATTAAGTACTTGGGTGAGAAATCAGAAATTACATCTGACGATGTTGACCAAAAATCCACCGTGAATGGGAAAAGACAAGTTCAGCTATGAATTCCCATATCTTCTTCACGGTAAGATTATTACTCTTTATTTAATCAAAGAATTAAAACCATTTAATAAAAGTGTTATGAACTGGCTTTTTCTGCATTGGTCCTGTTATCGATTCGTGGTTAGCTGTATTTGAATCCGAGACTGGAAGACTGTTCTTGAATGAAGTTTTTTTAAGTTGGTTAATAAAGTATCAAATATGGACTTTTAATATTGGCCTGTAACATGCCCTTGATATTAATAATGGCCTCGGACGGTTGCAATGGCCCTCGGCGTTGCCTCAGGGCCATTACAACCATCCTTGGCCATTATTAATACCTCGGCATGTTACAGGCCAATATGAAAAATCCATACATATACTATAATATTGTTATTGTCATATAAACATAATTAGCTTGTGACAAAAACAGAAACAAACATAATATAGCAAAGAAATTACAATTCTAAAAGAAATGAACCTGGGACTATTATACTAACGGGACTGGAAACTGATCGATCTGTTGAGATTTCATTGTCCCGATAGCGGATTATTGATTTTTGTTTTGATTGACAGCTTATCGTGCCACGTGGTTAATTAGCCTTCGGTACATGTAAACAATAGATTTCGGCGAACAAGTCAGCTTATAGAATACCGTTAAAATTGGTGGATTTGAAATTGAAAAAAAATATATGAATAATAAAACTATTTTAACAAATTAAATATATTTACTTGAAATAAATGTTTTCACACTGGAATAAACTAATGCCGGTTAAAACTGGGACAAGTTGTTGGAAGAAGTAGTTTTGAAAGATAAATACTTTTCTTATTGTTAATTAAAAATTAATTATTAATAAGTAGTCATTATATAAGTGTTGAAAATAAAACAAATATAGTCGAAATGCCGGCGCTTTACTTGACCGCTAAGAAAACAACGTGTCGCCGAAAGTTAACAGATCATAATTAATCCTAATAAAACAATAATTGTGCAATAAAAACAATGTTGGCAATTTCAGTTCATAATTAATCCCTATAACAAAAGTTACCAGGGTTAAATAAAAATATAGCCACATTGTTTTGAACTTTCTAAATTTCGTGTTTACACCTAAATTTCAATATGGCAGAAAGGGCAGTGAAAGGGCCTACTTTTGTAGTTCTGATTGTGGAACTTTTGAACATATTTTCACGAAGTCATATGCTTATGCCACCGAAGACCATTACTAAGCAAAAACACCCTGATTTTAATACAAATATTGCACATATAAATAGGAGTAAGCAATATTATAGGAACAGTATAATTTATTTGATCCCTGCATGTGGTTTCCGTTTGTAATGAGAAGGAGATTTATATTCCACTTTTCACTTTAAAAGTGACAATAAAAATAGGCCAATCAACCTATAACCTATACATATGATTTTACAATAAACCGAACTCGCGTATCTCTTTTCAATCAACAGTTTAAGAAATTTTATGAATCATACTTGTTTTCCCAGCGTCCCGACGCTATTATCCTGAAAAATTCAACCTTTAGATGTCATTTTTACATAAGCCGGATTTGGTAATTAATAACAACTGTCAAAGATCGAGATATCTTTTATCATTAAAGTAATCGTGTTTACATTAGGATTATCATTTCGAATAACTATTAAAAATAAAACAAATTACAAAGATTATACGATCAAGACACGCTGTCACTGTCAAAACAATATGGCGTATCGATAAATCTCGCGCAGGTAAAGTCTCGTTCTAACGACCGTGATGTTGAGTATGATTACACTGGTTGGTGTAACAGTTTCCAGTCCGTTAGTATAATAGTCCCAGAATGAACACAAGAAAAACAAATATATAGCAGCTAAGCTATTCAAACAGGATATCTCCGAGCTATCAGTTAAAACTAACTCAACTTCTTTATCAAAAAGATTACTAGAAATTTCTATTGGAAGATTTCATAATGAAGCTACCTTGGCTTTAACCAAAAACATGGATTTTCTTGCCTTGTTTTTACTAGGTCTTCTAAACTTGAAATAAGGTTAACATTGCTCTTTATAAGAGTCATTTGGAATTTATATTCTAACTCATTTTTTATCATATTGCCATTGTAGTAAAGAAATGAAACTACCCTTTGGCAATATGTTGCTGTAAAATGATGGTTTAAGTTTTATTTATTATATTTAATTAAAGGAATTTGCCAATTTTCACAGAACCTACTAAGTTTATTTATACTGTTCTGTAGACCTTTTTTACTCAAAAGTAGATCATCTACAAAAGATAGTGATCCAAGGGTTGGGTCTACTTGTTTTGGATAACACAAAATTATGATCTTACATTGAGTAAACCAATTCTAGATAACTCTAAAACACATGTTTATATGTTTATAGAAAATGGAATTTATTACAAAGGATTATAATAAGATATGCTGGATTGGTCTTGGACCCGAATGATTTTAGTATTTCATTTACTGTTATCTGTTTTTATCCTTTTTCAATTCCTTGTTATCTGTTTTAAGCCAAATCAATTTGCTGTTTTGCTGTTATTGGATTCCCCCTTGCCCCCCTCATTTAATATAGCAAAAGTTTAGAAAAAATCGTGAAAAAATAACATATACACCATACATGTACACGTAAGCAGATTCAGCAACTTAAATACAGACAGGATATTGGAACTTTCCATCAATTGAACTGGCAATTTTATATCGTCTAAAGTATTTGTGACACAATCCAACATCGTAAACACTAAATAGCTATTTCAACCATTTCTAAATACATTTGAAATATATATAATTATCGCTATTTTGTGCATTTTTCCTTTGATCTTTTTTTGTGATAATTTTTCATATCATGCTACTCGCTTGAGATGGAAAATTATCGCTAGAAACTAAGGAGGCACGTGGCGTTGCTAACGAATTGACATGAAATTGACAACGTCGTCATAGGTGAAATAGCGATAAACAGATTATCATTGGTCATCTCAACTCGATTGCCTTTCTCGCTTTCGCCGTCCCGGCTCAAGCGAGAAAATCAATCTCGTTGAGATGATCAACGATAATCTATAAATATATAAGACACATGTATCATAGAATGCTTGTATAATAATATCAGTCTAGTGGTGAAACACTTTTGTTGTTGTCATAGTAAAATGCTGTACTCTCTTGTGTAATGTCGGGGTCAGATGCGATTTCCCGTCAATTCAAAGGTTTCAAAAACATTACATTGATTCTCCGCCTTATTTGCGACAAAAAAAAAAGAGAAAAAGATCTCAAGGTTCCAATCAAAAACCTATAAATCGAGGTAAGATAAACCCCACCATAGACAAGGGAAAAATAAACGAAATAACAGAAAACTTAGATTGAGACACAAAAGCCGAACAAAAGCGTGGGAGAATCCATGTAGTCTGAAAGGCTCAGCAGTTCCTGTTAAATTTGAAGTCGTGTAACAGTTGTTGTTCATGACAACAAGAATTCGGTGATTAGTCAAATTCGGAGCTGTTATACTCAAAGAAAGGTACGAAAAGGTTTGACATAGTGCTTGCATTGAGTGGGTTCGGGAGTAAAAAGTTTGATCTCCTGTGGTGTCAAACCAAAAGATGTACTACTGTTAGTAATAGCTGTAATTTAGGAGAAAAAATCAAATTCTCGTCGAATCGAAGTCAGAATAATGTCTCTCATAAGTTTGAATGTCTTCCAGCGAACTCTGACCTAATGAGCGTCTACGTAAAACAGTGTCTGTCTACTGTTAATCAAGGTTCAAGATCATTCCATACTTACATGTCCATTGTACTTAATATGCATACAATATTACACTAGACTTAAAACACCTATCAATCATTCAATCACACAATCCATTCTGTCCAGTCACCAATATTACAGAAACGCTTATTAAGTCGGTTACACATGTAGGTGATGGAAACAGATCTACAAGAAGACAGATTTTTTTTAAATATTTAAGGTTTACACGTAAAGGCTAGAAAGATGTCTATCCACTTTTTTCTGTATAATTCACCCACAGAGTCAAATTTTGAATATGGAAAATAGGCCTTTAACCCTGTGGAATTAAAATATTAAAAGAGTTAGAATAAAACATTTAGAAGTCTTTCCTCGAGTGTCCATGAAAAGTTATTTAGCACAGCAATTGCTGTTGAATAGAAATTTGATAAATATTTTAATTTTTAAATGTTTTGTGTAAATATTTTAGGACCAATATCTCAAAGCTCAAACCGCTATTTTCACAATCTTATAATATTTCTCCTGAAGATAACTCAAAACCGTCATTTGGACAGACGTTTGGGATATTTTGAGCATCATTTAAAAAAAGTATAAGGACACTCTTAATTGTTTTTATTAAAAGCTATACATTGTCTTTCGGATACAACAAATTTATTTTTTTCATGGGCGCCAGTCAATACAAAATTTAAAATTTTTTTTAATTTTACAATTTTATGTCAAATACCTTAAACAGCTACATGTGCCGCTGATTTAAATTTTTAAAAAAATGTTTTAGTTATAAGATATAGCTATATATATATAGGGTCTCTAAAATTCATACACATTTCAATTGGATTGCCAATTCTTATATTTTGACCCTGTAAGTGAAACGCAAAGAAGGGAAATTGGTCCTATCTCTTTTTATTGACAAAACAAACACAACAATTGATTTGTATTTGAAAGACGAATCGGATATACAATGCACATGCATGTATGTATGTATGAGTTGAGCCTTTTTTTAAAGGGTGTTCTTATGTTGTTCTGTTACACCAATGTCCCAGATTAGGGGAAAGTTTGGGTGCCCGCAATCATTCTATATGTGCCTGTCCCAAGTCAGAAGCCTGTAATTGTGTGCTTGTCGTTTATCATATTTGTTTTTCGTTTATTGTTTTGTATAGTTTGTTTTTGTGTTGTGATGTTACACCACCCTACCAGGATAGGGGAGGGTTTGGCGTTCTCTTACATGCTTGACCCTGCCACAGTATGTATGTGCTTGTCCAAGTCAGACGCCTGTAATTCAGTGGTTGTCGTTTGTTGTTGTACATCATATTTCTTTTATTGGTTTGTAAAGAAATCAGGACGTTAGCTTTCTCGTTTGAATTAGTTTGTTTTTAATTCGTCATTTCGTGGCTTTTTATAGCTTGCTATGCGGTATGCTCATTGTTAAAGGCCGTACGGTGACCTATAGTTGCTAACTTCTACGTCATTTGGTCTTTGGTGGAGAATTGTGTCATTGGCAATCATACCGCATCTTCTTATTTACATATACATAACTTTAGTTTTGATCAAATGTTCGTTTTCGATTGATATCCGCTTACTTTCCGCTATGGAAATAAACAGTACAAAAAATCTTTTAAAATTGCAGTTTGCAGAAATGATCTATACGAATTGATAATTTGATTAGATTATTGATTGATTAATTGATTGATTTATTGATTAATTGAATGAATTATTGGTTGATTGTATTATTGATTGATTGAATTATGAATTATTGATTGATTGAATTATTGATTGATAGAATTATTGATTTGTTGATTGATTGTTGTTTTTTTTTAACTTGCAGTGGCAGATGTTGCATGACACAACAACAATAAATGCACTAGGTAGGTTCTGTAAAGTGGACCAAGCGTTTACTTTTGACTGCCACTAAAAAATGAGGGTATGTTGGGACAGGCCACCTACAGAGACCCGTCAAAGAAATGATACAAGGGTTTTTTTTAACTTGCAGAGAGCGTGGCACCCCTATAAAGAAAATGAAAGTTAACGTCCCCATTCCGCCCGAACGTCATAAATAATTTTATTAATTGTTTCAAAATGACCTTTCGTATCTAAAAATATGAATTTGTGATAATTATATTTAATTTTAGAAACGATTCCTAAATGTTTTGAGGATGAATAATTGATTAATGAATTGTTGTTTGCTTTACGTTCAGTGGCAAATATTTCAGGCATGTTCAGGACGAGAACACATTAACAATAAATAGGTAGGTCATGTAATATGGATTAATCGTGATAAAGGGTCAGAAATTAGTCATTGGAAAATGAGAGCAAATTGGACGGGGACAGAAAATTAGCCTTGCAACAGGCCACCTGCCCCTCAAAAAGTTGTTGCAATGCTTCTCAATGTGCACAGATCGTGGCACTTTCTCTACATAAGGTTTAAGATTTAACGTCCACATTCTGACCGGACGTGGCTGCGTATTTATACATCCCACACAACCAAACGAACGCCTCACTTAGGGTTTTCTGCTGGTGCCTAAATGAACCAAAATGTTGCTTTAAGATTGGATAATTTGGGTAAATGGAAAAATTTTGATAGAAATAAATATGAATAAAAGGAGATGTGCGGTAAACGTTCATGGGACAGCAGCCTAACGACTTGTTTAGAAAACCTTTTGTCTATTTATTAATACCAAAACCTTTTCTTTTCAACCAATGATATTGTAGCGTTTGAAAAACCTTTCATTGCTGCTTGTCGATTATTATATCCCGTGAAGAAATGGTCCGGTAGTAGGGGAGTATAATATTATTTCAATGAAAGCGAAAAGGTTGTCTGGTATAAAAACTTGAAATCAGACAAGACAAGTAAATGTATATACAAATTAGTCACACGTTAGATGCTACAAGAGATTTGCAATAATATAGTGACAAATTACACATAAACTATAATAATCTGTGAGCATGAATTCAAAATGCATGAAATTTCCTTTCGTTTTTGAAATCAGACAAGACAAGTAAATGTATATACAAATTAGTCACACGTGGGATGCTACAAGAGATTTACTATAATACAGGAACAAATTACACATAAACTATAATAATCTGTGAGCATGATTTCAAAATGCATGAAATTTCATTTTGTGTACAAGCTAAACAAAGGAGTTCACTTGAGGCAGACAATTGTATGGACATTGGTTGTTGTCTTGTGTAGCACGTTTTAAGTGGACCCCTGTTCGGAGAACCACGTGACTAAGTTGTCACTCCTGTGTGTGATCCTTTTGACAGTGAAGTTTTGTCATTTTGAACAATAAGATACGTTTCAAGATAACCGGTAATATATGTAAATAAATGTTGTTTTTCAGCTCATTTTTGTTTATTCGTTTCATTTGATTTAGAAAAATGATTGGCAATGTACACCGAAGCTTCAATCTGCTCTGTATATTTCTGGTGTTGCAAAGACCGGTTCCAGTGCGGACCCAAGGTAAGGATATATTAAAACTCACACTTGTAATTATTTCTCTGTGATCCGTTACACTGGACATTGCTGGAAACTGTGTATTTTGCTATACCAATTGAATTTTCACACCTACAGCAGCATTACATGACAGGAATCCAGTTTACTGTACACTTAACATGTTTGGTTTACTGTATATTGCTAATGAGTTATTAGGGCTACTTGTTAATAAACCATTGGCTTCTAATTAACATCAATATTCTGTGTACACTTATAGTATACGTATCATTTCGGGGCCTTTTATAGCTGACTATGCGGTATGGGCTTTGCTCATTGTTGAAGGCCGTACGGTGACCTATAGTTGTTAATTTTGGTCTCTTGTGGACAGTTGTCTCATTGGCAATCATACCACATCTTCTTTTTTTGTATCAGCAAGACTGTATTTTGCATATGTAAGTTGATATTTTTAGTTTTTATGTATTATTGTATATCATGAACTCCTTAAAGTCCGTCTTTTAATTGCTCACGCTAAGGTACCCTAGACTTAATCTTTTAATATTCTATTGGGAAAGAGCATTTATAGTGTAAGTTGCATTCGGGATTGCATTTTGTTCGCTAAGTACGATATTTGAAGATGTTCCGAGAGAATGCTTGCAAGGTATATATGTACATGATATATTAACTGGTGACATTTTCTTGTATTTGCTGAAAGATAAAAACGGCAATACGCAAACCGTTGGGTGTAGAGAGAAGATGACAAGAAGCTGTATATCATGTTCATATGTTCGACATGGCCAGCATAACTGACATAGAATCAAAAGAAGCATGCATTTAAAGAAGAAAGAGATGAATGAGAACTAAATGAAAATATATCATATCCAATTTCAGATACCATTTATCATCTAGCTATTAAGCTTTAATGAAATCATGCATTGGCGGTCCTCTTTCCGAACTATGATTAATAACCCTGGCTATTGTTCAACATGCACTCCATCAGTACTAAAATCGAAAATTCGACAACCGTTTCATTTCAGAAATTTTTGAAAATAATAATTGAAGGACCATGGCTATCAAAGTGTAAAGAAATAGTACATAAAGAGCTGATGGTCTTTAAGACTGCCATCCCCTGTTACAGAAAATTCAAAATTTATCAATCAATTCAATATTATATTTTTTCTCAAAAATTAAATCCGAAACCATTAGGTCGGACAAATTTGAAGGGTCCTACTGTAAATAATATGTATGATACACCTGTCATGAAAAATATTTTAAAAAGAACATTGCAGTAAAGTTTACACACCTTTGATTTAAAAAAAAAAGATTCTTAAAGGACATGCCGCCATCAGCCTTAGAAAAAAGTTCACATTAATGACATTACGAAAAATGACCTCAACGTATTTACATATAACGTCCAACTTTGTTGAAAATAGAACATTTGACCAAAAAATTAAATAAAAAGCCCTCTGATTAGTCATATCTGACAGTCCCTTGCAATTTTATTGACTTACACACTATTAAAACTAAGCTAGTTTTTATAGCTTACTATGCAGTATTGACTTTGCTCGTTGTTGAAGGTCATTGTTGACCTATAGTTGATAACTTCTACTTCATGTGGTTTCTGTTTGGGAGTTGTCTCATTGGCAATCATACCACATCTTCTTACTTCACACATGTATATAGATTAATTGTTTATCTTCATGTCTTTCTTTCCAGTCCCTCCAGGCTCACCTGTTATTACAGGACCAGAGATTATAATGATGGGTGAGACTGTAACCTTGACCTGTACTGTGAACGGCGGCTCTCCACCACCAACTGTTAAATGGTTTGTAAATGATGTTGTCATTGATGATACGGCGACAACTGTAGGCAGTACAACACTAAATTCATTTACATTTACGGCAGTCGCAAAAGATCATCTGAAAGTGTTCGAATGTCAGACTGAGAATGGTGTCTTACAGAACCCTCTATCTAGAACTCAATTCATAAGGGTACACAGTAAGTGTTATTTATCATTGATTAACCGTTCAATTTTATATAGATAATTTCTGCCATTTATTTTGATCACATTAAGATATTTAATTGTTAAAATGCTAGTGTTTACTGATTTACTTGTAATATAAGGCCCTAATTTATTGACCATAATCACAATAAAGCATAGCTAAAACAATGACTAGATAGGGAATATGTCTCTTTGTTGAAAATTTACTAAACATACTAGTACTCCTTTGTTCCTTTAAGAGGGGCCTCGGTGGCCGAGTGGTCTAAGTAGTCCAACTACTGTATCACTAGCCAGTCAACACTGAGGTTGTGAGTTCGAATCCCGCACGGGAGAGGTGCACTCGACTCCAATCTTAATTGACTAGGGTTGTCAGTTTTCCTACCGAAGGTCAGTGGCTCTCTCCGGGCACTCCGGCTTCCTCCACCAATAAAAACTGACCGCCACGAAATAGCACAGTAGTGTTGAAAGTGGCGTTAAACACCAATCGATCAATCAATCAATTGTTGCTTTGGTCGTAATTTATATATTTATATGAAGCTGTAGATGATATACACCTCTTTATAATGATAAATTCAAAGATTAAATATGCTTATATTAAATATTACTTCATGTTTATATTGAAATAATGTTTTTTTTGCTACTTTTGCGAACGCATCTTCATTTTTGTTTTCGTTTGCTACTTAATAATGTAAAAACGAAATTGATAAATGGTAACTATTTTATGCCAAATGTTCAATACATGTTTTGTAAGAAAGAGTGTCGGTGTCATTATTTGATAAGATACGACCAGATAAGATATTTTTAAGATACGATCAGATGAAATATCTTTTCGGAATGTAAATTACAACTAATACAATTCTCTTTCGGAATCTACGACAAGTAGAAGAGTACATGTATACTAGTATGTTCAATACATTCAAGTAAACGGAAACGGTATGGGTTTAGCAGCTCATTAAAACATTTAAAGTGTTGTGTGTTCGAAATAATCTCAAATATAAAACTCCGAACTAGTGAGACAAGCCGAAATATAACTGATTTCTGGGAAAGATGAATGAAAAGCAAGCATAAAAATTGGCATTAGGTCTAAAAGCATAGGTGCGTGATGACAGGACTCTGTTTTGAGCCTTCCATAGTCCCTCTCCTTCATTATCTTAAATATTCAATTTTCCAATATGTATTACTTATTTGTACCTATGTATACTTATGACCAATATTTACGCTCATGATATACATGTTAAATATTAATGTGCCCCTCGACTTAGCTTCGCTTTTAGGTTGAGGGATTACTGGGGGCTAAAGGCGGGGTCATGTCCTCATGCACCTACGATAAAAAGCAATTACATGTATTTACTTACACGTCGATTTAGATCTGCTGCACATAGCTCTTAAATTATTTTAAAAGCTTACTGAATTTTTAATTTTTTTTCACAAATGTTAACTTGATTTTATCCTATATTTTTGCTAGGAACCCCGAATCCTCCGATCCTAACTGGACCAACGACTATCGTAGCAGGAGTATTAACAAAATGGACGTGTCGATCAGAAGAAGGTTATCCAATGCAGTCAATGTCAATGAGATTAGGGAATGCCTCGTTTGGCAGAGGATTTACCTCCAATTCTCGACTAATAGGACTGAAATCATATACTGTAATCGGAACCCTATATTGGGCCCCATCTACTCTCAATGACAAACATATGCTATATTGTGATGTTTATCACAAGGAAACATTAGGGGCTAACACTCCTCAAACAGTTGGATTGCTTTTGTCAGTAAAATGTAAGTCTTTTAACACCGTGAAATGTCCAATGTTAGAAGTAGGGAGCTTACCATACAGTAGGATCTGGATTAGGGGAAAAGAGGGGGCTCTTCATTTTGGTACCTTCAAAGATATCCGCCATTTCTCTCCATTCTAGATTTTTTGGGCCATTTTCTTTATATTTTAGCAGCCCACTGTTCTCTATTATTTTTGTTTGCCTATTTTTCTATATTCCTTATTGTTTTGCCCTTTATTCTGCATTTACTCATTATTTTCTATTCTGTAAATCATGCTAAAATATCCAAATGAGAAAACGCCATTTTCGAGTTCGTTGCTATCCTGTCAAAAAGTTTGGTTTTAGTGAAGGTCGTTTAAGGGCATCGTCACTTCCATCTCATGTTGAGCGAATGGTTGATAAAATTGACGAAATATTCTAATAATTGTTTATCAGCACTGAATTCGTGCAGGAGTTGTATTTACGTGTCCAAGGAACAAAAAATATTAAACGATTATCATGCAAAATGACAATTCCGAAGACACTTCAACAGAACAGCAATATTGTCGAATACCATATCTGTTATATGACGACATAAAGGCATGCATAATTACCGATTTTTTTCCGGTTAGGGACACAGCTCAAAAATGCCCTATTGGTGTTGCATTTATTTATCTGAGTTATTGCCCCACCACTATCTCGAGTACCGTTGCATTGGTAGTAAGTTACGGTAAGCAAATGGTCAGAAAACAAATGTTGTGCATAATACGCATATTACGTCAACACGACGGATTGAACATTTGGAGCAGATTCTGCTTACCCTTCCAGAGTACCTGAGATCATTGCGTTTTTTTTTTTTTTTTTTTTTTTTGTGTGGTTCGTGTTGCATAGTCTTTAGTTTTCTCTGTTGTGTTTTGTTTACTGCTGTTTTTTTTTTTTTTTTTTTTTTTTTTGGCCATGGCGTTGTCAGTTTATTTTTGACTTATGAGTTTGAATTTCCTTTTGGTATATTTCACCTCTTTTTTGCGTTAAAATGTTGGTGCAAAAAAAAATATTATTTTGGATGATTCCATCCTGACATGACTTAATGCATTTCCCTTGCTCAGATTTTTTAATATTCGATGCGTATGCGTCTCTTTCTTTATTAAGACATTTTCTAAAGCAAATGATGCGTGTCAGTTGAGCGCAGTTTCATATTCATATAACTTATGCATTGCATTGAACATATTTCTAATTCCCTTGCTCAGATTTTTTAATATTCCATGCGTATGTTAGCCCGTCTCTTTCTTTATTAAGACATTTTCTAAAGCAAATGATGCGTGTCAGTTGAGCGCAGTTTCATATTCATATAACTTATGCATTGCATTGAACATATTTCTAATTCCCTTCCTCAGATTGTTTGCCCGTCTCTTTCTTTATTAAGACATTTTTTAAAGCAAATGATACGTGTCAGTTGAGCGCACCCTATTTACAAGGATTTAGAAGTAAGATAAAAAAAAAAAAGCAGATCGCCTAATGGTCAGACTGATTTATCCTTTTTTTAGGAAAAAAGTACCCTTTGTAGTCTGTTATTCATTTGAATAGCATGTTAAAAGATCCCCTCAGTGTGTTGTTTTGTTGTTGAACGGGGTTCATATTCATATAACTTATGCATTGCATTGAACATATTTCTAATTTCAAATGTAAATGTATAGCATTCTCATATTTAACACCAACCACATCTTATGCAAGTTAAGTAAAGACAATTAGTAAAATTCTTTAAGATGATCAGTTGATATTTGTACCTTATCGATATTTGAACCGATGTTTGCATTTTTAAGAATGTTTAAACAATTTAATGAGTGGTCAGCTGTTACTCGCCATTGATCCGCAAAATTAATGTATACTAGAAATGTATGCATAATGGATTAACAGAAACATGTTAAACTATTTTCAGCAAATTTTACAATAAAGACACCAAAGGATTTTTATGATCCAATAACTGGGCAGTCCGCAACTCTGATAGTTGATGTTATGTCTGGTAAAGCTACAAAAGTCAGTTGGTATAAGAATAACTATCTGATTGATACATCATCAAACTCCAGATACTCCGGAGGGAATTACCAAACTCCTTCTTTGACCATCAACAGGGTTGAACTGGATGATGCTGGAAGTTATAGGGCTTCGGTGACCGATGGAAGTGACACAAAAAACACAACTATCACTGTATCTCCGAAAGGTTGGTTCATAAATAACGCATTTACAGTAACTGTATCTCCGAAAAGTTGGTTAATAAATAACGCATGTACTATAACTGTATCTCGAAACTTTCGTTAATAAATAACGCATGTACCATAACTGTACCTCCGAAAGGTGAGTTGATAACCCATGTATCATAATTGTATCTTCGAAAGGTGAGTTGATGAATTACCCGTTAATGTTTTTTTTTTTCAAAAATGTTGGTTAATAAATAAAAACAGTACTATTACTGTGTCTCTGAAAGGTTGGTTTATAGATAAAACGCATCATCGCAGTATCGCCGAACGGTTGGTTAATAAAAAGAACACAGTAACATTTCTGCTTATCTTGAAGGTTGGTTAATAACAAAAACAACAATCTTGGCAAATAAACGACAAGTACATTGTACAAACAAGAAAAAATATCGAATTAAGTAAAGTTAGAACACGGTCAGGGCTTTACAAAAGTTAGGACAAGGTCCAGGCTTCACAAAAGTTGGAACAAATTCCAGGCATCACATGCGTTAGAAAAAGGCCGAGGCTTCACAAACGTTAGAACAAGGTCAAGGCTTCACAAAAGTTGGAACAAGGTCAATTCTTAATATAAGTTGGAACAAGGGCGGGGCTGCACAAAAGCTTGAACAAGTTCAAGGCTTCATTAAAGTAAGAACAAGGTCGGGGCTTCACAAAAGCTAGAACAAGGTTGAGGCTTCGCAAAAGTTATAACAAGGTCGAGGCTTCATAAAAGTTAAAACAAGGTCGAAGCTTCACATATTAGTAAGTTAGAACAAGGTCGTAGCTTCACAAAAATTGGAACATTGTTGGGGCTTAAAACTTTGGCTCCAAGCGTTGCCGGTGAATATGACTCGGCATATATTTTTTTATTATATTATTGATAAAGTAATTTACATCAGTTTTGAGAAATTCTATTCAAATCTTTTCATTGTTCCTAACTGACGTTAAATCAGAGTGAAAATATTCATTGATACGTAACTATTTTTGAAAATTCAATGAAATCAATAAATTAGATTAAAAGAAAGTAAATATGTGTATGTACATGGTATTATCAAACTTGTATGGAAAATACGAAACTTATTTGCATTAACTTCAAAATAAGGAAAAAGCTCGGCAAGTCTCGCTTTTCTTCCTGTTTCTGTAAATAAATTTTCCGACAATGATCATAAATTGTATATCTATTGTCATGCATAAAACAAAAATTAAAAAAAAAAAAAAAAACATTTGGAATGTTTCAATTACCGTAGAGCAAAGATAACTATAACTTGCGCAGAAGTAAAATAAAAATACCTTTGAACCTGCTTTTGAATTTATAAGAGGGTCTTTTTCTGCCTTTTTGATATTCTGCCAAATTTATATGAATGTAGAAATAATATTTCATACATGCTAATATATATTTTAACTGTATTGTTAAATGTGTTAAATAGATACATTAGTCTGTTTGACTTGCGTCTTATTCCATTTGTATTTGTGCAAATACAATATGTTTAAACTAATTTTGGCAGTGTACTGACATTCACGCGTACGTTGTGTAGAAGGTGAATACTAAGCTGGTATGCCCAATACTAACAACACATTTAATAAAACAAATGTCTTCATTCCATAAAACCAGGGGCCTCGGTGGTCTCTACTGTATAACTAGCCTGTCAACACTGAGGTCGTGAGTTCGAATCCCGCACGTGGCAGGTGCACTCAACTACAATCTTAATTGACTAGGATTGTAAGTTTTCCTACCAAAGGTCGGTGCTTCTCTCCGGGCATTCCGGCTTCCTCCTCCAATTAAAACTGACCGCAGCAAAATAACACAGTAGTGCTGAAACGTCAATCAATCAATCAATCCATGAAACCACAAAAAAACACTAGTATGATCGTAAGCTTTTTCTTTTGATAGCAACTCCAAGACAACCAACACTGACTGGTCCAACATCTTTAACAGCAGGGACGACTGGTTCCTGGACATGTATTTCACATGGCGGTTTCCCTCTCCAAACTATGTCAATGAGGATCGGTAACAAGATTTTCGACAGTAATGATATGTCTATTTATTCTCAATATGAACCAGCCGTCATGTCATTCCGGGTTGTTGGGATGCTGTCATGGACGCCTTATAAAATTCATGATGGGCAAATGATTTACTGTGATGTTAACCACCCTGAAACTTCAAATAATCCGCAGATAGTCAGTTTGCAGCTTACAGTGAAAAGTAAGTTTACAATAGATGAGGATGATATCGCCGATCGTTATATCTATGAAAAATATAAACATTTTTTATACATTCGTGCATCTGAAATATTCATTTTTTTCAAAGGGATAGCTGTAATCCAACTTATTTTCGCGTTTCGCTCTTTCTAGCCCACTTCGCAGCGATTAAAGTTAGCGATTTTTAAATTTTCTTGATGTAGTTGAATATGGAAAGATCCAAGTTTTACATATTCGCGACGATTTTTATTCGCGTTATTTTTCTACTCGCGAAAGTCGCGAAAATAAATCGCTCGCGAAAATCATTTGGTTTACAGTATTCAATTCTCATCGACTCGGAATCAATAGGTACATAGAGAGTTACATAGAGCTTATTTTACTTCGATTGTTTTTCTTAAAATCGATAACGAAATTCGGCATTTGCTTTGTTTTTTTATCATTTCGCAAAAATATCGTCCTTTTGATAAGTCACAATGGATGTTGTATACACTATACATGTTTTTCATATAAGATCATATAAAGCTGTCCTGGATCAGTAATTTATAAATTTTGTAATTTTCGATTCAAAACATTTTATGCAGAAATAAAACATCGTGAGTTTCCATTTTTATGTCAAGCAGATACCAATCATACAAGTGTGTTAAACCAATACGGATACACTTTCATTAAGAAAAGCTATATAGTTTTAAAAATTAGTTTTCTTTTTGTAGCCCCATTATCAGTGAGAGCCCCTACGACAACATATCATCCAGAAGTGACCAAAGAGGTCACACTTACCGTTGATATCAAAGGAAACCCAACTGAAATCAGGTGGTACAAAAACAATCAGCTGATCACAGATTCAGATAAATATTCTGGTGGAACTTTATCCGTTCCAGAACTGACCATTAGAAATGTCTCCGTAAGTGATGCTGGCATCTATGCGTGTGAGGCAACAGATGGCAAGGATACAGCTAGAACGAGTATTATTCAATTGTCTGTAAAATGTATGTTGGCATTTTTTCTTAATCTTATATTTGTTAAATTATTTCTATGGTAAATCATTTGTGTCAGATTTATTAAGCAATTGAAAAAAACAGAATTAATTCTTTTGAAAGCATTTTGGATAATAATGGAATAATGTCAATAAATTTATAGTATGCTAAAATCTGTTTAAATCTGTAAAGGGTTTCCAAAAGACGACATTGGCATTTTTTTTTAATAATCCAGTTTAACTTAGTCGCTTATTTCATATAGTTGCTTTCCTTAATTTCAGATTATTGTTTTCTTTGATAATCACTATGACCAATGAATGTTTTTTGGTATTTTGGGCGGATATGTTGCAGTATCTATATACACAAATAACTGAATAGAATTGAGAATGGAAATGGGGAATATATCAAAGAGACTACAACCCGACCAACGCAGCGAAAAGACTCTTTTTTCAAAGGAATGTTTGATCCTTCGATCTTACGGCAAATATATCAAAACATTAAAACTTTAAAATTTCATTGATTCTTGTTTGCTCTAGTGGACCACCGCATATCCTGTTTATTTGAAATGTTTATTAAAAAAGTACATATGTTTATAAATACATGGCAATCAACATATATTAATCACTGACACATTTAAAGGTTTTCAAAAGCTTTAAGATTAACTTTCCTCAAACCAACAATTAATGATCATTCAACGCGTTGCGTTTGAAAAACAACACGTCTTAAAAGTCGGATACATTCGGTTTTCGTTTTGTGTGCATGAATCGAACATAATATGACCTAATTTATTACCAATAACGTGTTGTTATGGTAGATTATTGTTTCAGGCGTTGAAATCCTCCCCACCCCCTTCAAAAAAAGGAAAAAAACCTTAAAACAAATAAAATTTAAAGCAGAAAAATATAAAATTGCATAATCTAAATAAAATATTATTTTTAATAGAACTGTTCGCTTATTTCTATGATAAGAAGTGTTTTGCAATAGATATCAAAATCATAACAACATTTATGAAAAGCAGTTGTAATATTTTTGTATTAGTCGTATGTCAAAGATGAATGCTTAGTGTTTTGAGCTACATGTACTTACCCAATTACCGAAAGGTTTATCATTGATATCTCTATTGTAGTTCCATTATCAGTAAGAGCGACACAAACCTTTTATAACACAACAGAGACTAGTACCGTAACATTGAACGTAGTACTTTCTGGAACACCTACTAACATCTACTGGTACAAAAACAATGATTTGGTCGTTACATCTGGTAGATTCTCTGGAGGAACAATCTCTATTCCTGCGCTGACCATCCGAAACGTCAGTATGAGTGACGCAGGCCGATATATGTTTGAAGCAACAGACGGCATTGTTACTGTTAAAACCAGACCAATATTTCTGTCTCCAATAAGTATGCTCATCATAACTATTATGCTTCGTTCAATTTTATTTTCATTTTATCATATTTTATATATATATCAAATTTTACCAGAGTTCAAAATAAATGAAAAATTATCAAGAGAGCAATCCAAAGCCATACTTCAAAGTAACCCTCACAACACCATCGCAAAATAAATAAAATAAAAGTCTACGCATAGGTTAAAGAAGGTTCGACAACACCATGGTAAAAACAAATACAAAATCCTGCACAAACATATATACACTTTAAGGTAGATTCATGGTATACCGCCATCTTGGATTGTACAATCCCAGTACAAAATCGGTCTAGTTATTTGCCCAAATCTGCAAATTTTGAGACAGATATGCAATTTATTGGTTAGACTGTTTTTTTATATAAATAAACCTTGGTGATTTATTGTATAACTCAAAATATTTAGACAAATATCAAATTTTGTGTTTTTAGAATCATTTTTTTCAAATAAGCCATTTAAGGGGAGATAACTCTTTTAGTAAAAAATATATACTGGACTGAAAGGGAAATTTTTAATTTTTACCTATAGCAAGAAAACAAGTTCGGTGACACCATTTTTTTCTTTTTATTTTCTTAAAACATATTATAAAACCTATCTTCTCACAATTTATTTCAAAATTCTATCTCATAGATTTTTTTTCATGCACACAAATGTGTTTTTTCATAAACAATCTAACCAAATTTAGGCAATTTTCAACGACTCATAGCTTGTAAAATAGCACGGTGACCCATACTTTTTATTATATTTTTGAAAAAAGCATAGTAAAATCTTCATTTTGGCAAAGTATAAGAAAATTCTATCTCAAAAAATATATACTTATGATCTACCAGATATTTAGCTTAGATGAATCAACGGTTTTCGCCAACGACAACAGATGAAAATCCGATGTGATGACTAACGATAGTTCTCTAGGTGACACGTCGCAAGTCAAAATTTCTTCATATATATGGCCAATTTTCAGTTGACAAACCACATTTGCCGCCATTCATCACGGTCGACCTTCCTTGCAGAACCTACTTATTGTACTCATTGTTAATTATTTTTTGTTTTGGTAATGCAAGAAATATTTGCCACTGGACGTAAAGTTAGCAACAATCAATCGACAATATCTTTAATTATTTTTCTAGTATCTTACTTTTCCCTGGCGTGTAAAAGAGAGGCGAAGAATACTAAAGGGACATTCAAACTCATAAGTCGAAAAAAGTTAAAAAAAGAATGATTGCCTGTTCAATCATTCTGAAATGAAACCCCCGTGTTTCGGTGAACTGATCTTGGAGGTTTGAATATTAAATTAATAGCAAGTTATGTTTTTGATAAATCATGCAGACCATTTACATAATTATTTAAAAGATGTTGCGATGACTTAAGAATCAAGCACAATTCATTTTTAGCTCAACTGAAAGTAACGGCACCAAAGATATTATATGAACCTACTGTTGGGAAGTCCATTACTTTGTATATCGACGTCACTTCCTCGAATATAAAAGAAGTCAAGTGGTACAAGAACAACAAGGAGATTCATATCAACTCAGACCCACGATTGTCTGGTGGAAATTTACAAACTAACTCCTTGACCATTAAAAACGTGCAGCTAAGCGATGCAGGGAATTACAGCAGTTCAGTAACAGACGGGTTTGTGATAAGAAACACCAGTTATATTGTGGTATCACCAAAAGGTTTGTGTTTTTTTCTGAACTGACATTAATGTCAAATAGGTGTAGTTTGTCTTGTAGTAGTGATACAATTTGTTTCATGAGATATTCAGATTTCCCTGCAATCGACCTTTCTTCAAAACAAATGCAAATGTACAGATAACACGATACCATATGCGAATAATATATACGTTCATATTCTCCTGGTATCTAACTTAGGTTGTGAGCGAACGGTCATATTCAAATTACAGTTCAATTTACGATCGTCAATGCGGTCGCGTTTAAGTCCTATCTATTTCTTTCAAAACAAATTCAACGGTACGGGAGTAAAACAACTAGACGATTAAGAGTAGTTGTTAAATTGCAGGTTAAAAAAATATTCGCAGATTGATGAGAAACCAGTAATTTATTTGTACTCGCTTAAAACCGTAAAAAAGCTCGCAAGCCCAGATCGCTTTTACTAAGACTTAAACGTGATTATTAGTGATGGCGTCCGTAAAATTTCGAAAGAACGATTTCAAATGCACCAATTTGACTAAATATAAATCATGTGTCAACACTCGTAAAAGTTCATACAGAATGTGGCGGGTTAAACATGTTTTTATGTTTTTGAGACTCAACCTCCCTCCCCTCCTACCTGGTGTTATAGCGCAACATAAGAACAAACTTTAAATTCAGTTAAACATCGGCTTTACACATCAGATCGATACAAAGCAGAAAGAAATATACTCAAAATGAGTTCTACACTTAAACAGAAGAAGAAAAAACATCTAACAAAAACACAGACCGGACGTGGCAGAGTATTTACACATCACAAAGTACAAATCTGATAGTACTCACAGTTTAATACTGGTAGCTAGTCAAAAGCCAATAACAACTTATAATAAATCATGTATCTAAGGTTAAAATATCAATCAGTACACATCCAACATCCGATGGATTTAGTGTGCAATGCCAAAATATAGGTATCGAAAGATTTTAGTACCGTGAAAGTGCATATGTGAATAACAATACTATTTAATAGGGTTTCAATTTATTGATGACAAAATCAATAGTTATACCAATAAAAACAATATTCAAAGATCTAATTACAGTGTTGAATTGGTAACCTTTTAGAATAACTTTACTTAGGACTGATAAGTTTGCCCGGATCATATCTAAATTTCCCGGCATGGTAAACAACATCACTGTAAAAATTAGGATGTGCTATTCAAATCAAATCTATGGAAGAGTATGGCTATTATCAGAACAGGCAGAATACTGAACGAAGCGTTGTTAGGTCTTGATAAAGACTGATAAAGTTATTGTTAGAGGTTTCTATTTCTGAATTTGATTAACGTTTATACACGCCGACTGTTTTAGCACTGTATGCCTTGTGTAATGTGAGTGCCGCGCTCTCTTCCATGTAAAGAAATCTTGCAAAAAAACCTATCCCTATTTTCTAGTTGCAGTCCAAATTTTCAGCCTATCATTCATGTCGTCACACCTGGTAAGACCTACCGTTGTATTGAGTATTAGTTTGTTTTCGTTAAAATGTACAATGGACGTTAAGAAAGTCACTATCAATCAATCAATTTATAGTTCTCAATGTCTGGTTGACTGTTCATCATCATTTTGAATAAAAATATTTAAGTCTCGCTTAAAAATATAAGAAAAATATATATATATAAATATATATATAGTATAAGTAATTAACATGTTTATCTAGCTTAATGTCATCATGACCATTTTGTTATATTAAACTACGATTATGATGTACTAGTACATGTAGTTGATTAATTATAAACATTATAAATGGATGATTGTATATTGATCCTCATTAAATAATTCATTGTTTGCTTCCATTTAGTAGGATGTCGTTAAGAGAATTTTCTAAGTTTACTATTCACAACAAGTAATATTTTACAAAATCTATTTGATAGCAACTCCAGCCATTCCAACTCTGACTGGTCCAACATCTCTAACAGCAGGAACAACTGGTACCTGGACATGTATTTCAGTTGGTAGTTTCCCTCTTCAAAGTTTGTCAATGAGAATTGGTGACCAGGTTTTCAACAGCAATGATCTGTCGACTTTAACTCAGTACGACTCAGTTCACAATTCCTACACAGTTATAGGGATACTAACTTGGACACCAAAGTTAGGTCATAATGGACAACAGATTTCCTGTGATGTTAATCATCCTGAAACATCAATTAGTCCACAGACCGTTAGTTTGCAGTTGACAGTGCAATGTAAGTGTTATTCATGTAGCAACAACCAAAAGCCACATTTATCAAAACAAAAGTAACAGTAGTACATATATTCATGTTTCTATCATTTTGAAATCCCAGTTGTCTGAATGTATTTCTTTATAAATGCAGAAGATGATTTAGGTTTTGCTACATGCATGAATAATAAGAAGTTTACAAACCTTGTTTGTCGTTTTTTTCATTTGACCGAGGTTAAAGGAATAACGGTCTTCGCATAGAAAATAACATATACTTGTTTTGTAAATTTTGTAGATCTCGAGCTAAGTTTTGGCAAATCAGGGTATAATTATGATCAGATCAGGTTGCGTTTAAATGGCAAATTTTACTGAATTGCCTCCCCTGGACACATAACGTGTCTTAAAAAATGTAATTGTCCGGATTTGTTTGTATTGAGTGCAAAACTGAGCTGATTTTGTTGTACAGTAGTGTTTAATGATGATTGCCATATCGTGTTTGGGTTTCGTTCTGGTTGACCTAGTTTATTTTATAAAACAAATACTTTTCCGAATGATTTTGTAATGTCTCCCGATCTTGAGCTAGTTTTTGGTACATTACTGTATAATGAAAACAGACAGGGATCTAGTTTTCTACTTTTTTCAGGCGAATTACGGCCCGTGGACGTAAGAAAAAGTTTTGTCTGCATTTTTTTTTTTTGAAATACAACATATCCAAAGCTGATTGCTTGGTACATAATTTATGAATGACAACTGTTTGATCGGCTGCAAATTTTCGTTAATGGTTCAACGGTTATCTTTTGATTTGAATATGTTGTGTTATTTTCAAGGGATCATCATTTTTTATTTCTGTTTGACTAATTACCTTGTCAAACAAATCTCAAATTAATTTTTCAGTTTCGGCATATTAGCATGAATATAAATTCATGAATTCGCTTAAGTCCCTTACTCTCTTCGCTCATATCGATTCCCAAATATGTTCATGTAACAATGAAGCTGTAGTTAGGGGAATAATTGCAGCCAAACTGCAGCTAAAAAAGCTGAAGTATCAACCATTATTATCCATAATTGAATTGGTACAACAAAAATGAATTTGAATATACGACCAAGTAGATGATTTCAACTATGATATCACAAACTATCATGAAAAACTGCCCTCAAAGGAACGTAGCTTATCAAAGACTACAAAAGGATTTGTTAAAAACCCAGAAACAGTAAACAGTTATTTAAAAAAAACTCACCACAGCTACCAGGCATATATGATTTGATACGCGGGTTTCGTCTATATAAGACTCATCATCTAAACAGTTGGACGACCAAACGCGTACACGAAGAGCATTACAACCCGAAAACTCTGAAAAGTTGAACCAAATAAGGGAATATATGCCTTGGGGTAAAAGAAACATAGATTACCTTATCCCACGACTAATACAAGCGTAACCAATCTCTAGCTAATGGGTTAAATTGAAAGTCACATGAATACGGATTCAATGAGGTCGAATTATTCACTTGCGAGTGAATAATTCATCAGCGATGTTTCTTTGCTTATTTTGACAAAATTGAACCAAATTGGCTGCTAAAAGCGAATTATTAGGTCTTTCCACCTTTCCGTGGAAAGACCTTTAAATTTTGTTCTGATTATTAGGTCTTTCCACTTTTCCGTGGAAAGACCTATTGATTTTGTTCTGATTATTTATTTTTTTCTTCTTCCGCCTAATTTTTTTCTTTCGTTGTGTTCTTTTTTTATAAGATGTCGCTTATATATTTGGAATATGATATCGTACAGTTTATACGCTTTTGAAACCAACACTGCTTAACCGAACACTTTACGTTTTAAGAATTATCTCCCCAAACACTGTTTTTTTTCTTGTGGCCACTACTCCTTCGCAACCGTAAAAGTTTTCAACAAATTTATTTTACCAAATTGCTCATTACATCTTCACGATTAGGATGACCATTTGGACCGAAACTATCCGGAGACTCCATATGAGAGTTATGCATTTCTAACTGGTTAACCATAAGTGATAGAGAACTAGGGTCTTTGGATTTGAGGTCCTTGGTCCAAAAGAATGAAATTTAGGTCAAGGTCAAAGGTCAATGTCATATTCTTAATTTTTGATTTTGGCTTATTTTCACTTCTTTCCAAAAACCGTAAAAAATCGACAAATTATTTTTACTAAATTGTTAGTTGCGACATGTCGTAACACGGAAATTTTGATTGCAAGGGTACGTTGACCATAAAGGAGAGTTTTCTCCCTTTTTATATTTAAAATTACATGTATGGTGGTATAACTCATTTACCAAGTATAATAAAGACCTAGGGTAATTTGATTTAAGGTCCTTGTTTTATGACCTTGAAATTGAGCTCAAGGTCAAAGTTGAAATTGACGTTCTAGATTTTGACCTTTGCTTTAACTTCATATTTAGACACGATAAAGCCATGAGACTCTTTTCATTAGGTTGCAATTTACATGACCTTGAAACTCCGACCGGAAATGACTTTGTGTAAACCGGAAGTAGCTTTGTTTTGTACTGATTTGATGTTCAAGTATATAGAACCATATATTTTTGGAATCAGTGTTAAGTAAACTATCAAATAATACCGGAAGTGACATTTTTCAGACCGGAAGTAACAAATTATCTCCCTTATTTCAATAAAATTGTTTAGAAACCATATATTTTTGGAATCAGGGTACATTAAGGTATCATTTGACACTGTATATGAAACTTTAAACCGTATTTTAATATGTTCATATCAATATGAATCGTAAGAAGTGAAAACACCTTCAATTGTTCTCTGAACAATTGTTTTTTTTTTTTTTTTTTTTATTTTTCTTCTGTTTTATTTTTTTCTTGCGTAGTATTGTTGTTTAACAAAATGTCGCTTAGATATTTGGTATATGTTATCGAACAGTTTATACTCTTGTAAAACTGACACTGTTTAACCAAACACTTTACGTTGTAAGAGTTATCTCCCCAAACACTGGTTTTCTTGTGGCCACTACTCCTTCACAACCGTAAAAGATTACGACAAATTCATTTTACCAAATTGCTCGTTACATCTTCAGAATAAGGATGACCATTGGACCGAAGCTATCCGGAGACTCCATATGAGAGTTATTTCCCCTTATGCATTTGATATAAGTGATATGCGTTTCTAACTAGTAAACTATAAGTGATAGAGACCTAGGGTCATTTGATTTGAGGTCCTTGGTCCAAAAAAATGAAAATTAGGTCAAGGTCAAAGGTCAAGGTCATATTCTCAATTTTGATTTTGGCTTATTTTCACTTATTTTCACGTATAAGATATAGACAAACTATTTTTCTAAATTGTTAGTTTGCACGTAAATTTTGATTACGTTGATGTTTTCCTTAAAACATGTATGGTGGTATAACTCATTAACCAAGTATAATAAAGACCTAGGGTAATTTGAATTGGTTTATGACCTTAAAATTGAGCTCAAGGTCAAAGTTAATTTGACGTTCTAGATTTTGACCTTTGCTTTAACTTCATTTTAAACACGATAAAGCCATGGGACTTTTTCATTAGGTTATTACATGACCTTAAAACCAACGGAAATGATGTAAACCGGAAGTAGCTTTTTTGTACTTATTTGATGTAAAAGTATATAGAACCATATATTTTTGGGATCAGTGTCAAGTAAACTATCAAATAATACCGTAAGTGACATTTTTCAGACCGGAAGTAACAAATTATCTCTCTTATTTCAAACAAAATTGTATAGAAACCATATATTTTTGGAATCAGCGTACATTAAGGTATCATTTGACACTCGAAATGACATTTTAAACCATATTTTAATATTTTCATATCAAAATGAATCATAAGAAGTGGGAAGACCTTCAATTGTTCTCTGAACAATTGGTTTTTAATTATGTCATTATTTCACTTTTATTATTGATTGAACAAAAAAATCATATTCTATTTTTTTTCCATATCTCGTAGCTTATGCCCCTTTTGATCTATCAATTTGAAATTTAGCCAAAACTATAAACCGGATTCAACTATTTTTGAAGCACAACATCCAGTGGTTTTCTTTGACATTTACTCTTCAGTACCATGAATTTCTTTTAAAAAAAGTCGTCTTTTTTATTATTTGTTTGTATATTTTTACACACAGAAGTGAGCAGCGAATATCGATATTTTTACCAAATTTGTTTTTTTTTCCTTTTCTTTAGCTTCATTGTCAGCTATAGCTACAAAAGTAATTTATAGTCAGACAGAGTCATCCACCGTTACACTCGACGTAACACTTAAAGGAACTCCTACTAGAGTTAGTTGGTACCATAATGACAATCTGATAATTCTATCTGGAAGGTTTTCAGGCGGTACGGTCTCTGTTCCCTCTCTAACTATCAAAAACATCAGTTCTAGTGATGCTGGCCGCTATGTATTTGAAGCAACAGATGGCGATACTACAGTTCAGACAATTACAATCCTACTGTCGGTCAGAGGTATGTTAATTAGTGTTCCCTGCGATGGGCAGAACGTCTTTGGCCTGCCATCTTTTTGTCCATAGCACACGACATCTTAGGCCTTTTTTTTCTGAAAGCATAACACATAGTAGATATGTTCGTCGTAATGTATTGTTAACCAAAATTTACAGCCATTTTGACTGAACACTTTTTCCAGAAGTACTTATATCATGTATAAACGATCATGGAATAGACAACACCCCATGTATAATAAAAAAAAATCTTCAGTCACAGAAAAACCAACAATTTCCTGGTCAAAACAGAAAACGTGGAAATTACAAACAACAGATCACTAAACCCTACAGAGACAAATAAAGTCATCAAAATAACGTCTTAGTACATTGTGTCATCAAAGCATTACTTTCTTTTTAAGCTTAAAGAACGCGAAAAGTATTGACAGCATTCATTATTGTTTAACTTGAATTTAACATGGCAGGATAAACCAAAAACATGCCTTTTGAAATCAATCGTCAAGAGTCAGAAAATATTGAAGATAAAGTAACTTAACAAATGTTCTATTTTATGTTTAGCTATACTGACAGTCAAGGTTACAAAGACGTTATATGAGCCTGTGATTGGAGAGTCTATTGTTTTATCTGTTGAAGTTAATTCTGTAAATGTGACGGGTGTCAGATGGTTCAAAAACAATCAAGAGATATATATTGCTTCTAACTCTAGACTGTCAGGTGGAAATACACGATATCCCTCACTGAACATACAAAATGTGATGCTGAGAGATGCTGGGAACTACATCAGTTCTCTCACAGATGGCATTGTCACAAAAAATACCAGTACCATTATTCTAGCCCCAAAAGGTATGTGTCTGACTATAAGTGCATGGACTGTAGCGTTTGTCTCTCTTTCTCAAATATTCACTTTAAAGTATCAACTTTCATGGTCAAAACAGAAACATATTATGAATTTTTTCGACACTGATTAAGCTGATTTAAATATTCGCTCTACAATTCGAACAAATAGATCAAAAGGACACACTTGACTAACCTATATACTTAGATCATTACTTCTGTTGTATTTTGCTTTATCATTATAAAGACTCATTTTTAAAAATATATAATCTTTAGTAGAATTTCAGTCACCTAATTCGAACATGAATGCCTCCTGTTTTCTTAAATGGATATATGTAAAATTATGAAATAGAACATGTGTACTATATAGACATTTTAATATTCAAATTCCAGTGTGTTGACCAATTTTACCAAATTGATCATGAAAGTGCATTGAATGTATTGGAAACTAATCCGTACTTTTTTTATTACCTAAAGTTCAAACCGGTAGCAGCTTCGTTCAAGATGAAATGATCACAGTATCATTTAAAACTCATTCTGCTGTTGCAAATGAAAGTGTTTCTATGTCTAACATAGCTTCTTTTTTTATTTATGTTCCACTCTGATAGATTTTCTGATTTAAAAAGGTTTCAAAATAACATTATTTAAGCAAAAGTTACAACTGTTTATAATTTGCAGTTTTTATGATCGATTTATATTATTGAACGAATTTACTGAAAATGTATTTAATATATTTTAGTAGAAACTATTACAAATATACTTGAAAATACCTCTTGATTATCTATGTAACACTCCCAAACGTGGCCATCCCCCAAACGTGTACGATTCCCCCAAACGTGTCCACATGATGTCACTGAACTACAAAACATGTCTATTTGCTAAAGAGCGCAAAAGCGTGTCCTTTATATGAACACCCAATCGTGTCCTTTATATGAACGCCCAATCGTGTCCAACCCCCTAAACGTGTCCATATGAGGTGAAAAGTCTCCCTTTTTATGAACCCTCAATCGTGTCCATATTTCAAATACACACTAACGTGTCCACCATTATTAAATTGTGATTTGTAATTACATGTGAGATGTTTAAATACAAATCCAACTGATATTATTACAGGAACCTAAGTTTTGCTTTGTTGTTGTAAAAATGGGACAGTAACTCTTTAAAATCCCAGACACAACTTCTGTAGGAAGCAGGCCGTGGGATACCCTCATATATTATGAAGATAGTTATCATCGGAGTATATTAGTACAAAAAAAATAATCAGTTAACGATGAATTTAACTGTACAAAACTAATTAGTAGCAATTTTCATGTTCGCTCGAAATATAAATATGAAGCAATCAACAGTCAAGAGCTAGTTTATGTGTTGCAAATTAACTTGTAATCATGCTAAATATTAACATGCGTTGAACAGACTAATGCTAATAAATGACCACTTAATCAATAGTTGAAGCTCTGAGAAAACGTCTTTAATTTCTTAAATGTAAAGTTCCTCCATTTAGAATTTAAAACAATAATAATCATATTGATAAAAAAAAAACACGAAGTAAAAATAAATTTCTATTGTGCCATTCTTTTTCTTATATGGTGTCTGTTTATTTGAAAGCAGAAATCAATGATTTCCTTTTCACTGTGGATAGTGTACCATGTATGTTTATCCATTTTTGATTATATACTTATGATGTGGATCGATACTTATACATCCCTCCTTTGTGATATTGTGCTATGGTCAATTTTGAGTTCTTGCCTTTCATTTTTGCTTATGTACTTTGTCTATATGCCATTTTGTGATTCTTTGTTGAAACAGTTATTAGTTTTTATAGTGATTAAGATTATATTACAATGTTGACTGCTGTACCCCAATTGTTGACGTTTTACATAAAAGTATTATGTCTGTTTGTTTTGCTCACACATTGTTTTTAATATTATGGAATTCTATGCAACTGTCATACAAATGAGAGGTTTAGCTAGCTATAAAACCAGGTTTAATCCACCATTTTCTACATAAGGAAATGCCTGTAGCAAGTCAGGAAAATGACAGTTGTTTTTCATTCGTTAGATGTGTTTGAGCTTTTGATTTTGCCATTTTATAAAGGACTTTCCGTTTTGAATTTCCCTTGGAGTTCTATATTTTTGTTATTTTACTTTTTTTGGACATTTGCCTATACGTATCACTACACCTTTTCTCCAGATGTCCTTGGGTAGCGGCTTTGATCTTTTTTTAGAATCCTGCAACCAAAACCTGACGTCTTCAATCGTGTACACCATCACTGAATTGCCGTAAACGTTATTGACTTCACTGAGGACATATTTACAAGTTAAATGTTTTGAGTCGTTCTGGCGTTTTAAAGTTGACACGTTTTGGGCGATTTGGGATTTTAAGGACACCTTTGGGGGTATCGGACACGTTTGGGGATGGACACGTTTGGGAGTGTTACATATATATTTTTAGAACAAATATTTATAATTTTATGATTATATTTCATAGCAACGCCAGCAATACCAACACTTACTGGACCAACATCTCTAACAGCAGACACATTTGGTACCTGGACATGTACATCTGTTGGAGGCGTCCCTCTCCAAACTATGTCAATGAGGATCGGTAGTCAGGTTTTCGATGCTAATCAACTGTGGATAAACTCTCAGTATGATTCAGACAGCATGTCTTTTCGCGTTGTAGGAGTACTGTTATGGGCACCAAATATCAGAGATGATGGGCAAACGCTGTACTGTGATGTTACTCATACACAAACACTAAGCAAATCTCAGACCACTAGCTTGCGATTGACAGTAACACGTAAGAGTTGTACTTATATTGTTCAACTTATCGCCAAATTGTTATTTGTCATGAACAATACCGTTTTACCTTGTGTTGCTCAAGTTTTTGTTGATGTGTTTTGTTTTCCACACATAACGATTCTAATGCAATTTAATCGTTCTTCTCGAAAAAAAAAATGTTTCAACTTTGTTTTATAAAGCGACATGTATTCTGCATTTATATATCTTTAACATTTCAAACGTTGAGATTTGACTGATGAAGATTAATTCAGAAAAGCTGTGGAAAGTATGACTAACATATATTTTGTTTTGATTTATCAAATCCTTTCCAACTTTTTAAGAGATACGAGATGGATGCTTTGTTGGTTTTTTTTTTTCTAATTTAAGATATATTTACTTTTATTGTTCAACTTCTTACTATTGATTTGTTTTTGATGTTCACACCTTTGTGACTTTTATATTTTATAATAATTAGACTGAAGTTTGTCTTTTCTGAATTTGATAAACGTAATAAACACGGCAATAAGTTCTTATTTGTGTTTTTTTATTATTTCATAATAAAGTACTACAACAGCATTATTAAGACACATTTTCAATATTTCTGAATTGATTAATTATATAAATATGATATTTTATAGGACCATTGTTGGCTAGAGCATCAACGGTTATATACAGTCCCCTGGAAACTACAACTGTAATATTGAAAGTAGTGCTTGAAGGAACACCTTCGATTATTAATTGGTACAAAAATGGTCAATTGATAACAATATCAGGAAAGTATTCTGGTGGAAATGTATCATTTCCTGCACTGGTGATAAGGAATATTTCCATCAATGATGCTGGTAGCTATGTTTGTGAGGTTACAGATGGAAAGACCACAATAAGGACGACCACAATTCAGCTTACTCCAATACGTATATCTTTTTTTCTTATTTTTCTATTGCAATGTATAAAAAGTGCATTCTCATTTTTATTATGAATTTGGCCTATCATTCGCTTATTTAAATCATCCTCATGTAGCATCATTCCAGCAGCGCCTGCAGACGGAGTATATATATCCCAGTTGATACGATATTCGAGGTCTTGTATTTCCTTGATAGAGGGTTGCTGCTCACAAAGAAGCCATTAAACCAAGAGTTCCTAGTGGTGAAGTTGAAATTATCACTTCGTAAATTTTACGGACGCCATGTACTGTTGTTTGTTTGTTCGTCTTTTATTTGTTTGCCATGGCGTTGTCAGTCTATTTTCGACTTATGAGTTTGAATTTGCCTTTGGTATCTTTCGCCTCTCTTTTAAGCCAGCCCATTAGCTTGGTAGACTTATGTTAAGCCTCATACCAGTGTGAGGATTTGACGTATTTTAGTTTTAAAACTATCCAGCAATTAACAAATTTGCTGTTTCCTCAAATATATAAATTGTGATAGATGATTATTTCTCTCAGTAAATAACACATGCGTATTCAATACAGTAATTTGTCAATGGATATTAACATTAAGTTCACTTTCGCTTAATTGACATTCTCAGTTAAAAAAAAAAGATAACACTTTATAAATGTCATGCGTCCGAAGCGCTTTTCTAAATATACCATTATCAGGAATGCTCGAAGCCGAATATTTGAAAGTCAAGGGTTAACGTGAAAATTCACATACTAATAGCTGCTGTAAGACATGTTCCTAGCTCAGAAACTATATATTAACCGATCAGTCTTTAATCTTACTTCGATGTGATGCTTGTTTAGAGTATTATCATTAACTACATGTTTTAGACTTTTAAATAATACAGATGTTGACCATTCCGCATGTGACAAAGAGTGCTAGAACGAGTACACAAGAAGTTTCAAATATATAGAAGAGAAACGAAATGCAAATTTTTCAGAGTTAATCTATTCTTATTACATTGTCATCTTAAGCATGGATACACAATATATAATAATGAAAACAATAAGTTTCTCTTAACGAAACGTCCAACCATACTAAAACTTAAAGTACACTCCTTTAGCATAAAGTTGAGAATGAGACACAAGATTAGGTTATATTCTGTTAGATATTTTTTCCTTCTTCCAGATTCTGCGTCCACAAAATATATGAGCCCTCACAAAATCTTTTTACTTGATGTTAAATATACGTGTACGACAATAGAATGCAGGCGTGAAAATGTGAACGTAATAAGCAAACTCAAAAACGGTGTGTTTGTTTTATCAAATGATGTAAAAACTCATAAAAATTACACATGTCTCAGTCTTACAATTTGGTACGCCAGACGCGCATTCGATCTACATAAGACTCGTTGAGTTGAATGGTAAATCAAATACAAAATTGGAGAGTATTAAAAACCGAAAATTACGAAAACGTTGTGCCAAAAACGGCCTAGCCAATCAATTCCGGGGGCAGAAAAATTCAATTGAGTACGAATAATTCAACATTTGATTCAATGTAAGAGATTCGCCAAATATACTGATAAATTGTACAATAATGTTGTATAAATTAAATGTGTATCCTTTAAAAATTGTACACCACATATTCATGACGATTAGTTTATTATTCGCTCATCCTAAGTTAATGGAATGTTTTTGTTATAACATGTATGATGGCTTGCTGTCTTTTAATGAGTCTTCATACATTTATGTTGTAGCCACACTATCATTAACAACTCCAAAGACATTTGTATCCAAACTCGAAGTAAAAGCTACAATGACATTTTACAACCCGAAGCAATCAACATCCGTTACACTAAGAGTAAAAATTGATGGTACACCTACACAGGTCATGTGGTATCAGAACGGTAAACTTATAGTAAAATCAGGAAGATATGCTGGTGGTACTGTCACAGTTCCTTCATTGACCATTTATAACGTTACCAGAAGTGACGCAGGAAGCTATGTCTGTGAAGTAACAAATGACAGTGGCACATTTCGAACAGCTACAATCCAAGTATCCCCAACAGGTATGATTGTAAACATCTTATTTTAATCTCGTAAGCATTCACTTGAACTACGTTTGACATACCCTTGTATATCATTTTCGTTACTTTTTTACAATCTCTATAACATTCATACTTGATTTATAATTGACCTCATTTAAAATCATCATTCTGTAATTATTTTCTTTAAGTTGAATATGTTTTATATACTTGAATGGCTAAGTTTTCCTATTAAAATAGTTCGTGGACTTCCTTGTTAAAGAAAATCCTTTATCTTATCAAAATCTTCAGAAATATACTGCTATTGAATTATTGTTTTCCCGTACTCTAATTCGCCGATATATTTCCGAATGCAGTGTACTTAACTACGAGACCTTTGTTAGAACATCAGTCACATGAAAGAATGTAAACAATTGTGTACTGAAACGTAAATAGTTATGATTGATTCTCAAAGAACATATTAAACACACCAAATCATTTAACAACTAACATGGAAAAGTTAAATAAACAAATGGGAGCGAATGAAAAATGTGATTTTTTTTACATGGCTCTTACAATTTATTTTTCACGTTCAATGAGTCTGTGTTGATTGCTTATCAATATCACGATCTGATAAACTTCGAAAACAAAATCGAAAGTTAATTAACTTGCGATTTAACAATCACTAAATGAAATATAATGTGTCGATAATACTTTATTCATAAAAAATTTAAAAACAAAAACGTGCATAGAGGACTTAGTTTAGTATTTATGCATGTATTGGTTCGGTGATTTCCTTAATATCATAATTACAAGAAAAGTGTTTCATATGAGTCATATATACTGTCCATGAAAATAATTCAAAATTAGAAGAGTTCTACCCTATGTAATTGTGAAAGTGTTCCTGGAATAATTGAAATATTGTCCTCGAAAAGTATGTGTGTAAACTCGAAATGCTGCATCTACAGTACATTAAATATTGAAAATTCATTAATGAAATATTGTTTCAATATACCCAAAATATAGCTTTGGATAACTTCCCTTTAACGAGATAAAATTTCACTACTATCAATCTATGAAATATTATTAATGTATAGCTCAAATTTCATATAGAAATTTTCTTCTGTGGACATTTTTTCAATGATGGGAACAAAATATGACGATACGTAATCATAAAATATTGTCTGTATAAACAGTATTTTGTAAGAAAATATTTTTTTCTTTACAGCATCGTATGTCTATGTAGCAAAATTAAAGTCACGTCTTCAACACTATTGAATATGGGAAAATCAAACGTTCCTAAAAAAATCCTTTCAGTGATTAATCAGCATTCATGTTTTTGTACGTTACTTCAAATGACTCTTGCTGTTTTTCTTGTCAAAATTTTGGTTTCAGTGATATGACCTACATTTGTAATCACCAGGTCACCAACTTCGTTTTTTTTTTGTATATTAACTAATCTGTTACTTAGCTGGTATAGGAAAAACGTCAAGATTTAGTGTGGTATTTTTCACCAAGAACACCTGTTTGAATGGGATATACCGTCAAAACGAAATCAGTTACCCAATTGTTTTGTAGACAAATACAACTGAAACTTATGTATCAAAAACATACAAATTTTAAGAAAAATCTATGCATTACTTAATGGAAATTTGATAATTTTAAGACACATTTATTCTCCTTTTTTGTGTGCTTTCTATACAAATTGTATCCATTTTGAAAGAATTTATTCAGTAATATTTCAAGTGATAGAAGAGAAAGGCATTATTTTGTCGATTCTCAGTTATAGTTCAACGAGCCAATTACATTTACCTTGACCTTAAACTTAAGTGAAGGTTTCAACGTATATTTTTTTGTTTTACTTGTAGCAGCTCCAGAACAACCAAGTCTGACTGGTCCAACAACCGTGACAGAAGGAGTATTTGGTACCTGGACATGTACATCTGTTGGTGGTGTCCCTCTCTACAAAATGGCAATGAGGATCGATAACCAAATTTTTGGTAGCAAACATTTGTTGATAAATTCTCAATTTGATCAAAGCAGTATGTCCTATAGAATTACAGGCGTACTTGTATGGGCTCCGGACATCAGTCATGACGGAAAAACGCTTTATTGTGATATTTTACCTCCAACAAACCCAATAAGAAGAAAACGAAGTAGTTCTCAGATCGCCAGCATTCGACTGACTGTAAAACGTAAGAGCAATATTAGCAATAACGCTGACATCTGGTTCCATTGTAATAAATTATTTTGAATTTGATAGCACATATTATAATAAATTTATATAGTGCATTTCCCTTACATATTACATTCTAGTTCCAGTTTTTTGTATAATATATGACAGTTGTGTTATTTCGAAAGAAGATACTAATAATACTACATGGATTGTTTGATGTACGTTAACTTTGTTTGTTAAACAATGAGTTTCTTTTTCTATCAGCCACAAAGTATGAGGTTTCAAAAACTTTGGTCGCTGTATTCTAATTTGGGTGCTTCATTTACATCAACTAACATACAGTTCTGAATAACCAAGTGTTTCTATAATTTTTTTCAAATGTAAGTTGCCATTTTGTTAACTGAGATCTGTAGGCATAATGTTTTACGTTGAGTTTGATAAGGATTCATTGTTAACATATTATGTCCAGACTTGGAGTTGGAATGTTCAAATTCTGAGCAGCAAATAACTGACTAAAAACAAATCCTTTCCCAGAGTTTGTTTTCAAATATCTTTGATCATTTATATAAATAAAGACATATATTGTCATTGCCAATGAAACAACTATCCACCAGGGACAATCGAACGAGAATGCAAGCAATTATAGGTCACTTTACGGCCATCAACAATGAGCTTAACCCATATCATATAGTAAGCTATAAAAAAAACTTGCCATGGCAACATGTGAATAAACTCAAAGCAGAAAACCAATGGCCTGATTAATGCTAAAAATCATAAACGAAAAATAAATATGGCAGATGACCAATAACGACATCCACCGCATTACATTGTTTTTTTATGTTTTTTCTCATTAAACGTAATATTTTCATTACAAACGCAGATCTCTTGTTTAGTATTATCTGCATTCTTATAATAAAATCTCTCCCATAATTAGGTACACGTGTCATTAAGCTGTTTATTCGATACAGCTTGTAACTGTTTCCTTGTGGGCCATTGGCATATATGCGTATTTGAACAGATGAGACTGTTCCTCGTGATTCGTTTTATGTGAATCATTTTTTATATAAAATATAATATCTTTTTTTAAAGTTGAATAAGTATCACAATTATTTTAGTCTACTAATAATGTTATTTTCCTCTGATGATTATTTTATTTTGTATCAAAAAGTGTTATTTTTCAATTGATAAAAACAAAATTGAATGAATTGGTTGGCCATAATATCTATAAATTTACGACCAGCCAAATGTAGATATGTTAGACCCTCTTTCAATTTTTGTATTCGGACCTCAAAAGCTAAAAATCTAGGAACCATATATGACGGAAAAAATTATTAAAAATTTAGACAATTCATTTCTGTATTCCATTATAAAAAAAATATCATTTGAGTCCAATGTTTATGCATTTATTTCATTTGTTTGTGATATACATGAATACATAATCAAATAGTATTTATGTATTGCTTGTAGCTGCACTGTTAGTTATAGCTGGAAAGACATTTTATAACACAAGGGAGACAGAATCCATAACATTGAAAGTTACTATCGAGGGCACACCTTCTCAGATCAGATGGTACAAGAACAATCAACTAATTACAATATCAAATAGGTATTCTGGTGGCAATGTGTCAGTTCCTGCATTGACTATAAAAAACGTTAAACTTAGTGATGGAGGTATATTTGTTTGCGAAGTAACAAATGAAAAGTATACAGCTCGAAGCAGTGAAATCCTGTTGTCTCCAACACGTGAGTAATACATCTCTTAATGTTCCTTGTTCTTTTTTTCAATATTCGGACAAGTTTGATTGTTTATAAATGTTCCAGACCACATGAGTATTTGGACCATACGCGTATGATAATATGCGTATTTACTCATATGGTCCGACCATATGCGTATGGTCCGGATAATTAATACGACGAACGCTTATCAGTTACCCTTCAAGTTGTCATAAGTTAAGAGTTGCTTAAAATTAAAAGTTCAACTTGACGTACTTAATCATATGGTAATCATTGGTTTATGATTAAAGAAATAAAGAAAAAACATTGTTACATAGTCGTTATCGATTTTTCCATACGAAACATAATATGTCGACATTGGAACATAACTTCAAGAAATATCTAATCGAACAGTTCAACAAATAGTCGACATGTTTACTCACTGACATTTGGGACATTGAACCCTCTTGTTACCCCTTTATTTTAGTTTTTTAAGTTTGTTTTTAGTAAAATAAATTTCTTAAATATTTTTTATTTAATTGTTCTTGCTCCTTTTCAAACGATCCTACAATAACTATAGTTTAAACGTGCTGTCCCTCTATTCTTATGTGGAAAATAAGAATGAGAGCAGCACATATAAACAACTGTTATAGTAAGATCGAATGAATAGGAATAAAAACACATCAACTGAGTGAAAATTAGTAGAAATTAGAAAAAAATCTGAAACACAGTTGGAAAAGGGTTGATGCCCCAAAAGTCTGTGATTTAAATCACAGATGAAAAGTCGAAAGGATAACGGTGCTTCAAATTGACTCTAAGGAAGGCAAGATAACAGATTCACAAATGTTCAGACAAAAATGTCAAAGATAAAGGTTTTGAATTGGTAATTTGTACCGATTTTGGTTCGGAGAACGATCTGTGTGTTCCTGAGAAGGAAGTTAGAATTTATTCGAAAAATACCTATAAAGTCTAAATACTAATATGGTCCGGCCCGTTAATAACCAAATGAGTATATGTATATGGTCATTACCATCGCGTATGGTCCAGATACTCATATGGTCCGGAACATAGCCATTAGAACATTGTACACTTCTTTAACATAATACACAGATGTTAAATTTCCTAAAAAACGTATATATATATATAGAACAGTTCTGACACCTATAGAACCGTTTGTGACACAAGCTGTTCTGCCTAGAATGGTTTGGAACATGGCTAATCTGGAACATATTCTGACAGTTCTAACATAGAACGGATTCTGAACGCTCTTTCATTAGAACAACTTTTAATTAAAAAAAATATTCTGAGTTATTGATTGTTTAGTAATTATTTAGTGGTGATCCTTTTCTTAAATATTTAATATTTTTTTAGGACCTATTGCTTTATTAAACTTATCATCAAATTTACTAAATAATACTTAACCACACATGTATCATAACTTAAGGTTGTGTTATGTAGTATTACACCACTTACATAAATGAAAGATAGAATTAAAGGTTATTGTGTAATTTAAGTACTTTACCTTACAAAAACTATTTTAAGCAAAGATTAATATTGTATTCAATGACGGAACTAACATACATCTAAGAAGCTAAATTTTTTTTAAGTTAAACGAAAAAGAAAAGTAGATAAACTCTGATGCTTTTAACTTTAGGGATTGACAGCCAATTTAATGGAAACTGGGGCGTCTGTTATCTGTTTCGAAATCAAAGTACGGGAAAAAGAGGTCCATATTTGTAGAGATATCAAAAAATAAGATGATGTATGCTGATGCTTTTTAGGGATTGACAGCCAATTTAATGGAAACTGGGGCGTCTGTTATCTGTTTCGAAATCAAAGTACGGGAAAAAGAGGTCCATATTTGTAGAGATATAAAAAAAAATAAGATGATGTATGGTTGCTCTACGGGAAAGTTCATCAAATACGAATACCGAAAATTCACCAACAAAATAATTGTTTGCTTTTCTCTCGCCTGTGGTAATAGTCTCGGTAATACGAGGGATGATTATCCTTATATTTCAGAAGGTAGAATACATACTAAATAAATTGTTTATGGATACTTTATGTAACGAAGTTTCTGTCTGGGAATTGTCATTTGTCCTTTGCTATATTTTGTAGTCCATCCACTACTTGGAACAAAACAGTTAACTTTCTTATGAAGTGTTTTTCTCAATTATAACGAGTGATCTGACAACTATGATTGGTTATAAGAATAACTGCAAGGTCTCAAGTCCGTCAGAGAGGGTTTATCTGACTTTTAAATCGTTTTATTGATCAGTTATCAAGGTTACATTTTCGTATTTTTGGTGTTTGGGAGGATAGTTAATGGAACAGAACATGTTCGTCTGGCAGGGTTAATCAATTTTCATGGTTCACAGTTGAGTTTTCATTGCGAGTTCCTTTTCGGAGATAATATAAGCAATAGGAAATACACTCATCATAGATATCTGGATTAATATTGTGTAAGCCAGGTGCCCGTTTCGTTTGCAAAAGATTCACCGGTGACGCTCGAATAAAAAAAAGTTAAAAAGGCCAAGTAAAGTACGAAGTTGAGGAGCATAGAGGACTCAAAATTCCAAACGGTTTTGCCAAATACAGCTAAGGTAATTTATTCCACTAGTAGAAAATCTTTAATATTTCTAAAATAAATAGAAAAAGCAAGGAAGATCGCTGATAAAGAGAAGGCATTCATTGCTTTTCGTGCTTGCACTTCATTTCGACAGACTGGTGATGCCTCTAGATTGGTGGGATACAGAAAGCCATATACTATGCTAACAAGTCTATCAAAATAAACTGCTTAACATGCTTATTGTAGTTTAGAAATAGGTCAATTATATATGATGTATAAAATGAGTGTATCGTGTACGTATCATTCTGGCAGGGTTCATTTTACCTCGACCTCATTTTCATGGATTATTAAGAATATGACTATTATATGATACCTTAATTTCAATCTCGATCAGTAAGGATCGAGACATTTCAGCGTGCGCACTATTGTGTATTGTTGTTGTTTCCATAGTATTGTTCCTGTTCCACCAACTGTGCAGATATGATATAATTATCTAATTTATTTTTAAGGGATAAATGACTGTCAGAAAACAGTTAAATTTGAATCTTCCTCAAAAACAGTATTAATTTGTTTGTGATGAAAGTAAATAGATGAGTGATCTTAAATATAATGTATCCATTGTTGCAGCTGTGTTGTTAGTTAAAGCTGGAAAGATATCATATAGTCCAAAGGAGTCAGAATCAATAACATTGAACGTGAATGTAGTGGGCACACCTTCTCAAATCAGGTGGTATAAAAATAATCAGCTTATTACAATATCAAATAGATATTCCGGTGGAAGTGTGTCAGTTCCTGCATTAACTATTACAAACGTCCAACTTAGTGATGGTGGCGAGTATGTGTGCGAAATAACAAATGGAAAGGATACAGCTCGAACCAGTATGATCCAAGTATTACCAATATGTGAGTCCTATATCTTATTTTCCAATTTTGATCGATTTAAGTGATTAAACCTCTATGCTTATATATAAAAAGTTGATGATAAAATGTGCAGATTTGTTTCTACGCGTTTGGAAAGAATGACCCGTTCCAACTCGAAGCAATTAGATCTTCACTCCGATCTTAATTGACATCTGAAGGATGGTTGTTTTCCCTGTGTATTGCGGCGTCTACAAATAAACAACTGGCCTATTTATAGACAATAGTGCTGAAAATGGCGTTAAACACCAAAATTTTGTCAATCAACAATAAGTTAGACTCATAGCGTTTAGAAACCTATAAAAGGCCATGGCAGGACAAAAACGTAAAACAATTTAAACAAGAAAAGTAACGTCCGGATTAACACTTAAAAGATAATCGAAATCCAGATATGAGAGACAGCAGCCAATGACAACTACTGATATACGTGTTCTTGAACTGAGATAGTCAAAACGAATGAGACGGGGTTAAACATGTTTGGACTTCTTTCAAACTGAGTATTGCAGTATGTTTGTTTATTCCACATTGGCTAGAGGTATAGGGGATGTGAGTTCTCACAAAACATGCTTAACCCCGCCACATTTATTCGCCAGTCCCAAGTCAGAACCTCTAGCCTTCGTTAGTCTTGTGTGTGTTTTTTTTTAAATTTTGGTTCATTTATATGTTTCGGAGTTTAGTGTGGCGTCCATTTCGATGAATTAGTATACATTATTGTTAAGGGCCAGCTTAAGCAAGCTTCCAGGTGCGAGATTTTCTCGTAGCGTTTAAGAACCATTGGTGGCTTTGGGCTGCTCTTTGGTCGGGTTGTCTCTTTGACACCTTCACCGTTTCCATTCTCAATTCTTTTTTTGCAATCGCTCAATTCTCGCCCAACATGGAAGCGCAGTGAAACAGCACACCATAAAATACAAACAGTAAAATAAGAAAAGAAATAAAATAGAAACGAAGCACCAAAAACAACTAACAAAAAGACAAAAGACACACAGTAACGTCTTAGTATTCTTGCAAATACTGAAAGTTATTTCAACTAATAAATAAATCATATTAACTGACGTTAAATCAACAAATCTTTCAATTTCGTTTTTTCAACTTTTTAACTAATACATGTTTCTTTAACATTTCCAGAGCTTTTTCATATATTTATCACTCAAGCTAGAAATATTCTTCTATATTTTGCCAACGCACTTGATATTTTTGATAATTGTGTCTGATTTATCTTAGTAAAGGTGCAATTAGTATTACATACATCATATCTACTGGTGTATAAAATCAATGTTGTACCACCGCATCTGAACGATCTAAAGAAGTTCTCATAACTGAACCTCCTCTTGATAAGATACACGATTTAAAACTCGTCATATTCATTGCAGTTTAACTAATGTCTAGTTGCAAATATTTCATTCATATATATCATGATAAACTGTTTCTCGGTATTCTTTGTCAAATATATGCATTCTTTGTTTCATATTCTCATATGCATTGTATCGTGAGGTTTGGGAGTGTTATGAATATAAAATAAGTACACAAATTGTTTTTGTTAACTTTGAATTCGTATACATAAGAATTATATTTTGTAATTGATATAGATAGATGAAACAAAATTTGTATTTATTATGGAAATTGAATTGTGAAAGATCATCATTTGATATTTTATTTATCCTAACAACATTATCATGATTATATCATGATTAAAAATTACATTGCAATGTATTTATCATGGTTATTATCGAATTACAGAACGAACTTGATTTAGGTATAGGTGAAGAATTAGTGCACTTATAACCCCTTTTTTACCAAATGAATTATCTCTGTTAAAAAACTTAAATTCTTTGTCTTAAATATTGTTTATGCATTGTTTGTAGCAATACTGTCAGTTGCAGCAGGTATGGCATTTTATACCCCAATGGAGACCGGAAACGTAACATTAAATGTGAATGTCGTGGGAACACCTTCTCGGATCAGATGGTATAAAAATAAACAACTAATTAAAATATCAAATAGGTATTCTGGTGGAAATGTGTCAGTTCCTGCATTAACTATTACAAACGTACAACTTAATGATGGTGGTGAATATGTGTGCGAAATAACAAATGGAAAGGATACAGCTCGAACCAGTATAATACAGTTGTCCCCATTATGTGAGTCATTCTTTTTTTAAAACACTTGACAATTTTGTTTAATTTTTTACTTCATTTATGTCAATATTTTACGAAGTTTAGATAAATAAACACATTTTCTTTCGTTTCAAGATTGTTCACAACGTAAAACACATTTGCTGCTAAATTACCTATATATTTATCCATGAGAAGGTTATTTTATTTATGTATTTTAAGTGCAGACATTATGTAAATTTTCTAATTGAAGTTTGCCAATAAAGTGCACATTTAAGTTTATATACAATCCATCTGCTTAGGAAATGCCGTTTTGGAGAATTTTCCTTTTTTGGTACAGGCGTTTATTATTTTTGTCAAACAAAAGACGAATTCCCCTTCTTATATCTTATTGCTGTCCATAGTTTCATTCTTTAAATGTCAAGATATAAACATAACTTCAATTAATAACTTTTTTTTTTGGTCACATATGTCTGCCGGAAAATGAAAAAAAACTCGAATCCTCGTAAAATCTTAAAAGAGGGACGAAAGATACCAGAGGGATAGTCAAACTCATAGATCGAAAACAAACCGACAACGCCATGGCCAAAATAAAAAGACAAACAGACAAATAATAGTACAGATGACACAACATAGAAAACTAAAGACTAAGCAACACGAACCCCACCAAAACTTGGGGTGATCTCAGGTGCTCCGGACGGGTAAGCAGATCCTGCTCCACATGTGGCACCCGTCGTGTTGCTTATGTTATTACAAATCCGGTAAATAGTCTAATTCGATAAGTCACATTCGTGAAAAGGAAGGGTATTGTAGTTACGACATAAGGAACATATCCGATATCATCTGTGAAACGGTTATTCCATAACGGTCAACCAACTCGTGATGGCGTCCGTAAAATGATGATGATTTCAACTTCACCATTTGGAACTCTTGGTTTAATAGCTTCCTTGTGAGCAGCAATCCTCTATCAAGGAAATCATGATAGGAAACACAAGCCCGGGAATATCGTATCAATTGGGAGATATATACTCCGTATGCAGGCGCTGCTGGAATGTTGCTACATAGAAATGGAAAGTTCACAATTGGGAAGCTGAAATCATCTCTTTTGTCGTAAAGTTTTGTTTTCAACCGACCTTCATTGTCAATTTCTAGATGTAAGTCAAGATATGAGGCCGACTTAACTGTATCTGTAGTATCCTTTATCTCTAGTTCGATGGGATAGATTCGTTCAACATAGTCACCAAATTTTGTATTATTTAGTGAGAGAACATCATCTATATAGCGGAACGTAGAGTTAAAGGATATTGCTAACTTCTTATCTTTCTTCCTAAGAAGTTCCTGTATGAAGTCAGCCTCATAATAATAAAGAAACAAGTCGGCAAGAAGAGGGGCACAATTGGTTCCCATTGGAATTCCGACAGTCTGTTGAAAAACACGTCCTCCAAACGTAACAAATATGTTGTCAATCAAGAAATCAAGCATCTTGATAATGTCAGTTTCAGAGAATTTTTGTTTGAATCAGAGTGATTCTTTACAAAGTAGGATTTATCCTCCCAAGACAAGATACTTGTATCTACGTTCGCCATTCTTTTAATGAAACAAAGTAATACCAACTCTTTCAATTTGTCTTTTAGTTTGGAATGGGAATACTTGTGTAAAGTGTAGAAAAGTCAAATGTTTTAATACTATTGCAAGATGAGAGAGTCTTAGATTGTATGTACTCTAAAAGATCTTTGGAATTTTTAGTATCCACATCTGATTCACGCCACCTCTAGAATAGGCAGTTTCACAATAACTTTGGAGCCCGGCTTTGATTGCTGATAAAATAGATGTTAATAATTTAGAAAGAGGTTTCGTGGAGCATTTGGAAGACCCAGCAATATACCGTTGTTTGTAAGGACACTTATGTAGTTTAGGTATCCAATACAGTGATGGAAGATCCAGTTCTTCATCTTTGGTTGAAATTCAAAGGAACATAGAACAGACCTATGATTATCCAGGATTTCCTCTTTGGTAAGTGTCGTGAGGGTATATGTTGAGTTTCCAAGTGAATTGTCAATACCTAATTCATTTATCAAGCAGTTTATGTAATGATATTTACACAAAAACGATGTTGTTTGGGGCTTTATCTGCGGGGACAACAACATATTTGTCATGAAGGTAGGACAAGTGCTTTGCAACATTTGGGTCTTTAAAATTGATGTAGCGTGGGTATTGATATGCCCATTTAGTTTCTTAATTCGGATTTGTATCAACGACCTCACAGCCTTAATCCATTCGGAAAGAGTATCTACATCTTCTTTCTCGCGTTTAGCCCATTGCCTGGCATAATCCTCGACTGAATCCATCAGTATTTTGAAGTTGTATTTCCAATTGATGGATTTAGGCTCACGATATTTTAGTTCGGACTAACTGTCATAGAAACGATGGAATGATCAGGCTGATTGAAATGCTGGTACAGAATGTCGTTTGCATTGAGGTTCATATCTGATCTATGGCCGCACATACGTTTGTTTAGGCTCCCTTTGTTTCACCGACGTAAACCAATCCACAAAGGTTACACTCTAATCCGTAGACGACATTGATAGATTTACAATTCAGATCATCGTAACTTCTAGTAAAGTAAGACTTTTAGTTAAATTGCTAGTGAATTGAGCGTCTGTTATTAAAATTTCACAAGTTTTGCAGCCATTAGTTCCACATTTCGAAATGAGACAGTGTTGTTCAGAGTCATCAAAATCCAAAATGTCTTTAAGGAGAACTGAACATGGCTGTGTATGTGTACTATTGCTATTGTCACTAGTATGATGATCTGAATGAGTCATGTTTGGGAGATTTGTCATGTCTGGTGATGAGGGACACCTGCCTTATCAGACGACATCGTGTCCATGGTGACGTCTGTTTCGGACCTGATGTCCTCGGGGACAAAATGTCCACCAGCAGAGACATCGACCCAGTGGTTATAAAAGAGGGACGAAAGATACCAGTGGGATAGTCAAACTCATAGATCGAAAACAATCCGACAACGCCATGGCCAAAAATAAAAAGACAAACAGACAAATAATAGTACAGATGACACAACATAGAAAACTAAAGACTAAGCAACACGAACCCCACCAAAAACTGGACAGTTTTGTTTTATTTTCAATTTTCTATTTAGGTCAATATTTTACGCAGTTTTTGATATCATGAACACATTTTTTGTTTGTTCACAATGTGAAACACATATCAACAGTCAATACTACATGAATTTCATATATTTGTCCATGAGTAGGCTATTTTTATTTAAGTGTAGAAATAATGTAAATTTCTGATTGAAGTTTGCCAATAAAATGCCCATTTGAGTTTATATTTGCGTCTATCCTTCCATTTTCTTAGGAAATAACGTTTTGCAGAATTTTCCCTTTTTTGGTACAGACGTTTGTTATTGTAGTCAAAATAAAAGACGAATTCCCTTTCTAATATCTTGCTGTTTTTTTTCCAGATTCATTTTTAAATGTCAAGATATAAAACTAACTTCAATTTAGAATTTCCTTTTTTTTTCGGCAACATATGTGTGTCCGAAAAATTAGAAACAAAACTTGAATCTTCCTTAACGCCTTCAGCCTTCCTCGTACACCTTGAACTTTTATTGTACGCCTTGAATGTTCCTTTATGCCTGGAATTCTTATGTTTGCGATGAAGGTAGGTCAATATTTGTCTTGAATATTTTTTATGCATTTTGTAGCTGTAATATCAGTTCTAGCTGTAAAGACATTTTATAACCCTCATGAGACAGAATCTGTAACATTGAGAGTGAATGTTGTGGGCACATCTTCTCATATCAGATGGTATAAGAATAATCAACTAATTACAATATCAAAAAGGTATTCTGGTGGCAATGTGTCAGTTCCTGCATTGACTATAACAAACGTGCAACTTAATGATGGTGGTGAATACGTGTGCGAAATAACAAATGGAAAGGATACAGCTCGAACCAGTATAATTCAATTGTCGCCATCGTGTGAGTAATCCATAATTTATTTCCATCTTTTTTTTTTTTTTTTTTTTTACATTTTAACCTTTTTTAAAGTGTACATGCCGATATTTAAAATAGCAGCAATAATTAAACGAATAGATGTTTAACTCATTGTTTGAAACTAAAAAAATTTTCAAACATTTGTGTTTTAAACACGCGTAAGCTATCACTTGAACTGTAATTACATATTTACAAATTATTCATCATTTCATACTTTTAATATCTTAATCAAAAGCCTCTTTAGATATATCGGTCAAATATTTAGTTATGTAAGTATTGAAATAAAGCTAATGGAATATCGAACATAGCCAATAAAATACTTTAATATCATCATTGATGTGTCGAACCATTCATTTGTGGGGAAACAATCTGTTTGTTGAATTCGTCGTGCATTTATTTGTTGGGCAGTTTGGATTATTGTAATCGTAATTGTAAATGGGGGGAATTCCCTTACTCATATGACGATGGCTATTTTTTTTCGTGTGATAATGAGATAATTTTTTAAAGCAAAAAAAAAAACAGCCTGAATATGTATAACATTAATCTTCCCTAACTCATTGCATTCATATATTTGTGATAAAGATAAATGATTTAAATTTTTTACATTTTTTGTAGCTGTACTGTCAGTTATAGCTAGAAAGACATCGTATAAACGTAAAGAGACCAAATCCGTAACATTGAAAGTCAATATCGTAGGAATACCTTCTCAGATCAGATGGTATAAAAACAATCAACTAATTACAATATCGAACAGATATTCCGGTGGCAGCGTGTTAGTTCCTGCTTTAACTATAACAAACCTTAAACTCAGTGATGGTGGTAAATATGTGTGCGAAGTAACAAATGGAAAGGATACAGCTCGAACCAGTATAATCCAGGTGTCTCTATCATGTGAGTTTTCAATATGAAAGGCAAATGATCATTCAAATTTTACATAAAAAGATGAATATGTTTTCATGAATTTAATTTGTGATTTCCTTTATGATGTTACAAATGTCAATCCGAAATGTGAAATCATCCTTAACACATGAAATTCATATGTAAGTAACAAAATAAACAATTGGACTTAGATAATATGTATGAAAAACAACATCATAACTTCTTCCGTACAAAATCTTTGGTTACTACCGCAACCGAAAGATGCCTTCGAAGCAATCTTTAGAAGTTCATATTACTGCATTTCCTCATTCTCGATTTTTATGACGTCATACTGAGTGCTATTTCCGCAACTTCTAGTGGCATATAATTCATGTCAAACTATCAAGATAAAGCTGCTGCTAAGTATTATTTGCAGAACTATGTCTAATTTGATATTTTACTATGTTATACTCATATGCATGGAATTGTTAGTTTTTTAGAAGATCATAAAATCAAAGCAAAATTAAGTTTCTGTACTTTGCACTCTTATACATTTGAAATTGCATTTTGTAATTGGGAAACATAACATTTGGATAAAATAAGCGTAATAAGGTGCATGTGAGATCATATCTTAATGTTTAAGCTGATCGTGTCAACAAATAAATATAATCGAAAGCAATACATTGCAAAATATCGATTTCCGAATTCCTTAACTTTATTTGTACATTACACTTGCAAGATTTATTCCACATAGACTCCGTGTTTATGTAGTGCATTCTTTTTTATATCATAATACAAACATTGTTGGTCTTAAATATTATATGTGGATTGTTTGTAGCAATGCTGTCAGTAATAGCAGGAAAGACATTATATACCCCTAAAGAGACTGAAACCGTAACATTGAATGTAAATGTCGTTGGCACTCCTTCTCATATCAGGTGGTATAAAAATGACAAACTAATTACAATATTGAACAGATATTCTGGTGGTGATATGTTCGATGCTGCTTTGACTATAACAAACGTCAAACTCAGTGACGGCGGTGAATATGTGTGCGAAGTAACAGATGGAAAGGATACAGCTAGAACCGATATAATACGGTTGTTTCCATCATGTGAGTTAGGACAACTCTTAAGTGTTTAATGAGTCAATTCGACATTACACAAATTTCATTATATTAAACTTTTTTTTGTTGCAAACTTTTTCAAAGCAACGACTTGTATGTTATATTTTTGACGATGACATAAACAATTACTTTAATAATAAGCTACAATTATATTTTTAATATATACACGATGGATCTTTCATATTGGAGATTACCATGAAAGTAGGACAATCTCTGCGCATGTGTGATCGCCATCTATGTGTTAAGACAAATAAGAAGTAACATGAATGCTAATGAGACAACTCGCCACCAGAGACCAAATGACGTAGAAGCTTAGAAACTATAGGTCACCCTACGGCCTTGAACAATGAGTAAAACCCATACCGCAAAATAAGATATTAAAGGCCAAAAATTTAAATGCTTAACAATTCAAAAGAGACCAATGAAGGCCTGACTTATGTACAAAACAATAAACCAAAAACAATTATGATATACAGCAACAAACGACAACCACTGAATAACAGGCTTCTGCCTTGGTACGGGTACATACAGAATGGGACAGGATTAAACATGTAAGCGGATGCCCAACCCTCCCCTTAACTTGAGACAGTGTAACAGCAGAACAACACCAGAATAAACTACAAAACAATAAACGAAAGGAATAAATGTGATTAACAGCAACAAACAACAACTACTGAATTCGGGGCTCCAGACATGAGACCGGCACATTTAGAATGTGGCGGGGTTAAACATGTTTGCAGGCGCGCCAACCCTCTTCATAACCTGGTTCATTGGTGTAACAGCACAACATCATAACAAACTATAAAGATAAGTTAAAAAGGGCTTCACGCATCAAAATGATATAAAGCAAAACAAAAAACTAATAAAAGCAAAAAAAGACAAAACCACAGATCTGCGAGTACTCGTAGTTGCCGAAAACTACAGTTGGGTGCAGTCCTAACCTGTACAAAAGTTAACTTGGGGCAGTCCCTATGACTGCCCTCTAAGTTAACTTTAGTAAATTTTACCAGATCTGCAAGCTATCTTTATTTATCAGACCAGACCTAGATCTGCTTTTTGTCGAGCCTGCGACTTTTGTCACAAAAGCGAGACATAGCGATCCTACATTCCGTCGGCGGCGTCGTCGTCCACAAATATTCACTCTGTGGTTGAAGTTTTTCAAATTTTAATAACTTTCTTAAACTGTCCTGCATTTCAACCAAACTTGGACAGAAGCTTGTTTATGATCATAAGATAGTATTCAAAAGTAAATTTTGTTAAAAAAAAAATCCTGTTTATCCGTATTTTACTTATAAATGGACTTAGTTTTTCTGCCAGTTAACATTATATTCACTCTGTGGTTAAAGCTTTCAAAATTTTAATAACTTTCTTAAACTATCCTGGATTTGTACCAAACTTGGACAGAAACTTGTTTATGATCAAAAGCTAGTATGTAGAGGGAAATTTAGTAAAAATTTATTTCCTGTTTTTCCGTATATTACTTATAAGTGGACTTAGTTTTGTTCCAGTTAACATTACGTACAGTCTGCAGTTAAAGTTTTTAAAACATTTATTAGATTCATAAACCTTCTTGGATTTTTACCAAACTTTAATAGAACTTCTTACAATCAAAAGATAGTATCTACAGGAAAATTTTAAATAATTTTTTCCCCATTTTTGTTGAGCCTGCGACTAACAGCAAAAGTAGGCGAGACACTAGGTTCCGCGGAACCCTTACAAATTTTTTAGGACTACTGCAGATCTGAGGACATATCTGATGAAGTAGACCTGTCCTCAGAACAGTTCAGTTCGACCAGACCAAACCAAGTCGATAATCAAATGATATTCATCAATTTAAACAGTCCTGTTTACTATTTAACATTGGATCATGTTATCTTTATCTTGGAGCAGACAAAGACCAAAGTTAACTTTTGTAAGAACAGGACAGGTCTGGTTCGGGCAGGTCAATAACTGCTTTTGAAAGCAAACCTGGTTACAAGTTAACTTGTCTAGAATAAACTTCAATATTGGACCTGACATAACGTTAATTTTTCGGGCTGTCATAAACACAGTCCTAGAACCAAGTCTGCTTTAAGTTAACATGAATTCTGTCCTAGGACCGGTCGGAGAAGTAATAAATTCTGTCCGAAGTTTAATTTCACCTGTCATAAAGTCTGGTCATTAAATTAACTAGCGAGCTGTATAGGTTAGAACAGAAATCATTTGTAGTTTACAATAATTCCCTTAATAGCAAGTGTTCTGATTTCTTTATTATTATTTTTAAGGGGTCGATTTCATAGGTATTCATGCATGTTTGCCAAATTCCATTTCGTCGTACCAATATACAATCTTTTGTTTACATTTTCATTTAATCTGAATATAAAATTTATCGGATTTCTCTTTTGAGGATGATATATTCAAAACAACGTTTTTCTGCTGTACTCATCCGATTCTGGATACAAATGTATCTGATAATCATATTCTAAAAAGTAATAACATTTCTGATTAACTGAATGTTTACAGAGATACGGATATGTACTTTGTTTTAAGCTGATATTCACAGCCTATCATTAAGCGAACAGTTACAATAACTAGTATTTCATAAACATCTGCCAAGATAAAGCTGTCAGTATTGCTTGAAAACTTTTTGTTAAATACGTGTGACATCAGTTTGATCATATAAACACGAAAGAAACTGTTTTAAAACTTTATTTTAATAACACAAAAGTGAATATGAAATAATAACGAAAATAATGATGCATTCAAGAAAAATATACTTACCAAATTGCCGTTTCCGGTCAAAAATCTCGTCAATTTGAACTAAGCATATCTAGCCGGCAATTATTTTCTATGCAATTAACCGAAAGGGCACTTGTAAGGCTATGCATATAACCGGATAATTTAACATTAGATGAATGGGAAATGGTTTTGTGCAGGAGAAAATTATGCAATTAACCGAATTATGCTATTAAGCGGTATGCGATTAAGTGGAGTCGACTGTATACTGTTTTAATATTTTCATGCAAATTCTGATTAAAAAAAAAAGAATTTGCCTACCTACCTACCCACACCCAGTCATCATGGGTCGGGTTTGGGCAAACTGAAATATTTTTAATTGTGGCCTGAATTCTTTCTTTTTATGCCTTTTTAAAATTCCGCAATTTTTCATAAGCCATAGTAAATATCTTCATTCATTTTTTAAAACACAATTGAATAAATCAAGAGGTAAAATACGTATTCTTATATGACGTCCTCATTTCGCTTTGTAAACAAAGCCGTGTTATAATTAGCACAAAATATGTTTGACACATGCACGCAAGCTTACTGTTATTTTTTATTGTTATCTTAATAAATTATATACATTTTAGCTGCTTACATAAATTTTTATTATATATTGCTATTCAAACAACAGATATTTACTCTGCTTTTAGTTTTAAACTTATTAAATATGAAAGTGTAATTAGAATCGAAATAGTTCCTTCATGGCATGCTCAATGCTCATTTCAACATAGGTAGGTATTATATTTGACCATATTTTACACCTCGCTTACGCTCGGTGTGAAATATCGACAAATATAATGCCTACCCATGTTAAATGAGAACAGAACATGCCATGAAGGAATTATTTCTTGATAACTAAAGTCAACAGTAGTATACCGCAGATCAACAGTCACAAATCGATTTGACTGAAACAAGTCCGGGTCACAAACCAAAACCGAGGGAAACACATCAACTACAAGAGGAAAACAACGGAACAACAGAAACACCGAACTGCCACAAAAACAAACGCAAATACACATAGAAACGGAATATCCGATAACAACCGCCACATTCCCGACTTGGCACAGGACATCCTAAGAAAATATGGGGGACCAAACCCGGCCTCATAGCCAGCCAAACCTCCCGCCCATACGGCAACGTCAAAAATACAGCCAAAATAACAACACCACGCGACACGAACACAGCACAAACAAACGCAAGAACACCCAGGACATAGAAATACACAAATAAACAACACAATAGTACACTACAACATGTAAACCACAGAACAACAACGGACACCTCCCATGTACACCACAGTAGAATTATGAACTATCCGTCACACGAATGTATCAACGCCACAAAAAGTGACGTCACAGGTAAATTTTAAGTTTGTAATGGTGTTATTTTACGTATTTTCTAACCATTACAAGAATATTAATATAAAATTGTGTTAGTAATGGTGTAATTATTTGTATTTTAAAATATGCAACATGTGTGCAACGGCCAATCAAAATTATCTACGCGAGTTTGTTTGTCGGTTCATTTTTCAAGCTAAATATCTTGATTAAACATTGTACAAATTTACTATTGCAGAAACTTTAGTTTTGTAAAACCCGTTATAGAATAGTTAACGAACAATCCCCGTTTCAAGCAGCGTATTAATTTTTGTGTGAAAAAGATGTAACAATAAATCTTTGGTCGTATTTTTTCAGCAAACCTTTCAGTTATAGCTGGAAAGATATTTTATAATCCAAAAGAGACAGAATCAGTAACATTGAACGTGAATGTCGTAGGAATACCTTCTCAGATCAGATGGTATAAAAACAATCAACTAATTACAATACTGAACAGATATTCCGGTGGCACTGTGTTAGTTCCTGCTTTGACTATTACAGACGTTCATCTCAGTGATGGTGGTGAATATGTGTGCGAAGTAACGAATGGAAAAGATACAGTTCAAAGCAGTACAATCCAGTTGTCTCCAATGTGTGAGTTATTCTATCTTACTTTCAATTTTTTATACAATCTCCAGACAATATCTAGGAGTGTTTACATTACCTCACATCTTTTGCTGCAGCAATCTGAATTACCTTTTTAATGCATCACTTAAAAGATCTCATAACTGAATCACTATATAATAATATACACAAATACTTTTTTTGAACTTTTAAAATAACTTAATGGTTCCTTTCGTCCTGTGGAAAATACGTCAGTTCTTTTCCTTTTCATGCAGGACTCTCGCCATTATTTGATTAAACATTTCTTATCTAAATTAAACATTGTATTTTTTTCAAATGCCCAAAAAATACAAATGAATGAAGCTGGAGGCAGTATATGCATGAGCTTACGACCAACTAAACGAAAAATTCGTAAGGGTTTCGAGGAACCCAGTGTCTCGCCTACTTTTGCTGTTAGTCGCAGGCTCAACAAAAATGGGGGGTAAAAAATATTAAGAATTTTCCTCTAGATACTATCTTTTGATAGTAAGAAGTTCTGCTTAAGTTTGGTAAAAATCCAAGAAGGTTTGTGAATCTAATAAATGCTTTAAAAACTTTAACTGCAGACTGTACGTAATGTTAACTGGAATAAAACTATGTCCATTTATAAGTAATATACGGAAAAACAGGAAATAAATTTTTACAAAATTTCCTTCTAGATACTAGCTTTTTATCATAAACAAGCTTCTGTCCAAGTGTTTTACAGATCCAGGATAGTTTAAGAAAGTTATAAAAATTTGAAAAACTTTAACCACAGAGTGAATGTTATATTAACTGGCAGAAAAACTAAGTCCATATATGAGTAAAATACGGATAAACAGGATTTTTTTTTACAAAATTTACTTCTGGATACTATCTTATGATCATAAACAAGCTTCTCTCTAAATTTGGTTGAAATGCAGGATAGTTTAAGAAAGTTATTAAAATTTCAAAAACTTTAACCACAGAGTGAATATTTGTGGACGCCGCCGACGGAATGTAGGATTGCTATGTCTCGCTTTTGCGACAAAAGTCGCAGGCTCGACAAAAATGCTATTTTCACAGGTCATCCTATGACTTTATATTGTGTATTCTGAACAGCAAAATATCTCTGGGAACATTTATAACGACATAATTCGGAAACTATGTTTCTGATGATAAATAAAGGCGACAGTAGTTTACTGACGTTCAAATCTTAGATTAGGAAGAGACAAACCAAAAGAAAGAAACCGAAGGAATTGCATGATCTCCAAAAGAAACGGGACAGGGTAAGCGCTTCCTGCTATGCATACATCATCCGCCATTCGAATTCACACTGTAAAATTTTCACAATGGTTTATCTTTATCATTTTATGCAATTAATTCATTTTCATTAGCTCACCTGGTTGAAGGGCCAAGTGAGCTTTTTTCATCACTTGGCGTCCGTCGTCCGTCGTCGTTCGTCGTCGTCGTCGTTAACTTTTACAAAAATCTTCTACTTTGAAACTACTTGGCCAAAATCATTATTGGGGTAACTGGTTTTAAAATGTGTCCGATGACCAAGTCTTCCAACCAACATTGCCGACATTGCTTAACATAGAACATAGGGGTAAAGTGCAAGTTTTGTCACCTAACTTGAAAACCACTATAAATAGGGAAAATCTAACAAGGTCAAAAATGATTGGAATGATGAGATCTACCTATTGTCTATTTATTTCAAACTGTTAGCGACTCTTATAGGAGTTATTGTCCTTAAATTACTAATTTTACATACTTTTAAATTTTTTGCCTTTTATATTGAAAATTATAATAGATAGAGGGAAACTTTATAATGCAAACAACTATTTTTTTGTGTTTTTGCCTAATATCTGAAAAACTATAATAGATAGATAGAAATTTAAATACTTCGTAAGCAAACATGATCAGCAAGACAAGATCTACAAATAAGTCAACTTAGTTTAAATCGTCTGATGGCCCCTTATCGGAGTTGTTCTCTTTAATAACGATTTTTATCATGTTTTGCGTTGTTGCCTACTATCTGAAAAATCAGATAAATAGAAACTTGAATAAGCAAAAATAATCAGCACAACTAAGTCAACAAAGAAGAGAATTTTGTTATGAATTCTATTCTAGTCCACAAAGATGGAGAGTATCCATTGCTGAAGATGCACATAGACCTAGGTGAGCGACACAGCTTCTGTTGTTATATGTATGAGCAAAAAATGAATGAATAATAAGCTTTTAATTGTATTTATGCATTTTTTAGCCATGCTTTCAGTTATTGCTGAAAAAATATATTATAATCCAAGGGAGACAGAATCAATAACATTGAAAGTGAAGGTCGAGGGCAAACCGTCTCAGGTCAGATGGTATAAGAACAATCAACTAATTACAATAATGAATAGATATTCCGGTGGCAATGTGACATCTCCAGCTTTGACTATAACAAACGTTCATCTCAGTGATGGTGGTGATTATGTGTGCGAAGTAACAAATGGAAAAGATACAGCTCGAAGTGGTACAATGCAGTTGTCTCCAGCATGTGAGTTATCCATCTTATTTGAAAAAAATGGTTAGCCTCCCGACTTAAAGCGTTTGAGATGACATAGAGATTCTAAGTCCTAATCATTAAAACCATAGGAACAGAGTTGTCTTATTCAGCTGTAGTGATTATTACTTTGTCAACCATGACAATACATGAGGTTGCGAGTTCAAACCTCTTCGATTTTAGGTGTGTTTGATTACGGTCCTTATTGACAGCTTTCTTTCCTGCAGGTCAGTTTTTCTCTCTTGGAACTAAGTAACATATTCCTTTCAAAGAAGGCCCGAGTAGAGCTATGCCAATTTCTCCCGTTTTGCAAAGTAAAGCTCATTTTGTAATCTTTGCGAATTGTATTTCATATTCGTTATGATAACTTCAATATTGAATCAAAATTATCTTCAATTGCTAAGATAGAAGTATATGTTATTAGTATGCAAAAGTTGTTTCATTTCGTAGCAAATAAGAGCATACCTTGAATATATGTGTGTATGTATCTATTCATTTGATAAAGAAATACTATTCCAAACTTCCTCCTCACATTGGCCTCACCAGGACTAGGCGGGCTTTGCCAACCCTTAACGTCCAACGCACGTCGTCAGTCTCGCTTCTTTTGATTTTTAGCATCAAGTTTCAGCGATATTTTTTTTTTCTAAAATTCCATGAAACTAATAGACCGAAAGTTGCCAAATTATCTCTAAAGATTTCTTACGCATTAAGCTTGTTAATCATATCTGGAGATTCCATCCATAAAAATATGGTTTTTCTCTTACATTTAAACATAGGGTTTCAGGTTTATGTTTTGGTTTTCACTTAAAAAATTATAGCATGCAAAAAAAGGAGTAAAAGTGTTTTTGTTTTTTTTTTTTTTTTTTTTTTTGCGATAAAAAGTGCTTATCTGCTTTCAGAAATAAATGCATAGGTCAGAAATAAAATAGGGATGTTTGAAAGGGTAGAAGGAAGCACAGAAAGGGCAATTTGACTTCTTGTTGATCTTAAATGATTTGTGAATGTCTTTATTAAAGATATTCGATATTGATTGACCAGTGGTCATCGTTGGTTGCTCTCTGCAATCATTGTCTTTTGTTCATAGTTTATAAATGTAGTATGATTAAGTCGTTGGTTTTCTCTTTTTAATTGTCTCACTCACATTGTACATGTTCTATCACTTGTCCTTTTATAACTTATTCATTTGAAATTGGTTGTTATCATTCTTGAAGATAGTACGATGGCTTACATTTGTAAATATATTTGTTAAAGGGGCATTAGCTGTCAAATTCATGTTCACCGATTTGACTCAAATTCTCATATTTTATTTATAACACACTTAAACGTATATCGAAATTAAAATAAGTGTGAAATAAACAATTAGCAATGCATGGGCTCGATAATATATATCAGCATTTCATGGTTATTTTAGTATAGACGCAATCTAATTAACCATCGAAATGACCCCCGAAGACTGCCGACGGTCACATAACCCGATATAAACATAAACATAGATATGAATAGATAGTGACCTCGTGCAATTGGACTTTTCTAGGTCTGTTTGATTTCATGTTGTTATAGGTTAAAAAAGTTAATCATCGTTTTTACCTGTATAACGATGATTTTTTGTGCATTGATCAATTCAACGAAATGGTCCATCTTTGTTTCACTTTCAATGTTGACATTCTTTTCCTTTTAATGGCTGAACACGACTAATACATGCGTAACCAATCTCTACCTAAGGGGTTGAATTGAAGGTAACATGAATACGGTTTTAATGAGGTAAAATTATTCACTTGCAATATATATATATATATATTTCGTAGCTGATGCCCCTTTAATATATTTGTTCTATGATCATAATTGATTTTGGGTCATTGCCAATCATACCACATTTATTATATTCTATTGACCATTTTTAAAACATCCTCCTAGTAGAGTTGGATCAAACCAGCCCACAATCATACTTTTTTCGAAAATGGCTGTCACTCTTGGTATACATTTTTTTGTCAGATGAACGATAGAGCCTACTTTGAGCCTTATATTATTGTACACTGAACATGCAGACCGAAATTATTTGTTTCTGTAACAACTTTATCCTTTGAATAGAATTGCAAAATCCTAAATCCTCCTTCTTTGCAAAAAAAAAAAAATTATAATGCGCGATAGATAGATAAATGATTTGTCTTAAATCTTGTACATTAATTTTTGTAGCAATGTTGTCAGTTATTGCTGGAAAGACCTTTTACAACCCAAAGGTGACAGAATCTGTAACATTGCAAGTGAATATCGTAGGCACACCTTCTCAGATAAGCTGGTATAAGGACAATCAACTAATAACAATATCGAATAGATATTCCGATGGAATTGTGTCTGCTCCTGCGCTGACCATAACAAACGTCAAACTTATTGATGGTGGTGAATATGTGTGCGAAATAACAAATGGAAAGGATACAGCTCGAACCAGCATAATCCAGTTGTCTCCATTATGTGAGTTGTTTGTCTTATTTTTTTCAGAACCTTTAGCCATTTGTTTTCTTTGAATTGTTTTGGTTGACCTTACCAAATTTCATGACGAGGACCGAATAGCTATGCAAACCGTATAAAGTAAATGTAGATTGTAGCTTCTCATTCCATGACAAAAGAGTACATTTCCTCATTCTTATTTGTCCACATCATGCATCAAATATTGATCACTAGACGTAAAGCAAACACAAACTTCTCAGTTGTATTTTGAAAATAAAATTCCGATAAAAACTCATCATATATACCAGGATTGTGATTTTAAATGCCAGACAGGTGGTTCGTCAACACAAGACTCATCAGTGTCGCTCGAATCAAAATCAAGTTCGGAGGCCAAATCAATTAGGAAATTGAAGAGCATTAAAAACTAAATATTCAAAATTTATTCCAGATCTGGCAAAAAGAGTTTCTTAACATTAGATTTACAAAAAAAGACTGAATTATATTAAATATCAGAATAGTGCCGACTACTCCAAGTTCTGGGCTAGTGAGACTCTAACAAATTAATTTAGGTAAACAATAATATATAATAGGTGGAAACATAAACGGGAGGAGAGGAATAACAATCAAATGGTACATTGCATACAACAGAAGTTAGTTATAAAGTACAAATGAAAATGATATTTTGCAAGCAATGCTTATCAGATAATATATTATAGGTGAAAACATAAACGGGATGAGAGGAATAGAAATCAAATGGTTACATTGCAAACAACACTAGTTATTTACAAAGTACAAATGAAAATGATATTTTGCAAGCATTGATTATCAGAGCCCAACCCTTTTTGAACCATTTAACTGTATAAAATCTATTCATTTTTGAATATATATATATATATTAAATTAAAAGAGTTTATCAAAGCCAGAAAATAGACTGAACACTTTGTACAATTGATAACATTTGATGGTAAGAAACATATGTAAAATGCACTGTAACATATCAGCTGTGTATAAATATATACCATATTTACGGACTACCAGATAACTGAAAGAGCCAACGAGAATGAAATGCTATATACATGTAATATAGCAATTTTAGAACATTAATGGTCAATTTTCCATTTTCAATATATTTATAAGTTATGTTCAATAGATCATTTTTTATTAAGAAATAATTCTAGCATGCCATGCTCTATGCTCATTTTAACATGGGTAGGCACTATATTTGTCAATATCTTTATACCGAGCGACAGCGAGGTGTAAAATGTTGATTAATATAATGCCTACCCATGTTAAAATGAGCATAGAGCGCGGCATGATAGAATTATTTCGACTCTAATGAAAAATTTTGAACTTTTTGTACTTCAAAGCGGGCCTATAATAAACGTCCAAAAGGCAGCCATCTTGATTTTACGAACCCAAAACGATATAGAAAATCAACCGTTTCACGATAAAAAATGAACAGATACATGTAAACTTACTTTAAGAATCAATTTATTTAATTTCCTTGCGAGATACACCATCACAAATGTCCATTTTGTTCTCCTGTGTTGTTCAGCTGACGTTTCAATTTCAATTGTGACGTCAATCATGTGCAGCCCATGTTCTATTGCAAGTAGAACACGACTTTGTTTCCAAGGTAAAGGAAAAACGTTATATTAGAAAACCCAATTGGCCATATGTCATTGGTTATTTCAGACATAGATATTTCAATTAATACGGTTACATTCAATATTGAGTCGGGAACATGTTGAATAAGGACTTACAGGAGGAAAAGGCAATATTTCCATGAACAAATACAGTAATTTCAATTGAAACTTTATTTTCCCAAGATAGTTCAAAAAAATTTTAATGGACATGCTTTGAATTTTATGACCACAGTATATGTAAAGTCCGAATAATTTTTGTCTCACCTTGACGGAGTCAGTTTATGTGGAACCACAAGTGCTAGGTCAATGATATTTGGTGTGCATTTGTATTAGTATTGGCACATCTCATTTCCATGTCGATTATTTGGATCCGTTCCTTCAGTCATGGTCTATTGACTTTGAAATTTTTGCTTAGTTTACATGTATTAGTTTGTGATTAGGTCGGTTTATGAGAAACCACTAGTGGTAGGTGAATGATATTTGGTATGCAGTTGTATTAGCATTGGAAAATCTCATTTGCATGGAGATTATGGGGCCCTGTTCCCTCAATCATGGTCCATTGAATTTGAAACTTTTGCTTAGTTTACATGTATAAGTTTTTGGTTATGTCAGTTTATGGGACACCACTACTGATAGGTCAATGATATTTTGTATGTAGTTGTATTTGCATTGGTACATCTCATTTCCATGGAAATTATTTTGCCATGTACATTTAGTCATGGGTAATTGACTTTGATTATTTTGCATAACTTACATGTTAAAGTATTGCTATTTTAATTTCAACATTTGCTTTTTACTATCAAATCACAAAAAGGCGAGACATATGTCTCTGTCAACAGTTTATTTATTCTAAGTGCCTTAGAGGTTTTTCAGTGGTGCTTTTTTGACAACCGGTTGATAGATTAATTGTATGTTACGTGCAAAATTTTTGAAAAACAAATAGAATTTCATAAGTCAAAGTATACATACTAGCATATTCAGTGGTTATCGTTTTTTACGGTATATCATATTTTTTTTTTTTTTTGTTGTTTTGTACATAAAGCAGGACGTTGGTTTCTCTATTGACTTATTTTATATTTTATAATGTTGAAGGCCGTACGGCTATCATCTACGTCATTTTGTCTCTGGTGGATTGTTGTCTCATTGGCAAGCATTCCACATCTCATTATTTTATAATATAAGTAAATATATTTAACCCTGAAGATGACATTAGTGTAAATAGTTTAAATGGAATGGTGGATACTTACCACGATAATTTCCATAGTCAGTATCAATTTCTTATCTTTATTTTGTAGCCCTTCTGTCAGTGATAGCTCTAAATACTTTATACATACCACAGGAGGCTAAATCTGTAACACTGACAGTAAAAATTGTTGGAAAACCTTCTCAAATAACATGGTACAAAGACAATCAGCCGATCACACTATCAGATAGATACTCTGGTGGTAATGTATCTGTCCCTTCATTGACCATAGAAAAAGTAGCCAATAGTGATATCGGTGACTATGTTTGTGAAGCCACAGATGGAACTGTTACAGTGAAAACGAAAACTATCAATCTGTCTCTTAAAAGTATGTTAGATATCTTATTTTCTTATTTTAAGTGATAGTTTAAAATAACTTGACCAATTATATAAGTGTTTTAGATATTGTACCTCTGGTCATCAAAATAAGGTTTTTTTTTAATTTTTTGTTCCTCTTAAGCTCTATTAAGATTATGCTTTTATGTTTAGCCTATATAGCTAATAACAATATAAGAAATCATATTTCATCATTTTAACTGTTAAAATTAAATCTATTTAAGATACCGATTATATGCATATGATCATGTATGACACAAACAATTGCTTAATTTAATAGAAAGTCAGGAATAGAAGATGAAACATTTTGTGGGTCAAATTTTATTTTATTTTCTAACTGTGGGGTGCTACATTAGTGCTTTTTTTAACAATACGAGGTGTAGATATATAGACTTTATAAATTAATGTCAGTTTTTCACTATTTCGGCAGTTTTCACATTCGAATTGAGGTATTATCTTCCAACCTGATATAAAAGATGCAAGGTCCATGAAATCATATGGACATTTTCTATGTAATAAACACATTTGATTCAGGTTTTAGAGAAAAGTAACTTAATTAACTAGTCATGAATAATGTAAACAAAACTGATAGAATGGATTTTTTAAGGGTTCTATTCAATGATTAAATGAGATGTTTATTATTGTCATTTGCATTTTCATCGTTTTTCATATTTGCCATGGTGGTTTTTGTTTTTATAGGATTTAGAATGCTTCGTTTGCCATTTGCTTTTTTGTATATGTATTCTTAACCAATTTATTAAAAAATACAATTTTGAAAAATAATAAATGAATTTTATATAAATTTTTCTTTGACACAGAACTGTTTATCTTGTATTTCAATGTACGAATTTGGACATTTCTTCTGCACCTAAACTGAAAGGTTAATATATCAATTATTCTCATATGTGAAATTGTAGATGGAATGTTTACTTAATTGATAAATGTAACTACAATGTTTTTGAATATATTTTGAAACCGTCAAACAAAATGAATGAGATTCAAACATTTAAACAATGTAAATAAATATTTTCAGGTAATACGGATGATTTCAAAATAATACCTGACATTCTGCCATCAATACAACCTAGCGTTCAACCACCAACACAACCGAGCGTTCAACCACCAATACAACCCGTTCAACCATCAATACAACCTAGCGTTCAACCTCCAACATTAATTACTCGAGCACCAACAACCACTGAATTGCCAAGTAAAAAGCTTACAACAAAATTCTCTGTTACAACTGCAGATCTTCCTAAACCAGATGTAACTATTGCATCACAAACCAAATCACCTCAACCTACTACTCCACAGCCAAAACCTTCATCTCATAGAACAACATCAAAAAGCAGAAGCGGAAGTTCATCTTTCAGTGCTGGTTCATCAAGTTCTCAATGTCATTTTCATGATGGACGGCCATGTTGTAAACAAGATTACGGACCTTTCATTAACGTTGATGTAAACGTTCGAGTAGATGGCAATAGCCTTGATGACAGCAGCCTTGATGACAGTAGCCTAGATGACAATAACATTGATGACAGTATACTTGGTGACAGCAACTGTGCAGCATGCAACAACAAAGGTGGAAAATCTAAAATGGCTGCAACTACAAAACAACCATCTGAGAGCAAATTGTCTCAAACTACAAAACAACCATCTGATAGCAAATTGTTTCCAACTACAAAACAACCATCTGACAGCAAATTGTTTCCAAGTACGAAACAACCATCTAACATTAAACTGATTCCAACTACAAAACAACCATCTGACAGCAAATTGTTTCTAACTACGAAACAACTATCTGACATTAAACTGATTCCAACTACGAAACAACCATCTAACAGCAAACTGACCCCAACTATAAAAAAACCATCTGATACCAAAGTGTCTTTAACTACAAAACAACCATCTGACAACAAACTGATTCCAACTACGAAACAACTATCTAACAGCAAAATGTCTCCAACTACGAAACAACCATCTAACAGCAAAATGTCTCTAACTACGAAACAACCATCTGAGAGCAAACTGACTCCAACTACGAAACAACCATATGAGAGCAAACTGACTCCAACTACGAAACAACCATCTGAGAGAAAACTGACTCCAACTACTAAACAACCATCTGACAGTATTCCAATCTCAGGTGATGTTTATTTTTTTTTCCCTTATTTATTCAAAGGAAAATAAATACTCGCTATGTCAGGGCTATGATATTTTCGTTATATATAAATAAGAAGATGTGGTATGAGTGCCAATGAGACAACTATCCATCCAAGTCACAATGTGTAAAAAGTAGACAGTTATAGGTCAAAGTACGGCCTTCAATGTTGTGTTTACATTTTAATTTTTCGGTTCATTTGGTAATTGTACAAAAACTGTAGTAGCAACTCATTCTAGCGTTATTTTGATATTGGCACTAACTTTGTAATTCCCACGACTTGTAGAGGGGAAATAAAGTGATGTACATGTCTGTCTGTTAGTCCGTTAAACACACCTTTGGTTTCAGGATAAAAATTGAAGAATAATTTGACCAATTCTTTTTGGAATTTGTACCCAATGTCCTGAACCTACAATGCAGCTCAAGATTGATTTTGATGAATTTGATATTTAGTCTTGAAGTCACCTTACCAATTGTGGTCCGTTTTGTTGGTTTCTTTGTAATAATTTACATCCGCTATATCCAAACCTTGAGAACCTGAACACGATGTCATGGGCCATACAATGAAAATGAAGTTCCATTTTGAAGTTTTGAAGGTTTTGATAATTACCGTTTAAGAATTGTTTATAATTTCAAATCGTACTTAGGGTCATGGTTTAGATGTGAAAGAACTCGTATACCCCGACCCGAAAACGATGCGCATATAGAGTTGCAGATGTCCGTCTCGTCGGCCTCTCAGTGATAAATCCGTTAGACATTTTTTTTTCCTGATGATAAGTTATGTATCGCCTTTTAAATAGATAGGAATTAGAGCACAATAACATTAACCATGCAATACATGTAAATTTAAATTTGATGGGTTTGGCTTTTGTTGTTCAAAAGTTTTTTCGATTCCCTTAGTTAGTTACCTTAACAGTTGTGGTTATTAAAATACGGTTTACTACAATCTTGAGGGATCTTATAGCAATGCTATAATTATAACGGTTTTGACATTTACTGTTCGAGAGTTGTGACCTGGTTCATCTTACAAATATTCAAATTTCAACATATCAAGATTATTATGTCACTGAACATAATACATTAGTGTATGAAGGTCAAGTTCGATTTTGACACAGGACTTTATCACTGGCGGGGCATCTATGATCACTTAATTACACACTTTTACATATAGGCGTTCCAAAACTAGTCTGACGTATCTGGTGAAAGCATTTCAGAAACGTCTGTCCTGTAAACTAAAATTTGAATGTTACCACAATAAATAAGTTGTTTTAATCACTGTTGGTTTTTCATTTGTAATATCATTGTAGATACTTATCATACATATATTGACCACTAAAACAAGTAAAATTTATACATTAGGGAGATATTTTCCAGTTTCACTTAACGATGTTCATGAGAGGGACGAAAGATATAAGAGTCACCCACTGGGTGAATATCAAATTAAGTTTTCGAAAAATCTACTGCCAAAGATCATTTAATCATACCTACAATAAAAAAGTCTAGTTACATGATTGATATGTGCTTACTTCTAATTCTGTATTATAAATTGCACTGTTGAATAATAACAATTGTACAAAACCATTTATTACTTGGGTATCATCTGCAAAATGTTTGAATGACCAAATATATAAATGTACCGAATACCATATAGCACACATTAATTGGGTTGTCATAGTCAAAAGTTAAATCACAAAAATACTGAACTCCGAGGAAAATTCAAAACGGAAAGTCCCTAATGAAATGGCAAAATCAAAAGCACAAACACATCAAATGAATGGACAACAACTGTCATATTCCTGACGTGGTACAGGCAAGTGACGCCCGATTGTGCAAACTCTGTGAAATATTCAGTTTTCTTAACAAGTTCTAAACAGGGTGTATCAAATATAATTTGTGATGACTTAAATATAAAGGACCATGGAGCGTTCATAAATTCGAGAAGTACATTAGATTCCTCATTAGAGAAACGCTCCAAAGAACGGATGCTTTATATGTATAGCAGTGTTTGTCTCGAATGAAAGAAAATGATCACACTATCATCATGTTTTTTTACAATTTATTAAGGAGTTAATAAGTGCAAACTCTTTTATTTGTTAAGATAAAATACATATATTGATTTTAATTAATTTTGATGTAAATAATATTTGTAGAAATGATATAAATTACTTTTATAAGTATATAATATTTTGTATATATTCACCTTTTACAACAATTGAAAAAAAAGTGTTATTACAAACATGGAAACAGTGTTGTCATATTGTGATTCGTCATTTCAAACATTGCAGCAGTGATGTCCCTTTCGTCATCTTGTATTACCAACATGGTAGCAGTGGAGTCTGTTTTGTAATTTGTCAGTCCAAACATGGCAGCAATTAAGTAATTTTGTGATCCGTCATTACAAAGATGGAAGTAATGAAGTCAGGTTTGTCATCCGTCATTACAAACATGGCAGCAATATTAATAAAGTATCTTTTGTCATCCGCCATTACAAAGATGGTAGCAATGAAGTCACTTTAGTCATTCTTCGTTACAAACATGGCAGCAATGAAGTATCATTTGTCATCCGCCATTACAAAGATAGTAGCAGTGAAGTCACTTTAGTCATTATTCGTTACAAACATGGCAGCAATAAAGTATCTTTTGTCATCCGTCATTACAAAGATGGTAGCAGTGAAGTCACTTTAATCATCCTTCATTACAAACATGGCAGCAATGAAGTATCTTTTGTCATCCCTCATTACAAAGATGATAGCAGTGAAGTCACTTTAGTCATCCTTCGTTACAAACATGTCAGCAATGAAGTCATGTGTTTACATCCGTCATTACATTTTATTTTCAACTACAGTTGTATTAGGTACCTACTCCCCAGTTCGTTCGCTCATGCCCGTACCAATGTCTCTAACATGAGAAATAACAGTTTAAACTGCTTGTTATTTTCTTGTGATCATTAGTTACTGGGTTTTTGATTGTTTTCGTTTTACTTTTTCAGGCAAACTTGGCGGATTCCTATTCAATACCAAAATACTCGAGAAACGAAAAAGATCTGCTCAGACAAACGATTTCAGCTGTTACTCCTGTGATGATTTGCCTTACGGCAAAACATGTACCACTGTTAATCTTTGTCATTCAGGACATGTACGTATCCTTATATTCACCAGTATCATGACCCTGCGTTCAGCATGGGTTGAATTATTCAGTTTCGAACTATTATTTACTGTTATATGTAAAAGCATGATTTAAATTTTATGTAAGAAATTCTGGAGAAAAATCTTTCCTGAAAACATGTATTTTTATGCCCCCGCAACTGTTTTAACCCTGTCTGTCCGTCCTACCGTCTGTCCGTCCGTCCCATTATGGGTATATAGTTATTCCAGATAACTCCTCCTACAGTTTGAATGCTAGGAAGTTTTCACTTTGCTGGCTGTTTGTACCTATATTGAAGGTGTGCATATGGTCAGAGTTTTAATTTTTATTGATATTTGCTCTTTTTGGAGATAGTTGAACTTCGTCATTTTTTGAGTATATACTGACATAAGAGGTGCATAAGGTTTCCGGATTCCGGATAACTCCTCCTAGAGTTTGAATGCTAGGAAGTTTTTACTTTGCTTGCTGTTTGTACATATATTGATGGTTGAATGCTAGGATGGTTTCACTTTGCTGGCTGTTTGTACATATATTGAAGGTGTGCATGTGGTCATGGTTTTGATTTTTATTAATATTTGCTTTTTTAGACGAAAGTTGAACTTTGTCATTTTTTTGGAGTATTTACTTGCATAAGAGGTGCATAGCGTTTCCGGATAACTCCTCCTACAGTTTGAATGCTAGAAAGTTTTCACTTTGCTGGCTGTTTGTACATATATTGAAGGTGTGCATGTGGTCAGGGTTTTGATTTTTATTGATATTTGCTCTTTTGGGAGATAGTTGAACTTTGTCATTTTTGGAGTATATACTTGCATAAGAGGTGCATAGTGTTTCTGGATAACTCACCCTACAGTTTGAATGCTAAGAAGTTTTCACTTTGCTGGCTGTTTGTACATATATTGAAGGTGTGCATGTGGTCAGGGTTTTGATTTTTATTGACATTTGCTCTTTTGGGAGATAGTTGAACTTTGTCATTTTTGGAGTATTTACTTGCATAAGAGGTGCATAGCGTTTCCGGATAACCCATCCTACAGTTTGAATGCTAAGAAGTTTTCACTTTGCTGGCTGTTTGTACATATATTGAAGGTGTGCATATGGTCTGGGTTTTGATTTTTATTGATATTTGCTCCTTTTAGAGATAGTTGAACTTTGTAATTTTTGGAGTATATACTTGCATAAGAGCATCTTCGCTAGCCAAGGGTTATGATCCAGTCCCCTGCTCTCCACTCTTGGAAGGTTACGCCAACATTTGTGATTACAATGCTGCACCATCTACCGGAAGTTAAAGTCACGCCCATTCCGACTACATCATTCTTGACCAATGGTAGCTCTTGAACTCTCTTCAGTGCGGAGGTGTAAAGAAGGTTGTGTCTATTGTTTACAAATTTCGTGAAGCAGAAACCGAAAACATACGTTGACATTCCAACATTTTCGCAAGAAATATACACAGGAACTCCAGTTAGTTCTTTACAATTGTCACTAAATATCGTCCTATGATTTGGGGTGAAGACTTGTTGCACAATCAGCTAGTGGCAATTGTTTATTTACATTTTCTACATTTACACGTGATCATCTTAAAGGCGCTTTTTGATTGGATGCAGCCAGCTACAACTGCGACCAATGGGACTCATTACTTCGTGGATCCGATATTCTATCTTAATCCGCCAAGGGTGGAGAGGAGGGGACTGGATCGTAATCCTTGGCTAGCGAAGATGACATAAGAGGTGCAAAGCGTTTCCGGATAACTCCTCCTACAGTTTGAATACTAGGGAGTTTTCACTTTTCTGGCTGTTTGTACATATATTGAAGGAATGCATGTGGTCAGGGTTTTGATTTTTATTAATATTTGCTCTTTTGGGAGAAAGCTGAACTTTGTCATTTTTGGAGTATTTACTTGCATGAGAGGTGCATAGCGTTTCCGGATAACTCCTCCTAGAGTTCGAATGCTAAGAAGTTTTCACTTTCCTGACTGTTTGCACATATATTGATCGTGTGCATGTGGTCAGGGTTTTGATTTTTATTAATATTTGCTCTTTTGAAAGATAGTTGAACTTTGTCATTTTTTTGGAGTATTTACTTTCATGAGAGGTACATAGGGTTTCCGGATAACTCCTCATACAGTTTGAATGCTAGGACGTTTTCACATTGCTGGCTGTTTATACATATATTGAAGGTGTGCATGTGGTCAGGGTTTTGATTGTTATTAATATTTTTTTTTTTGGGAGATAGTTGAACTTTGTCATTTTTGGAGTATATACTTGCATAAGAGGTGCATAGCGTTTCCGGATAACTCCTCCTACAGTGAACCATAGACTTATGTGCTCCCATGCTCAACTTTGTGTATTTTAAAATAACACTTTGCATTTGCGGGGTCATCATTTGTGTCTCCCAGACACAATAATATCTCAAAGAAAGTTTTACATTGACTTTGTTATAATACAGTTACTTCAGAGTGGAGTGCGGGGGCATCACTTTGTCTATTTTTCAAAAGTTTTGCCAGAAAATACTTGATACCTTTTTCAAATAAGGTGGATCCTCGGCGGACGAATGGTCTAAGTAGTTTATCTACAGCCATCTATCCTGTCAACACTGAGGTTTTCAGATCGAACCCCGCTCGTGGCAGGTGTGTTTGACTTATATCTTAATTGACTGCGTATGCCATTTTTTATACGCCCGTTTACGGGACGTATTATAGTATACCGTTGTCCGTCCGTCCGTCCGTTGTCAACATGTCGGACAATAACTCAAAAACTCTTTAACCAATTTGCATGAAACTTTGGTGCATTGTTTATATCTATTGACGTGAGTTCCCTTTCGATTTTTATAAATTTTGGATTTTACGTTTCCGAGTTATGGGGTTTTATTCATTAAAAAAAGGGGAATTTTCTAGTTTTCGGACAATAGCTCAAAATTGCTTTGATCAGTTTTCATGAAACTTTGGTGAATTGTTTATATCTATTGACGTGAGCTCTCTTTCGATTTTTATAAATTTTAGATTTTACGCTTCTGAGTTATGGGGTTTTATTCATTTAAAAAGGGGGACTTTCCAGTTTTTCGGACAATAACTCAAAAGTTCTTTGAGCAGTTTTCATGAAACTTTGGTGACTGGTTTATATCTATTAAAATAAACTCCCTTTAGTTTTTTATAAATTTCTGATATGACATTGAGGAGTTATGGAACTTTATTCTTTGAAAAAGCGACGGGCGTATCATGCGCTGATGGCGCAGCTCTTTATTCCTGCCGAACGTCGATGATTCTCTCCGGGTATTCTCCCTTCGTTACGTACATATTAACAATTCATAAACTGGTAAATTGTGTGAATTAAACAAAAACAAAGGTTGAAAATCCCTCTTTGGATCAAATCTGATATATTTTTATCCATTTCACAAATGATTAAAAACAGATGTTTGGTATGCATCCATAGGACAGTAGATATTCAATAACAAAAAACCGAAAGGCATCCCTCAGAGACATTTTAAAATGTTTTGACGCTTTATACTTTGCATCTTTCACTTCCCCAGTTTTGAATTTAAGCGTTTCTGATGGAGGTAAAGATGGAGGTAAAGAAGAAAAGCAATTAAGCATGTAGATATAATTTTCGTTCGGCCGACATGGTGTTTCTTTGACCGCCTGTATCATGTAAGCTTGAAGATAATTCAAACGCGGCAAACAAGTTTATTGGGTTTTTTTGTTACAGTAGTATATATTTTTATGATGATAAATCCCCTTTTTTACGTAAACTGTATACCCTACACATTATATTCCTTAAGTGGTTGAGAGATTATATCAGTCCGTTGGCAATTTTTATTATCAATGATAAGTGTTTAATATATGAGAAGTTTCAAATCGAAGTTGAGCTATTTTCGTTTTAGTAATGATTTCATGACTATTAATTGTTTTTATTTTTTAGATATAAAAAAGTTGTTTTTGTATATTTAAATTCCGATTAAAGGTTGCACTTTGTAAATACAGCTGTTTCTCAAACCACGCCTCTTTTGGGGAGATATAGAATATTCATAGATAATTAATTTTGTTTACATACTGGTACCCAGTTATGATCTCTATACATATGCATATTGTCTATATAGAAATCTGTGGTAATCCTACAGTCAAGGTAGGGATAGTTAAGAAATTTAGTGTTAGTTTAAACTCCTAGAAGTTCGGGGCATATAAACGTTGAAAATATGCCGCACAGCCCTATATTTTGACCTTTGAAAAAAATTGTAGTGCATATGAACTTTCCATTCTAGGATATGATTTTTTTCAAAACTTCTTAGTAAAAGTGGTACAGTTTTAGCCGTAAAAGGAGTTCCTATGGGAAATTGCATTGTCAATATTTACAGAAATGCAACCTATATTGGGTGAAAAAAGAGAACATACAGAATTTAACCAAATTTGGTTTATCTATCAGATTTTAAAGAAATTAACTCAAATATGAAGTTTTATAAATATTTCATGAAGATTGAGAAAATCCTGGGCTTAACTATGATGACTCAGCATAAATTCACAGTTTACAGTATGCATAGTTTACTTAAAGTTCTGAATGCAAAAATAAATCCATAATATATGCATATTTGTAAGTTAAATTGTTTAGAAGTGCTTATATTTACTCTTCGCAGTCATTGAAACTCATAGATCCTTCCTGAATATTATTGGTGGGGTGTTTTTGTCCTGTCGATAACCCAAAAGTAAGCCGTAACGCCTAAATCTGCCTTTTTGTCACCGCGGTATAAAAAATACAAGCTAGAAATACAAAAATATCTCAACAAAACTTACAATAGTGTGTTCTATCCTGAATATGTACTAAATATTCCATATTGCTAGAAACACCGGATAACTTAGGAAATTTGAGGCCCCAGGGGCAAAAAACAGAGAAAATTGCCTACCCCATGGGTCATAAAACAAATAATTTAACTTTTAAATGCTATGATTTTATGATTTTAAAGGTCACTATATAGAAAACAATAACTGTGCTTGGAAGTTATGCAAAAAATAGATGTTAGCAGTCATTTCTATAAAATTTTAAGTGAATTTATACATCAGACTGGTATCTGCATACATACAACTATTGCAAATATGGCTTTGTTTTAACACTTCTAGCTCACATATTAGCTAAATTATGTCAGATATATGGTTAGAGATGATACTGTTGTGACAAGAATTCTAAACTGACCATTTGAGGCAGAAATTGTGAACTTTCATTGACAAATAGGCATACAGTAAAATGTGGACTGGAGACACAGGCAGGATTTGATACTTTATATAATCTTGAATGTTGGAATGATTGAGTGCTAATCATAACATTTACAGTATTCTGAAATGCTTTCAATATGTTATCAGAACAGTTTTAAACAGGTTCTAGGCATTTCATGTCAGAAAACATGCAAATAGGGTAAGCTGGCAATAATTAGTCTTGTTTTCAAATTCTTTAAAAATTGAAGCAGGGAGGGGTATCAAATGAATAGTAAAAGAAAACTTAGAGTTTATGCAGTGATTTTTAAGGCTATAATTCTGATAAATAAGTATTAATGTGAGAAAAGTGTTTTAGAGAGTTTTCTGTTGGAATAAATGTTTGTATAGGTTGCACTTTGTAAATACAGCTGTTTCTCAAACCACGCCTCTTTTGGGAGATATAGAATATTCATAGATAATTAATTTTGTTTACATACTGGAACCCAGTTATGATCTCTAGGTTTCATCTCATAGAGACATAACTTGGGAACGTTACCAGTAAATATACATATGCATATTGTCTATATAGAAATCTGTGGTAATCCTACAGTCAAGGTAGGGATAGTTAAGAAATTTAGTGTTAGTTTAAACTCCTAGAAGTTCGGGGCATATAAACGTTGAAAATATGCCGCACAGCCCTATATTTTGACCTGTGAAAAAAATTGTAGTGCATATGAACTTTCAATTCTAGGATATGATTTTTTTCAAAATTTCTTAGTAAAAGTGGTACAGTTTTAGCCGTAAAAGGAGTTCCTATGGGAAATTGCATTGTCAATATTTACAGAAATGCAACCTATAGTTTTCGGTTGGTAATTGTGTTATGATAAGGCTAATAATCGTATTCTGTTTGAGAAGCAGATCTATTTATTTTTTCCGCCAGAGTAGGAAATAAAGGGGGTAACTGTTGATTTTATTTATTGCTAACCTGTATTTTAATTTCAGGAACACTGCATGACACAATATAACTTCCAAGAGAATGGATTAATATCAACAACAACCACATGTAGTCACATGCATGCAAGTATTATAAATATGTTTATAAACTATTTCTTACATCCTAATCGATGGCCAATAAAATGTCTTTACGCATAACGTTTATTTTTATTATTTTTTTATTAAGAAGTGAACTATTTAATGTATATACCAAATTATTTTTTCTACAAAATTTTACGGTTCACTGAACATTGAATTATAGTAGTGCAAAACGGGGTCCGGTGCCCTACTTACACACATTCTCGTTCCATCTACAAATGACATCAGTTCAACATGGGTAGTACTACGCTCAAAATTTCAATTCTTTGCACGTCATTCGATCATCTTTCAATCGATAATGGACAATATAAACTCGTTTTATCTTGCCAACAGTACAAGGGAACATGAGTACACTATCAATGTTATTTTCAATTGGATGATACTCTTTTATTGTTTTTATACACGTAGCTTATTAAAATATTGACAGATTTGCATGAACAGAGAAGAAAATAATGCGGATGAATGTTACTTGGACGACAAGGGGAATTTTGAAGGATCTTGTACCTACTGCTGTTCCGAAAACCAATGTAATGCAGTAATCTCATCACATAAACATGATGAAGACAACGATTGTGGTAAATAATAATTAATATATTTTGTTATTGTTATACTCCTGCAACTTAGAGGCTATTGTATGTTTTAAGTCTTCTGTTCTGTACTGTCATGAAAAACAAAAACAGCCAGTCACACCTCTTTAATTGTACCTGTAGATTCTATATTGTAATTGTATTTTGTATATAGTGGTTTAATTGGTATTTTGGTACTAAATTTGCTTTTTATTCCATTTTAAAGACTTTTCAAACATTATGATGTACTTTCGAAAACATGTACATATTAAGAGATGTGGTCTATTCGGAGTTTAGTGTGACGTCCATTTTTGCTGAACTAGTATACCTTATTGTTTAGGGACTAGCTAAAGCCCGCCTCCGGGTACGGGATTTTCTCGCTGTGTTGAAGACCCATTGGTGGCCTTGGGCTGTTTTCTGATCTTTGGTCTGGTTGTGTCTTTGATGCATTCACCGTTTCCATTCTCAATTTTATCAATGATATAACTTTCCAAATATAGAAGAGGACAAAGATGTACACAACTACAAGTAACTGAACGGCCTTCAATAGTGAGTAAAATCCGTACCCATATGGTTAGGTTACCAGTATAAATGACCAGAATATTGAAAGAATACTATTCCAGACGGTAACAAAGGGGAACAACTGGATTATTATTTTCTTGCTTGGGACAGAAACATAACGACTGTGGCTGGTTTGATCATGTTTGTGAGCACACAACAATCCCCTAATCACGGACAGAAATAGAACCAAACAACAATTACAGAAACACGAGAGTACCCAAACTACATGTACACCTACATTGACAGTTTTTTTCACATGCGTTTATTTAAGAAACAGACAAAACTTTCCTTTTTTGGTATTTTTTTATGTAGATGTACCCTTTTTTACTATACATTTCTACAAGTAGTATTTTTTTTTTGAAAAATGTACATAATGGCAAATTATAAAAAATACAAATTTTGTGGTCTCTCAGGAAATCTTTAATGATTCCGATGCTTGTTTTGCCTAATAGTTGCAATCTGAGTACGCGATGTAATTATACGCCAAGGAACTTAGAGTATAATGCTTTTGACCCGTCCGTCTGTCCGTCCATCAGTCCTGTTCTTGTCATCGCAACTACTCTGAAACCACACATTAGAATTTCACGAAACTTTATAGATAACAAGAACATACTATGTAGATGTGCATATCCACAGGAAATTATGATTCATTTTTAGAAGTTATATCCATTTGAACATAGAACTTTAGCCTTAGTAATACTTCTGCAACAGTTTGTCATCGCAACTCCTTTGAATCCACACAATAAAATTTCATGAAGCTTTGTAGATAATAAGAACATACTATGTAGATGTGCATATCCACAAGAATTTTTTATTATTTGACTTTTGTGGCAGTTATGAGTCTTTGAACTTAGGAATCTGGTGATATTGTGTTTGCCCTCCTCTGAATCCACACAAAAAAAATATCATGAAACTTTGTTGATAATTATGACATACTATGTAGATGTGCATATCCACAAGAATGTTTTATTAGTTGACTTTTGTAGCAGTTATGAATGAGTCTTTGAACTTAGGAATCTGGTGATATTTTGTTTGCCCAGTGACAATGTTGGGGCGTGGGGTATGTGAGGTGCTCACAAAGATTCTTTAATTTGGGTACTGAGACGTTATGTGTATAAACAATTCCTAGTATTGTAACTAAGAGAGATTTCGAAAAGTCCAGTACTGATTTTCTTGAACTTCCTCTATTAATCATTATCAGGGTACCATTCCAAAGTTAAAATTGAAGATACTTTTTCTCAAATTATAAATACACTAACTATCAAAAGAAAAATTCCTCAAATCAAACTGAAAACAAATTTCAACTATTCAGACTTTTATCTGACTACTGACTTATAGCAACTGTAAATTAAGACATGTGGGCGTGCATTTATTTACTTTCACAACTTTTGCACAATGTTCAAAAATTGCGATTTCATGAAATGTTGCATACAAATAAAGCGATCATCTTTTTTTTTTGGGCGAAACCTATTCCATCGTACTTTTCGCAATAATAAAAAAATCGCAAAAATTTCTGAATCTACACTATAATCATTACAATGATAAAGGGTAATTAATTTTTAAGTTTGATAGACTATGCATTATTCAGAGTGTCTACACTAAGTAACGTTCGAAATCGATAGGGCATATTATTGCAGAAAATATGTATATACGTAATAATGGCCAGTCGTACAAAAAGTAATATTTTTTATTGATTTGTATTATTGAACTGTAGTATTTATGTTGTTAAAACAGTAACGATGACATCTGCATAATGTCACCAACTGAATAAAATTCCTACGCTTCGCCTTTTGTTTATATTTACATTAAGTGTAGGAAAATAAAAATATATGTGTCATTTATACATGTAAGAGGCAATATTACATGCCAAAAAAGTTGGTATGGCCTTAGATTGTAACAGTATGTATTATGATGTAACAACATTAACTGAAATGTATTTGAAATACATTTTACAGAAAATGATGATGGCAATGAAAATTGTGATAAGAACAGGTTTACAAGATCAGCAACAGAAGATAAACCGATTTCTAAACCATTAATCGTAGCATTAAGAAATAAAACAGATAAATCCTCACCGAGGTATAAACGAAGACCAAAAGGAAAAAGGTCAAAGCAAAAGTCAGGCGACAAATCAGAAAATCAACTGTCAACAAATAGTGTTATAAAAGCTCAAGAAAACCGGAAATCAAATTGACAACTCTACTTCCACCTATTTTCACTGTGTCACAAACAAATCAACCTGCTGCTAGACCAACTCAAACTAGTCAGCTTGCAAACGACATTCAACAGACCACACCAGCCCTTTTAAAAAAACCAAAGTCACAACAAAATTCTCGTGATATATCATCAAAACAAAAAGGCAAGGAAACATCCAAAAACAAATCGCATGGTAAACCATCGAAACATAAGTCAGGTCGTAAATCATCGAATCCAAAGTCAGGCGGTAAACCATCGAAACATAAGTCCGGCAGTAAATCATCGAATCCAAAGTCAGGCGGTAAACCTTCTAAACAGAAGTCAGGCAGTAAATCATCGAATCCAAAGTCAGGCGGTAAACCATCTAAACAGAAGTCAGGCAGAAAATCATCGAATCCAAAGTCAGGAGGTAAACCATCTAGACAGAAGTCAGGCAGTAAATCATCGAATCCAAAGTCAGGTGGTAAACCATCTAAACATAAGTCCGGCAGTAAATCATCAAATCCAAAGTCAGGCAGTAAACCATCTAAACAGAAGTCAGGCAGTAAATCATCGAATCCAAAGTCAGGCGGTAAACCATCTAAACAGAAGTCAGGCAGAAAATCTTCCAATCCAAAGTCAGGAGGTAAACCATCTAGACAGAAGTCAGGCAGTAAATCATCGAATCCAAAGTCAGGCGGTAAACCATCTAAACATAAGTCCGGCAGTAAATCATCAAATCCAAAGTCAGGCGGTAAACCATCTAAACAGAAGTCAGGCAGTAAATCATCGAATCCAAAGTCAGGCGGTAAACCATCTAAACAGAAGTCAGGCAGTAAATCATCGAATCCAAAGTCAGGCGGTAAACCATCTAAACAGAAGTCAGGCAGTAAATCATCGAATCCAAAGTCAGGCGGTATACCATCAAAACAAAAGTCAGGCGGTAAATCATCGAATCCAAAGTCAGGAGGTAGATCATCGAATCCAAAGTCAGGTAGTAGATCATCAATATCAAACGGTAAATCATCTAAACAAAAACCAGGCGGTAAATCTATAAAATCAGATGAAAAATCGTCCGGAAAACAGTCAGGCGGTAAATCATCTCCTCCAGCATCTGGTGGAAATTCAATTAAACCAACATCTTTTGCATCTAACGGTCATAAGTCCACATCAAAATTACAACAAAAGTCAAAAGAAAAGGGCAATAAATCTTCCAAACCGAAGTCAGGCAGTCAATTATCGGACGGTAAATCATCTAAACAAAAGTCAGGTAGTCGGTCATCTGGATCAAATTCAGGAAAACGTGGTGGAAGTTCTTCCTGGCAAGGAGATTCATCAAGTATAGAATATCATAGGCATCGTCCTTCATGCCATTTCCATAAAGGGCGCCCATGTTGTAAAAAGCATAACAGACCAGCTGTTGATGTTAATGTACATGTCCATGTAGATGCTGGAAGAAATGGATTGGGTCCATGTCCAGATTGCACAAATAAACATTGGAAACTTGGGAAACGACTGAAAACCACTGTTACCAAATCCCTGTAAAAAGGTAATGAATTGTAAAAATTAAAGATGATTCACGTTGTTTGAACAAACATTAAATTAAACACACATATATAAGTCTGCTTTTTTCTATGATTCTTACTTGATATATCTATAGTTGATAGCTTATTATTTGTAAAGTTTCAAGTTTTCAAGATTTTATTGGAACACTCAGACAAAGATACATGTGTTATAGAGGTAATATCAACAGCATTTCATGAACATGACAAATTAAATATGTGGTGTCAATTTTATACATACATGTAGCAACAACAACAACGTTTGAAAGCTTCCGGGCAATGTATTTGATAAATACAGAAAGTCGTTTACACAGTTGTACATTTTCTTCATTTTGTTATAATTAAGATTCGTTGTGTAGTAGCTCACGTAAATCAACATTAATATCTTTATAAGTACATAGAAATATCAGATGAAATTCATCACCAATATTATTCAGTTAATTATTAATTATTACCAATAATTATAGATTATCGCTATTTGTGCATTTTCCTTTGATCTTTTTGTGATAATTTTCATATGTTGGTAATGAAATTGACATGAAAGTGACAACGTCGTCATAGGTAAAATAGCGATAAACAGATTATCATTGTCATCTCAACTCGATTGATTTCTCGCTTTCGCCGTCCCGGCTCAAGCGAGAAAATCAATCTCGTTGAGATGATCAACGATAATCTATAATTATCGTTATTTGTGCATTTTGATTTGATATTTGTAATAATTGAGATATCATTATCACATGAGATGGAAAATTATCGCTAGAAACTATGCAGGCACGTGGCGTTGCTAATGAAATTGACATGAAAGTTACAACGTCTTCATAGGTAAAATAGCGATAAACAGATTATCATTGGTCATCTCAACTCGATAATTATCGTTGATCATCTCAACGAGATTGATTTTCTCGCTTGAGCCGGGACGGCGAAAGCGAGAAAAGCAATAAAGTTGAGATGACCAATGATAATCTGTTTATCGCTATTTTACCTATGACGACGTTGTCAATTTCGTGTCAATTTCATTAGCAACGCCACGTGCCTCCTTAGTTTCTAGCGATAATTTTCCATCTCAAGCGAGTAGCATGATATGAAAATTATCACAAAAAGTTCAAAGGAAAATGCACAAAATAGCGATAATAGAGAATACGGTACATCTAGAATATTAACCCCAAAAACCAACGCAGCAAAAGATTCATCATTATAAGAGTCTACTTATACATTGCAATTACAAAAACAATTGAAAGTTCATTAGCAAATCGTATACAAACTAGTGTGTTCCTGACGGCTTTTTTTCCAAGTAAGATTAATTGCAATTTTTTGATGTGCAAAAACATGGACTTATTTTGTATCGATCTTGTTTTCAAGTACTGACCATAGTAACTTAATTCCATTTGTAAATGTACAATTTGAATGTGTTTCGAAATATAGAAACAAGTGTTGAATGATCATTAATTTCAATGATAATTTTCGGCTCAGTTTCAGAGAAAAGAAGTATGAACCATTATTTGATGCGTTTCTTTTTTAGGTGTCTTCCCTAAATGTGATGACAGAATTCGTACATTAGTGGTCATCTGTGTCAAATACTTAGACAAGAACATGACTTTAAAGATTTAACTCTTGTTGTCTTTTGTTGATCAGATCATCAGCTGTTTGTAAACGATTTTTGTCATTATCAATAAATGGAGTATATTGTATTCAAATAAACTGGTGACAGAATATTCTTTATATTTTTTATCTTGTAAAAACAAAAGCAAGCTTAACTGTGTTAGCCTTTTGATATGTGTAACCCAATTTGCAGAATGAAAATAACATTAAATTTGGTGCGTCTGACACGCTTTTCTGGATTTTCATTCATCTATTGTCGACGCTTAAACCCTGAACTCACAAATTGTAAGGAGCCAAGAGTGTACTAGTTCTTGAATACGTGATGAGCCAAATAAACAAAAGTTAACAAGAGAAATAACAAATTCCATCCAAGGTCAAATTTCCCTGAGGGAGTTGGAACCTATCCATCCAAGGTCAACTTTCCCGGAGGGGGTTAGAACCTATCCATCCAAGGTCCACTTTCCCTGAAGGAGTTGGAACCTATCCATCCAAGGTCAACTTTTCCCTAGGGAGTTGGAACCTATCCAGCCAAGGTCAACTTTCCCATAAAAGGAGTTGGAACTAATCCATCCAAGTTCAAATTTTCCTGAGGTAGTTGGAACCTATCCATCCAAGATCAACTTCCCCTGAGGGAGTTAGAACCTATCCATCCAAGGTCAACTTTCCCTGAAGGAGTTGGAACCTATCCATCCAAGGTCAACTTTTCCCTAGGGAGTTGGAACCTATCCGTCCAAGGTCAACTTTCCATGAAGGAGTTGGAACCTATCCATCCAAGGTCAACTTTCCCTGAGGGAGTTGGAACCTATCCATCCAAGGTCAACTTTCCCTGAGGGAGTTGGAACCTATCCATCCAAGGTCAACTTTCCCTGAGGGAGTTGGAACCTTTCCATCCAAGGTCAACTTTCCTTGAGGGAGTTGGAACCTAACTTTCTTCAGTTTATAAATTTATCAACGGAGAATTTTAAGATTGAGATTTTACAAATCAAGTCAATAGCGAATCACTGAGTGCCGTGATGAAGACAAAATAATGAAGTTAAATGCCTTCACTACTATAACGAATAGTTTTATACGAAAATAATAAGAAATCAAACTTAAACAATTATTTAGATATTCAGATTAAGGTACAGTTTGTTTACTAGACAGGGATCACAAACGCTTGCATACATTGTGTTAAGCTAAGGAAACGGAAAGTCGGAGACGCGGAGTCTTGGTATTTACCATTGTACCGACCAACACAAAACAAAAATGTCTGAAAAAACATATCAACATAAACTCGGTGTTTTTTAGACTTTAACATATTTTAAGAAAATTGCAATCTCGAGGGATGGAGTGGCACTTACTATGTGTCCGGGATGAGCCGCTAGAATAGGTCGCTGTTCAAGCTTCAGAATATATACAAGTACTTTCACAGTATAAAGTGAATTTTAGACTAAATATTAGCTAATGCTGATTATATTATAAGTATCTAAAATTTTAGTATTTCTTTAAAGTTTTAATTAAAACCACATTCATAGTGCATTAAATATTTGACAAATCTATTTTTTACTCTCAATGAAATAGAGTAATATATGGAATTTTTGTCGAAAATATATGAAATAAGATGTAATTGTTTTTCTATTCGAAAAAAGGTGGGGTACTTGATGTATCAGCTGCTCATCCTACCACATAAGGATCGAAGTGGTCCCCTCTCCCCGCCCGGATTGCAATTTATTTATGCAAACATCATTGAGGACAATAACCAAACACAGACTAAAGCAAGGAAAACCAACGTTTGATCTTCAGTAATGTTACCAAGCGGAAAATTGCCCCTAGCCTAAACAAATAGTGGTTAAATTAAACACGCATCGTTAAGTCGTTAAGACCAAATTTTCTATGAAAATTAAAATCCCATACAATAGAACTAAAGATAAAAACTGACTACTTTTGACAGTAGCCGCCAATTACAGATGCGGACTCAGGTGGGACGTACCCGGCGATCCTGGATCCGTGCCTGAATTGATAGTAAAAAAGGCTTATATGATTTACATGAGAACAACAAAGTATTATTTTTCTTACACTATAAAAAATAAGGAGATGAGGTATGATTGCCACTGAGACAACTATCCACCAAATTTCAAATGAAGTGGATGTAAGCAATTATAGGGAACCGTACGGCCTCCAACAATGAAAAAACCCATACCGTATAGTCGTCTATAAAAGGCCCGACATAAAAATATGAAACAATTCAATTGAGAAAACTAACAGCCAAATTTATAACAAAACAATTTACGAAAAACAAATATGACCGACATGAACCAACGACAACCATTGAACTACAGGCTCCTCAGTGACTTTAAACAGGCACATAGAGAATATGGCGGGGTTAAACATGTTTGTGAGCGCTCAACCCTCTCCCTAACCTTGGACAGTTGTGAAGCAGCACAACATAAGAATAAATTATAAAAATCAGTTGAAAAAGGCTTAACACATCAGATCGATATATATACAAAGCGGAACAACGTGGCAGGGTATTTATCTATCCCTCATCCCTAACAACAAAATGGACATTAAGTACAAATCTGAGAGTACTCGCAGTTACTGACAGCTAGTTCAAAGCCAATAACAGCTAATAAAAAAATAATGTATCTAAGACTAAAATATCAATCAGTACACATCCAACATTAATAGATTTAGTGTAAAGACGTCATTAACAGTCGGAGAAAAACATGACCTTGTGCAATGCCAAAATAAAGGTATCGATAGATTGTAGTACCGTTAAATTGCATGTGTATAACAAAACTATTTAGTATGATTTTAATCTATTGATAAAAAAGTCAATATCTATACAAAAAAAAAAGCAATATTCAAAGATCTAATTACAGTGTTGAATTGGTAACTTTTTAGAAAGTTTATTCAAAGGATTGATAAGTTTACCAGGATCGTATATAAATTTCCGGGCTCGGTAAACAACATCATCGTAAAATTTAGGATGTGCTATTCCGTCTGAAATAAGTTTTTTTTACAGGTACAGCCAAACTTGCAAACCAAATCTTTGTATCTATGGAAGAATTTAGTAAAGGTTTTAAGTAATTTGTGGTAACGAAATCCCTGACTTAATGATTTACCAGTAATACATAGATTACGCTCATTGAAACCAAAACGTCACTAAAAACGAACGATTTGGGATATATTTAAACACCGTAAGATGGTGCCAGAGGAACATCACCGTCCAAAAAAGGAAAATTATATTTAGTACTCTGAGTGTATGGCCGTTTAAAATGTTTCAATACAATATACATAAAACAAAATCAGGATTTACTAAGAATAATCTGCAGCTCAACAAACCACACAAACGACCAGCATCCGACTCCTCCCAAAAAAGATGTAAAAACACAACAACTTCTACTCCAGAAATAGATTTCCTTAGTTGTATTTGGCAAACTGTTTAGGAATTTTGGGTCCTCAATGCCCTTTAACTTCGTACTTTATTTGTCCTTTTTTACTTTTTTTCAATTTGAGCGTCACTGATGAGACTTTTGTAGACGAAACGGTCGTCTGGCGTACAAAATTTCAATCCTGTTATCTATTGATGAGTGTATTTACATAACATGATCCAGATAGCCAACCGTGATAAAGACACAAAATGTTTGCCTCTCTACGAATCAACCGCCCTCTTAATTTTTTCCTCTGAAAATGAGATTTATTTCCGATTCTTATTACTACAGTTTGTTTGATATCTTCATACTGTTATATAAAAAACACGTGATATGTCGTGTGGTTGCTAAAACATCTGATAAGAGATATCATCGTTGTTTTCGCCACTTGCTGGTTTTTGTTGGATTCGTGTTGCTCAGTCTTTTTTATTAGTTTTTCTATGGTGTGTTTTGTAGACTCACAAATCATGTTTAACCCCGCGCATTTATGCGCCTATCCCCAGCCAGGAACCTCTTAACCTTTGTCAGTTTTGTGTGTTTTTTTCAGTTTTTGTTTATTTATATGTTTCGGAGTTAAGTGTGGCGTCCATTTCGCTGAACTAGTATACAATACAATATTGTTTAGGGGCCAGCTGAAGCCCGTCTCCTCCGTGTGCTGGATTTTCTCGCTGCGTTGAAGACCCATTGGTGGTCTTTGGCTGTTTTCTGCTCTTTGGTCGGGTTGTTGTCTCTTAGGCACACTCCCCGTTTCCAATCTCAAATCTGTTGTTTGTCCTTTTTGTCGTCGGTTTTGGGGAGGGCGGAGGGGGCATGGTGTCATTCCGTTTTCAACTTTTGATCTTCCGCCTCACTTGTTGAATGCTTATAATTCGCGATTTCATAATCTTAAGGACTATGGGTAATTTTATTGTTCATACCCCTAAATGAAAATAACGTCACATCATGATTAAATTTGGACACGGTTCACTTTAGGCCAAATATGCCTTGAAATTCAACTTTGTCATAACATATCAGAACGGCTATAGTTTGGTTCTAAAATTGATTTATTTCAAAAGCCTGAATACTAGGTTAAACAAATATCTTCATTACAGTACTTTCTAGGCTTTAAAATCAAAACATTTTGGATATACATGTATTTTTTTTTTTAAACGATGATTTTGTGCATTTTTCTGACCTAAAAGCTTGAGGTAACCCTTGGCCGCAACCTAGGATCCAAAATGTTCTGTAGCTTAAAGTTGTCAATGATGATATTGAATCCCTAGACACAAAAACTTTCTAGATCAGGGATGGCGGCCAAAGTAAATTATGTTAACTTATGTTAAGAAATATTGAAATTTTGACCAAAACTGACTTTACAACACAAATAATGCATACTATTTGTGACCTAATACGATATATATATGAGGGGCAGTAAATTCCATATGGGGTGAGAGCGCAGTCCTAATACGATATATATGGGGTCAGTCAATTCCATATGGGGTGAGAGCGCAGCTATCATTTTAGGTCACTAGCACACTGTGTAACGAATTTTATCTTATCGACATTCTTAACATGTGGCATTTAGACTAGTGGCCTATCAAAGTGATCAAGTCTTCAATATAAAGAATCTACTTCCATTGGTCTTTACAAGAACAAATGCCATCAATAACAACTTGTTAGCTTTTAATGTGTTTTCTGCATTTGCTTCAATCGTTCATCCTCAATTTCTTCGTCTGTTGAAACGTTTCAGAAATTTTCCTCAACGCCGTGTTGTTTTTATAAAGGGGTGTAACACCGCTATACTAACCGTGTATTAAAATAAACCACGCCTACTAATCTCATTTGAAATATACACGATCTCCACGCGATCGCTTTTAACCAATGATATTCCTGGAAATGTATAGGAGGTAAGATAAATGAATTTACGGGGCCATTTTTAATGTGATGTGCCAAAAAGAGGTTATTTTGAATTGATAGTTATATCACAACTATGTCTATGTGAAATTTGTGGTATTTTGGCCATTAAATTCTTAGGGACAATTTTAAACTTTCGTGAAAGAGAGGCGAAAGATACCAAAAGGACATTCAAACTCATAAGTCGAAAATAAACTGACAATGCCATGGCTAAAAAAGAAAACAACAAACAACAGTACACAGAACACAACATAGAAAACTAAATACTGAGCAACACGAACCCCACCAAAAACTGGGAATGATCTCAGGTGCTCCGGAAGGGTAAGCAGATCCTGCTCTACATGTCGCACCTATCGTGTTGATCGTGTTAGTACAAACCCGGTAATAAGTCTAATTCGGTAGGTCACATTCGGGGAAAAGGGGACGGAATTGTAGCTACGACATTTGGAACATATCCGCTATCATATGTGAAACGGATATTCCATAACGTGAACTTACTCCTTTCATTGGTTAGGAAGTTGTGAGCCAATCACAACATTTTAGTGTACCCTGTTTATCCAGAACTAGATTATGAAACGGCGAATTGATTGACATGCAGTATACAATTATTGACTTTTGATGAGGTTGATACAAAGATTTATCAACCCTAGAAATATGATATTCACCGAGGCCAACGGCCAAAGGTGAATGTCATATCATTCGGGCTGATAAATCAATCTCACACCTGATATCAAAAGTCAACAATTGTTTTATTATATGACTGCTTATCCTTCTCCAATTTTCTAGTATTTGCTCAAGATACTTTTAAACTGCTCCTTGTTTTTATACTAAATATTTCAGCTGCTTTTGCCTTTGCAGTTGATCACTTTTATAAGTTGAAGTTTACTGAAAATAATCCATCGAAAACAATAAGAAGAGAAAAAAAAACACCGAAAACAAGAAAAGAAAAAAAAACGAGAATTTGCATGACGTCATAAACCTACGTCATTGACGTTGCCTTGGAATATCTATGTTTAGGTACACGTTAGCTGTTCCAATTCTTATATTCACCTTTCATGATTTTTCCCGCGGTGAATATATATAGAATAATACATGGCAAAATCCGTATCGCATGCTGTATCACTACGAGAGACCAATATCAGTCCCGAGGGCCAAAGATCCCAAGGGCTGATATTGGTCGAGTGGTAATACAGCATACGATACGGGTTTTGCCATGTATTGATCTGTTTATCATATATTTTAACAAAATCAGATCATGATATATAAGGGGACAACCATTTGATTTTGAGGTGGGGGCCTGGCAGATTTTAGAAACAAAATAGAGCATAATGAATATTCTGTCCCCCATTTAGGTGAAAATAAATAATCTTATCACACATGAAAATAAATACTCTGGCCCAAAATACATTTTGTTATCATTTACAAAGGTATCCAATATCAACAGAAAATCCGCAAAAAAAAAGAATTGTCTGGTTGTTTTGAGGATACGCAGTGAGCGTTCCCCTCCTGTTGACCTGTATAAATGTAATTTTGTTAATGAAACCTTCCAAAAAAAAATTGGCTCGCCAGAAATTTTACCATTTTGGATAACAACACCCCTCTATTCTTAGACCCACCCTCGATTGTAATGGTATTATATTTTCATATTAATAGAATATGTATATATATAATATTCGATACTTCATTTTGACTCTTCTATTTTGTTTGAAGTTGTATGGGTATCCTATAAAAGGGTGATCTGTACACAGGCACTTGTTTCTGTCAATGGAAATTTCGTAAAAGTGTGGATAGAAACCAATATCAGTCCCGAGGGCTGATATTGGTCGAGTGGTGATACAGCATGCGATACGGATTTTGCCATGTATTATTCTGTTTATCATATATTTTAATAGAATCAGATTCATGGGATATCCGTTTTTTATTAAATCGTCCGAAAATATAAGCAAGAAAAGAACATTACGATTTTCATGTATTTTTCAGCTAACCTTTTTTTATAGACTTCCTTATTTGCTTAATATCCATATCGTAATGTCCCCTTTAACCTTATTACATTTTCAATATACTTTTAATACCATGTATCTAAATTCATTCACTAACGATACTGTCAACTGTTCCCTCAATAGAATACAACACACCTTCCCAATATTTGTTGTTAAGTTTAACTATTAATACTACAATCTGAGCTCATTTGTATACATAAATATGGACAACAATGTTACCAAGTATCATCTATTCTAAGATTATTAACAGACAAACAGGGGATTTCTATATACACAGTCATGGACAAACGTGAGTTGCCACTAAAAATTTCAACTATAATAATAAATAATATACACCTATTGACTGGTTATGAGGGTAATAGCAAGTTTGTTGTCCCTGAGAGACCAACTATTGCTTATCTTGCCGAGAATTTATATGCCACACATCTGATATATTCCTTTCTTGTCATTTCATCTTTTCTATACTTGTTGTACTTGCCAACAACGAAGTCCATATTTTCTTTCTCGTGTCAAAACGAGGTTCTCGAACAATATGACCAAAATTATCTTAAACATAAAGGAACACTGTTTATATCCATATATTACCATGCAATATACATTCTAGGTTTACTACATGTACATGTATTTACTCGTATAGCAAATATAGTATCGGGGCTAGTGATAAAAAAAAATTAAACTAGGCGCTAATGAAAGAATCAAATCGGCGCAAATTAAATATCGAAATTTTTTTAAATCAGCGCAAATCTCGTTCGCCCCTGATAGATTTAAATGACTTACACTTAGACTTTTAACATAATATGTGATTTTCAAAATTGAGTTTTCAGATGGTTAGGTCGATAAACAATACTTAAGAAGTTTCGATATACTGGCAACGTATGCATGTTGAGATTAACTTATTTCTTTAAGATTCTCGTAAAATAATGGTGATCTTGCAATGAAGTTTTATCTATACTGCTTAATTTACAAAATCTTATAGTAAAAAAAAATGATAAAGGTTTATTGTCTTTTGTCATTTGTTTCCTTTCAAATTGTCTCAAGGAGAAATGATAAAGATTTCGCCTGATCTCACTGAAGCTTAAGGCAAAAAATATAAGAAATTAATATACTCAGTGAATGTGAATTAAAATAAAAATTTACGGTTTTTAAAACTAAACTTGTTGTAAATTTGACTTATGACAAAAACAATTGCTTTAAGAATAAGATCAAACATAAAATTTCTCACTTTCAAAAAGCTACAATGACCGGAAAGATGGAAAACAAATTTCGATTTTCAATGCCGGCAAACTATACATACAACCTCATATTTGTTTTAATTTACAAAATCATAATATTTCATCCTGTTTTAAGAAATACTTTTATTATAGTTTTCAACGGAAAATTATTTCTTAGATTCTAAATCAATTTTGAATTAAAACTTATTTGTATTTTATATTTACTGTCTCGTTTATTCAAAACACGTGAGGTAGTAATAACGGGGATCGTATTTTATGATAGGTTAAATGGATGTAAAACGTTTTAGAATCAAAAACTTTAATTCATATATTATACCTATAATTTTAATTTTCTTATATTTTAAATATTCAGAAATAATGAATCCACAAACTAGATGGAATAATTTGTATACGCTCGTCTTAGTCGGGACACATAATGGTATAAAGAAGTCCGTCTAATGTCTGTCCGTCTGTCAACAGCAGCGAAAGAGTGCGCTAGGGCAAAGTTCTAAAATTGACGCGACAAAAAAACCCACACACTAGTCTAATATAGTCAAATAGTCTGTAAGTTAGCCAGTGTCATCTTTCATTTCTCTTTTTATTTTCAATGATTTTGCTAACGAGAGGGAGAGGACAAAAACAGACTTTCCTTTCTAAAGCGTCGTAAAAGGTTATTTCGAACAATTTTTCATTCCGACGGATGGTGTTTCTGAAGGTTAATTTTGTGCGGCAACAACATCATGAGATCTGATACTGATACATGTGATCTCTTTTATTACCGGATAATAAAGTAGGTGAATATAGTTGTTTTTCTTGATTCTTGAAAATTTAAATGTGGATTTCAAACGTCCAATTTGCAATGTTTTCAAATAGTGCGCCAGCAACTGAAGAAAGACAACTCTTTTCTTCAAATCGAACGCGAAAAAAAACATGAAAATTAATCATAACTTTTTGAAAGGTCGGTGACATATACATTTTTTGCTTTTGAGAATACACATGGCACTTTCCTTCTTGAAATTTTTATGAAAAATCACTGGTAGATATTTTTAATACTTGAAACGTTTTTCATTCTTGCGTTTTATTTTGCCGGGAATGAAATAAATCATATTTTTAAGATCAAAACAATAAGAGTCTTAAACTCTTGAACCTGTACTTGATAGACACAAATCTACTGTTTAACATGAAGCAATTATGCTTGTAGGTTTGATAAAATGGGATTTTTTGAGAGTTTAAATAACAAGCAAATATCATGTTAATGTTCTGGAAAACACGAAACTGAGGTTGCTATAGTGACAAAACTAAGTTGGTGACCCTCAATTTTTTTTATCATATTTTGTTCCTCAAATCATGAAATACCTTCACACAAAATTTTAAGGAAAAATCAATGGTGGAACTGAATAGGCTGTTTGGTCTTTCATTAAGTCAGGAGCCTGTTGTTCAGTGGTTGTCGTTTGTTGGTGTGGTTCATAAGTGTTTCTCGTTTTTTATATAGATTAGACCGTTAGTTTTTCTGTTTGAATTGTTTTACACTAGTCTTTTGGGGGCCCTTTATAGTTTGCAGTTCGGTGTGAGCCAAGGCTCCGTGTTGAAGGCCGTACTTTGACCTATAATTGTTGACTTTTTACACATGGTGTCTTGGATGGATAGTTGTCTCATTGGCACTCATACCACATCTTCTTATTTATATTTATCAGATATACAAAATTTCTGTATTAAGTACTAAATATACGATAAATGTTTTATCAAAGAAAACTCCGTATGCTTTTAGCCAATGAGAAAAGACAACTTTTTTTAGTCATATTATGAAATGATATATTCTGCTTTCAGTGCATCTTCGATGACTCACGTTGCTCAATATAATAACTAATAAATTGCATATTAGTTATTATATTAAGCAAGCTATATTTTAAGATGGAGTTTGATAATATAAAAAAAAATAGTCATGGCGTTATTGTTAACATCGTGTGGTAAATTGCGTTGTTGTCTTACGCCTGTGTGTGTAACTTGGCCTAGTAACAGTTCACAAACAAAACGTGTAAACTGTGAATTAATTTTAAACAGGCTTATCAGATTATTAGCCAGTACATGTCCATGTGTGTCACGATAAGGGATTGTTATTATTTCAATGTCAATTATATTAAAGGGTAAATAATAATTCATTACTTTTTTGTCTGTTTGTTTGTTTGTTTGCACTTCGACTCAAATGAATTTCGATAAACACAGGCAGTCAATATTTTCAACAAGAAATGACATATTTACACTAGAAGAGTGTGTCTTATTGCAGCAAACGAAACATGTGGGAACAAAACAAATCAAATATTTTTCTTCAAGAATTATTATATGGAAAGTTTCTTCTTTAGGACGGACTCCTGATATTTAAAGGATGGAAAAACGAAACACGTCAAGATTCAACAAGATAATGTATAAAACATATTGAATTCGAGAACAGCAGCTTTACGGAAAACAAATATCTCCACCTGTCGTTCTTGCCATCATGTCCTTTTCTCTTTCATTATTTATGCCTTACTATAACTTATAATTAGATTTAAACCCAGAAAGTGAAACGTGAATTGCTAATTGGTCAGATCGTGAATATATTAAACAAACACTTATAATGCCCAAACACCAAACTTCTCAAAAGAACAACGGCAAAGAAACAACTCGCAACATCACAACAAAGGACAATCACAGCCGATGTACCAAACTGGTACAGATATATGAACATCAACACAGAACATGGTCAAAGCAGTTCCCGGAACTCAATGCGTGTTCATGATACCATCAGTAATACTACATGTATAAGAAGAAACAAATAACACTAGATAAATTTAGCGTGTCCGAAGCGCATTACTGATTTTCCTACACAAGAACGCTCAAACCCGAGTTTTTTTTAGCCAACAATGAATATATAAGTATTTAAGTAAGTGAAGAGTTATTTGACCACATTAGTTTATACGTTTATATCCAATATTTTTTTTCAGATTCGATACTGGTATTGATTGCTTTAACATGTTTTTTCTCGACATTTCGTAAGTATTTTCAAGTATCATCAATTCATTATGTTCTTATTCGTGAATTCAAAATATGACTCTTCATTTTAAGAACCCAGTGAAGCGGCTTGAACAAAAGTTACCAAGACGGTAGAAGCAATTACCGGAAATATTTCTCTAATTTTGTTATATTTAATGTTACTCTGGTTATGTATTTATCTATTTTTTTTTCCATTTTTCTCGAGCGCATACAATTTTACAAATATCGCCTGGTACACCCTGCTTATCTTTCGAGCGAATGGTTACATTAAAATCACATTCATTTTACATAGCTCTGCTTGGAACCCTCTTCGCGGTCAGCGTTTTAGCAATGCCTATTTCTTCAAAAACGAAAGACAACAATAAAAATTGGGAAGTAAAAACTAAACGTTCCAGTGGCTTTTTTGTTTTGCTTGTTAATGTTTTTCTTCAGCTTGTAAAAAAAGAGTATAATTATCTTTCGCGATGTATGCCGATTGTGCATGTTGTACTTACCATTAGATAAGTGAGTATAACTGTGCATACAAGGTCTTTGTCTCGCCTGCGACGAAAGTCGCAGTATGTGAGACATAAGTATTACTATCCGGCGGCGACGGTAGAAGGTAGAAGACCTGGATGCTTCATATCTTGTATGCAGATATCTTATGTTACGAAGTTTTCGTCTGTCATATGTTCCGTTGTCCTTGACCTCATTTTCATGGTTCAACGACTGCTTGCAAAAAGATTTGAGTTTTTTTGTCATGTGAATTTCTCACTAATTATGAGTAATAGGATAACCATATTTGGTATATGGGTTCCTTGCAACGTCTACATGTCCGTCATATAGGGTTCACCTGACCTCGACCTCATTTCATGGATCAGTGATCTAGGTTAAAGTTACATGATAAGGTCTGTTTCTCAAATACTATAAGCAGCAGGTCAACTATATGTGGTGTATGGAATGACTGTAATAGGTACATGTCAGTCTGGCAGGTTTCATCTGACCTTGACCTCATTTTCATGGTTCATTGGTCATTGTTAAGTTTTTGTGTTTTGGTCTGTTGTTCGAGTACTATACGCAATTATAGGTTAACTACATTTGGTGTATGGAATGACTGTAATGGGTACATGTCAGTCTGGCAGGTTTCATCTGACCTTGACCTCATTTTCATGGTTCATTCGTCAATGTTAAGTTTTTGTGATTTTGGTCTTTTTTTCAAGTACTATAAGCAATGGGTCAACTATATTTGGTGTATGGAATGATCGTAAGGTGAATATGTCTGTCCGGCAAGTATCATCTGACCTTGACCTCATTTTCATGGTTCATAGGTCACTGTTAACTTGTTTTTTTTTTATCTGTTTTTCAATCATCACAAGCAATAGATCAAATATATTTTGTGTATAAAAAAAAATGTTAGGTGTATATGTCTGTCTGACAGCATTTTTCTGACCTGAGTTTCTGTGATGCTTTTAGTTAAACCTTTATCTATAAGACTTTCAACATAAAATCAATGGTCAGTAAAGCAGGCGAGACATTTCAGCGTGTGCACTCTTGTTAAATTTTATGACAGAAAATTTGTTTCACCTATATTACAAATCAAATATTTTTTCCGAAATTCAAGTAATGCAATGTTTATATTTTTTATATTTGAATTAAAAGGACTCTCAATGGATTACAACTAAAATAAACAAACAAAAAATTAAAAAAATTATAATAATGTATATCATAGATGTCAAACGATTGGTACTTAAGCTTACTTTTTGTAGATTGTACACGGATTTGCTATTCATGCACAAACTTGCAAGAAAATGAAAAATGTTTGCACGCAGTTCAGTGTCAGAATGACGAGGTAAGAGTGATACCATTTCCACTCCCACATATACCAGATTCTAAAATTACAGTTGAAAGTTCAAAATCTGGCTTAAATTGTGAACTGTCCTTGTCCACCTGTTCGCACCGTAACGTTGGTCGAGTTTCTTTCGTTGTTAATAATAAATGAAATTAGCAACGAACATTGTAGATTCGACCTTGACAGATCTTATATCAACTCATAGAATTGTTCACTACTAGTATAGAGTCAGGGCGCGTTAGGGAGCTACCATTTGATTTTATGGGGAAAAAGGGGGCTAGGATTAAAATGTTGTTCTTCATTTTTTTTTAAGTTGTAATCTCTGTCCTGCCTTTTTATTTTTCACTCTATTCGGTCCAGCCATTTTTTTTTTTATTAATTGTCATCCTGCCTGTTTTTTTTTTGCCAAGTTGCTCATCCTGCCTTTATTTTTTTACTCAAAACTCCTGTCCTGCCTTTTTTCAACTTTCATCCTAGCTCCCCATAAAAATCAAATGGTAGCTCCCTTAGAGCATGGTATATTGCATAGACACCGGTCTATTTTAGATTCTGGTCTTGTCCAAATTACTTAATACTTAAACAAGAAACAGTGTGACAATAAAGAAACTTTTGGTCAATTTCCATACCATGAACTTCTTTTTTCTTGAATTCAAACTGTCAATATATACTTTTCAAGCATATCAAGTTCAATTTATCAACATCTGATGTTAGTCCATACGATGGACTGTCTTGCTTCGTGATTGGTTATCTCACACATGTGCCTAAATTATCACCCGATCTTCGCCGTTTACATCATTATCATATGAAGAGCCAGGGTTATACTCCACTAAATCTTGAGCGGCGTTGGATTAATCGAATTAATTTGTTATTTTCCTCTAAATCGAGCTGAATTCAAGTTACATCTCAAGCTATCTACATGACACTGCATTATCATTTTTTGGGGGGTTGGGGGTTAAATTACACGTGTAAAAACTGCATACTTTTAAAATCTTTCCACTAAGAATTTAATTCATAAACAAATAAATGAATAAAATTATTTATTTCAGGTGTGCTTCACACAAAAGTATCAAACTAATGAAAATGCTACTCGCTACGACGTTGGTTGCACATACCCTGAGGTAATATATTCAGTTATGTTCCCTTTATATTCTGAATTTCAAATCGTTTAACAATCATCCATGGCTATCATCATCATATCTCTTTATTTGTGTGAAAAAAGGAGCGGATACCGGTACACTACCGTTGCTTTAGTTTCTGTAGTTTATCAGCACTTCTGCTTATACTTTCTGTCATCCATTTCAGACAGCTAAGATACCGATCAACCATCTCTAATTGGGAGGGGGGGCATAGTAGTTTAAATACACTTTTCATTCTAAATTTCTTTAAAAAATGTTTGAGACGAGAAGTAAAAAAATAACATGTTTCCATTAAATTGGAAAACAAATTAACATTGATTTTCGAAAAAAATGCACTTTTCTTTATAGTACTGAAAAAATGGTTTTCCTTTTTATTAAAGTTGAAAAAAATATCTTTCCCAAGAAAAATACGTGTCTTTCCAATTTCTATTGTTCATATGCGATTGAAATATTCGGAACTATGCAACTAGCTGTTGCCTTTTAAACAAGCTTATATAGTGGTATTTGAGGCTTTTTGCAGATATGTCGTAAGGATTTGACTGGGAATCTGGTAGGGCGAAGAAGTGACCATTCTCATATGATATGCCAGAAATGTTGCAATGGTTCTCATGTCTGTAATGATGATCTAACGTGTGACAATAGCTTAATAGGTAAGACTCATAACATTGATTTGAAAGAGGTAGTATGACACTTACCGATTTTATAAAATTCTATGGACAAGCGCTAAAAATATTACTTTTTTTCGGGGTATTTTTTTCTCGTTTTTTAAGGGAGACCAGTCTTATTGAAAATTAAATGTTCAATCACTATTTACTCAAAAACATACTTGATTGATCAGTTAAAGTTGTTTTGTTGGTGGTCTCCTTATCTCTCGGGGGCTTGGGCCGTCGAGTATAATCAAAATTATTTCAATAGTATACGCTCGTCGTGGAGAGGATGTGTAATTGTATGCCATTGTCCGTCTGTCCATCGTCTTTTAAATTAATGAGAATGATATGATTAAACTTATTGAAACGTGTTTGGAATATGTGAATTAGTGGAATAAAGTTCCGTATGACTATGCCTTGTTAAGTAAGTAATTTTTGGACACGTGTTTAATCCTATTGATCTTTTTTTTAAGTACTGGCGCATACATACTGGCATAGCACATAATAATTATAAATATGTGATGACAATTAAATAGGGTCAGTAATTGTTTGGCCTTGGCATTTTTAAAGGTTCATATATAATCCTGTAATATCATGGTTCATTTTTATTTATCAACAGTTCCAAAGCAGAATTGTTTGAGTTGTAGTGAAGTCAAAAGTCCAGAAATGTGCACCAACATAACAGTATGTCGGGAACATGAGGTAATTTTTCAATTTACACTTTACATGCTTTTATTAAGATACAAGTAAATTAGTGGTATAATGTATGTTGAAAGTCATACATAATATGTGCATAGTCCTGTTCAGTACTGAAAACTGGGACTTTGTTTACTTTAGGGGACCTAGCCTATTTAGGCTTTACTTAAGTTATGCTTGCTTTATACCTAACCATAACCCATACATAACACAAACCTAGCCCTGACACTTACTCTACATCATAATCCTAACCTAAATCATAATCCTAACCTAAATCATAATCCTAACCTAAATCATAATCCTAGCCTAAATCATAGTCCAATCTTAACCTAAATCATAATCCTAATTTAAATCATAATCCAATCGTAGCCTAAATCATAATCCTAACCTAAATCATAGTCCTAACCTTAACCATAATCCTATCCTAAATTAAACACAAATCTAATCTTATTCCTATACGGAACCCTTACCTAAGTACGGGGTAACGCACAGTAAATGAAAACTGAATATTATATGCTGTGGATTAGATTGTATAATAGACTGGGACCATAAGGGAAAGGCTTAAGAGATAGCAATCCAAGAACATTAATCTATCTTCAGCTCATTTGATAAAAAAAAAAATACACGAAGATACATACAGGGAAAAAAAACAAGAGTGGCAATAAAAAATCACAATCCTTTTTTTTAATTTGTTTCGTCGTTCAAGTTCTCGTGTTGAATTTGATAACGTCTAGTTAAATCATATCATACACTAAAACAAAACATCTAATTTACCTTTAAGTTACAATATAAAAGTTATGAAGTGGTCACAGTAATAGAAAGTAAAATAAACAATATATATATGTAATGAATAAAAATGTGTGCGAAAAGAAAAAAAGCATTCGCCCATTTTAAAGAAAGATCAGTATGGTTGTTGCCTAACTGGTTTCTGTTGCTTGTATATGATTGAGAGATATCGTTCTTGTCCCAAACTTTAACATTCTTTCAATTATCTTAACTGCTTGCAAAATGAATTAAAGTATATTATATATATTTTTTTATGATTTCACTTTTTCAAAAGGCTTGTTTTCTGCATAAATTTATGACGGAAGATAATCAAGAAAACTTTGATCTTGGTTGTAAGGATAAATCTGTAAGTATTAAGATTTAAAGATTTAATTATAATCATGCTCTCTCTCTCTCTCTCTCTCTCTCTCTCTCTCTCTCTCTCTCTCTCTCTCTCTCTCTCTCCACAGTGATTGTTTTTGAGATGTTCAAATTCTTATTAATATAAGGAGATGTGGTATGATAACCAATTAAGACAACTGTCCATCAAATACCATATAACAATAATGTGATTTGTTAGATTGTTTGCTGTCATTGTTGTCCTCGTATTAGGTATGGGAAAGCTGCATCAAAACATGTTTTAATGTGAAGTCTTGATTTTTTAACTTCCTATAACATTATGCTTCTCTAAACGTACCCTTGCCGTTATTATATAAAGTTGTTTCGGGTCTAAAAGGAGAGTAAATTTCGGGATTTTATAATTTTCCGTTGAATGTTAAATACAGCTTTATGGAGCCAATCATGTTTCAGCTTTGTCTGCATGCTTCAACTAGTAACGGATTTGGCCGACGATCAACCATTGGCAGACATTTGATATGTGAAAACTGTTGTAGCGGTTCCGATTCGTGTAATCGAGATCTTCTGTGTGGACATCACAGTCGTATGTATTTCTTTGTGTGATTTTGGTTCCAAAATAGAATATAAAACAAAACATTAGGGATTTAGAAAAATAAAAGAGTATAATTAAAAGATATTCAAAAGCATATTTTTACGTCACTGATTGAAACTCTAACTAAAGAAAATGGTTAGGATAACATTCATTCATGTTTAAAAAAAAACTAGTTTGTATTCATATTTTTAACGCAATTATCTCTCTACTGTACTTTGACAGCATTTTGCTATATGCATGAGTTTGATACATACTAGTTCTTATACATAATTCAAAATGTTTTTGGTTGGGTTTTTTTTTTTTTTTTTTTTGGAAAAGGGGGTTGGCAGGAGTCGTGTGTTGGTAGGTCTGTTGTACTTTCCAATATATATTTTGTAAATCTATCTTTAATATATTATAGAAGAAGGGCTTAACTCAACGTGTACCCTGAACAATGAGTGTGACAGCAACCTTGTCTGTCTGTCCAGTCGATGCCAGTGTCTCTCTGATGACTACTTCTGGAATGGCTTTGTTTGCATGACAAGTATAATTTTAATAACAATATTACCATTATTTTGCATAGTTTTGCTGCTGCTTTTTACAAAATACTAGTATAATTTAAAAATTACGCGTTTCAAATTAATGTTGAAATAGAAATAAGAATTGCAGTTAGTGTATTTTTAACTGAAAATGATAACTCCATTTATTTCAACTGGTTTAGATTTAAAATCTTGGTCTTACTGAACCATATATTGATAATTATAGTCCTTCTTGTTTTTGTCGTTTTATTTCAGTCTCGTTGGTGAATTTTTATGCACGACATTTGTTTTCAGATAAATATCAGCTGTTATTTCTTATATTTAGTTGTAATGTTTATTTTAATACAGGAAAATCCATAAATGAGGAATGCGAGGAATCAAAACAATGTAAGCTTACCTTACAATGCAGAAATAAAAAGTGCCAGTGTATAGAGTCAAACTATTGGACTGGATCCACATGCGCTGAACGTACGTTATTCAATTCATATTTTTAAATGAATTCAGGCAACTTTTGTGCAAATAATGGGTATACTAATAACTATTTGACTTAATTATGTACAAATGCTTTCATCTTGAAGGAATGATTTATCATAAAACCGTAAATATTACTACACCTTTACAAGTCTCTATAAATATATATAATACGCATGAATATCATTTAGGTGTTTAGAAATATAGAAACTTAGCGAAATTAATTCGTTATTCGCTCCATTTAAAAATTTTAGTTAATCAAGTCTCACTGTTCAACAGATTACACGTAGAGTGCCTTATTTTGCCAATTGAAATCAATCGACAAGTAAATTGCGACCGGTGTCAATAGTGGAACAGTAAGTGATGACCCTGGTGATAATTTTTTCCCGTGTAATTTCAAAAAGATTTTTAAAGCACAGAAATACAAACTTGGTTTGTTATTTCCAAGCCTTGCAATGAAAAAATATTCTATTAATTATGCAGGAAAATCCGTGAACGGTACTTGTGCCACACTGATGGAGTGTAGAGATACATTGTTTTGTATTCACGGAAAATGTAGATGTGACTACTTTATTGGAGAGACATGGGATGGATATTCGTGCGGAACAGGTAAATATGAAAATATTGCAGGATATATAATACGCCAATAAGGTAGTAATCTAATGACACAAATAAACCAAGAGACTATTTGATGTCAACATACGGTCTTTAACCGCAGACTTATGTCTTTATAATATAATACGACTTATTTAATTCACCCTACGTCTAAACCAGTTGTGAATGGAAACAAAGACTATCAAAGATCATATAATAACATAATAACATGTAAGTCATCTTAGTATGAAGTACTGCATTGACAATGGGTTTGTAACATTGTTCATGAATCGCTTAATGCAATGACTCTAAATATATCGACATTTGATTGTTTGTTCTTTTTGTTCTTATTTTTTGTATGGTCATAAGTATTATATAAAAATACGCCAGAGACCAAAGGACGAGGGTGTAAACAATTTTAGGGCACTGCACGGCAAATCAGCTTCCCAATTGTGAACTTTCCATTTCTATGTAGCAACATTCCAGCAGCACCTGCATATGGAGTAAAATCTCCAGTTCATACCATATTCCAGGGCTTGCGTTTCCTATCATGATTTACTAAATAGAGGGCTGCTGCTCACAAGGTAGCAATTAAACCAAAAGTTTCATTTGGTGAAGTTGAACTCCTGACTTGCAATTGGGTCGTGCATAAAGAATATTGAGGGTTTAAATAGGTCTTAGGGCAATCAACCCTCTCCCTAATCTTGCACAGTGGTGTAACATCACAATATGAGAACAAACTATAAAAATCAGTTGGAAAAGGCATAAACCCTCAGATCGACCCTAAGAACACAAAAACCCTTTACAAAAAGACAAAATATAAGGTACCGATTTAACAGTAATTGAAAGTTAGTTTAAAGTGCATTATAACTGTTAAATATACCATAGTTTTCCACAACTAAAACGAATCAGTACACACCCAACGGATAAAGTGCACAGACGTCTGAGAAAAGATATTTTTCTCTTCTATCCTAGTGAAAGAATCATTATATTCCAGGACATTCTATAAACGGTTCTTGTACAACAGCATCAGATTGCAGGACAACTTTATCGTGTATTAATGGAAAATGCAGTTGTAACTCAAGTGAATCATGGAATGGTCATGCATGTGTTACCAGTAAGTCTGATTTAACTTGATTGTACATATTATTGACTCGGGAAAAACGCATTAAAATAATTTCTTTTCGTCTCATGTGTATAAATAATTAAAAGAGGGGCGAAAGATACCAGAGGGACATTCAAACTCATATGTCGAAAATAAACAGACAACGCCATGGCTAAAAAAAAAAAAGACCAATAGACAAACAATAGTACACAAAACACAACATAGAAAACTAAAGACTGAGCAACATGAACCCCACCAAAAACTGGGGGTGATCTCAGGTGCTCCGAAAGGGTAAGCAGATCCTGCTCCACATGTGGCACCCGTAATTAGTGAGATCATCGTGTAAAAATATCCAAATATAACTCGCTGTAATACAACCTTAAAAAGATATTTTAAATTTCTTAACAAGAAAAATCATCAAAGATACCAGGCTTATAATTTTGTACGCCAGATGCCCGTTTCGTCTACAAAAGACTCATAAAAAAACTTTATTCTTAACAAATATCATTAATGACTACAGATTTCATACAATTGGAACAGTCATTTTTGTTATGTACAGTAGTGTGCATTACCCAAAATACATAAAAACACGTTGGAATTCATTACGATTATTTTCACATAATAAAGTTTATCAAAACTGATGGTTTGATAAAAAAAAATAACAGAACACATTTTTGACTGATGGCGATTTTAAATTACCGATATTTGTACATTTGGAACCAGCGGTATCAAATTATAGCATTACCATTTGTGTATAATTTATTTACATATACCAAAGAAACATTTCAGGCACAAGAGAGTGTGAAGACTTAATCATTTCAGCATCTGGAATTTATACAATTTATCCCGGTGGTGGTAATCTTGCAGTTCAAGTGTACTGTGTTGTTGAAGGAAACAAAATATGGACGGTTTGTATAGTATATCTAGACAACATGGACAATGGTTGCATCTTCCGGTCGATTTATCCAACTTGAAGGTTTGCCGATTTAATATAATATATGTTTAGAGTTTAATTTGATTTCGTTTTGTTACTTTTTCTTTTTCTGTTCGAAATTAACAAGTCTACTACACTGCGCAGAACTTAACATTTGAGTGTAATTTAAACTTGAAATAGCAGAAGAAATTCGCTATGATATATACATGTATATTAACAACAAAATACTATCTGAAGCATGCGTCTCGCAACGACACGGCTCTTGCTTGTTTATATTTTGGAAAGGGAGTTAATTTGGTGAAGTGTTACAGTACAATAATATGATTGATTGTATTTTGGCCAGTTTTTATCGATGGAGGAAGCCGGAGTGTCCGGAGAGAGCCAACAATAATATGAAGGGGTTATTGTAAAGATATATATAGAAAGGAAAGCAAAACTTGCAATAAAATGGTGAAATAAAAATGAGGGTTATCAAAGTGTCATACAGAACTAATTATCATCCTGTTATCACTGTTTCTTATGACACTATTAAATACAACTCATTTCATTTTACTAAGCGTTTGAAAATACCGTTTACAGTTTGTGATCTCCATAAAGACTGGCATAACTAAAAGAAATCCTGACACTCTTTTTAGAAGTGTTATTCGGTTTTTCACTCTTGTCCAAATGTCATGTGAATTTAAGTTTGAATAGATTCCATTGTTAATCGATAACGTTCAATAAAAATTCGTTTGATATTTAAGCCCCATCACACTAGACCAAGACCATGAAGATCCCACTACGATCTCCCAAAAAAAAATAAGATCGCGGTGAGATCGTGGTGTGGTCGGCTTGAATATTCAATATTTCATAGTTTTCACGTTCATACCACGACCTTACTATGATCCTGATAAGATCCTGCTACGATTCCGCTACGATAGTAACACGTTCTAGTTAGATCCTGTCACGCTCTTGCTACGTCTAATAAGACCTTACCACGACTTACACGATCTCTGTACGCTTCTACAAATACCTTCCCGATCGCATTACGATCTCAATACGAGTCTACTACGATCGAACCACGACTCCAAGTACGTTTCCAATACGCTGCCACTGCACTCTAGAATATGGCCTCATCAAATAAGTTCTCAATTCAAATGCGTCGTCACCCAAGATGAAGTATGGCATGTTCAGGTCGTCATTAGGTAAGGGATCTGACTCTGGAAATCCAATAGTCTTATCTTCCAAACACTCCTTTAATTCTGCCGCGTTGTAAATCTGGGCATCTATAAGGAACCATATCCTCCTACATCTATCCATAAAAATTTGCAATCAGCATCCACCAAGGCAAGGAGCAGTAATGAAAAATACCTTTATAGTTATGAAACAAGGATCCGCGGCCTTCAAATAGCAACATGCTTTCCATCGAGTGCACCACAAGCGTGTGACACGTTCCATCTTCGGCAATATCTCGCCATTCATTTGGTTCTGTTGGACAGGGTATAACTTCATCTTCCTATTCCTGTACAATTCCCTGGTAAACCTCAGGAATAAAAGTACTTATAGTATTGCGCGCGACTCTGAAATCGTACTGAAGGGTTGGATACCTATCGCCAGAAGCTAAGTGCTTTAAGGTAATATCAACTTTCAGACTGGGATCTAGTGCATTTCTGAATCGGGTGTCTATCATCTGAATTCGAGGACTTACTCTGTTCAAAAGTTTATCAAACATTTCTGGAGGCATCCTAAAAAAAAATCGAAAATGACTGTTGATCCTCCATCCTTAATTCTTTCATAAGTCGATCGTAATGCCCAAACTGGAGTCTTCTTTCAACAGAAAGCCAAGGGCGCACCAAATAGGTGTCTAGTATGTCTTCTTCTTCTTCTTATAACTAAAATTGTAGCCTTATCAGCCAAATCGATATAGTGCAGCTGAATTAAAGATTGCAGAAGTAGATTTTGCTTATGTTTGTCCATGGTTGAATTACAGGTAGAAGTTATTGCATCCGTTTTTTATATCAACAGATGAGGTCGTGCAATTATCGTGGCTAGGACGTAGTAGTGATCAGTAGCATCGTAGTAAGGTCGTACTAAGGACGACAAGCGCATAGTAGAAGCCTACTATTGTCTTCCTCGTCGTAGTATAATCGTATCAATATCGTAGTAGAGGCGTAAATAAAGACGTAGTGAAATCGGGATATTCGCAGAGAAATCGTAGTAAGGTCGCAACGAATTCTTTTCCATTGGCTTCCCGATTGAACCACGATTTCCAATACGAAAACGCCAATCCCGATCTTACTACGTCCTTACTTCGACCTTCCTACGCTTCTACTACGACTAGTTTAGGCCACGACTGTACTACGAATATTTAGAGCATGTTCAAAGTTAGTCGTGGACCTCCACGATCACGAAGACCTTGGCACGTCCTTACCACGACCACCACGATCTTACTACGACTTCCAATTTTTTTCATAATTTCTGAGGTCGTAGCGGGATCGTGGTCCTAGTGTGATGGGGTATAATCAAATGTTGATGTTATTTGTAATTTGTGATATAAAATTTAGATACTTGTTTCAAAATGATTATTTAACATAACCTAATTGAGTATGATCTATAGTTTCCTTTAATTTTGATTATTGAATGTATTTGCAGAGGAAATGTCTTATCTTTAAGATACCGTACTTATTATATCCCTTGAGAGTATCTATTTCGTTTACTTTTTTTAAACCCTGTAGTAGTTTGTCGTAAGGGAGCAACCATTTAACTTCAAAGGGGGTATGGTTTTTTCCGAGTCAGAAATTTTTTTTCGCGCACAGATTTTTAGTTTTTCACTATCAATCAAATTTTTTTTTTCAAAATTTAACACTATAAGGTATGGGGAAAATATGGATTCAGAATATTTTTTTTCATCAAATTGGGGATCAGAATATTTTTTTTAGAAAAAAAACCATGCCCCCTTGAAGTTAAATGGTCGTTCCCTAATATGTTGAATCTCTTCTTTTTTTTTTGCGTTATTTGAAAAAGTACTAAAAAGATTTGTTTCCTGATATGGTTATCATTTTATGAAACATTAAATGAGCTTTTAATAAAAGACAGTGACAAAGCACACAAATAAGAACAGCTTACACTTACAACAAAGAAACAAAACGTTGAGCGCTCACAATCATGTTCAACCCCGCGACATTATGTATGTGCCAGTCCCAAGTCAGGAGCATGTAGTTCAGTGGTTGTCGTTGGTTCATGTCTGTCATATTTGTTTTTCGTAAATTGTTTTGTTATAAATTATGCCGTTAGTTTTCTGTATTGAAATGTTCATATTTTTCATGTCGGGGCCTCTATAGCCGACAATACGGTATGGGTTTTTCTCATGGTTGAAGGCAAAACGGTTGCCTAAAATTGCTAACATCCACTTCATTTGAACTTTGGTGGATAGTTGTCTCATTGGCAATAATGCCACATCTCTTTAGTTTTATAATGCAGAATAATAACGATCACACGAGTACATTACAAAACATTGAACCACTACTAATATGAGATGTTCTAGAGATGTAAAGTATTCCTCCCAATCAAAGTGTTACTTATAGTTAACTCAACAGTAAATGACAATTAACATTAGACCTTACTGCATATCTAATATATTTAGGTTATACAAAGGCGGGAGAGTGGTTCTGTAGATTTTGATCGAGGATGGAATGAATATAAATCCGGATTCGGAATAGCTGGTGGAGATTATTGGTTGGGTTAGTAAATAGAATTACAGTAACTTATAAAACTACAGAGTACAAACCTGACTACAATAATGTAACATTCGTGCTTCCTTTCCATGAGCCAAAGGTTGGTGGTTCTCTCCGGGTACTCCGGCTTCCTCCACCAATAAAAACGATATAACGAAGCGTCCTGAAAGTGATTTTAAACACCAACAATCGACCAATCAATCGTTTCAAATAATAAATGGAATCTATACTTCTATATGCTAATAATGCATCAGCGAAAATAAGAATGTTTTCCTCGATAGTAGGTTTTAATGTTACTTCTAGGAAAGATGCTCAGTAATCATGTTGGTGTATGTGCATGGAACAGGCACGATATCATTGGGCTTGGTTGATAAACATAACCGTCTTTTTATTTTTCAATGCAGTTCTACTACAAAGGAGTTAAGTATGGCAGATGCAATACCGAATGCTATAGAGTTTATGATTGGACGTTGTATTTCATGATTGCAATTCAATTATATTATATTACCATAAGGCAACAATCATTCTTTTTTTCTTTGCTTTTTTTTTTTTTTGGAAAGGGGGGCGGGGTCCTCCTGACTAGCATTTTTTTTTACATGCATCCCCCTTTTTTATCAAAAACATATTTTTCTAAAAAATAATCAAGTCGTCGTTCATAATGTTTGTTAAGAAAAAAGGTTTTGTTGTGAACTTTTAAATCATTTAAAAATTTTAAATAGTTAACCTTCGCAACAGGAATCCAGAATTGTAATTTTGTGCGATTTATTTCATCCTCAATTCAGAAATTTTCAATGGTTTATATAAACATAGGCTACAATTTTTTTTTATTATTATCTTAACACCGGCAGGTAATGAGAATATTCATATAATATCAATGGAGAACCAGCATGAGATCAGTATATATTTGGAAGTCTCCCCCAGCGATTACAGATATGCTAATTATTCAACATTCAGACTTGGTGACGAAAACAGTAAATATAGTTTAACCATAGCAGGTTATAGAGGTAATGCAGGTAAGTATTTGATTAATCTAATGGTGAACTATAATTGAGTATGCATTGAATGTATGCTGAGGGTCTGGATGGGGTACGTGGTCTTCATTTTTGTATTTTTCAATTTTTAGACCATTTTCGTTATCCTTTTTTAGCCCATTATTCTCTATTCTTAGCACCGTATTGTTCCGTGATTATGTTTTTGTCCATTTTTCTCTATTCCTTATTTTCTTTCCCCTATTATTCCCTAGTCTGTTAACCCCATCCGAAGCCACATGTATGTGTTATATATTTGTAATGTTTACTTATTAGGGAAACATATACAATACGTATGTAAATAATTGCAGCTAGGTCGAGCAAATTTTTCGGCAGGATTCCAAGCATATCAATATACTGGTGTCTTCGAAAATATTTCATGAAATCTAGAATCTGTGTAAACATCGGGGTTTCATCCTCCGAACTCGTTTGCTGTCTTTTACGACAATACTTTTCACGAAAGAGGTGGAAGGTACAAAAAGACATTTAAAACGCATTAGTGGAAAAATAAACATATACCGCCATGACAAAAAAAAAACAAAAAACGATGAAAATACAAACAAGTCCACAAAACACTATATAGAAAACTACAGACTGAGCAACACGAACCCCTACAAAAACAAGGAACTTTAGAGCTCAAGGGTAGACAGTTCCTGCTCGTTATGTGGCAACCGTCGTTTTACTTTCAGATAATCTTACGAGAAATCACCTGCTGGCATTGCTAAATATTTTGTTTTATTGTTTTATTGACTGTTTTTTTGTGCTTTTTATTTTGTGTCGTGTGTGTGTGTGTGGATTTTTTTTGTTGGGTTTGTTTGTTTGTTTTGATTTATTTTTTTTTTTTTTGGAAAGGGGGGGATCCCATGACACAATATAGACTTACTTAATATCTTTTGCAATTGAAGAAAAGATTTTACTTCTATCAATATACTTAATATAGTTTCATATATGCAGGTGATTCAATGCACTATCACAACGGCCTTATGTTTAGTACGAAGGATGCTGATCATGACCTTGACGGAGGTCGGAACTGTGCTGCACGATATAAAGGTGGCTGGTGGTATAACAGCTGTTACTATGCCAACCTGAATAGGGAAGACAACAATTTAATCAATTGGAGAACATATTCAAATTACATACGGAAAACTAAAATGATGATAAGAAGAAAACCATAAAAGAATGTCCAAAATAATAAGGATGTGTTTTGATTTCCTCGTTTGATTGACACCATATATTAAAAAATGGTTTGACAGCTTTTCATAAATCAATGACATAAAATTGGTATAAGTATACATGAATAATGAACTGTCGTTTTTGCGTTGATATTAATATTTTTTCATGTTTTCATTGATTGTTCTTCTCCTATGCTGACTTTAAAATACTAGTATTGACTTCGTCCTTGAACTTATGTTTTGCAACTAGACCAATTAATAACCGTTTCAAGAATGTTACGCCTTTTATGAATTGTATAAGTGTGAATGAGTTTTAATTGTTTTTATACGTCGTAACATCACTGTTGTCAATTTCTCCAAGTCTTCACAAAAAGTGTATTATTTGACCAAAGACTATAAAGATCTGCAATCAACTTTATTTTTGGAGTGGCTACCAATTGGTCCGGGGACACAGTTATCGTCCTTTGATACAAATAGAGTCCACGGACAGTGTATAACTTGCAAAAAATTTTCATACATCTCCAAATTTATTTTCTTTATATTTTATGCATAAAATAGTAAGTTAGAGGATGAAATTAAATGTAAAACAATTAGGGCATGTTTTTTTAGGAAAAGTAGTGATTTGGTCCAGATTGAAAAGGTCAAAAATAAGTATGTTTGAAGCTGTCAAAATGAAATATAGACCCCCTATAACATAGAAGTATTTTTTTATAATATTTTGAGTTAGAGCCGATAGACTTAACTATACTGTTGACATAATTCGTTCCAAAAGTAGTTTACTACACTGTAAAAAATCTTTCTGGATAGAGCAAGTGCGATTTTTTTGATTTACGTTTTTTGTAAAAAAGAAATGCATTTCAGTTGTCATACACAGGGGACGGACGGACAGACACACAGAACATAAATAGCATGTATCGAGACAATGAAGACCTGCACCTGCATATATACTGAAAGATTACTTCTTAATCGGTGCTTACGTCTATTCACATTTGAATTATTGTGTCATAATGTGCCATCAATAGCTGATGAAGGTAAATCCAGAAAAGCGCTTCGGACGAACGAAAGTATTTAACGTGTTGTTTTCATTTTTCAACATCCAGAACAAATATAGAAATTTTGACATAAAATTACGTTAAAATGTGACTTTGTGAACATTGCACCTGAATAAAATCTTCACTAAAAAGGTTGTAAAACAGGAATCTAATTCACAGTGAGAACACAGAAATGTTAAGTATAAGCTTTAAGTTTTGTCTGTTAAAAATTATTCATAAACGATAATTTGTTTGAGGAAAGTATTATGAATAAAAGAATTAGAATAAATAATCTTTTTTAATACCTCCTTCATTATCTGGACTACTTTCGTCGAACAGCGACAACATTGTTGACTCTCTTGTCAATAGGGGCAAACACAAAATGCTTGCCGTTAACGAGGCTTGGCGAGTCCGAGAAGGTTTCATATCTCACTCTTAAAAGTTTTTGTATTCAAGGTGTCAGTAGAAAATAAGAAAAAATACTATTAAACAATTTGCATGAAATATGAATAGTGTTAATCACTAGACGTCTTACGATTCCTCACTGTCGTTGGGTAACTGTTTCATTGAAACCTTTCCAACATCTTTTTTTTTACCTACAGGTATATCTGAATATACCACTCACATATACAATTCACTCAGTATATATAATTTGAATCGAGTAGTTTCTCTCTAAAAGTCTATTTTATTAAATATTTAGAAACCATCTTTTCAATTTCACCAAATATTTGCACTGATACGATACCGTTTTTTAAAAGCAAAACGAAATTGAATACTAAGGTTCCAACTCCCTTAGATAAAGTTGACCTTAGATGAACTTGGCTATTCTTTTTTGTCCCTTTTGGTTATATAGATCCTAACGTTTCTAAGTATTTATACATTCCTGGTTTGTGTTTGGGCGTTCCTAGTGACGGTAAATCCCGAAAAGAGGGTCGTAATGGGGGTACCTTCATGACGAATAACGGTAAAAAATCTTGCTTAAGGTGGTACATAACACTACAGGGAGATAACTCTGTAAAAATCAGCTGAACGTTTTAATCACGTTCTATTGTTAAGGAGATATTAAGCTTCTCAATGATCAAAATTTGTTTTTGTCAAACTGCTATATACCGGTATCCAATGAAATTTTTCCGATAAAGTGTGTGGTTCAAAGTTTTTGAAATTTTTATGTTTTTGTCAAAGGGTCAAAGTAGATATTTTGTCAAAATTTTATGAAAATTAAACGAGGCAAATTAATTTTAGTCAAGGTGTTTGGTACCACCTTAATGGTAATTTTTGGTACATGACGATAAAATGTACATTTTCTTTATGACGATATAAAAATCCACTGATTTTGACGAATCACGTTAAATTCTTTCCAAAAATAACGATAACGGATAATTATTTGAGACCTCTGACGAATCACGATAAGGATATTTTGACGAATCACGATAAGGATATTTTGACGAATCACGATAAGGATATTTTGACGAATCACGATAAGGATATTTTGACGAATCACGACAAGATTTTAACCAATTTGACGCTAACGGTAGCCGAAAATGGCCATTTGACGCCTGACGGTAAAGGGCATTCCTACCCTCAGAAAGTGTTATTTTCATTATATGTCGTTTGCTGATTAGTCGTTTAGGGTTAAAACTGCAGATTTTTAAGCTGGTTTTTTATTAACCAAAATTAAATAAATACTCAATAAAAATAAAAGTTTAATTTTAACAACTAGCTTAGTTTGTTTTCTTTTATCTTTTCAATTACTCTGTCATGGCTTCGTTCGTGTTTTGATTTCGTGGAATTGAACGACGATAAAATCTTGTCTTCGGACGGCACAGTTCGCTCCCTTTGTACATTGTTACGGGGATTCTGTTTCAATAGCAAACGCAACAATAAGTCTGAAATGTCTCTCTTATTTTGAGGTAGAGAGCTGGCATGGTCTATTGAAGATCTGTTACCAATCTCAGTTGACAAAGCAGCTGGGGATGAAAAATCTTTAGACATGGCACTAGAAAACGATCCCGGGTCTGAAATAAAAAAAAAATATATGAAAATTCAGCATGGAAAACTGGAAAAAAAACTAATGTAAACAATGTACAAGTATTAAGGAAAAACATTAAGTAGGTATACATGGCCTATAGTTGTTAACTTCTACGTCATTTGGTTGCTGGTGGAGAGTTGTCTCATTGACAATCATACCACATCTTCGTATTTTTATATACATTTGTTTTTGGATTTTCACTGTCAATGTCATTGGTGTAGAATGTTGGGATACCCAGAGATAACCTTTCTAGTATAATACAAACAATAAGTTATTCATATCAAAACACTATAGCTATCAGTGGCGGATCCAGAAATTTTCATAAGGGGGGGGGCGCTTAGTCATGCTTCAGTGATTCCCTAAATAGTCAACCAAATATTTCCCACAAAACGGGGAGGGGGTGGGCACCCTGCCTCCCCTAAGTCCTCCTCTGGCTATGGTGCGTTTTCATTGAGCACATCCTGTGTGATTTTTACTCTCACAAGTATCTGAAACAATTAAGCCGTCTGACCAAAATAATGGTACACGTGGTATCATTAAGTTTACTCAGGCTAAATATTTTGAAAACATGTTAATGTGATTAATATAGATTATTACATGGCATTTTTCATATCAGACCCCTTATCAGCCCTAGGTCATGATATCAGCCCGAGAGCCTGCAGGCTCGAGGGATGATTTTGACCATGGGCTGATAAGGGGTCTGATATGAAAAATGACATGTTATGTTCTTTTTATCATATATTTCAGCAGAAGCCATACAGGCTGGGAAAACTTTTTTAAAACTTTATAAAATTCATTTATTGTATTATTTGTTTTGCGTTTTTTAATTATATATTTTCCTGTTTCCTAATATTCCTTCTGTTATTCTACTTAGCTATGTTTTTCACTTAAATGACTTTATGTACCACTGAGGTTTATTTTCCGGAATTTGCAGAATGACGTCGAAATGCTTTGCGATTACGTTAAAGAAAGGCTTGCGATAATAACCGGAAGCAGTTGATATAAACCGGAAGCAGTTGATATATACCGGAAGCAGTTGATAACAAAAGTTATATCACACGGCTATGACAATTCTTCAAATTCATTGAATAAATATATGTATAAATTAGTTTTATCAAGGGGTACAATTATACCATTATTTTCTACAAGTATATGATAAATTAGAATATGAACCATGCTTTATTCATAATGTAACAGTCCACAGGAAGACATGCCTACCCTATCTTGATTTTGATACGACAGAATTTTGCAGAAGTCGTAATTTCATGAATACGAAGAAATGAAAAATATGTGTTATTGTGCATTTGAGTTTTGTAAACGCTCATAAATTTGGTATGCATGCAAATAACTTCCTAAGGGATATTCCTATTAAAAAATGAAACCACAAAGCTCACAACAATAAAACGACATAGTTCACTGATAGGAAATCATAGATGTCGACTCGCAGTAAGGAATCCAGTTATAAAACCACATAGCTTTCAAGAAGGGAGCCATATAGCTCACAGCAGTAGAATCATGGAGGCCGCAGTAAAAACACCAGTTAGGAAACCACATAGCTTGCAAGAATACGCACTAAGGAAACTACAGAGGTCTCAGGAGGGGATCCAGTTAAGAACGCTCACATCAAGGTAACAACTGAGCTTGCAGTGAAGAAGACACTGAGCTTGCAGTTCAGAAACTACAAAACTCGCAGTAAAAAAGCACAAAGATAGAAATAATGAAAGCACAAACTCACAAGATAGAAATAATGAAAGCACAAACTCACAAGACATTGACGATTTTACGATAATTGTTTTCACCAACTGGTTTATCAACGTCTTACAACTTATAGAGAACTACTGTAGTTAAAACTTCATAAATCAAGTTTCTTGACATTTACATTACATCAATTATTACATTTTTACATTTTGATATTTATAAAAAAAAATTAACTAGAAGGTTTAGTGTTCCATTACAATACTTTTGTTTACACTAGACAGACGAGATGTCAACAAAGATCTAATCCGGAAGCGACAGTTTTTAAACAGTTGGTTTATAGAACATTCTGAATGCATTGCATCACATCTGTGATGTAAATCTGCGCTTTTCAATACTGTTAGGAAACTTGAAAGAAATAATGATATTCCCCTACCAAATAAAACATCTCAATATTTAGCATGTTCTCTAATAGAACACGACTTTGATAAATGATGTTGCATGATCATTTTAGTTTATTGAGGTACAGAAATGTGGTGTGTTGTATTTACCTTTGTTGGTGTTCAATCCAATTTCATTTCATTTTGGTATGCTGAGGAAATTATTGTCTTCAACTTTATGTAAGAGGGTCTGAACTGGGGGTCCTTTATTTTGTATTCTTTAATCATTTAGGCCATTTTTCTCTATTCTTTATATTCTGTGCCCGTTATTCTCTATTGTTTATATTCTGTGCCCGTTATTCTCTATTGTTTATATTCTGTGCCCGTTATTCTCTATTGTTTATATTTTAGCACCCTATCATTCGGTATTCATATTTTTGGCTGTTTTTCTCTATTCTTTATGTTTTCAGCCATTTATTCCATTCTTTTTGCTCAATATTTTCTATTCTGCAAACCCCCTCTCGACCCTCATGTAAGCATATATTAATTTTAATGTTCACTAGGAATATGGACTAGAAACGTATAACAAGAGTCAAATAAGAGGTCTAGTTTCTTTGACGATGGCTACTATTCGTTTATACTGACTTTTGTAGTTGATTATAAGATTTTCACTCATTATAAACCTTTGTAGAAGTTCTGCGCTTTTGTACTATGTGAACCTCAGAATGAATACACGATGTACAAGTACATGCATATATGTAGGAACAGCATTACATCGACCACCGAAAGCTATATTTTAATGTAGCCTAGGTGGTCGAGTGGTCTAGGGCGCTGGACACGGTGCAGGCGGTATTGCCACGATGTCACAGAAGCAAGGGTTCGAATCCCGCTGAGGGAACAACAATAATTTGATAACGCAAATTTGAAGATCTAACATTGTTGGGCTAAATTTGAGACGAATTTGTTATGGATAGAATTCGGAAGGGTTGTAGTTTCATACACTTTTTTATGATTTATCATCCTGACTCTAGCATCAGTCCTTCCGGATTTCATACCTGTAGCCTAGGTGGTGGCTTTGTTTGACTGTATAAGACGGTAGTCCTGTGATATAAGCCTTCGTAGGTTCAGCATTTATGGTAAAAAAATATCCAATAAAAACGTTGAAAGCAAACGATATGGACCGACGAAGGCTTATATTATAGAACTATATAAGACGGGACTTTTCCTTCAACATAATTTTTTTTCAAGTGGATATATTTTCCTGTACCGACGAACCCTAGAATTGTATTATAATGCATTTACCCCTTCCCCTTTCCCCCGACCCCTATGTAAAATTAAACAAAAATCAAATCTCAGCGCCCGTGTTAATACGGATACGGACAATTGTATTGTGAGTGAAGGATAGCTTTGTTATTATCATTATCATTATAATATGTTTTTTAATCATTTAATTTTTTTTAGAAATTATTTAATAGATTAATTTTGACATCACATGTAGGCCCACGTTATACAACCTTACCAATAGTTGTCCTATCTCTTATGTCAATGCCGTGTGTTGTTTGTTTGTTTTTTATGGGGGAGGGGGGATCGATGGATGGCAGATTTTTTCTGAACTAGGGACAAAAAAACTTGGAATAATGCATATAAACTTGTCTACTTGGCTGTGGACTATATGTCTTTTGATTTTGTTCTATGTTGTTTCATTGCTGTCTCATACCTTTACCCCAAATCTTCTTATTTTCAAAGTCATGTAACAGTGTCACTTTCAACAGATAATATCATGGTTTTGTAATTTCTCCTATTTCAAATAAACATATCGTTTACATCTCATATTTCATTATTTAAAATACTGCACGGCGCTTCAACAATACCATTGTTCTTTTAGTAGTAAGGTTCTATATGATTGAGAATACAATCATAGATATCTTAAATAAAGTAAATTAGTTCATAATGAAAAATATATTTTGTTACACTTCTTTAGAAAATATTAAATTTTTCTGGTTGTGGTGATTGTTAAAGCGAATATGTAACGGTTCTATTGAAAAATATAATTGGGGTCGTTTAAATTTTAACAAAGAAAACTTATTTTTAACTTTTATTAATTATTGTAAGATTTTCATGGTAAATACAAACAATGTTGACAGTAATTATGGGCGATTATGTCAACAATGTATATAAATATGAAAATAAAAGAAAATATTTACAGTTAGTTTTATAAGCTAATAAATCGCCAGTAAATTCCGTCTAAGCTCGTTAGAAAATTTACATTGAACTTATTTAAGTTTATATAGTAAAGTTTGTCTTCTACGTCCTGTGTCTTTATGATTTACATTTTATATTTCGAAAAGACTTAGGAATATCTATTGAACATATATTAATTAAGAAGTAGTAAAATATTTAAAACGATTACTATTATATGGCACGAAAATGGAAACAATGTGTACAGAATAATCAAATATATCAATTTAATCAACATCAATGTTCGACAATATGCATATATTCTAATTGTTCTAATATTATATAAGGAGATGTGGTATGATTGCCAATGAGACAACTATCCACCAGAAACGAAATGACGTAAATGTGAGCAACTATAAAAAGTCACCGTACGACCTTCAACAATAAACAAAATCCACACCGCATAACAAGCTATAAAAGGCCCGACATATCGAAATGTAAAACAATTTAAACGAGAAAACCAAAGCCTGATATATGTACAAAACAACAAACGAAAAGACAAATACATATGATATACAGCAAAAAACGACAAACACTGAAATACAGGCTCCTGACCCAGGACAGGCACATACAGAATGTGGCAAGGTTAAACAAGTGTGCGGTCGCTCAATCCTCAACCTTATCTAGGACAGTGGTCAGTGTAACAGCACAACAAAAGCACAAACTATAACAATCAGTTGAAAAGAGCTTGACTTATCGGATCGATAAAAAACCTAACAAAACCATAAAGACACAAAGTAACGGTCTGAGAGTATTTGCAGTTCCTTAAAGCTAGCTCGTAGCCAACAACAACTAATAAAAAAATCATGCATCCAAGACAAAATATCAATCAGTACACATCCAATGGATTAAGTATATGACGTAACAAATGCTCACGGTGGTCAAGTGGTTTAATTAGTTTGTTTACTTTATGGCTATCACTAGCCTTTCAACACTGAGGCTAGTAATTCAAACCACGCACATGGCAGGTACATTCGCCTCCGATCTGAATTGACTAGGATTGATAGTGTTTTGTTGTTTCTTTGTTTCTTTGGGGGGAGAGGTGGATGAAGGTGTGTGTTTGAGTTTTGTTTGGGTTTAGTTATTTATTTGCCTTCACGTTCTTTCAATGGGTTGCTATCTCATATATATTTACCAGTTATAATTTCAAGCAAATTCAGTGTGTACCATTCTGTTATACTGAGCCATAAACAACGACACAAAAAAAGATATTTTTGCCACTAACCTGTTATATATTTTCGTACTTTCCACGAAACAGCATCTTGTTTGTCACTTTGGGCAATCAGAAGTTTCTTTTTGATATAGCGTTCGCGGACATGGACAGGAAATTCGTGCACTGACTGTTTTTCTACTTTGACATTCTGTTTCTTTGGAACACGATCTTGCATTGAAAATTCACTTATAACAAATCCAGTTGCCGTAGTGTACTGAAGTTCTTTTTTCATACTTGTTTCTTTTCGTTTTTTCCGAAGTAATTTTGACCCTCTCATGCTGTGTCGTGGAGAGGTTCTCGAACTTCCACCAGAAGAATCGGGAGAAACGCTTGACCTAATATCGTAACTCGAGACTCTTCCTACAAATGCCGGAGGTTCTTCCGTATCGAAGAAATGATGTGATAGAGGTATTTGGGGATTTTTACCAACGATTGACAAGTTATCCTTTGGTCGACAAGCTTCTTTTCGGACTAGTGGAATACTGACCGAGGAGTTCCGAGGAGAAACTACCATGGTTGGGTTAGTCGTTTTCTCGTCAGGTAATTTTGATGTTGGAACACCATAACTAGGTCGATAGCTTACCATATTTCCTTTTTCTACGTAGTAAGATACCGGAGGTCCGTTAAGTCCTTGAAGAGTGAACTTTATAGGCGGTAAATCCGTTAACCTTGAACGTGCAGATGATGGATGATTTGTTCTATTTGGAGTTATTTCCTCTTCCTTATCGCACTGAGTTGCACTATCTGATTTTACACTGCGCCTGTCTGAGCTGGCACTCTTGGTAAAACGTCTTACAGATCTCTGTGTGTACAGACTAGCGTCAGTATTCACATCCGGTATCGTTACAACTATTGAACGTTTATGCGCACCGTAAACGGTATTCTTCTGTTTAGTATCTGAAGGAATGATATCATCTGCAGACGACGTGGAAACTGGACTTTTCCTTTCTGAAGCCATCGACAAATTAGGTTTTCTTGTCGTCCTGACCAATGGCGGTAAAATATCTGTCTTATTGTTGTCATTATGAATAAGTCTTTTGTCCAAATAACTAACATTATTATTTTCTTTAGATTGCGTGCTAGTTGTGTTTTTGTTATTTATTAATTTATTTTCTTTGTCAGAGTTGAAACTGTTTTCTTCATTTAAATTTCGCTCGTAATTAAATAAGTCTCCCCTACCTTTCATTTTTTGAAGAACCTCTTTTAAAACTTGTTTCTGTTGTGTCATCTCCCGACGTCGTCGAATATTTTCCGACGCTTCTTTACGACTTATCCTCATTTTATCCAATTGTAATTGTCGTAAATTTTTATTTACTACTTCTTGGGCCTTTTGTATTCCTTTTATTTGTATGAAATCTTCATTTTCCCACATGTCCTTAACCTTTTTCTTTTTCCTGTGTTTTCTTTCAGTCACATTTTTCGATTTCTTATCTCCAATAATAATTATTAATTGGTCATCATCATCTTCGGTTTTAGAATTACCCAAGTGTAAGTCATGGATTATTGATTCATTTGGTGGCATTTTGCTCATTCTTTTATCTTTTTTAAATTAATTTTCCCGATATAAATCTCGACATATTATAAATCACATATTAATTAAAAGATAACTTAAGAATCTTGAAATCGATAACGGAAAGATCAATTTCGATTTTGAATAAACGTATTCATAGAGTTAATAATAAGATAACTGCGAAACACAAACTTAACAACATTTAATAATCTTTGACTATAAAGAAATAATATACCACCTGTCGTTTTCGGAAGAGTAATTCCATTTAATTAAAGCATTTAGACTTTTAACTATATAAACAATAGGAGCTAGTAAAAGGACCAGCCATTAAAGTCATTGGTGTAATATTTCATTACTATACAATTCAAAAGGTTAAGTGGATATCTTTTACCTTTTATGAAAGTTAAATATCGTCACTTTGTAAGATAAACATCCAGATTATCAATTTAAGTTAAAATGTTATTTTAATTTATTAGATGTAAAATAATTAGGATAAATATGAAGCATAACATCACCATGATCACATTTGTTATACACTGTAAAGGACCACTTTTTTATCAAACAATAACATCGCGGGCACATAAAGTGAGATTATCAAATTTATTTCCATATCGTTGTTTTAGTCTAGAGAATAGTAAAGCAACCTGGCCATTAGTGTTTAGGAACAATACAAATTGCAATTACTGGGCTATGGTTCATACAAGTTTTATAAAAGGATTTCAAATGAACCAGTTTTTAAGAACATGCTTTTGATTTCCTTTCCTATTCCAATTTTCCCCTTCTTATGGAATTATCCTTTTCAGTTTGTTTGTTATGCTCGTGTTAGCAGTTACACCTCAGCCACTCACACTACACGAAAAGGCAAATTTACAACAATTTGGGCAATCATGTAAATGTTTGACAAATGTAACTACTTTTCTGCCAGATATATTTGCGGACCTACTAATGTATATGTAAATGTATTATTCCTTTGGCATTATTTAGGACGTCCTCAAAGATATGCTAAAGATAATTATTTTATTTCCATAGCTTTATTCATATTCCAAAGATATGTAAAGATAGGCCTTAGATTTGCATGCGCTTTCCAGGATAGGAGATGTATGCAAAGTTTAAAATTTGCATAACTGTTTTACAGAGGTGTGGGCAGTTTTGAGAGACCGCGGTTTATAAAACATTTACAACCAATGTACATGCTGTCAAATGTTTCTGTTATATTTGCAAACGTTTCTCGATATCGTTCATGCATGTAAAGAAATGTATTTTATTTACTTATACTTTCCAGTATTATAGTTATTTTGATAAATATTGATATTTGCAACATATCTTTACAGACGTATGCAAAGTTTTGAGAGACCGCGGTTTATAAAACATTTACAACCAATGTAAATGCTGTCAAATGTTTGTGTTATATTTGCATACGTTTGTCGATATCGTTCATGTTTGTAAAGAAATGTATTTTATTTACTAATACTTTCCAGTATCATAAATATTTCGCTAAATATTGATATTTGCAACATATCTTTACACGGGTATGCAAAGTTTTGAGAGACCGCGGTTTATAAAACATTTACAACCAAAGTAAATGCTGACAAATATTTGCTTATTTCTGCAAACATTTGTCGGATGTATTCATGTACGTAAAGAAATGCATTTTATTGACTTCATAGTTATTATATGAAACATTGATACTGTTAAGTTGTCTTTACACAGGTATAGCTTTGCGAGACTGCAGTTTATATCTCGCATGCACAACAAACGTAAATGAGGGTCGTGATTAGAGCTAAAAGAAGAAAAAAAGAAAATAATTTACTCCCAAAAAAGTAGATAAAAAAGGTCTAATATTTACAGAACAGAAAATAATCATGACAATGGACATAAAATATAAAAAAATAGAGAAATATGACCTAAGTTATCATAGAATACAGATATGAAAGACCCCATCCAGACCCTAGTAAATGCTGTTAGATGTGTCGATTATTTCGCATTTACGGAAATAATAAATCCATATATTTTGTATAATAATTTTTGCAGCAAAGTTCACGTATTGATGGTTTCAGAGAGTCACATCGAGCGAATATTTGAATTGAAGTAGATATTGTTCTTCCCGATTCAAAACAGAACTGATTGAAGATATAATTAATGATATTAAAAATGGCAGGGTGCTTTTTAAATGTCGGACCGATGATATTTTTTTTCTTTTTGAATAAATAAGAAAATCTCCAAAGCTTTACTCCAGAACCATGGAAAATATTTAAAACAGTAATGGGGATTTTTTTTTAAGATCTTGCTTGCATAACAAAACACAAATGCTTTAAAATGTTCATAACTTTCCTTACAGCAGAGTTTACAATTCGATATGCTTGTATCAGAACGGAAACTTTAACTAAGACGATGCATTGTAACAGTAAACTGATATATGTTTTACATCTTATAGACACATAATAAATGGGTTAATGGATTGATTTGTGTAAACGTCCAGTTGCAAATACTACATGAATCTCAGGTGTAGGAAGAAATGCCCTATTATAATAACACTGTACTAAATTGTAAGCAGCTTTACCTTTTGTACTTCAAAATATGAAAACAACGATGTCATTCAGGAATGAACTCTAAACTAGAATAAAAAAGATCAAATCGATAAACACGGTACGTTTTCTCAACCCAAGCTTAAGTCTACCAATCTTGGTCTGGACTTGGAAAAAAGTTAGATTAGCTTCTGCTTATTTGTGATCTTTTTTTCATTTTAAACAAGAGAATACAAATTAATTATTTCAATATAACTTGAGCCAAGGCGTGTGTTTTGCATGATCCTATAATTTGAAATTACACGAGTATGCACATACATGTATTTTATCAGAATGTTTATGTTTACAATTGAAAATGTCTAATAATACAATAAAGAAAGAGCATGAATCAACTATCCCTTAATAGGTGGTAAATGTGTCACTTGTATGTAAATGAAGGGATTTTTCTGACTGTGAAATGGTTCATCTTTTAGCACTACAGGGTACCTTAAAAGGAAAATCGTATGTGTTAATTACCAAAATTAATCTAAAAACGCTAATTGTGTATAATAAAATCCAGACGTTGTAAAGAGATTGATAATATACAAATATACCAATTACGCAAGCCAAGAATATGTCAGATAAAGACATCGGCATCATTCTGTAATTAAACATGCAGTTTGTATTCGTGAAAACGTGTTAATACTTTGAAAAACGCAAATAATTTAAAAGTTTACATGCTAGAAAATTAAAGAAGAAATAAGAACAGTTACTGTAACATTGTTTCTAAAAATATGTTGAAATTATATACAGTAAAACTGTTTTTAAACAATTATCTTTTGTATATAAAAACATTTTCGTTTCCCCGCTTCTCATAGCAGATATAATAGATTCGATGCAAAGCAAGTAATTTAATTTTGAATCAGGTATAATCTCTGTATTTCGTGTTTTAACAAGAATAAAATGACCAACATTAATGAAAAAACTACATCAATTTCAATGATCTTCCTGCTCCTGTATCAGTTTTATTTTAATGATATATGCAAGTATTTAAACCAATTCAAAATTTTAATAAAAAATCTTGGTGCCCTTTGGTTTCCCGATCTTGACTTTATCCTATTTAAAGGTATAATGATATAAAAAAAAATCCCAGTACATGTATTTGTTCCAATCGAAGGCTCAAAATTTTTTAGAATTTCATTTCAAATCAAAATAATGTTGTTGCTGAATGGTGTAAAATTAATCGTCAATATCAAACTCTACCTCCATTTTGTCATCAGTGACAACATATTAAAATTTGAAAACCTTTGGATGAAAGGTTCATAAGTCATCGCAGGGAAACGACTGGAGCAGCCCGCCCGCTCGTCCGCAGTACAACAATAAATCAATAACGGGACTGGAACTCCGGTAATAAAAATAGCAAGTCATTAATAAATGTAAAATAAATCCGGTTAACTGTCAAATTCTGACATCCTCATGTTTATGTCATATACTTGTAAACTGGTGTTTGTCTTTGAGTCGCCTTTTGTTTTACTCAAAGCAATAAGCAGTGTGTCGGCACTGATTTTTGAAACTTGTCAGCAACAAGGCTGATATTTCACTGAACTAGTACACAATTTTATTTAGGGGCCAGCTGAGGACCACCTCCGGGTTCGGGATTTTCTCGCTGCGTTGAAGACCCATTGGTGGCCTTCGGCTGTTGTCTGCTCTTTGGTTGGGTTGTTGTCTCTTGGACATATTCCCCATATCCATTCTCAATTTTATCTGATATATAAGTTTTATAAAAATCTGGCAAGAATTGTACACGTTAGAGAGCTAACAAGACCGGACGGAAGGACGGACGCCCGGTATTTCTATGTCCCCATCAACGCGTCACGCGGGGGACAAAAATCCAACGACATTTCAAAAATAATTTTGAATTTAGATTTATATTAATTTGCACTTTGGTCTTCGGGGATGGGTGTGTTTTTGGTGTTTTGAGTTAGACATGATGAACAGGCCTGGTACAGCTGGTTAAAACTCACCTTATCACAAAGTGGGAGACAAAACGACTCACAGACGATTAGCAAAGGTGCCTTTTTGTGGGGGGCATATTGATCACATAGGCGTCGGGAAAAACCCGAGAGTATTCACAGTCTTATAAGGAGTTTTTCTAACAAGTATACAAGTGTTTATGTAAATTAAAAGGGTTGCTATTTCTTTATTTGCATAAATGGAAATGTGGGATATACACAGCAACCGGCCAATTAACGACAATCAAAACCAAAGACATATAGATAACACGCGACTAATGCAGGATGGACAAGTATTTTTTTACTGCTAATCTGTTACAGTAGTTTTAGTAAAGATTCGTTGGTCTCTTGAATATGAAAGTTAATAAGTATATTTAGTATAGCAAGTATTAAATCTATCAAATTATAACATCACATGTTCACAACAATAGTCAGATTAAAGCTATAACAGCAACATAGTTCAGTCTCCTAGTACGTATTTGTTAGTCTTGAAAAAACTCAAACCATTATGACATAGGAGATGTGTGATATGATTGCCAATTAAACAACTTTCCATCAAAGACCAAATGACGTACATGTTAGCTTGCTATACATGTATTTGAGATCTCCCAATTACCATCCCACTATGAACTGCTTATGCAAAAAGATATTTTGTCACCAAATGATTTATAATAATTTATAAAATAGAACATCATTATATATGCTAATATAAATTGTGTTCCCTTGGCTAAATACTGGGATCATATTGTTTTACCAGTGTCCTTTCGACAGTCCGTCCCGCACTTGGTATACTAGTATAGGTTTATACGGCTGATTTCGTAGGATTATGTACAGTTTTTAAGCTTAAACCTTTAAATGATGTACCTGGTGTTAGTACATACACTAAAGATTCGCATCTTGTCAATTTTTTCTTTTTTTTATGACCGGTTGCTAAATTTGGCATTTTGAAATATATTGCGCCGATTTATTTTTTACCTATATTGAGGGTGCATATATATATTCTCAGGATCATTTTTTCTTTAATAATTTTTCACGAACGACAGAATGTATTTTGGTGAAATTTGGCATACAGTTTGCAAGGTTTGTCCGACTAACTACGCACAAAACCCACACGTTTACGTCATACAGAGTATCCTATATTTAGATTGTGTATTGTATCAGGATGTTGATTTTCTTTTTAATTTTTTCACAACTAACAGAATGTTTAACCTTTCTTGACTGCTGCACCAAATGTGTTTTTCAGACACAACAATTCAAATTGCACTGTATCGTCCTGTAAATGCATGAAATATTTGCCACCGGACGTTGAGCAACCATCAATCAATCAATTCAAATTGTACCTCAATATCACTGTTTACCAAATTACGTTATTCTGTAACGTCACACGTTTTCTGTCAAATTCTAAGCGTATCGGTCAAATTTGAAGCAATGTATATAAAAACAAGGATGATGACATATGTGTTTCTATATATATAAAAAAATAAGAGGATGTGGTATGATTGCCAATGATACAACTCTCCACAAGAGACCAAATGACACTGAAATTTACATCTATAGGTCACTGTACTGCCTTCAACAATGAGCAAAGCCCATACCGCAAAAGCAGCTATAAAAGGCCCTGAAATGATATATGTAAAACAATTCAAACGAAAAACTAACGACCTAATTTATGTACAAAATAATGAACGAAAACAAATATGTTACAAAGCAACAAACTGAATTACAGGCTACTTGACTCGGGACAGGAACATACAGAATGTGGCGAGGTTAGACTCGTTTAAAGGCGCCAACCCTCCCCTAACCTGGGACATAAACTGGACCCCTGTTGTGTTCACTTATCGCTACACTAACGGTGCGAAGCTTAAGATGGAATGGAGGACCAGTTTAAACTGGGACAGTGGTGTAACAGTACAACATAAGAATAAACTGTAGAAATCAGTTAAAAAGGCTTAACTCATCAGATGGATACAAATAGAATACATATAACAAAAACAGAGTGGACGTGGAAGGGTACTTATACATCCCAACAACCAAAAGACTTTAAGTACAGATCTTAGAGTACTCCAGTTACTGACAGCTAGCTGAAAGCTAATAACAACTAATACAAAAAGCATGCATCTTAGATGCATGGATTCAGTATACAATCCTGGATATTATGTTAGTTTTTAGTCTTTCTCCGTATATAAGAACAAAGCCATCTATTGAAAAATCCAAAAAAAAAGTTAAAACAAGGCATTTTCCCTATGTAAATTTGTCGTCAAAATTGACGTTTTCTAATCAAATTTACGATAAAACAAAAATGGTGACCCCCATTTTTTTTATTACATATTCCGATGTAACTCGATTCAAAGTACAAGTGTGCCAAAAATTTTAGAAATCGTGAGATATGCCATTCGGTATCGTGTTATCTTGATATATAAGTACACAGTTTTGGATTATGAAGAAAAATTGCCCACTTGCAGGGGAACACGAAACTGCATTGAAAATGAAAAAAATCTGGAGCAAAATTAAACATACAAACCTAGGTTAGAAAAAACACTACTTTTAAAAAGAAATACAAAAATTAACATTAAGAGATAAAATCATAATAATTTAGTGCAAATAAAAAGACGTGGATAACTAGAATGACATCTTCTATGAGGGTGTGGATGGAGTTTACAGAATAGAGAATAATAAGCTAAAAAATAAAAAATAGAAAAGAAAAGGATAGGCCAAAAATTTAAGAATAGAGAATAGTGGGCTTCTAGAATATAAAGAATAGAGAATAATGGGCAAAATTTATATAGAATAGAGAAAAATGGCGTAAATAACATTAAGAATTGAAGAACGTCCACCTCCTCCTTTTCCAGACCCTCTTTATCCTATGACTGTTAAAAGAAAGAAGCGCCGTAATTCATAGGAACACATAGATTTGAAATATATTATTTTCTCTCATAAAGTCTTTTGTATAGTCGGAAACATTGTCAACTAGTTATACTTATTATTAAAAATGAAATTGATATCTATTCGTTATTTCATGAATCACAGATTTAAGTTTACTAGTGCATTTTAACAATAAGGGACAAAAAATAACGGACAAGAAATCACATGACAAAAAATTCACGATTTAAATAAAAGTTACGTACATATTAAGTTTAATTATCATTATTTACGATGAACAAGATTTATATTTTGTTAGTTCATTTTATGACTTTCATTTAACATAGTCAGTGGCGGATTTACCGGGGCACGGGGGGCACGTGCACCCCCCCCCCCCCTTTGCCCCCAGTCGGGGTCACCAAAAATTGTCTAACAGAGTTTTACTGCTATTGTATCTGCTTATCTAGATTGAAAATCAAGACAGCTTGATTTGACTTCCTAAACTGGCCGTTAATTAACCGCATCGCAGCTTCAACATGTGTGACTTATGACAACTTATCGATGGGTGTGTAAATATTGACACCTTTGTGTAATGTCTATATCCAAAAGCATTTATGTAAACTACATGTACATGTACATGCTGATTGGAATTATTACGAACATATTTATTGGTTTCTAATATACAATATTACAGGATCAAGATCGATTAACAAGTGAAATCTTCTGATCAGGAAATAAATTACCAACTAAAATCGGTCTTAAAAGAATATGTAAAATAGATGTTTAGTGTCAAGAATGTTAGTATCGATATGAGATAGGTCTTTTTAACAAATACTAACATTGTATACGGATTCTGGAGAAGGTGCCTGTCTCAGAACAGCCTTTTTCAGACTTTATTAAACAACAAACGATTTTTTTCAATGCATACAGCATTTTTTTTTTAAACTGAATGTCGTGTTTTTTCCTCTTATTTTGTTTATGGAAACAAAACCTTCCCCCTCCGCAAAACATGAATGGTCTGTGCCTTATATATAATCATTAATAAAATTATATTGTATCATAGAAAACCTACTTATATTTGAGATGAAGAACAGCAATAAAAGGTTATTGCGTGTTTTTTAGCTGTGCATGTACTGATTTTGTGTCATGCATGGATGAATACCCATATCCTTTGTTTTTCTATTATAGTACAGTAATATGTGTATATTTTTTCTTGTTTTAATTACCATGTATGAGGGTATGAATAGGTTACCGTGAATTGAGGGTATGAATGGTTTACCGTGAATAAGGGTATGAATGGGGTTTACAGATTAGAGAATAATGGTCAAAAGTTAAGGTTAGAAAAAATAGGCCCAAAAATATAGAAAACAGATTAAAGCTGTGATGAACTGTAAAGAATAGACAACAATTGGCAACAAATAAAAGAGTAGAAAGAAATGGACCAAAAATAATGAAAAGATATAAAATGAAGACCCGACCCCTAACCCCTCCCCATACGACCACCATATCATCCCCAATACATGACTCCACCACCACCCACACTCGCATATATGCATATATAAAAAAAATCTTTAATTTTGGTTTCATGGTGCCCCCCAGACATCGAGGTCCTGGATCCGCCCCTGATAGTTCTAGTCTTAGGTTATTTTTTACTTTAGTGGACCATTTCTTTCATGGTATTCATCCGCTGGCGTTGTTGCATGTCTCCTCTCTACTCTGACGTCTTGGGTAGCATTTTTCATTTCTGTACTTTTGTCTTTGTGTGGTAAACGTTCACACTTAATTTTTGTGTAAATGGTTAATGAAACTTGGTTGATAAAAACGAAGCACTCAGTCTGTCATAAATTAGTTTTGGCACAATCTTAGTGCTAAATCTTAATCTCATCTGCTAAGAGTGTCTCTAGTAGCAAATTTAGAAGGATTGACAGCCTTTAAACTCATGTCGCGCTTGCAACCCTTAGAGTACTCTATATCCTTCTCGAAACGCTCGGTTAATTTTTATTTGATCTACTTGAATCGTCATTGAATTCTCATAGCATATGATATGTGTCAACATCCTTTTTTTACTGAAAACTTTACAGAAAATTGTAAGAGCGGTCAGGGGCACCTTTTACACCTGGACTATGACCTGCGACCCCAATGCTAGTTAATACGGGTGCAGTACTAGTCCATAACTTATGTGCATTGATTAGTAGATACAATCATGAAATGAGTGTGCGTCTCTTGCCAAAAGCAATTCACTTTTACATTTCTTTTGCATTTTTACAATGACTATTAATTTATGAACTAACCTCACATTTTGAATAGTCATTTGAATATATATAGGCATTTGCATTGATAGATTCTTGCAGATTTGCAACTTGCATAATTAACTAATTACAAATTAATTAAATTATTAAGGTCACGTTTGGTACCCAAAGAACTAAAACTTCAATAGATAAACCTTTAAATTGAAGTTTAACCTGCATAGGTATTACAACATCGTGAACGGAGGAGTTGTATGTAAGGGAGGAATACTTATATCCGCCAGGGACCAAAGGAATTGATATTAACAGCTTCAACGATAAGCATGATGCGAGTTAAAGATTGTAAAATCAGAAATGTGCCTATATATATATATCATGTATATAGACACAGGGGCTTGTCACCTTTTTTGTTTTTTATATTGGAAAATACTTTTTTAATATTTCAACATATTAGAGTTTTAAACACTTATCAATGCGATTTAACAATAACGGTAGTTTATGTATGTTGCCCCTCTTTCCTTATTTTCCGCCTGTGTGGAAAGCAAGTACAATGATACATGTTGTAGACTCGGCTGTTAAAGGACAAATGATACATGTAGTTATTTTAAGACTTTGCGTAAAATATGTATAAGAAAGAAGCGCAAGATATTCCATTATTCAAACACAAGTCATATACATTTCCGCTAAAACTATAAGTCTAGACTTCGTCTTGTTGTACAGGGTACAATTGCCTTATATTTTTTAAAGATAGGTTTCCCATGATACGAGCCCCTATCAACATTAGTGTAATATGTATTTGTCGTTTACAAATCTTCTTGAATTATGTTAAAACAAATTTACTTCGTCACATCAATTTTGTGACTTATGTAACCTTCAATCTTGTTTCAATGTTATTTCAATTGAAATGTGCAAAGTATGTAAAAAAACAAACAAAAAACCAACTTATTTGATCATGATAGAAAAAAAACGATTCCTGTCAAAGTACATATGAAAGCTGTAAAATTTTAGGATAAAATAGGCGGTAAATGAGATATCGAATGACTGATAGTTCGATAACTTATTTCAGTTTTGCGTATTTAAAAACAACACAATCAAACAACAACGGGAGCATTGTTTTAAGACAATTTAAAAATCATAATGAAATGATAATTATGTGTGCCTTATTTTATTGATGGATATTGATACTAGCGGTGGTTTTCTATTGATCTTTTCGGACCAGATCTTTCTGTAAAAGGTGATAATTGTCACACTTAACTGCTGATAAACCCCGTTGATCGGAGGAAGGGCGACATCTCGTCGATGGAATGATATTATCTATCGATTTTGTTTGATTTCATTGGTAAATTGTGTGTCAATTATGACACGTGACTCACTGGTTCTTTGTATGTAATTTTTAACTTTCTTTCTCACACACAAGAAAGTTTTTGCAGAGGACGCTTCATGAAGCACACGGAGTTCAACATCTCGTGACTGGACTTAACGGATAAGGAAAACAAATATTACAAATATTCGTCAATAGATTTAACGTTTATATATGTGTGCAAACTAGCCGATTCTTAAAAAAAACATTCTCTCAAGATGTGTTATGTGTCAAATATTTTGTGGCAAATAATCTACCGATGAAGGAATATTTCTAGACTATTTCAGAAACTTGGACTTTCTATAAAAACTTGATAAATCGCTCGATAACCTTCCGAATGCTACCGATTTTAAATTTGATACTGAGGCCGCATATCTAGTATTGTTTAGGCTTAATTTGTATATGTGCATTATTTCTACCAGTAATCAGAGACATATATATATATATATATATAGTATTTATGTCTCTGCAGTAACATATAATACATATTGTAGTATATGTCTCTTTTTAAAAAAAATAATTCTATGTTTTATAAACAGAGTGAATTATGACTCGTGCAATTCAGAAGTTTCAAAGAGATACGTTTTATGCTATGGGAATGAACCATCATAGCTTCCGAGAATAGAAGATTTTATGGATAAAGAAATTCACGCAGTACACCAAAAGAGAAGAGACCAAGAACCGATTTTGTAGACCCGAATTTTTTTTATTAAAACGAAATTATTAAAATACATGTATAATAAATGATATTACCAAAATGCCAAAACCAATCCCAAAGCAGCTATATATGTCATATCATAGCTTGACCAGTAAAGCTATGGCAATATTTGTCCATATATATATACTCTGCACATTTCAAATATATCAGCAAATTAAAAGCAAATATAACTATTTACCATACATTTCTAGCTGTCTTAAATATCTTTCTTTATAATATCTTTGCATACATATTCAAAGTTACATATGCCCAATATATTTACACATACATTTCTAGCTGTGTGAAATATCTTTCTTTATCATTTCTTTGCATATGTATTCAAAGTTACATATGCCCAATATATTTACACATGTCATTGATATTATCATTTGACCACATTTCTTAATTAAACAAATTGTTTGCAAATCTATGTATTTACCATACATTTAGGAATATGTTCAAAGGCTTTTGATATGTTCTGATTTGACATACATTTCAGCCGACTATAAAGACTAACAAAAATATTCCTTTACAATACATTTGACAGGTCTCTGCAGATTAAAGGAAATGATGCTTTACACCCCTCTATAAAGTTCTCGTTTTGAATTGGTTTACATACCAGGCAAATGTAAATGCACCTTACACTTTATAACCCCTATAAAATTATTTGAATGATGATGCTTTGCTACCTAGACAAAGAAACACATTTGCGGATAAATTTACATCATAGAAAAATATATGACAAAGATTTCCATTTGCAGAGGTATACAAATACATAAGTTTGCGAAAGGTTTGAGATGGTCATAAATATATGCAAATTCTAAACTTTAAAATGGTTTGATTAGGTGTATATTTTATAAACCGCGGTCTCTCATAACCGCCCATAGGAGGGTATAGCACAAGAGATGTTGATATTTACTACATGTAAAGACAAGATAAACTAAATGCAGCGGTTTGTAGATATATGTAAATGTCGGTCTCTGAATACATTTACATAACATTTGCATACCTCTTCAAATCCGGGATTTCGTGTAGTGTCATTCAACACAAAAATCTTCCGAGAAAAATATTCGTAAGTCATTTCAGCATAGCTTGAGATCATTGATTCTTATATGTCAGTGCGATTTTATATCAGACTAGCTCTTTGTGCATGGCAATGCTATCATGTATCATAAGCAATGGTTTTCATTGGTACGGTATCGTTCATTTAAAAAATACCTGTTGCTATGGTGACCGGTTAAAGCCATTTCGCGTTTTCGCGTTTTCGCGTTTTCGCCTTTCATATTTTATAGGGCGAAAACGCGAAAACGCGCAATCGCGAAGTCGAAAACGCGAAAACGCGAAGTCGAAAACGCGAAAAGGCGAAAGGCGAAGTCGAAAACGCGAAAACGCGAAGTCGAAAACGCGAAGTCGAAAACGCGAAACCGATTTCGCGTTTTCGACTTCGCGTTTTCGACTTCGCCTTTCGCGTTTTCGCGTTTTCGACTTCGCGTTTTCGCCTTTCGCGATTTCGCCTTTTCGCGTTTTACGATATACATGGTATTATAACATAACATTTTAAATATAATTGGAGACAAGACTACAAAGTATAAGTCATTCAAATGATTGTCATATAAATTTCATATCTGTGGTTTACTTTAAACATTTTCATAAATTAGACAATTCCTTTACATTCTTTGTTTCAAATACCCTAACAAGTCATTATCTTTTTAAAAGTGTCAAATTTATAAGTTAAGCCACAATGTAAACTATAGGCGGTTTTTGTTGTTGTAATTATATTTTGTTTATATACATCTATTGTTTACATGTGTATATAAGTAGATTAATTATGTTTTAGTCATGTAGTTGATATTGTATTTAGAGAGCCTTATTTAAAATTGGTTTAATCCAAATGAGTTACTCTCTTTAAATAAAGATATTATTATTATTATTATTATTATTATTATTATTATTATTATTATTATTATTACTGAACAAATTTAAAAACAGATTTATTTGTATAAAATGCCTTTGAGTATACAATTTGCTTGAAATCATATTTTGACATTTTAAAATATATTTGTTAATTGACCAGATTCAGTTTCTCTATTTGTTTTGTTAATCTGGTTCTGACACGGGGAGGATTGTTGTTATTGTCTACCGCATTCAACAGTATATCCCTTGTTCCTTGGTGTCTCCTGTAGATGAACAAATTTCCATCTTTGAAAATTTGAAATATTAATCAATGCGTTAAGTAATATATGGGAAACACATTCTACATTTACATGAATTTTCCATAAATCCAGGTTACTTTTGTTTAAATTAAAAGAACATGCGACAGGTTTAGGATATCTTTGCTAAGATCAACCTACGACAGTTTTGAGGTGAGGTCTTGGATAGTCGTAAGAGGATCATAAGACATGTCATAAGATATTCTAGTATCTTATAACAGGTCTTAGGATAGCTTCATGAAACCGTCCCAAGTTTTATTTGACAAAAGTCTTATCTCCACAATGTATTAAATTTTAAACTTTTTCACACAAGCTAATTTGAATATTAAAATTTTAGATTCACAACAAGAGCATTAAATGAAAGATTATGTATTTTAAGTAACCATGGCGATAATAATGATTAATTTCATTTATTTTAAAATGTCCAAACTATAACTTCCAGCAAATTGTATATTCAAAGGCATTTTATACAAATACATCTGTTTTAAATTTGTTCAGTAATTGTCAACAAAGAATGTAAAGAAATTGTCTAATTTATGAAAATATTTAAAATACGTCACAGATATGAAATTTATATGACAATCATTTGAATGACTTATACTTTGTAGTCTTGTCTCCAATTATATTTAAAATGTTATGTTATAATAACATGTATATCGTAAAACGCGAAAAGGCGAAAACGCAAAACGCGAAATAGCGAATACGCGAAAACGCGAAAACGCGAAGTCGAAAACGCGAAATCGGTTTCGCGTTTTCGCGTTTTCGACTTCGCGTTTTGCGTTTTCGACTTCGCCTTTTCGCGTTTTCGCGTTTGCGACTTCGCGTTTTCGCGTTTTCGACTTTGCAATTTCGCGTTTTCGCGTTTCGCCCTATAGAATATGAAAGGCGAAAACGCGAAAACGCGAAAACGCGAAATGGCCTTAACCGGCCACCATATGTTGTTGTTGTTGATGTTTATATCATATTGGTATTGTAGAGATCATGTAGTGCTTTTCTGATCTGATTTGTGTTGCGTCTTCTTTTATAAAAAAATCATCTTTTATAAGATCTTTGATAATCCCTTATATCTTTATTCAAACTTATAGGCGTAAAGAAGATTGTTTGAATCTTCACTTTTACGACTTTGGTGAAGACCGTATGTTGACCTCTAGATGTCCTTCAATCTTTTATAACTTTGCTTAGATATTATGTTGTGGAAACCGCATTTGAAAAATTCTCCATGAACGATTACGCATGAACTTGAGTGTTTTAAACTCCCAATTATTTTTGTTACTAAGTCTATTACTAAGAAAAATCACTAAATTTTCGTTGTGGATCTATAATGACAAGCTCTGGGGTTTTTTTTAACGCGCCCTTATTAGGAGCTACCATTTGATTTTTATGTGGGGGGTGGGGGCTAGGATGAAATTTGAAAAAAGCCAAGACAGGAGTTTTGAGTGAAAAAAGGCAGGATGAGCAACTTGGCAAAAAAAGGCAGGATGACAATTTATGTAAAAGTCAGGATAAACTAATAAAAAAGGCAGGACCGAATAGAGTCAAAAATAAAAAGGTAGGACAGAGATTACAACTAAAAAAATGCAGGACAAAATTTTTCATCCTAGCCCCATAAAAATCAAATGGTAGCTCCTTACTATACTTACATACAATTTGCAAGTGCTAATAAATTCTCTTGTTTATTGTACGCAGCCTATTGATGACAATATTTTCTTTTGATTCAGATTTGTTTAGTACTCTTTTCGTATTGCTATAGAAACATATATTGAAAACTAAAAGGTTCACAACATAATATGAAAGCTTCATTTATATGCTTTTCTTGCATTTCTAGTTTATTACATTCTCTTTAGGTTTTGTTCTCCCTTTTCTTTGTAAAACTACAACATAATTAATCTTATCTTATATTTACTATTATTAATTACTATAGACAGATCATGCTCCAAGTATCTTTAATGTTGGATGTCATTATTTTTAAGACAGTTTGGGTATTCAAAATCAAGTATTTTTTTTTTGTCATCTGCTTGACCACAATAACTCTTTTTCATCAAATGGGGGATCAGAATATTTTTAGGAAAAAGCCATAGCCCCCCCCACTTTTGAATTAAATGGTCGTTCTCTAAGTTGAAAAAAAACTCAGACAAGTCATGACAAAAAAAAAGTAAAATGATGAAACGACAAAAAAGTCCACAAATCAGTATATAGTAAACTAAAGGCTGATCAGTTACACTCAGGTCACGGGGGTCTCAACATGGGATTTTGGGTACGGTTGTGCAGCTGGGATTTAACCAACCCCCAAATTCATATATTGAATAATTGTGAAATCCCTACCAATACATATATTTCACATCGAAATCATAACCCATTCATATAGTACCTATACTCAATAGTGCAAAAGACTCGATATGTGACCTTTTTTTACTATACTCTAGTGGGTAAAGATTATTAATTGTGACAGTGTAATAAAATTTGATCAATAACAAAACTTGTGTCAATAAGTTTCAGCAGATGTGGAAATTTTAATGACAAAGAGTTTGGGAAATTCAGTGAAGATCGTTGATCGTTGCACAACAAACTGAAAAGTTATGACCCATTGATATATCACAATTGGTCAATTACTACCTATTGATATATTTCCTCGGTAAAATTGCACCCCATTGATATATTTGACGTATCAAAAAAGGGACCCATTCCAGCGGCACATATGTATATACCTTCATATAGGAAGATACCCCCCACCCCTTTTCTCCCGTGACTCAGGTGCCTCGAAAGGGTTATCAAACCATGCTCTTCATGTGAGACCAGTCGTGTAACTTGTATAAACAAAAACGTTAAGAAATTATTTCAAGTGACTAGACCATGTAGACATCACAGTGACAAAAGCGGATGTGTAAGTGTCTCTCATCTTAAAATTGGACAATTAAATGTTGTGTTGGCGTAGTCGAGTGGTTACTTCGTAATTGTAATGGCACAAAATTCATATTGGTAAAATTGAAACTTCGCGGGTTCGATTCCCGCAGAAACCACTGACGCTTTCCAGCATTTTTGTTCCTCTTATTGTACAGTTTTGATTTGTGCGTTGTGATCACTGTGTATCGATTTTTAAATTACATTGTTAAGATCATGACTTTTTGTTATTATCAAAGAAATATTACATATATATATATAATTATGTATCGATATATCTGAAATTTACTGAATATAAATTATTATGTTCATCTAAGACTAAGCATTATAGTCTCAGAGTTCTGAACTTCACAAAGTTCATTGTTACATTTGCACTTCTTAAAAAAAAACAATTAGCAATCGGGAATTTGTGGATTTTGTAGATAGGAAAATATGATATAAGCCTCTGTCTGGATTTTTTTCAGCAAGCTTTTGGGGCATGTCCTCTTTTTCTTTATCTATTGTGTTTGTTAATATTCTTTTAGTTAATATTAAGTGTATGAAATGATTTAATTAATACTGAAATATAAGCCTAATATGCCCTTTCAATAATCTGTGTGTTGTCTTCAAAAATGAAAACAATACGTTATATAATTTCATGCGTCTGAAGCGGTTTTCTGGACTTACATTCATCCGGAATGCGCAAAGCCAAATATTTGAAAGATAAGAATTTATAAGAACCAAAACAATTGAGCTATATGACTAAAAGAACCTAAAAATGCCAAAGCCATCTAAGGCCAACTTTGCCTGAGGGAGTTGAAACCTTATTTTCTTTATAATTTCAAAATTTATAAACGGACAATTTTAGAAAGGATTGTTATAAATCCTGTCAGTACCGAAGAACTGACTACTGAACTGATGAAACACTCGGGGATTGACAGTCCACCAGCAGAGTTATGTAGAAAAGAAAACAACACATTATATGATTTCATGCGTCCGAAGCGCTTCTCTGGATTTACCTTCATCAGGAACGCTCAAAGAGTTTTAATAAATGCAAGAAACTGAAAGGAGATAAGATTAATCAACAAAAGAAAATTTGTACAATCATGTATAATATTAAATGAACATATTACAAATAAACTGTTAAAATTCGGTATTTCCTTAAAGTTATTAGTTTGAACTTAATACATCTTTTTTCCCAAATATATCCACTTTGATAATTCTAACATTGTAAATTTTACGAAAAAATCAAAATGTAATAAGGTACTGTTGTCAACGTATATTTGTTCCGCCTAACAGAAGTTCCCCTGGAACCTTTGTTTTAAACAATGCTATAATATCTGTTACAGCTGGAACAAATAGTCTATACCCTTTATTCCGTTAGGAACAAATGTCAACGTATATTTGTTCCGCCTAACAGAAGTTCCCCTGGAACCTTTGTTATAAACAATGCTATAATATCTGTTACAGCTGGAACAAATAGTCTATACCCTTTATTCCGTTAGGAACAAATGTCAAGGTATATTTGTTCCGCCTAACAGAAGTTCCACTGGAACCTTTGTTATAAACAATGTTATAATATATGTTCCAGCTGGAACAAATATTCTATACTTTTATTCCCTGAAAACAAATACAGTAATATTTGTTCGAGTTTAAATAATATTACAGATTATTTCTTCCACTCGGAACTTATATTATGAAGGAACTTCTATTTCATGACATTTTTATGGGGATAACGATGTATAAGTTCATTAAATTTCATATTTTCTTAAATCTCTCTGGCCAATCCTCTATTGTGTATTGCCTGCTCACTTGATATAACTTAATAACGGATTTAATAAGAGAAATACGACGGGTGTCACTTGAGGAGCAGTATCTGCTTACCCTTCCGGAAAACCAGTGAGATCCCCTCCCACTGTTTTTGGTGCGTTTTGTGTTGCTCAATCTTTAGTTTTCTGTGTCGTGTTTTGAAAACAGTTGTTTGTCTTTTGGTCGGTTTTTTTGGTGCCGTGGCTTTGTCAGTTCGTTTTCGACTTATGAGTTTGATCATCCCTTAAGTATTTTTCGCCTCTCTTTATATAGTTCAAACTTTACATTGAAATAACTCTTTCTTGTCAAACATGCATGTAAAACAAGATATTCAACTTTATGGTTCGATTTTTACGAATTTCTTGAAAAGTCTTGCTGTTATATTCTACAGCTAGTACTGTTCTGACGAATTTTTCCTTTTAAAACACGAACAAAATTATTAGATTAATTTTATGCTAGACAATCTTTTTGTAGAAATCATTATGCGACCTCAACGACCAAAATTTATGTTAAAAACATATTCTAATATGACGTTCTTTTTAAAATATTCCTATTAGAATCAAAATAATTCTATCATGCCATGCTCTATGCTCATTTTAACATGGGTAGGCATTATATTTGTCAACATTTAATACCTCGCTAACGCTTACCCATGTTAAAATGAGCATAGAGCATGTCATGAAAGAATTATTTCGATTCTAATAGGAATATTTCCTTCGAGTAGGTAGTCTCGATCACCCAGACGCATTATGAATATAGCGTCTGGATTATTGTATCTTTGGATTTCGTCCGTAGATGGCGTTTTAAAATTTGGTAATGACCTTGACCACGTTTTACTGGAAGGTAAACACATCAGGAATATGGACATCACATGTGGCAGTTGTTAACCATAGTTTTAGTCTAAATTGAGACGTTTAAGACAAGCATGGAAACTAGACAGTTATCTAATCAGGATAAAGGTGGGTTCATGTTTACTAATGTCTCTATTAGGGATAGGGATAGGAATAGGAAATGGTAGTTATTTTACACACATGTATAGTTACATGTATCATATAGGGTGTACAAAAGTCATATAAGTTGTAATAACAACTAGTATCATAAAATAAAATGTTTGACAAGACAAGTTATCCTCATTGTATGGGCTATGCCATTTAGATTATGCATAGTGTGGTCATAAATTCCATAAAAAACATGCATAGGATGAATTCTTATTCTTATAATGTACGAAAAAAATAACTGGCGATATATCGACAACAGAGTGAAGAGGATCGTATACAGGGTAACTTTATGATAAATAAAGGTAAAAATATTGCCAAATAATGTTAGCGGTAATTTTAGGTGTATGACGATTAAATGTACGTACACTTTCTTTAAGACGATGAAAAAAAATCAACTGATTTGGTGATATCATGTAAATTTTTTTCAAAAAGTAATGGAATTCATAATTATTTGAGACCCTAGATGAATGACAACAATGAACAAAGATATTTTGACGAATCGCTATAAAATGTTAACAAATTTGATGCCAATGGTAGAAGAAATTTACTGTTTGATGCAAGACTGTGAAGGGCATTAGTACACCAGTGTTGACATGTATTTCTAAAAATTGTCATCATTTGTAACTCACTTCGGGAAGTATAAATCATTGCTCAAGAGTGGCATCACATTGGCTAAGAGGAATGTTGATGCAATTCTTTAAGGAGTCTAGGTGACCGGTCAAAATTTCAGACCTCTGTCCAACATTCCTTCATTTTCAAGTAACAGAATCACGTGACATTCAAACCTTCCCCTTGTCGAATGCACTTTGCATAACCTAATGTTAATTTGTTCTTGTCTTAAATACAATATGAAATATTCGCCACTGGACATTATGCAAACAACAGTTCATCAAGCAAATTACAGATCTATACAAGATTGATAATAGCATATTGGTAGATGTGTCAATTGCCTTACCTTAAGACATTGCATTATTCATCAACCTTTATATAGAATTATAATATGTTATTGTACATTCAAGGGGCTGCTGTGAGCATTCAACCAAGCTGACTGTCAAACTAGTCATGTAAGTATAAACACTAATAAAGGGTAAGAAACGAAAAAGCTTATATAAATATAAAATTATACCATGTATAATGCTGGCCGGTAAATAACTTCATTTGATGTTACAATGTACTTCATTCAGCTGTAATGAAATGCAGACTTGCATGTATTGTTCCTGACTGTGTATTATTATACCAATAGTTACACACCTATTATAAAATCACAAAACATGATCCAATAAAATGGAGACAATTTTCCATGATAAAAATATAAAGAGTTGTGCCCTACAAGCAACTCATATTTGTTTTATAAATACATCTCAGAAAACATAAACAAAAGTATTACAAATTCCTGTAACATACATTTTGGACATGTAAGAGTTCAGTGATTACATGAAATTACTTAAACTTTAACATGTTTAAGAGGATGACTTTGCTACAATTGTTATAATTTTGAAATTCTATGAATGCACATTGAATTGTATACAATTTCAAACAAAGGTATGAAAGCTTAGGTTCTTGAGCTTTGTGAAATTAACAATTAAACAAATACAGGTTTACCATTATTACAATTGTTTATTGTCTGAAAAGGCTGAATAGTATTGAGAATGAAATAAAAATATGTCAGACCAACAGTATACAGTATATTATAACTTACTATTTAAGCATAAAGTATATGCATTTAGTTGCATCTTAAATAGTAAAATACTGACATATTAAAGTCTTTTCAGGTCAATAGTCTGTATTGAATGGCTGCAGAAAAACAAACAATATGCAAATGTATATACAGGAATGAAGAGACCTCACAGATAAATGACTGTCATTGGGTAATTTGTATTATTAAAAGAAAATTGAGAATGAAAATGGGAATATGTCACAGACACAACAACCTGATGAAAGAGCATAAAAACAGGCGAAGGCCTCCAATAGGTCTTCAACACAGCGAGAAAATCCAGCACCCTGAGGCTTGCTTCAGCTGGCCCTTAAAAATTGTACTAGTTCAGTGAAAATGAACGTCATACTTGAATCAGAAAATATGAATAAACTAAAATTAAAAATCATACAACACTAACAAAGACCAGAGGCTCCTGACTTGGGACAGGTGCAAAATTTGGGGTTAAACATGTTTTATGAGATCTCAAACCTCCCCTATACCTCTAGCCAATGTAGAAAAACACACACAGCAATACGCACAGTAAATCTCAGTTTAAAAGAAGTCATAGTCTAATGTCAAAATAGGTAAAAAAAAGAAACTTAGCAAAATAACAATGATACTTAAATTATTAACAAAGGACTACTAGCCTGACTAGCAGTTACTGACATGTTCATCAGACATATATGTAAGCTTAACTAATGTCTTGCACTATATGTTTTATCACATTTTTACTTCTGTTTCTAAGCAACTTTTTTTTATCATATGAAATATATTTTGAATATCTTGTACAAATGGTTTGTTTTAATTAAAAAAAAATGTACCTTTAATTAATAGGACATGAATTGCCAATAAGAAAATATAATTTCTTTGGTTTTATTCCAAAACAGATACCGGTACATGTATGACTAAATGTTTTTGAACCTTGCATATTGACTTGAACTTGTTTCTTAGCTTTGCAAAAATTACTTCCATTCTAAAAAATGTATAGTCTGGTAGATATATATATTGACCTCATAAAAAATGCATGTTATTAAATTAAGGCAAATTATATTTCAGTAAGACTTTTCTATCCAATACAAGTACATTTTGTATTTCATCTTGGAAGAAGCAAAAACAACAGGTCTGACGATGGTGACATGTCAAATTAATCTTACAGGTAACACATATTGTTTTAAAGGCTTTTCCATTAGATAAACTTATCATACTGATGATAGAATAGAATAATAGATACATGCATGCATATTGGGACCAGGAAGACACTTAGAGATCCAAAGATACTATGTAGGGTGGGGTTAAGTGCAAAGAAAATGTAAGTGAAATTCTCAATTGGATTCTATCAGTTGTTACCCTATAATGAATAGGAATAAAATATACAGTGATGGTATGCTAGTTTAGCAAAATATAATAATGGATTATACCCAGATTTTGGTTAAATATAGCCTCGTCTTGTTGTGCTTGATATCCTGTAAATTTTTGATATACTAAGATAATTAAGTTAACACTTACAGATATTTACTCCAACAAAAATAATACCTTTTTACAACCAGTACATATATATATATTTTAAATTGAGAGTCAGAAAGCAGAAGTCTAAAAAAACCAATGCACAAAACCAGACAAATTGAAATAAATGCACGAGATAGGTGTGTTGAAAACAAAAGGAATGTTTCTCTGTTTAAGAGTTATTTTATGGACTACAAACACAATACAAACCCTCTTAAAACCCAGGTTTCACCAGATGTTGTGGAAGAGTAAGCATAAACTGCTAATATCTGAAAAGTTCATAACTGTCTGTCATTCTGTAACTTTGTCAAAGCTGGTAAATTAGCCATACTTGGTAAAGAATAAAGATTATTTACACAATGAAATTAAATATAAAGTTTGGTTTAGGAAAATAAATTTGTAATTATACATATTTCTGTTTCCTATAAACTAGTAACAATTACCAGGATAGTTGTATAGTTCTGAGTATTTTGTCAAACATCTATACTTATAATAACATTCCCTTAATATTTCGGTACAGAATTGTGAGTAAAACCCTTAAAAATATGAATATTTCTATCATCAATTGTACATGTAAAACACTCATATACATGTTATAACAATTAGCCACCTCAGGATATCTATAACAAAAAAATGTTGTATAGTCTGAATATAAGTTACCACAGTTTTTACTTTTGCTTTTCAGATACTAGTGAGGAAATCAAGAAACAAGAGTAGACACCATGAGACCAACTGTGCTTACAATAGTACTAGAGCAACAATTGTGGTTGATGTCCATATTATATTGTATTATGATAATACATTACAGCGTCCACAGAAAATTATCATCTTGGTCGTCAATGCCTCTCATTTCTTAATAAATTGCATTTCTTATATAAGGGTTGTATGATTTTCTAGAACGACTTTATTGTTTTTTAATATTGGAGTAGAATGTTGAAAACAATTGATAAAAAACTTCAATTGCTGATTGAAGTGGAAGTACTTTTAAAAGTTTTAAATTATAGATAATTAGTATTGTGTTTTAGTGAATTAAGATACATATTCCTTTCCATATACATGATAAACGTTTCTTGTTTATTAATACATGTATATCATTTCTTTAATTCTGTATGTGATAGGATTATCAGGAAAAGATAATATTTGAATCCTAGACTGGAGTAAGTTTTGATATTTATAGTAGAAATAATAACAAATCAATATTTGATTGATTATTTTACAGACTCAGAAAATTTAATGTACATTTAAGCACTTTATCACAAGACCATGAAAATAATTTTGATGTACCTTATTATTTTATTTAGTTTTCATTGTTTTAACCCACTAGTTTTACAATCTATATCACCAAGGATAAAAAAAAAACATTTGAAACTAGAAACACTTTTATCATCTTAAAATTTGCATTTTAATTTATACTAAACCCAAAGATAATGAAGAATGAGCACTATCATGTGTACATTAATTTGATTCTGAAAATAATCATTACTTTGAACGCTTAAAATTGTAAGATAGATATATGACATGATTGCCACTGAGACTTATATCCGATAGAGTTCAAATATTGTGGATTCAATTAAAAGGTCACCTTCAACCTTCAACAATGAACCAAATCTATAGCATAAGCTATAAGGCTCTGACATGTAAAAAAACATCATGTAAAACTAACTCATATTTCTAAGGTACTGTATGTTCAATTATTATGATGAAGAAAATAAGTGGCATTCCAGTCTATGTCATGGGCAAAAGACCATCTAGGAGTTTTCCAAATGCCCACTTTGGACAGTCAGAAGACCGATAGGAATAACAAAATCTACTTGAGTTTTCAATATATAAAATTGGGAATGTAGATGGGGAAGTGTCAAAGAGACAACAACCCAACCAAAGAGAAGAAAACAGCCAAAGGACACCAATGCTTCTTCAAAACAGCGAGAAAATCCAGCACCCTGAGGCAGGCTTCAGCTGTCCCTAAACAAAAATGTGTACTAGTTCAGTGAAAACGGACGGCATACAAAACTTAAAACATATAAATAAACTAAAATTGACAATCATACAAGGACTACCAGTATATAACGTGTAAAAAAATAAGGAAATGAGGTATGATTCCCAATGAGACAATTACCAACCAAAGTTCAAATAAAGTGGCTGTTAGCAATTATAGGCAACTGTGCAGCCTCCAACAATGAGAAAAACTCATATCATATAGTCTGCTATTAAAGGCCCAGTCATATTAAAATGATGTGAACAATTCAATTGAGAAACTGAAGGCCGAATTTATAACAAAATATAAATTAACCAATTACAAAAATGACATACATGAACCAACGACAACCACTGAACTAAAAGCTCCAGACTGTCAAGGGGAAACAAAACCAATTAATTTGAAAGCATGCCTTTTATGGCTTTATTTGTAATTACCCAGCTATCTATCTAATTGCAGACCGTGGAAATTGTAATAATACATAAAAGCTATCAGGAACTATGATAATGAAAAATAAGCCAAAACACTTGACCAAACAAACAAGTAACTCCTCAGAAAATAAAACAAATATAGGAGTAACATAATTGGTGTCGCATGTGGAGAAGGATCTGTTAGCCCGTCAGGATCACCTGAGGTGAACCTTAGTTTTTGGTTGTGTTTGTGTTGCTTTCTTCGTTCTGTTGTGTACCGGTATACTGTTGTTTGTCTTTTGGTCTTTTTCTTTATTTGCCGTGGCATTGTCAGTATATTTTCAACTTATGAGTTTGAATGTGTCTTTTGTATCTTTCGCCTCTCTTTTATTTTGATATGAAACTAAGCATTTCAGATTTAATAGTTGACTATATATACTAGGAAAAGTAATAACCTACCGGTAGTACATGTAAACTGAATTACATGTAGTAAGTCTATCAAGCCTCTAGTCATTTTTGTTGGAGGATTTAAGTCCAAGTTTAAGTTTAAAAAAAATTGCAATGAACAACAATACAGTAGAAGGTAGGTCAACAAATACCATCTCATTTGATGTGGCTATATGTAGAATTATGTTAAATTGAAGGGCATGCAAATAAAATAATCAGAATTTCCTGTTCTTTTTGTTAAACCATTCACAGCCTAATAAAATCTGGTGAAATTCTGTTGATTGATGTGCAACTCAGTATATTATATAAAGGCATACGACTACAATTCACACATATGCACAGTACATAAAATCATGAGTTACTAAGAAGAAAGTTGACATCAATGCAATCTGGGACTATTATACTAAGTTAGTATAATAGTTCCAGATGCAATACTGCTTTGCTCTACAAAATAAAACATATTCATTATTACATTAAATGCTGAATCATCTGTGACAGTGTAAATAATTGACTATAATAAAGTCTGCGGTCACAATCAAATCAAATAAAACCTTGTACAGCTGTTGTATACTTGCAGCGCTATATTCATATAAACGGATAATATTTAAAATGGTATTACCACGGTAACAAACAACAGTTTAAAGGCTTTTAAATCAAAGGGATTGACTGAACAGAAGACCAAGTATGGTACACAAGCTCCATACAAATGTAAAATAATGTTTAGCGAAAGAAGGAAGGCACCAAAGAAAAGATCAAAAGCCTTTCAAGACGTCATAATTATTTTGACTAGCCTATCCTATATTTATGGCATCAAAGCAAAAAATATTAAGATAAACCTTCAAGGCATCATAATTATTTTGACTATTGTACAGGTTTGGAACGACCCCAAAATGATTCATTATATTTGGTTCCAGGAACCCTTTTTCTATTGGCAACACACTAATGAAACTATGACCATTTAACACGTATGTGCTAACTGCATGTTGATGTTCTTTCTTTGCTTGAAGTTGATAAAACAAGCACTCAAGGAGGCTGCCATTTTGATTGTTGTGGGTCAAAATATCATTTCGGATACTATCGGTACTCTTCATAGGTCCAGGAATAATCCAAATTGTTCCGAATCTCTGACAGAAATCTGACATAAGATTTTTACCATTGCGATAACCCAGACGTTTGATTTATAAAATTCAAGCGTCTGGGTAACTGAGACTATCGAGTAGGAAAACTGACAACTCTAGTCAATTAAGATTGAGTCGAGCGGACCTGACATGTGCGGGATTCGAACTCACAACATCAGTGTTGACAGGCTAGTGATACAGTAGTTCTGATTACGTAGACCACTCAGCCATGAGGCCCCATACGACACACAAACAATACACAAGACATTCAATTTTTAGAAATAATAATTGATTTCACTTTGTCGAGCAAAACCTTATATGTAGATATGTTATTTTGAATATTTTAATCATCATGAGGTAAACAATTCAAGGTTTGCATAAATGAAGTTACAAACAAATTCTACTTTGATATTTAATTTTTACTAAAAATCAATATTTGTATTTTTCTCAAATAAAGCAAAATTAATAATTAAAAACATAAGTTTTATAAATCCATCATTTTAACAAACCGATTCAACAAAGTCTGCTATATATTAAGCTTGGAGTGATATCGTCTTTACTTTAACTTCACTTTACTTTTTTGGTTGCATGCACGATGTCACATAAAATGTATCAATGGTATTTCATTCCGTCTATCAATTTTCACAACCTTTTCTTGTACTTCTTCAGGTTTTCTTACAATATTTTCATTATCTTGTTTCATCAATAATTTCATCATTCTTATAACATCCAAATGTTTTTCTTTCTCTTTCTTTCTTGACTCACCTGGTTGTTCCTTCTCTGTTATAACAATGTCATCTTTATGTTTTTCTTGATGAATTTTTTGTTTGTCCGATTGAAGCCGAAAATAGTTTTGCTTAAAACATTCCTGTGTCTTTTGTATATCCCTGACTTTCATATTCCTTTCCTTTCGCCACAACACAACCTGTCTCTCACAACATTCCTTGTGGAATCTATTGCGGTGTTTCATTGTTGGGGTAATATCTGTCTTTCTCAGATCTTTAAACTTAATAAGATAATCTCCATTTAATTGAGATATTCGCTTCCGGGATCTTACATTCAAGATCGAATCGCCTGCTCCCGTTTGGTCCATTGTTTGAATTCTAGCTGATCTCGAAATCGTAAAGTGAATGATAATGTTGCAGAGATATATAAGAGTAGTTCCTTGGATAGTAAATTTTGTTTATAATTGTTATCCTACATGTGTACAGTGGAATTAATAACGAAACACATGCTTGAACCACCAAGTAGAATTGCCATTGTTTTTCTACCCGACAACTTATTAGACGCTTCAAAGCGAAAACAGAACATTGTATAATATATTAGTAATTATTCCTAATTTTCTGAATAGAGTCAGAATAAAGACCTTCACTAATTACACTTGATAATAGTGTTTAAATTATATATATAATCATATAGGAGATAGTTGAGAAATGGTAATGATCTATATACCAAAACAATGCTAGATAGCTGACTGGGAGTTCGAAAAATCATAATTGGTAGTGAACAGCATATATGTCATGTGAATACAATATGTTGAGTTTTATTGTCTCTTAACTTTAACTTGTTATATTATATAATGCAAATAGATTTTCTATAGACATTATAAAAATTATATTATGTACGCGTGCATATACAATTTATTAAGCTGTTTATAACCTGGGTAATGAATTTAACATATGCAGTAGATATATATTGCAAAAAATTGGTTTCGATTAGACATTTTTTAATATTCTGTTAATGACCCTAAGGCTCATAGAGTCTTGTACATTTATGACTAATAACTATGGACTCAATGGGCTTATTAATGCTTTCACTGTTTTATGTTTCATTGCAGATGAACGTGGTCATTGTTCAACATTAAAGACTTGTATGAAGAAATAGATATTTTTATAATTTAGTTCAAATGATCCTTGTGTAGTCATGGCTTTCAATAACACGGCAAAAAAGTATCCTATGAGAGGCAATATCAAACCATCGGTTAAAAAAGCAAAATTTTACAAAATTTCTGCAGAGAACTTACATCAACTGCCTAATAATTTCTCAGCACGTTTTTTTTTTTTTTTATTAATGTGAATGCAATAGACACCAAAGTAGCACTGGACTAATGATGGTCATATTGATTGGCTAATCAGAATAAATAAGTATTACAGATGTAAGTAAAGTAACAGAGTTAAGTCTGCTCTTTTCGAGTCATTTTCTTGGTGGCTATACAGTTGTTTTAGTTTCTAGTGTTGTAGTAGACTCCTAAAGTTGACTATTCCAAATTTCGCACTGGATTATATGTATATATATATACTTCGTCTAAAATTTAGCCCAACAATGTTGGATCTGCAAATTGTTGTTCTTCCCTCAGCGGGATTCGAACCCCTGCATCTGAGATATCTTGGCAACACCGCCTGCACTGTGTCAAGCGCCCTAGACCACTTGACCAACTAGGCTGTATAAAATAAATTGAGAATGGAAACGAGGAATGTGTCAAAGATACAAAAACCCGACAAAAGAGCAGAAAACAACCGAAGGCCACCAATAGCTTTCGTTAGTCGAGTAATGTCTTTCTTCATCATCAACTCATGGTGGTGTCCGTAAAATTTTCGAAAGGAGGATTTCTACTTTAATAGTTTGAACTCTTGGTATAATAGCTTCCTTATTAGCACAACTCTTTATCAAGGAACTCATGACAGGAAACACAAGCCCTGGAATATCGTGTCAACTGGGAAATATGTACTCCATATGCAGGCGCTACTGGAATGTTGGAAAGTATGAAAACGAAACTCTTTATTTATTTTTTTTACGCATTCCTTTTGTTTTTGTTTTTGTTTTTTTTTTATTTCTGGTTGTTTGCTGTTTAATTGTCTAATTTTAATTTATTGTGCATTTATCTCTTAAGTTTTTTGTTACAAATAACACGTAGTTTTTATTATAGTGTATATGTCAATTAAGAAATTTATTGTTAAAACAGATCTTTAACAGTTTTGTTAAATTTACTCAGAACCATATATTTGTGATCTTATTTAAGCTTTAATATACAGACATGTCTCTTATTAGGCATTTTTTTTACTTGATTCGAGCGTCACTGACGAGTCTTCTATAGACGAAACGCGCGTCTGGCTCACAAAATTTCAATCTTGGTATCAAATATGAGTTTAATATTAAAGACTGTATTGTTAACCTCTTGATGCTTCTTTTATATTCAAAATTCTAGTATTTAACCACCAGCTGTGGGTATCTTAACTAGCTATCTGTAGGAGGGACCACATTTTGACCCTGTACCCCAAATTTGTGCTTTCTTTACATTTCTAGTTGGCTCTCATCCTGCTGAGTCATGCAGGTGTTGTATTGTGTTATTTACTTTTCTAACATATAAATATAAATAAGAAGATGTGGTATGATTGCCAATAAGACAACTCTCCACAAGAGACCAAATGACACAGAAATTAACAACTATAGGTCACCGTACGTCCTCCAACAATGACCAAAGCCCATTCCGCATAGTCAGCTATTAAAGGCCCCGAAATTACAAATGTAAAACTATTCAAACGAGAACACTAAAGGCCTGCTTTATGTACAAAATAATGAACGAAAAACAAATATGATATACAGCAACAAACGACAATCACTGAATTATAGGCTCCTGACTTGGGAAAGGCACATACAGAATGTGGCGGGGTTAAACATTTTAGCGGGCACCCAACCTCCCCTAACCTGTGACAGTGGTGTAACAGAACAACATATGAACAACTATAAAAATCAGCTGAAAAGGGCTTAAGTCATCAGATAGATACAAAGCAAAAACAAGTAAAAAAAAATAAAGTCTAGACATATACCTAAGGGGAAGGTTTGTGCACACATAAAAAATAAGAGTGCACAAGATCACTGACCCATGAATTGAGGTCAAGGTCAGGTAAATCCTGTCTGACGAACAAGAATCCCATATATCAAATACAACATGTTAAGATATCTTATTACTTATAATAGATGAGAAAATCACGTGATTGCAGTTTTTCAGCAGTTTGTTGGTGTTTAATGCCACTTTCAGCACTTTTGGCCATATCATGGCGGCCAGGTTATATTGGTGGAGGAAGTCAAAGTGCCCGGTGAGAACTATTGACTTTATGCACGAAAAATGTCAATCCTTATCGATTAAGATTGGAGTCAAGCGAACCTTGCAACATGCGGCATTAGAACTCACAACCCCAGTGTTGACAGGCTAGTGATTATTGTAGATGAACTACTCAGGCCACTCGGTCACTGATTGAATCTAAATAAGATATGACATCTTGGAAACAAAACAAAAAAATGCAAAGGACATAGCAATGAACAAACAATAAACGGCGTTTTTGACAATTACGAGATTAACCGTTTTGTATTTGTGCGTTTTGGGTTTAAATTATCCATGTGGTTTCCAAACGTTTTTGGTATCGAAAGTTATCCGGGAAATATGTGTCATATTCACTATAATCAATATCATACTGTTTTTATTATTTTATTATAACAGTTACTGTAGATATTTTCACAAAATGTTTCCTTCTGTCTTCTGTCGGCTTCAAGATTCCGTTTCTATCCGTCAGTGCCCCGACTGAAATGATGAGAGTTTTTTCGTTAAAATCTATAACATTTACGGTACACATTTTACTTACATCATGCTAATTTCAACGAGTCCAATATTTGTAAATCCAAAACTTTTTAAAAACTTTAAGAGCTGGGAAAAAAAAAAGGGCCAAAAGTATATATAAGTTTCCGTGAATATGAATTTACAAAATGTAAAGTATAAGTATTCATTTTAAAACTAAAACAGAAAATCTGGCATTTTGTAAGTTTGATATTATTTGAATATTATCATGCATAATTAGTCTAAGAAAATTATTTTTATTTGCACATACTGTAGGAAAATTCATTTCATCAAGTCATTTTCGTAATGACTATTTGTATAAATGTAGTTTGGCTATGCACACAATTTTCCAATTTAAGGTATACTCAAAAATAGATATCAAATAAAGAAAATCGCGAAATTTTCAAAAAAAATATAGAAAGAAAACTCCACGGTTTTATTCAGTGGAATTCGTCAAATGTGAATGGTGTTTGTTTTCAGAAATTATTGTTTTGTTGTAGGTAGACACTGTAATTTTTGCTGATACTTATGATGGAATTCAAAATGCTCTCAAAGTTTTCAAACATATTGTACTATGTAGAAACTTGAAGTGAATATTGATAAAAGTGATGCATTTTAGCAAAAGAAAAGCAATAATAGATTTCGATCTTAAACTTAATGATACATCTCTTGAAATTGTAAATTATAATGGGTTATTTGTTTGTGCAAAGAAAAACTTGATGAACAGTCGCAAAAACACCTTTTGCTGTATGTACAAAGATTAGAAATTTACATTTACCCGTTGATCTACAACTAGAATTATTTGATTATCTTATAGAAACTATATTTTATTGTACATGTTGTATGGATCAGAAATATGGAGATTTGAAAACATTGATATAATTGAAATAGGTCAGCTACAATTTTGCGAGATAATTTTAAATGTGAGATCAAGTACTCCAAACTTTGTGATATATGGAGAATGAGGAAGATTCCAACTTTAAAAAAAAGTAAAATCACAAAAATACTGAACTCCGAGGAAAATTCAAAAAGGAAAGTCCCCAATCAAATGGCAAAATCAAAAGATCAAACACATCGAACGAATTGATAACAACTGTCATATTCCTGACTTGTTACAGGCATTTTCTTATGTAGAAAATGGTGGATTGAACCTGGTTTTATAGCTAGCCAAACCTCTCACTTTTATGACAGTCGCATCAAATTCCATTATATTGACAACGATGTGTGAACAAAACAAACAGACATAATAGGTAAAAATGTCAAAAATAGGGTTACAGCAGTCAACATTGTGTTAAATCACAGTAAAATTGAGAATTTTCTCGTGTTTGCAGTAGAATGGCTATTATCACCCAACTTCGGAAGAAATTTATTCCTAAATAATATATAACATACCCCTCTGTGCTGAAAATGCAGAAGATGCTGTCATTATGTCACTGTCAGTTATTGTATAATTTATCTTTATTTATCAAGATAATATCTACTCTCATCTAGAAAGATACATGTACCTTATAAGTTTTGTAATCTTTAGATAGTGCTAGAACACACCCACGACATCGCGGGTCCGTGACTGAATTAAAGTACCTATGCCTTAATTTTAGCCTGAATTTTAGGATTCGTATTGTCATCTGATAAAGTCATGCTGATTGTAAGATGCACATTTGTCTCTGCTTTCAAAATCTTTCTGTTTGAACCCGTCCTGATTTTTTTACTACAATAAACTTACTATAAACTTAATTTATTTGTTTAACTAATTAACCAAAAATTAATAATGATATTGAGGTGGAAGAAAACGACTTGTTGAATAGTGTACTAAAGTGTAACATAGATATAAAACAACTACTGAAAGAATTCTGGGTTTTCCTGATAGACACTAGAGGAGGGATTTACAAAAGGTAACAGGTAACTAAAACCGGAAACTACATGTGACATATAGTGTAGGCAACGGTATCGGATTCGACCCTGAACTTGTTAATTATGTGGAAAACAAAATGGTCTGGAATGGTGTAATTTTTAAACAACATCATTGTCCTATATAAGTAATATACAAAGTTAATTTTTTTATTCGTCGTTTTTACGTCATGCTGGCTTACAAATTAGACCTCGTTATTTTAGTAGTATAGATACTTTTGCTATCAGTCTTCTATCTATTCTGTCTTTTATTGTGTTTGAATTGTAATTTGTCCTCATATAACACATATGGTGTGCCTGATTGTAAATAAAGAATTTAATTTAATTTAAACGGATTGCATTGAAATTCCGGTTTCATTTAAATGTAAGAGCAATAACTGAAATTTTCAAATCAATACGATATTTTGACCGAAATACCCGATTCACACACTGATTAAAGGAAATATGCAATATACATCGATGAGAGAAAAATTATCAAGAAACATCAATTGGTAAATATAAAATGTCTTCAATAGGTGTCTATGAAATATGTCAAATTTAAATAACGACGACTATGAAACAAATATGAATTATGTTAAATGATTTTGAATAAATTTTATATTCCCAAAACAACAATAGAAGGTAGTAAGGACAAGAGACAGCTGCTAATGATGTAGGTTTTGCTCATTGTTGAAGGCCGTACGGTGACATATACTTGTTAATTTCTTTGTTATTTGGTCTCTTGTGGAGAGTTGTCTCATTGGCAATCATACCACATTTTCTTTTTTTATATATTACAGGCACATGAATAAGATGTTTTCAAAACACCTTGATTTGGGAGCCAATTTTCGTCTCGTTTTCTGAACAGGAACAGGAACTGCTCACGTCTGAATACACGCCATTTTTTTTCTGATCGGGTTCGTGCCTCTTATCTTACATTTTTGTCTACTGTTGAATTGACTGTACACTGTATATCATTATTCTATTTAGACCTCCCACTAAGTCTCTTATAAATCGATCATATACATGTTTTTACTCATCTTGAGCATAATTTTGACTTATTCTAACAAGAGTGATACAGTATGGACTTAATTTGTGAAACAGGTCATCTGTGCACAAAAATTCATATTATTTGGTTTGTTAACTTAAACTTACCAACATATAAATCCACAGCAATCTCCTTCCGTTGTATTAGCTGGCAAACATTCAGTCACACAAAATTTTGGACAATTTATCACACCTGTAAAATAACTAAATTGGTTTACAGTTCAAATAATCAAAACATTACAATCAATAATTTTTTCAGTACAACTTATTTTTATTACTATTTGCCTTTTTATTTTTCATCTATTATTACGTCTAACGTTCTTTGAATAAAGGTTTTTGATTTTTCTTTCATGTATTTTCATTTTTGATTATTTTCTGTAAACAAAGGGATTTATAATCGGCTAATTTATTTTCAACTTTGTTTTCAAAACGTCCTCCCGTAACCCCAAATAAAAAAGGATAGGTCATATTATTCTCAAGTTTCCTGATTCGAGGGAAGCAACTATCATAATTATCCTTTATTTTCAAACTATTATTACAATTCTATGACTGATGATCACTTGAATGTTTGGCACTTATGAAACGAAAGAAGAATTGTGATGCACATTTAGTTTGATGAACATATAAATATATCTGATTTGTAAAATATACTGTTAATAGTAATCTTTTAGCGCTAAAACCTTTCTATGACTTCCCAATTTAGAAGAATTTCAATTATGTTCAGAATTTTTAAATTCTTAGACACTGGGGTAACTTCCTATTATTTGGTAAACGGGTATGTGCCAAAAATATGGGTCATCATTTTGCGAAATTTTATATAAAAATTACCCTCCTTTTTAATGACATCCTATATTAATATGCATTTACGTTTGATAACTGTATATTGATTTGGGGTATGATCTAAATATCAAATATAAATATGCTATTGAGAATCTTACATTGTTAATGGTCAATAATTATATTAAATTAAATCAATTCTTTTGAAAGTTCATCTTTCAAATAAGTTCTCAAATGAACCCCGGGGATAATGATTGACAATATAGATTTAGTGCTTATATATTGTATATGAGTTTAGTTTCTTTCTTAAATATTTACTAGAACACACCCGTGACATCGCGGGTCCGTGACTGAATTAAAGTATCTACGCCTTATTTTTCAGTTCAACTGAGTTCGACTTAAAAAAGTTTTTCCAGAACGTTCAACTTACATGTTATTTTGTGATGCGACCGGAAGCTATATGTTACATATACTATTGGTATCGGTGTCGGACTCGACCCGGAACTTCTTAATTATTGGCAATATTAATTACTTGGAAAACAAATGGGCCTGGAGTGGTGTAATTTTTAATCAACACCATTGTACTATATTAGTTATATATAAAGTTGAATTCTTTGATTCATCGTTTTTACGTCATGACGGCTGACAAATTGGACCTCGTTATTTTAGTATTATAGATATAATATTTATATAACTATAGGTACTGAATTTCAGTGTGAATGTTATTTTAAAATAGGTACGTTTTTTGAGTCAAACATGGCATACCCCTACCAAAAAAATATTATGATCTGTGATAACTAGATCACTTACATTGTGGTGTGGTAGTCTGTGTTGTGGAAGAAGGCGTGGTAGACTGTGTTGTTGTCGTAGTAGGTGTACAACAAAACCTGTTGCCACAACAGCCGTTTGTATCTTTCATTCCATCGCATGTTTCACCTTCACTCATACATGTAGAACCATCAGGACATGTGTCTAGGGATAACATGATGAGTGTTTAATAGATTTCTCATAACAGAGACTTCTTTGTATATAACTAGGACAAAGTTAACAAATCTAAATTCATATTTCGAAGAAAACAGAGATACTAACATGGCAAAACGTTGCTGATTGTTGTCTTTTATATTGATTTTTGTTTTCATTTATTGTTGCTTATATTCATTTTGTTTGTTCTCTGATGGAACATTGTTTCATTGGCAATCAGTTAATATTCTTATTTTCATAAACAATGCAAACACCTCCAATGCCGCGTTTGGCACCAACTGTTCTCTGGTAATCATATCTACCTCTATAGTGGCATTATGTTACGATCGGTCCAGGGGTCATTATCGGTGACGAGCGATATAAAATGGAGATTTGTAAATATTTCCTGTCAAAACTTAATTTATCACAAAACTTCATCAGTACATAACAAACCTTATAAATTAACGAATGTATAAACGTAAAAAAAAAACGGATAACAAATATTATGAACACATATTATGTAGAAGACATTATGGAAACGAATTTGGCATAAAATTTAGTCATAAAACATACATCGCCCTTGATTTTAACAGCAAATGATTTCTTTTCTCTTTCCTGGTATTAATATTATATTATGGTTTGTGTATTTTTACAGTCTATCGTCTCGCATATTTATTCATGACATTCACATATAAATACCGATAAAATATGTCGGTCGGTATGAAATCCTACGATGATGATGTTTGAAAACAGTTAGTAACTTACCAGTACATTTGCAACATGCTTTACCACATCTACACCTCACAGGCAGTTTCTCTACATGCCCTCCTAACGAGCTGCATGTATTAGAGTATGAACAATATCCACCCAAAACACTGGTACATGCAAAGTTCGTCTCACCTGTAATTTAAAAAAAAATTAGTGTACAGATGAACATAAGCACAACCTGGAAACGTCTATACTTCTATTCGATCATTCGCGGTCATTAGCAATCCATGCTGTTATTATACATTAATACCCCCTAAAATATCTTTAATAAGTAAAAAATGTATGTTGAATACATCTCTGTCTTGATTTATTAATACTCAGTAAAAAGGTGTTTAATCAAAATAACATTTTTATTTGAACAGGTCCATTTTTTACTTTTATTAGAAATTTCATAAATGAAAAGTAAAGTTTAGTTCATTTTAGTTTTATAAACAATAAACGTTTGCTAGAAAACTATTTGATTCTAAGAAAAGAAAATTAATCAAATCGGAGATCATACGAAAAAAAATTGCATCTTAAAAAATGCATTTTTATCAACAATACTTTGATCCAACGTCTTTTCATGGCTTCATTATATAATCCCGTTTTAAATTGGGTGAGGTAAAACCTAATAATCGAACCTCTCACCAAATGAAATATTTATATTTGTATGCGCAGAGTTAACTATTTATATGTGGTGTTTGTAAACTGTTATTTGTCCGTTCATTGAGTTAACTATTTATATGTAGTGTTTTGTAAACTGTTATTTGTCTGTTCATCGATTATCGTTTGAAGATATTTCTTCAACTGATGTTTTTAAATTTTCCCTAAAGCTTTGAAATTTTTATGTCTCTTTTTCAAAAATGATTTTTTTTTTTTTTTTTACAAAATGACAAATTACAGATTTATATTCGATTATAAAATATTAATAAAAATATAATAATAGAAAAGGAAAGTGGACGGGCTTATTTTCCTATATTTGTTTTACTCACTGGATCAAAAACTGAAAGTGGTTGATTTGTATTTTGAATATAAAAAAAAATGAATGAAGGAAGAGGAGTTACTTAGGAGGAAATAAAAAGTATAAGTTGAAAATAAAAAATAAACGGAGGAAGAGGAGATACTGATGGGGAATCAAAAAGTATAAGTTGAATATAAAAAATGAATGAAGGAAGAGGAGATACTAAGGGGGAAATCAGAAAGTATAAGTTGAAAATAAAAATAAAACGACGAAAAGATTAACAACAATTAATAAAACACTACACCAAAAAAAAAAAAAAAAAAAAAACAAAAATACTAAATGATAAACAATGTACGTGTCAGCCTGAAATTATTTACGGATATCAATATCCTTCCAAATGTAATTCAGTGTCAAACAATATTTTAAAGAAAAGTTGATGCTGCAATGTTTTTGTGTTTTTGCATTGTGTATCTAAATAAATTAATTGGTATCTGAAAGACAATTCAAAGCTTTACTTCCGCATAGTTTATTCCGATATAATGTTTTTGTTTGTTTGTTAATAATCTCGTTCTTATTAACTGTTTTTAAATACATAATATCACTCACAGTTTACAGAATTGATTTATACACATCAAATGAAACATCTCTTATCAATAAAAAAAAATAAAATAATAAACATTTGAAATATACGTTGTACATATGTTAAACTTTTTTTAATGTATTGTATTCTATGATCTAATTCAAAAGCCATGCCATACACTACAGAAACTAACTTGGGTAGCTGTATTTATATGTGATTTCCAAGTTACTCATTAATGTACATCGCAACCTCTGTGTACATTGTCACATATTTGTAAGATTCATTTATCATTATAAAAAAGTCATTGGAAATAACCACTTACCTTTCGTTATGAAGAAAGCCACAATCATCACAAGTACAGTAGCTATTCCCATATTACTTATCTGAGCGGTATTTGAATAGAATGATTGAAATAACGACAGTGATATAGCTGAATAATCTGAACGAGTCGTTTCATTACCATGTGGTCAATGGTCCATATCAGAAATGATGTTGACGCTTGGGTTTTTGATTGGTCCATACGTCATTAGAGAGGGAATGCATAAAGATGATGGGAGTGTTCAACGTCTTAGAGCAGATCTCAAACGACGGTGAAATTCCAAAAACATATGGATTCGCATTACGAATCTCTATCCATTAAATTATAGATTTAAATTTTTTTATATCTATTAGATACGTATACTTTTACTGTTTCATACTGAGAATATAAAACAAACACTTCATCAAACTTCTTTTGTTAACATCTGTTGATGAGTTTTAAATGCATTGTACTATTTAACATATTTTCCTTGTCTGGCAATATGTCTAATTACCTGTTAATAATCATTGAAGGTTCAATCGAAAAAATTCGAATAAACAAAACCTAAATCAAAAATGAAAAGCTATCAAAAAAAAAAAGAATCTTCGTTCGGATAAGGACTCAAAGTTATACAAGAGGAGACATAATTCAAATTAATTGCCACAAAAAACAGCAATGTCGTGAAAACAATATGCGTTTTTATGATGCAAATACTGAGGTACTGGCTACTGATACCTTCGGAAACGACAGTCAACCAGCAGAGGTATCGACCACAGTCCAACAAATCGAAACAGTTCATGACTGCTTTGACGCATTTACTTGACATAAAACATATGCAATACAAGATATTTCATTATAATTATTGCATAATATAATAGATATGAATAAGATCGGAATTATATATATGTATGAATAACTGAAAGTTGGTAATTACGAGGTTAATCCGAGTCGTGCAGTTTACGTTTGGAGTAAAATCTGTAAGTTCGAATTTCCATTTCTCATTTTTTTCTGTTTTTTGTTTTTTTTTTTTTTTTTCATTTTGTATTATGTTTTGATAATTTTGCGATCAGAATTGAATTCTGGTATCTATTTGTGTTTTAGTCCAAACTGTCGTTAGAATATATTGCTTTTGATCCAACTGAACATCATTATTGGTTTTTTTTTTTTATTTTTATGTTTTTATTTCCTCATATAATTTAAATGCGTTTTCTTTTTCCATTAAATTATAGATTTGAAATATCTATTGGTCACATATACTTTTACTGTTTCATGCTGTGAATATAATACAATCACTTCATTAAACTTGTTTTGTCAACATCTGCTGATGAATATTTGCATTGTACTATTAAACATATCTTCCTTGTCTAAAAATATGTCTAATTATCTGTTACTGATTATTGAAGGTTCAATCACCAAACGGTCATTACCAAATAGCATTAACGGTACCAAATGCATATTTCGACAATGTATGTCCCCTCAGTGATGCTCGAGTCAAATTCATTTGAATATCAACAATCTAAAACAAAAATTAAAAATTAAAGAAAAAAAAGGACCTATCCACATTCGGATAAGGAATCACAGATTTATACATGAGGGAGACATATTCCTTAATTCAGATTAAATGCCACAAAAACAGTAATGTCGTGAAAACAGTATGCGTTTTTTATTAATGCAAATATTGAAGTACTGGCTACTAATAGCTCAGGAAACGACAGTCAACCAGCAGAGGAATCGACCACAGTCTGTCGAAAACATCGAGACAGTTCATGACTGCTTTGACGCATTTACTTGACATAAAACATATGAAATACAAAATATTTCGTCACGATTATTGCATAATATAATAGATATGAATACGATCGGAATTATATATATGTATGAATAACTGAAAGTTGGTTATTACGACGTTAAACCGAGTCGTGCAGTTTACGTTTGGAGATTAAATCTGTAAGTTCGAATTTCCGTTTCTCATTTTTTGTTTTTTTGTTTTTCTTTTATTTTGTATGCTATTTTGATAATTTTGCGATCAGAATTGAACTTCCGGTATTTGTGTTTTATTCCTAACTGTCGTTAGAATATATTACTGTGATCCAACTAAACATCGTTATTGGTTTATTTTTCATTTTTATGTTTTTATTTCCTCATTTAATTTCATTACGTATTCCATAATCTATTAAATTATTGATTTGAAATATCTATTGGTCACATATACTTTTACTGTTTCATGCTGTGAATATAATACAAACACTTCATCAACTTCTTTTGTCAACATCTGTTGATGAATTTTAAATGCATTGTACTATTAAACATATCTTCCTTGTCTAAAAATGTGTATAATTATCTGTTACTGATTATTGAAGGTTCAATCACCAAACGGTAATTATCAAATAGCATTAACGGTACCAAATGCATATTTTGACAATGTATGTCCCTTCATTGATGCTCGAGTCAAAATCATTTGAATATCAACAATCTAAAATGAAATGAAAAACTTAAAAAACAAAAACAAAAAAACTATCCACACTCGGATAAAGAATCACGGAGTTATACATGAGGGAGACATATTCCTTAATTCAGATTAAATGCCACAAAAACAGCAATGTCGTGAAAACAATAGGCGTTTTTATGATGGAAATACTGAAGTAATGGCTACTGATAGCTCCGGAAACGACAGTCAACCAGCAGAGGTATCGACCACAGTTCAACAAATTGAGACATTTCATGACTGTTTTGACTCATTTACTTGACATGAATCATATGAAATACAAAATATTTCGTTATAATTATTGCATAATATGATAGATATGAATAAGATCGTTATATATATATGTATGAATAACTGAACGTTAGTAGCTACGAGGTTAAACCGAGTCGTGCAGTTTACGTTTGGAGTTCGAATTTCCGTTTCTCATTTTTTTCTATTTTTCTTTCTATTTTTCCTATTTTATGTTATTTCGATATTTTTGCGATTAGAATTCAACAGTTCCGGTATCCATTTGCGTTTTATTTCTATCTGTCGAAGTATTTATTTTTCATCGATTTAATCGGTTTCGTCAAATAGTTTATTAATATAGATTATATTGTTTTTGATCCAACTAAACATCATTAATGGTTTATTTCTTATTTTTATGTTTTTATTTCCCATATAGTTTCGTTACATATTTCTCTATCCATTAAATTATAGATGTGATATATCTATTGGAAACATATACTTTTACTGTTTCATGCTGTGAATATGATAACTTGTTTTGTCAACATCTGTTGGTGAATGTTAAATGCATAATCCCATTATACTATTAAACATATCTTCTTTGTCTGAAAATATGTCTAAGTATCAGTTAATGATTTATATTGAAGGTTCAATCACCAAACGGTCATTATCAAACAGCAATAACGTTACCAAATGCATATTTCGACAATGTATGTCCCTTCATTGATGCTCGATTCAAAATCATTTGAATATCCACAATCTAAAGCAAAAGATGAAAAGCTTTCAAAAAAACTCAAAAAGGACGTAAACTCTATCCACATTCGAATAAGGAATCAGAGCTATGAATGACGGGGAAATAAAGGCAACAGTAGTATATCGCTGTCCAAAAGTCATAAATCGATTAAGAGGAAACAAATCCGGGTTACAAACTAAAACCGAGGGAAACACATCAACTATAAGAGGAAAACAACGGAACAACAGAAACACTGAACTGCAACAAAAACAAACGCCAACATACATAGAAATGGATATTTGATAACAACTGCCATATTCCTGACTTGGTACAGGACATTTTAAGAAAAAATGGTGGGTTGAACCTGGTTTGATGGCTAGCCAAACCTCCCGCTTATATGGAGACATATTCGTTAATTCAGAATGTATGAAATACAAAATGTTTCGTTACAATTATTGTATAATATATAGATTTGAATAAAATTGGAATTATATATATGTATGAATGAATAACTGAAAAATTGTAGCTACGAGGTTCAGACGAGTCTAGCAGTTTACGTTGGTAGTAAAATATGTAACTTCGAATTTTCGTTTCTCTTTTTTTCTGTGGTTTTTTCTATTTTTCTAATTTTGTATGTTATTTTGATATTTTTGCGATCAGAATTTTCCCCTTTTGTTTTCTTGTTTTTTATTGGCAATTTTATTTATTTTACAAAGAAATCATTAATTTGCTGAAGTATATTATTTTCATCTGTTCAAATGCATATGTGTAAATTACCATGATTGCAAATCGAGGTGTGGCTTAATTCGGAATGTTATTTCCATGAAATTCAGTAACATACTTGATAATTAGTACAAATTTGTCATATTTTGTTATTACAGATACATTTCTAAATCCGAATCAATCAATGGAAATGTAATTACGGCATAACACTAGGGTTTGCCAGTGCGTATGATTTTGTTTTGCAAAAATTCTTCAAAATATTATAAATTTTTATTACGTGTATATAATTAATGGATATGTAAGTGCAGAAATTATGAGAAATCGGTAGTAAGTTGAGTTCATATAAGTAGGATCTCTGAACCGCGATGATACTCCGAACCTCGATGGTCACTCTGATGTGCGATGGTTTGACGCTGAAGTGCGTTTTTGATCACACTGAAGTGCGGTGCTATCATTGTGACGCTATCTTGTTGAAAGCTACGCCGAAGTGCGATGGTGGTAACGCTGAAGTGCGATGGACTACATAAACTATATTTTCCTACATATATAAAGTGGCATAACTATGAAAAGAACCGTTATCATGAAAAGACGTCACAACAATAGTTTAAATAAGACACAATGTATAAGCGCTCATGGTATCTTTTTAACGAAGAAACCCTTATCCAATGAATCTACTTAATTGTACTTATCTTGCCATGAAAAAGTAAGCAATCAACCCAGAGGACCAAATTATCGAGACATCTTAAGTTTATTATACAGTTTCTAACAATAGACAGTTGTTTAAAACTGTTTTCCCTTGATATTCTTTTGAATGTACGTTCAATCTCTGCATTGATAATAATGTGACAATTGATATTTATGGTTAGCTGACTTTTGGTTGGTAGCTGACAGATTAAATATAAATAAAACTTAATTTTTGTTTTGTAAATTTGCATTGCAAGATTATTCACAAAAAAATCTTTGCCTTTTAATTTAAAAAAAAATCATTATTTACGTTAATCCAACTTAGAACTTAAACACAACTCAAGTTATCAGATTGTAGTAGATTTTATTTTGCTGAAAAAAAAATCTTTGGAATAAAGAACAAATTGAACATACTGTACGACTATTTCCAAACGAAATTATTTATAAATGATAGTACTCTAAGTTGCATTTTCATATCGTTCTTAGTTTTAAATCACCGATAAAGTGCATTGTACTTCTAAACATATCTTCCATGTCTGACAATATGTCTAACGATCTGACTAATCATAATGGATTATATCATCAAATGTTACATCAAATGTTACATCAAAATAACGCGTTGTCAGAAGTCCAATAAAGAAAGCATGATATAAAGTAGTGGTTAAAAAACGATCACGGTATAAAAATGATAATGGTGATCATCATTGTGTAATAACTTTGAAAAAGGTCACATTTAGTGACTACAATTCTAAACTGTTACCGGAAACTGTATACTTACATTAAGATGTCTTTTGATATTTTTGTATCGCTGTGATGCTTGTCTTAACTCCTTATACTCTTATCAATTTAAATAATTTCTTATCATTGATTACGTCTTTAAAAAACTAATCAAACTCTCAGAATCCACTGGATTGATTAAAGTTTACTATGAATAATAATAATCCATATACGACCAAAAAAACAAACAACAGTCTACTAAACACAACAAAGAAGACTCAAGACTGCGCAACACGAACCCATCAAAGACCGGGGTGATCTCAGGTGCTACGAAAGGGTTAGCAGATCCTGTTCCACATGTGACACCCATCGTGTTACTCCTATCAAATACGTGGATAAATCATATAAAGTATTTATGGCACCATGCAATAGCGGATGGATTAATATTCTGAAGGGTTACTGGAAACTGTATACTGACATTAAGATGTCTTCTGATTTTTTTATATCGCTGGGATGCTGTCTTATCTCCTTATATTCGTATCAATTTAAATAATTTATCATTATTAGAACCACTAGATTAATCAAAGTTTAAGAATGGGTAAGCTGATCCTGCTCCACATGTGGTACCCGTCGTCTTGCTCTTATTAGAACAAAACCGATGATAAGTCTAAATCGGTAGGTCACATTTTTTCACTCTTTTTATAAAATAGTAATTGACTCTTATCTAACGCTATGACATCACCAAATTGGTAAACCATCGGTCAATTAATTTACTAACCCCTAAACTTGACCGAATCTGAGATATTGAAATTGAAACAATTTTTCATGACAAATGATAGACAAGACTAACCGGTATAAACAATACAGACATTGAAAAATTAAAAAGCACAAAGAGAAACTCGCATCATAACTAAAGCCAAAAGTAACAAGAATCCCTTTGAAACAAAACCAGAGGTGATCTCAGGTGTTCTAGAATGGTAAGCTGATTCTGTTCCATATTTGGTACACGTCGCCTTGCTCATATTAGTACAAAACGGTCTAAATAGGTAGGTCACAATGGAGGAAAAGAGTACAGGATTGTGGTATGATAAACGACGATTGGAACATATCCGTCTGTGAAACAGATTTCCATAATGGGTAACCAACTCGTGATGGTGTCCGTAAAATTTTTGAAGGGATGATTTCAACTTCACCACTTGGATTTCTTGTTTTTATACTAGTAGCTTTCTTCTAAGCAGCAACCCTCTATCAAGGAAATCATGATAGGAAACGCAAGCTCTGAAATATCGTATCAACCTGGAGATATTTACTCCATTTGTAGCCACTTCTTGAATGCTGATACATAGAAATGGAGAGTTCACAAATGGGAGGCTGAAATCATCACTATATTGTTGTCAACCGATCCTCATTGTCCATTTCTAGATGAAGGTAAAGATTTGAGGCAGATTTAACTTATCTGTTGTATCCTTTATTTCAATATCGATGGGATAGATGCGTTCAACTGTCACAAAACTCTAATTTATTTAGTGAGAGGACATCATATATAAAGCGGAATGTTGAGTTTAAGGATAATGAAAGCTTCTTTTCATTCCTCCTTATGAACTCCTGTATGAAGTCTGTCCTATATGAATAAAATACAAGTCGGCAAGAAGAGGAGCATAGTTGGTGCCCATGGGAATGCCGTTTGTTCGTTGAAAAACACGTTCTACGAACGTGAACAATATGTTGTCAAGAAGAAATCTAGCATTTTGATGTCAGTTTCAGATAATTTTTAGTAAGATAATACTTGCATTTGCGTAGGCCATATCCGTTTGATTGATATTGAATAAACATACTAGGGTCACTGACTTCGTTTTTTGTGAATTGACCAATCTGTTACCTATTTGACGTTGCGCTTCAAATATGCTTTGGTCAACACTTTTACATCTCAAGAAAATTACACAAAAGTAATCATTCAATTCTTATAATTACATTTTTATGCTATAACCCTGTAATAACGAGATAAATAAAGCATTTGCTTGTTTTTCAAATCATTGTTTTCACGTTATCACGGAAAGCACTTGCAGTCATAGATGTAGCATTTTATACAGATTTTGGAATGCCTATGAAAATCAAAATTACGGAATCGTATGAAAATTCCATGTTATGTAATAATATACAAATACATGTATGTAGTCTTAATTTTAAATTTTAGTTCTTGTATTAACTATTAATATTCTTTTCGCCATGACTTGTCCATAAAGTAAAAGGATCAAGGATGTTTTTCACGCCATTTAAGTCATGACTGTTTAGCAGCCAGAAAACAGACAGGACTGAAATATATTATATTAAGGCAGTGGCTATTTTGCCGGCGCCGGCAAAATAGAAAATATGCTGTTTTGCCTGCTCTAGGTTAGAGGAAACAAATTTTGTCAGTAAAAACGATTTCGTTTACATTACAGATATGCAATTCAAAGAATTGACTATTATTTCAAAAGCAAACATAATTGAAACATTTTTTTTATTTTGAAGCTATGTGATTGTATAATGTTTTATCAAGTTCATATATGCAATGAGATTTTTAACTTTTATTTTATTCTTATCAAGGACGTATAACTAACATAATATACGTCCTTGTTCTTATGCATACATGTAGCATTAGACTGTGAATGAAGTAATATCAACTACATGTTTTGATATATTTTCATTGCTACTGCTGGATATTCAACATTTTATTTTTATGTCTTTTACAAATTTTTATCATTTTATTTAAACATATTTTATTTGTTATTACATATAACAAAAGGATCAGACACAAGTTATCACAACTTAGATAGTCCTCTCATAAATATAATAAGTTATAATATATAAATATAAAGATTTGCAACAATAACATAAGATAATTAAAGATTTGTACAATAGTTATAGAAAAAAAAGAAAGTTCACAATTTCCCAAAAAGATAAACAACAGTCAAACGTCAAAAAGCTTATTCATCTACAAACTAAATTATATCAGTTAAAAAAAATCTTTCTAAAGGTCAAAACGTTCACTTTTCCGAATAAAATGCAAGACTTCTTTAATTATGGATGTATTTTGACTAAGAGTTAAATTTTCGTTTCCATTTAGTAAAGTACCGAGATCTAAAGACGGGACAAAAAATAGTTTGTCTAAAAGGTGAGTTCTGATTTGTGCATAAAGCGGACATTCATAGAAAAAATGAAATATGTCTTCAGTCAGACTGCCGCACCGACAGCTTTGATAATTAGTTTTATTGAATATAAAAAGGTCATAATTTAGAGTTGAACATGCATGGGTAAGCCTTGTTAATATAATGTTTGCCTTACGTTCTCCAACATAATAGTATTTTGGGCTTTAGATTGATGTGATTTCTTTCGTAGGGAATACTTAAATTTGGATATTGAATCTACATTTCTAATTGCGCTATCGATTTTATTCCATTGCCTTATAGTATTGGGAAAATATGAATTTTTTTGTTAGTTCTAATCTACAAAATTGTACTATGAGGTCAGGGTTGTTTCGAAGATTATATCCAGAAATAGTTGATACAGGAGGTTGTATTAGTGTTCGTAAATAATTAGGAGCTTGTCCATTATAAATATTGTAGAATAAATGAAGTTTTCTTCGGTTTCTTCTATCAGACAAAGGTTCCAAACCCGTTTCAGAATATACAAATTCCTATTTTCACCTGGACTCTTAAATATATGTATCTCAAATATTATTACTGTTTTCTTATTTAACTATATATGAGTGAGTAATAATTTGATTCTTTTATGTTGGCAGTGCACATTCACAAGCAAATAGTAAAATTCACTCTTTGCAAAGAACCGGCAAAATAACAAATTCACTATATTGCCGGCGCCGGCTAAATAGCCATCATTGCTATAGAGAAATGCTATTTTGCCGGCTTTATTTAAGATAATTTAATCAGAGCCGGCAAAATATCGGCATATTTCAATTTTGCCGGCGACGGCAAAATAGCCACTGCCTTTTATTAATTAGATCAATTACGGACACATAGTACTTTATTTCTTTTGATTGTCTTCCTAAAAGCATATTTACATATATATTGTAATATATGACATCAAGGGTATATCGGGGTATAAAAGTATGGTCACCCAAGGACTTCTCATGTCCAGCAGTAAAACTCTTGTTAAATTTAAGTGAGGCTTCTATTTTAGCTGAATTAGAATAAGCAGCCACGTCCTGTACGAATGTGGACGGCCCGGACGTGTCATGCTCTCTGTGCGTTACAAAATTGTAATAATAATTCATCTTCGGGGTCTGTTGGTGGCCGGTTGCAAGGCAATTTTGTCATATTTTTATTGGCTTTTTTTTCTTTTTGCCTTTTTCGATTAATGATTTTAATCGCCTCGCCCCTTTGCAACCGTTTTATTTCTTTTTTTAAGTTGCTTAAGAGTTTTGGTAAATGTATATGAGATAGTATATACAATAACATAACCGTTGCTTTTATTACAGTTCCTTATACTGATAATGGTTATTATGTCCTAGATAATGAAAAAGATGATTTACACTTCACGTTATCTATTATTCACGAAAGGAAGATGTTTTTTGATAAATAACATATGATGACACTTGTAGGTTTAGATATCAATTTTAAATATCCTGTCAAAGAAGTTGCAAAGACTTTGTCCACAGTAAATCCTAGTAACCCAGTCTACATGTATTCGTTTGACTATCGGCCATCATTTCCGCCATCACCTGCTTGGCTCGGAGTTTCTTATATATATTCAGCTAAAATTGGCTATGTATTTGGTACACCTTTGACAGAGTCAACTACTCCGACACTGACAGATTTGTTAGCAAGAGAATAATTAAATACTGGACAACATGTGCTAAAATAGGGTATGATCCTTTCTTCGTTATTTTTTTTTTTTTTTTAATTTTTTTTTATAGTAGCGTGATTAGTCTACTAGGACAGAATGTTTTAGATTTTGTTTTAGTTCTGAATCTTTCTTATTACATGTATCACAGTCGTTTGAATTTTAGTGATAAAATATTAAAGAATTACTGTGTCAAAATTTGTAATATTGGTATATATTACAAATTTTTTTTTTTTTTAATATATCTATAGAAATATTAAAAAATACAAATTTGTAATATATACTAGTATTACAAATTTTGACACAGTAATTCTTTAATATTCTTATCACTAAAGTTTAAACGACTGTGCATGTAAAGTACTTTTAATATATGACTGTTGGTTCACTGTACATGCGTAAGATTTGAATATAATAGCTTCCATAAAGTATTTCAAAATTTAACAGATGTATTTGAACCATTTCAGCATCCTATTCAGTTGTCCAACTGGCTCTTTCAATTTTTCATCTTTATTGATATTTTGCAAGACTGGTTACTGTAAATTCAGAAATTATTGTGTGCATTTATTATTGCGAATTTTACAGAATGGACTAAAATGCGAGATTTATTATTGCGATGTCATAAAAATCTGCATATATTCATATGCATCAGATATCAGAATGCGACTTATTATTATTGCGATACTTATTCAGTCGCATTATTCGCATTAATAAAAACCTCGCAATAATTTCTGAATTTACAGTAATATGTTTTTATGTATCTGGACGGTGAATTAAAATGAAAGGTGATGATGGATGGCTGCTTATCATCCAGCGGCAAATTAATATGCATATTCAAGACGAGAACCTGTTAATGTAATATGAAAATTATTAACCCTGCTGTTGTACTAGACCGACATGCTGAGTCGGATTTTAACGTGCTAGTTCACAAGGTAACAGTCTGCAGGAAGACATGTCACCTTACCCGGATACATTATTCTGGCTCCGAGCCGACCAGTCTTTGCTCTTCTTTATGGCGCGTTCTTAGCAGAGAAGCAGCAAATACCAATTCTAAAGTCTTTGGTTTGACCAAGCCAGGGTTCGAACCCACGACCTCCGGCATTCGAGGCGAACACGCTACCACGACTCCACCGAGGAGGTTTAAAATGAATGAAATAACCAATTCTATTTTGATCAATTACTCCTGTTCCTGAACAATTAAAATGAGGTCAAATACAAAGGACATATAACAGGAGGAAACTTAAAAAAGGGGGTAAATTATTGTACCTACTGAAAAATATGGCTTATATTAAAAGTGAATTTGCCATTGCCGCCAGAAAAGCATTTCTATGTCTCTGATTCTGCAACTTTTGTCGAAGGCTAGTCAAAAGGACACAATTTGTGCCTGAACGATTCCAAGTCCGGCTGTCTGGACCAAGTGTTGTTCTTTGTTGCTTGTCTTTGTTAATACATGTATTTTTTGGAGGAGGTGGGTGTAAAAGAGAGGCGAAGGATACCAAAGGGACACTCAAACTCATTAGTCGAAAATAAACTGACAACGCCATGGCTAAAAAGAAAAGACAAACAATCAAACAACAGTACACCAAACAACATAGAAAACCAAAGACTGAGCAACACGAACCCCAACTTATACTGGGGTAATCTCAGGTGCCTCCGGAAGGGTAGGCAGATCCTGCTCCACATGTTGTTAGTTTGGTCTGTTGTACTGTCCAATATTTTGATAATTCCTGTTATTCCTTTTTATGCCCCATTTATGGGCATTATGTTTTCGGTCTGTGGTTCCGTTCGTCCGTCCGTCTGTCTGTCCCGCTTCAGGTTAAAGTTTTTGGTCAAGGTAGTTTTGATGAAGTTGAAGTCCAATCTTAGTACACATGTTCCTATGATATGATCTTTCTAATTTTAATGCCAAATTAGAGTTTTGACCCCAATTTCACGGTCCACTGAACATAGAAAATGATAGTGCGATTGGGGCATCCGTGTACTATGGAAATATTCTTGTTATGTATAATTTTTCATTGACATATACTCCCAATGACTCCTTTATTCATATCTCTTAAAACTACATTATGGACAAATGGAATTTCAAGAGATAAAAAAAACCGGCTGAGACATATAGTTATAATGTATAATATTTCTCAAAATAAATTTATATCAAGAAAAGCTAACTAAACTAGCATAGTCCATCAAAGTTTATTAGATAGTCATCCCCAGTTTTTAATGGTTCTGTCAGACACAAAGTTCCCTTTGGGGCTAGTTGTTCCAGGTGGAAGCATTGCTAAATACACTGGTGTATCTGCTCCTGTAAAACAAAGAAGAATAAAGATACCATGAGGTGATTTTGTGTGTTTTGAATTTGCATATTTATTGTAACTATTTCAATCTGCTTTCTATTTTCTGTCCTGGGGTCACACTTTCTCGTTTAATATATTTAATTTTAGGTAGGTTTGTTAAACAAAGAAGGTATCCTGAGCACAACCAAAATGGTAGTCAAATATTTAAAAGAGATCACACAAACCATCAATTTTCAATTTGTTTTTAAAGACAAATGTAATGTTATTAAATACAAATGAAATAGGGAAAATGAAAACTTGCACAAAGCCTGTTCTAATTGCAAAATCATACATAACTTAAGTATATAAATGAGTGCATGATGTGTTTGAGAACTCCCTTGTAGCGAGTTTTCTGTTAATTGTTCTAGTAAAGATAGTTCTTACAAATTGAAAGACATTTGTTAAAGCTGTAATATTAAAACAGAAAACTATATGTTTGCGTGTGGTTTTTTTTTTTTTTTTTAGATATAAGCATTTGGAAATTTAACAAGAAACAGGAGCTGTCATGTATTTTGTAGAGAGATATATTCACATCAAAATCTATAAAATGAGAAGGATTTAACCTGACTTTGCAGGAAAGTAGTTAATGGGGTACTAAATGAAATTATGCAAAGAAACAAATTTCATTAAGCCAGAAAAACTAAATGTCCGTGGGTTTGTTTTGTGATATAAGCATTTAAAAGTTCATGGCAAAAGGAGTGCTCTTTATGTTTTACAATACAAACTTTTAGATAGAGAAGTTTTCACTGCCAATTTTTTAAAAGAAATACCAAGGATTTAACCATAAATAGTGGGAATGCATTTAATGAAATATATTATGAAAAGAAAAGTGGGGGTTGTTGAGCAAGTTTTGTAGTGGTATAAATAGAAACAGCCAGGGAATCAAAATAATGAAAACAAGATGACTACTATGACCAGAAAACAAGATGACTACTATGACCAGAAAACTAGATGACTACTATGACCAGAAAACAAGATGACTACTATGACCAGAAAACTAGATGACTACTACAGTCCGTGTAACGTAAAGTTAACAATACGAACGATGCCCGAATCATGTACGGACGATGCCCGAACGATGTACGTACGCTTCCCGAACGGTGTACGAACGCAAACGAAACGCTGACCGAACGTTGTACGAACGCTGAACGAATGATGTACGAACGAAACCATGTACCATAAACCATACCATAAACGATAACATAAGCACCCTTTATCGTACATCGTATGGTTTTGCGTAAATCTTTCGTTTAGCGTATATCGTATCGTTTAGCGTACATCGTTTCGTTTAGCGTATATCGTATCGTTTAGCGTACATCGTTTCGTTTAGCGTATATCGTATCGTTTAGCGTACATCGTTTCTTGGCATACATAGTTTCGTTTAGCGTATATGTTTTTTTTTAAATATATAAAACATGAATTGTGTTCTGTTAAATCTTTTGATATAGGTGATCATAGGCGTAAAATTTAGATTGGATGCATATTTCAGTTTTTAATTAATCATTTAATTAATTATAATTTAATCTGACTCGATGTTGATCCAAAATTATTTACATAAACAGTTTGAAAAATAAACACTGAAATAAATTTAAACAAATTAAAAGATACGATTATGAATTTTGTTAGCCGTGGAAATACGTACTTGGTGAATGTGCGGGTAAACTGCAGTCTGCAGGGTTTTCAGTCAACATTTTTTGAAAATAGCCTAAGGTATTAACATTCTTTTGAACTAAATGAACAATGTATTTTAGATGGAATTCGGAATTAATCTAATGTTCTTACAAAAGTATATTCGGGGTCTTAAGGTTTGCCTTTTGTTCAAAAAGTTTGTTAATCATATTTATATATTCTCTTTTATCGCATGTATTTAAACATCGACTGAATAACAGTTTCATCTATATATCGTAATTAAACTTTTTTTTTAGATTATATAGATTATAGATATATTTTTATTCATCTATCAAATCAGTCGAAAAAATCAAATATTCGAGAAATTTTAAATGAAAACAATTACCCGTTATGTGCCTCATCAACACCAAACATAAATCCTTACCAAAGTACAAACGATAGTGTAATATTTTTACTACAAATGCACTTGATTTTAATCAATCATCAAAAAAGAGCGAGTCCGGCAAATCAAAAATTTCGAATTCTTAAGTGAAATTATAATTGAGCGTCTTCATTTTTGTATTTTCTAACAACAACAAAAACTAGACCGTTTCCCTCTATTCTTAAATTTTCTGAGACCATTTTCCTCTATTCTTTATTTTGCCCGTTATACTCTATTCCTATTTTATATTTTTTACTTTATTTTCCTGTATCTATATCCCCTTTATTCGGAGCAACCCACCCTAAATATACATATGCTACACAGGGTCTATAGGTCATCGATTGTGCCGTGATACACATGTTTGCATACCAAAGGATGTCCTTGTTCATATTTATAACATTTTAAATGTCCTCCTAATAATACATCTAATAGTTGCCACTGGACGTTAAACAGCTAACTATAAATTTATCCGTCATATTCTTAGTTTTGTTATAATGTGTAAATCAAACCACATAATGAAATACTTGCAGATTTTCACTGCCGAAAAACCACTCAATCACATCCCTACGCCACAAAGTCTAGCTTTTTCACATGTAAATAAATTATTATCATTAATCTATTTCAAAAAGATTTCAAATGATTTTAAATCAAACGGCCATTTTACTAATTTGCCCCAAAAAAAACCAAACAGTTATTTTCATTTCTTTTTTTAAACAGATCGATTGTTTTTCAATGGTCGGTGCCTGACAGCATTTATAAAATCTATTTCCATTTTTGCCAGTAAGAAAGCTACATAGTACAGGAAAATCAGTGTCTTAGAAATACTTCCAGGCTCAGTTTTCCAATTTCTGTTGAAATGTGGTTTAATGCAAAAATGTAACTCCTGAATACTGCATTTGTACCCATCAAGCATTTGGGATTAATAACAAATTTATGGTAGTCTCTTTTTGCTTTACTTTGCATACAGTAAACATAAGAAATAAACAAATACGTCTCCGAAGTATGTTGCTATTGATGATTTTTTTCAAAGATGATACTGGTATATCTTTCTTGATAACGCGTGAGCTTCCTGGGGGCTTCGATCTCTGGAACCCGTGTACACTAGCTCTGTCACGGACACGCTGGAGTATGTTGCGGCCACTAGGCGCCTCTTCGAAGTTCGGGCATACACTAAAAAACATGCCTAGCTACGCCACCTTAGGTGTTTGTATCAATTTAGACTTCATCTTTCGTTTAAATATATTCATATTTCTGGACGTACGTATGTCGGGGTTTAGGCTATTCCATTCAATAGTAGCAGATGGAAAAAAAGGATTTTCTGGTTATATCTATCTATAACTGGGTATCACATAATTATTACTGTTTCGCAAATTATAATTAGATATTTGACCAAAAAGTGGCATTAAATCGTAGAGGCAGTCCCATTATATAAAGAATAGAACATAGTGAGCTTTCTGGACTTTCTTCTGTCCACTAGAAAATGTCAGCCTGTTTCACTTAAAATATATAACTTCCCGACTAGCAAACACGGGCAACCCTGGCAGTTACTAATATTCCTGCTTCTAACTAAACATGTTCTAAATTGTCGGAATCTTGTTGAGTACACCCATAGCATAGCATTTGTCTTGTAAGGGTTAAAATCAATAAGCCAATCTTAAGACCATGCTAAGATTTGTTTCCTAATCGTTATTTAAGACATCCTCTATTGTGTAAGGACTATTACTTTAATAAGAAAGGGATGTTTCATCAGCACACAATCGAGTTAGACTTATCAAATTACCAGCTATGTCATTTACATGAATAAGGAATAGTAGGGGACCCAATACAGAGCCTTGCGGAACTTCTGCATGCATTAGTATTCTCAAAAGGCGAAACGCTTTTTTCTTTCTATTTGAAATATAACTAATTTTAAAAGTGATTAAGACGTTGCGCACGGTATTGGTGTCTCTTTGGAAATATACGATAGATGGCGGGTTATTCAAATTCAAGCTCTTTTCCTATACAATAAATATCCATTGTTCTGCATATCATTCGAAAGGAAATAAACCAAAGAAATCGATAACGTAGATGATTTTGTGCTTTGTACATTATGTAATGAAAAACTCTGCTCATTTCGATGCCTATAACGTCATTTTAAGGGTGTCCCGCTGTTACAATTTTGTTTTGTGCGCGTCTTTGAAATCCCAGTGCGGATTAAATAGTAAGTAGAATGTTATATAATTTTACAACTGTATTTTATACCTTTAACGTAAAATGGCGTTTTAGACGTTTTTAACTGTTAGAGAAGGAAGATCGTCAGAAGAGTTTAGAGAAGGAAGAGAAAAAATGTCCAAATTAGCTACTCAACCCGTACACAAACTTTCTGCCTTCACCTTTATAAGATTTAACGGTTGAAAATGGATTTTAATAATATCAGAAAATATATACATGTCCTAAAGAAGCTCTCTGAAGTCATCATTATGTAACTGCAGTGTTACTATAAAAACATCGTCAGTTTTCCCAATAAAATGTCCTGATGGACAAAATAATACAAAGTATAATTCGGAGGCTTTTTATTAAACGAAATTCTACTATAGATCTCAAATTTTTCACACCTGTTAACTGATATGGATGGAAAAAACATTCAACTTCCTCTAAAATGATATGATATGTACTTGTGTTTGAGCTGCAGATAGAAAATCTGAAACGATCTAAGATGTCCAATGACATGTCCCCATAGCCTTAATTTGACGTTCGCGTTATAATAACGCTAAACTGTATATGACTTTCCTTGCATATTTGGCATAAAATAATTTCATGAAATGGTCTGATCTATATAAGATAAATTTCTCGTCGAATATGCATTAATATATAGATCTGCATTTTATCAAGGATTTAAGATGTCGAAATATTTAACTCGGATGCTGCATAAAGACAATGATCCGCAGTCAACCGTTTTCATATGATCACACTCTCACTTTTAGAAAGGCAAGACACATTGAAGATGAAAATGCGATCAAAAGTGAGCTAATCTTAATTATCCCTCTAAGCCAGATTATAAACGATTCTAAATCAAGCTGTACACCAAATCCCTAATTCCTAGCGTTGCTATTAAAAGAATAAAAGCTAAACGCATGAATAAAATATCTCACAAAAAAATCTCATGAGAAAAAGTGCTCCTTAGTCATGAACATTCCAGTATAACCTGCAATCATTTTTTTGTGTCAGCGACTCATCTAACAAAAAAAATGGTCTATCACGAACTTCAGTATAGCTTACGATCATTTTTTTAATCTACTGTGAGTAGAACAATCGCTAGTCATATGTATGAAAAGAAGGTTATAATTTATTACATCTAGAAGTAGTAAGGCAGAATGGAGTTTATTTTCTCGAATCTCCAACAGAATTGCCTGTTACATAGACTTTCTGTCCTACATTCTAGTATATAAGCCACTTTTATTAAAAATAAATAAAACGTACTTCTTAAATAATAACAATTTCACTAGCCAAGATTAGAGACGTCTTCTGGTAAGGAGAACATTGCTAAATTTTAAGAAAGAGAAGAAACTGATAATACACAAATAGTAAAAGAAAATTAAGAAAATAAGACATGAAAGGTTATAAGCAAAGACAGTCAATGTGATATGTTGGAAGCACGCTCGTCCTTAGAGGTAGCCTCAGATTTTCCGGCATTTGTTTCACTCATAGTATCAAACTCAATTTTAAAATTTCAAAACATTTTGAAATTTGAAAATAAAAGACGCTTAATAATATACAAAACAGATTTTAAATCATATTGCAAGACATCATATTGTTGCATTTATTAATGCTATGCCCAGCTTAAAAAATGAAAACATATAAAGAAGCAACTTAGAAAATCTCTGCAAAATGAATACTTGTTGAAAGAATGTTAATTCTACGGTCTTTTTAAGCGGCATTTTCACATGAGTAGGTTGTAAGCTTTCACGTTTGAAACTTTCTTTGAACAACGTCAAAAGCGTAGTTTTATTGGGAACGTGCGTAACGTCTAAATACATTTTAAATACAATTCTTTCAAATACTTTGCCCACTGCTGATAATAATGAGATTGGTCTATAATTGGAAATCAGTGATTTGTCTCCGGTTTTGAAAATATACAAATGCTCCAAGTCAACACATTTTAAAGATTTTGTGAAAATACGATGGTAATGTGCATTTTTTTTTATCATAAAACACAAATAAATGTACATCCATTGTCAGATCAAAATATGTTAAATACCCCAGTCCAGAGATACCATGTATATTCTACTGAATATACCATATCGACAATTTACATTCGTACTTGTTACGTAATAAGATCTGTGTCCAGGTAAAAGAACCAGCAGGTGGTATATATTCTAAAGTGTTTAGCGCCTTCCATTATACAGAGAGATAATTTATTTTATTAAAGTGTCACATACTTGTCTACCAAGTTATATACAAATTATATACATTTGTAATATACATTGCACAATAATAAAATAAGACAAATACCCAGCCTAGATAGGCTTATGAGACACTAGACATCTGACGATGACATTTAGCTTTAGGACCATTTTGTTTTCACAAAGAAAAACACCAATTTAAAAATTATATATATAACATTCTGTTAAAAAATCATTTCAAAGGTAAATTGATAAGCATAACGTCCTCGCAATTTCTTGTTCAGAGCCAGGGACACAGATGTGCAAATGAATAAGAATACACTAAATGCTTAAACAATATATAATACAATGGACACCAATCACATTTTGATAGTGTACTAAAAGGTTTTCTCGTGTATTTTCTATATTCTAGAAACTTCAACATCCCATCCAAAGGACAAAAATTAAAGTCCTAAGTTTTATAAATTAAATGTCATTTTTTTAAATAGGCTGCATGCACATTGTACCTATTGTTTTCGTATATTTCTTTTCCGCCATGCATAAGTTTAAAATTTACTGTGACTTCTATATATTATATAGTGTGTTACGTAGATCGATTTATTAACTTTATTCTAAAAATTATTAACCGACACGGAGCGATAGCACGGAAACTGAAAAATGCTTCGGAAAGCGGATTGTTTGCTAATCATTTTGAAAAAAAACCGTGAATTATTTTGATATCCTAATGATAATGTTTCTTTTGACAGCACTATATTTTGTTGATTATTCAATATGTTTATATGGTACCTGGCATTTATATATGTTCAGTTCTCGTCGTTTGTTGATGTGGTTCATAAGTGTTTCTCGTTTCTCGTTTTTTATATAGATTAGACCGTTGGTTTTCCCGTTTGAATGGTTTTACACTAGTAATTTATAGCCCTGTATAGCTTGCTGTTCGGTGTGAGCCAAGGCTCCGTGTTGAAGACCGTACTTTGACCTATAATGGTTTAGTTTTATAAATTTTTACTTGGATTGAGAGTTGTCTCATTGGCACTCATACCACATCTTCTTATATCTATATACATGTACATGCATAATAATAATCCCTTGGATATATTTTAGTTGATTGATTGTTGGTTGTTTAATGTCCAGTGTAAACTATTTCATACATTTCTATGAAGAAAGAGTTTCTCATTCCTAGGAAGATTTTATGATATTTTGTGCACAATGTAATTTAAAGTATTAACTCCGTGTTTCAAAGTCAAACAAGATAATTATTATTTTTCTTCATATTTCTTGAAAAAATAAATGGAGAATGTGTCCATGGGGACACAGATGAAGCCCCCGCTTGCATACATCATTATAAAGGGACATAACTCAAGAACGATAAAAGTGACGCTTCCCAATTTGTACTTGATCTGAGTTTTAATGTAATGAGTATTGTGTATAGGTTTCATAATGTTTGGTTGGGGCAAACTTAAGTTACAGAACGGAAACTAAAAAATTTGCAATTTTTCGATTTATAAAGGGGCATAACTCGATAATGAATTAAAGTGACGCTACCAAAATTCAACTTGATCTGTGTTTTGTGGTAAAAAGCATTGTGTATAAGTTTCATAACATTTGGTTGAGGAAAACTTAAGTTAGAGAACGGAAACTAAAAATTTTGCAATTTTCCATTTATAAAGGCATAACTCTAGAACGGTTAAAGTGACACCACCAAAATTCAAACTTGGTCTGTGTTTTGTGGTAATTAACATTGTGTATAAGTTTCATAACATTTGTTTGAGGAAAACTCAAGTTAGAGAACGGAAACCAATTTTGGGACGTACGGACGTACGTACAGACGGACAAGGGTAAAATTTAATGCCCCCTCCGCGACGGCGGGGGCATAAAAATTTAATATCCATATAATTCAAATCTGGTTTGGATTTTTTTTTTTTGTGCTCAATGGAATTTACTAAGACAAATTCAATTTCATTGATAATTTGGGGATCAAATATGAGGAGGTTTATATTTAGGTATGTGCCAAACAGGAAACAATAAAATGGTAAGTTGGAGACCATTCAGAATTCGTTTAGATGACACACGTCTTCAAAATCAATACAGTTTATAATTTTGGGAGTTGAAAATGGAAAAGTGAAACTTTTTTATTGTTTACTTTGCACTAAGAATTTATATACAAACCTCTTCTATTACTCTTCCTCTGAGCAAAACTCAGTTTGTTTTAAACCGATTTAAACAGAACTTAAACAGTAGGAGATCACGGTGGGTTTAACGACAATAAGACAGCAATCAAACAACAAAAACACATTAGGACATCAAGTGGGCAACATATATAGTGTTTACCAATAGAAAGGTATATACACAACATGCCAATTTCTAAATCGTCCTGAATTTCCATATATCATTGTGAAAAGTTTATCTAGAAAATAGAATACATGTATTATATGTCTTTGATTTAACAGAAACAATAATAAAAGATCTGGCATTAAAACGCGATTCCCCATATGAACAATTGAGGAGAAAGCCTGAATATGAAAAGTTAAACAATTTAAAGGTTACCAATTTTAAAGTTTTACTCCTTAAAGGTCTATTTTCCCCCTTCTTTTACCCTACAAGAAAATTTTCCTTGGAGCCGTTGATTAAATATCCGCCGAATTTTTCCAAAACGCTCATGTATAATATTATTATGCCGTCATGTGTTTAAACAGTTATTGGCCAATCAAATCGGTATGCAAGTTAAATAAATATTAAATAATTATATAAATAATGCTTCAAAATGATGCAATTATATTATCAATCTAAAAATATTATACACGAACAACAAAAATAAAATATATTAAATGACTGAAGCAATTTTATAATACTGAAGGATAAACCCTTATTGTTACAATATTGCCGAAAACCATACGACATTGATAAGCAATTATGACAAACCAATAAAAAATTTGTTGTTTGAGATTATTCATGGTTGACTAGTTGTATAACCGGCGGCACGTGTCCTAATTATTAAAACAAGGGACAGAAAAGTATTAAGCAGAAATAACCGTTTTTTTTAAACCATATTTTCAAAATTCACTGCATGATTTAAACAGCTTAAAAGTGTTTCATTTATTTTATCTTTGTGCGTATACGATGAAGTGTCCTGAAGGGCTCTCTTCACAAAACAATCTTACTACAAAAATTGATAGCAAGATATACTTTAATGTTCATGACTTACGAGTATTTTTCTCATTAGATTTCTTGTGAAATTGATCGATGAGCGGCTTTTTACAAATACCAAAAAAAAAAAAAAAATGGCGTAAACGTCAATGGACAAGCAAACCAACGAGAAAAATAAAAACTAAGAGGCATCTATAACTAGTTTAGAGTTGGAGAAATCATTCAATGCCATGTGATTGTATTTAGGTTTAAAATTTATGCGTTTTTCGATTTATGAAGAGGTCAATTAGAAAAAAATTAAGTAATTGACGCCAAAAAAGAATACAAAATATAAGATGCATGAAATAAAGTAATAACATAAGTTTACAAATACGTACCTAGGTGCATTTAATAAAGCAACATTTGAACTTATTATTATCAATTTTTTATTGTAATTTTATTTTATTTATATTTAATGTTAAACGAAATGGAGTCCTCCTTAAAGATAAAATTCACTTGACTGGGTATTTCTGGTGTAAATATCACACGTACTATCTACAATAAACGGAAATGACGTCACGGCTGCGTATTGTAAAGTTACTGAAGGAAGATTAATGTCAAATTCATATCCCAGGGCGACGAAATTACCGGTTTGTCAGAACGGTTAGGTGTAATTTGCGCCAACTACCATTTAGAAAAGGTTTGAATCGCGCCCATCTCTTCTTTTCTTATAGTATGAATTGCGCCAATAAATGGAACTTAATTGTGCCATATTTACCTCTAAACGATTAATCTATTTAGATGTAACATAAGAATACTCACTTGAAAGGATGTCTGAATTTGTTTTAAAAGATAGAGTCTGATAGAGGGTCTGAAACCTGTCGTGGTTGTGAAGATTATGAATTCCGCCAGGCTTTTATAGAGAAAATGGAGAAATTAGATGGGAATATAATGCGCGCTGTTAAATCATGCTTTGCAAGGCTATTTACAGATGACTCGTGCACAATCCTTTTGAATGGTGAATAAGATCATATACATGAATTCAGCACTCAGAAACTAGCCCGTAAATAGGAGGAGGGAATCCAGTTATTAATTAAATATCAAAACGGTGTGTAGAAATACCGCAAAGGACTGAGCGCAAAGTTTTTGCACTAAGGACACTGAAACGATGTTTAAGACCACAAAGAACATGGATATAAGAAGATATGAGTATATAACTCGTAAATATAAAGTTTGGTGTCGATCGATATTATTATTTTGAAGTTAAATGACTTTTTAATCAGCGCGTGCCACAAAATAAATACCGCAGTAACAAACAAACGAAAGAAAATTGAAATACCAAAACGGGTCAAGGTTGAACGAACATGAATTTCTATCGATTACACAAGTGACAATCAACGGAGCGTGGAGCGTGTCGATAAAACATTAAATAACTTTATAATTACTAAAGATATGATTATGAAATTTGAAATTATGTACTTTTGGAAAGTCTCCTATATGCCATGTTCTTTGTGTCAATTCTATCATTCCATCAGGTCCTTAGTGCAAATTTTTGTCCTTAGTGCAATAAGAACAAAAATTTGCAAATAAGTCTATAACATTTGCGCAATTAAATGCTTGTTTTATTGGCGCAAATGAATGCTGCAGTTTTCAAAAGTGACGCAAAGAAGAATTGGCGTAATTAAGTTGTGGCGCAAATTAATTCTTTTTCAGCGCAAATGGATATCGGCCTTCAAAACACCGTTTGTACACTAACATTTATCTTTTACGCTGTCTTCTAGCCTGAAAATAAAAGTTTTGGCAATTTGTGTAGGATTTAAATTTTAGAATGTAATGAACAAGTACAAAGATCGTTAAAACCTTAAGTGAATCAGAAAATGAGCTATGCACGATAAAAGGAAATAGTTTGGTGCGTCGATATGAAATTTCACAGAGGCATGTAATATTTGTAAAATTTGCATTAAGTCTTTCAATAACAACCATTTGTAGAACTGATTATTTCGGTCCTTCAAATATTTGTAAAATAATAAATATTTATATTATTTAGTCTCTTTCATATATACAATTGCAGTATGTTTATAAATACTGTAGATTTGTATTTGATCATCGATTGCATGCATAACGTCCAGTGACAAATATTTCATGTATTCGTACAAAGAGAAAATCAACAACTTCTAAAATTCAATTGGTTGGTTATTTTAGGTGATTCGATCTAAATGATTTGCGTTAAAATTTGTGAAACTAGGACAGAAGCTTACCTCTAACATAAATAAATATATATATAAAAAAAGGTAGAGTTATTTTTTCATTCTGTATTTTACTCATACATGGACTTAAGCACTTTTTACAGTCAAAATAACAGTTTTAACACCGATAGCAGCAATCGCAAGCGACGCTGGTTTCCGTAGAAGTCTTCACGAATTTTATATATCACTGGCAATCTTCGGTTTATATCAGACTCTGACATTGAGGGAACAGATGCCATGGATGTCTTGTCTTTTATAATACATTTAGATATAAAACATGTATCTCATATAAAGCCTCATTTATAGAAAATAATATATAATTTATTGTATCAAGGAAATATTTGGATCAAAGAAATATTTGGTGGAGAAGGAGGAGGAGGAGGAGAGAGAGAGACTAATATATTTCGCGGTATTTTGTCTCATGTTACAATTGTACTCATGTCAAAATGTGATGGAAGGAAATGTTTCCTTCATTTTATATAGCAGGCTATTCCATATTGTGATGATATTAGTTGCAGATTTTTTCTATCGATAAGAAATGGTATACAGTTCTACAGTAAGTTTATTGCATTGCTAAACGTTTCTCAGTCAAGATAAAACATTTACAACCAATACTATTTTTACGACTAAATAAGTTTTATGTAAAATATATAGTTCACGTTCCATTGAAGTAAGGGTATTGTTTTAACATTTTATAAGATCAAATTTGAAATGTTATTAACACAATGATTCAAAAATACAAATAGACAGCAAGAATTATGCCATTTGTATAAGACAAAAATATAATAATTAAGATAACTTATTTGCTTTAATTAACAAGTGAAATGTTTCCAATCCAATCTTTCCAATCTAATATAGTCCAAAGGGTGACAAGGGATATAAATATGGTCACTACAGGTCTTATTTCGGCTGGCAGTAAAAAACCTTGCCAATGTAGGGCATCCGTTTGGTTGTTTGGGATATACAAGTACGCAACCAACTATCAATCAATCCAATCTAATAACTGTTTTTTTATCCCGCATTTTTTATATTAAACTATTTTAACTCAAAATAATAATTAAAATAACTTTCTGAAATAAAACCCTAACATATATCATACGCTTAACAAAACGATATACCATACGATAGATGAAACGCTAAACCATACGATAAACGAAACGCTAAACGCTAAACCATACGATAAACGAAACGCTAAACGCTAAACCATACTATGTTACATACGACAAATAAAACGCTTAACGATACCATGAACCATACGATATACAAAACCCTAAACGATGACATTTACCATACGATGAACGAACGATGAACGAACGCTGACCGAACGCTATACGAATGATGTACGAACGATGGCCGAACTCTATACGAACGATTCCCGAACGCTGTACGTACGATTCCCGAATGAAAAAGTGTTAACTTTACGTTACAGGGACTGTATGACCAGAAAACTAAATGACTACTATGACCAGAAAACTAGATGACTACCATGACCAGAAAACAAGATGACTACTATGACCAGAAAACACCCTTATACAAGAATGTGGGTGGAAATCTTTGCCTCAAATTAATCCGGGGTAGAGTTTAACCTGCTTAAAAGGTCACATTTTCAAGTGAAAACCTGTTTTGTCAAGTCACCCTCTTCTTGTCCTGATGAAGTAGTTCTATATTCTTATGGCCTAAATTCTTATATGGTCAGTTTTCTCAGGCCCAGAGAAATACCTTTATAAACAGGTTCAAATGCAGAAGAAGTTTTTATCTCAATAATTTGTGTCATTGATGATTGTCATATTTACTTATATGCTGCTTTTTCAAAGTTTGGCAATAAAATGATCAAGTTGTTCAGTCCAAGATTTCCATTTGTTTTAATTTAATAACAAGTAAATACATTAATTCTAGAAGCTGATCTTGTGTTTTCGGAATTTTGATAAGGATATGTAGAAAATCAAACTGAAAAGAAAGTGATGTATAAACAGATGAAAAATAAATGTGGTAACCCCAAAATGATATTTTGTAACTCTTTAGTTCTGAAGATTTTGCACTGGGTAACATATAATGTTGTTATCTGCCTTGTCATAGTAGATGATGATGATGATGTTCAACGTCCAGTGGCGAGTATTACATGCCTATCAGGAAGAGAACATGTTAATTTGGAATGAATATGTACTCTGCTTTGTCCTAGACCGACAGTTTTAATAAGCTAGTTCACAAGGTAACAATCCGCATGAAGACAAGTCACCCTACTTGGACACATTTTTCTTACTCTTAGTCGACAAGTCTTTTTTCTAACTCGTGAAAACTGCGTGCTTAGCAGAGAAGAGGAAACACCAAGTTTCTAGTCTGATTTGAACCAGCCACTTATTGAACCCAACAACCTCTTGCACTCTCTGTGAGCACGAAACCACATAGGCAGTTCCCTTGTCATATAAGTTTTTCTACAAAATGTATTCCTAATGCATAGATCTTCAAAAGCAATGTGTTATATCAGATTTTTTACACAAATCATTAGCAAATATAGTTTGGTGATATATTTCCCAGAAATCCCATTTTGAACTGATGCCATGTCTTATATATGTCCCAAAGGTATGATGGTATTACAAGAGGGTCTGGATGGGGATTACAAAATAGAGAATTAGCCGCCAATACTATAGAACTAGAGGCTCTAAAGAGCCTGTGTCACTCACCTTGGTATTTTGAAAAGTAATTGATTAAATTGAATTACATGTAATCATATTTTTGGCCGATTAATGATTACAGTGATTTCTTGAAAAATTGTAATTGATTACAGCTGATTAATGATTACAATTACAATTACCCCAAGTCTGCTTGGTCTATGTGCATATTCAACATTGTAGACGAGAATAGAATGCATGACAAAAATCTCTGTTTTGTTAATCTTGTATTGCTGATCATTTAGTCTGTTTAGTGTCCCTCTATCTTCTTTAGTTTTTGCTCAAAACACAACAGAGGGTAAAAAAAATACTCATTTAAGGGCAATCCTATAAAGAGTGACAGTCTACTAACTATACTGGCAAAATTTGACTTGTTAGTAGATCTTCCCTTGCTGATCATTTTTGTGATTTAAAGTGTCTATTTATCTTTTATAATTTTTAACACAAAAGGCAAAACGCAAAAAAAATAGTACAAATCGTCATTAAAGGGCAATAACTCCAATAAGGAGTCGTCGGACAATTTTCTCCATATTGTCTTAATTGTAGATCTTGTTTTGCTGATCATTTTCGCTTATTTAAGTTTCTTTCTATCTATTATAATTTTCAAGATATAAGGCAAAAACACAAAAATTGGTAAAAATCGTCATCAAAGGGCAATAACTCTAATAAGGAGTCGATAGACGATTTCCACCGAGTTTGACTTATTTGTAGAACTTGTCTTGATAATTTTGCAATTTAAAGTTTCTCTCTATCTATTATAGTTTTCAAGATAATAGACAATAAAATGCTTCGCTGAGCTCAGCCTGATACGACCGCAGAGGTCGAACCCTGAGCAGTTGGTGCAAGTTTGGACACAATATTCAAGCTTGATACTGTCTGAATTTGGATTGTGATCAAATTTTTGACATAATATAGGTTTCTGACATAAAAAAAATGTGGTGAATTATCTAAAATGTTAAATGGGTTAAAAATTTGTATTAAATTTCACAATTGAAGATTTCTTGCTATTGCGCAATACTGTGCAAAAGAAGATTTCTTGCAATTGCGCAATACTGTGCAATTCAATATTTCTTGCTATTGCGCAATACTGTGAAATTGAAGATTTCTTGCTATTGTGCAATATTGTCCTATTGGATATTTCTTGCTATTGCGCAATACTGTGCAATTGAAGATATCTTGCTATTGCGCAATACTGTGCAATTGAAGATTTCTTGCTATTGGGCAATACTGTACAATTGAAGATTTCTTGCTATTGCGCAATACTGTGCAATTGAAAATTTCTTGCTATTGCACAATACTTAATATAATAATTTACACATCCTGTTTGGTGTGTATCTCTTGCCTTATCATTATTATTTGCTTTTATATATAAATCAGAAATTTAATATTAAAGTTTTTGGCAAATTTCCAATATACATAATTTAAAAGCAGTTTAGGTGACATAAACAAAAAAGCTTCATCAGCAACATTTTATATTGGCAAATTTCCAATGAAGTTCATTAAACTAATTATTGGCAAATTTCCAATGGAATTTATTAATAATAAAGTTTTTGGCAAATTTCCAATATACATAATTTAAAAGCAGTTTAGGTGAGATATTCAAATGAGTTTCAATTACCAACCTTACACTGCCTTTTAAATTATGTTTTGTACTTAAGTAATTGTCCATTAACCTGGAAACCCTTTTCCCCCCTTTTTTGCACCTTATTCCTTAACGGTTTGAGCCATAACTCCCAAAGACAATTCTTACCATCCCTTTGTGGTATTCCAATATCCAAAATCTAAATACATGGTTAGATTCAGCAAATCAAAGAACCCCAAGAATTCAATTTTGATGAAATCAAATAAAGTTCAATTTTGGACCCTTTAAACCTCAATGTGGACCAATTTGTTAACCGGGTCCAAATATCAAAAATCTAAATACATGGTTAGATTCAGTATATCGAAGAACCCCATATATTCAACTTTTGTTGAAATCAAACAAAGTTTAATTTTGGACCCTGATTTGGACCAACTTCAAAACTGGGCCCATAATCAAAAAACTAAGTACATGTTTAGATTCAGCATATCAAAGAACCCCAAGAATTCAATTTTTGTTAAAATCAAACTAAGTTTAATTTTGGACCCTTTGGACCTTAATGTAGACCAATTTGAAAACGGGACCAAAAATTAAGAATCTAAATACACGGTTAGATTCGGCATATCAAAGAATCCCAATATTTCAATTTTTGATGAAATCAAACAGAGTTTAATTTTGGACCCTTTTGGCCCCTAATTCCTAAACTGTTGGGACCAAAACTCCCAAAATCAATTCCAACCTTCCTTTGTGGTCATTCACCTTGTGTTAAAATTTCACAGATTTCTATTGACTTATACTAAAGTTATTGTGCAAAACCAAGAAAATGCTTATTTGGGCCCTTTTTAGCCCCTAATTCCTAAACTGTTGGGACCAAAACTCCCAAAATCAATCCCAACCTTCCTTTTGTGGTCATAAACCTTGTGTTAAAATTTCATAGATTTCTATTGACTTATACTAGAGTTATTGTGCGAAAACCAAGAAAAATGCTTATTGGGCCCTTTTTTGGCCCCTAATTCTTAAACTGTTGGGACCAAAACTCCCAAAATCAATCCCAACCTTCCTTTTGTGGTCATAAACCTTGTGTTTAAATTTCATAGATTTCTATTGACTTATACTAAAGTTATAGTGCCAAAACCAAATGTCTTCGGACGATGAAGACAACAACGACGACGCCAACGTTATACCAATATACGACCGCAAAAATTTTGCGGTCGTATAAAAATGAAAAAAAAATGGTAAAATTTGTCATTTAAGGGCAATAACTCCTATAAGAAGTCGTCTGACAGTTTTGACGTATTGGTAGAACTCAACATTCTGAACATTTTGCTCCTCACAGATTTTCTCTATTTATAACTGTTTTCAAAATAATAGACAAAACTTGCATTTTACTCCTATATTCTATTTTTAGCCATATCGGCCATCTCGGTTGGCAGGCTAGGTCATCGGACACATTTTTAAACTATATACCCCAATGATGACTGTGGCCAAGTTTGGTTAAATTTGGCCCAGTAGTTTCAGAGGAGAAAATTTTGTAAAGTAAACATCGACGGACGACAATGGATGAAGGACGCCAAGTGATGAGAAAAGCTAACTTGGCTGTTCGGGCCATGTGAGCTAAAATGGGCAAAAACTATAAGAATACAGTATAATGGGGTACTTGAATATAAAATATAAAGAATAGAGAATAATGGGCAAAAAATATAAAAAATATAGAAAAATGACCTAAAAAATTAAAGAATACAGAAATAAGGACACCATCCAGACCCTCATACATTATAACATCAAAATATTCTACAAAAAGGTGAAGTATGTTTTTCAAAGTGTTTTAAAGTAATAAGAGGAAAAGACGCCTGGTACATGACTGAGCCATATGCATTTTAAGCCAACTAGATAAAAGACAACATGATAAGTCTATTATTATATGTAACAGATGTAAACAATATAAGAGGACAATGAACAGAAAAGATGCACTGACACTTCTTGTAATGTCATTTTTTTACGTGTCTGCTTTTATGACCATTCCTTCACTGAATTAAAACTTATCACCTGGTTTGTACCTACATGAGTAACAAGATGGCTGCCACATGTGGAGCAGGATCTGCTTACCCTTCCGGAGCACCTGAGATCACCCCGGTTTTGGTTGGGTTTGTATGGCTAAGTCTTTAGTTTTCTATGTTATGATTTATGTACTGTTGTCTTTTGGTCTTTTCCTTTTTGCCATGGCGTTATGAGTTTGAGTGTCCCTTTGGTATCTTTCGCCTCTCTTTTGTTAATAAACAGAACTTTAATTAAGTTTTCATTGCCTGATTTTTAGGCTGAATAATAAATAAAAAATAGTGTGATTACCTTGTTCTATTGTTTTAGTTCCTTTATGAGAACTCATATCAGTATCAACATATCCAGGGCAACACTGAAAATATGAAAAATATATTGTATATCTAAAGATAGAAATGAATGATTTGATTACTTTGTTCTATTGTTTTATGTCCTTTATGTGATGTCATATCAGTATCAACATATCCAGGGCAACACTGAAAACAAGAAAATAAATTGTATATCTAAAGATAGAAATGAATGATTTGATTACTTTGTTCTATTGTTTTATGTCCTTTATGTGATGTCATATCAGTATCAACATATCCAGGGCAACACTGAAAACATGAAAGAATATAAATTTCATAACTTTTGGTTATAAGCAATATTAAGGATGTTCGCTACTCTGTTTCAAAATAACAAGCTTTTTAAAAGGCTGATTTAAATTGATAGTATATAAATAAAGAAACTAAAATAGCAGAAAAAAAATGAAAGGTCCGTGTGCTTGTTTTTGAGATATAAGCCATTGAAAATTTGGCGGGAAATAATTCTCTCTAGATTTTTCATACATTTATCATTGGCACTTTTTTTCTTTTAAAAAGGATGAAAAAATAACAAGGATTTTATAAGATTTTCAAGGATGACATTTTAAACCATATGTATTCAAATTATGGAAAGAAAAGTAGGGGTTAATGGGCAAAATTTTTTAATGGCACTACATGGATAAAACCAAAGGATTCCGAACATCTGACAAAAATTCAAAATCCCAGAGGAGCGAACATCTTTAATATTCATTAAGGTCTCATTAGGATAATTGCATAAAAGCACCATATATAGGAATAATGTACTAACACATCTAGGAGTTTTTAAATTTATTTGAAGCTGTGGCCCCAACAACTTAAGTAGGTATAGATTTTTATAGTTCGTTCTTATGTTGTAATGTTACACCACTATCACCAGTTAGTGGAGGGTTGGGATCCCACTAACATGTTTAACCCTGCATTCTGTATTTATGTTCCTATCCCACATAAAGAGCCTGTTATTCAGTGGTTGTTGTTTGTTGCTATGTTACATATTTGTTTTTCATTCATTTTTCTTTACATAAATTTGGTCTTTAATTTTCTTCTTTGAAATATTTTACATTTGTCATTTCAGGGCCTTGTATAGCTGATTTTGCAGTATGGACTTTACTCATTGTTGAAGGTTGTACCTATAGTTGTTAATTTCTGTGTCATTTGGTCTCTTGTGAAGAGTCTCATTGACAATCATACCACATATTTTTTTAATATTAGTAACTGCTCCACTGAGTCCATCCTGCTGTCTGTATGAAATACCGTAAGTTACATTCACAAGATATAAAGGTGACAATATATTTACCTTATCGTCTTTATAGATTTGTAACCTGTAATATCTTACATTTTTGTCTTAAATTATTTTGTTTATTTATGACTATTAACTGTACAGTTCTGAAATATAGAGTAAAATCACAAAATACTGAACTTCGAGGAAAATTCAAAACTGAAATAGCCTAATCAAATGGCAAAATCAAATGATAAAACACATCAAAAAATAAACAACAACTGTCATATTCCTGACTTGGTACAGGCATTTTCAAATGTAGAAAATGGTGGATTGAACTTGGTTTTATAGCGCTAAACCTCTCACATAGAAAGCAATAAACTGTCATTTCCATAGTTTTCACGATAATTTTTTCTTATTCCAGCAAGAGCAACCATATTGGTTGATCAGAGGAATTCGGAACTAAATTTGCATTAAAACAAATGCATGATTGTAATTAATTTTGGTGTCATTTTTCTATGTTGTGTCTTGTGTACTACTTACTATTTGTCTGTTTGTCTTTTCTTTTTAGCCATTATATTGTCAGTTTATTTTCGATCTATGAGATTGAATTTCCCCCTGGTATCTTTGGCCCCTCTTGAACTAGGAGTTTCAGAGGAGAAATATCTTAACAAAGATTAAAAATTGATGACAGACCCAATGTGAAGGAAATAACTCAAACCTGACATAGGCTTTGGGACCTGGTGAGCTAAACTTATTTACTTACTGCATTCACAACAATATCCTCCCTAGGGTCAGAGTTCAATTCTCTCTGCTGTATGAAGCTCATTACAGTAACACCAACCTTAGACATTCCATAGGCTGATGAAGCAAATCCTTGTTTTAGGTGGCTGTCAGTCTGTGCAGCACTGAAATAGTTCTTTACAAATAAGTAATAAAATACAATAGTTATGCACGAATGAAGATTACCTCTCAAAAGAAAAATCACGATAGAATACACAGTGCATAAATTCAAACATTGAATTTTGCGAAAAGACTTTATATAACATTGAATTCTGAATCAAATGACATCATTTCTAAACTGTGCAGTCTAAATTCTAATGTACTTACTCAATGAATTGCTGAATAAGAGCTTTCAGCTGGTCCATAGTTATTTTGGGTCTTTAAACTTTGCTTTGATTTTATCGCTACATTTTGCTATACACATTTGTGATACCATACTAGATACGTTGGATACTCTGTAAATAAATCAATAAATTGAAGCATATATGGTTTTTACTGTATTTTCACGCTTCCTTTGAATATAAACTAAACTGATGTTCAGTGGTTGTCATTTGTTGTTGTGGTTCAGAAGTGTTTCTTGTTTCTTGTTTTTTATTTAGATTAGACCGTTGGTTTCCCTGTTTGAATGGTTTTACACTAGTATTTTTTTATGTCCTTTATAGCTTGCTGTTAGGTGTGACCCAAGGCTCCTTGTTGAAGGCTATACTTTGACCTATAATTGTTTACTTTTACAAATTGTGACTTGGATGTAAAGTTGTCTCATTGGCACTCATTCTTATATCTAAGAAATGATTTGTCTTTCTGTGAAATTCAAATACTGTAAACAAACTTATTTTCATGTGCGATTTATTTTCGTGACTATTGCGTGTATTATAATTTAGCGAATATAAATCATCACTAATATGGAAAACTTTAATCTTTCCTTACTTAACTTCATCAAGCAAATTTTAAAATTTTGAAATCAAATTGCCCCTAAATGGTCTAGTAAGGGCTAAACACGAAATAAAGTATCCATGAAAATAAGTTGGTTTACAGTATACAAAAAGGATTAAAAAGAAACCATTAACTAATGACAGATAACACAATTCGAAAAAAAGAGAACAGATAAAAAATAAACAATTATATACTAAACCTTTACAATGATAAGATATGTCTGGACAAAATGAATCCTTCTATGAAAAAAATAATCATAGAAAGTAGGTCATCCAAAAAACTATTGTTATTTCAATCATTATATACATTATGTCTTATATATATTCAAAATCACTTACAACAACTTAAGTAGGTATAGATTTTTACAGTTCGTTCTTATGCTGTAATGTTACACCACTATCCCTGGTTAGGGAGGGTTGGGATCTTACTAACATGTTACAGTAAATATTTTGATATGTTATGGTAAATATTTTGACACATTATGGTAAACATTTTTACATGATACAGTAAACATGTGACCTGATGATATAACCATAATTTGGGCTTTAGCATTGAGTTTAGGGTTTTTTACTTTTTTATGTACATTAGCTAAATAAATATTACTGTAACAATGGAACGTCCCACTGGGATTTTTTACTGACAGGATCATTGAACCTGTTACATAATTATCCATCATTGAACCTGTTACATAATTACCCGCCGGATAACTCTGATCCCCCAGATAACTGAACCGCTGATTTACTGAATTGCCAGTTAACTGTACTTCCAGATCACTTTGATCCGCCAGTTATCATAGTTACCTTATCTAATAGGGTGCAAACATTAATCCACTCTATCTGCCTCTGATGAAGGTCCCTTTTGGACCAAAAAAAGTCAGACTATGAAACATCACTAGGCGCTGTTAATTATGTGTCTTGGCATATACTATATTTTTATGCTTTCACAAATTGGGACTTGGATTGAGAGTTGTCTCATTGACACTCATACCACATCTTATATCTAAGAAGTGATACTGTAAATTCTGAAATTATTGCGTAAATTTATTATTGCGATCATGTGTGATAAGGACAAAAATGCCAGATTGATTATTGCGATTTTGGGAAAATCTGCATACAGTTATTTATATCAGATATCAGAATGTGAGTTCTTATTATTGCGATACTCACTCAATCGCATTATTCCCATTAATAAAAACCTCGCAATAATTTCTGAATTTACAGTATGTCTTTCTGTAAAATTCAAATACTGTTAACCAATTTATTTACATGTGCGATTTAGTTCATGACTTTTGGTATAATAAAACACGGATATAAATCATCGGAAAATGTAAAACTTTTTTTTTTTTTTTTTTTTTTTTTCATTAGTCAGGCTTTTACAATCCCTGTACATCACCACCTGACTATGGTGTTAAGGGGTTTGATATATAAAGCAAAAAATTTGAATAATTGACTACATTTTTTTTTCTACTACTGTGAATATATATTATATTTATATCAACATTATAATAAAAAGGGAGGGGAAAAGAACAATCACACACACACTCTTGCACTTGCGTTAATATAAGGGAGCTACCATTTGATTTTTTATGGGGGGCTAGGATGAAATTTGAAAAAAAGCAGGACAGAAGTTTTGAGTAAAAAAAAAAGGCAAAATGAGCAACTTGGCCAAAAAAAAAGGCAGGATGACAAATTATGTATAAAAATTCATGATAAACTAATAAAAAAAAGGCAGGACCGAATAAAGTGAAAAATAAAAGGCAGGACTGAGATTACAACTAAAAAAAAATGCAGGACACAATTTTTCATCCTAGCCCCCCCATAAAATTCAAATGGTAGCTCCCTAACATATATCAACTTGTGTATTGCAAAGAAAATTGTAAAACTTGGATCTTTCCGTATATAACTTCATCAAGCAAATTTGAAAATTACAAAACAAAATCACGGCTAAATGGGCTATTAAGGGCTATACGCAAAATAAAGTATCTGCTAAAATAACAGTATACAAAAGGGTTTAAATAGAAACCATAAAATAATGACAGATAACACAATTTGAAATAAAATGCTCCACTGGGCGCAACTTGATACGACCGCAGAGGTCGAACCCTGAACAGTTGGGGCAAGTATGGACACAACATTCAAGCTTAATACAGCACTGAATTTGGATTGTGATTAAATATTTGACACAGCATAGGTTTCTGACACACAATGAATGTGGTCTAAGAACTTAAAAATTTTAATTTACCTATTCAAATCATATCATTATCATTTGCTTTTATATATAAATCAGAAATAACCAATTTAAAATGGAAAATTTTAAAGAAAAAAAAAAGGAAAAAGGAAAAAAATCCCTCCCCAAATTTTTGAACCCCTTATGATTCATCACCCCAAACTCAATCCCAGCCTTCCCTTTGTGGTATGGTACCTTGTAGTACAATTTCAGAGAGATCCATACACTTGAACACAGGTTATTGTCTAGAAACTAGAAACATGCTTGTTTTGGGCCCTTTGGCCCCAAATTCCTAAACGTTTACGGCAATTACCCCAAACTCAAACCCAGCTTTCCTTTGTGATATGGAACCTTGTAGTACAATTTCATAAAGATCCATACACTTACACACAAGTTACTGTCTAGAAACTAGAAAATGCTTATTTTGGCCCTTTTGGCCCCTTATTCCTAAACGTTTTGGGCAATTACCCCAAACGCAATTCCAGCTTTCCTTTGTGATATGGAACCTTGTAGTACAATTTCCGAAAGATCTTTTCCCCTACACACAAGTTATTGTCATGAGACTAGAAAATGCTTGTTTTTTGCCCTTTTTGGCCCCTAATTCCTAAAATTTTGAGGCAATTACCCCAGCATTCCCTTTGTGATATGGAACTTTGTGGTACAATGTCAGAGAGATCCATACACTAACACACAAGTTATGTCTGGAAGTTACAAAATGCTTATTTTGGCCCCTTTTGACCCCTTATTCCTTAACTGTTGGTACCAGAACCCCCAAAATCAATCCCAACCTTCCTTTTGTGGTATTGAATCTTATGATAAAATTTCATAGAGATCCATTCACTTAAACTAAAGTAAGAGTGCGAAAACCAATGTGTCTTCGGACGACGACGACGAAGAAGACGCCAACGTCATATTAATATACGACCACAAAATTTTTGCGGTCGTATAAACAGAGAACAGATAAAAAAATAAACAATTATCTACTAAACCTTTACAATGATAAGATATGTCTGAACAACATGAATCCTCCTATGAAAAAAAAATAATCATAGAAAAGTAGGTCATCCAAAAACTATTGTTATTTCAATCGTTATATACATTATGTCTTAACACAATATCACACACCTATAACCCCCACAAAAAAAAATTATCTTCAATTTTGACCCCATTTTAAAGAAAAAACCCTTTTACATCCAAAATAAAATTTTACCAACATTTTGTGTGATTTTAACTTCAAAATTAAGAAGAAAAAACACACTTTGCATTTATACCCCCATAAAAATAAAACATTTTTTTTGTAAAGAGCACACAAAACCTTAATCCTGGGTTTTTATAAAACTCATTTTTTCCCTAAGGGAGTAGTATAGTACTTGAACGACTCCAGCGCCCCCTCCAAAAAAAAAAATTTGACCCCAAAAATTACCCTCATTTCAAGTAAAGAGCCCTAAATTTTCATAAAAAAAAAAGCAAGCAAAAACACCAAATTTTCTTACTCCCAAAAAATTTTTTACTTTTTATAAAAAACGTTGTTAAAACACCCAAAAACAGCAAAAATTTCAAAAAAAAAAATAAATAAAAACCGGGAGAACTGACAGAGAAAGAATTCTGTGGGATTTAAGAGAAAAAAAAAAATCAATTTTACTTTTAAAATGAAACAACCTACAGCTCCTGATTTATATCCAGAATTACCTATAGAAGATGGACAAAATTATAGACTACAAAAATAACAGAAATAGAAAAACATTAATAAATGAGAGAGATAAACGAAAATCACTATACAAAAATATAAACGTGGAGTTAATGTTACTGATGGTGTTGATACAAGTTTAATTTCGACATCTGTTGTTTTAGCTGGTATAGGAATTGCTTTTCCTATCTTTCTTCCCATACAAATTGCAGCTGTTGTATGTGGAAGTTTAGGAGGTCTAGTTAAATTAATTAGAAGAAAGTTGACAACAAAATCAAAAAACATTATGAAATTAAAACAATGGCAGAATGCAAGTTAAACAGCATAAAAGATTTAATATCAAAATCTTTAACTGACGGACAGATAAGTGCAGATGAATTTAAACTTATTTTAGATGAATTAGAAAAATTTAATGAGATGAAAAAAATTAAAAAAAGTAATTTTAAAAGTTTACCAGATGATGAAAGAAAAAACTAATTGAGGAAACAGAAAATAGAGTAAAAACGAATTAAAAAAAATGGAAAATCTTTGATTTTCTTTAATAAAATCGTTATACGAATTTTAGTTGATAACGGAAATCCACCAAACTATGAATCAATTTTAATTAAATAAATGGATGAAGAAACAAAAGAAAAATTAGTAAAAATGTAAAAATAATGTTAAATAAAAATTTAATTATTTTTATCTTAAGTTGTTTTAACAGGTTCTTTTTATTGTTTATTATCTAATATTTTAGATGAATAAAATGGCTGAAGGAGGTTATGAGTTTGATAATCCTGAGTTTAAAAATAATGATTATGATGAAGAAGAAAAGAAACTACTTTTCGAAATGATGAAGAATTTCAAAGTTCTATAGACAAGGAAACTGAGGTATTAAGAGATTTATCAGAAAATGACACTAAAATTCGCGAAAAGAAATTACCGAAAAAATGATAAAAGATTTTATAACAAAATAATGAATTATATTCAAACAAAATTACAAAGATTTTTTACCAAAGAAGATTTTAATGGAAGAACAATGTTGTATGTAAAAGATGAATATGGTAGGGAAATTGCATTAACATATTATCAAAAAGGAGTATTAAAATTTTATAAATTTAGCACTCTTCAAAGAGAATACGGTGTTAATTTTGTTAGAGATGTTTTAGGTGTAGATGATTATAAACTTCCTGAAAGAACAATAGAAGGTAGAGCAGAGTTTCAGAGAATGTTAAATGAAGGTCCAATTTGTGAACTCAATAATATAGAAATTCCATTAAAAGAAATATCTACACAACAAGAAGTACAAGAATTATTAGAAACAGCAAGCAATACCGAAACATCTGTGAAAGAAATAGAAACTTCTTTTATAGAAGAAGGAGTAACTTACAAAGAAATGGAAACACAAACAGATATGACAAAAAGAGAGATGGATGGTGTAATCAGTGCAATGACATCAGTAAAGAAGAGATTGCAAATGAATTAGCAAAACTGAATGAAACAAATAAAGACTTAACAAAAGAAAATACCAAATTAGAACAAGCTAAAGAAGATAATGATGAATTTCAAATAAATAGAATAAGTAGTCGAATAAGAGAGTTGGAATCTGAGAGAAGTGTGAGACTAGAAGTAATTAATATTAATAAAGAAAAACTACGTAGTCAAGTAAACAGAATTAAAGAGACAATACGTAAAGTATTAAAAGAAGACACAACATTAGGTGAAAGAATAAGAACATTATTCAGAGAACAAGGAATTACAATAGTTAGTATTTTAACTGCTTTTGGAATGATTATTGGTGTTATAGTAGAAACATTTACTGGTGGAACTACTTTTCTCCTTCTCCTCCTCCTCCACCACCAAAAGGTGGTGTACAAGACTGGATAAAAAACAATTAAAAATCTTGGAAAACTATTATCTTTTCTTGCAGGAAAATTAGCAGCTGCATTACCAGGTATTATAGGTTCTATTGTATCTTGGTTATTGTCTGTAACAAAAGACGTAGTAAATTGGTTTGCAAACAACTTATGGGCTTTGCTTGTTTTGGTTGTTGGTTTATTGTATGCTGCTGCTAGGAATATTTAAAAATAAATTAATAAATTTTATAAATAATAAGTGCTGTAATACCTAATACAATACTTCCAAATATTATTGCTTTTTATTATCTTCGTGTTCGTCATATTCATTTTTGTGTTGGTTCTATTTGAACTGGTTCTGATTTTTTGGTTCTGATTGAGATTGTTGAATCGGTTTTGGTTTATTTGGTTGGAAATCAACAGGATCGAGACCGGTAAAATCAAAATTTTATTATTTAAATCATCATTTAAACCGAGTGTTTGATTTTCTGTTGCAATTACAATTTTGTTGTTATAACCAACAATGGTGTCAATTTGTAATACCATATCACTGGGAGACATATATAAACCAAGTCCATAAGCATAATCAACTTTACTTCTTGCGTATTTTAAAACATTTTGATAATTTTTATCTGAGTGGGTAAATCGATAGGACTATTAATAACATCTTGTACATTTGCTAAGAATTGTTTTTGTGCATCAAATCCTGTTCCTACTTTTAATATTTCTACCCTTGTTTGAGATTGTGCCCTAATAATGCCCATACAAACATTCTAATACTTTCATTGATACGTTCAATACCTGCTTTTGTAAAACCCTCTGATTTATCTAATATAAATGTTGTCCAAGCCATACTTATATCTTTTGTATGACGAATTGTATCATGAATATTAAAGAAGGACCATCCCTGAATGATGATATCTGTATTCACCACTTGGTTTATAATATTCAGAAAAGTTCCTAATCCTTTAGATGATGATTCTACTTTTGTCTCCAATCTGTATTTGGAGAAACATCAAATTCATTGCATAATTTTTGATATGCAGCTTTGTCATATGGGTTTTGTAATAACAGAAAGAAGAATCTGTTGGTAAAGGTGATTTAAGTTCTTTTAAAATTCTGGCAATGCAATAATATAAGTGAAATGTATAAAGTGATTTAGTAAGATTTGAAGTGTTTTGTATATGGTTATTGTAGGAAACACCACATCCTGTACTTGCACACCAGACTGCAAAGTTTAACTGACATTGCCACCAATCAAACGAAGAATGAATCCATGTATTCCATGGTTCGTTGGTGTGTAATGATGGGTTTTGATATTTTTGAAATAAATCGGGGAAAGCTGTTTTAAAGTTTTCTTTTTGATTTACAAATATTATTTGATCGACAAGATTTATATCTTTTTAGAATACTTAACACTTGGATTATATGATACATTTGGATTATATTTAAATTCTTTTGTTATCATTTTTTATATTAAAATGTACCACACTATTTCAAATATTGATAAGACAATTAACTTACAACAATACATTGATAACAGAGATGGAAATAAACGTATTGGTTTAAAATCTATAAGATATAGTGTAGGTTGGTATAATGTTTATGATGGAGTTATAAGACAAACAGGAGAAAGACTTCATAGGATTAAAGATGGTTATTATAGTTTCCAACAAATAGCGGATGAATTTAAAAAAGATATTGTATTATCCGTAAATGAAACAAATGGTATTGCGTCATTAAACACTCCTATTGAGTTAAGGATAAATGAAGATTTGAAAATATGTTAGGATTTAATAATGAACGTAAATTCGAACCTAATGAATTACATTATGGAAAAAATTTGTAGATTTTGCTATCCATAAATCATTGTATATCCATTTGGAACAAGTTAGCACTTCTTATAATTATCTTGATGGTATGCCGAGTACTTTGTTGGCTGTTGTTCCAGTTGAAAATAAAGAGTTTGGGGATATTATAACAATAAGATTTGAGAATCCGGAATATAAGTATTTAGTAAATGATGATATAACAGAATTGAAATTAGAAATAAGAGATGAAAATAATAACAAGATAATTAATCATTTACCAATTAATTGTGTTTTAGAAGTTATATAATTTATTTAATAAAATGAGCATACTTGGTGTCAAAAAAAACACGTAGATACATCGGAAATAAAAAAGAAATATTAAATATGAAGAGTGAGCTTCAAACAATGGATACTAAGGATAAAAATTTACATCGGAGTGTCGCTGCCCTAAGCATCAGAGTTTTAAATGTTGAAAATATAGTTAGTAATATTAAAATAAACCAGACAGAAAAATAATAAGTATATATGCTGGAATTGATGGTCCAATACATGGAAATAAAAGTTTAATTTTGGTGATGGTGGTGGTTATTATGTAATGAACTTTCCAGGACAAATATTGGGTATTAGTTTAGTAAGTTTAAGAACAAGCACAGATATTATAGCCATTAAGATGATTGTTAATGATAAGTCAACTAGTTACAAAATGAGTTTGGATAATGGTGTCACACACGGTTTTAATAACTTTTATACACCTTTTGAAGTTAAGGCTGGAGATTTAATAAGTTTTATTAGTATGACTAATAATTATACATGTATCAATACTCTAGTATCAGTGGTAATTGAATTATTTTTATAACAAATTTAATCCTTAAAATGTCGGCATACGGAAACAAATTAAATCCTTACAGAAAATAAGAGAACCCCGTGGTGTGAAAGGTATTCGTCAAAGTGTATCAATAACAAATAATCCTTCAACTATTGATCAAAATCAACAGCTATTAGTGAGATTCCCAATCTAAGCAATAATGATGTTATTGTTCCTGGAACAACCAGATTGGCATTTGAAATAGAACTCACATCTACAGACGACAATGCAACTATATATCAAAACATAGGAAGAACAATAGTTAAAAACAACAATTCGTATAAGTGGAAATGAAATTATGTCAATTGATGATAGTGATATTTATCATTGTTATGTTGATTTATGGAAATCTACATCTGAACGTTTAAATATGGCATACCAAGGAATTGGTGAAACAAACATGTTAAAACACAGAGTTGGTGCGGATGATAAATCATCAGACATAGGTGATGAAGCAATTGCAACTGCATATGGTGCAAGATTTTGTATCCCACTTGATTTTGAACTATTAGAAACTCATATGCCTTTTATCAAGCAGGTCTTGGTGATAGACTTGAATATGAACTTACATTTAATAATTATAGCAATGTTATTAAATCAACAGATACATCTGCAAGTTATACAATCAAAACATTTGTTTAGAATTTGATATGGTTACTGATGCAGAATTAGCAAGACAGATAAGACAACAAGTTAATGGTAAGATGGTTATTTTGTACGATAGAATACTAAGACATAGAAAAATAACCAAAACAAATCTGATACATTGTGGAATATAAATTTAAATGTTCCAGCTAGAAGTATGAAAGGAATTCTAATGTTGTTCGAAGATCCTGAAAGAACAAGTACCGAAACTTATTATAATCCTAACATAACAAAAGTAGAAATGACAATAGAAGGTGTTCCAAATCAACTATACAGTCAAGGAATGAAAGCATATCAACAATGGGATGAAATAAATAAATTCTTTGCTTTAAATTCAAAAGAAATAAAACAACAGAAGAAGTTTTAAAGGATTTAAATTTATCCTATACAACATTAGAAAAATATCTTACAACTAATTATGCATTATGGTTAGATTTACGTTCAACAGATGACAACTCATTACACGGTTCAGGTAGAAGAATTGAAAATGCTTCTGAAGGTATTACTATCCAAATAACTAAAACAGCAGGAGCAAATAAATTAATAAATGTTTATCTGTTTGTTATACAAGATGCACAAATTAATTTTGAAGATGGAAGATTTAAAGAAGTTAATTACTAGCGGTTCCCTTAAAAATGGAAACAAACGAGCGGAGCGAGATACACCCGATTCCCTTTATGAATTACCAAAATATCCCCATTGTGCTATTATATGTGGACAAACAGGATGTGGAAAAACAGAGTTTGTTCTTGATTTATTAGAAGGAGAATATAGTGGAGTTTTCAAATATATAGTCATACTTTGTCCAACCATCCAATGGAACAAAGCATACAAAAATCGTGAATGGATTGGTGATGTTAGAAAACCAAAACAAAAATCTAATAATTGTTAATCCTATTGTTGAAGTGAGAGAAGCGAACGGTTCCCTTTATGAAGAAGAGAAGCTACAAGAACTACTAAGAATGTTCTTTAAAAATATGCTGGTCATCCAACATTATATATCATTGATGACTGCAGTGCAACGAAAGAACTAACAAAGAAAAAGATATGCTGTCTGAGCTTGCATTTTCAGGAAGACATGCGGAACAATCAGTGTGGGTCATTTCACAGAGATACAACTCTGTTTTAAAAGACTTAAGAGAACAAACAAAATGGTTATGCATGTTCTACACAAAAGATAGAGATAGTTTTGATAATTGCCTAAGAGAAAATGATGTTATTCCTACTTTGGAAGAAAGACAAAGAATAAAGGAAGAACTTAAAAAAGAAACATCGTAAATTAATATTAAAGACAGATCAACCTACTGATTATTGGTTACTTAAGTGATTTTTTTAGCAATTCTCAAGTAATGCTTAAGTAATGCTTAAGTAATGCTTAAGTAATTCTTAAGTAATTTAACCAAAATAAGTAATTCTTAAGTAATTTAACCAAAATAAGCAAAATAATGCTTAAGTAATGCTTAAGTAATTCTTAAGTAATTTAACCAAAATAAGTAATTCTTAAGTAATTTAACCAAAATAAGCAATAAAAAAGCAATGCTGTTGGAAATACTAACAATTGCAACAAACACTGCAGTCTTATCATTGGTTGGATATGTTGTATTTAATTTTTAAAGTTAAAATAAATTATATCCGTTTTTGAAACGTATAAAATGAATGCTGAAGAATTATTAAGCGAGCAAATTGTGGAAAACATAAATATTGATGATGAAGCGAGCGAAGTGAACGGTTCCTTCAAGAAAAAAACGCGAAAGATTATCATCCGTTGTTGCTGGTGGGAGTAGTAAACAATATCTGGGTAAAGAATTACAACTGTCAGATATTGATAAAATGACAACAGAGCAAATAAACAAACTATACTGTAAATATGAAGCAAGATTGGGAGCTAGTATGACCAAGACATTAGGAAACTCTTTATAAATTTATATGTCATGGGTGTATCAAAGTTTTCAAAGTTGTTAATCCACCAATTTTAATACAAGACTTAGAGGAAGATCCTTTTATCAATAATGCTTTAACTAATACATGTTGTGAACTGTACTATAGATATGGAATGTATCTTGCTCCTTTTACTGCAATATTAACAACAGCAAGACATATCGAACCACTCGCTTCGCTCGATTTCCGAAAAAAGATGAAAATAATGACATAAAAATGATGAATGAAAATCCTGAACAAAAAGAAAACAAAGAAGAAAAAAAGAAGTATTTAAAAACCCAAACCAAAAGACCCAAAAGAGTAGCTGCTGGTAAGAAAGGTGCAGAAGTAAGAATAAGAAATGCAGAATTGAGAAAAAGAAGTGGAAAAATTAAAAAGAAAATTCAAAATCAAACAAATAACAAAAGATTCTGATACAGAAACAGATTATGAATCAAACGAACATATCCCTTCTGTCAAGAAACACTCCAGTTCCCTAGTTGATTACAAATTTGTACTTTTTCCTATAAGTATTGTTGGATTGGGATTGTTTTTACAACCAAAGTAAGAAACCAGAAAGAATGATTAAAGAAATAACAAAACCAGAAAAACAAAAGAAAGAAATTGATCCTTTTGAATTTAATTAAATTTAGTACATTAAAATGACAACTCAAAAGACGGAAAACAAATAGCAAATATGTTATATCATGCTGGAGTGGAAACATTGTTAACAGTTGGATATGCAGAAATAGGTAAAAGGTACTAAGGAGACCAGCACCAAAAGTAGATTTTAATGTAAATGATGTTGTAATGTTATCCATTGATATATTACTTGCAATGGCAACAAAAGATATGTTGATTAAGCAAGGTATTATACCTGCTGATATCATGAAGTAATTTTGTTTTATAAAATGGCAAGTGCTTTAGCGATGATGCTTGGTGGGGCAATAACAAATGCTTTTGCATTTTCGGGGAGTAATTATTTATTTTCACATATGGGTAGTAATGCAAATGAAGAGAAAATAAGACATGATAAAGCTATAGAAAATTAGAAAAAGCACAATCAGAATGGAATAAAAAGAATACAAAGATTAGATTTTATAAATGAACAATTACAAAAGGAACATCATGCCGAACATACTTTTGAAGATGTTGACCAGGCAATGAAACTATACTATCGTGTCACGAATAAAAAATTAACTTCATTATCACCTAAACCTACATTAAGTGATTTTTATACTCCATCAGAAGACCAGAAAAAATAGAGATTGCATTTGTTGTTGGTGGTATGACATTAACTGGTTTTATTGTTTGGAAATTAAAATAAAAAATAAATACAATTTACGTTTGTATGAAAAATTGGAAAAATAAGAAAAAATTGATAAAATTAGAGTCCCTAATTCCTGTACTTTTTCTGTTTTTAGGGTATAGAGAAATAATAAAATAAAATAAAAATTCTTAAAAAGAAATTTCAGGACATGGTTTTCAAAACATATTCATAAACTTTATCTGGTCTAATAAAAGCATCCCAACCAGGAGGAAACTTAGATAACTTTTACCATCAAACTTTTCCATTACTTCCATTTGTTTTGGAGTCAAAGGACATTCTCCATCATCTCTTAAACAACATATCTGATAATCTGATAACATTATTCTTCCTAATATAACTTTAGCGTCAGGATCATCTTTCTCAGTATAAGCTTCAATCATTTTTAGTCTTTTATTTTTAAAATAAAAATTTAAATTATATATTTTTAATATCCATAAGGAAAACTTCTAATTAGATTTTCATTTTCATAACATACCATTCTTTTATCAAACATATAATCATAAGCTTTAACTTGTTTAACTGTTTTAAGTTGATGATCTTTTCCTATTTTTATATTATTATATTTAACAGTTTCATATTTTCATTTTCATCAGTAACTATTTTTATTTTTTATCTAATGTAATCTTTTTCTACTTCAGCATTTAATCTAAAACCTTTACAACAGCTAACTAGTTTTTCTGTATCTAGTTTCATAGAATAATCTTTTGGACCAGCAGATATAAATTGTTTTATATGATTAGCGTTTAGAGTATTCTTCTTTATTTTTATATTCTGTTAAAACAATATCTTCATCTAATATCATAGTACTTATATCTTTATATTTTTCATTAAATACTATTTTAGTTATATGTTCTAAAGTAAAACAATATTCTTTTGTGTAAAATTATCTCTCATACCAAAATGTCCCCATAAATTATTTAAACATATTTTAGCTATAAATCTTAATCCTGAATTGTACTTAACTTTGTCAATATCTAGATCATAAGCAGTATTATCTATAATGTATTGTATTTTGTTTTACATTCTTTATCGTTTTTACAATCATTTTACAATATTTAGGATCACATTTACATCCTGAAGCTTCTTGTTTATATTTCATAAACGTATCTACATAAAGTTTAAATATATCTGTAGATGTTTTTCAAAATGTTCTAGTTCATATATTTTTGTAATTTATAACCTTTTCTATTGCTTTATCTATTTCTATTGTAGACCAAGTTCCTACTATAACTCTTTCCTCATTAGAATGTATACATTTTCATTTTAATATTTTTACATTCTTTACATCTTTTTATTTCATGTATTTTATCATGTTTATTTAAAGTAGGATCATCTATGTGTTTACATTTAAAAGATATTTTATTCATACATGTTCTACATAATCCAAAAGTAATTTATGTGTATTATCACTAGTTAATTGTTTATAAGGTAAAACAGGGTGATACAATCCTTTAGGTGGTAATATTTTACATTTCATTATTCCGAAATAATTATTTTTATATAATCATCTACAGAAATATCTGTATATGTAATAGGATGTCCTATAGGATATTTACAATATTTATTTACTGATGGATACAGAGAACAAAAATCTACATATCTACCTTTTAAATCAGAAAGATTATTGTATAATTGAATAGTTTCTGTTCTTCCTCCATAAAATGCATCTCTTTTATCAATAGGTTTTAAATGTGGATCAACTTCAGGATATTTTGTTGATCAAACTCACATTCCCATATTGTATGAATTTTTACATTTGGTTTTAGATAATCTTCAATAGTTTTAAGTCTTTCTTTAGTTTGGTCATATAACTCTTTCATAGTTTTTTATTTCTATCTTTTTACATATTTCTTCAGGACTATAACATTTTGTACATCCATGCCAATAACATCCATAAAATTCATAAACATTACGCATTTTATTTTCTCTATCATAATAATAACCATCGACTTTATAACATTTATTATTAATGAATAATTTCTTTTCACCTCCCTTTTAGCATGTTGAATCATTATATTATATTCTAAAGAAATATACTCTAACCATTGTATTGATTTTTGTGAATGTACTTCTTTAATTGTCATCTTTTGTGAATTCCAATTGTTTCATTTGTCAACATTAATGTTTTAAATATTTTTGTACAACATTGAGCAATTGTAATATATTGAAATGGATCGATACAATTATTGGTTATATTTAAAAATAATTTTCTATATAAGGTACAACCTTTGGCAAGAATTAAAACATCCAATAGACAATAATAAAATATTTCTTTATAGAATTTAAATTTTTTCTTTAACTTTATTATACCATTCATCAAATAATTCTTTATTTTTAATTGTCATAGTATTATAACCAAAATATTCTTTATCAGGATAAATTCCTCATATTTTTGATTCTCTGTTGTATTAAAATAATGTGGAAAATAACCTTTGTTACCCACAAATCCAAATGTTTTTGGGAAAGCAGCTAATCCACACAATGTAAAATTTATTGAATCTATGAATCTTAAATTTATTCCTTTAATAAACATAGCTGTTAATTTTAGTCCAGAAGAAATTATGTTATGTTCAATTTTATTTTTACAATGTATCCTAAAATCGGTTGCATATCATAACCTTTTCCATAATGTGAAATAAAAGTGTAGTCTTTAAATTTGTCTCTTATGAAATATTTACAAAAGTTGTCTATTACAGAATTTCCTATAGGGTTTCATATTTAATTTTTCTACATCACTAAAACAATCATCTATGTCTAATTTTAACAAGTTTAAATTATCAATATTGAAATCACATTTAAATACTTTTACATAGTTATTTTTAAAACAATAAATATTTTCTAAATCGTAAGCTATACAAAAATTCATTATATGTATTCCTGTTTCTTGATTTGCTTCAAAATCAAAATATATATATTTATTATTTTTACTTGTTTTGGTACTGATGGTTTCATATAACATAAGTGTTCTTCATTACTTTCCGTGTATTTTCATAACATATTAAACATATTTTTCACCACATTTGTGATTTTTACCTGTATATGTTTTGTTACATTTATCACAAATATGTTGTTTTCTGATAGTTGTTACTGTATTATCTTTGCATGTATGTTGTTCAGTATAACCAATTAAACATACTTTACAAAACCTACGTTTAGCTAAAAATCCTGTTATATTTGTTATAGTGTCAAAGTGTTCATCATGATAATATAAATATATTTGTTCATTATATTCTTCATTACCATCATATACAATATATTCTGTACTATTTGATGTAAAACAATTATCCTAATATTAAGATAATTTTCAAAAGCTTTTAAATCTTCCAAATCATTTCCTTCTTCTTTTATTTCTACTCCTGATTGTTCATGCAAATCTTCAGCTAATCTTTTTGTAATGGTCTACTTTCATTGATATGTTTTAATTGAGAATCTGTAAAATCTTTTAATAACTTATTTGAAGCTAAAGAAGTTACAATTGCCCTTGATAAACATATTGTATCATCATTTTTATTTTGATAATACTTCTTTTATTTATGACATCTAATATTTTTAAAGCTTTACCTTTTCCTCTTTTATTGGGTATAATAGTAACTTCAAAATAACTTCTTCTAAATTTAATTCTTCAGCACTATTTAATAATCTTTCCATTTGATCCATGAATAACTTTTAACTGTATTATATGTTCTTATAGGCCAGCTTTTATGTTTAGTAATTATGATTTCATGAATAGGTACTATTTTAATTCTTCCATTAGGGTAATCTTTTATGGAATAGTCTACCATGTGATCAAAAGCATTTGTAAATGTTTCTTGTTTTCATCCTTTAGACTAATTTTATAATTAAATACATAAATACTTGCTTTATGTTTATATTCTTTTGTCAAAACAAGTTTATATGAATCTCCTCGCTTGGATAAAATTTTATCCTTTTTGCCTCCATTTTTAAGAAAACATTTTAGTTACTTCAAAATGTCTAAAACAAATCTAACAAATAAATTAGCAGATGAACTACATCATAGAGTTGTAAAATCTTTTCCTAAAAGACGTGTTTATGTTCATTCAATAGATCAAACATGGGCAGTTGATTTAATAGATATGCAACCATATTCAAAACAAAATAAACACTATAAATATTTATTAGCAGTTATAGATGTTTTAGTAAATATGGTTGGTTAAGCCCTTTGAAAAATAAAACAGGAGTAGCAGTGAGTGAAGCATTTAAAACATTATTTAAAGAAAGAAAACCAATATATATTTGGTCAGATAAAGGATCCGAATTTTATAATCGACAAGTAAAAGAATTGTTAAAAGATAATAACATAAAGTTATATTCAACTGAGAATGAAGAAAATCCAGTGTAGTGGAACGATGGATAGGAACAATGAAACAACATATGTATAAATACTTTACTGCTAATGAAACTTTAAAATATTATGATATATTAGATAAATTAGTTAAAAATTATAATAATACAGTACATTCTTCAATTAAAATGACACCTGTTCAAGCAAGTAAATTAAAAATGAATTAACAGTGTATAAAATTTATATCCAGAAAAGGAAGAGAAAATTAAAAACCTAAATTCGAAGTCGGAGATAGAGTAAGAATAACAAAAAAAAAGGTAAATTTGAAAAGGGTTATACTACTCGTTGGACTAAAGAAATATTTGTAATTGAAAAGTTTTAAATACAATTCCTTTTACTTATAAAATAATTGATTTAAAAGGCGAAGAAATAACAGGTTCTTTCTATGAACAAGAATTACAAATGACTAAGTTTTAAATCTTTATTATAACACTCATTTGTAAAAGTATTTGCAAAATTACACATTATCATTCATGTACATATAACAGTCACTCAGGTATGTAGAAATACAAAATCCATTATCAGTTAATTGTTGGTTGTTAATTAGGTTTCTAGTCAACACGGATTCATCAATAGTTCATACATCATGAATCACCTTTTGTTCGGCGGACATGCATGTCCGCTAAGAGATCTAGTAACAGTCTGATCAATATTTCATCAATAGTTCATACATCATGAATCACCTTTTGTTCGGCGGACATGCATGTCCGTTGATCAATAACTGTCTTATTGTGATTGAGGCATTTCGTTGGTTGTCGTAGGTAGTGGTTGTTTCAGTATTCAGCATATGTTGGAATGGAAAGCATTTCTGTAATATCCTTTAATTTACCAGTGGTGAAATAGGAAACTGGCAATCCAACCAAACCGAACAAGGGATAATCTTTAAGAACCCTAGAGATTCCTTAGCCTTCTTGCATGTCTATCTGAATAACATGCATTTGTTTTAACCAAACAGGCCATGATTCTTGAATTGTATTTTGTTGTATTCATTCTCGTGCCAAGCTTTGACTTGTTCCAAAAGGTACCGAACTTGATATAAAACAAAAGCATTTGTGCCTCACACCTCTGTATTTGTCTTGTTGCACGTTTTAATATATCCAGGAGTTCTTCTTTTGTAGTGTCCCTGATTTCCACATGTCCTCAACGATAAACTGTTTATTTATCCCACACTGATCCACACATCTAAAACGAAGATAATCATGGAGTTCCTTGGGGTCAAATGTTTTTTCTTTTTGCATGTGTAAATAATGAATCAATTTCGACTTTGGCCGTTTTGGCAAAGAAGGTTTAGGTGCATCAGGTCCGCTTTCCATAATTTGTTTTACAACTAATGTCATTTGTTCATAATAGTTCGAATGTTCAGTAATAATAACAGACTGTTCCGTTGACCACATCCCTGGAATACACTGATTAGAAGGTAAAATTAAACTTTCTTGCAACATTAATAAAAACACGTCTTCTCTCCTAATAAACGTTCTGTTATATGTTAACATCACCCAGGCAACCTTCAATATTACAACTATAAATTATTAATTCTGTAAAATCGATTGCGTTTCAGTTAAAAGCGTAATCACTGTTGTAGTCGTATTGATCCGTTTTATTACTAGACTATATTGATAAAATTAATTAAAATCAAGGTTGGGGTGCACTGGGAAATTATTTTTCTCTTAAATCCCACAGAATTCTTTCTCTGTCAGTTCTCCCGGTTTTTATTTATTTTTTTGGAATTTTTGTTGTTTTTGGGTGTTTTAATAACGTTTTTTATAAAAAGTAAAAAAATTTTTTGGGAGTAAGAAAATTTGGTGTTTTTTTTTTTTTTTTTTTTATGAAAATTTAGGGCTCTTTACTTGAAATGAGGGTAATTTTTGGGGTCAAATTTTTTTTTTTGAGGGGGCGCTGGAGTCGTTCAAGTACTATACTACTCCCTTAGGGGAAAAATGAGTTTTATAAAAACCCAGGATTAAGGTTTTGGTGTGCTCTTTACAAAAAAAATGTTTATTTTTTTATGGGGTATAAATGCAAAGTGTGTTTTTTCTTCTTAATTTTGAAGTTAAAATCACACAAAATGTTGGTAAAATTTTATTTTGGATGTAAAAGGGTTTTTTTCTTTAAAATGGGGGTCAAAATTGAAGATAATTTTTTTTTGTGGGGGTTATAGGTGTGTGATATTGTGTGTCTTATATATATTCAAAATCAGTTACATAAATAAAAAGGCAGGACAGAGATTATAATTAAAAAAAACAGGACAACATTTTACATCCTAGCCCCGCCCCCTTCCCCCATAAAAATCAAATGGTAGCTACCTTACACATATTTAGGGTACCGTAGAAGTTGTACCACTTGACACTGGATGACTTACCTAGCATGTGGCTTCAGTAGAGGGAAAGGTGTTGTGTTACACACATTCAGGGTACCACAGAAGTTTGTATCACATGACACTGACTGACTTACCTAGCATGTGTCCTCAGTAGAGGGAAAAGTGTGTTACACACATTCAGGGTACCATAGAAATTTGTAGCACATGACACTGAATGACTTACCTAGCATGTGGCCTAAGAAGAGGGAAAAGTGTGTTACACACATTAAGGGTACCATAGAAGTTTGTGGCACATGACACTGGATGACTTACCTAGCATGTGGCCTCAGTAGACGAAGTGTGTTACACATATTCAGAGTACCATAGAAATTTGTAGCACATGACACTGAATGACTTACCTAGAATGGATTTTCAGTAGAGGGAAAAGTGTAACACACATTCAGCGTAAGATAGAAATTTGTAGCACATGACACTGGATGACTTACCTAGCATGAGGCCTCAGTAGAGGGAAAAGTGTGTTACATACATTCAGGGTACCATAGAAATTTGTAGCTCATGACACTGAATGACTTACCTAGCATGTGGCCTAAGAAGAGGGAAAAGTGTGTTACACACATTAAGGGTACCATAGAAGTTTGTGGCACATGACACTGGATGACTTACCTAGCATGTGGCCTCAGTAGACGAAGTGTGTTACACATATTCAGAGTACCATAGAAATTTGTAGCACATGACACTGAATGACTTACCTAGAATGGATTTTCAGTAGAGGGAAAAGTGTGTAACACAAATTCAGCGTACCATAGAAATTTGTAGCACATGACACTGGATGACTTACCTAGCATGAGGCCTCAGTAGAGGGAAAAGTGTGTTACACACATTCAGGGTACCATAGAAATTTGTAGCACATGACACTGACTGACTTACCTAGCATGTGGCCTCAGTAGAGGGAGAAGTGTGTTACACACATTCAGGGTACCATAGAAATTTGTAGCACATGACACTGAATGACTTACCTAGCATGTGGCCTAAGAAGAGGGAAAAGTGTGTTACACACATTAAGGGTACCATAGAAGTTTGTGGCACATGACACTGGATGACTTACCTAGCATGTGGCCTCAGTAGACGAAGTGTGTTACACATATTCAGAGTACCATAGAAATTTGTAGCACATGACACTGAATGACTTACCTAGAATGGATTTTCAGTAGAGGGAAAAGTGTGTAACACACATTCAGCGTACCATAGAAATTTGTAGCACATGACACTGAATGACTTACCTAGCATGTGGTCTAAGAAGAGGAAAAGTGTGTTACACACATTCAGAGTACCATAGAAGTTTGTAGCACATGACACTGTTGCTTGTTCACTGAATGGTGCTGTTGATGCTGCCTGCAATATAAAAAGATAACATTGGGGCTACAGGGGTATAGATTTCATGGTATAATTTAATAATTTTGCACATGAGGTCTTATATTGAGTATGTGCGTCAGTGCTGAAGCACATTTTGCTTTTGAGGGCTGATACAGATTTCCATATGAGGGTGTAAAGAGATTTTGTACATGAGGGCTGATACAAATTTTGCATGTGAGCCTTATACAGATTTGGCATATGAGGGCTAAAACAGATTTTGAACTAGGGCTAATACAGATTTAGCATGCAAGGGTTGATGCAGATTTTGCTTTTGATGGCTGATATTGATTTGCAAGTGAGATCTGATACAGATTTTACATGTGATGGCATAAATAGATTTTGCATGTGAGGGCTGATAAAAATTTTGCATGTGATGGCATATATAGATTTTGCACATAAGGGCTGATACAGATTTTGCAAGTGAGAGCCTATACAGATTTAGTATTTTTAGGGTTGATACAGATTTTGCATGCAAGAGCTGATTCAGATTTTGCATGTAATGGCTAATCTAAGCACTCCAATTTGCATAGGAAACCTGTATCAGCATTTCAATATCAGCCTTCTAGTCTGTTATTTTTTTCTTTTGTTTATGCCATAACAGCAAGGCAAAATAAATCATTGATCTACTAGTAATAAATATTTTACCATAAGATTACCTTGAATGCAATACCAGCATTGTTTACAAGAACATCAATTCCACCATATTGTTCTTTAACAAAGTCCCTTAGCTTGTTAATGGAAGTTTGATCATCAAGGTCCATTTGATGATATTTAGGTGACATCCCTTGCTTCTGCAGCTCTGCAACAGCAGCCTTACATCTCTCCTCACTTCGTCCTACAATTATTTGTTTAAAAGAAAATGAATAAAAGCACAGAGTTCCAATGTCCCCCGCATTACACATGTTTTATATATCCAAGGTACAAAAGGCAATAACATATATTTTTTAGGTTCTTTAAAACTTTTTAGTTTAAACAAATTTGTTTATAGTAAATTGGGAAACAAGTTATTGCAACTTATATTAATCCCTTTCCACTTTGAGGGTGCGAGTGCTGCCTTGTAGCGGCATTAGCCTGCTCTTATTCGAAATCTACAAGGGTGTCTTTTACATGCAAGAGATATGGCTGTCTCCTAACATGGGTGAGCCATTTATTGTCCCCATCCGACAGACTATCATCATTTCTCAAGACCATACTTGCAAATGGTGTCAAGGGAGAGCCGAAAATTCAGTCCCTGAAATTTTCTCCCGGAACGATGATCGAACCAGGAACCTTTGTGTTAGTAGTCTGATGCGCTAACCACAACACCATGGCTCTTTTTATAAATATCTTAGAAAATGAAGGTATCAGAGCAAATGCAATGTGATTTCCTTTCTAATTAATATTTCCAAAGGCATAACTCATTATAAAAATTTGATGAGAACTTCATTTTAGAAAGTGTCAAAGACATTAATTGCTGATATTAAGCTATGTTTTTAGTTTCATAAAATTCTGGCCAGAATTGAACATATGAGTGCGCTAACAATGCAATATTCCATATAATCAATATTTCCAAGGGCATAACTCTTTTAAAAATAATTGATCAGCACTGATTTGTGTTCTCGTCAAAACATTGATGTTATTGACCTATAATATAAATTTCATAAATATCTGTCAAGAATTTTACACATTAAGGCTCTCATAAGGCAATTTTCATTATAATGTATATTTCAAGAGGCATAACTCTTTCAAAATGATTGATTGGCACTGATTTTCAAACTCATGAAAACTTTGCTGATATAAACCTTTAACATTCTGGCAAGAATTGTACACATCAGAGCGCTAACAATGCAATTTTCTTCATTGAATAATGTCAAGACAGTACTTTTATATCACTCTCAACTCATTGCACTGGTGACAAAAAAGTGTGAATACATCAAATTAAAAATATAAAGGTCATATGTACATGATGTAATGTATGTAAGATGTGGTAAATGGACCATTTCTTACAAACAGAGAGGGTAAGTTTGGAACAAATTGATGCAGAAGGATCCTGGAAGTTAAAGATGACTCTTTTTCTCATAGCATTTAAAAGGGATAAATCTTTTTGTAAGCAGTTCAAAAAAGAAATTAATAATTAACTTTCTGTTAACTTGTCGTTTGTAGTTTGTATACCATATATGTTTTTAGTTCATTGCTTTGTTCATAAATCAGGCAGCTAGTTTTCCTCATTTAATTTGTGGCCTTTTATGGCTGACTATGCAGTATTGGTTTTACTCATTCTTGAAGGTTCTACAGTGATCTATAGTTGTTAACTTCTATGTCATTTGGTCTCTAGTGGAGAGTTGTCTCATTGGCAATCATACCGCATCCATTCTTATATTAGCAAAATTGGCATATTGTTTTGCACATGGAAGTATGGTTTTATATCCAACCAGTGGCATAGCTAGGTCATTTCTATAAAGTGTATGCCCAAACCTTGGCGAGGGTTTTAGGGGCCCCAGTGGGTCCAGATCAGCCGGAGGATCTCTTGATAGTGGTTTCGAGGAGCAGAGCTCCCGGAAGCTTTACACATTATAGAAAGAGATACCATTTCTGTCATTTAAAACTCATCAATAACACATACTTTTAAATCTAATTTGTTTATGTTCATGTGTACAAATGTATTTTAAAATGAACAACAAAATGTGAATGGTCATTGGTTTTAGAGAAAATGTCAACACCAGCTACTGTAAAATTTGATGAAAAGGAGATTAGGGTAAAACAAGAGGCTCTCAAGAGCCTGAATCGCTCACCTGTTATTTTTTTGCTTAAATCTTTCATCAGTGATTATTTTGCTTTTCAATATATATTAATGAGTGGTTTAAAATGCCATTTAAATGTTCATTGTATCTGTCATATTTTCTTCAAAAGCAAATAAATGCATTTTACCCATATGTTCCATTTTAGCCATAGTGTCTATGTTTCTTGACGTACAAGGAAATAAAATACAAAATTTATACTAGATTCTTTTGAGAAGATTTTAATGTTAAAAACATAAGCTCACATTGGGCAGAGCTAAAATCAATCAACAACTTAATCCAAAAGTAAAAGTAAGTAAAAAAGCAAGTCTCCTTTTCAATGTTGTCGATCTATTAATTAGTTTTGACTTCATCCAGCTTTTCTCAATTTTATGCGCAAATTTTGTTAATGGACACATGAAATATAATCATTCTTTTTATAGATGGTCAGGTGTAATTTGAATATTTGTTAAGGGTTCCTCAGAACCCTCTGTCTCCCTTTGGAATTGCTGCTGTCAGTCTACAAGTGTTATATTAACTGTACATGTAATAATTGAATCCATTTACCAATCAAATACATGATTTAACAAGTCAATGTTTTCTTGAGATGCTTTTCCTTAATCTTGAAGATTAGCTTCTGCCCAAGTTTGACAACAATTTATAAAGTTTACAAATTTATTTTCTAAAAAAAGGACTGTTAAGTGCAAAAAAGGTAAGTCCGTCTGTCAGTTAAATACTGAAAAATGAAAAGAAAAATATGCTTTCAAAAATTCTCCTCAGAAATGACCCTTTTATCATAAAAAAATGCTTATGCCAAAGTTTCATAAAATTCGACAAAGTAATTGATATGTCACATCAGAATGAGAGTGGAGACTGAGAATGTGTCAAAGAGGCAACAACCCGACCAAAGAGCAGAAAACTGCCTAGGGACACCAATGGGTACAACTTTAACACACCGAGAAAATCCCACACCAGCATGACCAGGAAACAAACTTTATTTGATTTGAACTGTTTCATATTTTTATAGTGGGGCATTTTATAGCGAACTATATGGTATGATTTTTTCTCATTGTTGAAGGCCGTACAGTTGCCTATAATTGCTTACATCCACTTTAGCGTCGACAAAAATGCAAACCACATATCATATATCAGCAGATCTATAATGAATTGCTTTTAAGGAATAGGAAAATTAGTAGAATTCACAGTGGATTCAGACTTTGACAGAAAATGAACCAATGTATAATCTGATACAATTTGATTTAAAAAGTTATTTGCGTCTATTTTATCTTCAGTGACATGTAATTAAAGTAAGAATTACAAGGCTTAATGTTTTTAATCTATTTAACCTATATACAGTAGATGGATATGTTTTTCCAAAAATTTAGGTGCATGTCGGGCGTTTTGGCGTAAACATAGCTACGCTCATGCAAACAGGTCAAAGAATTCTTCTGTCTGAAAAAAAAAAAACATGCAAGTCAGTCCAAATAATACAAATTTATCAACTTGGTGTTGCCTGTTTTAATTTTTCAAACAACCTCATAAATTTCAAGAAATGAACAATTTTGTGTAAATCATTTATTCATTATTTATAATTTATTCATTATTCATAATTTATTCATTGATTCAAATTTATTCATGCTCAGCTTTCTTACCTGTAAGGAGAACATCACCATCAAACTGTTTACATAAGGCCTGAACTACAGCATAACCTATCCCTTTGTTGGCTCCAGTCACCTGTATAAATGATGTAAATATTTGTTTAATTATTTTACCATTAATTTTCAGTTCATCTAAATTATGAGTTGTATAGAAATATGTAGCATAACTGTTAACTAAAAGATGTACAAACTATAATAGTACACGTAGACAATGAACAACTGTACTAAATCCTAAGGGTTTATATTGAGATGATTATGAGTTGTCTCCTTCCATATATACAATGTATATGGTGGATAAATTTGGTCTGCTTTTCCATCTTTAAGCTCTGTCTCAAAAGAACTGGTGTCTAATTTATCCGGAGATATGACATTTTTGTAGTAATTCCTAGAGGGATTGATATTGAGTTGGTTATAGTTGACTCCTTTCCATACATTTCAGATGGATATAAAATATACATGTGTAAATACTTGTTTACAGAATCAATATGCCACTTATTCATATCAATCATTCTTGACTGTATGTCATGTACATATTTAACCCTTGGCCTCGGTGGCAAGTGGTCTAAGTAGTTCTACTACTATAATTACTAGCCAGTCAACACTGAGGTTGTGAGTTCAACCCCGCTCGACTCAATCTTATTTGACTAGGATTGTCAGTTTTCCTATCTAAGGTTGTGGTTTTCTCCGAGGCACTCTGGCTCCCTCCATCTATAAAAACTGACCGCCACAAAATAGCCCAAATGTGGTGCCTAAAAGTGGCATTGAAACACCAACAATCAATCAATCAAATTCAATCTAATGTATTGTTAATTATCATGATCAATTCTGTCCTTTAATGATATCTTGAATTAGAAAATGCTGATAATTTATCTACATTAACGAAGGTCTGTATTTTTTTTATTTTTTAGGTCATTTTTCTCTATTCTTTAAACTTTTTGCCCATCATTCTTTATTCTTTAAACTTTTTGCTTGTTATTCTCTATTCTTAATACTTTTTGCCCATCATTCTTTATTCTTATACTTTTGCCCATTATTCTCTTTTCTTTGTATTTTAGCACCTCTTTTTATTTATGTCTATTTTCTCTATTCTATAAATCCCAATCAACACCCTCATTATCACAGGCACTTGTCTCCGATTTTTTTTATATAGAACTTATAATATAACATGTTATATTACTTACCCTTCCGGAGCACCTGAGATCACCCCCAGTTTTTGGTGGGGTTCGTGTTGCTTAGTCTTTAGTTTTCTATGTTGTGTGTCTGTTTGTCTTTTTATTTTTGGCAATGGCGTTGTCAGTTTGTTTTCGATCTATGAGTTTGACTGTCCCTCTGGTATCTTTCGTCCCTCTTTTACAGTATATATAAAAAAAATCTGAGAAAAGTGTCTGTGCTCATTACCGGTTTTGGGTCAAAATATGAAAATGTTTGGAGGCAGTGCAACTCTTTAGACAGAAAATGTTGATTTGATTGATGTTTATCTGATGAAAGTCAGTTAAGATATGAGAAAGTAAAGTTATTGTTAAAAGAGCAATATAGATTGATTGATCGTTGGATCCTTAACGTCAAGTGGCAAATATTTCATGATTGTTCAGGAGCAAAATAGAGAAATCATGTAAAACTGGCTTCACAGGTTTGTTTAATCAAATTTTATAGCACTGCATGTAGCATCTTTGGCAGTCTGGAAATAAGACTTATATGATTAATAACAGGTGAAATTGCTTCAACTGATGATATGCATGGTTACGAGGTCGAACCGAGCAGAAATTTTCTATGGTGATTTGAAGAACAATGTTTATCATTATATCCTTATATATTTTTCCAGTAAAGAATTGACTATTTAAATTAAGCATTAAAATTGTGGTTGTTTTGTCGTTATATGAAGATTTTTCGTTATTTCACTTGTTACAAAAATGTACATCACAGAAGTAAATAAGCTACATGTACTATGATACTGAGATAGTGAATGTCATTCTTGCTATCTTTTGAAATTTCATAATAATACTATAAACCAATAATTTTGGCTAGCAATTTGTTTTTCACGAGAAGAAAAATAAAACTCGAATATAAATCGTCACAGATATATCAAACTTGGATGTTCTCCTATGTAAAGATATCAATAAAATTAGAACATCACGAAAATAAATCACCATGAAGTGGAATAGAAAGGGCTTAACGCAAAATAAAGTATCTGCAATAATAAGTTGATTTACAGTATTTATATACATAATACAAGAATAGCAATAATCAAAATTGCTGGACAAAGAGCTTCTATAGTAAGTTTCTTAATTTTAAGGGAAGAGGAAAGAAAAAAAGGAAAACTTAAACATTCAAATGTTTTCAATATGAAGTTTGTTTATAACCTAGGCACTTTCTACCATTGAATGTTAAAAGTGACAGAGCCTTAAATAATATTTTCAAGAACTCAATATTTCATTCATTTGTTTTTCACTTTGCGTCCCAATTTAAAATAGAAATTATGAATTACTAAGACCATTCAAGAAAACCTTCCTTGTTATATCTGTCAGTCAGGGTTATACTTATACAAGTGTCTATTTTTATTTATTGGTACAGATAAATTATATTTGGGGTAGAGTAATATATCCCTTTGACATTCAAATTTTCTTTATTTATATAAGTAAACATGTCTTATTTTCTTGAATCTCTCTTGACTTCTTTGCTCTAATAGAGTGTTTTATTGTTTGTCATTAACAGTTATCTTTACTATATATACAAGTATGATTTCATAGAAAATGAAAATCTCCTTTGTCTTTTATCTTCAAAATACTGCTCATTTGCAGCAGTTCATGAAGGCCTTGTGCAATTACTTAAATGTAATAACTGTGTGCAATTGAGTTCTTTGTTAAGTTTTTGAGATCAAAAGTTGATCTCTGATTAAAAATAATTAGCAAACCAGAAAATTTTGTTTAAATATGTTGTTACAGTCCAAAAGTTAAGAACATAAGGGTTGTAAAAGAAATTACTTTTATAAGTAAATTTTGAAGAGGATTAAGGGAGATTATTCAAACTTTGAAAATATATAAGAATAAAATCTTATACAAATTTTGCATCTTTAATCTTTAAACGTTTCTATTGACAGTATTCAGGTAGATAAATAATTTCAAATGTGAGGCAAGAAAGTAAAAAGTTCATTTCCACTTCAAGTCTTTAAGTTTGAGAAACAACATAGTGTAAAATTTTAAATATTGATACATTTGTGTATATTTCTACATGTACATGTTGGATACCTTTTAAGTATAGTGCTGCTGCATGACATACATTTAATACTGATAATCATGATAATCTAAATCTAAATGAACTGTCTAAGAAAGATTATTCAACCGAGTTCACACATTTTCTTGACCAAATATTCATGTACATGCTTTTTACAATGTAATTAATTAAATCACCATTACATGTAATTTAAATAATGCTCAATTACACATTACTTTCAATAACATGCAAAATTGCCATGCATTACCCTAAATACAATTACATTTTCAATTACCCCATCCCTGATTATGACAATCAAAGATCTGCTTCATATTTTTTTCTTATTAATTTATGACACAGAAATTTTACTATTTCTTCATTTTTAAAGCGATCTTCTCAACAAGCATGACAAGAAAGTCTATCACCGCACTTATATAAACAAAAAATTTTGAAATGACAGAATTACCCAAAGAAATGTAAAGCACCGTTTCTGACTAGCAAATTTTCCAGATGCATATGTTTGTTTGTTCTCAATGTATTTATTAACTAGCAATAGCACATGGGTTTGTTGTTATATTGGGAACATGTGTTCATGTTTACAATAATATTTAACATGTTTAACAAATGTTTAAATTATTTTAGCATAACAAAGTTAAGAGTTTAAAGTTTCTTTATATGATAGCATGGACTGGTCATTCGCGGTAAAAGTTTACTTTGAAAATACATTTTCATAGTTTGACCATTCGAAACTCAGTCTTAGTGCAGTAAAGTCCCCCCTCCTCCCCTGTGAAAACTTTTTGTATTAATTACTAATTATTGTAAGCGCATTACGTTTTTTCTGCAGATCTTGAAAGAACATTCTGTAAATACTATTTTATGATATGAACGAAATCTATTTCATTATTTTTTTTTTGTAGATATGTTTGTAAGACAAGTATGCTTGCAGCAGTCTTAGTGTGCTGGCAAAGTGATTGAGGATATATATATATATATATTTGCATTTTTTGTTAGAAAAATAAAACTTTGCTGCACTCGTCTAGGCGAGCTATTTCCCATAGATATGTGTTTTAGTTTTTGTTCATCAATACTTTATTTGCGTTTGAAAAATAAGAATAAATTCTGTGGTGTACAAAATTGCTAAAAGGGTGGTAAAGGGGGGTCTGAACACGGAAACGTGTGAAATAAAAATCGCAAAAACGTTGCACGGATAATAATAATTGGGAAACACGAGGCACGAGAAATAAAATCATAAATATTAAGGGAAATACTAGAAGTTATTACTCAGCCGTTCTTGGAGATCATGCAGTTACTATTAATGGACATGAAGACCCTGCGGCCACCTTTAAGCTTCCGCTAGTTGCATCTGATTTGAAACAAATATATATTATTTATTGTAATTTGATGGACTTTATTACATACCTTACATATACAATAGAATTGCAATCGTAGAATGGTAGCAATATACATCACGTTCTATTAGTCTGAGATTACAAAAGCTTCTGGAGGTATTATAACACATGTAAATACACATAAACATGATAAACGTTAATTCTCGCGATGGTACCTGCTTCGCATATTCGGAAGAAACCACTAAGCATTTGATTGCATATCTTAGGGTATTATTTTGTGCACTCATAGTTGGCCGAAATAAGTAAGAGGGGACCATGTACTAAGCAAAAGTCAGCATAAAACTTGATCAGAGCCAATTGGAAGTTTTGTTAAACAAGCCTTAATACAATAATTCTCAAATCAATTCCCGGTTTACTTTTTAATCGAATGTGGGACAAGCATGAGAAATTGAGAGTGCCGACACGAAACATGGAAAATAAATAAGGGTAAACACGAATCACACACATCGAACCAAACATGAGCCTAAAGGTTAAGTAGAGATACACTTGTATAATACTATAGACGTATTTACACTTGTATGCAAATTTGTCCGCCATTACGTAAAATCACACAAGTTCCCGTAAACTTTGACATCACAATTTCAAAAAATTTATGTCACAATTAAAAAGTGATTGTTGCTTGACGTCAGAAGGTTATTCGGAGCAGATCCTTAGGTCATTCGGAGACAAAATTCAGCTAAATACTAAAAGTGTAAATACGTTTATTGGAGGAATGCAATTACCAGCAAGTATAATGTTTATAATTTACAAAATATCTTTGAACTGAGGAATGAAATAGATGACAAAACAGTTCCTTTCTTTTATATGAATGACGCCAAATACTTTATTATTCTGTTATTAGAGGTGTTCCTGCCCATAGGAAGCTTATACAAAGAAGACGAAGTATCACCTAAGACTACTATCTGCTATAGCAGTCTCAGTTATCATGCAGACTTACAATTGCAACTCTTTTGCCATTTTGGACGAGCTTTGAGTTATGTTTCTGTTTGTCAAGGCAAGCGGTTCGTGTTCTAGAATTTAAACTCAAAGATAAATTACGAATCAAATCGGATTGTAAAAGACAACATTACGGTAAAGTTGACAAAAAGGCGGTCACCATTTGTTTAGGGGGTATCTCAAGGTGTACAACAACCACATGTAATAACGATAACTTTTTGTTTATTATATGCAAGGATTTGTATAGTAAGACTATACAAATCCTTGTTATATGTGACCAGCCATGAGATTTTCATGGTCAAAATGACTTTTTTTGCATTTTTATGAAAAATAGATGAGCTGTCAAGTTATTTTGCTAGATTCTTCAAAATAACAAAATTATGGTCATTTTTTGTTAGGGAGCTACCATTTGATATTTATGGGGGGCTAGGATGAAAAATTTTGTCCTGCATTTTTTTTATTTGTAATCTCTGTCCTGCCTTTTTATTTTTTCACTCTACTGGATTCGGTCCTGCCTTTTTTTTTAGTTTATCCTGACTTTTTTTTACTTAAATTGTCACTCTGCCTTTTTTTTTTTTTTTTTGCTAAGTGTCTCATCCTGCCTTTTTTTATTACTCAAAACTCCTGTCCTGCCTTTTTTTTCAAATTTCATCCTAGCCCCCCCCCTCATAAAAATCAAATGGTAGCTCCCTTAGCCTCGATTCTATATTTTTTTTTCTTCAATTTTTTAAATATTTGTTCATGTTGTATAGTTCAACTGTTGCTATGTCATTTTTTTTTTTTTTTGGTTCAAGTCTTTTTTAATTGATCAAAATGTAATTGTAACTTCAATAACTAAATAACTGAAGAATTTAAATTCGGTTGCCATAGCAACAATTAATGTACCGGAATCTGCAATCAAAATTAATTCATGGTGAATAAAACATTTTTCTTTCTTTCTTAAGGAAAACTACATCAATGCTAAGAAAGTGAATACCAAGATATATAATATTCCATCAAGGAGATGTAAATTATTTAATATGCTTTCAAATTTTTGTCTATTAGGCCAATCTTATCAGGGACAGGACAGCATAGAAAGTCCCTGACATATTGTTCATGTATCCTGAAAAAGTGATTATATCAAAGATCTTTTAATGCAGAGTAAGCTGAAAATCAAATAGCATGATATCAATACTATTAGGGCGTGACGGTAAAAGGGATACAATAAAACTTTTTAACAACCTATACATGACCATACATCTATTCTTAATTGTTTATGAAGTTCTAGGACAGACATACTGGATAAGAAAAATATGGGATAAGATACTATTGGCCGGGTACTAATGGGCAGGCATATCTTGCTTGATTTACATGTATCAGTAAATGTCCATACATATATTCATATTATTTTCCCTTATAATGTGAAACATAGAGTTTTACTTCAAAAACTTGGAGTTCATGTTATAATCTATTTCGGCCCCCGGAAGTTATAATTTTTCGGACTTTATTCTTAAAAATAATATTTCGCAATGGTGACATAATTTAAACCATTTTGTATAATTGAAAACGTATCAATGATACAGGAGGAAGTGATTTACGCAATTAAATCTAATAGATGAATTGTGTGAATTTAGTACGCGATTCTAAACGGGATTTTAGCCCGAATCATTAATTTTACGTAAAAGACCTACTTGTTCTGTATATCTTAATATAAAATTCAAATTTCCTCAAGTCATGAAAAATTGAAACTTTCTGTTACCGCATGATATAATTGGTCATTCAATAACAGGTGTCCCCGATTACGTTACGTGACTTTACAACGACGTTTTTTCATTATGACGTTTACCGCCATAAGGTTGGAAATGTCATGGCGGGTCACAATTATATGCTAGATACAATGTATGTATAAAAACATTTATCTATTTCATTGATTCTTTCCATTACCTGTCTGTTCAGTAAAATAGTATTGCCTGATTCACTAAATGTTCAATTGAAATTAGGGAACGACCATTTAACTTCAAGTGGGGGAGGGGGTATGGTTTTTTCCCCAAAAAATTGATTCCCAAATTGATGAAAAAATATTCTGTTCAAGAAAAAGGACCAAAAAAAATATTCTGAATTCAGATTTTCCCCACACCTTAAAGTGTTAAATTTTGAACAAAATAATTTGATTGATAGCGTTGAAAAACTAAATAAAATTGTTCGCGCTTTGTGAAAAAATTTCTGACTCAGACAAAAACCCATACCCCCTCTTGAAGTTAAATGGTTGCTCCCTAAGGGAAGGGGCAATTGAAATATTAGAACAAAAACAGAAAAATATTAACATGATCTAAAACTTTTTTCAAAAGAACACCAGTTTACTGGTCACTGCCAACGACAAACAAGCCTGCTCAGATTTCCCTCATTGCAGATAAAAAAAAATAATGTAAGAAAAGTTTAGCTGAGCCGGTTGTGAATTTTTTCATATGACCTTTTTTTCTGTTAACCAAACCAGAGACACATTATATGTATTAGATATCTCTGACCAGTTGTATTTATTTATATGTTTCTACTCTGACCAAACATTGTTCCTAGCGCGATGTTTAATAGAAGAAAAACCCTGTAGCAGAATAAGAAATGTATCTGAATATTTTCTTCATTGGTACTAACATTAAGTTGATTTTTTAAAAACATAATCTACGGTTATACAGCTATGCCTTGAACACTTTAGTCCTACTTTCTGTCGATACCTGAATGTCTTTACACTAAATCCGTTGGATGTGTACTGATTGATATTTTAGTTTTGTAAAAAAAATATTTATTCATTAGTTGCAATTGGCTTTGAACTAGCTTTCAGCAACTTCAAGTACTCTTAGATCTGTACCATAACAGTACTTTCGGTTTGTTTGGTTGTTTTTTTTTTTTTTTTTTTTATATGCTGTAAGCTGATCTGATTAGTTGATACTTTTGTAACTTGTTATTCTAGCTTGTTCGTATGTTGCACTGTTACACACTTATCCCATGCAAGTGAAGGGTTAAGCGCTCGTAAACATGTTGAGCCCATCCACATTAGCATATGTGCCTGGATAAAACGAGAAAAAGCTGACAAGAAATCTTTGGACTCTTTTTTTTAATTCAGTAATGAACATAGTTGATATGCGTATACAACATTTTAAAGAGCATTTTACTCCTAACAACAACCATAATAACCCTATTTCTCGTATCAAACATAAACTAAAAGAACTCGCCAAGGTATTTGTTTTTGTCCCGGCTGATAAAGCTGCTAATAATATCATTATTGTTTTACGTAAATTTTACATTGAGGTTCTGCAAAAGGAAATCACCAATTCACCAACATTTCAACTGACTCCATTTTCGGAAAATGACATCTGTAACAAACATAAACTTTTAGCTACTGCTTTACAAGCAGAACCAACTACAATGAAAGTTCCAACTATGTACTGGTTTCGAAGCTGCACAAAACACCTTACAAATATAGATTTATTTCGTCTTCAAGCCATTGTTCCACTACTAAACTGACCATTCTACTTACTAGTACACTTGGTACAATAAAAAACCTGATAATAAATTGTTCAAATAAGGCCTTTGAAAATAGTGGAATTAATTACTTTTGAGTGTAAAAATTCGTTGTAAGTACTTGATAAATTGCATGCTTATATTGGTGATTTTGAATCTGTTCAAAGTTTTGATTTTTCTACCCTATATACCACTTTGCCTCATATTCTTTTTCTGTGACATTTTGTCTAGTTACTCTTTGTCCTGCTTAGTCCTTTAGAATATAGTTACAAAAGTTAACACATGGATTTTTAGCGTTGTTAAGAAGATCCAAATTAATTTGCTTCAATGTATAAACTTCAGTGCTTGGAAATGGAATTAATTTGTATCAAATAAAAATGCAGAAAGTTCAATTCAGTATCACATGCTCAAAACGAAATCAAATATTAAAGTTAAACTAATCATTTGGTAATGTTCTAGGTTTATACATTTCAGGTACCAGCATTGGCGGATCCAGAACTTTTTGTAAAGGGGGGGGGGGGGGGCACTGACTGACTCAAGGGGGCCCGCTCCAGTCATGCTTCAGTGATTCCCTATATAATCAACCAAATTTTTCCCACAAAAATATCAAATCTTTATTACGTGTATATAGTTAAACGGATTTGTAAGTGCAGAAATTATGAGAAATCGGTAGTAAGTTGAGTTCATATATGTAGGATCTCTGAACCGTGATGGTACTCCGAACCGCGATGGTCACGCTGATGTGCGATGGTTTGACGCTGAAGTGCGGTGGTATCATAGTGACGCTATCTTCTTGATAGCTACGCCGAAGTGCGATGGTGGTAACGCTGAAGTGCGATGGACTACATAAACTATATTTTCCTACATATATAAAGGGGCATAACTATGAAAAGAACCGTTATCACGAAAAGACAAAACAATAGTTTAAATAAAACACAATGGATAAGCGCTCATGGTATCTTTTTAACGAAGAAACCCTTATCCAATGTATCTACTTAATTGTACTTATCTTGCCATGAAAAAGTAAGCGAGCAACCCAGAGGTCCAAATTATCGAGACATCTTAAGTTTATTATACAGTTTCTAACAATAGACAACTGTTTGATAGATATAAGAAGATGTGGTATGAGTGCCAATGAGACAACTCTCCATCGAAGTCAAAATTTATAAAAGTAAACCATTATAGGTCAAAGTACGGTCTTCAACACGGAGCCTAGGCTCACACCGAACAGTAAGCTATAAAGGGCCCCTAAACTGTTTTCCCTTGATATTCTTTTGAATGTACGTTCAATCTCTGCAACGATACTAATGTGACAATTGATATTTATGGTTAGCTAACTTTTGGTTGGTAGCTGATAGATTAAATAGGAATAAAACTTAATGTTTGTTTTGTAAATTTGCATTGCAAGATTATTCACCAAAAAATCTTTGCCTTTTAATTTTATAAAATCATGATTTACGTTAATCCAACTTGAACTTAAACACAACTCTTCAAGATGTCAGATTGTAGTAGATATTATTTTGCTGAAAAAGAAAATATTTGGAATAAAGAACAAATTGAACATACTGTACGACTATTACCAAACGAAATTATTTATAAATGATAGTACTCTAATTTGCATTTTCATATCGTTCTTAGTTTAAAATCACCGATAAAGTACATTGTACTTCTAAATATATCTTCCATGTCTGACAATATGTCTAACTATCTGACTAATCATAATGGATTATACATCAAATTAACGCGTTGTCAGAAGTCCAGTAAAGAAAGCAGGCGAATGATATAAAGTAGTGGTTAAAACTCGATCACGGTATAAAAATAAAGAGCTGCGTCATGAGCGCATGATACGCCCGTCGCTTTTTCAAAGAATAAAGTTCCATAACTCCTCAATGTCATATCAGAAATTTATAAAAAACTAAAGGAAGGTTATTTTAATAGATCACCAAAGTTTCATGAAAACTGCTCAAAGCACTTTTGAGTTATTGTCCGAAAACTGGAAAATCAACCTTTTTATAAATAAAATCCCATAACTCGGAAACGTAAAATCCAAAATTTATAAAATCGAAAGGAGCTTACATCAATAGATATAAACAATTCACCAAAGTTTCATGAAAAAAGTATTTGTGAGGTATAATCCGAAAACTGGAAAATCTACCTTTTTAATGAATAAAACCCCATAACTCGGAAACGTGAAATCTAAAATTTATAAAAATCGAAAGGGAGCTCACGTCAATAGATATAAACAATTCAAGTTTCATGCAAATTGGTTAAAGAGTTTTTGAGTTATTGTCCGACATGTTGACGATGGACGGACGGATGGACAGACGGACGGACGGACGGACAACGGTATACCATAATACGTCCGTAAACGGGCGTATACTGATAATGGTGATCATCATTGTGTAATAACTTTGAAAAAAAGTCACATTTAGTGACTACAATATATGGATTAATATTCTTAACTGTTACTGGAAACTGTATACTTACATTAAGATGTCTTTTGATATTTTTGTACCGCTGGGATGCTGTCTTAACTCCTTATACTCGTATCAATTTAAATAATTTCTTATCATTGATTACTTCTTTATAAAAACTAATCAAACTCTCATAATCCACTGGATTGACTAAAGTTTACTATGAATAATAATAATCCATATACGACCAAAAGACAAACAACAGTCTACTATACACAACAAAGAAGACTCAAGACTGTGCAACACGAACCCAACAAAGACCGGAGGTGATCTCAGGTGCTACGAAAGGGTTAGCAGATCCTGCTCCACATGTGACACCCATCGTGTTACTCCTATCAAATACCTGGATAAATCATATAAAGTATTTATGGCACCATGCAATAGCGGATGGATTAATATTCTGAAGGGTTACTGGAAACTGTACACTGACATTAAGATGTCTTTTGATTTTTTTTTATCGCTGGGATGCTGTCTTATCTCCTTATATTCGTATCAATTTAAATAGTTTATCATTATTAGAACCCCTAGATTAATCAAAAATTAAGGATGGGTAAGCTGATCCTGCTCCACATGTGGTACCCGTCGTCTTGCTCATATTAGTACAAACCCGATGATAAGTCTAAATCGGTAGGTCACATTTTTTTACTCTTTTTAAATAATTGTGAGTAATTGACTCTTATCTAACGCTATGACATCACCAAATTCGTAAACCATCGGTCAATTAATTTACTAACCCCTAAACTTGACCGAATCTGAGATATTGAAATTGAAACAATTTTTCATGACAAATGATAAACAAGACTAACCGGTATAAACAATACAAACATTGAAAAATTAAAAGCACAAAGAAAAACTCACATCATAACTAAAGCCAAAAGTAACAAGAATCTCTTTGAAACAAAACCAGAGGTGATCTCATGTGTTCTGGAAGGGTAAGCTGATCCTGTTCCACATGTGGTACACGTCGTCTTGCTCATATTAGTACAAACCAGATGATAAGTCTAAACAGGTAGGTCACATTCGAGAAAAAGAGTACAGGATTGTGGTATAATAAACGACGATTGGAACATATCCGTCTGTGAAACAGATTCCATAATGGGTAACCAACACGCGATGGTGTCCGTAAAATTTTTGAAGGGATGATTTCAACTTCACCACTTGGATTTCATGTTTTTATACTAGTAGCTTTCTTGTAAGCAGCAACCCTCTATCAAGGAAATCATGATAAGAAACGCAAGCTCTGAAATATCGTATCAACTGGAGATATTTACTCCATTTGTAGTCACTTCTTGAATGTTGATAGATATAGGAAGATGTGGTATGAGTGCCAATGAGACAACTCTCCATCCAAGTAACAATTTATAAAAGTAACATAGAAATGGAGAGTTCACAACTGGGAAGCTGAAATCATCACTATATTGTTCTAAACCGATCCTCATTGTCAATTTCTAGATGAAGGTAAAGATTTGAGGCAGATTTAACTGTATCTGTTGTATCCTTTATTTCAATATCGATGTGATAGATGCGTTCAATAGTCACCAAAGTTTGAATTATTTACTGAGAGGACATCATATATAAAGCGGAATGTTGAGTTTAAGGATAATGAAAGCTTCTTTTCATTCCTCCTTATAAACTCCTGTATGAAGTCTGCCCTATATGAATAAAATACAAGTCGGCAAGAAGAGGAGCATAGTTGCAAAATAGCCACTGCCTTATATTAATTAGATCAATTACGGACAAATAGTACTTTATTTCTTTTGAATGCATTCCTAAAAGCATATTTACATATATATTGTAATATATGACCTCAAGGATATATCGGGGTATAAAAGTATGGTCACTCAAGGACTTCTCATGTCCAGCAGTAAAACTCTTGTTAAAGTGAGGCTTCAATTTTAGTTGAATGAGAATAAGCAGCCACGCCCTGTACGAATGGGGACGTGTCATGCTCTCTGTGCGTTACAGAATTATAATTATTATTATTATAATAATTCCTCTTCGTGGTCTGTTGGTGGCCGGTTGCAAGGCATTTTCGTCATATTTTTCTTGTCTTTTTTTTCTTTTGCCTTTGGTCGACAGCCTTTTTCGTTTAATGATTTTAATCGCCTCGCCCTTTGGAACCGTTTTATTTATTTTTTTAAGTTGCTTAAGAGTTTTGGTAAATGTATATGAGATCTTATCTTGATAAGTGTTGTAACGTCTCAGATAATGAAAAGAGGATTCACACTTCACGTTATCTATTATTCACGAAAGGAAGATGTTTTTTATAAATGGCATATAATGACATTTGTAGGTTTAGATATCAATTCTAAATGTCCTGTCATAGAAGTTGCACAGACTTTGTCCACAGTTAATCCTGATAACCCAGTCTTTATGTATTCCTTTGACTATCGGCCATCATTTCCACCATCACCTGCTTGGTTCGGAGTTTCCTATATATATTTATATGGCACTGGCTGAGGTTACATTGAAATGTAACAATAATAAAAAGTTATTGTTACATTGGAGACTAGTTGCCGGAATGCAGGGTTGGGTAAGGAACTGATTAATTACCAATGTAACAATAATATTCGTGTCTACGGTTACGTTGTGTTATTGTTACGTTAGATTTATTTAACTTTAACCTTCTATAGTTTTGTTGCTTAATTCTTCGATATGTCCTTGATAATAATAGTAATAATAATTATTATTACTATTGTTCAACAAATAGTGTTTAAATAGTTTTAAGTGTTAATTGTTTTAATGTTCTTCAAGATACTACTACAGTAAAAAAATATTCTCAGATCCGGACATCCTGGCATTTAAATTTTTCAGGGGGTGATGCCAACAGGAATCCTCTAGATTTTTCATCTATTTGAAGGTGATTTCTGATTATTTATATTGCCAATTATTTTTTAACCAGAGGATATAGTATGTTAAAATCAAAATGGAGATATTATATAGTGTCTTTAACAATATTAAAAGAGTAAAATTACTATATTCAACTGGTGTCGATACATATCAATTAAATTAATTTGCATTGAAGTCTATGGAAAATCAAGAGGATTCTTATTGGCATCACCTCTCAACATTGTTTACATAACACAAATGCTAATCATTGATTGGTCAGTTACATGTTGTGATGTCACTGCAGATCTGAGAATTGTTCAATGGTTCGATGTTATGAAGAAAAGTGAACACTTCTATTTATTTAACTGCACACCAACCCTTATTACTGTCATTATACTTTGAACAATGGATGAAGTGATTCCTATTACCAAATTTGTTTTGGGTGAAAAATTTAAAACTTGGGATGCGTTTGAATCGAAACTAAAACAATATCAAGACCCAAAACAACATACTGGATGTGTACAGGGACTTTCTATACTATTTTTTGTTAGTATAGAAAGTCCCTGCTGTGTAGAAACTGTCATTGAATTTGTAAATAAAAAAATAAAAATTGTATGCAATATTGTAAAATTCAAATAAGTTTTCAAGTTTTATTTTCATACATAGTACTAGTCCCAGCATACATTGAAGTGCATCATCAGTAATGTAACACTAACACAACGTAACCGTAGACACAAATATTATTGTTACATTCGTAATTAAATGGTTCCTTACTCAACCCTGCATTCCGGCAATTAGTCTCCAATGTAACAATAACTTTTTATTATTGTTACATTTCAATGTAACTGTAGCTAGTGCCTATTTATATTCAGCTAAAACTGGCTATGTATTTGGTAAACCTTTGATAGACAGCGTCGACTTCTCCTACACTGACATATTTGTTAGCAAGAGAATAATTAAATACTGGACAACATATTTGCTAAAATAGTGCATGATCCTTTCTTGTAGTTTTTTTTTTATAGTAGTGTGATTAGTCTTCTAGGACAGAATGTTTTAGATTTTGTTTTAGTTCTGAATTACTTTCCTTATTACATGTATCACATATTTTTTTAATATTTTTATCACCAAAGTTCAAACGACTGTGCATGTATAGTACTTTTTAAAAATATATGACTGTTGTTTCACTGTACATGCAAGTGTAAGATTTGAATATTATTGCTTCCATCAGAGACATATAATACAATTATATGTCTCTGCTTCCATAAAGTATTTCAAAATTTAAAACATGTATTTAAACCATTTCAGCGTCCTATTCAGTTGTCCAACTGGCTATTTCAATTTTTCATCTTTATTTATATTTGCAAGACTGATTAATATGTTTTTATGTATCTGGACGGTGCATTTAAATGAATGATGATGATGGTTACCATCCAGCGGCAAATTAATATGCATATTCAAGACGAGAACCTGTTAATATGAATATCAACCCTGCTTTGTACCAGATTGACATTCTGAGTCGGATTTTAACGTGCTAGTTCACAAGGTAACAGTCCGCAGGAAGACATATCACCTTACCCGGAAACATTATTCTGTGACTCCGAGCCAACCCGTCTTTGCTCTTACTCCTTTATGCCACGTGCTTAGCGGAGAAGCAGCAAATACCAATTTTAAAGTCTTTGGTTTGACCCAGCCAGAGTTTGAACCCATGACCTCACGCACACAAGGCGAACACGCTACCACGACACCACCGAGGCGGTTGAAAATGAATGAAATAACCAATTCTATCTTGATCAATTACTTCTGTTCCTGAACCATTAAAATGAGGTAAAATACAAAAGACATATAACAGCGGTAAACTTAAGAAAATAAGGTTAGGTATTGTACCTACTGAAAAATATGGCTTATATTAAAAGTTAATAATAATTTGCCATTGCCACCAGAAAAGCATTTCTATGTCACTCTTTCTGCAACTTTTGTCGAAGGCTAGTCAAAAGGACACAATTTGTGCCTGAACGATTCCAAGTCCGTCTGTCTGGACCAAGTGTTGTTCTTTGTTGCTTGTCTTTGTTAATACATGTATTTTTTGGAGGAGGTGGGTGTAAAAGAGAGGCGAAGGATACCAAAGGGACACTCAAACTCATTAGTCGAAAATAAACTGACAACGCCATGGCTAAAAAAGAAAAAGACAAACAATCAAACAACAGTACACCAAACAACATAGAAAACCAAAGACTGAGCAACACGAACCCCAACTTATACTGGGGGTAATCTCAGGTGCCTCCAGAAGGGTAGGCAGATCCTGCTCCACATGTTGTTAGTTTGGTCTGTTGTACTGTCCAATATTTTTATAATTCCTGTTATCCTTTTTTATGCCCCATTTATGGGCATTATGTTTTTCGGTCTGTGGTTCCGTTCGTCCGTCCGTCTGTCTGTCCCGCTTCAGGTTAAAGTTTTTGGTCAAGGTAGTTTTTGATGAAGTTGAAGTCCAATCTTAGTACACATGTTCCCTATGATATGATCTTTCTAATTTTAATGCCAAATTAGAGTTTTGACCCCAATTTCACGGTCCACTGAACATAGAAAATGATAGTGCGAGTGGGGCATCCGTGTACTATGGACATATTCTTGTTATGTATAATTTTTCATTGACATATACTCCCAATGACTCCCTTTATTCATATCTCTTAAAACTACATTATGGACAAATGGAATTTCAAGAGATAAAAAAAACCGGCTGAGACATATAGTTATAATGTATAATATTTCTCAAAATAAATTTATATCAAGAAAAGCTAACTAAACTAGCATAGTCCATCAAAGTTTATTAGATAGTCATCCCCAGTTTTTAATGGTTCTGTCAGACACAAAGTTCCCTTTGGGGCTAGTTGTTCCAGGTGGAAGCATTGCTAAATACACTGGTGTATCTGCTCCTGTAAAAACAAAGAAGAATAAAGATACCATGAGGTGATTTTGTGTGTTTTGAATTTGCATATTTATTGTAACTATTTCAATCTGCTTTCTATTTTTCTGTCCTGGGGTCACACTTTCTCGTTTAATATATTTAATTTTAGGTAGGTTTGTTAAACAAAGAAGGTATCCTGAGCACAACCAAAATGGTAGTCAAATATTTAAAAGAGATCACACAAACCATCAATTTTCAATTTGTTTTTTTAAAGACAAATGTAATGTTATTAAATACAAATGAAATAGGGGAAAATGAAAACTTGCACAAAGCCTGTTCTAATTGCAAAATCATACATAACTTAAGTATATAAATGAGTGCATGATGTGTTTGAGAACTCCCTTGTAGCGAGTTTTCTGTTAATTGTTCTAGTAAAGATAGTTCTTACAAATTGAAAGACATTTGTTAAAGCTGTAATATTAAAACAGAAAACTATATGTTTGCGTGTGGTTTTTTTTTTTGTTTTTTTTTAGATATAAGCATTTGGAAATTTAACAAGAAACAGGAGCTGTCATGTATTTTGTAGAGAGATATATTCACATCAAAATCTATAAAATGAAAAGGATTTAACCTGACTTTGCAGGAAAGTAGTTAATGGGGTACTAAATGAAATTATGCAAAGAAACAAATTTCATTAAGCCAGAAAAACTAAATGTCCGTGGGTTTGTTTTTGTGATATAAGCATTTAAAAAGTTCATGGCAAAAAGGAGTGCTCTTTATGTTTTACAATACAAACTTTTAGATAGAGAAGTTTTCACTGCCAATTTTTTAAAAGAAATACCAAGGATTTAACCATAAATAGTGGGAATGCATTTAATGAAATATATTATGAAAAGAAAAGTGGGGGTTGTTGAGCAAGTTTTGTAGTGGTATAAATAGAAACAGCCAGGGAATCAAAATAATGAAAACAAGATGACTACTATGACCAGAAAACAAGATGACTACTATGACCAGAAAACTAGATGACTACTATGACCAGAAAACAAGATGACTACTATGACCAGAAAACTAGATGACTACTATGACCAGAAAACTAGATGACTACTATGACCAGAAAACTAGATGACTACTATGACCAGAAAACTAGATGACTACTATGACCAGAAAACAAGATGACTACTATGACCAGAAAACACCCTTATACAAGAATGTGGGTGGAAATCTTTGCCTCAAATTAATCCGGGGTAGAGTTTAACCTGCTTAAAAGGTCACATTTTTCAAGTGAAAACCTGTTTTGTCAAGTCACCCTCTTCTTGTCCTGATGAAGTAGTTCTATATTCTTATGGCCTAAATTCTTATATGGTCAGTTTTCTCAGGCCCAGAGAAATACCTTTATAAACAGGTTCAAATGCAGAAGAAGTCTTTTATCTCAATAATTTGTGTCATTGATGATTGTCATATTTACTTATATGCTGCTTTTTCAAAGTTTGGCAATAAAACGATCAAGTTGTTCAGTCCAAGATTTCCATTTGTTTTTAATTTAATAACAAGTAAATACATTAATTCTAGAAGCTGATCTTGTGTTTTCGGAATTTTGATAAGGATATGTAGAAAATCAAACTGAAAAGAAAGTGATGTATAAACAGATGAAAAATAAATGTGGTAACCCCAAAAATGATATTTTGTAACTCTTTAGTTCTGAAGATTTTTGCACTGGGTAACATATAATGTTGTTATCTGCCTTGTCATAGTAGATGATGATGATGATGTTCAACGTCCAGTGGCGAGTATTACATGCCTATCAGGAAGAGAACATGTTAATTTGGAATGAATATGTACTCTGCTTTGTCCTAGACCGACAGTTTTAATAAGCTAGTTCACAAGGTAACAATCCGCATGAAGACAAGTCACCCTACTTGGACACATTTTTCTTACTCTTAGTCGACAAGTCTTTTTTCTAACTCGTGAAAACTGCGTGCTTAGCAGAGAAGAGGAAACACCAAGTTTCTAGTCTGATTTGAACCAGCCATTTATTGAACCCAACAACCTCTTGCACTCTCTGTGAGCACGAAACCACATAGGCAGTTCCCTTGTCATATAAGTTTTTCTACAAAATGTATTCCTAATGCATAGATCTTCAAAAGCAATGTGTTATATCAGATTTTTTACACAAATCATTAGCAAATATAGTTTGGTGATATATTTCCCAGAAATCCCATTTTGAACTGATGCCATGTCTTATATTTGTCCCAAAGGTATGATGGTATTACAAGAGGGTCTGGATGGGGATTACAAAATAGAGAATTAGCCGCCAATACTATAGAATTAGAGGCTCTAAAGAGCCTGTGTCACTCACCTTGGTATTTTGAAAAGTAATTGATTAAATTGAATTACATGTAATCATATTTTTGGCTGATTAATGATTACAGTGATTTCTTGAAAAATTGTAATCGATTACAGCTGATTAATGATTACAATTACAATTACCCCAAGTCTGCTTGGTCTAAGTGCATATTCAACATTGTAGACGAGAATAGAATGCATGACAAAAATCTCTGTTTTGTTGATCTTGTATTGCTGATCATTTAGTCTGTTTAGTGTCCCTCTATCTTCTTCAGTTTTTGCTCAAAACACAACAGAGGGTAAAAAAAATACTCATTTAAGGGCAATCCTATAAAGAGTGACAGTCTACTAACTATACTGGCAAAATTTGACTTGTTAGTAGATCTTCCCTTGCTGATCATTTTTGTGATTTAAAGTGTCTATTTATCTTTTATAATTTTTAACACAAAAGGCAAAATGCCAAAAAAATAGTACAAATCGTCATTAAAGGGCAATAACTCCAATAAGGAGTCGTCGGACAATTTTCTCCATATGTCTTAATTGTAGATCTTGTTTTGCTGATCATTTTCGCTTATTTAAGTTTCTTTCTATCTATTATAATTTTCAAGATATAAGGCAAAAACACAAAAAATTGGTAAAATCGTCATCAAAGGGCAATAACTCTAATAAGGAGTCGATAGACGATTTCCACCGAGTTTGACTTATTTGTAGAACTTGTCTTGCTGATCATTTTTGCAATTTAAAGTTTCTCTCTATCTATTATAGTTTTCAAGATAATAGACAATAAAATGCTTCGCTGAGCTCAGCCTGATACGACCGCAGAGGTCGAACCCTGAGCAGTTGGTGCAAGTTTGGACACAATATTCAAGCTTGATACTGTCTGAATTTGGATTGTGATCAAATTTTTGACATAATATAGGTTTCTGACATAAAATAAATGTGGTGAATTATCTAAAAATGTTAAATGGGTTAAAAAATTTGTATTAAATTTCACAATTGAAGATTTCTTGCTATTGCGCAATACTGTGCAAAAGAAGATTTCTTGCAATTGCGCAATACTGTGCAATTCAATATTTCTTGCTATTGCGCAATACTGTGAAATTGAAGATTTCTTGCTATTGTGCAATATTGTCCTATTGGATATTTCTTGCTATTGCGCAATACTGTGCAATTGAAGATATCTTGCTATTGCAATACTGTGCAATTGAAGATTTCTTGCTATTGGGCAATACTGTACAATTGAAGATTTCTTGCTATTGCGCAATACTGTGCAATTGAAAATTTCTTGCTATTGCACAATACTTAATATAATAATTTACACATCCTGTTTGGTGTGTATCTCTTGCCTTATCATTATTATTTGCTTTTATATATAAATCAGAAATTTAATATTAAAGTTTTGGCAAATTTCAATATACATAATTTAAAAGCAGTTTAGGTGACATAAACAAAAAAGCTTCATCAACAACATTTTATATTGGCAAATTTCCAATGAAGTTCATTAAACTAATTATTGGCAAATTTCCAATGGAATTTATTAATAATAAAGTTTTTGGCAAATTTCCAATATACATAATTTAAAAGCAGTTTAGGTGAGATATTCAAATGAGTTTCAATTACCAACCTTACACTGCCTTTTAAATTATGTTTTGTACTTAAGTAATTGTCCATTAACCTGGAAACCCTTTTCCCCCCTTTTTTGCACCTTATTCCTTAACGGTTTGAGTCAAAGAACCCCATATATTCAACTTTTGTTGAAATCAAACAAAGTTTAATTTTGGACCCCGATTTGGACCAACTTCAAAACTGGGCCCATAATCAAAAAACTAAGTACATGTTTAGATTCAGCATATCAAAGAACCCCAAGAATTCAATTTTAGTTAAAATCAAACTAAGTTTAATTTTGGACCCTTTGGACCTTAATGTAGACCAATTTGAAAACGGGACCAAAAATTAAGAATCTAAATACACGGTTAGATTTGGCATATCAAAGAATCCCAATATTTCAATTTTTGATGAAATCAAACAGAGTTTAATTTTGGACCCTTTTGGCCCCTAATTCCTAAACTGTTGGGACCAAAACTCCCAAAATCAATCCCAACCTTCCTTTTGTGGTCATTCACCTTGTGTTTAAATTTCACAGATTTCTATTTACTTATACTAAAGTTATTGTGCAAAAACCAAGAAAAATGCTTATTTGGGCCCTTTTTTAGCCCCTAATTCCTAAACTGTTGGGACCAAAACTCCCAAAATCAATCCCAACCTTCCTTTTGTGGTCATAAACCTTGTGTTAAAATTTCATAGATTTCTATTGACTTATACTAGAGTTATTGTGCGAAAACCAAGAAAAATGCTTATTGGGCCCTTTTTTGGCCCCTAATTCTTAAACTGTTGGGACCAAAACTCCCAAAATCAATCCCAACCTTCCTTTTGTGGTCATAAACCTTGTGTTTAAATTTCATAGATTTCTATTAACTTATACTAAAGTTATAGTGCGAAAACCAAATGTCTTCGGACGACGACGACAACAACGACGACGACGACGCCAACGTTATACCAATATACGACCGCAAAAATTTTGCGGTCGTATAAAAATGAAAAAAAAATGGTAAAATTTGTCATTTAAGGGCAATAACTCCTATAAGAAGTCGTCTGACAGTTTTGACGTATTGGTAGAACTCAACATTCTGAACATTTTTGCTCCTCTCAGATTTTCTCTATTTATAACTGTTTTCAAAATAATAGACAAAATTTGCATTTTACTCCTATATTCTATTTTTAGCCATATCGGCCATCTCGGTTGGCAGGCTAGGTCATCGGACACATTTTTTAAACTATATACCCCAATGATGACTGTGGCCAAGTTTGGTTAAATTTGGCCCAGTAGTTTCAGAGGAGAAAATTTTTGTAAAAGTAAACATCGACGGACGACAATGGATGAAGGATGCCAAGTGATGAGAAAAGCTAACTTGGCTGTTCGGGCCATGTGAGCTAAAAATGGGCAAAAAAACTATAAGAATATAGTATAATGGGGTACTTGAATATAAAATATAAAGAATAGAGAATAATGGGCAAAAAATATAAAGAATATAGAAAAATAACCTAAAAAATTAAAGAATACAGAAATAAGGACACCATCCAGACCCTCATACATTATAACATCAAAATATTCTACAAAAAGGTGAACTATGTTTTTCAAAGTGTTTTAAAGTAATAAGAGGAAAAGACGCCTGGTACATGACTGACCCATATGCATTTTAAGCCAACTAGATAAAAAGACAACATGATAAGTCTATTATTATATGTAACAGATGTAAACAATATAAGAGGACAATGAACAGAAAAGATGCACTGACACTTCTTGTAATGTCATTTTTTTACGTGTCTGCTTTAATGAGCATTCCTTCACTGAATTAAAACTTATCACCTGGTTTGTACCTACATGAGTAACAAGATGGCTGCCACATGTGGAGCAGGATCTGCTTACCCTTCCGGAGCACCTGAGATCACCCCCGGTTTTTAGTTGGGTTTGTATGGCTAAGTCTTTAGTTTTCTATGTTATGATTTCTGTACTGTTGTCTTTTGGTCTTTTCCTTTTTTGCCATGGCGTTATGAGTTTGAGTGTCCCTTTGGTATCTTTCGCCTCTCTTTTGTTAATAAACAGAACTTTAATTAAGTTTTCATTGCCTGATTTTTAGGCTGAATAATAAATAAAAAATAGTGTGATTACCTTGTTCTATTGTTTTAGTTCCTTTATGAGAACTCATATCAGTATCAACATATCCAGGGCAACACTGAAAATATGAAAAATATATTGTATATCTAAAGATAGAAATGAATGATTTGATTACTTTGTTCTATTGTTTTATGTCCTTTATGTGATGTCATATCAGTATCAACATATCCAGGGCAACACTGAAAACATGAAAAATAAATTGTATATCTAAAGATAGAAATGAATGATTTGATTACTTTGTTCTATTGTTTTATGTCCTTTATGTGATGTCATATCAGTATCAACATATCCAGGGCAACACTGAAAACATGAAAGAATATAAATTTCATAACTTTTGGTTATAAGCAATATTAAGGATGTTCGCTACTCTGTTTCAAAATAACAAGCTTTTTAAAAGGCTGATTTAAATTGATAGTATATAAATAAAGAAACTAAAATAGCAGAAAAAAATGAAAGGTCCGTGTGCTTGTTTTTGAGATATAAGCCATTGAAAATTTGGCGGGAAATAATTCTCTCTAGATTTTTCATACATTTATCATTGGCACCTTTTTTCTTTTAAAAAGGATGAAAAAATAACAAGGATTTTATAAGATTTTCAAGGATGACATTTTAAACCATATGTATTCAAATTATGGAAAGAAAAGTAGGGGTTAATGGGCAAAATTTTTTAATGGCACTACATGGATAAAACCAAAGGATTCCGAACATCTGACAAAAATTCAAAATCCCAGAGGAGCGAACATCTTTAATATTCATTAAGGTCTCATTAGGATAATTGCATAAAAGCACCATATATAGGAATAATGTACTAACACATCTAGGAGTTTTTAAATTTATTTGAAGCTGTGGCCCCAACAACTTAAGTAGGTATAGATTTTTATAGTTCGTTCTTATGTTGTAATGTTACACCACTATCACCAGTTAGTGGAGGTTGGGATCCCACTAACATGTTTAACCCTGCATTCTGTATTTATGTTCCTATCCCACATAAAGAGCCTGTTATTCAGTGGTTGTTGTTTGTTGCTATGTTACATATTTGTTTTTCATTCATTTTTCTTTACATAAATTTGGTCTTTAATTTTCTTCTTTGAAATATTTTACATTTGTCATTTCAGGGCCTTGTATAGCTGATTTTGCAGTATGGACTTTACTCATTGTTGAAGGTTGTACCTATAGTTGTTAATTTCTGTGTCATTTGGTCTCTTGTGAAGAGTCTCATTGACAATCATACCACATATTTTTTTTAATATTAGTAACTGCTCCACTGAGTCCATCCTGCTGTCTGTATGAAATACCGTAAGTTACATTCACAAGATATAAAAGGTGACAATATATTTATCTTATCGTCTTTATAGATTTGTAACCTGTAATATCTTACATTTTTTGTCTTAAATTATTTTGTTTATTTATGACTTTTAACTGTACAGTTCTGAAATATAGAGTAAAATCACAAAAATACTGAACTTCGAGGAAAATTCAAAACTGAAATAGCCTAATCAAATGGCAAAATCAAATGATAAAACACATCAAAAAAATAAACAACAACTGTCATATTCCTGACTTGGTACAGGCATTTTCAAATGTAGAAAATGGTGGATTGAACTTGGTTTTATAGCGCTAAACCTCTCACATAGAAAGCAATAAACTGTCATTTCGATAGTTTTCACGATAATTTTTTTCTTATTCCAGCAAGGGCAACCATATTGGTTGATCAGAGGGAAATTCGGAACTAAATTTGCATTAAAAACAAATGCATGATTGTAATTAATTTTGGTGTCATTTTTCTATGTTGTGTCTTGTGTACTACTTACTATTTGTCTGTTTGTCTTTTTCTTTTTAGCCATTATATTGTCAGTTTATTTTCGATCTATGAGATTGAATTTCCCCCTGGTATCTTTGGCCCCTCTTGAACTAGGAGTTTCAGAGGAGAAATGTCTTAACAAAGATTAAAAATTGATGACAGACCCAATGTGAAGGAAATAACTCAAACCTGACATAGGCTTTGGGACCTGGTGAGCTAAACTTATTTACTTACTGCATTCACAACAATATCCTCCCTAGGGTCAGAGTTCAATTCTCTCTGCTGTATGAAGCTCATTACAGTAACACCAACCTTAGACATTCCATAGGCTGATGAAGCAAATCCTTGTTTTAGGTGGCTGTCAGTCTGTGCAGCACTGAAATAGTTCTTTACAAATAAGTAATAAAATACACTAGTTATGCACGAATGAAGATTACCTCTCAAAAAGAAAAAATCGCGATAGAATACACAGTGCATAAATTCAAACATTGAATTTTGCGAAAAGACTTTTATATAACATTGAATTCTGAATCAAATGACATCATTTCTAAACTGTGCAGTCTAAATTCCTAATGTACTTACTCAATGAATTGCTGAATAAGAGCTTTCAGCTGGTCCATAGTTATTTTTGGGTCTTTAAACTTTGCTTTGATTTTATCGCTACATTTTGCTATACACATTTGTGATACCATACTAGATACGTTGGATACTCTGTAAATAAATCAATAAATTGAAGCATATATGGTTTTTTACTGTATTTTCACGCTTCCTTTGAATATAAACTAAACTGATGTTCAGTGGTTGTCATTTGTTGTTGTGGTTCAGAAGTGTTTCTTGTTTCTTGTTTTTTATTTAGATTAGACCGTTGGTTTCCCTGTTTGAATGGTTTTACACTAGTATTTTTTTATGTCCTTTATAGCTTGCTCTTAGGTGTGACCCAAGGCTCCTTGTTGAAGGCTATACTTTTACAAATTGTGACTTGGATGTAAAGTTGTCTCATTGGCACTCATTCTTATATCTAAGAAATGATTTGTCTTTCTGTGAAATTCAAATACTGTAAACAAACTTATTTTCATGTGCGATTTATTTTCGTGACTATTGCGTGTATTATAATTTAGCGAATATAAATCATCACTAATATGGAAAACTTTAATCTTTCCTTACTTAACTTCATCAAGCAAATTTTAAAATTTTGAAATCAAATTGCCCCTAAATGGTCTAGTAAGGGCTAAACACGAAATAAAGTATCCATGAAAATAAGTTGGTTTACAGTATACAAAAGGATTAAAAGAAACCATTAACTAATGACAGATAACACAATTCGAAAAAAGAGAACAGATAAAAATAAACAATTATATACTAAACCTTTACAATGATAAGATATGTCTGGACAAAATGAATCCTTCTATGAAAAAAATAATCATAGAAAGTAGGTCATCCAAAAACTATTGTTATTTCAATCATTATATACATTATGTCTTATATATATTCAAAATCACTTACAACAACTTAAGTAGGTATAGATTTTTACAGTTTGTTCTTATGCTGTAATGTTACACCACTATCCCTGGTTAGGGGAGGGTTGGGATCTTACTAACATGTTACAGTAAATATTTTGATATGTTATGGTAAATATTTTGACACATTATGGTAAACATTTTTACATGATACAGTAAACATGTGACCTGATGATATAACCATAATTTGGGCTTTAGCATTGAGTTTAGGGTTTTTTACTTTTTTATGTACATTAGCTAAATAAATATTACTGTAACAATGGAACGTCCCACTGGGATTTTTTACTGACAGGATCATTGAACCTGTTACATAATTATCCATCATTGAACCTGTTACATAATTACCGCGGATAACTCTGATCCCCAGATAACTGAACCGCTGATTTACTGAATTGCCAGTTAACTGTACTTCCAGATCACTTTGATCCGCCAGTTATCATAGTTACCTTATCTAATAGGGTGCAAACATTAATCCACTCTATCTGCCTCTGATGAAGGTCCCTTTTGGACCAAAAAAAGTCAGACTATGAAACATCACTAGGCGCTGTTAATTATGTGTCTTGGCATATACTATATTTTTATGCTTTCACAAATTGGGACTTGGATTGAGAGTTGTCTCATTGACACTCATACCACATCTTATATCTAAGAAGTGATACTGTAAATTCTGAAATTATTGCGTAAATTTATTATTGCGATCATATGTGTGATAAGGACAAAAATGCGAGATTGATTATTGCGATTTTGGGAAAATCTGCATACAGTTATTTATATCAGATATCAGAATATGAGTTCTTATTATTGCGATACTCACTCAATCGCATTATTCCCATTAATAAAAACCTCGCAATAATTTCTGAATTTACAGTATGTCTTTCTGTAAAATTCAAATACTGTTAACCAACTTATTTACATGTGCGATTTAGTTCATGACTTTTGGTATAATAAAAACACGGATATAAATCATCGGGAAAATGTAAAACTTTTTTTTTTTTTTTTTTCATTAGTCAGGCTTTTACAATCCCTGTACATCACCACCTGACTATGGTGTTAAGGGTTTGATATATAAAGCAAAAATTTGAATAATTGACTACATTTTTTTCTACTACTGTGAATATATATTATATTTATATCAACATTATAATAAAAGGGAGGGAAAAGAACAATCACACACACACTCTTGCACTTGCGTTAATATAAGGGAGCTACCATTTGATTTTTATGGGGGCTAGGATGAAATTTGAAAAAAGCAGGACAGAAGTTTTGAGTAAAAAAAGGCAAAATGAGCAACTTGGCCAAAAAAAAGGCAGGATGACAAATTATGTATAAAAATTCATGATAAACTAATAAAAAAGGCAGGACCGAATAAAGTGAAAAATAAAAGGCAGGACTGAGATTACAACTAAAAAAAATGCAGGACACAATTTTTCATCCTAGCCCCCCATAAAATTCAAATGGTAGCTCCCTAACATATATCAACTTGTGTATTGCAAAGAAAATTGTAAAACTTGGATCTTTCCGTATATAACTTCATCAAGTAAATTTGAAAATTACAAAACAAAATCACGGCTAAATGGGCTATTAAGGGCTATACGCAAAATAAAGTATCTGCTAAAATAACAGTATACAAAAGGGTTTAAATAGAAACCATAAAATAATGACAGATAACACAATTTGAAATAAAATGCTCCACTGGGCGCAACTTGATACGACCGCAGAGGTCGAACCCTGAACAGTTGGGGCAAGTATGGACACAACATTCAAGCTTAATACAGCACTGAATTTGGATTGTGATTAAATATTTGACACAGCATAGGTTTCTGACACACAATGAATGTGGTCTAAGAACTTAAAAATTTTTAATTTACCTATTCAAATCATATCATTATTATTTGCTTTTATATATAAATCAGAAATAACCAATTTAAAATGGAAAATTTTAAAGAAAAAAAAAGGAAAAAAAGGAAAAAAAATCCCTCCCCCAAATTTTTGAACCCCCTTATGATTCATCACCCCCAAACTCAATCCCAGCCTTCCCTTTGTGGTATGGTACCTTGCAGTACAATTTCAGAGAGATCCATACACTTGAACACAAGTTATTGTCTAGAAACTAGAAAAATGCTTGTTTTTGGGCCCCTTTTTGGCCCCAAATTCCTAAACGTTTAGGGCAATTACCCCCAAACTCAAACCCAGCTTTCCTTTGTGATATGGAACCTTGTAGTACAATTTCATAAAGATCCATACACTTACACACAAGTTACTGTCTAGAAACTAGAAAAATGCTTATTTTTGGCCCCTTTTTGGCCCCTTATTCCTAAACGTTTTGGGCAATTACCCCCAAACGCAATTCCAGCTTTCCCTTTGTGATATGGAACCTTGTAGTACAATTTCCGAAAGATCTATACACTTACACATAAGTTATTGTCATGAGACTAGAAAAATGCTTGTTTTTTTGCCCCTTTTTTTGGCCCCTAATTCCTAAAATTTTGAGGCAATTACCCCCAGCATTCCCTTTGTGATATGGAACTTTGTGGTACAATGTCAGAGAGATCCATACACTAACACACAAGTTATGTCTGGAAGTTACAAAAATGCTTATTTTTGGCCCCTTTTTGACCCCTTATTCCTTAACTGTTGGTACCAGAACCCCCAAAATCAATCCCAACCTTCCTTTTGTGGTATTGAATCTTATGATAAAATTTCATAGAGATCCATTCACTTAAACTAAAGTAAGAGTGCGAAAACCAATGTGTCTTCGGACGACGACGACGAAGAAGACGCCAACATCATACCAATATACGACCGCAAAATTTTTGCGGTCGTATAAACAGAGAACAGATAAAAAAAATAAACAATTATCTACTAAACCTTTACAATGATAAGATATGTCTGGACAACATGAATCCTCCTATGAAAAAAAAAATAATCATAGAAAAGTAGGTCATCCAAAAAACTATTGTTATTTCAATCGTTATATACATTATGTCTTATATATATTCAAAATCAGTTACATAAATAAAAAGGCAGGACAGAGATTATAATTAAAAAAAAAACAGGACAACATTTTACATCCTAGCCCCCGCCCCCTTCCCCCATAAAAATCAAATGGTAGCTACCTTACACATATTTAGGGTACCGTAGAAGTTGTACCACTTGACACTGGATGACTTACCTAGCATGTGGCTTCAGTAGAGGGAAAGGTGTTGTGTTACACACATTCAGGGTACCAAAGAAGTTTGTATCACATGACACTGACTGACTTACCTAGCATGTGTCCTCAGTAGAGGGAAAAGTGTGTTACACACATTCAGGGTACCATAGAAATTTGTAGCACATGACACTGAATGACTTACCTAGCATGTGGCCTAAGAAGAGGGAAAAGTGTGTTACACACATTAAGGGTACCATAGAAGTTTGTGGCACATGACACTGGATGACTTACCTAGCACGTGGCCTCAGTAGACGAAGTGTGTTACACATATTCAGAGTACCATAGAAATTTGTAGCACATGACACTGAATGACTTACCTAGAATGGATTTTCAGTAGAGGGAAAAGTGTGTAACACACATTCAGCGTACCATAGAAATTTGTAGCACATGACACTGGATGACTTACCTAGCATGAGGCCTCAGTAGAGGGAAAAGTGTGTTACACACATTCAGGGTACCATAGAAATTTGTAGCTCATGACACTGAATGACTTACCTAGCATGTGGCCTAAGAAGAGGGAAAAGTGTGTTATACACATTAAGGGTACCATAGAAGTTTGTGGCACATGACACTGGATGACTTACCTAGCATGTGGCCTCAGTAGACGAAGTGTGTTACACATATTCAGAGTACCATAGAAATTTGTAGCACATGACACTGAATGACTTACCTAGAATGGATTTTCAGTAGAGGGAAAAGTGTGTAACACACATTCAGCGTACCATAGAAATTTGTAGCACATGACACTGGATGACTTACCTAGCATGAGGCCTCAGTAGAGGGAAAAGTGTGTTACACACATTCAGGGTACCATAGAAATTTGTAGCACATGACACTGACTGACTTACCTAGCATGTGGCCTCAGTAGAGGGAAAAGTGTGTTACACACATTCAGGGTACCATAGAAATTTGTAGCACATGACACTGAATGACTTACCTAGCATGGAAAAGTGTGTTACACATATTAAGGGTACCATAGAAGTTTGTGGCACATGACACTGGATGACTTACCTAGCATGTGGCCTCAGTAGACGAAGTGTGTTACACATATTCAGAGTACCATAGAAATTTGTAGCACATGACACTGAATGACTTACCTAGAATGGACTTTCAGTAGAGGGAAAAGTGTGTAACACAAATTCAGCGTACCATAGAAATTTGTAGCACATGACACTGGATGACTTACCTAGCATGAGGCCTCAGTAGAGGGAAAAGTGTGTTACACACATTCAGGGTACCATAGAAATTTGTAGCACATGACACTGAATGACTTACCTAGCATGTGGTCTAAGAAGAGGGAAAAGTGTGTTACACACATTCAGAGTACCATAGAAGTTTGTAGCACATGACACTGTTGCTTGTTCACTAAATGGTGCTGTTGATGCTGCCTGCAATATAAAAAGATAACATTGGGGCTACAGGGGGTATTGATTTCATGGTATAATTTAATAATTTTGCACATGAGGTCTTATATTGAGTATGTGCGTCAGTGCTGAAGCACATTTTGCTTTTAAGGGCTGATACAGATTTCCATATGAGGGTGTAAAGAGATTTTGTACATGAGGGCTGATACAAATTTTGCATGTGAGCCTTATACAGATTTGGCACATGAGGGCTAAAACAGATTTTGAACTAGGGCTAATACAGATTTAGCATGCAAGGGTTGATGCAGATTTTGCTTTTGATGGCTGATATTGATTTGCAAGTGAGGTCTGATACAGATTTTACATGTGATGGCATAAATAGATTTTGCATGTGAGGGCTGATAAAAATTTTGCATGTGATGGCATATATAGATTTTGCACATAAGGGCTGATACAGATTTTGCAAGTGAGAGCCTATACAGATTTAGTATTTTTAGGGTTGATACAGATTTTGCATGCAAGAGCTGATTCAGATTTTGCATGTAATGGCTAATCTAAGCACTCCAATTTGCATAGGAAACCTGTATCAGCATTTCAATATCAGCCTTCTAGTCTGTTATTTTTTTCTTTTGTTTATGCCATAACAGCAAGGCAAAATAAATCATTGATCTACTAGTAATAAATATTTTACCATAAGATTACCTTGAATGCAATACCAGCATTGTTTACAAGAACATCAATTCCACCATATTGTTCTTTAACAAAGTCCCTTAGCTTGTTAATGGAAGTTTGATCATCAAGGTCCATTTGATGATATTTAGGTGACATCCCTTGCTTCTGCAGCTCTGCAACAGCAGCCTTACATCTCTCCTCACTTCGTCCTACAATTATTTGTTTAAAAGAAAATGAATAAAAGCACAGAGTTCCAATGTCCCCGCATTACACATGTTTTATATATCCAAGGTACAAAAGGCAATAACATATATTTTTTAGGTTCTTTAAAACTTTTTAGTTTAAACAAATTTGTTTATAGTAAATTGGGAAACAAGTTATTGCAACTTATATTAATCCCTTTCCACTTTGAGGGTGCGAGTGCTGCCTTGTAGCGGCATTAGCCTGCTCTTATTCGAAATCTACAAGGGTGTCTTTTACATGCAAGAGATATGGCTGTCTCCTAACATGGGTGAGCCATTTATTGTCCCCATCCGACAGACTATCATCATTTCTCAAGACCATACTTGCAAATGGTGTCAAGGGAGAGCCGAAAATTCAGTCCCTGAAATTTTCTCCCCGGAACGATGATCGAACCAGGAACCTTTGTGTTAGTAGTCTGATGCGCTAACCACAACACCATGGCTCTTTTTTTATAAATATCTTAGAAAAATGAAGGTATCAGAGGAAATGCAATGTGATTTCCTTTCTAATTAATATTTCCAAAGGGCATAACTCATTATAAAAATTTGATGAGAACTTCATTTTAGAAAGTGTCAAAGACATTAATTGCTGATATTAAGCTATGTTTTTTAGTTTCATAAAATTCTCTCATAAGGCAATTTTCATTATAATGTATATTTCCAAGAGGCATAACTCTTTCAAAAATGATTGATTGGCACTGATTTTCAAACTCATGAAAAACTTTGCTGATATAAACCTTTAACATTCTGGCAAGAATTGTACACATCAGAGCGCTAACAATGCAATTTTCTTCATTGAATAATGTCAAGACAGTACTTTTATATCACTCTCAACTCATTGCACTGGTGACAAAAAAGTGTGAATACATCAAATTAAAAATATAAAGGTCATATGTACATGATGTAATGTATGTAAGATGTGGTAAATGGACCATTTCTTACAAACAGAGAGGGTATGTTTGGAACAAATTGATGCAGAAGGATCCTGGAAGTTAAAGATGACTCTTTTTCTCATAGCATTTAAAAGGGATAAATCTTTTGTAAGCAGTTCAAAAAGAAATTAATAATTAACTTTCTGTTAACTTGTCGTTTGTAGTTTGTATACCATATATGTTTTAGTTCATTGCTTTGTTCATAAATCAGGCAGCTAGTTTTCCTCATTTAATTTGTGGCCTTTTATGGCTGACTATGCAGTATTGGTTTTACTCATTCTTGAAGGTTCTACAGTGATCTATAGTTGTTAACTTCTATGTCATTTGGTCTCTAGTGGAGAGTTGTCTCATTGGCAATCATACCACATCCATTCTTATATTAGCAAAATTGGCATATTGTTTTGCACATGGAAGTATGGTTTTATATCCAACCAGTGGCATAGCTAGGTCATTTCTATAAAGTGTATGCCCAAACCTTGGCGAGGGTTTTAGGGGCCCCAGTGGGTCCAGATCAGCCGGAGGATCGCTTGATAGTGGTTTCGAGGGAGCAGAGCTCCCGGAAGCTTTTTACACATTATAGAAAGAGATACCATTTCTGTCATTTAAAACTCATCAATAACACATACTTTTAAATCTAATTTGTTTATGTTCATGTGTACAAATGTATTTTAAAATGAACAACAAAATGTGAATGGTCATTGGTTTTAGAGAAAAATGTCAACACCAGCTACTGTAAAATTTGATGAAAAGGAGATTAGGGGTAAAACAAGAGGCTCTCAAGAGCCTGAATCGCTCACCTGTTATTTTTTTTGCTTAAATCTTTCATCAGTGATTATTTTTGCTTTTCAATATATATTAATGAGTGGTTTAAAAATGCCATTTAAATGTTCATTGTATCTGTCATATTTTCTTCAAAAGCAAATAAATGCATTTTACCCATATGTTCCATTTTAGCCATAGTGTCTATGTTTCTTGACGTACAAGGAAATAAAATACAAAATTTATACTAGATTCTTTTGAGAAGATTTTTAATGTTAAAAACATAAGCTCACATGGGGCAGAGCTAAAAATCAATCAACAACTTAATCCAAAAGTAAAAAGTAAGTAAAAAAAGCAAGTCTCCTTTTCAATGTTGTCGATCTATTAATTAGTTTTGACTTCATCCAGCTTTTTCTCAATTTTATGCGCAAATTTTGTTAATGGACACATGAAATATAATCATTATTTTTATAGATGGTCAGGTGTAATTTGAATATTTGTTAAGGGTTCCTCAGAACCCTCTGTCTCCCTTTGGAATTGCTGCTGTCAGTCTACAAGTGTTATATTAACTGTACATGTAATAATTGAATCCATTTACCAATCAAATACATGATTTAACAAGTCAATGTTTTCTTGAGATGCTTTTCCTTAATCTTGAAGATTAGCTTCTGCCCAAGTTTGACAACAATTTATAAAGTTTACAAATTTATTTTCTAAAAAAAGGACTGTTAAGTGCAAAAAAGGTAAGTCCGTCTGTCAGTTAAATACTGAAAAATGAAAAGAAAAATATGCTTTCAAAAATTCTCCTCAGAAATGACCCTTTTATCTAAAAAAATGCTTATGCCAAAGTTTCATAAAATTCGACAAAGTAATTGATATGTCACATCAGAATGAGAGTGGAAACTGAGAATGTGTCAAAGAGGCAACAACCCGACCAAAGAGCAGAAAACTGCCTAAGGACACCAATGGGTACAACTTTAACACACCGAGAAAATCCCACACCAGCATAACCAGGAAACAAACTTTATTTGAATTGAACTGTTTCATATTTTTATAGTGGGGCATTTTATAGCGAACTATATGGTATGATTTTTTCTCATTGTTGAAGGCCGTACAGTTGCCTATAATTGCTTACATCCACTTTAGCATCGACAAAAATGCAAACCACATATCATATATCAGCAGATCTATAATGAATTGCTTTTAAGGAATAGGAAAATTAGTAGAATTCACAGTGGATTCAGACTTTGACAGAAAATGAACCAATGTATAATCTGATACAATTTGATTTAAAAAGTTATTTGCGTCTATTTTATTTTCAATGACATGTAATTAAAGAAAGAATTACAAGGCTTAATGTTTTTAATCTATTTAACCTATATACAGTAGATGGATATGTTTTTCCAAAAATTTAGGTGCATGTCGGGCGTTTTGGCGTAAACATAGCTACGCGCATGCAAACAGGTCAAAGAATTCTTCTGTCTGAAAAAAAAAAACATGCAAGTCAGTCCAAATAATACAAATTTATCAACTTGGTGTTGCCCGTTTTAATTTTTCAAACAGCCTCATAAATTTCAAGAAATGAACAATTTTGTGTAAATCATTTATTCATTATTTATAATTTATTCATTATTCATAATTTATTCATTGATTCAAATTTATTCATGCTCAGCTTTCTTACCTGTAAGGAGAACATCACCATCAAACTGTTTACATAAGGCCTGAACTACAGCATAACCTATCCCTTTGTTGGCTCCAGTCACCTGTATAAATGATGTAAATATTTGTTTAATTATTTTACCATTAAGTTTTCAGTTCATCTAAATTATGAGTTGTATAGAAATATGTAGCATAACTGTTAACTAAAAGATGTACAAACTATAATAGTACACGTAGACAATGAACAACTGTACTAAATCCTAAGGGTTTATATTGAGATGATTAAGAGTTGTCTCCCCTTCCATATATACAATGTATATGGTGGATAAATTTGGTCTGCTTTTCCATCTTTAAGCTCTGTCTCAAAAGAACTGGTGTCTGTGAACTGATAATTTATCCGGAGATATGACATTTTTGTAGTAATTCCTAGAGGGATTGATATTGAGTTGGTTATAGTTGACTCCCTTTCCATACATTTCAGATGGATATAAAATATACATGTGTAAATACTTGTTTACAGAATCAATATGCCACTTATTCATATCAATCATTCTTGACTGTATGTCATGTACATATTTAACCCTTGGCCTCGGTGGCAAGTGGTCTAAGTAGTTCTACTACTATAATTACTAGCCAGTCAACACTGAGGTTGTGAGTTCAAACCCCCGCTCGACTCCAATCTTAATTGACTAGGATTGTCAGTTTTCCTATCTAAGGTTGTGGTTTTCTCCGAGGCACTCTGGCTCCCTCCATCTATAAAAACTGACCGCCACAAAATAGCCCAAATGTGGTGCCTAAAAGTGGCATTGAAACACCAACAATCAATCAATCAAATTCAATCTAATGTATTGTTAATTATCATGATCAATTCTGTCCTTTAATGATATCTTGAATTAGAAAAATGCTGATAATTTATCTACATTAACGAAGGTCTGTATTTTTTTTATTTTTTAGGTCATTTTTCTCTATTCTTTAAACTTTTTGCCCATCATTCTTTATTCTTTAAACTTTTTGCTTGTTATTCTCTATTCTTAATACTTTTTGCCCATCATTCTTTATTCTTATACTTTTTGCCCATTATTCTCTTTTCTTTGTATTTTAGCACCTCTTTTTATTTATGTCTATTTTTCTCTATTCTATAAATCCCAATCAACACCCTCATTATCACAGGCACTTGTCTCCGATTTTTTTTATATAGAACTTATAATATAACATGTTATATTACTTACCCTTCCGGAGCACCTGAGATCACCCCCAGTTTTTGGTGGGGTTCGTGTTGCTTAGTCTTTAGTTTTCTATGTTGTGTGTCTGTTTGTCTTTTTATTTTTGGCAATGGCGTTGTCAGTTTGTTTTCGATCTATGAGTTTGACTGTCCCTCTGGTATCTTTCGTCCCTCTTTTACAGTATATATAAAAAAAATCTGAGAAAAGTGTCTGTGCTCATTACCGGTTTTGGGTCAAAATATGAAAATGTTTGGAGGCAGTGCAACTCTTTAGACAGAAAATGTTGATTTGATTGATGTTTTTCTGGCGAAAGTCGGTTAAGATATGAAAAAGTAAAGTTATTGTTAAAAGAGCAACATAGATTGATTGATCGTTTGTTCCTTAAAGTCAAGTGGCAAATATTTCATGATTGTTCAGGAGCAAAATAGAGAAATCATGTAAAACTGGCTTCACAGGTTTGTTTAATCAAATTTTTATAGCACTGCATGTAGCATCTTTGGCAGTCTGGAATAAGACTTATATGATTAATAACAGGTGAAATTGCTTCAACTGATGATATGCATGGTTACGAGGTCGAACCGAGCAGAAACTTTCTATGGTGATTTGAAGAACAATGTTTATCATTATATCCTTATTTATTTTTCCAGTAAAGAATTGACTATTTAAATTAAGCATTAAAATTGTGGTTGTTTTGTCGTTATATGAAGATTTTTCATTATTTCACTTGTTACAAAAATGTACATCACAGAAGTAAATAAGCTACATGTACTATGATACTGAGATAGTGAATGTCATTCTTGCTATCTTTTGAAATTTCATAATAATACTATAAACCAACAATTTTTGGCTAGCAATTTGTTTTTCACGAGAAGAAAAATAAAACTCGAATATAAATCGTCACAGATATATCAAACTTGGATGTTCTCCTATGTAAAGACATCAATAAAATTAGAACATCACGAAAATAAATCACCATGAAGTGGAATAGAAAGGGCTTAACGCAAAATAAAGTATCTGCAATAATAAGTTGATTTACAGTATTTATATACATAATACAAGAATAGCAATAATAAAAATTGCTGGACAAAGAGCTTCTATAGTAAGTTTCTTAATTTTAAGGGAAGAGGAAAGAAAAAAAAGGAAAACTTAAACATTCAAATGTTTTCAATATGAAGTTTGTTTATAACCTAGGCACTTTCTACCATTGAATGTTAAAAGTGATAGAGCCTTAAATAATATTTTCAAGAACTCAATATTTCATTCAATTGTTTTTCACTTTGCGTCCCAATTTAAAATAGAAATTATGAATTACTAAGACCATTCAAGAAAATCTTCCTTGTTATATCTGTCAGTCAGGGGTTATACTTATACAAGTGTTTATTTTTATTTATTGGTACAGATAAATTATATTGGGGTAGAGTAATATATCCCTTTGACATTCAAATTTTCTTTATTTATATAAGTAAACATGTCTTATTTTCTTGAATCTCTCTTGACTTCTTTGCTCTAATAGAGTGTTTTATTGTTTGTCATTAACAGTTATCTTTACTATATATACAAGTATGATTTCATAGAAAATGAAAATCTCCTTTGTCTTTTATCTTCAAAATACTGCTCATTTGCAGCAGTTCATGAAGGCCTTGTGCAATTACTTAAATGTAACAACTGTGTGCAATTGAGTTCTTTGTTTAGTTTTTGAGATCAAAAGTTGATCTCTGATTAAAAAATAATTAGCAAACCAGAAAAATTTTGTTTAAATATGTTGTTACAGTCCAAAAGTTAAGAACATAAGGGGGTTGTAAAAAGAAATTACTTTTATAAGTAAATTTTTGAAGAGGATTAAGGGGAGATTATTCAAACTTTGAAAATATATAAGAATAAAAATCTTATACAAATTTTGCATCTTTAATCTTTAAACGTTTCTATTGACAGTATTCAGGTAGATAAATAATTTCAAATGTGAGGCAAGAAAGTAAAAAGTTCATTTCCACTTCAAGTCTTTAAGTTTGAGAAACAACATAGTGTAAAATTTTAAATATTGATACATTTGTGTATATTTCTACATGTACATGTTGGATACCTTTTAAGTATAGTGCTGCTGCATGACATTCATTTAATACTGATAATCATGATAATCTAAATCTAAATGAACTGTCTAAGAAAGATTATTCAACCGAGTTCACACATTTTCTTGACCAAATATTCATGTACATGCTTTTACAATGTAATTAATTAAATCACCATTACATGTAATTTAAATAATGCTCAATTACACATTACTTTCAATAACATGCAAAATTGCCATGCATTACCCTAAATACAATTACATTTTCAATTACCCCATCCCTGATTATGACAATCAAAGATCTGCTTCATATTTTTTTCTTATTAATTTATGACACAGAAATTTTACTATTTCTTCATTTTTAAAGCGATCTTCTCAACAAGCATGACAAGAAAGTCTATCACCGCACTTATATAAACAAAAAATTTTGAAATGACAGAATTACCCAAAGAAATGTAAAGCACCGTTTCTGACTAGCAAATTTTCCAGATGCATATGTTTGTTTGCTCTCAATGTATTTATTAACTAGCAATAGCACATGGGTTTGTTGTTATATTGGGAACATGTGTTCATGTTTACAATAATATTTAACATGTTTAAATTATTTTAGCATAACAAAGTTAAGAGTTTAAAGTTTCTTTATATGATAGCATGGACTGGTCATTCGCGGTAAAAGTTTACTTTGAAAATACATTTTCATAGTTTGACCATTCGAAACTCAGTCTTAGTGCAGTAAAGTCCCCCTCCTCCCCTGTGAAAACTTTTTGTATTAATTTCTAATTATTGTAAGCGCATTACGTTTTTTCTGCAGATCTTGAAAGAACATTCTGTAAATACTATTTTATGATATGAACGAAATCTATTTCATTATTTTTTTTGTAGATATGTTTGTAAGACAAGTATGCTTGCAGCAGTCTTAGTGTGCTGGCAAAGTGATTGAGGATATATATATATATATATATGCATTTTTTGTTAGAAAAATAAAACTTTGCTGCACTCGTCTAGGCGAGCTATTTCCCATAGATATGTGTTTTAGTTTTTGTTCATCAATACTTTATTTGCGTTTGAAAAATAAGAACAAATTGTGTGGTGTACAAAACTGCTAAAAGGGTGGTAAAGGGGGGTCTGAACACGGAAACGTGTGAAATAAAAATCGCAAAAACGTTGCACGGATAATAATAATTGGGAAACACGAGGCACGAGAAATAAAATCATAAATATTAAGGGAAATACTAGAAGTTATTACTCAGCCGTTCTTGGAGATCATGCAGTTACTATACCTTTAAGCTTCCGCTAGTTGCATCTGATTTGAAACAAATATATATTATTTATTGTAATTTGATGGACTTTATTACATACCTTACATATACAATAGAATTGCAATCATAGAATGGTAGCAATATACATCACGTTCTATTAGTCTGAGATTACAAAAGCTTCTGGAGGTATTATAACACATGTAAATACACATAAACATGATAAACGTTAATTCTCGCGATGGTACCTGCTTCGCATATTCGGAAGAAACCACTAAGCATTTGATTGCATATCTTAGGGTATTATTTTGTGCACTCATAGTTGGCCGAAATAAGTAAGAGGGGACCATGTACTAAGCAAAAGTCAGCATAAAACTTGATCAGAGCCAATTGGAAGTTTTGTTAAACAAGCCTTAATACAATAATTCTCAAATCAATTCCCGGTTTACTTTTTAATCGAATGTGGGACAAGCATGAGAAATTGAGAGTGCCGACACAAAACATGGAAAATAAATAAGGGTAAACACGAATCACACACATCGAACCAAACTTGAGCCTAAAGGTTAAGTACAGATACACTTGGATAATACTATAGACGTATTTACACTTGTATGCAAATTTGTCCGCCATTATGTAAAATCACACAAGTTCCGTAAACTTTGACATCACAATTTAAAAATTTATGTCACAATTAAAAGTGATTGTTGCTTGACGTCAGAAGGTTATTCGGAGCAGATCCTTAGGTCATTCGGAGACAAAATTCAGCTAAATACTAAAAGTGTAAATACGTTTATTGGAGGAATGCAATTACCAGCAAGTATAATGTTTATAATTTACAAAATATCTTTGAACTGAGGAATGAAATAGATGACAAAACAGTTCCTTTCTTTTATATGAATGACGCCAAATACTTTATTATTCTGTTATTAGAGGTGTTCCTGCCCATAGGAAGCTTATACAAAGAAGACGAAGTATCACCTAAGACTACTATCTGCTATAGCAGTCTCAGTTATCATGCAGACTTACAATTGCAACTCTTTTTGCCATTTTGAACGAGCTTTGAGTTATGTTTCTGTTTGTCAAGGCAAGCGGTTCGTGTTCTAGAATTTAAACTCAAAGATAAATTACGAATCAAATCGGATTGTAAAAGACAACATTACGGTAAAGTTGACAAAAAGGCGGTCACCATTTGTTTAGGGGGTATCTCAAGGTGTACAACAACCACATGTAATAACGATAACTTTTTTTGTTTATTATATGCAAGGATTTGTATAGTAAGACTATACAAATCCTTGTTATATGTGACCAGCCATGAGATTTTCATGGTCAAAATGACTTTTTGCATTTTATGAAAAATAGATGAGCTGTCAAGTTAGATATGTCCTATTTTCGGTGCAAAATATAGTTAGCATGCATTTTGTGTCCGGGGATACATGGACACGTATGTATGGCTTCATCATATATAAACAGCGTTATATCTTTATATAAACATTAAATAAATAGTGGTCAAAAGTGGATACAGTAACCCAGTGCTATTTCTTATATAAAACTTATGATACAGGCGGACACAGCTGGACACAACGTTATTTCTATATAAAACCTATAGAAACTAGTGGCTACAGGCGGACACAGCTGGACACAGTGCAACTCCTATAAAAATTATAAAAACTGGGGAAACAGGCGGACACAGCTGGACACAACGATATTTCTATATAAAACTTAAGGATATAGGGATACAGGCGGACACAAGTGAACACTGGCAACGTTATTTCTATATAAAACCTAAAGAAACTGGTGGCTACAGGTGGACACAGCTGGACACAGTGCTATTTCTATATAAAATTACAGAAACAGGGGCTACAGGCGGACACAAGTGGACACTACGTAATTTATTTATAAAACTTATAGAATCTGCTGGCTACAGGCGGACACAGCTGGACAAAGTGCTATTTCTATATAAAATTACAGAAACAGGGGCTACAGGCGGACACAAGTGGACACAAAGTAATTTCTTTATAAAACTTATAGAATCTGCTGGCTACAGGCGGACACAACTGGACACAGTGCTATTTCTATATAAAAATTACAGAAACAGGGGCTACAGGCGGACACAAGTGGACACAACGTAATTTATTTATAAAACTTATAGAATCTGCTGGCTATAGGCGGACACAGCTGGACACAGTGCTATTTCTATATAAAATTACAGAAACATGAGGCTACAGGCGGACACAAGTGGACACAAAGTTATTTCTTTATAAAACTTATAGAATCTGCTGGCTACAGGCGGACACAACTGGACACAGTGCTATTTCTATATGAAACTTTAAGAAACAGAGGGCTACAGGCGGACATAAGTGGACACAACGTAAATTACAACGTAATTTTATATCAAACTTATAGAAACTGCTGGCTACAGGCGGACACAGCTGGACACAGTGATATTTCTATATAAAATTACAGAAACAAGGGGCTACAGGCGGACACAAGTGGACACAACGTAATTTCTATATAAAACTTATAGAAACTGGTGGCTACAGGTGGACACAGCTGGACACAGTGATATTTCTATACAAAATTTAAGAAACAGGGGCTACAGGTGGACACAAGTGGACACAACGTAATTTCTGTATAAAACTTATAGAATCTGCTGGCTACAGGCGGACACAGCTGGACACAGTCCTATTTCTATTTAAAACTTTAAGAAACAGGGGCTACAGGCGGACACAAGTGGACACAACGCAATTTCTATATAAAACTTAAAGAAACAGGGGCTACAGGCGGACACAAGTGGACACAACGTAATTTCTATATAAAACTTATAGAATCTGCTGGCTACAGACGGACACAGCTGGACACAGTGCAATTTCTATATAAAACTTTAAGAAACAGGGGCTACAGGCGGACACAAGTGGACACAACGTAATTTCTATATAAAACTTATAGAATCTGCTGGCTACAGGCGGACACAGCTGGACACAGTCCTATTTCTATATAAAACTTTAAGAAACAGGGGCTACAGGCGGACACAAGTGGACACAACGTAATTTCTATATAAAACTTATAGAATCTGCTGGCTACAGGCGGACACAGCTGGACACAGTGATATTTCTATATAAAACTTTAAGAAACAGGGGGCTACAGGCGGACACAAGTGGACACAACGTAATTTTATATAAAACTTATAGAAACTGCTGGCTACAGGCGGACACAGCTGGACACAGTGCAATTTCTATATAAAACTTTAAGAAACAGGGGCTACAGGCGGACACAAGTGGACACAACGTAATTTCTATATAAAACTTATAGAATCTGCTGGCTACAGGCGGACACAGCTGGACACAGTGATAAATTCTATATGAAAATTTAAGAAACAGGGGCTACAGACGGACACAAGTGGACACAACGTAATTTCTATATAAAACTTATAGAATCTGCTGGCTACAGGCGGACACAGCTGGACACAGTGCAATTTCTATATAAAACTTTAAGAAACAGGGGCTACAGGCGGACACAAGTGGACACAACGTAATTTCTATATAAAACTTATAGAATCTGCTGGATACAGGCGGACACAGCTGGACAAATTGATATTTCTATATAAAATTACAGAAACAAGGGGCTACAGGCGGACACAAGTGGACACAACGTAATTTCTATATAAAACTTATAGAAACTGGTGGCTACAGGTGGACACAGCTGGACACAGTGATATTTCTATACAAAATTTAAGAAACAGGGGCTACAGGTGGACACAAGTGGACACAACGTAATTTCTGTATAAAACTTATAGAATCTGCTGGCTACAGGCGGACACAGCTGGACACAGTGATATTTCTATATAAAATTACAGAAACAAGGGGCTACCGGCGGACACAAGTGGACACAACGTAATTTCTATATAAAACTTATAGAATCTGCTGGCTACAGGCGGACACAGCTAGACACAGTGCTATTTCTATATAAAACTTTAAGAAACAGGGGCTACAGGCGGACACAAGTGGACACAACGTAATTTCTATATAAAACTTATAGAATCTGCTGGCTACAGGCAGACACAGCTGGACACAGTGATAAATTCTATATGAAAATTTAAGAAACAGGGGCTACAGACGGACACAAGTGGACACAACGTAATTTCTATATAAAACTTATAGAATCTGCTGGCTACAGGCGGACACAGCTGGACACAGTGCAATTTCTATATAAAACTTTAAGAAACAGGGGTTACAGGCGGACACAAGTGGACACAACGTAATTTCTATATAAAACTTATAGAATCTGCTGGATACAGGCGGACACAGCTGGACACAGTCCTATTTCTATATAAAACTTTAAGAAACAGGGGCTACAGGCGGACACAAGTGGACACAACGTAATTTCTATATAAAACTTATAGAATCTGCTGGCTACAGGCGGACACAGCTGGACAAATTGATATTTCTATATAAAATTACAGAAACAAGGGGCTTCAGGCGGACACAAGTGGACACAACGTAATTTCTATATAAAACTTATAGAAACTGGTGGCTACAGGTGGACACAGCTGGACACAGTGATATTTCTATACAAAATTTAAGAAACAGGGGCTACAGGTGGACACAAGTGGACACAACGTAATTTCTGTATAAAACTTATAGAATCTGCTGGCTACAGGCGGACACAGCTGGACACAGTGATATTTCTATATAAAATTACAGAAACAAGGGGCTACCGGCGGACACAAGTGGACACAACGTAATTTCTATATAAAACTTATAGAATCTGCTGGCTACAGGCGGACACAGCTAGACACAGTGCTATTTCTATATAAAACTTTAAGAAACAGGGGGCTACAGGCGGACACAAGTGGACACAACGTAATTTCTATATAAAACTTATAGAATCTGCTGGCTACAGGCGGACACAGCTGGACACAGTGCTATTTCTATATGAAAATTTAAGAAACAGGGGGCTACAGACGGACACAAGTGGACACAACGTAATTTCTATATAAAACTTATAGAATCTGCTGGCTACAGGCGGACACAGCTGGACACAGTGCAATTTCTATATAAAACTTTAAGAAACAGGGGGCTACAGGCGGACACAAGTGGACACAATGCTATTTCTATATAAAAATTTAAGAAACAGGGGGCTACAGACGGACACAAGTGGACACAACGTTATTTCTATATAAAACTTATAGAATCTGCTGGCTACAGGCGGACACAGCTGGACAGAGTGCAATTTCTATATAAAACTTTTAGAAACATGGGGCTACAGGCGGACACAACTGGACACAACGTAATTTCTTAATAAAACTCATAGAAACTGCTGGCTACAGGCGGACACAGCTGTACACGGTGCTATTTCTATATAAAAATATAAAAACTTGTGGCCACAGGCGGACACAGCTGGAGTAGGTGCAATTTATATATAAAAATTATAGAAACAGGGGGCTACAGGCGGACACAAGTTGACACAACGTTATTTTTATATAAAATTTATAGAATATGATAAAATGATTCATTTTGTTAGTTTTTATTCTAAGACATCCATGGTGTTGTGATCCTCATCTCTTGACTTTGGTAGAGTTGGGTATTCCTTGCGCCTTTCTCGGTATATATCCGTGGCAAACGGACTAATTTCATAGGTCTAGAAGATATGTCTTTGTTGTTTTTTCTTTATCTGCCTCTCAAGTTTTCGAGCACCGGACTCGTGTTTATGTTCACAGTAACCATTTAGAATGGCTGTTTAATGTTGGTCAGTGTTTATTCTGCCTTTGCAATACTTGACAGTGTAAGAATAAGAAATATATCCTGACTTCAGTGTTCTATCAATACGGAAAGTAAATCCATCGTATACTATTGATTTTTTCCGCGATATGTTTCAGAAAAAACGAAACTCCATGTTTGTGCCTTGACGCAACTTTACAAACTAACTTTAATTATTTACATGTATGTCTTACGCTATAACGGGATTTATCATGATCACTTTATATTTTATTTTAGAATTCAATATATAAACAATATATAATTTGAATTGACAAATATTTTCAAAATTAATAATTTATAGTCATATTTATTATGAAATTTAACAAATAACAGTCATTTATATCTTTATATTATTTTAATTTATATTACTTTTATTCTACCTGAGTTTACCTGTAAAATAAATGCGCGCAAATGCAATCAAAAGCTGCGCGCAAACGTAAAAAAATGAACCAACAAACGCGCGCAAACGTAATGCGCCCCTAGCTAATGTCACCATGGGCGAGAGCGCCAAAATTGAATTCAGATAGACAATTAAATAAATATTTAATTTCAGTTGATTGAATGTTCACTTATTCACTTTATTCATCTAAATGTAGTAATAATAATTTGTAAAACTCAATAAAAGATTTTGATAAATGTTTTGTCTAAAATTAACCCAATATGATCCAAATACATTTTTGGTCTGACTCGTACTAGACCGTATGACTGTACGCGAATGGTAGGACCGTATGGGTATAGGCATACGGTCAGGACCGTACGCGTACGGTCCAAATACTTATATGGTCTGGAACATAAACATAACATCAGTATATTGAAGCTGTCTGAATATCCTGGGATTGTCAAAGCAAATACCGTACTATAATGCCTTAGGGTTTATTCCTTAAATGACTACATCCTTTGATATGCCGACAAAGTACAAATAAAAATCTTATGGCAATGACGGAATAGTGTCTTGATTAAAATTAACAAACAGTAATTATAATTTGTGCATCCAATTAAAAGTCAAGGTATTACATATTACCCTTTTTCTGTTTGTTTGCGATAAATAGATATTTTTGTATGATTATTTTTCAGTTTTTCTTTATAAGTCAGGAAATTGAGTTTGATTTGAAGCAATGTTAAAAAAAATCTTTTAGATCTGACATTTCATTGAAATTATATCTGAGACTACTAATAGCTACTAGTAGTCTAAGCATATATTAAAGATATATAAACGAAAATAAGGAATATACCTGTACATCAAATCAAGTAACTCATAAACTGTTAAGGATACCAATAATCATGTAATTAAGAATATTAACGATAAAAGTTAAGAACTATAAAACACATAAATATCAAAGCACGTGTTACAAATGTCAATCACATTCAAATTAAGCAGCGATATATATTTACAATTTCAACAGTCATATTTAAAAAAAAAGTTTTTCCTATTAAAGTCTTTACCCTCATGTCGGTGATAAGAGACTACCCGTGCAACAACGAACTAGTAAAACTTGCAGCAACATTGTTGAAACTGAGGAACATGTACTGTTATTGTGTCCATTGTAAATTGGCGAAAATGAATTCCGAACATTGGCGCAATTGAAACATTTGAACGAAAAAAGATTGGCGCAAATGATACCCCTGAAAAACAATAATTGGCGCAAAAGGACTCCTGCCGTACAATGACCTGGGAACTATACTTTTTTGAATCATTTTTGTCAGAACATTAAATTTTAAATTTTTTTCTAATTTAAAGAAACTGTCTATTGCCAGTGACTGTGATAGTATTATTACAAACAGTGCCAATACCTGCCAAATTTATTTTAGATAGAAGACGTCGTTCTTTATAGCGTTAAACTTTTGTCCTAACTGTATATATTTATCTTTCGAAATTTGACAATTTAGCTGTAGATTGATATATATTTTTTTTTTTAAACCCGTCTCTCATAATTGTGTTTAGAATGTCATTATTATTTTAAATTATTTTATGTATTCATGTGTTATGTTATGTTTTGGTAATATATAATAAATGGTAAATAAACAATTTGTATTGCATTGTATATTTGGAATACTTTTATCAGTTGTATTTGTATGAGGCTAAGAAACAGGGGCCTGGTTTTCGAAAGTATCGTAAGATATGTCATAAGATATATCTTAGGACAAATCTTATGACCATCATATGACTATCATATGATATGTCATAGAATGTAAATCAAAGCTGTCCTAAGATAGTCATACCTATGATGCTCTTATGACTGCCATAAGAACATATTTTCTTTTATTTTAAATAATGAATGAAAATGATAAAAGAAATATGAGAATAATTAGTATGAACATAATAATTATTATCATTCTTATTATTTACGAATGTTTTATCTTTTTTTTTTTTTTTTCATTATAATGAGCATGAAATTATATATGAAAAGGAATTAAAATCTGAGTAAATAATTTGTTTAAATTTAGTTTGTATATATGATAAGCCTTGAACTTCGCGTTTGTGTATTATCAGACATGAAGTGTTTTTTGATTGTGAATACTTTTAAGATTTGGTACATCGAGTACCCGCTTAACGAAATGCCCGTGCAAATACGTAAATAAAGTACTATATAAGGGAAGAAATAATATGTATAGTTATTATAAAAATCATGAGTAAGAAAAGGAGTCCAAATGTTACGTCGCAAAATTTAAATTGCACAGTGGAAAAGAATAAATCTTTACTATTTAGCCGACTGAGCATCACAACTATTATTTTTATTGTAATGAACATAAAATTATACCTGAAAAGTAATTGAAATTTTAGTTTATAATCATAAGACCATCATAAGTCATGTCGCGAGGTGTCTTAAGTTTACGACAAAAGTTATGATATATCGTAACTTGGGATACTTTCGAAAACATATCTTACGACTATGACATATCATAAGACTATCATAAGACAAGTCTTAGTCATAAGATACTTTCGAAAACCAGGCCCTGGTGTAATGCGAGCTTTAGCGAGCTATTACTCCTGTTGAGTGCCGAGTTCAAATACAGCTGATATTTAAAGACAATAAACAGTCATTGTCTTTATCCTGCAATAAATTTTAAACATTTTGTTTCCATCCCAATCGTTGAATTTGTTTTTGAATGAAATCGACATGACTTGAACGCGGACCGCAATGAGGACCAACTGTGATGTAAACGGTAATTTGACATAACCGTTCGCTCGCAACAGAAGCAGGATACCAGGAGACTATAAACGTCTAGTATATGTTTATCGCTTCGTGTTATCTGTACATCTGTATTAGACTGTAATCAGTTGACTTATTGAAATTAACATTCCCCCAAAAACAGAGGAATCCTGTGTGATATTGGTCAGCGGAAAAGAAACCCAACAACTAAGACAGAAAAGGACAACTTTAAGTTGTATATAAATAAATAAATTTGCTGTTTTTTAATTATATAAAGATTTTTTAAACTTTAAGCCATAACTGAAATGTTATGTTTATTAAGCTCAAATGTCATATAAAAAAGGGCAAATGTCCTGTAGAAAAAACGCAAATGTCCTCTTTTTTAAATCGCAAATGTTCTAGGGGACGACCATTTGATATTCTGGGATTCGGGGAGGAGGATTTTGAAAATAAATAACTCAGCCTTGATAATCACAAAAATAAATGATTTGTTCTGTGGTAGTTTGAAAATATTTTACCTGACTTGCAATGTATTAAAAATAAATAACTCAGCAGGTCTAATCGAAAGTATGAGATGGAACCAGATTCTTCATAAATTCATCTTTTTTCCAAAAAAAAAAAAATCGGGAAACACTTCCGATATCTTTTAATAATAAAAGTATAAATATTATTTAAATATACTTGAAATGTCAGAAAATTGGTTTCTTTAACTTCAGGTTAATTGTCTCAGGAACACTTACCTCACTTTTATTAAATCAGGGCCGTAACTACATTGAGACAAAGGCCTCGTGTAGGAAATTTCAAAACCAAACGCTTGTCTCCATATCAAATTGCGTTCACCGTGAGTGCCTTGCAAGAAGCAAGTTCTGTTCTCCTCAGACGTAGCCCTTGATTTTTGGGATCAATGTTTCTTATTTATTTGTCTTTTGTTCATTGATTGCCCTTCTGTATTCTGTTAGTGTTGCATTCATTTTGTAATTTAGTAATTTTATTATTAACTTGATCACGAGTTTAAAAAACACAGCAGCCACAGACTTAACTATGTGAATTACATTTTGCTTTATCATGCATATTTGTCTTTGATGTTGTCCCTAGAAACTTAAGTGTTACACTGAATCTATAACGTGATTTTGCTTTGAGACCAAAATATTGTCAAAAAAATTATTAAAACAGAACTTGCATTTTCAGTTTAAGAAAGGGTCTGGGGAACACCCAGAAAGCATGATTTTGCATCATTTGTTCTATAGCTTCTTGAGCCTTCAGCGGTTCAAAAACCCTTCAAAAAAATTTTTGCCTCGTTCCGCTCGGCGAAACATGTTTGCCAATACTTTTAAAAGAGCCTTAGTTACAACCAAACTTTAATACTGTGTATGTATGCAATACATGTATACGCATTGGGGAATATAGAAGATTCATTTCTGCAGAGGATAATAATTAATTCTGATTAAATGGTATATAATGACTTGACTATACATGTATTATTTATAATAAACAAATAATTTAAAAATTGTATGTTTTCGAATATTATAAATATAGTTGTGAAAATAAATAATCAGTCACTTGCTTTAATGAAAATGAAAAATCTTGCTTCAATAGTGCAGAAAATAGATAATCTGTCCTCTTAGTTTACAAAAATAAATAACCGATCTAAAACAAATCCTCCTGCCCCCCCCCTCCCCCCCAGAATATCAAATGGTCGTCCCCCTATTAATAAGCGCAAACGTCCCGCGCATGTAAGCGCGCACAGGACATTGTGCACTTTTTTACCTTTATGACCACAGGACTTTTTCTTTTCTTTTGTGGGGGCGCGTCAGTGTTGTTTTGTACAAACAATTTATTTTCATCGTTAAACCCCCATGATTTCAATAAATTAAAAGAACAAAATATTGAAAAATAAATACTTTTATAGTGAAAATATTACAATTAAAATCCTTGTTTTAATTTCCGATAAAATGTTTTTCAATGATTTCCATTCTGAAACAATTTTTCTTTCAAGAAATAATATAAAACATTTTTTAAGAAATATTCCTGCCCTCAGCACAAAATGAAAAGACAGAAAATTCCTTCCTTTTAAGGCCTGAATACGAAGAAGACCCAATACAGAAAACGCTACTAGTATATCATATATAAACATAGATTGCAGAAAAATCATAAAATTATCTTTTTTTCAACTTATAGATTTTTTGGTTTTAAAACGTATACTTAAAGCATTTTTAAAAAATTTATTAAATATTGGGGTATTATGGAATATTTTGGGTATTTCTGTGTTTTGTATAATCTTTGATCTAGCTGGTTCATTATAATCATATAGGCAAAACCTTTATTATTTCATATTAATTTTACTATATAATAAAATATTGTTTTACTACTGAGCCAAATGGGTTGGAAACCAGTGGCGGATCCAGAGGTTGGAACCCCTTTTTTTAACGATCAATGCATTTAAATGGGGACATATAGTTGGACCCCCCTTTATCCTGGGTTGGGACCCCCTTTTAAAATGGCTGGATCCGCCCCCGAAACTATCCCTTTTGCCAATATTATAGTACAGAGAAATGAATGAATACTAAGTATTATAATACCAAAGGCGAATTCTATCAATCACGTTGTTACACAGCCTTATTAATTCTGAAAGCGTTTAAGTTTTGTTTTCATTTTGACCCCGAAATCCTTATCCGTATAAACAAATATAGAAATACACTAAGCTATTTTGTATTCAACACCAAAAAGAATGTTTAGATAACATTAAAAGATAGTAATGCTTTTAGAAGTACTTTAAAATTTCAGTATCCAGTGGCACGGCTTCATGTCCCGTATATTTGGGGGTAAAAAACTACGGCTATTTTGTAGTATCAGAATTACACACATAATTTGCTTTTATTTGAAACAATAGCATGTTGCTCATGTTAGTACACCGGGTTTGTACTAACATGATCAACACGATGGGTGCCACATGTGGAGCAGGATATGCTGTTACCTCCGGAGCACCTGAGATCACCCCCCCTTTTTGGTGGGGTTCGTGTTGCTCAGTCTTTGGTTTCTATGTCGTGTTTTGTGCATTGTTGTTTGTCTATTTATCTTTTTAGTTTTTAGCCATGGCGTTGTGCGTTTATTTTTGACTTATGAGTTTGAAGATCTTTGAATGTCCCTTTGGTATCCTCCGCCTTACTGTCTACGACAACACATTACAAATATGCACAGGGTACCATATTTCAAATTATTTGTATGCTATTTCAATGGCGTAGCTTTACCTTCCCCTGTAGTAGGTTACTAAGGTAAAATAATTTGAAACTTGAGTTTATTTGCTGTATATTGCATTTCCAAAACCGCAGGGCAGCTTTCGCGACAATAGTTTTTACTGTTCATGTACGTAAGCATCCTTTAGATTACCGAAACCGGCGTCGCAATATTACAGAAACAAAAGCTGAACTTTTTTATACAGGTTTGGTCGATTGGTAAACGTCTTGTGGCAATACTGCATGCATAGTTAGGACATGCAGAAGCAAATTTATTAAACAACAATCGAATAGATATGTTCTTCGGAGTGGGTCGACCACGAGGAAGGACAGGACATTCTACTACAACTGGAAGATATAACTCCTACAGCGACAGACTCTCTACATAAAGCACACGATCAAACGTCCCCTCCGACCGGACTGGGGTTTATTTTCCAGGGATAACAATATTTCACAGGTCCTCTCTTGTGACTTATAAAGAACGATTACAAATCAACAATGAATCTATTAAGTGGGTCGACCAGAATGAAGGGCGAAACATTTGGATCGCCACTGATAACGATGCGTATTCCTAATTCTTAAATTTTGAAGTGCTGTGTTGTTTCTCTCATTCATTTTATTTCCTTCATTTTTTTTTATTATGATGAAGAAAGTGGCTTTCGATCATCATGGCCAAACATTTAATTCAATCGGGGTACTGAAATGCATGTCTATCCTGTAAAGAGGGCCAGGTCAGCTTAACAGAATGGAGATAATGGGTATTATTTCCTAAAGAAAAAAAGGTAAAAAGAATAAATAAAGAGAAACATGAATAGGCCACAAATGTATAGGAATAGGAAAAATTGCTTAAAAAGTAAAGAATACATGTAAATAAGAAAACTGAATAAAATAAATCAAATAAATCAAATAGATAAAATGAATAAAATAAACAAATAAATAAATAAATAAATAAATAAATATATGTGTGAATTCCAAAGAACGTTTTGCACTCAAAGGATAAATAGAAATCCAAAATCTAATGATATATAAAGTCTTATTGGTTTTTTACAATGATAGATTTAATTGTATTCTTAATTAAATTCAATTCTGGTATATAGCACAGTAACAGATTTGAACTACATTGTATTAATAAGTGGACCGTGCGAGGGCTTTATAGCCAGTCAAGGTCGTTAAAACCCTTTAGTAACTATTAATGCATTTAAATCTGGTGTGACAACAATTTATTTCAATAAATGATACATTAGTTTTCCAATAATTTTTTCTAAATTTAATCAGCCAAAACCTGATTTTTTTTATAATGGTTACTGTTTAGGTTTATTTTTTAGCTTGCCTGACCATACTAGAAACATTGAAAACATATAAATTTTTAAACATATTTATAACACTGAACAATAATTGCTACAGAAAATGCCACTATGTCAGTGTAATGCTTTTTCAAGATTTAGATGTGATGCAGCACCGTTAGAAATTGAAACTGGTCGATATGAAAGGGAAAATCTTGACGATATTGTCCATTATATGAGGATCTAAGACATGAAATGTTTATTGATATATTGTATCATAATGATATGGTTTTAAATTGGTCTGATGAGGAAAAATTTATATATCTTTATAAAAATATCCATATTTGTTACATTGTTGCCAGAACCTGCAATAACATTTTAACAAGGAGAAACAGTATTTAAAAAAAATGCCTGTACCAAGTCAGGAATATGACAGTTGTTATCCATTCGTTTGATGTGTTTGAGCTTTTGATTTTGCCATTTGATTAGGGACTTTCCTTTTTGAATTTTCCTCAGAGTTCAGTATTTTTGTACTTTTTTATATCATTAATTGCTCTTTGTAGTATTTTATATATACATTGGTATAGATATGTTTTAAATAGTCTCTCTCATTCTTTTAAGAATGGCACATACATAAATTTTACTTGTTTTTATATATGTTTACTTTATATTTTATATATTATGTATCTGGTTTTAAATGTTTTTGTATGTGGTGAGACTTTGATAAACTATTGAATATGAATCTGAATCATGTGATCTATTGCTATGACTTGTTGTTTGTTGAAGCGGTTATAAATTTAAAAAAATTTAAATCCACTTGTCAGGTCCTATTTCAACCATTGTCAACCAAACATGGGATGAAAGATCCTTAGAATGATCAAGTATAAGAATATATGTTATTTTGTGTTCCTGTCGATGAAAATAACAATAACTGAACATTTTATTTTACTCATATCTTAAATAATATAATTCATCATAGTTGAGATACCAAGTTTACTATACTATCTACTATGTGGTATGGGCTTTGGTCATTTTTGAAGGCTGTACGGTGACCTATAGTTGTTTATTTCTGTGTCATTTAGTCCCATGTGGAGAGTTGTCTCATTTGCAATCATACCACATCTTCCTATTTTTATATCTAAAAGATTTTCAATTAAAAGAAGGCATATTGGCATTCTTAATTAATGCGGAAAAAAGTTTAGATCTTGACATATTATACAGATATCTAAAATATAACATAAGAAATACAATTGATCCTCAGAAATCCTTTATTTCAAAGTTCATTGGTTTTTAAATACTAGTACACCATTTCAATAAAAAGAAAGAATATAGTCCTTTTTAATTAATGGAGTCAACAATGTTAAAGCACCTGTTCAGCTATTAGCATATCTATGAGAAAAGACAAATAACTTTTTAAATAAATAAGTTTTAAAATGTTCTGAACATAAGGTACCATTTAGTGATCATATATTCAATGTAACAATAGAAAAATAATCATTTGATGTATAAGATTTCTTAAAGTCAGTTAACCTATATGAGTCTGTGTCTGAAAATAAGAGTTAATTATCAAATAATGCAAGGGCTTGTATAAAGCTGTAAATATTTTGTACAAATAAAATTTATGAATTTTTTGTTAAATATAATCCTTCTGCATATATTAAATGTACTTTCAACAGAAAGAAAAGGAACAAATAGCATACTTGATTAGTATAAAATGGTCTTAAATCTTATAACGCTGGAAATAACTGTGGGTCAATTTAAGTGATAGCACATACTTACTTATAAAATGCATAAAGATGCCATATAAGTAGAAATTTGTTATTTTTACTAATTTCTATGCTAAGATGTCTTGATACAAGAAGCCTGAATGGAAAGAACTCTTGCTTTATACTTTTCTTCCAGACAGTGTGGTCTGAGGCAATGTTTCACTTTGTGGATACTTGATTGAAAGCATATATTTGAACCACTAGTTATCCTACAGAAGTTAGATGTGAAATAGATCAGGCAAAACAATTATTCTTAAATTTTTATAAAGATTTTGGGAAAATTTTATGAAGGACTTCATCTTTTTATGTAAATTAAGCACCTCACATTTGAATAACTTTAAACACACCAAGACCAGGACCATAAATACATTTTTCTCAATGTTAATCTACTTTTCTCTGGATTTCACAAATGATCAATAAACAGATAAAACTTGACACCAGCCTAGACACATAAATATCAGAACATTAAAACATTTCAGATAGAAAGTCAGCATTGTAGATTTTGATATAAACTTGAAATAGAAAGTTTTCGAGGCTGTATTTTGGGCATTTAATTCTAAAATTATATACATTTCTACAATTTTCTATAAAAAGTGGAAATCCATTACATTTTGTTTTGTTTAACAAATTGATACCAGTAGTTGACAAAATCAGTTTCATGTTTAATTAACGCAATTGTTAAGCCTAAGAACACAATAGATTAAGCACAAAATGCAGTGAATTTCTTCTTATTAATGCAAATTAATTTAGAATGAAAACTATTTTCTTCAATATCAAATATAGACAGGAACAAGATTTATTTTAAAACTAAATGTTGTATTTATTTTATCATAATTTTCAAGGGAAACAAACTATTTTTTTTCACTTCCCTGTATAAAACTTTTTTTCAGAAATTAAGGATTAAACAATTTACCCTCCCCTCTTTCGGACCCTCTGTGTTTTCTCAATAATCTATAGACTAATAAGACCTTAACAGTGCGTGTGGTGAATCCTTTTAGGATATAAACTCAAAGAAACATCTACCTGCTCAAACTCAAGTCATGGCTAATGGTATGTCATAACTGACTGGACAATTTAATTCAGTTTGACGTACAGCTCCGTAAACTTATACCCTGGGAACAGTATATCAATTATATATATGTTCCTGTTATACTGAACCATATCCAAACGAATATGATTTCATCTTTAAGGCATAAACACATATAAATATTGGGAATGCATAAGAAAAATAGGAAGACATCAGTGGAAGAAATACATTGTTCACACCAGAGACATATGTATTATATGTCTCTGTTCACACTATATGAAAATCAAAGGCTATACGCAAAGCTCCCTCTGCGAATCAGGAAGATCGGGGAAGAAAAGTCTGATAAGCCTACATCTGATAATCATCAAGGAATAAATATCTTCTTATTTTGATATAGTTGCATTGCCATTCGATTTTATTATTTATAGTAGGCCCAAGTTAAAATCGGCTCTACACGTTTGGATGTACGCAGGATTACTATAACAATCGATTTTGCATGCGCCTGCGCAATGCAAATATTGAAAGTACAATACAGTAAAAGTTGCACGAGTTTTGTCAAAGCAAGTGTTCTTTCGGTGTATAAAATTGTATAGACGATTAATTAACTCTATTTCTCGAATAACACACAGCATTACACTGGAACTATTTGAATATTAAATATTGGTATTGGTGTTCTAGATGGATGTGTCCGGTGCCTACGCAATGCCAATACGAATTTACAGTATAATTTATGTTCCAGAAAATTTTATCTAATTAAAATTTACATTTGTGGCATTTTACATTAGAATACGGTAATTTTTATTAAATTAAGCCTTTAAACTGAATTACTGTATATTCAGTATTTATAATTAATCATTGTGTCCGTGTGTCCGGCTACAAAATGCATGTCAACTATTTTTGCACCGGAACCTTGCCACTAATGTGTCAAGTTATTTTGCTAGATTCTTCAAAATAACAAAATTATGGTCATTTTTGTTAGGGAGCTACCATTTGATATGTATGGGGGGCTAGAATGAAAAATTTTGTCCTGCATTTTTTTTATTTGTAATCTCTGTCCTGCCTTTTTTATTTTTCACTCTATTCGGTCCTGCCTTTTTTTTTTAGTTTATCCTGACTTTTTTTTACTTAAATTGTCACCCTGTCTTTTTTTTTGCTAAGTGTCTCATCCTGCCTTTTTTTTTACTCAAAACTCCTGTCCTGCCTTTTTTTCAAATTTCATCCTAGCCCCCCCCCTCATAAAAATCAAATGGTAGCTCCCTTAGCCTCGATTCTATATTTTTTTTTCTTCAATTTTTTAAATATTTGTTCATGTTGTATAGTTCAACTGTTGCTATGTCATTTTTTTTTGGTTGAAGTCTTTTTTAATTGATCAAAATGTAATTGTAACTTCAATAACTAAATAACTGAAGAATTTAAATTCGGTTGCCATAGCAACAATTAATGTACCGGAATCTGCAATCAAAATTAATTCATGGTGAATAAAACATTTTTCTTTCTTTCTTAAGGAAAACTACATCAATGCTAAGAAAGTGAATACCAAGATATATAATATTCCATCAAGGAGATGTAAATTATTTAATATGCTTTCAAATTTTTGTCTATTAGGCCAATCTTATCAGGGACAGGACAGTATAGAAAGTCCCTGACATATTGTTCATGTATCCTGAAAAAGTGATTATATCAAAGATCTGTTAATGCAGAGTAAGCTGAAAATCAAACAGCATGATCAATACTATTAGGGCGTGACGGTAAAAGGGATACAATAAAACTTTTTAACAACCTATACATGACCATACATCTATTCTTAATTGTTTATGAAGTTCTAGGACAGACATACTGGATAAGAAAAATATGGGATAAGATACTATTGGCCGGGTACTAATGGGCAGGCATATCTTGCTTGATTTATATGTATCAGTAAATGTCCATACATATATTCATATTATTTTCCTTATAATGTGAAACATAGAGTTTTACTTCAAAACTTGGAGTTCATGTTATAATCTATTTCGGCCCCGGAAGTTATAATTTTCGGACTTTATTCTTAAAATAATATTTCGCAATGGTGACATAATTTAAACCATTTTGTATAATTGAAAACGTATTAATGATTCAGGAGAAAGTGATTTACGCAATTAAATCTAAAAGATAAATTGTGTGAATTTAGTACGCGATTCTAAACGGGATTTTAGCCTAAATCATTAATTTTACGTAACAGACCTATTTGTTCTGTATATCTTAATATAAAATTCAAATTTCCTCAAGTCATTGAAACTTTATGTTACCGCATGATATAATTGGTCATTCAATAACAGGTGTCCCTGATTACGTTACGTGACTTTACAACGACGTTTTTCATTATGACGTTTACCGCCATAAGGTTGGAAATGTCATGGCGGGTCACAATTATATGCTAGATACAATGTATGTATAAAACATTTATCTATTTCATTGATTCTTTCCATTACCTTTCTGCTCAGTAAAATAGTATTGCCTGATTCACTAAATGTTCAATTGAAATTAGGAACGACCATTTAACTTCAAGTGGGGAGGGGTATGGTTTTTCCCCAAAAAATTGATTCCCAAATTGATGAAAAAATATTCTGTTCAAGAAAAAGGACCAAAAAAAATATTCTGAATTCAGATTTTCCCCACACCTTAAAGTGTTAAATTTTGAACAAAATAATTTGATTGATAGCGTTGAAAAACTAAATAAAATTGTTCGCGCTTTGTGAAAAAATTTCTGACTCAGACAAAACTCATACCCCCCTCCTTGAAGTTAAATGGTTGCCCCTAAGGAAGGGGCAATTGAAATATTAGAACAAAACAGAAAAATATTTATTAACATGATCTAAAACTTTTACTGGTTTACTGGTCACTGCCAACGACAAACAAGCCTGCTCAGATTTCCCTCATTGCAGATAAAAAAAAATAATGTAAGAAAAGTTTAGCTGAGCCGGTTGTGAATTTTTTCATATCACCTTTTTTTCTGTTAACCAAACCAGAGACACATTATATGTATTAGATATCTCTGACCAGTTGTATTTATTTATATGTTTCTACTCTGACCAAACATTGTTCCTAGCGCGATGTTTAATAGAAGAAAAACCCTGTAGCAGAATAAGAAATGTATCTGAATATTTTCTTCATTGGTACTAACATTAAGTTGATTTTTTTAAAAACATAATCTACGGTTATACAGCTATGCCTTGAACACTTTAGTCCTACTTTCTGTCGATACCTGAATGTCTTTACACTAAATCCGATGGATGTGTACTGATTGATATTTTAGTTTTGTAAAAAATATTTATTCATTAGTTGCAATATTGGCTTTGAACTAGCTTTCAGCAACTTCAAGTACTCTTAGATCGGTACCATAACAGTACTTTCGGTTTGTTTGGTTGTTTTTTTCATATGCTGTAAGCTGATCTGATTAGTTGATACTTTTGTAACTTGTTATTCTAGCTTGTTCGTATGTTGTACTGTTACACACTTATCCCATGCAAGTGAAGGGTTAAGCGCTCGTAAACATGTTGAGCCCATCCACATTAGCATATGTGCCTGGATAAAACGAAAAAAGCTGACAAGAAATCTTTGGACTCTTTTTTAATTCAGTAATGAACATAGTTGATATGCGTGTACAACATTTTAAAGAGCATTTTACTCCTAACAACAACCATAATAACCCTATTTCTCGTATCAAACATAAACTAAAAGAACTCGCCAAGGTATTTGTTTTTGTCCCGGCTGATAAAGCTGCTAATAATATCATTATTGTTTTACGTAAATTTTACATTGAGGTTCTGCAAAAGGAAATCACCAATTCACCAACATTTCAACTGACTCCATTTTCGGAAAATGACATCTGTAACAAACATAAACTTTTAGCTACTTCTTTACAAGCAGAACCAAATACAATGAAAGTTCCAACTATGTACTGGCTTCCGAAGCTGCACAAAACACCTTACAAATATAGATTTATTTCGTCTTCAAGCCATTGTTCCACTACTAAACTGACCATTCTACTTACTTGTACACTTGGTACAATAAAAAACCTGATAATAAATTGTTCAAATAAGGCCTTTGAAAATAGTGGAATTAATTACTTTTGAGTGTAAAAAATTCGTTGGAAGTACTTGATAAATTGCATGCTTATATTGGTGATTTTGAATCTGTTCAAAGTTTTGATTTTTCTACCCTATATACCACTTTGCCTCATATTCTTTTTCTGTGACATTTTGTCTAGTTACTCTTTGTCCTACTTAGTCCTTTAGAATATAGTTACAAAAGTTAACACATGGATCTTTAGCATTGTTAAGAAGATCCAAATTAATTTGCTTCAATGTATAAACTTCAGTGCTTGGAAATGGAATTAATTTGTATCAAATAAAAATGCAGAATGTTCAATTCAGTATCACATGCTCAAAACGAAATCAAATATTAAAGTTAAACTAATCATTTGGTAATGTTCTAGGTTTATACATTTCAGGTACCAGCATTGGCGGATCCAGAACTTTTGTAAAGGGACTACATAAACTATATTTTCCTACATATACAAGTGTGGACACAGATGAATGTGGATAGTATGTTTGGATGTTTGACAGTGTTTTATATGACAAAAGGAGTTCTATGTTTTTCCTATATGGTGTTATTAACTGTGTTGCACGATGACAACCAACCTGAGCATTAGGAGTGTTGTTTATTTAATATTTAGATTTTATGTTCAAGACGGGCATGGAAGAGACACTAATTGCATTAATTACCAAATGATTATGATAGAATATTTTCCACATCTTTGATTTTGGATACATTTTGTAGCTAGGAGAGCAACACATAATAGGTTCATTTTTCATGTGATTTTTTTAAATGGGAGATGATATCTGAGAACATGATATCAGGAGGCTGTAATTCAGTGGTTGTCGTTTGTCTATGTGTTACATAATATTTGTTTTTCGTTTATTTTGTGTACATAAATAACATAAATGACTATGCGTTATGGGCTTTGCTCATTGTTGAAGGCTGTACGGTGACCCGTAGTTGTTAATTTCTGTGTCATTTTGGTCTGTTGTGGAGAATTGTCTCATTGGCAATCATACCACATCTTTTTTATATGTATTTGCTCACTATTTGTATGGTTCTATTTATATTACTTTGTGGTGGATTGTCAGTATCATTAGTAAAATATTTTGTTAAAATGTCGAAATTGTTTCTCAGATTAGAAGACATTTATTGGTTTTTAGTAATGACAATGCCTGACATGATGCTTGGGGCTAGATGAGCTAGAAAGTAAACTTCTGTGTTGTTTTTTATCAATTCTTTGATAACATCTCCTCCAAAGCTGGCCAAAGCAAAAAAATGTTTTGACCAATATGAAAATGATATCAACAAAAAAACCTTTGTGAGCATGCTTCAAAGACTCATAACTGCTCCAAAAGTAATCTGATAGAATTTCAAGCATGTCAAGTGGGTATTATGAAAATCTACTTAATATGTCTAAATATCAAAAAAGTTATAGTATTCAATATGAAAAAGGTATTGCAAAATTATTCTCTTTTCAATTTTTTTTGTTATATGGATACAAATATAAGTGATACCAATACAGTATTTGTTGTGGTATGAAAGTGTAGTAATTAACATTTACTGTAACAATGTTAATTCACACAAATTAAGAAATAAACAAATGAATGAAAAATGTTGAACATGTACAATGAAATATAGTTTTAAAAATCAATTAGGCCAGATAGGCCTTATAAATTTTGGTCTTTTTTTTTAACATACTGAATGACCATTTACACTCAGGACCGAGTCATCAGTAGGCAGTACAGATGTATTAAAACAACCTAGCATCATATTGCTAGTAGCGAGTGTAGCATTGTCGGGTAAATTTGTGCTTTTTTTTAAATTTGGTTAATGGACAAAAAATGTTTGGTTCAAATCATAATAAAATGCTTTTATCTCCTTATTACTTACATTGTACATAGAATGGATACTACCCTGACAAATCCTTGTACATGAGAGTTGTCTGTCAAATCTTTATTTCACAAAGAATGAATTGCATAACAATGAACTGAGCTCAAAGCAAAGCACTTTAATAATACACTTAGACAAAGAGCTCAATCCAGTGATATACTTTGTACTACAGGTCCTTCATGAACATCGTATCCACCAAAACCATATCTCACAAACATGCCATACTACATGGTTGGATCAGAAGTCCTGAAAAAGACATGAATTTTATTATCGTATTTTAATTATATATACACAGGTTAAAACTTTCACAAATTTGTGCTGAAATCATTCAGTATCTAGCAACTATCAATCTCTTCATGTACAAATTGATATAGGTTGATTGCCCCTCTGTCGAAATAAGGACATACCTCCACCTAATTTTAGTCAACTGATGAAGAAACATTCAAAACTATAAAATGTTATCTAAGACTTGTCAGTGTCTATTTACCATCACCACTGAATCAATAATATAAGTATACATATATACATGTAAGACTAAAATTAAAGTACATATATAAGACAAAACTGACATTCGGTCTTTACTACATCTTCATTCCCCAAGTCGTGTTCAAATCTGACTTCATGATAAAATAAGATTCCATATCTACAACCAATGAAATACCACTCTAATAGACTTAGTAGCATTGAAATCCCAGTTTTCTAAAATGGTAGGTGGAACCTAAGACTAAAAAATTTGAAACAATATATATTCCAAATAATTCAAATGCATGTATATGTAATAATATAAATTCTCCAAAGTTCACTATATTTTTCCTTTTTTGTCTTTTGTTCGAGACTGTATATTGACCTCTAGATGTCTTTCAAATACATCCAGTTTGGTTTGGGTTGATGTTTGATTGTTGTGCATGTTATATATCGACGTGAGATTTGTTTATATAAATAACAACTATTTCCTTAAATTCAAATAAAATAGATGTAAGAAATTATAGGCAACCATATGCATGTAAATAAAAAAAAGTATTTGCATTTGTTGTTGATTGATAGTGGTACATATACATGTATGAGGACTGGGTGAAATCACTTATATATAGTTCTGATCAACAGTTTCATGGTAAACATGGTAAATAAGTAGTAGCTTGTTTAAAGTTTGCAGCATATTCAACTTTGAACATCTTTTTCAGGTCTGCAATCCATATAAAAATCTGTATATACATGTATGTGGTATAATTGCCAATGAGACAACTATCCACAGAGGTTTAAATAACAAAGTAATTATAGGCAGCCATACAGCCTTAAAAAATGAGAAAAAACAGTCCAGACATGTTAAGTATCACTGTATGCAACAATTAAATTAAGAAAAGTAATGGCCTGATTTACAACTTATAAACAACAGGTTTGGAAAAAAATATGTTCTAATGAAGATAAAAAGAAGATGAAGCCTTTTAACTTATACAGGGGATCTGGACAGGACTCATTACATTCGGAACAACTTTTCTAAATGATGGATACATATAAAAATTAAAATATGTAATATGATTGCCAATGAGACAATCCACAGAGGTTCAAATGACAAAGCAATAAAAGGCAACCATACAGCCTTCAAAAATGAGGAAAACTGTCCTGACATGAAAAGTATGCATCAATACAATTGAGAAGAGTTAAGGCCTGATTCACTATTCCACTAATAAACAGGTTGGGAACTCCCCCCCCCCTCAAATACAAAATAAGGGGGGGGAAAATGTAGCCTTTTTAACTTATAATACATGTAATAGGGGGGATTCATTACCATAGAAAAAAACTTTTCTGAAAGATGATTCCACTTATTTTCAATAAATAATAAATATTGAAGTCTATCTCAGGCATCTGGGAACAGACTCAACATTAATTCTATACATATATAATATATTCCAAAATGTGGACAAACCTACATCAAATATTCTACTTGAATGACTTTAGTGGATGAGATAAAGTTACAAAGTCGCAGTGGTTATATACTCCAATGGCAGTCTTTCCTGCTAAAATGTTATATCCCATTTTTGGGTCTACATACTGTCCTTTATATTTATTAGGTCATTTTGACACAGCAAAATATATAGAAAATGTTAACTATGATCTGGAAATTGAGTTCTTTTTCGCAAAATAAAACCACTAAAACTAAACTTTGAATGCAAAAGACCCCTAAATGGCTAACAGATATTGCTATAAAGAATAGTCCATGATGATTCTTGTTATTAAAGAGTTCATGAAATGTACACCGATTCTGTCAGTTGAATGGACTAGAATGAGATAAGTTATATAAACATAAAGGTTTTTTCAACAGTTGTGGTGTAAATTAAATCAGTTTTATTTTATGGTTGACATATTTAAGTATATATGTAGATCATTGGCTTTTCAACACATTGATATTTTACAATATCGATTATCTATTTATTGTTATATTGTTGGTATTTTTCACCTTCCTAAAACAGTTTTAACGCAACATGAACGCAAGCTTGATAGATCTTGATAGGGTGTCCTCACATATTTTGACGTTGCTGAAAAATTTTGGTTGACATATGTATCCTCTTCTCATCGTTTTTCGTGCTATTAAGAATGCATACTGTCGTCACAATTTCCATTGAAAAGGCATGCATAGTACAAATTCATATGACGTACGAAAACATATAATCTGACCATATACATGTATGTATAGGTTATCAGCTTTTCTACACATATTAGCCAGTAAGCCGCAATGAACCTATTATGGCGAGTGAGCGCAGCTAATGAGCTAAAACGAATCAAATTGTGTCCTCAGTGGGGGATATTTTAAGGGATCTATATGAAGAAAACCTAATCATATGTTTATCGTTCTATTACTGGCTTTTTCACCTCCCTAACTTGGCCCAAGACAGTTTTACAGAAGAAAGCAAGCTTGATAACTACTCCTCACACACATGTATAGATTATCGGCTTTTCTACACGAGTCATGAATATCGTAAAATGTTAGCCAGTGAGCAGGCCCGCAATGAACCTTTTTAGCGAGTGAGCCCAGCTAATGAGCTGAAATGAATCAAATTGTGTACTCAGTCACAATTGGTGATATTTTAAGGTATCTACACAAAGAAAACCTGCTTATATAAATCTCAGTGGCGAATCCACAACTTTTCATAAAAGGGGGGTGGCCGCTGACTGACCTAAGGGTTGCCCACTCCCGTCATGCTTCCCCAGTGGCGGATCCGGGAGGGTTCTGGGGTTGGAACCCCCCTTTTTTTGGACGATCAATGCATTTGAATGGGGACACATAGTTGGAACACCCAACCCCCGCCCCCACCCACCCTTTGTCCAGAGTTGGGAACCCCCCTTTTATAAAATGGCTGGATCCGCCCCTGCTTCCCTATAAAATCAACCAAATTTTCCCCACCCCTGGATCCGTCTATGTAACTGTTTATCGTTCTGCGTAATACTGGCTTTTCACCTCCCTTTAAATACTTGGCCCTAGACAGTTGCTTATATGTTTATCCACAGTCGTTTGAATTTTAGTGATAAATAAACTAAAAAAGAGACAAAAAGTCGCTAAATATATATATAATATGATAATTTATTGGCTTTTATTCTAGAAAACCTAGAGGTATTGACTAAAAAGTGCCTATGTTTATATTAATAAATGTTTGGAACTGATAAACTATCTGAATATAGTATAGATATTGTTTTATTTAAGACGTTGAGAATATTTGCCTGGTTAATAATAGATATATTGTTTGCATTTTAATATTTTGAGTATGGCCTCTGATCTGGCTGTGGTTTAACATCTCAGTTTTCTCAATTGAAATAGTTATATTTTTCATATTTATGATTTATGTCGACAATTAGTGTTAATGCAATACGGTTGCCTAAAATTCATTGTAATAATTTACTTTGCTCTTCATGTTGGCTCCTTTAAGGAGGAATAAAAATATCTTATCTTATCGGAATCTTATGGCAAACGACTGTGGTTTATCGTTATGTCACTGGCTTTTTAGACTAGAGACTTCACGTGTACAAACCTGACGTCAAACTCGTGTACTATAGAAGAAGAGACAAATAATATTCACATTAAATCCTGTAACATTACATCTAAATTATAATTACGATGTCAATGGACTAAATTCCCGCGCAAATGTCATCACTGGGATAGACCAAAACGAATTTTAGGTTTATGTATCATTCACATTCCGATCAATTTACTCAGTTAAATAAAATATATGTGTTAACTATTTTTATATTGGTTTTGAATTTAGTTAATCTATCAGAAAAAAGGATTTATTTCTCGCAGACAGCCCTCAATACTATACACCAACTCGACACTGAAGCTAAAAAACCCTAAAACATAATAGTATATGGAATCGTCCAAACGGATTACCTAATATTGATATAGGTGAAATATGTAGATTCAGAATTGTGTACACAGAAATAAGATCAGAAATAAAGCCCTGTGTAAGGTGAAAACAATAACACAACTGTATAAAATCATTGTTTATTAAATTTGCTTGCATAAGAACCATGAAGTTAAAATTTATAACGATTACGTTTATCCTGTCAACCCTTTTCTTCATTGCATCAAGGCTTCCGTTGCTTTACATCGAGCAGCAATTCAACCAATCGGGAATGTTAAGGTGGGACATACCTCTATTTTTGGAAGTATGATGTTTACATCGAGGCTTGCGTTGCTTTACACCGAGGCCACAGTAGTTCGACCAATCGGGGAATGTTTATTTGGGGCATGTGACCTATATTGAACTGCAGGTTTTATAATATTTTAATCGAAATTGTAGAAAATGAAATGTTGTTAGTACATACAAAACAGAAAATGATGAATACTTTTAGTAAAAGATAATTTGGATCCGGGTTCTGTGTATTCACATCATTTGTACAACTCTCCTTACTGATGCCATTTTTTGGAATTTCTGTGACCTAAATGGTTCGCGAAAATTAATATTTTATTATATAGTATAGTAATAAAGGGGCATAACTATGAAAAGAACCGTTATCACGAAAAGACACAACAATAGTTTAAATAAAACACAATGGATAAGCGCTCATGGTATCTTTTAACGAAGAAACCATTATCCAATGTATCTACTTAATTGTACTTATCTTGCCATGAAAAAGTAAGCGAGCAACCCAGAGGTCCAAATTATCGAGACATCTTAAGTTTATTATACAGTTTCTAACAATAGACAACTGTTTGATAGATATAAGAAGATGTGGTATGAGTGCCAATGAGACAACTCTCCATCGAAGTCAAAATTTATAAAAGTAAACCATTATAGGTCAAAGTACGGTCTTCAACACGGAGCCTAGGCTCACACCGAACAGTAAGCTATAAAGGGCCCCTAAACTGTTTTCCCTTGATATTCTTTTGAATGTACGTTCAATCTCTGCAACGATACTAATGTGACAATTGATATTTATGGTTAGCTAACTTTTGGTTGGTAGCTGATAGATTAAATAGGAATAAAACTTAATTTTTGTTTTGTAAATTTGCATTGCAAGATTATTCACCAAAAAATCTTTGCCTTTTAATTTTATAAAATCATGATTTACGTTAATCCAACTTGAACTTAAACACAACTCTTCAAGATGTCAGATTGTAGTAGATATTATTTTGCTGAAAAAGAAAATATTTGGAATAAAGAACAAATTGAACATACTGTACGACTATTACCAAACGAAATTATTTATAAATGATAGTACTCTAATTTGCATTTTCATATCGTTCTTAGTTTAAAATCACCGATAAAGTACATTGTACTTCTAAACATATCTTCCATGTCTGACAATATGTCTAACTATCTGACTAATCATAATGGATTATATCATCAAATTACATCAAATTAACGCGTTGTCAGAAGTCCAGTAAAGAAAGCAGGCGAATGATATAAAGTAGTGGTTAAAACTCGATCACGGTATAAAAATAAAGAGCTGCGTCATGAGCGCATGATACGCCCGTCGCTTTTTCAAAGAATAAAGTTCCATAACTCCTCAATGTCATATCAGAAATTTATAAAAAAAAAACTAAAGGAAGGTTATTTTAATAGATCACCAAAGTTTCATGAAAACTGCTCAAAGCACTTTTGAGTTATTGTCCGAAAACTGGAAAATCACCCTTTTTATGAATAAAATCCCATAACTCGGAAACGTAAAATCTAAAATTTATAAAAATCGAAAGGGAGCTTACATCAATAGATATAAACAATTCACCAAAGTTTCATGAAAAAAAAAGTATTTGTGAGGTATAATCCGAAAACTGGAAAATCTCCCTTTTTTAATGAATAAAATCCCATAACTCGGAAACGTAAAATCTAAAATTCATAAAAATCGGAAGGGAGCTCACATCAACAGATATAAACAATTCACCAAAGTTTCTTGCAAATTGGTGAAAGTGTTTTTGAGTTATTGTCCAAAAACAGGAAAATCCCCCTTTTTTAATGAATAAAACCCCATAACTCGGAAACGTGAAATCTAAAATTTATAAAAATCGAAAGGGAGCTCACGTCAATAGATATAAACAATTCAAGTTTCATGCAAATTGGTTAAAGAGTTTTTGAGTTATTGTCCGACATGTTGACGATGGACGGACGGATGGACAGACGGACGGACGGACAACGGTATACCATAATACGTCCCGTAAACGGGCGTATAATGATAATGGTGATCATCATTGTGTAATAACTTTGAAAAAAAGTCACATTTAGTGACTACAATATATGGATTAATATTCTTAACTGTTACTGGAAACTGTATACTTACATTAAGATGTCTTTTGATATTTTTGTACCGCTGGGATGCTGTCTTAACTCCTTATACTCGTATCAATTTAAATAATTTCTTATCATTGATTACTTCTTTTAAAACTAATCAAACTCTCATAATCCACTGGATTGACTAAAGTTTACTATGAATAATAATAATCCATATCCGACCAAAAGACAAACAACAGTCTACTATACACAACAAAGAAGACTCAAGACTGTGCAACACGAACCCAACAGAGACCGGAGGTGATCTCAGGTGCTACGAAAGGGTTAGCAGATCCTGCTCCACATGTGACACCCATCGTGTTACTCCTATCAAATATCTGGATAAATCATATAAAGTATTTATGGCACCATGCAATAGCGGATGGATTAATATTCTGAAGGGTTACTGGAAACTGTACACTGACATTAAGATGTCTTTTGATTTTTTTTTTTTATCGCTGGGATGCTGTCTTATCTCCTTATATTCGTATCAATTTAAATAGTTTATCATTATTAGAACCCCTAGATTAATCAAAAATTAAGGATGGGTAAGCTGATCCTGCTCCACATGTGGTACCCGTCGTCTTGCTCATATTAGTACAAACCCGATGATAAGTCTAAATCGGTAGGTCACAACAAATGGAGTTTTAACGACCTTGACTGGCTATACAGCCCTTGCACGGTCGGTAAATCGGTAGGTCACATTTTTACTCTTTTAAATAATTGTGAGTAATTGACTCTTATCTAACGCTATGACTGGCATCACCAAATTCGTAAACCATCGGTCAATTAATTTACTAACCCTAAACTTGACCGAATCTGAGATATTGAAATTGAAACAATTTTTCATGACAAATGATAAACAAGACTAACCGGTATAAACAATACAAACATTGAAAAATTAAAAGCACAAAGAAAACTCACATCATAACTAAAGCCAAAAGTAACAAGAATCTCTTTGAAACAAAACCAGAGGTGATCTCATGTGTTCTGGAAGGGTAAGCTGATCCTGTTCCACATGTGGTACACGTCGTCTTGCTCATATTAGTACAAACCAGATGATACAGTCTATACAGGTAGGTCACATTCGAGAAAAAGAGTACAGGATTGTGGTATAATAAACGACGATTGGAACATATCCGTCTGTGAAACAGATTCCATAATGGGTAACCAACACGCGATGGTGTCCGTAAAATTTTTGAAGGGATGATTTCAACTTCACCACTTGGATTTCATGTTTTTATACTAGTAGCTTTCTTGTAAGCAGCAACCCTCTATCAAGGAAATCATGATAAGAAACGCAAGCTCTGAAATATCGTATCAACTGGAGATATTTACTCCATTTGTAGTCACTTCTTGAATGTTGATAGATATAGGAAGATGTGGTATGAGTGCCAATGAGACAACTCTCCATCCAAGTAACAATTTATAAAAGTAACATAGAAATGGAGAGTTCACAACTGGGAAGCTGAAATCATCACTATATTGTTCTAAACCGATCCTCATTGTCAATTTCTAGATGAAGGTAAAGATTTGAGGCAGATTTAACTGTATCTGTTGTATCCTTTATTTCAATATCGATGTGATAGATGCGTTCAATAGTCACCAAACTTTGAATTATTTACTGAGAGGACATCATATATAAAGCGGAATGTTGAGTTTAAGGATAATGAAAGCTTCTTTTCATTCCTCCTTATAAACTCCTGTATGAAGTCTGCCCTATATGAATAAAATACAAGTCGGCAAGAAGAGGAGCATAGGTGCAAAATAGCCACTGCCTTATATTAATTAGATCAATTACGGACAAATAGTACTTTATTTCTTTTGAATGCATTCCTAAAAGCATATTTACATATATATTGTAATATATGACCTCAAGGATATATCGGGGTATAAAAGTATGGTCACTCAAGGACTTCTCATGTCCAGCAGTAAAACTCTTGTTAAAGTGAGGCTTCAATTTTAGTTGAATGAGAATAAGCAGCCACGCCCTGTACGAATGGGGACGTGTCATGCTCTCTGTGCGTTACAGAATTATAATAATAATTCCTCTTCGTGGTCTGTTGGTGGCCGGTTGCAAGGCATTTTCGTCATATTTTTCTTGTCTTTTTTTTCTTTTTGCCTTTGGTCGACAGCCTTTTTCGTTTAATGATTTTAATCGCCTCGCCCCTTTGGAACCGTTTTATTTATTTTTTTTAAGTTGCTTAAGAGTTTTGGTAAATGTATATGAGATCTTATCTTGATAAAGGACGATATCAAAAGATCAATGTAGGATAAAAAACTTAAATCAAATAGTTTGGGGGTGGGGGTTAAAATTGCTGCAAGTTTTGTTTATCCAAAATCGATTTTACATATATCCATATTGGTCAATCAATTTTTCCCAAATTAAGTTAAGAGGAGGGGTGGGGGTCAGTGAAAAAACTATGTGAATTAAGTTTTTTATCCTACATTGAACTTTTGATGTCGTCCCTAAGTGTTGTAATGTCTCAGATAATGAAAAAGAGGATTCACACTTCACGTTATCTATTATTCACGAAAGGAAGATGCTTTTTGATAAATGGCATATAATGACATTTGTAGGTTTAGATATCAATTCTAAATGTCCTGTCATAGAAGTTGCACAGACTTTGTCCACAGTTAATCCTGATAACCCAGTCTTTATGTATTCCTTTGACTATCGGCCATCATTTCCACCATCACCTGCTTGGTTCGGAGTTTCCTATATATATTTATATGGCACTGGCTGAGGTTACATTGAAATGTAACAATAATAAAAGTTATTGTTACATTGGAGACTAGTTGCCGGAATGCAGGGTTGGGTAAGGAACTGATTAATTACCAATGTAGTCCGAGATTACTCTGACGTCCAACGGCTGTTTTGCCAGACAAGCTGGGGCCGTCCCACGGCCCCAGCTTGTCTGGCAAACAGCCGTTGACGTCAGAGTAATCTCGGACTAATAATAATAGTAATAATAATAATTATTATTACTATTGTTCAACAAATAGTGTTTAAATAGTTTTAAGTGTTAATTGTTTTAATGTTCTTCAAGATACTACTACAGTAAAAAAACTATAGTTCAATGGTTCGATGTTATGAAGAAAAGTGAACACTTCTATTTATTTAACTGCACACCAACCCTTATTACTGTCATTATACTTTGAACAATGGATGAAGTGATTCCTATTACCAAATTTGTTTTGGGTGAAAAATTTAAAACTTGGCATGCGTTTGAATCAAAACTAAAACAATATCAAGACCCAAAACAACATACTGGATGTGTACAGGGACTTTCTATACTATTTTTTGTTAGTATAGAAAGTCCCTGCTGTGTAGAAACTGTCATTGAATTTGTAAATAAAAAAAATAAAAAATTGTATGCAATATTGTAAAATTCAAATAAAAGTTTTCAAGTTTTATTTTAATACATAGTACTAGTCCCAGCATACATTGAAGTGCATCATCAGTAATGTAACACTAACACAACGTAACCGTAGACACAAATATTATTGTTACATTCGTAATTAAATGGTTCCTTACTCAACCCTGCATTCCGGCAATTAGTCTCCAATGTAACAATAACTTTTTTATTATTGTTACATTTCAATGTAACTGTAGCCAGTGCCTATTTATATTCAGCTAAAACTGGCTATGTATTTGGTAAACCTTTGATAGACAGCGTCGACTTCTCCTACACTGACAGATTTGTTAGCAAGAGAATAATTAAATACTGGACAACATTTGCTGAAATAGTGCATGATCCTTTCTTGTTGTTTTTTTTTTTTTTTATAGTAGTGTGATTAGTCTTCTAGGACAGAATGTTTTAGATTTTGTTTTAGTTCTGAATTACTTTCCTTATTACAGGTATCACATATTTTTTAATATTTTTATCACCAAAGTTCAAACGACTGTGCATGTATAGTACTTTTTAAAAATATATGACTGTTGTTTCACTGTACATGCAAGTGTAAGATTTGAATATTATTGCTTCCATCAGAGACATATAATACAATTATATGTCTCTGCTTCAATAATGTATTTCAAAATTTAAAACATGTATTTAAACCATTTCAGCGTCCTATTCAGTTGTCCAACTGGCTATTTCAATTTTCATCTTTATTTATATTTGCAAGACTGATTAATATGTTTTTATGTATCTGGACGGTGCATTTAAATGAATGATGATGATGGTTACCATCCAGCGGCAAATTAATATGCATATTCAAGACGAGAACCTGTTAATATGAATATCAACCCTGCTTTGTACCAGATTGACATTCTGAGTCGGATTTTAACGTGCTAGTTCACAAGGTAACAGTCCGCAGGAAGACATATCACCTTACCCGGAAACATTATTCCGCAACTCCGAGCCAACCCGTCTTTGCTCTTACTCCTTTATGCCACGTGCTTAGCGGAGAAGCAGCAAATACCAATTTTAAAGTCTTTGGTTTGACCCAGCCAGAGTTTGAACCCATGACCTCACGCACACAAGGCGAACACGCTACCACGACACCACCGAGGCGGTTGAAAAATGAATGAAATAACCAATTCTATCTTGATCAATTACTTCTGTTCCTGAACCATTAAAATGAGGTAAAATACAAAAGACATATAACAGCATTAAACTTAAGAAAATAAGGTTAGGTATTGTACCTACTGAAAAATATGGCTTATATTAAAAGTTAATAATAATTTGCCATTGCCACCAGAAAAGCATTTCTATGTCACTCTTTCTGCAACTTTTGTCAAAGGCTAGTCAAAAATTGGTTTAACCCGACACATTTTGTGCCTGAACGATTCCAAGTCCGGCTGTCTGGACCAAGTGTTGTTCTTTGTTGCTTGTCTTTGTTAATACATGTATTTTTTGGAGGAGGTGGGTGTAAAAGAGAGGCGAAGGATACCAAAGGGAAACTCAAACTCATTAGTCGAAAATAAACTGACAACGCCATGGCTAATAAAGAAAAAGACAAACAAACAAACAACAGGACACAATACACAACATAGAAAACCTAAGACTGAGCAACACGAACCCCACCTAATACTGGGGGTAATCTCAGGTGCATCCGGAAGGGTAGGCAGACCCTGCTCCACATGTTGTTAGTTTGGTCTGTTGTACTGTCCAATATTTTTGATAATTCCTGTTATCCTTTTTTATGCCCCATTTATGGGCATTATGTTTTTCGGTCTGTGGTTCCGTTCGTCTGTCCGTCTGTCTGTCCCGCTTCAGGTTAAAGTTTTTGATCAAGGTAGTTTTTGATGAAGTTGAAGTCCAGTCTTAGTACACATGTTCCCTATGATATGATCTTTCTAATTTTAATGCCAAATTAGAGTTTTGACCCCAATTTCACGGTCCACTGAACATAGAAAATGATAGTGCGAGTGGGGCATCCGTGTACTATGGACACATTCTTGTTATGTATAATTTTTCATTGACATATACTTCCAATGACGCCTTTATTCATATCTCTTAAAACTACATTATGGACAAATGGAATTTCAAGAGATAAAATAAAAATGCTCCATGAGGCGCAGCTTGATACGACCGCAGAGGTCGAACCCTGAATAGTTGGGGCAAGTATGGACACAACATTCAAGCTTGATACAGCTCTGAATTTGGATTGTGATTAAATATTTGACACAGCATAGGTTTCTGACACAGAATGAATGTGGTCTAAGAACTTAAAATTTTTAAATTGGACATTCACCTATTATGGTCCAATATCCAAAATCTAAATACATGGTTAGATTCAGCATATCAAAGAACTCCAAGAGTTCAATTTTTGATGAAATCAAACAAAGTTTAATTTTGGACCCTTTTGACCTCAATGTGGACAAAGTTGATAACGGGGCCCAAAAATCAAAAATCTAAATACATGGTTAGATTCAGCATATCAAAGAACCCCATATATTCAATTTTTGTTGAAATCAAACAAAGTTTAATTTTGAACCCCGATTTGGACCAACTTGAAAACTGGGCCCATAATCAAAAATCTAAATACATGTTAAGATTCAGCATATCAAAGAACCCTAAGAATTCAATTTTGTTTAAATCAAACTAAGTTTAATTTTGGACCCTTTGGACCTTAATGTAGACCAATTTGAAAACGGACCAAAAATTAAGAATCTAAATACACGGTTAGATTCGGCATATCAAAGAACCCCAATAATTCAATTTTGATGAAATCAAACAAAGTTTAATTTTGGACCCTTTTGACCTCAATGTGGAAAAAATTGATAACGGGCCCAAAATCAAAAATCTAAATACATGGTTAGATTCAGCATATCAAAGAACCCCATATATTCAATTTTGTTGAAATCAAACAAAGTTTAATTTTGGACCCGATTTGGACCAACTTGAAAACTGGGCCCATAATCAAAAATCTAAATACATGTTTAGATTCAGCATATCAAAGAACCCTATATATTCAATTTTGTTAAAATCAAACTAAGTTTAATTTTGGACCCTTTGGACCTTAATGTAGACCAATTTGAAAACGGGACCAAAATTAAGAATCTAAATACACAGTTAGATTCGGCATATCAAAGAACCCCAATAATTCAATTTTGATGAAATCAAACAAAGTTTAATTTTGGACCCTTTTGACCTCAATGTGGACAAAGTTGATAAAGGGGCCCAAAATCAAAAACTAAATACATGGTTAGATTCAGCATATCAAAGAACCCCATATATTCAATTTTGTTGAAATCAAACAAAGTTTAATTTTGGACCCCAATTTGGACCAACTTGAAAACTGGGCCCATAATCAAAAATCTACATACATGTTTAGATTCAGCATATCAAAGAACCCTAAGAATTCAATTTTGTTAAAATCAAACTAAGTTTAATTTTGGACCCTTTGGACCTTAATGTAGACCAATTTGAAAACGGGACCAAAACTTCAGAATCTAAATACACGGTTAGATTCGGCATATCAAAGAACCCCAATAATTCAATTTTGATGAAATCAAACAAAGTTTAATTTTGGACCCTTTTGACCTCAAGTGGAAAAAATTGATAACGGGCCCAAAAATCAAAAATCTAAATACATGGTTAGATTCAGCATATCAAAGAACCCCAAATATTCAATTTTGTTGAAATCAAACAGAGTTTAATTTTGGACCACGATTTGGACCAACTTGAAAACTGGGCCCATAATCAAAATCTACATACATGTTGAGATTCAGCATATCAAAGAACCCTAAGAATTCAATTTTGTTAAAATCAAGTTTAATTTTGGAACCTTTGGACCTTAATGTAGACCAATTTGAAAACGGGACCAAAAATTAAGAATCTAAATACACGGTTAGATTCGGCATATCAAAGAACCCCAATAATTCAATTTTGATGAAATCAAACAAAGTTTAATTTTGGACCCTTTGGACCTCAATGTGGACCAATTTAAAACGGGCCCAAAATCCAAAAACTTAATACACGATTAGATTCAGCATATTAAAGAACCCCAAGAGTTCAAGAATAAAACCCCATTGAAATTGGTCAAGAAATAAGCAATTTATACAAAGTATCTTCTTTGCACAATACTGTGCAATTGAATATTTCTTGCAATTGCGCAATACTGTGCAATTGAATATTTCTTGCTATTGCCCAATACTGTACAATTGACAATTTCTTGCTATTGCGCAATATTATGCTATTGGATATTTCTTGCTATTGCGCAATACTGTGCAATTGAAGATTTCTTGCTATTGCGCAATACTGTGCAATTGAAAATTTCTTGCTATTGCACAATACTTATTATATAATAATTTACACATCCTGTTTGGTGTGTATCTCCTGCCATATCATTATTATTTGCTTTTAAATATAAATCAGAAATAACCAACTTAAAAGGAAAATTTTAAAGAAAAAAAAGGAAAAAAAGAAACCCCCCAAATTTTTGAACCCCTTATGATTCATCACCACCAAACTCAATCCCAGCCTTCCTTTGAGGTATGGTACCTTGCAGTACAATTTCAGAGAGCTCCATACACTTGAACACAAGTTATTGTCTGGAAACTAGAAAATGCTTATTTTTGGCCCTTTTGGCCCCTAATTCCTAAACGTTTCAGACAATTACCCCAAACTCAATTCCAGCTTTCCCTTTGTGATATGGAACCTTGTAGTACAATTTCAGAAAGATCCATACACTTACACACAAGTTATTGTCATGAAACTAGAAAATGCTTATTTTGCCCCTTTTGGCCCCTAATTCCTAAAATTTTGAGGCAATTACCCCAAAAATCAATCCCAGCATTCCCTTTGTGATATAGAACCTTGTGGTACAATGTCAGAGAGATCCATACACTAACACACAAGTTATGTCTGGAAGTTACAAAAATGCTTATTTTTGGCCCCTTTTTGGCCCCTAATTCCTTAACTGTTGGTACCATAACCCCAAAATCAATCCCAACCTTCCTTTTGTGATATTGAACCTTATGGTAAAATTTCATAGAGATCCATTCACTTAAACTAAAGTTAGAGTGCGAAAACCAATGCGTCTTGGACGACGATGACGACAGACGGACGACGCCGACGGACGACGACGCTAACGTCATACCAATATCGACCACAAAAATTTTTGCGGTCGATAAAACCGGCTGAGACATATAGTTATGATGTATAATATTTCTCAAAATAAATTTATATCAAGAAAAGCTAATTAAACTAGCATAGTCCATCAAAGTTTATTAGATAGTCATCCCCAGTTTTGAATGGTTCTGTCAGACACAAAGTTCCTTTTGGGCTAGTTGTTCCAGGTGGAAGCATTGCTAAATACACTGGTGTATCTGCTCCTGTAAAACAAAGAAGAATAAAGATACCATGAGGTGATTTTGTGTTTTGAATTTGCATATTTATTGTAACTATTTCAATCTGCTTTCCAATTTTCTGTCCTGGGGTCACACTTTCTCGTTTAATATATTTAATTTTAGGTAGGTTTGTTAAACAAAGAAGGTATCCTGAGCACAACCAAAATGGCAGTCAAATTTTAAAAGAGATCACACAAACCATCAATTTTCAATTTGTTTTTAAAGACAAATGTAATGTTATTAAATACAAATGAAATAGGGGAAAATGAAAACTTGCACAAAGCCTGTTCTAATTGCAAAATCATACATAACTTAAGTATATAAATGAGTGCATGATGTGTTTGAGAACTCCCTTGTTGCGAGTTTTCTGTTAATTGTTCTATTAAAGATAGTTCTTACAAATGAAAGACATTTGTTAAAGCTGTAATATTAAAACAGAAAACTATATGTTTGCGTGTGTTTTTTTTTTTTTTTTTTTTTTAGATATAAGCATTTGGAAATTGAACAAGAAACAGGAGCTGTCATGTATTTTGTAGAGAGATATATTCACATCAAAATCTATAAAATGAGAAGGATTTAACCTGACTTTGCAGGAAAGTAGTTAATGGGGTAATAAATGAAATTATGCAAAGAAACAAATTTCATTAAGCCAGAAAAACTAAATGTCCGTGGGTTTGTTTTTGTGAAATAAGCATTTAAAAAGTTCATGGCAAAAAGGAGTGCTCTTTATGTTTTACAATACAAACTTTTAGATAGAGAAGTTTTCACTGCCAATTTTTTCGAAGAAATACCAAGGATTTAACCATAAATAGTGGGAATGTATTTAATGAAATATATTATGAAAAGAAAAGTGGGGGTTGTTGAGCAAGTTTTGTAGTGGTATAAATAGAAACAGCCAGGGAATCAAAATAATGAAAACAAGATTACTACTATGACCAGAAAACAAGATGACTACTATGACCAGAAAACTAGATGACTACTATGACCAGAAAACTAGATGACTACTATGACCAGAAAACTAGATGACTACTATGACCAGAAAACTAGATGACTACTATGACCAGAAAACAAGATGACTACTATGACCAGAAAACACCCTTATACAAGAATGTGGGTGGAAATCTTTGCCTCAAATTAATCCGGGGTACAGTTTAACCTGCTTAAAAGGTCACATTTTTCAAGTGAAAACCTGTTTTGTCAAGTCGATCACCCTCTTCTTGTCCTGATGAAGTAGTTCTATATTCTTATGGCCTAAATTCTTATATGGTCAGTTTTCTCAGGTTCAAATGCAGAAGAAGTTTTTTATCTCAATAATTTGTGTCATTGATGATTGTCACATTTACTTATATGCTGCTTTTTCAAAGGAGTAGGAGCATTAAGGCCCGGTTTTGGCCCAAGAAAATAAGATGTTTGACAACTGTTTCAAATTTGCACATAATAATTGGAAATGCATAAAGTCCGGAAATAAAAATGAAAAACATGAGATTTTTTATCTGATGACGTCACAATTACGTCATAATATGTACCATTTTCATGAAAACAATGAAAAATACATAATTTATGAGGTTTTCCATCGTTATTTCCATCGCGGAAACATCGTGCGCAGCCAAGAAACAACAAAATAATTTAAGAGACGCTTTATTATAATTATTGACATAATCTCACCAAATATGAAGTTGTTTCTTGGGTGCGCACATACTTTGCCAGTCTAAAATATACTTAAAATTTGATGAAAAACAAGGAAAATCAAGAAATTTTACAAAATATATAAATTTCGTCAATGTTTTTTGCCATGGTTACTCGTTAAATATGAAATTTGTTTTCTGAATACCTTTTACCTTAGTCTATTTATGACATATTTACGAATATGTATGATAACTTTTAAATTTGCACTAATATTTGGGCCAAATAAGAGCCTTATTGCCCCTGCTCCTTTGTTTGGCAATAAAACGATCAAGTTGTTCAGTCCAAGATTTCCATTTGTTTTTAATTTAATAACAAGTAAATACATTAATTCTAGAAGCTGATCTTGTGTTTTCGGAATTTTGATAAGGATATGTAGAAAATCAAACTGAAAAGAAAGTGATGTATAAACAGATGAAAAATAAATGTGGTAACCCCAAAAATGATATTTTGTAACTCTTTAGTTCTGAAGATTTTTGCACTGGGTAACATATAATGTTGTTATCTGCCTTGTCATAGTAGATGATGATGATGATGTTCAACGTCCAGTGGCGAGTATTACATGCCTATCAGGAAGAGAACATGTTAATTTGGAATGAATATGTACTCTGCTTTGTCCTAGACCGACAGTTTTAATAAGCTAGTTCACAAGGTAACAATCCGCATGAAGACAAGTCACCCTACTTGGACACATTTTCTTACTCTTAGTCGACAAGTCTTTTTCTAATTCGTGAAAACTGCGTGCTTAGCAGAGAAGAAGAAACACCAAGTTTCTAGTCTGATTTGAACCAGCCATTTATTGAACCCAACAACCTCTTGCACTCTCTGTGAGCACGAAACCACATAGGCAGTTCCTTGTCATATAAGTTTTTCTACAAAATGTATTCCTAATGCATAGATCTTCAAAAGCAATGTGTTATATCAGATTTTTTACACAAATCATTAGCAAATATAGTTTGGTGATATATTTCCCAGAAATCCCATTTTGAACTGATGCCATGTCTTATATATGTCCCAAAGGTATGATGGTATTACAAGAGGGTCTGGGTGGGGATTACAAAATAGAGAATTAGCCGCCAATACTATTGAACTAGAGGCTCTAAAGAGCCTGTGTCACTCACCTCGGTATTTTGAAAAGTAATTGATTAAATTGAATTACATGTAATCATATTTTGGCTGATTAATGATTACAGTGATTTCTTGAAAAATTGTAATCGATTACAGCTGATTAATGGTTACAATTACAATTACCCCAAGTCTGCTTGGTCTATGTGCATATTCAACATTGTAGACGAGAATAGAATGCATGACAAAAATCTCTGTTTTGTTAATCTTGTATTGCTGATCATTTAGTCTGTTTAGTGTCCTCTATCTTCTTTAGTTTTGCTCAAAACACAACGGAGGGTAAAAATCCTCATTTAAGGGCAATCCTATAAAGAGTGACAGTCTACTAACTATACTGGCAAAATTTGACTTGTTAGTAGATCTTCCTTGCTGATCATTTTTGTGATTTAAAGTGTCTATTTATCTTTTATAATTTTTAACATAAAAGGCAAAACGCAAAAAAAATAGTACAAATCGTCATTAAAGGGCAATAACTCCAATAAGGAGTCGTCGGACAATTTTCTCCATATTGTCTTAATTGTAGATCTTGTTTTGCTGATCATTTTCGCTTATTTAAGTTTCTTTCTATCTATTATAATTTTCAAGATATAAGGCAAAAACACAAAAATTGGTAAAATCGTCATCAAGGGCAATAACTCTAAAGGAGTCGAGAGACGATTTCCACGAGTTTGACTTATTTGTAGAACTTGTCTTGCTGATCATTTTTGCAATTTAAAGTTTCTCTCTATCTATTATAGTTTTCAAGATAATAGACAATAAAATGCTTCGCTGAGCTCAGCCTGATACGACCGCAGAGGTCGAACCCTGAGCAGTTGGTGCAAGTTTGGACACAATATTCAAGCTTGATGCTGTCTGAATTTGGATTGTACTCAAATTTTGACATAATATAGGTTTCTGACATAAAATAAATGTGGTGAATTATCTAAAAATGTTAAATGGGTTAAAAAATTTGTATTAAATTTCACAATTGAAGATTTCTTGCTATTGCGCAATACTGTGCAAAAGAAGATTTCCTGCAATTGCGCAATACTGTGCAATTCAATATTTCTTGCTATTGCGCAATACTGTGAAATTGAAGATTTCTTGCTATTGTGCAATATTGTCCTATTGGATATTTCTTGCTATTGCGCAATACTGTGCAATTGAAGATATCTTGCTATTGTGCAATACTGTGCAATTGAAGATTTCTTGTTATTGGGCAATACTGTGCAATTGAAGATTTCTTGCTATTAGCAATACTGTGCAATTGAAAATTTCTTCCTATTGCACAATACTTAATATAATAATTTACACATCCTGTTTGGTGTGTATCTCTTGCCTTATCATTATTATTTGCTTTTATATATAAATCAGAAATTTAATAATAAAGTTTTTGGCAAATTTCAATATACATAATTTAAAAGCAGTTTAGGTGACATAAACAAATAAAATGCTCCAGGGCGCAGCTTGATACGACCGCAGAGGTCGAACCCTGAACAGTTGGGGCAAGTATGGACACAACATTCAAGCTTGATACAGCTCTGAATTTGGATTGTGATTGACTATTTGACACAGCATAGGTTTCTGACACAGAATGAATGTGGTCTAAGAACTTAAAAATTTTTAAACTGGACATTCACCTATTATGGTCCAATATCCAAAATCTAAATACATGGTTAGATTCAGCATATCAAAGAACCCTAAGAGTTCAATTTTTGATGAAATCAAACAAAGTTTAATTTTGAACCCTTTTGACCTCAATGTGGACAAAGTTGATAACAGGGCCCAAAAATCAAAAATCTAAATACATGGTTAGATTCAGCATATCAAAGAACCCCATATATTCAATTTTTGTTGAAATCAAACAAAGTTTAATTTTGGACCCTTTTGACCTCAATGTGGACAAAGTTGATAACGGGGCCCAAAAATCAAAAATCTAAATACATGGTTAGATTCAGCATATCAAAGAACCCCATATATTCAATTTTTGTTGAAATCAAACAAAGTTTAATTTTGGACCCCGATTTGGACCAACTTGAAAACTGGGCCCATAATCAAAAATTTAAAGACATGTTTAGACTCAGCATATCAAAGAACCCTAAGAATTCAATTTTTGTTAAAATCAAATTAAGTTTAATTTTGGACCCTTTGGACCTTAATGTAGACCAATTTGAAAACAGGACCAAAAATTAAGAATCTAAATACATGGTTAGATTCAGCATATCAAAGAACCCCATATATTCAATTTTGTTGAAATCAAACAAAGTTTAATTTTGGACCCCAATTTGGACCAACTTGAAAACTGGGCCCATAATCAAAAATCTAAATACATGATTAGATTCAGCATATCAAAGAACCCTAAGAATTCAATTTTGTTAAAATCAAACTAAGTTTAATTTTGGACTCTTTGCACCTTAATGTAGACCAATTTGAAAACGGGACCAAAATTAAGAATCTAAATACACGGTTAGATTCAGCATATCAAAGAACCCCATATATTCAATTTTGTTGAAATCAAACAAAGTTTAATTTTGGACCCTTTTGACCTCAATGTGGACAAAGTTGATAATGGGGCCCAAAATCAAAAATCTAAATACACGGTTAGATTCAGCATATCAAAGAACCCAATATATTCAATTTTGTTGAAATCAAACAAAGTTTAATTTTGGACCCCGATTTGGACCAACTTGAAAACTGGGCCTATAATCAAAAATTGAAAGACATGTTTAGATTCAGCATATCAAAGAACCCTAAGAATTCAATTTTGTTAAAATCAAATTAAGTTTAATTTTGGACCCTTTGGACCTTAATGTAGACCAATTTGAAAACGGGACCAAAAATTAAGAATCTAAATACATGGTTAGATTCAGCATATCAAAGAACCCCATATATTCAATTTTGTTGAAATCAAACAAAGTTTAATTTTGGACCCCAATTTGGACCAACTTGAAAACTGGGCCCATAATCAAAATCTAAATACATGATTAGATTCAGCATATCAAAGAACCCTAAGAATTCAATTTTTGTTAAAATCAAACTAAGTTTAATTTTGGACCCTTTGGACCTTAATGTAGACCAATTTGAAAACGGGACCAAAATTAAGAATCTAAATACACGGTTAGATTCGGCATATCAAAGAACCCCAATAATTCAATTTTGATGAAATCAAACAAAGTTTAATTTTGGACCCTTTGGACCTCAATGTGGACCAATTTAAAAACGGGCCCAAAATCCAAAAACTTAATACACGGTTAGATTCAGCATATTAAAGAACCCCAAGAATTCAAGAACAAAACCCCATTGAAATTGGTCAAGAAATAAGCAATTTACACAAAGAATCTTCTTTTGCACAATACTGTGCAATTAAATATTTCTTGCAATTGCGCAATACTGTGCAATTGAATATTTCTTGCTATTGTGCAATACTGTACAATTGACAATTTCTTCCTATTGTGCAATATTGTGCTATTGGATATTTCTTGCTATTGCACAATACTGTGCAATTGAAGATTTCTTGCTATTGCGCAATACTGTGCAATTGAAAATTTCTTGCTATTGCACAATACTTATTATATAATAATTTACATATCCTGTTTGGTGTGTATCTCCTGCCATATCATTATTATTTGCTTTTAAATATAAATCAGAAATAACCAACTTAAAATGGAAAATTTTAAAGAAAAAAAAAGGAAAAAAGGAAGAAAAAGGGAAAAAATCCCCCATTTTTGAACCCCTTATGATTCATAACCCCAAACTCAATCCCAGCCTTCAATGAGGTATGGTACCTTGCAGTACAATTTCAGAGAGACCCATACACTTAAACACAAGTTATTGTCTGAAACTAGAAAATGCTTATTTTGACCCTTTTGGCCCCTAATTCCTAAACGTTTAGGGCAAGTACCCCAAACTCAATTCCAGCTTTCCCTTTGTGATATGGAACCTTGTAGTACAATTTCAGAAAGATCCATACACTTACACACAAGTTATTGTCCTGAAACTAGAAAATGCTTATTTTTGCCCTTTTTGGCCCCTAATTCCTAAAATTTTGAGGCAATTACCCCAAAATCAATCCCAGCATTCCCTTTGTGATATGGAACCTTGTGGTACAATGTCAGAGATCCATACACTTACACACAAGTTATTGTCTGGAAGTTACAAAATGCTTATTTTGGCCCTTTTGGCCCCTAATTCCTTAACTGTTGGTACCATAACCCCAAAATCAATCCCAACCTTCCTTTTGTGGTATTGAACCTTATGGTAAAATTTCCTAGAGATCCATTTACTTAAACTAAAGTTAGAGGCGAAAACCAATGTGTCTTTGGACGACGACGACGACGCGCTAACGTCATACCAATATCGACCACAAAAATTTTTGCGGTCGTATAAAAACTTCATCAGCAACATTTTATATTGGCAAATTTCAATGAAGTTCATTAAACTAATTATTGGCAAATTTCAATGGAATTTATTAATAATAAAGTTTTGGCAAATTTCCAATATACATAATTTAAAAGCAGTTTAGGTGAGATATTCAAATGAGTTTCAATTACCAACCTTACACTGCCTTTTAAATTATGTTTTGTACTTAAGTAATTGTCCATTAACCTGGAAACCCTTTTCCCCCCTTTTTTGCACCTTATTCCTTAACGGTTTGAGCCATAACTCCCAAAGACAATTCTTACCATCCCTTTGTGGTATTCCAATATCCAAAATCTAAATACATGGTTAGATTCAGCATATCAAAGAACCCCAAGAGTTCAATTTTTGATGAAATCAAATAAAGTTCAATTTTGGACCCTTTAAACCTCAATGTGGACCAATTTGATAACCGGGCCCAAATATCAAAAATCTAAATACATGGTTAGATTCAGCATATCGAAGAACCCCATATATTCAATTTTTGTTGAAATCAAACAAAGTTTAATTTTGGACCCTTTGGACCTTAATGTAGACCAATTTGAAAACGGGACCAAAAATTAAGAATCTAAATACACGGTTAGATTCGGCATATCAAAGAATCCCAATATTTCAATTTTGATGAAATCAAACAGAGTTTAATTTTGGACCCTTTGGCCCCTAATTCCTAAACTGTTTGGACCAAAACTCCCAAAATCAATCCCAACCTTCCTTTGTGGTCATTCACCTTGTGTTTAAATTTCACAGATTTCTATTTAATTATACTAAAGTTAATATGCAAAACCAAGAAAATGCTTATTTGGGCCCTTTTTAGCCCCTAATTCCTAAACTGTTGGGACCAAAACTCCCAAAATCAATCCCAACCTTCCTTTTGTGGTCATAAACCTTGTGTTAAATTTCATAGATTTCTATTGACTTATACTAGAGTTATTGTGAAAACCAAGAAAATGCTTATTGGGCCCTTTTGGCCCCTAATTCTTAAACTGTTGGGACCAAAACTCCCATAATCAATCCCAACCTTCCTTTTGTAATCATAAACCTTGTGTTTAAATTTCATAGATTTCTATTGACTTATACTAAAGTTATAGTGCGAAAACCAAATGTCTTCGGACGACGACAACAACAACGACGACGCGTAACGTTATACCAATATACGACCGCAAAAATTTTGCGGTCGTATAAAAATGAAAAAAAAATGGTAAAATTTGTCATTTAAGGGCAATAACTCCTATAAGAAGTCGTCTGACAGTTTTGACGTATTGGTAGAACTCAACATTCTGAACATTTTTGCTCCTCTCAGATTTTCTCTATTTATAACGGTTTTCAAAATAATAGACAAAACTTGCATTTTACCCCTATATTCTATTTTTAGCCATATCGGCCATCTTGGTTGGCAGGCTAGGTCATCGGACACATTTTTTAAACTATATACCCCAATGATGACTGTGGCCAAGTTTGGTTAAATTTGGCCCAGTAGTTTCAGAGGAGAAAATTTTTGTAAAAGTAAACATCGACGGACGACAATGGATGAAGGATGCCAAGTGATGAGAAAAGCTAACTTGGCCGTTCGGGCCAGGTGAGCTAAAAATGGGCAAAAAAACTATAAGAATATAGTATAATGGGGTACTTGAATATAAAATATAAAGAATAGAGAATAATGGGCAAAAAATATAAAAAATATAGAAAAATGACCTTAAAAAATTAAAGAATACAGAAATAAGGACACCATCCAGACCCTCATACATTATAACATCAAAATATTCTACAAAAGGTGAACTATGTTTTCAAAGTGTTTTAAAGTAATAAGAGGAATAGATGCCTGGTACATGACTGAGCCATATGCATTTTAAGCCAACTAGATAAAAGACAACATGATAAGTCTATTATTATATGTAACAGATGTAAACAATATAAGAGGACAATGAACAGAAAAGATGCACTGACACTTCTTGTAATGTCATTTTTTTACGTGTCTGCTTTTATGACCATTCCTTCACTGAATTAAAACTTATCACCTGGTTTGTACCTACATGAGTAACAAGATGGCTGCCACATGTGGAGCAGGATCTGCTTACCCTTCCGGAGCACCTGAGATCACCCCCGGTTTTTGGTTGGGTTTGTATGGCTAAGTCTTACTTTTCTATGTTATGATTTATGTACTGTTGTTTGTCTTTTGATCTTTTTCTTTTTTTGCCATGGCGTTATGAGTTTGAGTGTCCCTTTGGTATTTTTCGCCTCTCTTTTGTTAATAAACAGAACTTTAACTAAGTTTTCATTGCCTGATTTTTAGGCTGAATAATAAATAAAAAATAGTGTGATTACCTTGTTCTATTGTTTTAGTTCCTTTATGAGAACTCATATCAGTATCAACATATCCAGGGCAACACTGAAAATATGAAAAATAAATTGTATATCTAAAGATAGAAATGAATGATTTGATTACTTTGTTCTATTGTTTTATGTCCTTTATGTGATGTCATATCAGTATCAACATATCCTGGGCAACACTGAAAACATGAAAAATAAATTGTATATCTAAAGATAGAAATGAATGATTTGATTACTTTGTTCTATTGTTTTATGTCCTTTATGTGATGTCATATCATCAACATATCCTGGGCAACACTGAAAACATGAAAAATAAATTGTATATCTAAAGATAGAAATGAATGATTTGATTACTTTGTTCTATTGTTTTATGTCCCTTTATGTGATGTCATATCAGTATCAACATATCCTGGGCAACACTGAAAAAATGAAAAATAAATTGTATATCTAAAGATAGAAATGAATGATTTGATTACTTTGTTCTATTGTTTTATGTCCTTTATGTGATGTCATATCAGTATCAACATATCCAGGGCAACACTGAAAACATGAAAGAATATAAATTTCATAACTTTTGGTTATAAGCAATATTAAGGATGTTCGCTACTCTGTTTCAAAATAACAAGCTTTTAAAAGGCTGATTTAAATTGATAGTATATAAATAAAGAAACTAAAATAGCAGAAAAAAATGAAAGGTCTGTGTGCTTGTTTTTGAGATATAAGCCATTGAAAATTTGGCGGAAATAATTCTCTCTAGATTTTTCATACATTTATCATTGGCACCTTTTTTCTTTTAAAAGGATGAAAAATAACAAGGATTTTATAAGATTTTCAAGGATGACATTTTAAACCATATGTATTCAAATTATGGAAAGAAAAGTAGGGGTTAATGGGCAAAATTTTTAATGGCACTACATGGATAAAACCAAAGGATTCGAACATCTGACAAAATTCAAAATCCCAGAGGAGCGAACATCTTTTATATTCATTAAGGTCTCATTAGGATAATTGCATAAAAGCACCATATATAGGAATAATGTACTAACACATCTAGGAGTTTTTAAATTTATTTGAAACTGTGGCCCCAACAACTTAAGTAGGTATAGATTTTTATAGTTCGTTCTTATGTTGTAATGTTACACCGCTATCACCAGTTAGTGGAGGGTTGGGATCCCACTAACATGTTTAACCCTGCATTCTGTATTTATGTTCCTATCCCACATAAAGAGCCTGTAATTCAGTGGTTGTTGTTTGTTGCTGTTACATATTTGTTTTTCGTTCATTTTTCTTTACATAAATTAGGTCTAATTTTCTCCTTTGAAATATTTTACATTTGTCATTTCAGGGCCTTGTATAGCTGATTTTGCAGTATGGACTTTACTCATTGTTGAAGGTTGTACCTATAGTTGTTAATTTCTGTGTCATTTGGTCTCTTGTGAAGAGTCTCATTGACAATCATACCACATATTTTTTTTAATATTAGTAACTGCTCCACTGAGTCCATCCTGCTGTCTGTATGAAATACCGTAAGTTACATTCACAAGATATAAAAGGTGATAATATATTTATCTTATCGTCTTTATAGATTTGTAACCTGTAATATCTTACATTTTTGTCTTAAATTATTTTGTTTATTTATGACTATTAACTGTACAGTTCTGAAATATAGAGTAAAATCACAAAAATACTGAACTTGAGGAAAATTCAAAACTGAAATAGCCTAATCAAATGGCAAAATCAAATGATAAAACACATCAAAAAATAAACAACAACTGTCATATTCCTGACTTGGTACAGGCATTTTCAAATGTAGAAAATGGTGGATTGAACTTGGTTTTATAGCACTAAACCTCTCACATAGAAAGCAATAAACTGTCATTTTGATAGTTTTCACGATAATTTTTTCTTATTCCAGCAAGGGCAACCATATTGGTTGATCAGAGGAAATTCAGAACTAAATTTGCATTAAAACAAATGGATGATTGTAATTAATTTTGGTGTAATTTTTCTATGTTGTGTCTTGTGTACTACTTACTATTTGTCTGTTTGTCTTTTTCTTTTTAGCCATTATATTGTCAGTTTATTTTCAATCTATGAGACTGAATTTCCCCCTAGTATCTTTGGCCCCTCTTGAACTAGGAGTTTCAGAGGAGAAATGTCTTAACAAAGATTAAAAATTGATGACATAGACCCAATGTGAAGGAAATAACTCAAACCTGACATAGGCTTTGGGACCTGGTGAGCTAAACTTATTTACTTACTGCATTCACAACAATATCCTCCCTAGGGTCAGAGTTCAATTCTCTCTGCTGTATGAAGCTCATTACAGTAACACCAATCTTAGACATTCCATAGGCTGATGAAGCAAATCCTTGTTTTAGGTGGCTGTCAGTCTGTGCAGCACTGAAATAGTTCTTTACAAATAAGTAATAAAATACAATAGTTATGCACGAATGAAGATTACCTCTCAAAAAGAAAAAATCACGATAGAATACAGTGCATAAATTCAAACATTGAATTTTGCGAAAAGACTTTTATATAACATTGAATTCTGAATCAATTGACATCATTTCTAAACTGTGCAGTCTAAATTCCTAATGTACTTACTCAATGAATTGCTGAATAAGAGCTTTCAGCTGGTCCATAGTTATTTTTGGGTCTTTAAACTTTGCTTTGATTTCATCGCTACATTTTGCTATACACATCTGTGATATCATAGTAGATACGTTGGATACTCTGTAAATAAATCAATAAATTGAAGCATATATGGGTTTTTTACTGTATTTTCACGCTTCCTTTGAAATATAAACTAAACTGATGTTCAGTGGTTGTCATTTGTTGTTGTGGTTCATAAGTGTTTCTTGTTTCTTGTTTTTTATTTAGATTAGACCTTTGGTTTCCCTGTTTGAATGGTTTTACACTAGTATTTTTTTAGGTCCTTTATAGCTTGCTGTTAGGTGTGACCCAAGGCTCCTTGTTGAAGGCTATACTTTGACCTATAATTGTTTACTTTTACAAATTGTGACTTGGATGTAAAGTTGTCTCATTGGCACTCATTCTTATATCTAAGAAATGATTTGTCTTTCTGTGAAATTCAAATACTGTAAACAAACTTATTTTCATGACTATTGCGTGTATTATAATTTAGCGAATATAAATCATCACTAATATGGAAAACTTTAATCTTTCCTTACTTAACTTCATCAAGCAAATTTTAAAATTCTGAAATCAAATTGCCCCTAAATGGTCTAGTAAGGGCTAAACACAAAATAAAGTATCCATGAAAATAAGTTGGTTTACAGTATACAAAAAGGATACAAAAGAAACCATTAACTAATGACAGATAACACAATTCGAAAAAAGAGAACAGATAAAAATAAACAATTATATACTAAACCTTTACAATGATAAGATATGTCTGGACAAAATGAATCCTCCTATGAAAAAAAATAATCATAGAAAGTAGGTCATTCAAAAACTATTGTTATTTCAATCATTATATACATTATGTCTTAAGTAGGTATAGATTTTATAGTTCGTTCTTATGCTGTAATGTTACACCACTATCCCTGGTTAGGGAGGTTGGGATCCCACTAACATGTTACAGTAAATATTTTGTTATGTTATGGTAAATATTTTGACACATTATGGTAAACATTTTACATGATACAGTAAACATGTGACCTGATGATATAACCATAATTTGGGCTTTAGCATTGAGTTTAGGGTTTTTATTTTTTATGTACATTAGCTAAATAAATATTACTGTAACAATTGAACGTCCCACTGGGATTTTTACTGACAGGATCATTGAACCTGTTACATAATTATCCATCATTGAACCCGTTACATAATTACCGCCGGAAAACTCTGATCCCCAGATAACTGAACCGCTGATTTACTGAACTGCCAGTTAACTGTCCTTCCAGATCACTTTGATCCACCAGTTATCATGGTTACCTTATCTAATAGGGTGCAAACATTAATCCACTCTATCTGCCTCTGATGAAGGTCCCTTTTGGACCAATAAAAGTCAGACTATGAAACATCACTAGGCACTGTTAATTATGTGTATTGGCATATACTATATTTTTATGCTTTCACAAATTGGGACTTGGACTGCGAGTTGTCTCATTGACACTCATACCACATCTTATATCTAAGAAGTGATACTGTAAATTCTGAAATTATTGCGTGCATTTATTATTGCGATCATATGTGTGATAAGGACAAAAATGCGAGATTGATTATTGCGATTGTGGGAAAATCTGCATACAGTTATTTATATCAGATATCAGAATGCGAGTTCTTATTATTGCGATACTCACTCAATCACATTATTCCCATTACTGTAAATTCAGAAATTATTGCGTGCATTTATTATTGCGATTTTGTCATTTTAGACTAAAATGCGATTTTAATTTTTGCGATATTGAGAAAAATCCTGTTTAATTCATATAAAAAATTTCAAAATGCGAGTTCAAATTATTGCGATTATAACCCTGTCGCATTTTTCGCAATAATAAAAACATCGCAATAATTTCTGAATTTACAGTAATAAAACCTCATAATAATTTCTGAATTTACAGTATGTCTTTCTGTAAAATTCAAATACTGTTAACCAACTTATTTACATGTGCGATTTAGTTCATGACTTTTGGTAGTATAATAAAAACACGGATATAAATCATCGGAAAATGTAAAACACATCTAGGAGTTTTAAATTTATTTGAAGCTGTGGCCCCAACAACTTAAGTAGGTATAGATTTTTATAGTTCGTTCTTATGTTGTAATGTTACACCACTATCACCAGTTAGTGGAGGGTTGGGATCCCACTAACATGTTTAACCCTGCATTCTGTATTTATGTTCCTATCCCACATAAAGAGCCTGTAATTCAGTGGTTGTTGTTTGTTGCTGTTACATATTTGTTTTTCGTTCATTTTTCTTTACATAAATTAGGTCTAATTTTCTCCTTTGAAATATTTTACATTTGTCATTTCAGGGCCTTGTATAGCTGATTTTGCAGTATGGACTTTACTCATTGTTGAAGGTTGTACCTATAGTTGTTAATTTCTGTGTCATTTGGTCTCTTGTGAAGAGTCTCATTGACAATCATACCACATATTTTTTTTAATATTAGTAACTGCTCCACTGAGTCCATCCTGCTGTCTGTATGAAATACCGTAAGTTACATTCACAAGATATAAAAGGTGATAATATATTTATCTTATCGTCTTTATAGATTTGTAACCTGTAATATCTTACATTTTTTGTCTTAAATTATTTTGTTTATTTATGACTATTAACTGTACAGTTCTGCAATATAGAGTAAAATCACAAAAATACTGAACTTCGAGGAAAATTCAAAACTGAAATAGCCTAATCAAATGGCAAAATCAAATGATAAAACACATCAAAAAAATAAACAACAACTGTCATATTCCTGACTTGGTACAGGCATTTTCAAATGTAGAAAATGGTGGATTGAACTTGGTTTTATAGCGCTAAACCTCTCACATAGAAAGCAATAAACTGTCAATCAATTGACATCATTTCTAAACTGTGCAGTCTAAAGTCCTAATGTACTTACTCAATGAATTGCTGAATAAGAGCTTTCAGCTGGTCCATAGTTATTTTGGGTCTTTAAACTTTGCTTTGATTTCATCGCTACATTTTGCTATACACATCTGTGATATCATAGTAGATATCGTTGGATACTCTGTAAATAAATCAATAAATTGAAGCATATATGGGTTTTTACTGTATTTTCACGCTTCCTTTGAAATATAAACTAAACTGATGTTCAGTGGTTGTCATTTGTTGTTGTGGTTCATAAGTGTTTCTTGTTTCTTGTTTTTTATTTAGATTAGACCTTTGGTTTCCCTGTTTGAATGGTTTTACACTAGTATTTTTTTAGGTCCTTTATAGCTTGCTGTTAGGTGTGACCCAAGGCTCCTTGTTGAAGGCTATACTTTGACCTATAATTGTTTACTTTTACAAATTGTGACTTGGATGTAAAGTTGTCTCATTGGCACTCATTCTTATATCTAAGAAATGATTTGTCTTTCTGTGAAATTCAAATACTGTAAACAAACTTATTTTCATGACTATTGCGTGTATTATAATTTAGCGAATATAAATCATCACTAATATGGAAAATTTTAATCTTTCCTTACTTAACTTCATCAAGCAAATTTTAAAATTCTGAAATCAAATTGCCCTAAATGGTCTAGTAAGGGCTAAACACAAAATAAAGTATCCATGAAAATAAGTTGGTTTACAGTATACAAAAGGATCAAAAGAAACCATTAACTAATGACAGATAACACAATTCGAAAAAAGAGAACAGATAAAAATAAACAATTATATACTAAACCTTTACAATGATAAGATATGTCTGGACAAAATGAATCCTCCTATGAAAAAAAAATAATCATAGAAAGTAGGTCATTCAAAAAACTATTGTTATTTCAATCATTATATACATTATGTCTTAAGTAGGTATAGATTTTTATAGTTCGTTCTTATGCTGTAATGTTACACCACTATCCCTGGTTAGGGGAGGGTTGGGATCCCACTAACATGTTACAGTAAATATTTTGTCATGTTATGGTAAATATTTTGACACATTATGGTAAACATTTTTACATGATACAGTAAACATGTGACCTGATGATATAACCATAATTTGGGCTTTAGCATTGAGTTTAGGGTTTTTTATTTTTTTTATGTACATTAGCTAAATAAATATTACTGTAACAATTGAACGTCCCACTGGGATTTTTTACTGACAGGATCATTGAACCTGTTACATAATTATCCATCATTGAACCTGTTACATAATTACCCGCCGGAAAACTCTGATCCCCCAGATAACTGAACCGCTGATTTACTGAACTGCCAGTTAACTGTCCTTCCAGATCACTTTGATCCACCAGTTATCATGGTTACCTTATCTAATAGGGTGCAAACATTAATCCACTCTATCTGCCTCTGATGAAGGTCCCTTTTGGACCAATAAAAGTCAGACTATGAAACATCACTAGGCATTGTTAATTATGTGTATTGGCATATACTATATTTTATGCTTTCACAAATTGGGACTTGGATTGAGAGTTGTCTCATTGACACTCATACCACATCTTATATCTAAGAAGTGATACTGTAAATTCTGAAATTATTGCGTAAATTTATTATTGCGATCATATGTGTGATAAGGACAAAATGCGAGATTGATTATTGCGATTGTGGGAAAATCTGCATACAATTATTTATATCAGATATCAGAATGCGAGTTCTTATTATTGTGATACTCACTCAATCACATTATTCCCATTACTGTAAATTCAGATTATTATTGCGTGCATTTATTATTGCGATTTTGTCATTTTAGACTAAAATGCGATTTGAATTTTGCGATATTGAGAAAAATCCTGTTTAATTCATATAAAAAATTTCAAAATGCGAGTTCAAATTATTGCGATTATAACCCTGTCGCATTTTTCGCAATAATAAAAACATCGCAATAATTTCTGAATTTACAGTAATAAAAACCTCGCAATAATTTCTGAATTTACAGTATGTCTTTCTGTAAAATTCAAATACTGTTAACCAACTTATTTACATGTGCGATTTAGTTCATGACTTTTGGTAGTATAATAAAAACACGGATATAAATCATCGGGAAAATGTAAAACTTTTTTTTTTTTTTATTTGTTTTTCATTAGTCAGGCTTTTACAATCCCTGTACATCACCACCTGACTATGGTGTTAAGGGGTTTGATATATAAAGCAAAAAATTTGAATAATTGACTACATTTTTTTTCTACTACTGTGAATATATATTATATTTATATCAACATTATAATAAAAAGGGAGGGGAAAAGAACAATCACACACACATACACACACTCTTGCACTTGCGTTAATATAAGGGAGCTACCATTTGATTTTTATGGGGGGGGGGGCTAGGATGAAATTTGAAAAAAAAGCAGGACAGAAGTTATGAGTAAAAAAAAAGGCAAAATGAGCAACTTGGCCAAAAAAAAGGCAGGATGACAAATTATGTATAAAAATTCATGATAAACTAATAAAAAAAAGGCAGGACCGAATAAAGTGAAAAATAAAAGGCAGGACTGAGATTACAACTAAAAATAAATGCAGGACACAATTTTTCATCCTAGCCCCCCATAAAAATCAAATGGTAGCTCCCTAACATATATCAACTTGTGTATTGCAAAGAAAAATGTAAAATCTTTCTGTATATAACTTCATCAAGCAAATTTGAAAATTACAAAATAAAATCGCGGCTAAATGGGCTATTAAGGGCTATACGCAAAATAAAGTATCTGCTAAAATAACAGTATACAAAAGGGTTTAAATAGAAACCATAAACTAATGACAGATAACACAATTTGAAATAAAATGCTCCGCTGGGAGCAGCTTGATACGACCGCAGAGGTCGAACCCTGAACAGTTGGGGCAAGTATGGACACAACATTCAAGCTTGATACAGCACTGAATTTGGATTGTGATTAAAAGAAAAGTAGGTCATCCAAAAAACTATTGTTATTTCAATCATTATATACATTATGTCTTATATATATTCAAAATCAGTTACATAAATAAAAAGGCAGGACAGAGATTATAATTAAAAAAAAAAACAGGACAACATTTTACATCCTAGCCCCCGCCCCCTTCCCCCATAAAAATCAAATGGTAGCTACCTTACACATATTTAGGGTACTGTAGAAGTTGTAGCACTTGACACTGGATGACTTACCTAGCATGTGGCTTCAGTAGAGGGAAAAGTGTGTTACACACATTCAGGGTACCATAGAAATTTGTAGCACATGACACTGAATGACTTACCTAGCATGTGGCCTAAGGAGAGAGAAAAGTGTTTACACACATTAAGGGTACCATAGAAGTTTGTGGCACATGACACTGGATGACTTACCTAGCATGTGGCCTCAGTAGACGAAGTGTGTTACACATATTCAGAGTACCATAGAAATTTGTAGCACATGACACTGAATGACTTACCTAGAATGGATTTTCAGTAGAGGGAAAAGTGTGTAACACACATTCAGCTTACCATAGAAATTTGTAGCACATGACACTGGATGACTTACCTAGCATGAGACCTCAGTAGAGGGAAAAGTGTGTTACACACATTCAGGGTACCATAGAAATTTGTAGCACATGACACTGAATGACTTACCTAGCATGTGGCCTAAGAAGAGGGAAAAGTGTGTTACACACATTCAGCGTACCATAGAAGTTTGTAGCACATGACACTGTTGCTTGTTCACTGAATGGTGCTGTTGATTCTGCCTGCAATATAAAAAGATAACATTGGGGCTACAGGGTATTGATTTCATGGTATAATTTAATAATTTTGCACATGAGGTCTTATATTGAGTATGCGCGTCAGTGCTGAAGCACATTTTGCTTTTGAGGGCTGATACAGATTTCCATATGAGAGTGTAAAGAGATTTTGTACATGAGGGCTGATACAAATTTTGCATGTGAGCCTTATACAGATTTGGCACATGAGGGCTAAAACAGATAATGAACTAGGGCTAATACAGATTTAGCATGCAAGGGTTGATGCAGATTTTGCTTTTGATGGCTGATATGGATTTGCAAGTGAGGTCTGATACAGATTTTACATGTGATGGCATAAATAGATTTTGCATGTGAGGGCTGATAAAATTTTGCATGTGATGGCATATATAGATTTTGCACATAAGGGCTGATACAGATTTTGCAAGTGAGAGCCTATACAGATTTAGTATTTTTAGGGTTGATACAGATTTTGAGTGCAAGAGCTGATTCAGATTTTGCATGTAATGGCTAATCTAAGCACTCCAATTTGCATAAGAAACCTGTATCAGCATTTCAATATCAGCCTTCTAGTCTGTTATTTTTTTCTTTTGTTTATGTCATAACAGCAAGGCAAAATAAATCATTGATCTACTAGTAATAAATATTTTACCATAAGATTACCTTGAATGCAATACCAGCATTGTTTACAAGAACATCAATTCCACCATATTGTTCTTTAACAAAGTCCCTTAGCTTGTCAATGGAAGTTTGATCATCAAGGTCCATTTGATGATATTTAGGTGACATCCCTTGCTTCTGCAGCTCTGCAACAGCAGCCTTACATCTCTCCTCACTTCGTCCTACAATTATTTGTTTAAAAGAAAATGAATAAAAGCACAGAGTTCCAATGTCCCCCGCATTACACATGTTTTATATATCCAAGGTACAAAAGGCAATAACATATATTTTTTAGGTTCTTTAAAACTTTTTAGTTTAAACATATTTGTTTATAGTAAATTGGGAAACAAGTTGTTGCAACTTATATTAATCCCTTTCCACTTTGAGGGTGCGAGTGCTGCCTTGTAGCGGCATTAGCCTGCTCTTATTCGAAATCTACAAGGGTGTCTTTTACATGCAAGAGATATGGCTGTCTCTTAACATGGGTGAGCCAATTATTGTCCCCATCCGACAGACTATCATCATTTCTCAAGACCATACTTGCAAATGGTGTCAAGGGAGAGCCGAAAATTCAGTCCCTGAAATTTTCTCCCCGGAACGATGATCGAACCAGGAACCTTTGTGTTAGTAGTCTGATGCGCTAACCACTACACCATGGCTCTTTTTTTATAAATATCTTAGAAAAATGAAGGTATCAGAGCAAATGCAATGTGATTTCCTTTCTAATTAATATTTCCAAGGGGCATAACTCATTATAATAAAATGCTCCGCAGGGCGCAGCTTGATACGACCGCAGAGGTCGAACCCTGAACAGTTGGGGCAAGTATGGACACAACATTCAAGCTTGATACAGCTCTGAATTTGGATTGTGATTAAATATTTGACACAGCATAGGTTTCTGACACAGAATGAATGTGGTCTAAGAACTTAAAAATTTTAAATTGGACATTCACCTATAATGGTCCAATATCCAAAATCTAAATACATGGTTAGATTCAGCATATCAAAGAACCCCAAGAGTTCAATTTTTGATGAAATCAAACAAAGTTTAATTTTGGACCCTTTTGACCCCAATGTGGACAAAGTTGATAACGGGCCCAAAATCAAAAATCTAAATACATGGTTAGATTCAGCATATGAAAGAACCCCATATATTCAATTTTTGTTGAAATCAAACAAAGTTTAATTTTGGACCCCGATTTGGACCAACTTGAAAACTGGGCCCATAATCAAAAATCTAAATACATGTTTAGATTCAGCATATCAAAGAACCCTAAGAATTCAATTTTTTTTTAAATCAAACTAAGTTTAATTTTGGACCCTTTGGACCTTAATGTAGACCAATTTGAAAACGGGACCAAAAATTAAGAATCTAAATACACGGTAAGATTCGGCATATCAAAGAACCCCAATAATTCAATTTCTGATGAAATCAAACAAAGTTTAATTTTGGACCCTTTTGACCTCAATGTGGACAAAGTTAATAACGGGGCCCAAAAAACAAAAATCTAAATACATGGTTAGATTCAGCATATCAAAGAACCCCATATATTCAATTTTTGTTGAAATCAAACAAAGTTTAATTTTGGACCCTGATTTGGACCAACTTGAAAACTGGGCCCATAATCAAAAATCTAAATATATGTTTAGATTAAGCATATCAAAGAACCCCATATATTCAATTTTTGTTGAAATCAAACAAAGTTTAATTTTAGACCCTGATTTCGACCAACTTGAAAACTGGGCCCATAATCAAAAATCTAAATACATGTTTAGATTCAGCATATCAAAGAACCCTAAGAATTCAATTTTTGTTAAAATCAAACTAAGTTTAATTTTGGACCCTTTGGACCTTAATGTAGACCAATTTGAAAACGGGACCAAAAATTAAGAATCTCAATACACGGTTAGATTCGGCATGTCAAAGAATCCCAATAATTCAATTTTTGATGAAATCAAACAAAGTTTAATTTTGGACCCTTTGGACCTCAATGTGGACCAATTTCAAAAGGGGACCAAAATCCAAAACTTAATACACAGTTAGATTCAGCATATTAAAGAACCCCAAGAATTCAAGAATAAAACCCCATTGAAATTGGTCAAGAAATAAGCAATTTATACAAAGTATCTTCTTTTGCACAATACTGTGCAATTGAATATTTTTTGCAATTGCGCAATACTGTGCAATTGAATATTTCTTGCTATTGCGCAATACTGTACAATTGACAATTTCTTGCTATTGTGCAATATTGCGCAATATTGTGCTATTGGATATTTCTTGCTATTGCGCAATACTGTGCAATTGAAGATTTCTTGCTATTGCGCAATACTGTGCAATTGAAAATTTCTTGCTATTGCACAATACTTAATATATTAATTTACACATCCTGTTTGGTGTGTTTCTCTTGCCTTATCATTATTATTTGCTTTTATATATAAATCAGAAATTTAATAATAAAGTTTTTGGCAAATTTCCAATATATACATAATTTAAAAGCAGTTTAGGTGAGATAAACAAAAAAGCTTCATCAGCAATATTTTATATTGGCAAATTTCCAATGAAGTTCATTAAACTAAAGTTATTGGCAAATTTCAATGGGAATTTATTAATAATAAAGTTTTGGCAAATTTCCAATATAAATAATTTAAAAGCAGTTTAGGTGAGATATTCAAATGAGTTTCAATTACCAACCTTACACTGCCTTTTAAATTATGTTTTGTACTTAAGTAATTGTCCATTAACCTGGAAACCCTTTTCCCCCCTTTTTTGCACCTTATTCCTTAACACTTTGAGCCATAACTCCCAAAGACAATTCTTACCATCCCTTTGTGGTATTCCAATATCCAAAATCTAAATACATGGTTAGATTCAGCGTATCAAAGAACCCCAAGAATTCAATTTTGATGAAATCAAATAAAGTTCAATTTTGACCCTCTAAACCTCAATGTGGACCAATTTGATAACCAGGCCGAATATCAAAAATCTAAATACATGGTTAGATTCGCATATCAAAGAACCCCATATATTCAATTTTGTTGAAATCAAACAAAGTTTAATTTTGGACCCGATTTGGACCAACTTGAAAACTGGGCCCATAATCAAAAACTAAGTACATGTTTAGATTCAGCATATCATAGAACCCCAAGAATTCAATTTTGTTAAAATCAAACTAAGTTTAATTTTGGACCCTTTGGACCTTAATGTAGACCAATTTGAAAACGGGACCAAAAATTAAAATCTAAATACACAGTTAGATTCGGCATATCAAAGAACCCTATAGTTCAATTTTCGATGAAATCAAACACAGTTAAATTTTGGACCCTTTTGGCCCTAATTAGTAAACTGTTGGGACCAAAACTTTTTGGCCCTAAATTCCTAAACGTTTAGGGCAATTACCCCAAACTCAAACCCAGCTTTCCCTTTGTGACATGGAACCTTGTAGTACAATGTCAGAGATCCATACACTAACACACAAGTTATGTCTGGAAGTTACCAAAATGCTTGTTTTTGCCCTTTTGGCCCCTTATTCCTAAAATTTTGAGGCAATTACCCCCAAAATCAATCCCAGTATTCCCTTTGTGATATGGAACCTTGTGGTACAATGTCAGAGAGATCCATACACTAACACACAAGTTATGTCTGAAGTTACCAAAATGCTTATTTTTGGCCCCTTTTTGGCCCCTAATTCCTTAACTGTTGGTACCATAACCCCCAAAATCAATCCCAACCTTCCTTTTGTGGTATTGAACCTGATGGTAAAATTTCCTAGAGATCCATTCACTTAAACTAAAGTTAGAGTGTGAAAACCAATGTGTCTTCGGACGACGACGACGACGCCAACATCATACCAATATACGACCGCAAAATTTATTTTTTTGCGGTCGTATAAAAATTTGATGAGAACTTCATTTTAGAAAGTGTCAAAGACATTAATTGCTGATATTAAGCTATGTTTTCTAGTTTCATAAAATTCTGGCCAGAATTGAACATATGAGTGCGCTAACAATGCAATATTCCATATAATCAATATTTCCAAGGGGCATAACTCTTTTAAAAATAATTGATCAGCACTGATTTGTGTTCTCGTCAAAAACATTGATGTTATTGACCTATAATATAAATTTCATAAATATCTGTCAAGAATTTGACACATTAAGGCTCTCATAAGGCAATTTTCATTATAATGTATATTTCCAAGAGGCATAACTCTTTCAAAAATGATTGATTGGCACTGATTTTCAAACTCATGAAAAACTTTGCTGATATAAACCTTTAACATTCTGGCAAGAATTGTACACATCAGAGCGCTAACAATGCAATTTTCTTCATTGAATAATGTCAAGACAGTACTTTTATATCACTCTCAACTCATTGCACTGGTGACAAAAAAGTGTGAATACATCAAATTAAAAATATAAAGGTCATATGTACATGATGTAATGTATGTAAGATGTGGTAAATGGACCATTTCTTACAAACAGAGAGGGTAAGTTTGGAACAAATTGATGCAGAAGGATCCTGGAAGTTAAAGATGACTCTTTTTCTCATAGAATTTAAAAGGGATAAATCTTTTTGTAAGCAGTTCAAAAAAGAAATTAATAATTAACTTTCTGTTTACTTGTCGTTTGTAGTTTGTATACCATACATGTTTTTAGTTCATTGCTTTGTTCATAAATCAGGCAGCTAGTTTTCCTCATTTAATTTGTGGCCTTTTATGGCTGACTATGCAGTATTGGTTTTACTCATTCTTGAAGGTTCTACAGTGATCTATAGTTGTTAACTTCTATGTCATTTGGTCTCTAGTGGAGAGTTGTCTCATTGGCAATCATACCACATCCATTCTTATATTAGCAAAATTGGCATATTGTTTTGCACATGGAAGTATGGTTTTATATCCAACCAGTGGCATAGCTAGGTCATTTCTATAAAGTGTATGCCCAAACCTTGGCGAGGGTTTTAGGGGCCCCAGTGGGTCCAGATCAGCCGGAGGATCGCTTGATAGTGGTTTCGAGGGAGCAGAGCTCCCGGAAGCTATTTACACATTATAGAAAGAGATACCATTTCTGTCATTTAAAACTCATCAATAGCACATACTTTTAAATCTAATTTGTTTATGTTCATGTGTACAAATGTATTTTAAAATGAACAACAAAATGTGAATGGTCATTGGTTTTAGAGAAAAATGTCAACACCAGCTACTGTAAAATTTGATGAAAAGGAGATTAGGGGTAAAACAAGAGGCTCTCAAGAGCCTGAATCACTCACCTGTTATTTTTTTTGCTTAAATCTTTCATCAGTGATTATTTTTGCTTTTCAATATATATTAATGAGTGGTTTAAAATGCCATTTAAATGTTCATTGTATCTGTCATATTTTCTTCAAAAGCAAATAAATGCATTTTACCCATATGTTCCATTTTAGCCATAGTGTCTATGTTTCTTGATGTACAAGGAAATAAAATACAAAATTTATACTAGATTCTTTTGAGAAGATTTTTAATGTTAAAACATAAGCTCACATGGGGCAGAGCTAAAAATCAATCAACAACTTAATCCAAAAGTAAAAAGCAAGTCTCCTTTTCAATGTTGTCGAATTAGTTTTGACTTCATTTAGCTTTTCTCAATTTTATGCCCAAATTTTGTTAATGGACACATGAAATATAATCATTATTTTTATAGATGGTCAAGTGTAATTTGAATATTTGTTAAGGGTTCCTCAGAACCCTCTGTCTCCCTTTGGAATTGCTGCTGTCAGTCTACAAGTGTTATATTAACTGTACATGTAATAATTGAATCCATTTACCAATCAAATACATGATTTAACAAGTCAATGTTTTCTTGAGATGCTTTTCCTTAATCTTGAAGATTAGCTTCTGCCCAAGTTTGACAACAATTTATAAAGTTTACAAATTTAATTTCTAAAAAAAGGATTGTTAAGTGCAAAAAAGGTAAGTCCGTCTGTCAGTTAAATACTGAAAAATGAAAAGAAAAATATGCTTTCAAAAATTCTCCTCAGAAATGACCCTTTTATCATAAAAAAATGCTTATGCCAAAGTTTCATAAAATTCGACAAAGTAATTGATATGTCACATCAGAATGAGAGTGGAGACTGAGAATGTGTCAAAGAGGCAACAACCCGACCAAAGAGCAGAAAACTGCCTAGGGACACCAATGGGTACAACTTTAACACACCGAGAAAATCCCACACCAGCATGACCAGGAAACAAACTTTATTTGAATTGAACTGTTTCATATTTTTATAGTGGGGCATTTTATAGCGAACTATATGGTATGATTTTTTCTCATTGTTGAAGGCCGTACAGTTGCCTATAATTGCTTACATCCACTTTAGCATCGACAAAAATGCAAACCACATATCATATATCAGCAGATCTATAATGAATCGCTTTTAAGGAATAGGAAAATGAGTAGAATTCACAGTGGATTCAGACTTTGACAGAAAATGAACCAATGTATAATCTGATACAATTTGATTAAAAAAGTTATTTGCGTCTATTTTATCTTCAATGACATGTAATTAAAGAAAGAATTACAAGGCTTAATGTTTTTAATCTATTTATAGAAAATGAAAGGATATGGAGTAAATGTACATGGGACAAAATCGCACACAATACATAGAAAATTATCAATGAACAGGGCTTTTATTCCTGTTCTTCATCTTGACAGTTGATGTAGGGTCTTCAACAATGAACAAATTATTCATACCCTACAACAAGGTCAAGACGGCCCCTAGCGTCGACTTAAGCGGTACTATTGATAACCTATATACAGTAGATGGAAAAGTTTTCCCAAAATTTAGGTGCACGCCCGGGCGTTTTGGCGTAAACATAGCTAGGCGCATGCAAACAGGTCAAAGAATTCTTCTGTCTGAAAAAAAAAACATGCAAGTCAGTCCAAATAATACAAATTTATCAACTTGGTGTTGCCCGTTTTAATTTTTCAAACAGCCTCATAAATTTCAAGAAATGAACAATTTTGTGTAAATCATTTATTCATTATTTATAATTTATTCATAATTTATTCATTGATTCAAATTTATTCATGCTCAGCTTTCTTACCTGTAAGGAGAACATCACCATCAAACTGTTTACATAAGGCCTGAACTACAGCATAACCTATCCCTTTGTTGGCTCCAGTCACCTGTATAAATGATGTAAATATTTATTTAATTATTTTACCATTAAGTTTTCAGTTCATCTAAATTATGAGTTGTATAGAAATATGTAGCATAACTGTTAACTAAAAGATGTACAAACTATAATAGTACACGTAGACAATGAACAACTGTACTAAATCCTAAGGGTTTATATTGAGATGATTAAGAGTTGTCTCCCCTTCCATATATACAATGTATATGGTGGATAAATTTGGTCTGCTTTTCCATCTTTAAGCTCTGTCTCAAAAGAACTGGTGTCTAATTTATCCGGAGATATGACATTTTTGTAGTAATTCCTAGAGGGATTGATATTGAGTTGGTTATAGTTGACTCCCTTTCCATACATTTCAGATGAATATAAAATATACATGTGTAAATACTGGTTTACAGAATGCCACTTATTCATATCAATCATTCTTAACTGTATGTCATGTACATATTTAACCCTTGGCCTCGGTGGCAAGTGGGGTAAGTAGTTCTACCCCTATAATCACTAGCCAGTCAACACTGAGGTTGTGAGTTCGAACCCCCGCTCGTGCAGGTGCACTCGACTCCAATCTTAATTGACTAGGATTGTCAGTTTTCCTATCTAAGGTCGTGGTTTTCTCCGAGGCACTCGGGTTCCCTCCATCTATAAAAACTGACCCCCACAAAATAGCCCAAATGTGGCGCCTAATAGTGGCATTGAAACACCAACAATCAATCAATCAAATTTAATCTAATGTATTGTTAATTATCATGATCAATTCTGTCCTTTAATGATATCTTGAATTAGAAAAATGCTGATAATTTATCTACATTAACGAGGGTCTGTATTTTTTTTATTTTTTAGGTCATTTTTCTCTATTCTTTAAACTTTTTGCCCATCATTCTTTATTCTTTAAACTTTTTGCTTGTTATTCTCTATTCTTAATACTTTTTGCCCATCATTCTTTATTCTTATACTTTTTGCCCATTATTCTCTTTTCTTTGTATTTTAGCACCCCATTATTCTGTATTCTTTTTATTTATGTCTATTTTTCTCTATTCTATAAATCCCAATCAACACCCTCATTATCACAGGCACTTGTCTCCGATTTTTTTTTTATATAGAACTTATAATATAACATGTTATATTACTTACCCTTCCGGAGCACCTGAGATCACCCCCAGTTTTTGGTGGGGTTCGTGTTGCTTAGTCTTTAGTTTTCTATGTTGTGTCATCTGTACTATTATTTGTCTGTTTGTCTTTTTATTTTTGGCCATGGCGTTGTCAGTTTGTTTTCGATCTATGAGTTTGACTGTCCCTCTGGTATCTTTCGTCCCTCTTTTACAGTATATATAAAAAAAATCTGAGAAAAGTGTCTGTGCTCATTACCGGTTTTGGGTCAAAATATGAAAATGTTTGGAGGCAGTGCAACTCTTTAGACAGAAAATGTTGATTTGATTGATGTTTTTCTGGCGAAAGTCAGTTAAGATATGAAAAAGTAAAGTTATTGTTAAAAGAGCAACATAGATTGATTGATCGTTTGTTCCTTAAAGTCAAGTGGCAAATATTTCAAGATTGTTCAGGAGCAAAATAGAGAAATCATGTAAAACTGGCTTCACAGGTTTGTTTAATCAAATTTTTATAGCACTGCATGTAGCATCTTTGGCAGTCTGGAAATAAGACTTATATGATTAATAACAGGTGAAATTGCTTCAACTGATGATATGCATGGTTACGAGGTCGAACCGAGCAGAAATTTTCTATGGTGATTTGAAGAACAATGTTTATCATTATATCCTTATTTATTTTTCCAGTAAAGAATTGACTATTTAAATTAAGCATTAAAATTGTGGTTGTTTTGTCATTATATGAAGATTTTTCATTATTTCACTTGTTACAAAAATGTACATCACAGAAGTAAATAAGCTACATGTACTATGATACTGAGATAGTGAATGTCATTCTTGCTATCTTTTGAAATTTCATAATAATACTATAAACCAACAATTTTGGCTAGCAATTTGTTTTCACGAGAAGAAAATAAAACTCGTATATAAATCGTCACAGATATATCAAACTTGGATGTTCTCCTATGTAAAGACATCAATAAAATTAGAACATCACGAAAATAAATCACCATGAAGTGGAATAGAAAGGGCTTAACGCAAAATAAAGTATCTGCAATAATAAGTTGATTTACAGTATTTATATACATAATACAAGAATAGCAATAATAAAAATTGCTGGACAAAGAGCTTCTATAGTAAGTTTCTTAATTTTAAGGGAAGTGGGAAAAAAAAGGAAAACTTAAACATTCAAATGTTTTCAATATGAAGTTTGTTTATAACCTAGGCACTTTCTACCATTGAATGCTAAAAGTGACAGAGCCTTAATTATATTTTCAAGAACTCAATATTTCATTCATTTGTTTTTCACTTTGCGTCCCAATTTAAAATAAAAATTATGAATTACTATGACCATTCAAGAAAATCTTCCTTGTTATATCTGTCAGTCAGGGGTTATACTTATCATGCTTATACAAGTGTTTATTTTTTATTTATTGGTACAGATAAATTATATTTGGGGTAGAGTATTATATCCCTTTGACATTCAAATTTTCTTTATTTATATAAGTAAACAAGTCTTATTTTCTTGAATCTCTCTTGACTTCTTTGCTCTAATAGAGTGTTTTATTGTTTGTCATTAACAGTTATCTTTACTATATATAAAAGTATAATTTCATAGAAAATGAAAATCTCCTTTGTCTTTTATCTTCAAAATACTGCTCATTTACAGCAGTTCATGAAGGCCTTGTGCAGTTACTTAAATGTAATAACTGTGTGCAATTGAGTTCTTTGTTTAGTTTTTGAGATCAAAAGTTGATCTCTGATTAAAAAATAATTAGCAAACCAGAAAAATTTTGTTTAAATATGTTGTTACAGTCCAAAAGTTAAAACACAAGGGGATGTAAAAAGAAATTACTTTTATAAGTAAATTTTTGAAGAGGATTAAGGGGAGATTATTCAAACTTTGAAAATATATAAGAATAAAAATCTTACAAATTTTGCATCTTTAATCTTTAAACTTTTCTATTGACAGTATTCATGGTATTCAGGTAGATAAATAATTTCAAATGTGAGGCAAGAAAGTAAAAAGTTCATTTCCACTTCAAGTCTTTAAGTTTGAGAAACAACATAGTGTAAAATTTTAAATATTGATACATTCGTGCATATTTCTACATGTACATGTTGGATACCTTTTAAGTATAGTGCTGCTGCATGACATACATTTAATACTGATAATCATGATAATCTAAATCTAAATGAACTGTCTAAGAAAGATTATTCAACCAAGTTCACACATTTTCTTGACCAAACATACATGTACATGCATTTTACAATGTAATTAATTCATAATTTTATGCTTGCATCACAGCTGAAGATTGACCAATCAGATAATTAGTGTTTATTTATTTAAATATTGGAGTTGAAGCGGGGACAAAACCTCAGGTTTTCAATGTTACCATATATAAAAATACAAATTTAAAAATCAATTTATATTTTGTTGAATCACTAAAATTTAATTTGAGATCGATTTTGCAAATCTCCTGATCATATTAGACATGGGTTTAAAATATCTTTGTGATATCTTTTACCATTTTGTTTTCAATCGGAGATAAAAATTGTGAATTCCCATCGAGTTTGAGGTAAACCAAGAGAATGTCACCTCCTAAAAATTTAAAGTGCCAGGATGTTCGAAAATATGTATTAAATCACCATTACATGTAATTTAAAAATTCTCAATTACACATTACTTTCAATAACATGCAAAATTGTAATGCATCACCCAAAATACAATTACATTTTCAATTACCTCATCCCTGATCATGACAATCAAAGATCTGCTTCATAATTTTTTCTTATTATGACACAGAAATTACTATTTCTTCATTTGTAAAGTGCCCTTCTCAACAAGAAAGTTTTACCTCCCGCATTTATACTTGTTATATAAACAAGAAATTTTTGAAATGACAGAATTACCCAAAGAATCATAAAGCACCGTTTTCTGACTGGCAAATTTTCCAGATGCATATGTTTGTTTGCATTGCACTTGGAAAAAAATTGTGTGGTGTATAAAAACTGCTAATTGAGCAAAGGTAGAGATAAACATGTATTGGAAGAATGCAATTACCAGCAAGTATAATGTATATAATTTACAAAATATCTTTGAACTGAAGAATGAAATAGATGGCAAAACAATTCCTGTTTTTTATATGACGCCAAAGACTTTATTATACACCTTATCGCTAATGGTATCTGGTCCGTTCGCGCCCAATACACGTTCGCAGCCTACACGTTCGCACCCCACACGTTCGCCCCCTGGGTCCGTTCGCACCCTTTTTTTTATTCAAAAACCTGATGAATTATAAGATGTTTTTTAAGATGTTTATCTCAAAATAAAGAAAAATTCGGCAATTTTAAATTTTTTTAAATGAAATATTGTTTTAAATTGATTTGATGATTAATTATTGTATGTTAATTATGTATGATTACTGTTAATATATGGTGTTTACACAGCTAAACTTATGTAAATTCTGCATGTAGTTAGCATGTATTTAACTTGGTATGAGTAAAAACAATTAAGATTCAAAATGTTATTGTTGTTGAGTTTAATAGCGGTTTGGTATCTTAACATTAAAATAGTATTCAACTCAAAAAAACTTTTTAGAAAGTCACTTTATTTTGAAACAATGAAAAAAAAATAATAATAATAATAAATATAGCAATACACTAACCAAAACACGATTAAGAAAATATTCAACACAAAAAACGTCACTTTATTTTGCATGTTTTGAAACAATGAAAAAAAAACTTGTTTATAGCAATACAATAACCAAAACATGATTAAAAAATTATTAACACAAAAATCGTTTTTAGAAAGTCACTTCATTTTAAAACAATGAACAAACAAAATATTTATAGCAATACACTAACCAAAATACGATTGAAAAATTATTTAATACAAAATCAATAAAAAGGGTGCGAACGTGTAGGGTGCGAACGTGAAAGGGGGCGAACGTGAATGGGCACGAACGGACCCGGATTCATCGCTAATCCCGGCTGACCCGGCCGCTTGAACTTTTGACGCATACAACAATCACTTTTCCATTGTGGCGTCAGATATTTTGTTTTATGACGTCAAAATTTTACGGGAACCTGTGTGATATCCAGTAATGGCGGACAAATAGCGATAAGGTGTATTCTGATATTAGAGGTGTTCCTGCCCAAAGGAAGCTTATACAAAGAAGACGAAGTATCACCTATATAAGACTACTAACTGCTATAGTAGTCTCAGTTATCATGCAGACTTACAATTGCAACTCTTTTTGCCATTTTGAACGAGATTGGAATTACAAATGTATGTTTCTGTTCGTCAAGGTACCAGTCTTGTATTACATAAACTCCATGGAGGGAAATAAAATAGTCCTTTTTTTCTGAATTTTTTTCTGGACTCAATTTTTTCTGTTTGATTAAAAGTTTATGCTGAATTGAAACATATATATAGATTTAAAAAAAATCTTGCATCTTTTTGGGGATATCAATCCAGGTAAGTGGAAGGATACCATGTTTACTGGAAGTGGTGCGGCTTAGTAAAAACAGCAAACAGAAAGTAGAAAAAAATAGTTTTGACTTCAGGGTTACATAACTTTTTATTCTTCGTGGCATGACCCACTTTTTTTCCGATTAAATCACAATTTCACATTAGTACATATATATGAACATGAAAAAAATTGTCTATGTAGCATTTTTTATTTTTTTATTTTCAAAGATCAGCTGTTTAACATGTAAGCCTATGGAGCAGTCAATTACAAGACTGCAACCTCAAGGCAAGCAGAAGGAAGTTTCTGTCGCCTTAAGGTTGCAGTCTTGTAATTGACTGCTCCATAGGCTTACATGCTAAACAGCTGATCTTTGAAAATAAAAAATAAAAATGCTACATAGAAAAATTTTTCATGTTCATATCATGCATGTACTAATGTGAAATTGTGACTTAATCGAAAAAAGTGGGTCATGCTACGAAGAATAAAAGTTATGTAACCCTGAAGTCAAAACTATTTTTTCTACTTTCTGTTTGCTGTTTTACTAAGCCGCACCACTTCCAGTAAACATGATATCCTTCCACTCTCCTGGATTGATATCCCAAAAGATGCAAGATTTTTTAAATCTATATATATGTTTCAATTCAGCATAAACTTTTAATCAAACAGAAAAATTGAGTCCAGAAAAAATTCAGAAAAAATGAACTATTTTATTTCCCTCCATGTTTTGACATGCACCGCAAACTGGAGTTGTAATACAAGACTGGTACCTATAACTGTAATGACATGTCTTTAAAAATAAATCATTTATTTTGTTTCATTAAGTAGCCATATTTGAACATAAAATTGCCATTAAAAGAATTGTTTAGTTGTATTATTAAATATAATCCCAATATTAAAGGAGTACCCTTTTCTGAAACCAGGCAAAATTTGGAAATAAGTCATGCCTATCAAATGATCTGTAAATCTCATTCTAGTCTATCTTTATGAATGTTTACTAATTATTTGAATACTGTGAAGCTAGAAGAGAGTTCTTATCTTTTATTTTATTTTTTCCTTCTCTTTGATTGAACCACATTCAATATTTTACCCTCCCCTTTTTCCATGAAATCTATCCAAGTGGGCCTCTTGTTTAAGTCAAATTGAAAACTACCCCAAAACTTTTTCATATTGAAGAATTTGTTGCAATACAACTATCTAAAGACAAGAATGGCCATACCTTTCTCTTTTGACTACACATGTCTTTATACATGCCTACTATATGATGATTTTAAGACTGTACTTCAAACCCCATGCATATAAAATTTGCAATAAAATTCAAGAAAAACAAAATGAATACTCAAGTTTGTGTTTTGGTAAGAATATTGATTACTTGTCACACCTAAGCACAAAAATCCTTGTCATGATGGATAGTTTTAGAAAAATTCTACTTTTTAAACAAATTTTTAACCCAAATATGGAATTTGCAATTAACCATGCAGTGCAGACAGGAAAAGAAGTCATAGACTCTTGTAAAGTGAAAATTTTGTAAAATCTTTTCACCAAAAGTTCATTTATATATATTCTACCTAAATGTCAACAATTGAGCAATAAAATGATAACCCTGAAGAAAAAAATACTTTTGTATGTAGCTGTCTCTTCAACTTTACACTGATTTTCAATGAAACTGTGCAACTAGAATTTTCATCACAAGAAGAAGATTTCATGGAGGAAAAATCTTTCCATGTTCTTTAAATTAAAAATCATGTATGTAATACTACCAGAATCTCAATTTACCTCAAACTATTGTGCTTTATATCTTTTATACTTTTGAATGGTGTCTTGTATAAAAATCATAATTATTACATAATTTCAGTTTTTCAGTGTAACTTGATACCCCATGATTTTTATTTCTTAAAAGTCCTTGAATCATGATGTTTTGTCATTCTGGGCACACAAAAGTCCACATGAGCTACTTCCTTGCAGTGAACATATGAAAAAATACCCTATAACTGTAATGACATGTCTTTAAAAATAAATCATTTATTTTGTTTCATTAAGTAGCCATATTTGAACATAAAATTGCCATTAAAAGAATTGTTTAGTTGTAGTATTAAATATAATCCCAATATTAAAGGAGTACCCTTTTCTGAAACCAGGCAAAATTTGGAAATAAGTCATGCCTATCAAATGATCTGTAAATCTCATTCTAGTCTATCTTTATGAATGTTTACTAATTATTTGAATACTGTGAAGCTAGAAGAGAGTTCTTATCTTTTATTTTATTTTTTCCTTCTCTTTGATTGAACCACATTCAATATTTTACCCTCCCCTTTTTCCATGAAATCTATCCAAGTGGGCCTCTTGTTTAAGTCAAATTGAAAAACTACCCCAAAACTTTTTCATATTGAAGAATTTGTTGCAATACAACTATCTAAAGACAAGAATGGCCATACCTTTCTCTTTTTTGACTACACATGTCTTTATACATACCTACTATATGATGATTTTAAGACTGTACTTCAAACCCCATGCATATAAAGTTTGCAATAAAATTCAAGAAAAACAAAATGAATACTCAAGTTTGTGTTTTTGGTAAGAATATTGATTACTTGTCACACCTAAGCACAAAAATCCTTGTCATGATGGATAGTTTTAGAAAAATTCTACTTTTTAAACAAATTTTTAACCCAAATATGGAATTTGCAATTAACCATGCAGTGCCGCAGACAGGAAAAGAAGTCATAGACTCTTGTAAAGTGAAAATTTTGTAAAAATCTTTTCACCAAAAGTTCATTTTATATATATTCTACCTAAATGTCAACAATTGAGCAATAAAATAATAACCCTGAAGAAAAAAATACTTTTGTATGTAGCTGTCTCTTCAACTTTACACTGATTTTCAATGAAACTGTGCAACTAGAATTTTCATCACAAGAAGAAGATTTCATGGAGGAAAAAATCTTTCCATGTTCTTTTAAATTAAAAATCATGTATGTAATACTACCAGAATCTCAATTTACCTCAAACTGTTGTGCTTTATATCTTTTTATACTTTTGAATGGTGTCTTGTATAAAAAATCATAATTATTACATAATTTCAGTTTTTTCAGTGTAACTTGATACCCCATGATTTTTATTTCTTAAAAAGTCCTTAAATCATGATGTTTTGTCATTCTGGGCACACAAAAGTCCACATGAGCTACTTCCTTGCAGTGAACATATGAAAAAAATACCCTATAACTGTAATGACATGTCTTTAAAAAATAAATCATTTATTTTGTTTCATTAAGTAGCCATATTTGAACATAAAAATTGCCATCAAAAGAATTGTTTAGTTGTATTATTAAATATAATCCCAATATTAAAGGAGTACCCTTTTCTGAAACCAGGCAAAATTTGGAAATAAGTCATGCCTATCAAATGATCTGTAAATCTCATTCTAGTCTATCTTTATGAATGTTTACTAATTATTTGAATACTGTGAAGCTAGAGAGAGTTCTTATCTTTTATTTTTATTTTTTCCTTCTCTTTGATTGAACCACATTCAATATTTTACCCCTCCCCCTTTTTTCCATGAAATCTATCCAAGTGGGCCTCTTGTTTAAGTCAAATTGAAAAACTACCCCAAAACTTTTTCATATTGAAGAATTTGTTGCAATACAACTATCTAAAGACAAGAATGGCCATACCTTTCTCTTTTGACTACATATGTCTTTATACATGCCTACTATATGATGATTTTAAGACTGTACTTCAAACCCCATGCATATAAAGTTTGCAATAAAATTCAAGAAAAACAAAATGAATACTCAAGTTTGTGTTTTGGTAAGAATATTGATTACTTGTCACACCTAAGCACAAAAATCCTTGTCATGATGGATAGTTTTAGAAAAATTCTACTTTTAAACAAATTTTAACCCAAATATGGAATTTACTTAACCATGCAGTGCGCAGACAGGAAAAGAAGTCATAGACTCTTGTAAAGTGAAAATTTTGTAAAATCTTTTCACCAAAAGTTCATTTATATATATTCTACCTAAATGTCAACAATTGAGCAATAAAATGATAACCCTGAAGAAAAAAATACTTTTGTATGTAGCTGTCTCTTCAACTTTACACTGATTTTCAATGAAACTGTGCAACTAGAATTTTCATCACAAGAAGAAGATTTCATGGAGGAAAAATCTTTCCATGTTCTTTTAAATTAAAAATCATGTATGTAATACTACCAGAATCTCAATTTACCTCAAACTATTGTGCTTTATATCTTTTATACTTTTGAATGGTGTCTTGTATAAAAATCATAATTATTACATAATTTCAGTTTTTCAGTGTAACTTGATACCCCATGATTTTATTTCTTAAAAGTCCTTGAATCATGATGTTTTGTCATTCTGGGCACACAAAAGTCCACATGAGCTACTTCCTTGCAGTGAACATATGAAAAAATACCCTATAACTGTAATGACATGTCTTTAAAAATAAATCATTTATTTTGTTTCATTAAGTAGCCATATTTGAACATAAAATTGCCATTAAAAGAATTGTTTAGTTGTAGTATTAAATATAATCCCAATATTAAAGGAGTACCCTTTTCTGAAACCAGGCAAAATTTGGAAATAAGTCATGCCTATCAAATGATCTGTAAATCTCATTCTAGTCTATCTTTATGAATGTTTACTAATTATTTGAATACTGTGAAGCTAGAAGAGAGTTCTTATCTTTTATTTTTATTTTTCCTTCTCTTTGATTGAACCACATTCAATATTTTACCCTCCCCTTTTTCCATGAAATCTATCCAAGTGGGCCTCTTGTTTAAGTCAAATTGAAAAACTACCCCAAAACTTTTTCATATTGAGGAATTTGTTGCAATACAACTATCTAAAGACAAGAATGGCCATACCTTTCTCTTTTGACTACACATGTCTTTATACATACCTACTATATGATGATTTTAAGACTGTACTTCAAACCCCATGCATATAAAGTTTGCAATAAAATTCAAGAAAAACAAAATGAATACTCAAGTTTGTGTTTTTGGTAAGAATATTGATTACTTGTCACACCTAAGCACATAAATCCTTGTCATGATGGATAGTTTTAGAAAAATTCTACTTTTTAAACAAATTTTTAACCCAAATATGGAATTTGCAATTAACCATGCAGTGCGCAGACAGGAAAAGAAGTCATAGACTCTTGTAAAGTGAAAATTTTGTAAAATCTTTTCACCAAAAGTTCATTTATATATATTCTACCTAAATGTCAACAATTGAGCAATAAAATGATAACCCTGAAGAAAAAAATTACTTTTGTATGTAGCTGTCTCTTCAACTTTACACTGATTTTCAATGAAACTGCACAACTAGAATTTTCATCACAAGAAGAAGATTTCATAGAGGAAAAAAATCTTTCAATCTTCTTTTTAATTAAAAATCATGTATGTAATACTACCAGAATCTCAATTTACCTCAAATTGTTGTGCTTTATATCGTTTAATACTTTTGAATGGTGTCTTGTATAAAAAATCATAATTATTACATAATTTCAGTTTTTTCAGTGTAACTTGATATCCCATGATTTTTTTTCTTAAAAAGTCCTTAAATCATGATGTTTTGTCATTCTGGGCACAAAAAAGTCCACATGAGCTATTTCCTTGAAGTGAACATAGGAAAAAAATACCCTATAACAATAATGACATGTCTTAAAAAATAAATCATTCATTTAGTTTCATTAAGTAGCCATATTTGAACATAAAAATTGCCATTAAAAGAATTGTTTAGTTGTATTAATAAATATAATCCCAATATTAAAGGAGTACCCTTTTCTGAAACCAGGCAAAATTTGGAAATAAGTCATGCCTATCAAATGATCTGTAAATCTCATTCTAGTCTATCTTTATGAATGTTTACTAATTATTTGAATACTGTGAAGCTAGAAGAGAGTTCTTATCTTTTATTTTATTTTTTCCTTCTCTTTGATTGAACCACATTCAATATTTTACCCCTCCCCCTTTTTTCCATGAAATCTATCCAAGTGGGCCTCTTGTTTAAGTCAAATTGAAAAACTACCCCAAAACTTTTTCATATTGAAGAATTTGTTGCAATACAACTATCTAAAGACAAGAATGGCCATACCTTTCTCTTTTTTGACTACACATGTCTTTATACATGCCTACTATATGATGATTTTAAGACTGTACTTCAAACCCCCATGCATATAAAGTTTGCAATAAAATTCAAGAAAAACAAAATGAATACTCAAGTTTGTGTTTTTGGTAAGAATATTGATTACTTGTCACACCTAAGCACAAAATCCTTGTCATGATGGATAGTTTTAGAAAAATTCTACTTTTTAAACAAATTTTAACCCAAATATGGAATTTGCAATTAACCATGCAGTGCGCAGACAGGAAAAGAAGTCATAGACTCTTGTAAAGTGAAAATTTTGTAAAATCTTTTCACCAAAAGTTCATTTATATATATTCTACCTAAATGTCAACAATTGAGCAATAAAAATGATAACCCTGAAGAAAAAAATACTTTTGTATGTAGCTGTCTCTTCAACTTTACACTGATTTTCAATGAAACTGTGCAACTAGAATTTTCATCACAAGAAGAAGATTTCATGGAGGAAAAAATCTTTCCATGTTCTTTTAAATTAAAAATCATGTATGTAATACTACCAGAATCTCAATTTACCTCAAACTATTGTGCTTTATATCTTTTATACTTTTGAATGGTGTCTTGTATAAAAATCATAATTATTACATAATTTCAGTTTTTCAGTGTAACTTGATACCCCATGATTTTTATTTCTTAAAAAGTCCTTAAATCATGATGTTTTGTCATTCTGGGCACACAAAAGTCCACATGAGCTACTTCCTTGCAGTGAACATATGAAAAAAATACCCTATGCAGGTTGCAGTCTTGTAATTGACTGCTCCATAGGCTTACATGCTAAACAGCTGATCTTTGAAAATAAAAAATAAAAATGCTACATAGAAAAATTTTTCATGTTCATATCATGCATGTACTAATGTGAAATTGTGATTTAATCGAAAAAAAGTGGGTCATGCCACGAAGAATAAAAGTTATGTAACCCTGAAGTCAAAACTATTTTTCTACTTTCTGTTTGCTGTTTTTACTAAGCCGCACCACTTCCAGTAAACATGATATCCTTCCACTCTCCTGGATTGATATCCCCAAAAGATTTTTTAAATCTATATATATGTTTCAATTCAGCATAAACTTTTAATCAAACAGAAAAATTGAGTCAGAAAAAATTCAGAAAAAATGGACTATTTTATTTCCTCCAGACATGCAAAAATTCAGAAAAAATGAACTGTTTTATTTCCTCCATGTTTTGACATGCACCAAATTGGAAACTAAAGACAAGATGGTTGTAATACAAGACTGGTACCTTAAATGTGTGGTTGTAATACTACCAGAATCTCAATTTACCTCAAACTGTTGTGCTTTATATCTTTTATACTTTTGAATGGTGTCTTGTATAAAAATCATAATTATTACATAATTTCAGTTTTTCAGTGTTACTTGATACCCCATGATTTTTATTTCTTAAAAAGTCCTTAAATCATGATGTTTTGTCATTCTGGGCACACAAAAGTCCACATAAGCTACTTCCTTGCAGTGAACATATGAAAAAAATACCCTATACAGGTTGCAGTCTTGTAATTGACTGCTCCATAGGCTTACATGCTACAAACCTGATCTTTGAAAATAAAAAAATTAAAAATGCTACATAGAAAAATTTTTCATGTTCATATCATGTATGTACTAATGTGAAATTGTGATTTAATCGAAAAAAAGTGGGTCATGCCACGAAGAATAAAAAGTTATGTAACCCTGAAGTCAAAACTATTTTTTTCTACTTTCTGTTTGCTGTTTTTACTAAGCCGCACCACTTCCAGTAAACATGATATCCTTCCACTTTCCTGGATTGATATCCCCAAAAAGATGCAAGATTTTTTTTAAATCTATATATATGTTTCAATTCAGCATAAACTTTTAATCAAACAGAAAAAATTGAGTCCAGAAAAAAATTCAGAAAAAAATGGACTATTTTATTTCCCTCCATGTTTTGACATGCACCGGAAACTGGAGTTGTAATACAAGACTGGTACCTATAACTGTAATGACATGTCTTTAAAAAATAAATCATTTATTTTGTTTCATTAAGTAGCCATATTTGAACATAAAAATTGCCATTAAAAGAATTGTTTAGTTGTATTATTAAATATAATCCCAATATTAAAGGAGTACCCTTTTCTGAAACCAGGCAAAATTTGGAAATAAGTCATGCCTATCAAATGATCTGTAAATCTCATTCTAGTCTATCTTTATGAATGTTTACTAATTATTTGGATACTGTGAAGCTAGAAGAGAGTTCTTATCTTTCATTTTATTTTTTCCTTCTCTTTGATTGAACCACATTCAATATTTTACCCCTCCCCCTTTTTTCCATGAAATCTATCCAAGTGGGCCTCTTGTTTAAGTCAAATTGAAAAACTACCCCAAAACTTTTTCATATTGAAGAATTTGTTGCAATACAACTATCTAAAGACAAGAATGGCCATACCTTTCTCTTTTTTGACTACATATGTCTTTATACATGCCTACTATATGATGATTTTAAGACTGTACTTCAAACCCCCATGCATATAAAATTTGCAATAAAATTCAAGAAAAAACAAAATGAATACTCAAGTTGGTGTTTTTGGTAAGAATATTGATTACTTGTCACACCTAAGCACAAAAATCCTTGTCATGATGGATAGTTTAAGAAAAATTCTACTTTTTAAACAAATTTTTAACCCAAATATGGAATTTGCAATTAACCATGCAGTGCCGCAGACAGGAAAAGAAGTCATAGACTCTTGTAAAGTGAAAATTTTGTAAAATCTTTTCACCAAAAGTTCATTTATATATATTCTACCTAAATGTCAACAATTGAGCCATAAAATAATAACCCTGAAGAAAAAAATACTTTTGTATGTAGCTGTCTCTTCAACTTTACACTGATTTTCAATGAAACTGTGCAACTAGAATTTTCATCACAAGAAGAAGATTTCATGGAGGAAAAAATCTTTCCATGTTCTTTTAAATTAAAAATCATGTATGTAATACTACCAGAATCTCAATTTACCTCAAACTGTTGTGCTTTATATCTTTTTATACTTTTGAATGGTGTCTTGTATAAAAAATCATAATTATTACATAATTTCAGTTTTTTCAGTGTTACTTGATACCCCATGATTTTTATTTCTTAAAAAGTCCTTAAATCATGATGTTTTGTCATTCTGGGCACACAAAAGTCCACATAAGCTACTTCCTTGCAGTGAACATATGAAAAAAATACCCTATGCAGGTTGCAGTCTTGTAATTGACTGCTCCATAGGCTTACATGCTAAACAGCTGATCTTTGAAAATAAAAAAATAAAAAATGCTACATAGAAAATTTTTTCATGTTCATATCATGTATGTACTAATGTGAAATTGTGATTTAATCGAAAAAAAAGTGGGTCATGCCACGAAGAATAAAAAGTTATGTAACCCTGAAGTCAAAACTATTTTTTTCTACTTTCTGTTTGCTGTTTTTACTAGGCCGCACCACTTCCAGTAAACATGATATCCTTCCACTTTCCTGGATTGATATCCCCAAAAAGATGCAAGATTTTTAAATCTATATATATGTTTCAATTCAGCATAAACTTTTAATCAAACAGAAAAAATTGAGTCCAGAAAAAAATTCAGAAAAAAATGGACTATTTTATTTCCCTCCATGTTTTGACATGCACCGGAAACTGGAGTTGTAATACAAGACTGGTACCTTATAGAAAAACGTAATGTTACCTGTGGTGTGGTCCCTATGGTAGATATAACATTGGGTTACCCCTGGTCCCCTATATATTCAACTTATAGAAATAACTTTGGGTTACCTGTGGTCCCCTGTATGTTCAATTTATAGAAATTACTTTTGGTTACCCGTGGTCCCCTACAGTAGATATGACTTTAGGTTACCCCTGGTCCCCTATAGATTCTACTTATAGAAATAACTTTGGGTTACATGTGGTCCCGTTTAGTAGATAAAACTTTTGGTAACCCCTGGTCCCCTATAGAAGATATACCATTGGTTTACTCCTGGTTCCCTATATATTCTTATTTAAGCCTTGATATAACTTTGGTTTCCTGTGGTCCCCTATAGTAGATATACCATTGTGTTACCTGTGGTCCCCTATAGTAGATATACTATTGGGTTACCCCTGATCCCTATATATTCTACTTATAGAAATAACATTGGGTTACCTGTGGTCCCCTATAGTAGATATAATTTGGGTTACCCCTGGTCCCCTATATATTCAACTTATCGAAATAGCTTTTGGTTACCTGTGGTAACATATAGTAGATATAGCATTGGGTTACCACTGGTCCCCTATATGTTCAACTTATAGAAATTACTTTTGGTTACACGTGGTCTCCTATAGTAGATATGACTTTTGGTTACCCCGGTTCCCCTCTAGATTCTACTTAAAGAAATTACCTTGGGTTACCCGTGGTCCCCTATAGTAGATATAACTTTTGGTTACCCCTGATTCCCTATAGATTCTTCTTATAGAAATAAATTTGGGTTACCTGTGATCCCATATAGTAGGTATAGCATTGGGTTACCCCTGGTCCCCTATATGTTCATTTTATAGAAATGACTTTTGGTTACCCGTGGTCCCCTATATGTTCAACTTAAAGAAATAACTTTTGGTTACCCGTGATCCCCTACAGTAGATATGACTTTAGGTTACCCCTGTTCCCCTATAGATTCTACTTATAGAAATAACTTTGGGTTACATGTGGTCCCCTATAGTAGATATAACAGTGGGTTACACCTGGTCATGTATAGTAGATATACCATTGGGTTACCCCTGGTCCCTTATATATTCTTATTGAAGCCTTGAAATAACTTTGGTTACCTGTGGTCCCCTATAGTAGATATACCATTGTGTTACCTGTGGTCCCCTATGGTAGATATACCATTGGTTACCCCTGATCCCGATATATTTTACTTTTAGAAATAACATTGGTTTAACTGTGGTCCCCTATAGTGGATATAAGTTGGGTTACCCTTGTCCCCTATATATATTCAACTTATAGAAATTACTTTTGGTTACCCGTGGTCCCATATAGTAGATATGACTTTTGGTTACCCCTGGTTCCCTATAGATTCTTCTTATAGAAATAACTTTGGGTTACCCGTGGTCCCATATAGTAGATATAATTTTTGGTTACCTGTGGTTCCTTTTTGTTTTTAATTGAAGAAAAAAACATTCGGTTACCCCTAATCCCCTTTGGTATTTACTGGTTGAAATAATTTTGGGTTATCCCTTGTCCCCTGAAGGTTCTCCTTATAAAAAACCTGTGGTACCCGTGGTCCCTATGGTAGATATAACATTCGGTTCCCCGGGTCCCCGATAGATTCTACTTATATAAATTACTGTGGTTACTCGTGGTCCCCTATAGTAGATATGACTTTTGGTTACCCCTAGTCCCCTATAAATATTACTTATAGAAATAACTTTGGGTTACCCGTGGTCCCTTACAGTAGATAAAACATATGGGTACCTGTGGTCCCCTATTGTGTTCTACGTATAGAAATAACATTTGGTTCCCTTTGGTCTTCTTTGGCACTTACTGATTGAAATAACTTTGGGTTATCCGTGGTCCCATATAGATTCTATTTATATAAATATCTTGGTTACCCGTGGTTGCGTATAATAGATATTGAATATACCATTGCGTTATCCCTGGACCCTTTCAAAAATGACATATATACATACCATAGGGTTGCTCCTTGTCCCTGTTAGAAAATATTTTAAACATACCATTGAGTTGCTCCTGGCCCCCGTAGAGAAAATAACATATATACAGGGACGTTGCGCACGGTATTGGTACCACTGAGCGTTACACGACGTCCCAATAAAACAAGGATGTTGACGTTGTTTCAAAGAACGTTTCAAGCATACAAGCTTTTTACTTATGTGAAAATGCCACTTAAAGTTACCGTAGAATTTACATTCTTTTAAGAAGTCTTCATTTTGCAGAGATTTTCATAGTCGCTTCATTATGTATTTTCATTTTTCCATGCCGGGGTTGGCATTAAAAAATGCAAACATTGATATCCAAATTTCCATAGAATTAAAAAATATTTAAAACACTCATGAAAAATTGCCCCCAACAGCAATGTTTAGCACTGAATAACAATCTGACGTTTTGAATCATTTGTATGTGAGAAGATTTAATATCTTTTTTGTATATAAATTAGCGTCTTTCATTTTCAAAATCCAGAATGTTTTGAAACTTCAAAACTGATTTTGATACAATGAGCGAAACAAATGTAGGGAAAAACTGACACTACCGTGTTTCTCTTATGAAGAGTGTGCTTCCAAAATATTATGAGCATATATATCTGTATTATCAGTTTCTTCTTTTTCTAAAAATTAAGTTATGTTCTTTGTGTCTCAAGACTTCTTCAATCTTGGCTAGTAAAATTGTTAATACTTTGTTTCTTGTTTCTGTTTCTTCCCTTCTAGTTTCTTTTTGTCACGTTGTTGATGTTGGTATTTTCTCTCCCTCAATTTGTCTTTTTAAAATTTAGCTAATATTCAAATGTTTCTTAATTTGATTATTTGAAAGATGTTGATAGACGATAGCCTGATATTTTTCTTTTCATAATCTCATTTTATCTCCACTTTATTCGTAAGAGGTCCGTTGTATTCATTTTTTCTAAAAATAAAAGTCGCTTATACTAGTGTTATAATTCATATTTCATATATTATCGGTTTAACTAGAAGAATCATCATCATATGCGTATTAGTTCACGATTTTGACATCAATAACGATTTTGTGGAAATTGTTTAAAATAAGTAATATTTTTTGATAAATCCCTTAGGAAAAACTTAATGGAATATGCATCACGTTCGAAATAGAAATACGTGTTCTTGTGCTGCCATTGTTGATTTTCAATATTTGAAGGTAGAACGGGGTCTAAATTATCAATTTTGTATTGCAGAAAGCTACAAATAATGATCGATTTAAAATTTGTACTATTATTGTTAGCAAGATTGAATGATGAATAAATGAAATTAATTTGTGAAATTTTCATTAAAAAAGAATAAATAATGAGCTTATCTTATGGTTACATCTTTTCATTTAAAAAAAAAAGTTTCATTGATTAAAATTTTTAAATCATGATTGTTTTATCAGGCAAATAATCCAGAATGTTTATAATTTATTTTATAAAGGAATTTACAATACATTTATCTATTTTGTAATGAAGTAAGAAAACGAGAATGGGGATTCCGTTTTGTTTTTTGTTTTGTTTTTTTTTTTTTTTTTTCGGAGAGCACATTATAAGAGCTGTCGGGTTTCGGGTTTCGGTTTTGAGTGTTTTTGATTTTTTAACCAGTACAAAAAGCAATGTTCCAGCCATTTTTGTGACGTTTTGCGAAGAGAAAAAAAAATCTACTATACACAAAACTGAACTTTTCCACACAGCAGATTGGTTGACTGATTTATTTGTGTTTAACGCCAAATTCAGCACGATTGGCTTTTTCGTGGCGGTCAATTTTTATTGTTGAAGGAAGCCGAAGTGCTCAGAGAGAACCACCACCGATACACACAGTATATTTATTGTATTTAATATTCTTTCTTTAGTTTTTCTATAAATTGGTTATGCATGCAAATAATGATATACTTCCCACAAAATATACGCTTTCAAGAAATATGGATAGATTTTTTTTTTTTGGAAGATATGGGGTAGAGTGCATGGTGACTTTTTTCTAAAGGGAGCTTAAACTAGGTTAAAATGTACTTGGGAGTGTCTTTAAATTATTACACTGGACCTGATACATACATAGTTGCGTGCAATCCATCATATTTATCGGACAACTATTACCCTAACACTCAAATTAATGTAAAGACAAGTTTCAATTAACATTTTAATACGCGTCTATCGCATGCTTATGTAGCAGTAAATTCTGTTGGAGATTCGAGACAACAAACTCCATTATGCCACACATTACTTCTAGAAGTAACACTGTGAAATTCTTTTTCATACATATGTTGCTAGGTAGATGATAAGAGATTGTTCTACTCACAGTAAACATTTATATATTTATACTACAACATGGAGCTAAGAATACAAGTACGGACACAAAATCCCGGCTCTCCAAACTTGCTAGAAAAATTGATTCACATATATAGTTCCGATTCTTTAATTGCAACGCTAGGAATTAAGGTCAGGGTGTATAGCTTGGGTTTGAGTCGTTTATAATCTGGCTAAGGAAAACAATAATGTGAGCTCATTTTGAGTTTTGAATGCATTTTCATTTTACTGTATGTTCTTTTTCTAAAAGTGAGACTGTGATCGTATGTGAACTTGTCTCACATTTTTAACCTCAGAGCCTGGTCTTTGTCAAGCATCCGAGTTAGATATTTCGTCATATTTAAATTATTTATACAACGTAGATCTACTTTGATGCATATTCAAACAAGAACTTTATTTAATATAGATCAGATAATTTCATAAAATTAATTGTATGCCAAATATGCAAAACATATATATAGTTTAGCGTTATCATGACGTGAACGTCAAACTACAGTTATGGGGACATGTTATTGGACATCTAAATTCGTTTCGTATTTTATACCTGCAGCTCAAACAAAAATATATATCACATCATTTTAGAAGAAATGAAATGTATTTTCCGTTCATATCGGTTAAAGGGTGTTCAAAATTGGGGATCAAATAAAATTTCGTTTAATATACAGCCTCTGGGTTATTCTATGCGTCATTTTATCCATCGGGACATTTTATTGGACACGGGAAAACTGACGATGTTTTAAAAGTAAGACTGCAGTTATATAGTGATGACTTCATAAAGCTTCTTTAGGACATGTATACATTTTCTGATATTATTAAAAGCCACTTTCATCTGTTATATCTTGTAATAGTGGAGGCAGAAAGTGTTTATAGGAGCTGAGCAGCTGAATTGGACATTTTTTTCTCTTCCTAAGCTCAACGCTCCTAACAATCTTCTTTCACTCACAGTTAAAAACGTTTATAACGCTATTTTTCATCAATTGTATACAATACTATTGTGAATTGTTATCTCATTTAACCTACTAACTAGTCCGCATTGTGATTTCAAAGACGCACACAAAACAAAATTGTAACAGCGGGACACCCTTAAAATGACGTTATAGCCGTCGAAATGAGCAAAGTTTTTCTTTACATAATGTACATAGCACAAATTCATCTATTTTATTGATTTTTGTGGTTTATTTCCTTTCGAATGATATACTGATCATGGATATATATTGTGTAGGAAAAGAGCGTGAATTGGATTAACCCGCTATCTAACGCATTTTTTCAAAGAAGCACCGATACCGTGCGCAACGTCATACCATTGGGTTGCTCATGGCCCTTTAGGAAATTAAATGTAGACATAACATTGGGTTACTCCTGGTCCTCTTTCAAAAATGACATATATACATACTATTGGGTTGTTCCTGATCCCCTTTTGAAAATTACATATATACATACGTATACCATTGGGTTGCTACTGGTCCCCTTTAAAAATCAACATATAATCATTGTTACCATGGGGTTGCTTCTGGCCCTCTTAGAGACATACATATATACATACCATTGGGTTGCTCCTGGTCACTTTAGAAAATGTTAGTTATATAATTACATATTATTTGGTCGCCCCTGGTTCCCTATAGATAACTTTATATATACATACCATTGAGCTGCCTCTGGACACTATAGAAAGTTTAAACTTACATACATGTATATACATAATTACCATTGGGTTGCCCCTGGTCCCCTGTAGAAATTTGATATACTAGTCTACAGACCATTTTGTTGCACCTGGTACCCTATTGAAAATTACACATATATACATACCATTGGTTCCCTAAAGAAAATTCATGTATGTCTTAAAGGAGACGTGACACGATTTTTTTTTTTTTGCAAGCAGTTCGTTATTATTAAATTAATAAATATTAGTCTTAAAACATGTTTTGTGCAATTTTGCTGGTCAAAACCTGATCAATCGGCATTTTTAGGTCAAAGAATCCAGCGCGTGTCATAATGAATGATTTTAATTAGATAACGATCACGTGATCGTGCTTACGTCAGTGGTTACAAGCTGGGAAAATGTCTCGAACTGGACGATGTCGATACACTATGAACGTATTGACAGCACTTTTCTCGATTACTGACAAACTACAAAGACAATTGATATCATCAATTTGAGCCATTGTGTGTCGAAAATAACCAAGAAAAAGATATTAATTCTTCATGCGAAGAGTCCAGCAACGACGATTTTTCAGACAAAACCGATCGGACTGTTACCATACCTATGGGTTTGTCTGATGAATAAATTTAATAAACCGCTTTCTGCATTTATTTTAATTTAAATCAAACTTCTTTTAATCATGATTGAAAATATAAATTTCTAATTTGATGATCAAATTGTTCTGTTTTCTCTCTGTTACGGTAACGTTATAAAATATGTGTGCGCCAGAAGCAAAAAGAAAAAAAAACGATATTTTTTGGTTGGAAATCATACATCACACCAATGATTTGAGTAGTGACAAATCCTTTATCACACTATTTCTACATTAGGATATTCAATTAACAATTTTATTGCTCCCCCCTTTCATGTAAACATTTATTGGAGGCTGTTGTTTAAGTAATTACATTTTGACACCTATAGCATACTTGACCAGGTGAAAGGTAAGAAGGCACCTGTAGTGTGATTTAGTCACGTGTTCTGTTATATACCTTTTAAAACCATACATGTTTAAGAAAAAAAATATCTTATGTTGAAACAATTAATATAGTTACACTACACTTCTAAAGTATGGAATTCCATTCAGACCCTTATAAATCTAACTTCAAATTTAATGAATTACAAAGTAAATTCAAATTCACATATATTTCCACCCCTCTCTTCCAAATGTCATTTAGCAATCAATTTGTTTATTGCTACCAGCAAAATGCATGAGTCCAGGAAAATATTCACAACACATAATGTTCTTTTTCAAAACATTTCAACAAAAAAGAGTAATCTGAATAAATGAATAGGCGCACACAAGCATATACTCGCGACACATTTTGAATGTGCCTGTCTTAAACCAGGAGTATGTAGATCAGTGGTTGTTGTTGGTTCATGTCTGTCATATTTTTTCTTCGGAAATCATTTTGTTATAAATAAGGTCGTTAGTTTTCTCATTAAAATTGTTTCATATTTTCATGTTGAGACCTTTTATAGCCGAATATACGGTATGGGGTTTTCTCATTGTCGGAGGCCGTACGGTTATGCCAAATAATTGGTTCAAACACTCTTTCTTCATTTATTATTGTTTCCATGTTAAAAAGAAATGTTTTTCATCATGATCTGAATCTTTACCAACTAGATAGTTGTCAATAATTATATTCGATGTTCAATATAAGAATCACGATAAAAGACTTATGATTCACATGCTCGTATCATTTCCTTGTTTGCCTTTTATGCTTTTTGCCTAACAATTTCTTATGAAGTTATAGACTTGCAAGCATACATAAATATTACTTATCAATCTCAAGAAGTCAATTAAAAAAATGCGTCTGTTATAAACCTTTTTACATCTGCATATTTTAAAAGCAATAAAAATAAGATCTATATACAGGTTGTCTATTAGTTATCAACACTGGTTAGGGTATTTAATTGCCAATTTGGTGGTGCATAGGGTATTGTATGGTCGTAGTACAGGTGTTCATTAAACATCAGGTAGTTGTACCGTTATTACTGTAACAAAAATATATTCCAATGAATCTCACCTGTGCCCTCGGCAAAACCAACATCCAGGATATACACAAAGAACTAATGAAGTAATATTGCGTAATAACTATGTCTTATCAATCCCCCATGTGGCGTGACACCTGAAGCTTACAACTTCAAACGAGACCTAAAAGTGCGAAAATCAATCACCTGTACCGCAAACCTGTGACCTATGATGAACTCATATGGCATGGCACCTGAGACCCCAACTCTGGATTCCTTATGAAAGTGGGAGGAAAGAAGTGTAGTTTGGGCTTGTTAAAATGTCACATCTTAATTTACACCTTCTAAGTCTGCGTGTCATTTGAAAAAACAAAAAACATCATGTCAATATTCTTTTTTATTATATTGTTGAATCCATCGGCATCACACAAAACCATTGTTCATCACTGTCATGCGTTTTGTTGGATAATAATCGAAACTAAATTTGCGCTGTACCCATATGTCAATATGAATGAAAGTAACCACTGACGTAGTAGCCTCGTTCTGAGTGACTTCCGGGATGGAAATATGCATATTTGACAGGTCATAAATCGTTGCATTAAAATCTCATTAAAATACATATTTTACCAAATATTTGACACTTATATTGCTATCGATGTATTTTGGGAAGATTAAGTATAAATAAACATTTTGGAACACAAATTGAAAATCGTGTCATGTCTCCTTTAATTATAATTGTTAACTTTTAATATGTTGTAACTTGGATGGAGAGTTGTCTCATTGGCCCTCATACCACAAATTCTTATTTATATATATACAACAACTTTTAAATGTAAGTTTAATTAATCAATACTCTCATAAAAAATGTAAATATGTGTGGAGTGGCATCACTGACACAGCAAAACAAAGCTATAAGGCAACATTTTTTTTATGCGGTCAGAATCAAGGGTGTCATGAAAACACAAAAGATTTTTTAGAACTTTAAAATCAAGGGACTTTCTTTTCTGTTCTAACATATAAGCCATAGGCTGACATAATAGTCTAACATAAACAAATAATTTCGAAATAGACACATATTTAGTTTTTTCTTTCTTTCGGAAAGTCTTTCTGATTCCTCCCTTGCTTCTGTCGGTTTTTTTCATCATTTCTATCATCGTTTATTCTTCTTCCTGACGGTTTTCTGTTATTTTTCATGGGTACAGAACATAATAATACTTTCTGCAACAAGTCTCTCTTTTTGCTCCTTATGTGTTTCACGTGTTTGCCACTTTTAGCAAGTTCATCCATTTATCTGAAAAAAATATTTAATTTTAATAATGTTACTTATATTTTCATGTCTGTTGAATTTCAAACAAGAAACGTTTATATCAGGCCAAATGACGTTTTAGTTTATTTTATATGCATTCGTCTATAGGAAAACAGGGACAACCTTATGTTATTATACATGCATGTAATTTGGGATTGTATAAGGGGACAAGGGGTAACCAAACATTGTTTCTATAACTAAAACAATATAGGGGACCACAGGTAATTATCCCAAAGTTATATCTACTATATGGGACCACAGGTAACTTAAAGTTATTTCTATAAGTAGAATATAAAGGGGACCACGGGTGACCCAACGTTATATCTACCATAGGGGACCACAGGTAACCCATAGTTATTTCTATAAGTAGAATTATATAGAGGACCACAGGTAACCCAAAGTTGTATCTACCATAGGGAACCAGGGTAACCCCTTGTTATATCTATAAGTAGAATATATAGGGGACCACGGATGGCCTAAAGTTTTTTCTATCAGTAGAATATATAGGGAACCACAGGTAACCCAATGCTATATCTACTAAAGGGGACCACAGGTAACCTAATGTTATATCTACAATAGGTGACCACAGGAACCCAAAGTTTTTTCTACTATAGGTGACCCCGGGTAACCCAAAGTTATATCTACTAAAGAGGACCACAGGTAACCAAAATTTATTTCTATAATTAGAATAAAGAGGGACCAGGGAAAAACATAAAATTTTGTACCCGTGGTCCCCTATAGTATATATAGCATTTGGTTACCCCTGATCCCAAATAGATGCTACTTATAGAAATAACTTTGGGTTACACGTGGTCCCCTATAGTAGATATAACATTGGGTTACCTGTGGTCCCCTATAGTAAATATAACTTTGGGTTACCCCTGGTCCCCTAGAATAGAAATAACTTTTGGTAACCTGTGGTCCCCTATAGTAGATATAACATTGGGTTACCACTGGTTCCCTATAGATTCTACTTAATATAGAACAAACTTTGGGTTAACCGTGGTTCCCTATAGTAGATAATCGTATAGCATTGGATTATCCCTGGTCCCTTATAGATGCTAGTTGAAAACATAAAAAAATGCTATATCTACTATAGGGGCCACAGGTAACCCAAAGTTATTTCTATAAGTAGAATCTATAGGGGACCAGTGGTAACCCAAAGTTATATTTACCCTAGAGGACCACAGTTAACTCGATGTTATATTCACTATAGGGGACCACAGGTATCCCAAAGTTATATCTACCATAGGGAACCACAGGTAACCCAAATTCATTTTAAGAAGTTGAATATATAGGGGACCAGGGGTTTCCCAATACTATATCGACTATAGGGGACCAGAGATAACACAAAGTTATTTCTATAAGTAGAATCTATACGGGACAAGGGGTAACCCAAACTTATATTTACTATAGGGGACCACAGTTAACTCAGTGTTATATCTACTATAGGGGACCACAGGTATCCCAAAGTTATATCTACCACAGGGGGACCACATGTAACCCAAATTTATTTTAAGAAGTTGAATATAGAGGGGACCAGGGGAATTCCAATGTTTTATCTACTATAGGGACGAAACACAACCCAAAATTATCTCTATAAGTAGCATCTATTGGGGATCAGGGGTAATCAAATGCTATATACAATGTATACTATATGGTACCACGGGTACAAATTTTTATGTTTATATTAACTAGCATCTATAAGAAAACAGGGATAATCCAATGCCAAATGATTATCTTCTATAGGGGACCACAGATAACCCAAAGTTATTTCTATGTGTAGAATATATTAGGGGACCACGGCTAACCCAAAGTTTGTTCTATATTAAGTAGAATCTATAGGGAATCAGTGGTAGCACAATGTTATATCTACTATAGAGGATCACAGGTTACCCAAAGTTATTTCTACTATACAGGACCAGGGGTAACCCAAAATTATATCTACTATAGGGCACTACAGTTAACCCAATGTTATATCTACTATAGGGGACCACAGGTAACCCCATGTTATATCTACCATAGAGGACCACAAGTAACCCAATGTTATATCTACTATAGTGGACCACAAGTAACCCGAAGTTATTTCTATAAGTAGAATCTACAGGGGACCAAGGGTAACCCAATGTTATATCTAATAAAATCTACTATATGGGACCACGGGTAACTCAAAGTTATTTCTAAATATAGAATCTATAGGGAACCGGTGTAAACCCCATGCTATATCTACTATAGTGGACCACGGGTAATCAAAAGTTATTTCTTTAAGTAGAATATATAGGAGACCAGGGGTAACCAAACGCTATATCTACTATAGGGGACTTCAAGTAACCCCAAGATATTTCTATAAGTAGAATCTCTAGGGTACCACGGGTAACCCAAAATTATTTCTTTAAGTTGAATATATAGGGGACCAGGGGTTTCCTAATGCTATATCTACTACAGGGGACCACCGATAACACAGAGTTATTTCTATAAGTTGAATCTATAGGGGACAAGGGGTAAACCAAAGTTATATTTACTATAGGGACCACAGTTAACTCAATGTTATATCTACTATAGGGGACCACAGGTATCCCAAAGTTTTATCTACCATAGGGGACCACAGGTAACCCAAATTTATTTTAAGAAGTTGAATATATAGGGGACCAGGGGAAACCCAATGTTTTATCTAGTATAGGGACCACGTATAACCAAAAGGTTATTTCTATAAGTAGCATCTATTGTGCATCAGGGGTAACCAAATGCTATATATACTGTGTATAGGGGACCACGAGTACAAAATTTTATGTTTATATTAACTAACATCTATACGGGAGCAGGGATAATCCAAGGCTATATGATTATCTACTATAGGGGACCACGGGTAACCCAAAGTTATTTCTATTAGTAAAATATATAGGGGACCACGGGTAACCCAAAGTTTGTTTTATATTAAGTAGAATCTATAGGGGACCAGTGGTAACCCAATGTTATATCTACTATAGGGGACCACAGGTAACCCAATGTTATATCTACTATAGGGGGCCACGGATAACCCAAAGTAATATCTATTATATGGGTCCACTAGTAACCCGAAGTTATTTCTATAAGTAAAATCTACAGGGGCCCAGGGGTAACCAAATGTGATATCTACTATAGGGGACCACGGGTAACCCAAAGTTATTTTTATAAGTTGAATCTATAGGGGACCGGTGGTAACCCAATGCTATATCTACTATAGAGGACCACAGGTAATCGAAAGTTATTTCTATTAGTCGAATATATATGAGACCAGGGGTAACTCAACGCTATATCTACTATAGGGGACCACGGGTAACCCCAAGATATTTCTATAAGTAGAATCTCTAGGGCTCCACGGGTAACCTAAAGTTATATTAACTATAGGGGACCACGGGTAACCCAAAGTTATTTCTATAAGTTGAATATATAGGGGACCAGGGGTAACCCAATGCTATATCTACTATAAGGGACCACAGGTAACCCAAAGTTATTTCTATAAGTTGAATATATAGGGGACCAGTGGTAACCCAATGTTATATCTACTATAGGGGACCACAGGTAACCCAATGTTATATCTACTATAGGGGGCCACGGATAACCCAAAGTAATATCTATTATATGATACCACTAGTAACCCGAAGTTATTTCTATAAGTAAAATCTACAGGGGCCCAGGGGTAACCAAATGTGATATCGACTATAAGGGACCACGGGTAACCCAAAGTTATTTTTATAAGTTGAATCTATAGGGGACCGGTGGTAACCCAATGCTATATCTACTATAGAGGACCACAGGTAATCCAAAGTTACTTTTATTAGTCGAATATATATGAGACCAGGGGTAACTCAACGCTATATTTACTATAGAGGACCACGTATCCAAAATTATTTATTTAAGTAGAATCTATAGGGGACCACGGGTAACCCGAAGTTATTTATATGAGTAGAATCTATAGGGGACCAGGGGTAACCCAATACTATATCTACTATAGGGGACCACAGTTAATTCAATGTTATATCTATCATAGGGGACCACAGATATCCCAAAGTTATATCTACTACAGGGGATCAAAGGGACCCAATTTTTCTTCAGAAAGTGAATATATAGGGGACTACAGGTTACACAAATTTATAGGAGACCAGGGGAAACCCAATGTTTTATCTAATGTAGGGACTACGTATAACTCAAAGTTATTTCTATTAGTAGCATCTATTGGGGATCAGGGGTAACCAAATGCTATTTATACTATAGGGGACCACGGGTGCAAAATTTTATGTTTATATTAACTAGCATCTATAAGGGACCAGGGATAATCCAATGCTATATGATTATCTACTATAGGGGACCACGGGTAACCCAAAGTTATTTCTATAAGAAGAATAAATAGGGGACCACGGGTAACCCAAAGTATGTTCTATATTAAGTAGAATCTATAGGGGACCAGTGGTAACCCAAAGTTATATCTACCATAGGGGACCACAGGTAACCCAAATTTCTATAAGTAGAATGTATAGGGGACCAGGGGTAATCCTAAGTTATATCTACAATAGGGCACCACTGCTAACCCAAAGTTATTTCTATAATTAGAATCTATAGGTTGGCACATTGATAGTAAAAACAAAATCAGAAATATAAAATAGAAATATAAATAATGCCCCCGAGGTCATATGTTATAGGACCAACTATCTATAGTGGATCTTAGTCCTATAACATATATATATGACTTCGCATTCTCATTCAATTTTTTACGTTTTTATACTGATATTTTCATTTTTGTCGAGCCTTCGACTTTTGTCGAAAAAGCGAGACATAGCGATCCTACATTCCGTCGGCGTCGGCCTCGTCGTCGTCGGCGGCGTCCACAAATATTCACTCTGTGGTTAAAGTTTTTGAAATTTTAATAACTTTCTTAACCTATACTGGATTTCTACCAAACTTGGACAGAAGCTTGTTTATGATCATAAGATAGTATCCAGAATTAAATTTTGTAAAAAAAAATCCTGTTTTTCGAATTTTACTTTTAAATGGACTTAGTTTTTCTGCCAGGAAACATTACATTCACTCTGTGGTTAAAGTTTTAAAATTTTAATAACTTTCTTAACCTATACTGGATTTCTACCAAACTTGGACAGAAGCTTGTTTATGATCATAAGATAGTATCCAGAATTAAACTTTGTAAAAAAAAAAAATCCATTTTTTCCGTATTTAACTTATAAATGGACTTAGTTTTTCTGCCAGGAAACATTACATTCACTCTGTGGTTAAAGTTTTTAAAATTTTAATAACTTTCTTAAACTATCCTGGATTTCTACCAAACTTGGACAGAAGCTTGTTTATGATCATAAGATAGTATCCAGAAGTAAAATTGTAAAAAACAAATTTCCATTTTTTCCGTATTTAACTTATAAATGGACTTAGTTTTTCTTCCAGTTAACATTACATACAGTCTGCAGTTAAAGATTTAAAACATTTATTAGATTAATAAACTATCCTGGATTTTTACCAAACTTGGACAGAAGCTTCTTACAATCAAAAGATTGTATCGAAAGGAATATTGTTATTATTTTTTTTCCTCATTTTTGTTGAGCCTGCGATTAACAGCAAAAATAGGCGAGACACTGGGTTCCGCGGAACCCTTACGAATTTTTTTTTAAATGCCCCCGAGATCATATGTTATAAGACAATAGTGGGTCTTACCTTTTAATAAGCTTCTTAATATGCAGATTTCTATTCTTTCAACTCATTTACATCGCATGCGGATATGGTGTTCCCAATTAAATATTTTATTTCATAACAATCCGAGATATGATAGTTGTCCTTCAGTTTATGCATTCTATGATTCACGGTATCGTCACATTTCCTGAACCCTACTTGTTGAACTATTTTTATTCGCGTAGGTAAACTGAATCAATATGTGAAATAATGTGGGACCACGGGTCCTATTCGAGCGACAGAAACTTCATTCTGCAGGCAAGCAGTTCATGTTCTAGAATTTAAACTCAAAGATAAATTACCTTTTGTTTAGGGGTATTTCAAGGTGTACAACAACCACATGTAATAACAATTATTTTTTTGTTTATTATATATGCTAGATATGTATAAAAACATTTATTTATTTCATTGATTCTTTCCATTACCTGTCTGTTCAGTAAAATAGTATTGCCTGATTCACAAAATTAAGGGAAGGGGCAATTGAAATCAATGATTAGAACAAAAACAGAAAAAATTTAACATGATTTAAAACATTTTTCAAGAGAACACCAGTTTACTTGTCAATACCAACGACGAACAAGCCAGCTCAGATTTCCCTCATTGCAGATAAAAAAAAAATGAGTGTAGAAAAAGTTTAGCCGAGCCGGTTGTGACTTATTTTTTTCCTGCCAGTCACCTTTTTTCCGTTAACCAAACCAGAGACATATTATATTAGATATCTCTGACCAGTTGTATTATATGTCTCTGCGTGACCAAACACTGTTCTGAAAGCGATTTTAGAAGAAAAACCCTGTAGCAGAATAGAAATGTATCTGAATATTTTCTTCATCGGTACTAACATTAAGTTGATTTTTTAAAATAACATAATCTACGGTAATACAGCTATGCCTTGAACACTTGTGGTCCTACTTTCTGTCGATACTTGAATGTCTTTACACTAAATCCGTTGGATGTTACTGATTGATATTTTAGTTTTGTAAAAAAAAAAAAATATTCATTAGTTGCAATTGGTTTTGAACTAGCTTTTATCAACTTCAAGTACTCTTAGATCGGTACCATAGCTGTGCTTTCCGTTTATTTTACTTTTTTTTCGTGTGCTTTAAAAGCTGATCTGGTTAGTTGAGACTTTTGTAACTGGTTATTCTAGTTTGTTCGTATGTCGTACAGGTAAGGGGAGGATTAAGCACTCGCAAACATGTTTCAGAAAAAGGGTGAAGGTTTGGTACCATTAAAACGTTTAAACCCGCTGCATTTGTTTGCACCTGTCCTAAGTCAGGAATCTGATGTTCAGTAGTTGTCGTTTGTTGATGTGGTTCATAAGTGTTTCTCGTTTCTCGTTTTTTATATAGATTAGACGGTTGGTTTTCCCGTTTGAATGGTTTTACACTAGTAATTTTTGGGGCCCTTTATAGCTTACTATTCGGTGTGAGCCAAGGCTCCGTGTTGAAGACCGTACTTTGACCTATAATGGTTTACTTTTATAAATTTTGACTTGGATGGAGAGTTGTCTCATTGGCACTCATACCACATCTTCTTATATCTATTAACCCATCCATATTTGCATATGTGCCTGTCCTAATTCAGGAGCCTCTTATCAAGTTAGTGGATTTCGTTGATTTGTTTTTCGTTTATTTTTTGGCACATGTATGTATTTTAAAAAAAATATTGAAAATAAGTCATTTGTAAATCATAGAACAATCTTCTCAAAACTGAATCGAGACATTAATTTTCTGTGACTTTTTGTCTAGTTACTCTTTGTCCTACGTAGTCCTTTAGAATATAGTTACAAAAGTTAATGCATGGATCTTTAGCATTATTAAGAAGATTCAAATTAATTTGCTTCAATGCATAAACGACGGTGCTTGAAAATGGGAATTAATTTGTATCAAATAAAAAAATGCAGAATGTTTAAATCAGTATCACATGCTCAAAATGAAATTAACTACCGGTAAGTTATACAAATCATTTGGTAATGTTCTAGGTATATACATTTCAGGTACCAGTCATCCTTATAATCAAAGATATAAAACTAGGAATATGTTGACTCTCATTTATGACTGATACCACCACTTTAGACTGGATAAACTTTCCAACTTCAATGTATAACTGAGACATGCAATCAGTTTCTAACCTTATGAAGTACAGTGCTTTATATGGTTGTTTACATTCTCGTCCTTTGGTCTCTGGTAAATAGTTATCTCATGGGTAATCATTCCACATCTCTTTTTTTCTTTAAGAATCCATAAATATAATACAAAATTTTCTGTTCGAAGATAACTGACAACCTATTGACTTTTTTATGGCTAAATGAATATTTTGTGGGTTATATTAACGAAAAAATATACTAGGGTATATTTATGTACCACTAGATGAAGGGCTGTTTATCTCAATAATGCCACAATGAGCCATTTACACAAACAATATATGCTTAGTTTAATTACTGGTGGCACTAGTCTCATTTCCAAGAAAAGCAATCCATAAACCTGCCTAGCATATCCCGATTCAGATGTCCGACAGATACGCTTTATCCACATTGCCGTGAGCTGGGAACAGGATAACAAATAAAGTCTCATCTGTGAGATGTTACAAACTATGTTTGATCATGGTCGAAGAGAACTGTGCTTCCTGTACTTAAAATCTCCATGCAGATATCAAACGAAAATCCGAAAGAAGATGTTGTACACGTAACAACATAGTCGACTGACTGGCGGATGATTGACAGACAAGCGCTTTTCTGAATGTACCTTCATCAGGAACGCTTAAACCCAAAAAAAGTTAAAGGCAAGGCTGTATAGATAATTTAATTCTTGAGGAATTATGCGAAAAAAAAGTTACATAAAAAGGATAGGAAAAATCCATCCAAGGTCAACTTTGCCTGAGGGAGTTTGAACCTTAGCATCTTAATAGTTTCTAAATAAGAAACAAAATTATCAACGGAGAGTTCAAGAGAGAGATGAGTTATAGATTGTATCAGTACTGAAGCATAATTTGACTGCTGAGCTGACGACTCCATCGAGGACTAGCAGTCACTGTAGTGTCGATACAGTAATAAAGTAATAAAAGTTTTATTTAAAACTTTATTAATTTAGCACTCTACTCGATTTCCCTTCACCATGAACGCTGATTGACAGCAGTTAAGACGGATTTTGTCATTTGCGCATGCCAACTCAAATGTAACATTGATGCTGGGTATTTTTTATCATAAAAATACAAAATACATAAACTTATCTCCTTTGGCCAGTAGGTTTATGAATACTGATGGAAGAAACAATGGTATGCCCACTCTACGAGTTAGGGCACTTAGATCCTTCTAGACAATTTGGCCCACTCCCACAGTAGGTAGGTGGAAATGAGAAAATCGATCTGGGCTATAATAAATTGTGTAAACTCAAGACTCCTGTTATTCAAGTTACAAATACTATCTGTTTTATCTAATGATAATAAAAACATAATTGCAAGGCATAGAAAATATTTTTTTTTTATTGTAAATAAAATAATATAAAAATTGCTGTTTTGCATGTGTATAATAGTTTAATATCTAAATATAAAATAAAATCCCAATAACTTTTCAAAATTGAGGCTGTCAGTTATCATAAAATCATAAAAATGTATTTCAACTGCGATTATCGGGAATTACGCCTCCCTTTCAAAAATCCTGGACCCGCCCCTGATAATGCATACATCATAACTTATTAGATCGTCATCCCCATTTCTTAATGGTTCTATCAGACACAAAGTCTCCTTTTGGGCTAGTTGTTCCAGGTGGAAGCATCGCTACATACACTGGTGTATCTGCTCCTGTAAAAACAAAGTCAGAAACATAATTATAAGACTGTATATTTTGAATTTGCATATTCAGCATAATTATTATTTGTACACGCATTTTAATTTCTTGAGCCACACACCCTTTCTTTTAATGTAATAACATTTGAGGTAGGTCATGACCACAATCACAATGGCGGTAAAATATTTATTCTTTTTGAAAAAAAAACAATACGTTTATTTGCTTGCAATGTTATGTATCCATTTAGGAAATCCATGGAAACTTTGTCAGTAGTTGTCAAATTGTCATATGTTAATGCTTCTTTTTGTTTCTAGTATTTCAATTGAGAATTTGGTGTAGATGACATATCTTTGCTTGTTTCCGTTTAATTCATTTCCAACTGTTGTAGACTCAAAATGTCTGAGAGCTTGAAATATTGAAAAGACACCATGACATTCTATTATCGAGAACAATGTGTTGTCCCCTAGATTTGATTTTTGGTGTTTTAACGCCACTTTTAAGCACCGCTTTTGGGCTATTTCGTGGCGGCCAGTTTTTATTGGTGGAGGAAGCCGGAGTGCCCGGAGAAAACCACCGACCTTCGATAGGAAAACTGACAATCCTAGTCAATTAAGATTGGAGTCGAGTGCACCCGCACGAGCGGGGTTCGAACTCACAACCTCAGTGTTGACTGGCTAGTGATTACAGTAGTAACTACTTAGACCACTCGGCCACCGAGGCCCCTTTGTCCCCTAGATGTCTCCTGGCTATTCTTTAGTTGGTTTTTATAGGGCATAAGGGGTAAGACTCTGAATTTTTGTATTATGGTCTTCTCTGATTTTGCAGCTCATTAGCCACGAGGAGGACTATATAATATTTTTTTTTAATATTGATATGCTTGTGTTTTAAAGTGCTTAAATATTCATATTTGTGTGTATTTGCTTGAGTGTTCTTTAAGCACCTGCCCTTGGTGACTCCTGCATATGGACAACAATACTATTTTTTCATATGCATCAACCACGAGGAAGGACTTAACTTATAAAAGCTATTTTTTATAATGGATGTGATGCTGCTTCTGGTACATGGTTAATAAACACTAAACATTATGGTTTATATATATGGCTATATATATTATTAACTCAATTTATATTTTATTTTGAGGTTTTTTTGTGTATTGTATATATTGCAATTGTTTAATATAAAAAAATCACTGTACGGATTATATAGATATAGGAAGATGTGGTGTGAGTGCCAATGAGACAACTCTCCATCCAAATAACAATTTATAAAAGTAAACCATTATAGGTCAATGTACGGCCTTCAACACGGAGCCTTGGCTCACACCGAACAACAAGCTATAAAGGGCCCCAAAAGTACTAGTGTAAAACCATTCAAACGGTAAAACCAACGGTCTAGTCTATATAAAAAACGAGAAACGAGAAACACGTATAATGCCCATTATGGGTCCTCTATTGGAAATAAAATTTATCTTATCTTATCTTTAGATATATATAGTGCGTTAAATAGATAGTATGATTACCTTGTTCTACTGTTTTGGTTCCTTTGTGTGATGTCATATCAGTATCAACGTATCCAGGATCACACTGAAATATGAAAAATATTTAATATGAAAATACAATTTGTACAATTATTTGGCTTTCCAAACTCGTGTATATAATACAGTTAGTGTTTTGTTGATAAACACAATATATAGCTGTATTTTCATTATATTCATAGTCGTGTATTACTTATGGGTTATTTGGAAAGGTATGATGGATCTTTTAGTAACCAGGCAAAAATAATTGGCATTCCTGAGCCAACACGAGTCCCTTAACTAAACATAGACACGAATCATAAGTCAAATATCTGTAGTTAGCTTTAAAGCTGATAAACCAGAACGAAACTCATATGTGATCTGTAACTAATTATTTTACAATCATATTCCTTGTGTCAGCTAATTATATATTAAAAGAAAAACTTTAATTTTCATAAAAATCACATGACCTTTATTAGGTTAAAGGTTGGCGAATCAGAAACAGAACCAAAAATATTGGCAACAGCTAAAAATTGAAACTCTTGGCCAGTTAAGTTGAATATCATTTACTTACTGCATTCACAACAATATCCTCTCTGGGATCAGAGTTCAATTCTCTCTGCTGTATGAAGCTCATCACAGTAACACCAACCTTAGACATTCCATATGCCCAGTCAGCAAATCCTTGTTTTTGGTGACTGCCAGTCTGCGCAGCACTAAAATAGGGTTATACTGATTACATAAACAATACGTACAACTTTCTTCGTTATGATGTGTATTCTCTCTTATAGTTTTTTGATAGGAAACAAAGATTAATACAGTGCATTAATTCATGACCCTAAAAAAGTACTTATATGTACTCGACAACACACAAAGCAAACGAAACAGCTCTTTTTATGGTGTTCTTCATCAAGAAGTCACAGTGAGGCCTGCAACACAAAGCAAAAGCCCACATTGCACTACAAATATACATTTTCAAGGAATAAAAGTTTAATCGTTTCAAAATTTTGCAAACATTATTTGCAGAACAAATTTATTGAATGTCAAAAAGTTAAATTCATAACAAAAGCCATTTGCATTGTGCATAAATGCTGCAACTGAATAAAAAAAATAAGAATTGGTGAATGCCCATATGAGTTATCGTTAAACGTCTATATTTTGACAAATAAAGTCCCATAACTATGGAACATCTAATCTAAAATCATCATAATTGAACATGTCGAAAATTTACTATACTCCATGGACTCTAAAAATGGTTAATCATTTGATAAAGGTTAGTTAGAGAATATTTTCAAGAGTTTTCCTATGAGATCAGCATAAACGGACGAACCTGACAACAAAAACAGAAGGAAACCTTGTAGTACTGAACATCAGAAAGCTTTTATAAACTTTTTATGATGTAAACACGTAAATAGCATATACAATGTATAACTATTAACTAATGTGTGGGCTGTCACATTTGTAAATGCCACCTTAAAGTTGAATGGGAGATATAACAGGTTTTTTTGTGAAGAACAGGCCAATCTAAGCTAGGAATTTTGCTAGATCATCTCAGCCCAAGCGACACCTGGGATAATTAGTTTAATATCTGTGAGAAAACAATTGTGTTTTATATTATTTCTTATCGTGACTGTGAGAGGTAAATTTTCGAATTTTCTGCTGATTTCCGCCTTTCATCTATCATGCTAATTGCACTGCAGTTTTATAGCTGTACATCTTATTACAAAAGGAAATATTTTACAATAAAACATAAACGTATTATTGAAGTTCATAGATTTAAATGCGAGAACTGATTTGGAGAAACAACTTATTTTAGGACCAATATTGCCCAAATCTTTAACTGCATCCTTTTCTCGGCCAAAAAAGTAGTCTACAGTCTAAATGTACCTATATTTACTTACTCGATGAATTGCTGCATAAGATCTTTCAGCTGGTCCATAGTTATGCTTGGGTTCTTAAACCTTTCTTGGATTTCCTTGCTACATTTTGATATCGTCATCTGTGATACGAAACTAGACACATTTGATACTCTGTAAATAAATAAAAAATGCTTGAGTCTTCAAAAGGGAGGGGGGGCTCATTTCCCAAATCACGCTTTATTTGTAATTTTTTCCAATTTCCAACTTCCCACTTTTTTCATTCTTTTTTTTTCAGATCCCACCCTTTACCCCCTATATCCCGCATCCGCACTTTTTACTCCCTATATCCCACATCCCAGTTGCGTGTCATCCTATGTATTAAAGCATAAGTAGCAGAGTATGTTTTGGTATTAGAAACCCCAAAATAAATAATAAAATAAATAGCAGGTGCATCTGTGTCACTACACCTTCGTTGTCAGTTGACACAATAAATTAAGGGCATACAATTTATAACAGATCTTAAATTGATTTTTCATCCTTTGATCGCAACAATATCATTTTTGGCATAAAATCGTCTGAATATATTCAGTTTTATGCAATTACGACCCCCTCATTACAAAATCCTGGATTCCTTCCTGACATTATATATGATGGATCGATGTAAAGCTTTTAATAATCAATCTTAAGAAGATGACTTACCTAGCATGAGGCCTCAGTAAAGGGAAGAGTGTGTTACACACATTCAGGGTACCATAGAAGTTTGTAGTACATGACACTCGATGACTTACCTAGCATGTGGCCTTAGTAAAGGGAAGAGTGTGTTACACACATTCAGGGTACCATAGAAGTTTGTACCACATGACACTCTTGCTTGTTCACCGAAAGATGCTGTAGATGATTGCTTCAATATAAAAAATAGAACAGACATGATTTCAATCCATCATCCTGAACATGCATGAAATATTTGCCACCGGACGTTAAGCAACCCACCAAATCATGATTTCAATGCTTATGATTTTAGATTTTCTTTTTTCTACAATAAAAAAAAACTCCATAAAAACTTCTTTACAAAACATTGATTCAGGAATTGTTGAGAGGATCATCAAAATTTAACTCCATGTTATGCAAGACTATAGGATGTCGTTTTTAGTGATTACTTGTACCAAAACCACCAATATGATTATGTGATTTCTAGGTATCCCATACCATGAGGTACCCTTAAAATAACATAAAATTAATATGATTTTTTTTTTTTTTATTTTCATGTTCCTATCTCTTTGTTTAACCTTAAGTAATATTTATTAATTGAATGCTTTTTTTCTTAAATTTTATTGGGGTGTGAAAGCGTTGACCGAAGCACATTTTGTATGAAGAGCGGGAATTTTTATGTGTTAGTCAACTGGTATTCACTCTGAATTGTATAGTGGTCTACTGCACAATCTAGATCCCATAGCAGTCGACGATCATTTGTTATTTGAACACTTTCTAAATTGAGCGGTCTACTACTGCACAACCTGCATACCAGTCCATTGACCATTAAACTAGTGTGATCCAATCCATTTTTATACAAATTGAATGATATATAAGGGCTTGGATTGGGTTTTCAATAGTAAAAATTCGTAAGGGTTCCGCGGAACCCAGTGTCTCGCCTACTTTTGCTGTTAATCGCAGGCTCCACAAAAATGAGGAAAACTAGAGGCTCCAAGGAACCTGTATCGTTCACCTGATATTTTTATTTACAATTGATGCATAAATCAATGCAACCGTTATACTTTTGCTTTAGTTTCAGAGATATAAGCCAAAAACTGCATTTTACCCCTATGTTCTATTTTTAGCCATGTCTGCCATGTTGGTTGGCAGGCAGGGTCATCGGACACATTTTTTAAACTAAATACCCTGATGACGAGTGTGACCAAGTTTGGTTAAATGGTTAAGTGTCTCAGTTGTTTCAGAGGAGAAGATTTTTGTATTAAAAGATTATAAGAATTTACCAAAAATTGTTTAAAATTGACTTTAAAGGGCAATAACTCCTTAAGGGGTCAACTGACCATTTTGGTCATGTTGACTTATTTGTAGATCTTACTTTGCTGAACATTATTGCTGTTTACAGTTTATCTCTATCTATAATAATATTCAAGATAATAACCAAAAACTGCAAAATTTCCTTAAAATTGCCAATTCAGGGGCAGCAACCCAACAACGGGTTGTCTGATTCGTCTGAAAATTTCAGGACAGATAGATCTTAACCTGATGAACATTTTTACAAATGTCAAATTTGCTCTTAATGCTTTACTTTCAGAGATATAAGCCAAAAACTGCATTTTACCCCTATGTTCTATTTTTAGCCATGTTGGTTGGCAGGCGGGGTCATCGGACACATTTTTTAAACTAGATACCCTAATGATGATTGTGAACAAGTTTGGTTAAATTTGTCTTACTAGTTTCAGAGGAGAAGATTTTTGTAAAAGATAACAAAAATTTACAAAAAATTGTTAAAAATTGACTTTAAAGGGCAATAACTCCTTAAGGGATCAATTGACCATTTTGGTCATGTCAATTTTTTTGTAGATCTTACTCTGCTGAACATTATTGCTGTTTACAGTTTATCTCTATCTATAATAATATTTAAGATAATAACCAAAAACGGCAAAATTTCCTTAAAATTACCAATGCAGGGGCAGCAACCCAGCAACAGGTTGTCCGATTCATCTGAAAATGTCAGGGTAGATAGATCTTGACCTGTTAAACATTCTACCCCATGTCAGATTTGCTCTAAATGCTTTGGTTTTAGAGATATAAGCAAAAATCTACAATTCACCCCTATGTTCTATTTTTAGCCATGGCGGCCATCTTGGTTGGTTGGCTTGGTCACCGGACACAATTTTTAAACTAGATACCCCAATGATGATTGTGGCCAAGTTTGGTTAAATTTGGCCCAGTAGTTTCAGAGGAGAAGATTTTTGTAAAAGTTAACGACGACGGACGACGGACGACGGACGCCAAGTGATGAGAAAAGCTCACTTGGCCCTTCGGGCCAGGTGAGCTAAAAAAATAATAAAAAAAATCCTCTCTATACTATCTTTTGATTGTAAGTAGCTTCTGTCCAAGTTTGGTAAAAATCCAGGATAGTTTATGAATCTAATAAATGTTTTAAAAACTTAAACTGCAGACTGTATGTAATGTTAACTGGAAGAAAAACTAAGTCCATTTATAAGTAAAATACGGAAAAAATGGAACAAACTTTTAACAAAATTTCCTTCTAGATACTAGCTTTTAATCAAAAACAAGCTTCTGTCCAAGTTTGGTACAAATACAAGATAGTTTAAGAAAGTTGTTAAAATTTTAAAAACTTTAACCACAGAGTGAATGTAATGTTAACTGGCAGAAAAACTAAGTCCATTTATAAGTAAAATACGGAAAAATGATTTTTTTTTTACAAAATTTACTTCTGGATATGATCATAAACAAGCTTCTTTCCAAGTTTGGTAGAAATCCAGGATAGTTTAAGAAAGTTATTAAAATTTCAAAAACTTTAACCACAGAGTGAATGTAATGTTTCCTGGCACAAAAAATAAGTCCATTTATAAGTAAAATACGGAAAAAATGGATTTTTTTTTTTTTACAAAATTTACTTTTGGATATTATCTTAATATGATCATAAACAAGCTTCTGTCCAAGTTTGGTAGAAATCCAGGATAATTTAAGAAAGTTATTAAAATTTCAAAAACTTTAACCACAGAGTGAATATTTGTGGACGCCGCCAACGACGACGACGACGACGACGACGCCGACGGAATGTAGGATCGCTATGTCTCGCTTTTTCGACAAAAGTCGAAGGCTCGACAATAATGGGCAAAACGTGCAGAATAAAGGGCAACAGATGTAAAGAATATAGAAAAAAAGAAAAAAATAAAGAAAAGAGGATAATGGGGTGCTGAAATATAAAGAATTAAGAAAAATTGGCAAAAAAATAAAGAATACAGAAATGAAGGACCTCATCCAGACACTCATAATTGCTCTTACAATTAAAGTCATTCCTGTTTTTTTTTTTTTTAGAGATTATGAATATACAAATTTTACTAAATCATACCTGGAATGCAATACCGGCATTGTTCACTAAGACATCAATTCCGCCATATTTTTCTTTGACAAAGTCCCTTAGCTTGTTAATGGAAGCTTGATCGTCAATGTCTAATTGGTGATATTTAGGTGATAGTCCTTCTTTTTGCAGCGCTGCAATAGCAGCCTTACACCTCTCTTCACTTCGTCCTACAATTATATGCTTTATCATGAATGCAATGGGACAAATTGCATATTATACATTAATCTGTTTCAACAATGTGTATATCATTTTGACAACTTTAACATTGTGGTGCCTCTTAATAAGCAGAAACAAAATTATAACTGAAAATATATTTGACATGGAAACATAATATATTGGTAACGACGGGTAGCACATGTTTTAAAGAAACAAAGAATATCATGTGGAATTTCCATTTTTAGAAGAATATTTGATATCTGACGAATCTTAGCTTCCACATGGGAGCATGCATTAACCTTAATTTTTTCTTTTTAAATGTGGCACTAGTAAACTATTTGCAAAATTGGTATGTTTCGATTGCAGTGATTCTTTTCAGTAAAACTAACATGCGAATAAATCCAATAAAAAAGTCAATGCGGTGTTGCTTTACTTCTGTTTTTAAATAGTCATTGCATTTGTCATGAGCATGGCATTACTTTAAAATTGTACATATATCTATTGTGTAAATCTATTAATTACATTTGAAACATGGCACTTCTTTGTACATATATCTATTGTGTAAATCTATTAATTACATTTAAAGGGGCACTAGCTGTCAAATTCATGTTCACAGATTTGACTCAATTCTACGGAAGCGTATTAGCGCCACACATTTTTTTTTTTTTTTTTTTTTCCCTATCTTTGCGTTATAACGCAAACATTTGCGTTATAACGCAAACCTTTGCGATATAACGCAAACCTTTGCGTTATAACGCAAACCTTTGCGCTACAACGCAAACCTTTGCGTTATAACGCAAACATTTGCGTTATAACGCAAACATTTTGATTTCAATTATTCATTAAGTTTTGTATATGCCCGTCTGTCATTAAACTTCTGTTGTGATTTAGTTAAGAAAAGAACCATAAATACAAGGAAAAGTCATTATAATAAATATGCATAGGAATCAGAAAAGTATATAATTTAACAAGAAAATAGATATGTTATAGACATATTTTATTTGAAAGCCAACATTTTAAAATTTTGATGAAGTAGATAAGAGCAAAATAATGTCATACAATTGTAAAACTGTCAAGGCAAATAGACAAAATGATCTTTCTGCTGTAAAATGAATAATTAAGAAAGATTTTTTATTTTTAATTTTGATGTAAGAAATTTTTTTTAAATCTCAGAATATGATAAAGATTCTTTGATAAAAGTCATGAAATTTCAATCTAGAGTGGTAACTTGGTAGCAATTTAAATGGAGAGAACATAATTTTATTAATAAAACATCTTCATTTTATTCATTTATTACAAAAGGGTAGTTAACCAACCTTACACAATCCTCAAAGGAGAGCTTACTTTGGAAGTATATTTATATTCGGCTATAGCTATATTAGCAGAGTTGTTTTTTTTTCTTTCTTCGGTATAACTTTAATTTACTCAATTTTCATTGTAATATATGTATATATATTATCATGTATATCATTTTGGGGCATTTTATGGCTTAATGTTCGGTGTGAGCCAATGCTCCGTGTTGAAGACCGCACTTTGAACTATAATGGTTTACTTTTACAAATTATGACTTAGATGGAGAGTTTTCTCATCGGCACTCATACCACATATTCTCATATTTATTATCCTGCTCATTATTAGTTAAATAGTAAAGCATTTTACTTTGCAATGAGTACAAAGAAGATAAATTTTAATATATGCAGCCTCCTCCATTAATAACTGCTGCTTCCTTTGAATCTTAAATAAGAAATAAGATAAAACAAATGTTTGCGTTATTTCGCAAAGGTTTGCGTTATAACGCAAATGTTTGCGTTATAACGCAAAGGTTTGCGTTATAACGCAAAGGTTTGCGTTATATCGCAAAGGTTTGCGTTATAACGCAAAGGTTTGCGTTATAACGCAAAGGTTTGCGTTGTAACGCAAAGGTTTGCGTTATAACGCAAAGGTTTGCGTTATATCGCAAAGGTTTGCGTTACAACGCAAATGTTTGCGTTATAACGCAAAGATAGGGAAAAAAAAATGTGTGGCGCTAATACGCTTCCGTACAATTCTCATATTTGATTTATAACAATGTAAAACATTTATCCAAATTATAAAAAGTCTAAAATAAACAATATACCGGGCATGGGCTCGATAATATGTAGCTACGTTCCGTGTGTATTTTAGTCTAGACTATGGTTGTTTCCTAAAAAAATATTCTAATCCCCAATTTGATGAAAAAAAATATTGTGGTCAAGCAGATGACAAAAAAAAATATCCTGAATCCAGATTTTCCCCATACCTTATAGTGTTAAATTTTGAAAAAAAATAATTTGATTGATAGCGTCGAAAAACTAAAAAAAAATGTTCTGACTCAGACAAAAAACCATAACCCCCTTGAAGTTAAATGGTTGCTCCCTTGTTATGTTGCTTGTTCGTGGAATTTTACCGACCGACAGCTCCTTAACTGATCGCATTGTGCTTTCTTACCTGTGAGGAGAACATCACCATCAAACTGTTTACATAACGCCTGGACTACAGCATAACCTATCCCTTTGTTTTTCTTACCTGTGAGGAGAACATCACCATCAAACTGTTTACACAATGCCTGGACTACAGCATAACCTATCCCTTTGTTTTTCTTACCTGTAAGGAGAACATCACCATCAAACTGTTTACATAATGCCTGGACTACAGCATAACATATCCCTTTGTTTTTTCTTATTTGTTTTTCTTACCTGTGAGGAGAGCATCACCATCAAACTGTTTACATAAGACTTGAACTACAGCATAACCTATCCCTTTGTTTTTCCTACATGTAAGGAGAACATCACCATCAAACTGTTTACATAACGCCTGGACTACAGCATAGCCTACCCCTTTGTTTTTCTTACCTGTGAGGAGAACATCGCCATCAAACTGTTTACATAAGGCTTGAACTACAGCATAACCTATTCCTTTGTTGGCTCCAGTCACCTATTTATTCACAAATAAACTCTGATGTTACTTTCAATTATTTTCTTGTTTTTCTGCGTTATACTTAGTACATAAATATACTAGATTTTATTTTATTTAAATTTACCTGTGTACGTTGTTTTATTTAACGCCATTTTGTCCCAGGTTAGAGTTGCCTTATTGACACTCTTACTTCTTCTTTTTTTATTAATACCTGTAACGTCTATGTTATATAGGCACCTACGTTTTCATATTGTATTTATATTGTGTCATAGATCAAACTTATTCGTTCAGTGTATGTTTCCTTGTTTTTGTTTAAATGTCTTTTTGATCGAGTTAAGCCATTTCAATTGATATTTTATAGTGTGTCTTTTTATGTTGTTATGTTACACTACTGTCTCAGGTTAGGGTGAATGTTAGCCCCTGTTAAAACGTTTAAACCCGCTGCATTTGTATGCACCTGTCCTAAGTCAGGAGCCTGTTGTTCAGTGGTTGTCGTTTGTTGGTGTGGTTCATAGGTGTTTCTCGTTTCTCGTTTTTTATACAGATTAGACCGTTGGTTTTCCTGTTTGAATTGTTTTACACTGTCTAGTCATTTTGGGGCCCTTTATAGCTTGTTGTTCGGTGTGAGCCAAAGGCTCCGTGTTGAAGGCCGTACTTTGACCTATAATTGTTAACTTTTTATACATTGTGACTTGGACGGAGAGTTGTCTCATTGGCACTCATACCACATCTTCTTATTTATATAGAAACAACATTTGTTTATGATCTACTATTAATTGCTAGTCTACTATCCATAGCGGTCACTGATAGTAGTAGAAAAAAGAGACCGGCCAAAAATTATTGGTTTTCTTCTAGTCAACAACATAGCAATGAAATGCTGATTATACAAAGTTTCAACATTTTAGTTAACCCATTATCTTTGATTAGTTTTTATACTGGCCGGCCAGTATGATATATTGCCATCTCTTGGCATCTGCAGTCGTCCATTAACATTTAAACAAAGCTTCTCCTCTAAAATAAGTTGGTCAACTGGAACCGTACATGTCCACAAAGATACGATTTCAGAAGTTGAAATAATTGACGTTAAAGGCCAATAACTTCTATAAAGAGTGTACTGTCAATTTCGGCTTTTGAAACTTATCTGACAATTTTGGCCGTTGATTTATTTGTACATCTTTCCAGCTGATCAATTTTACTGTAACCCTTTTCTAACTATAATATTAATTTTCAATATTATAGCATCTGTATAAGGGCAAACATGAGTGCACATTGTCAATTAAGGAAAACAACCCTAAGGGAGCTACCATTTGATTTTTATGGGGGGCTAGGATGAAATTTGAAAAAAATAGGCAGGACAGGAGTTTTGAGTAAAAAAAAGAGGCAGGATGAGCAACTTGGTAAAAAAAAAAGGCAGGATGAGCAACTTGGTAAAAAAAAAGGCAGGATGACAATTTGTGTAAAATAATTCAGGATAAACTAGTAAAAAAAAAGGCAGGACCGAATAGAGTAAAAAATATAAAGGCAGGACAGAGATTACAACTAAAAAAAAAGCAGGACAAAATTTTTCATTCTAGCCCCCATAAAAATCAAATGGTAGCTCCCTTATAAAAAGGAGTCGATTGACGATGTCGGCTATCAATGTTATTGTATACAGTTATAGTTCTATTTTTCTTGACATGTCTTTAGTCTGCTAAATAAAAGGAGTGTTTCTGTGATACAAGTGTATATAGGATATATCACAAAGCACTTCGAAAGATTTACACAATTACCGGATAATTTAGATAAAGAAATTGCTCACAAACCAGTTTATTCCAGACCTACAAAAACTAAATACCCCACTTCTAATGCTGTTTCCAGTCAGCAAGGTTAGCTTACCCGTTATTTTTGCTTAATCATCGCACTTAGCAAAACCGATATGCGTGTACTCAATTATCATAAATTCGTTGAATAAGTTCCTTACACTTGCGAATGGTTTAGAAAAATAGATTACATTGCAAAATTCCAACAAATATCAACTAGATAAATGAGTTCAAATGTCAGTCTTTAGTTACACTTTATACAATATGTTAATACTAAATGCAAATGAAATATTATCTAGCAAGTGAATTAACACCCTGAAATAAATAGACGGTGAGCTGGGGAAATAGCCCGTACCTGTTACGCATGAAACAGATGATAAAAAATAATAATATGAATGGCAAAGACTTACAATTGCTACTCTTTTGGTCATGATTTTGGAAGGAACGAGGTCAGAACTGTACTATTTCTGTTTGTCAAATAAGGTTTCATATTGGGTCATGTTCTAGAATTTAAACCCCAGGTTAATATTCCGGTTAATAAACTATGCATTTAATAACAAGCTAATTCATCAAAGAATATGAAGAATGTTGATTGGTCTTTATTATTCGACATTTACAATAACTTTAGGTAAGAATACAGGTAAAATGTAGGGGTCGTATCAAAAGGTAAATTAATAACGGCATTAGGCTATTTTAAAAAAAAAGAACTGTTCATAGAGCAAATGGCTATATCAGGATTCATCTTGTTTTTTCTTCATAATTTACTTAATACATGTACTAGTATATGTATTTATAAAACATTTTACGTTGATAACCCCGAAGAAGAAAAAAAAAATACCGTATCAGTCATTTCTCAACTAATCCGGTTTTTTTCTCTACAATTAATATATGATTATAAATATTTTACTATCCCTTCGCGACAATGTTGCAGAGATGATGTTGTAACGGAAATGTCCATACATCCGTCCGTTATGGACACAGTATAGCTTAAGTATCTCAACTGATCTGTACTATATTTGGTATACACACATTCAGTATTAAGACGACTAGAGGCTCATTGATTTTCAAGGCCAAAGTTGAATGATACATGAATATTTTTAGTATCGCCCGTAACTAGAGACACATGAACTATAATATTCCAGGCATTGGCATTGTCACCTGGGACCTAATATAAACTAACATACAATAGGTTATAGACAATACTGGGTATATGCTACGCATAGTGTTAAATTCGCATCGATGCAAAAAATTTGTAGAGATGGACCGCTATATTTCCTAAAAGAATGTGGCTCAAGAGACAAAATATACCGAAAAAGAAAACATAGGGTAATATCATTTACACACAGGCACTTTGGGAATGGACCCCCTTTTTTTCTATATCAATATTTTTTTGTAAATATTCTTTAATATTTTAACTTTTTTGCACTTATTTAATATGTTGTTGCGTTTATCCATACAATTTTAAATAACAGTTATTTATTTATGATGCTCCTCTATTCTTATTTTCTGCAGTTTCATTGTTAAATACCTAAACATTATAACAAGCTGAATATTAAAGAATAATTACTAAACAAAATAAAACACGATATATTTTACATATCTTCATTTCCTCCAATAATGAAGGGCATTAGTTAGATCGGTAGTGAAAGTAAAGTAAGAATACAGGACATTATTACAAACAATGTATCAAAACTAGCCTTTACAAAAATATATAAAGCTTGAAGAATCCATAAAGAAAACCCCAGGTTTCTAAGCCTAATGAAATTAGCAATGTCTGCACAGTAAAATCTTATTCACAAATTATTGTCCAATACATAGACACCCATATATTTGTACATCTTCAAGTCGCACACATCCTGTAAATGTTTGTGATGCAGACCTTTTGAAACATAGTCATATCACCTTCAAGATCAAATACTGGACGGCGTAATAAGATGCATGCTTAAGATCTAATCTGATCATGATTTTTTTATTGTAATCCAAAGCGCAGTGTTTGGATGCAATAATGAAAGTAACTTAGAAAATAAAAATTAAATGTTATTTAACTTAGGTAAAAAGTTCATTTTCTCAGTCAAATGATATTGTTCTTTTGCAAATAACACGTTTGATGGAAATTTCAAGGCCAAATAAATAACTGCAACAGAATGACCTTGATCTTCGACCTTGATAAATAGTATTTCTGGACGACAAGATATACATACATTTGAGAATAATAGGTATTAATAGAGTATCCGAAATATATTGTTGATAAAATCCAACAACATTTGCAGGTTAGATTTTGCAGGGGCGGATCCAGGATTTTTGAAAGGAGGGGCGAAGTATGTAAAATTCGCCGAGCGGAGCTAGGCGAAAAATTTCTTTTACCTTTTTTTGGCTTAAAAAAACATAAATTACACTTTTAACGGTTCCTGACATGGGGCATGTATATTTTATAGTTAAAGTGTAAGGGTTGAACATTTCTGATGCCGTATTCTCCCCATTATTATAAAATGATTAGATGGATCCAAAGCTATGTACAAATATATTTGATGTGGGACTTGTCAGTAAAAAATGGACATGGAAAATTCTCGTTTGTTGTATGTTTAGTTAGCATATCCTCACAGATTTCTTGTTGTAAACAAGATATACGCCGGGCTATTCAATGAAATTTACAATACGACCGACACGAGTTAAGAAAGACAAACAAGCAATTTTTATTTAAATGTTTGGTTGAAATGTTTCACCCAACAAGGGAAGTGAGGGGTTCCAAATCAACCAAAGGCTCGAATGAGTCTAAAATGGCAACGAATTTAGGAACGACGGTCGACAAATGGAGACATAAAGGCCCAGCAGGCAGGTTGCAGTCGGGCCTTGAAAAAAGTATTCAATATATCAGTTTGGCGAAACAGACATTCCAGTCAGATATGGGAATTACATGCAAACCCCCGGCCTCAAAAAAAATTAAGACCGTTTTTTATTCATTATGTTCATTTAATGCTAAATAATTCTGTTGGAAATTTTCAAAAAAGTGGACAAGATTATTGTTTTCAATCCAGATACGTCTAGAATTTTTGTTTAAGGCAAAAATCAGGGTCAGAATTTTTTCTCTCAAATATCACAGACTGCCCTTTCAAATCAAATGGTCCGTACCTTAGACTTTAAATCTATCTAGAGCTTACTGAATGGGAATCATTATTCAGCTATGTTATTAATAGGCTTGGGCGTGTTGGGTTAAACATGTTTTCGTAGGTAAATAATATTGCTGTGGAACTTTTTTTTTCATGAGAGTGTAATAGAGTATTACTTTCTGTTTGGTGGAATTGTGAAATAGAAGTCAATACGTTCTTGCTCAATCCTTTGTCGCTTTGAATGTGTCATGCTTGTCATCCTCATCCTAAGCAATGTGTTACTGTAATTTGAATTTCAAAATGACTGAGTGACATTTTTTCGACGCACTGGTCAACTCCACCGTAGCGAATCACATGACTTTGACATAATCAATAATATATTACAGTAAATAAGTAAAGAATTGTCGCATAAAAATTAAATACACGGGAAATGGCAAAGTTCACGAAGTCTAGTCTGATTAATCATTTTACAAAAAAAAAAAAAAAAAAAAATGTTCAAGCAAAAAGGGGGGCGTACGCCCTCTACGCCCCCCTCTGGATCCGCCACTGTTTTGTCTCAGTTTTCCAGGATTCGACATGTCACTGAGTTTTCTTGAGAACAATTTCCACTGTAAGTCTCAATATACGATATTTTTTCAGATGATACAAGACGCATGAGTCATTGAAGTGACAACTACGATTAACTTTCATTCGACGGTACTGTAATGAATGCAAGCGGGTTTTAGGACAAATTCAAATAGTTAGACATATACAATATGAAACATCGAAAAAGTATATAGAAAGTTGAAATTCACATACGACAAGAACGTGGAACACCCCAATTTAGTTAGAAAATATTTCCAATAAATAATGTTCATCTGTGCCATCAGCTATGTCGGCTCGTACGGCTTGGACATTGTTACAATTACCCACATTTTGACAAAACACAAATTCGTGCAAGAAAGATTGCTTGATTGGTGTTGCTTAACGTCCAGTGGCAAATATTTCATGCATGTTCAGGACGAGAACACATTAACAATTAATACAATAGGTATGTCCTGTAACAGAGGACGTCCGGGAATAAGGTGGGGAAATTTGGACTGCCACTGGAATATGAGGGTATATTGGATAGGGACAAAAATTTCGCCTTGCAACAGGCCACCAACGACTCTTTTATCAAGAAATCTTATGACTAACGTAAGTTATACTGAATTGTTCATGACATACGAGTATTTTTTCTCGTAATATTGTTTTAGAATGTGCACATGCTTTCTACCTTATACGAACAAACAAGGTCTTGTAGAGAGTCTGATGTCATTTGTCCTTCAAAGAAAACTGCCTCTTACATGGCGTGCATGATTTGGGTTGGCAACATTTGCCTACACCCAAACTTTGCTTTGCCATAGTGTACGTACAAATGGAATACGTGTTGCTTAAACACTCACTCACATGGCGGAAGCTTTATTACACTTTTATCTTGATATATAGCCAACTGTTGTCTTTGCAAATTTAATTTTTTGTGCGATTTATTGAACTTATATTTTAATTTGTATAACGCAGTTACAAACACCCTAGCATCATCTATAGCACTATCAATGTAGTGCTTCTTAAATTTAGCGTTGAGTTCATAGTAATTGCAGGAGGTCTTACTAATGTTATTTGGTAAGAAGACTTGTACATTATCAACATTGATAAAATAACGAGTCTTTTTGTAACGAATAAGGACTTTGTCTATACTTTTAAGTACTCTTTGTGTAAATTGGTCTTTATGCCAAACATGTGATCAAACATGCAGCATGATAAAATCAGTTATTGAACAAATTCTCATGCTTTATTCGGTATATCATATCAGCGTCGCCTGCTCTAACAGCACCATCATTTAGAGTTGCTAATCTTCCAGCACGGTATGAAATGTTTTCACTTTCTATGAGACATTTTCTTGCAAATTATACACTTTAACGTATCGAGAGGCCGGGTCAACATTACTTGCAACCACATAAAATTGGATAAATCTGGCTTCATATCTGGTGCTTCCTTTTCAGTCGTGCTACTGATTTCAAATTCGGTTTACTTGTGTAGCTTGCGTATTGTGTGTTTGTTTATTCTACATTGGCTAGAGGTATAGGGAGAGTTGAGCTCTCACAAAACATGTTTAACCCCGCCGCATTTTTGCGCCTGTCACAAGTCAGGAACCTCTGGCCTTTGTTAGTCTTGTATGTTTTTTTTAATTTTGGTTCATTTATATGTTTCGGAGTTTAGTGTGACGTCCATTTTCTCTGAACCAGTATACATTTTTTTAGGGGCCAGCTAAAGCCCGCCTCAGGGTGCGGGATTTTCTCGCTGTGTATAAGGCCTATTGGTGGTCTTGAGCTGTTTCTGGTCGAGGTGTTGTCTCTTTGACACATTCTCCGTTTCCATTCTCAATTTTATTTAAATCAAGACCTGTGATACCTAAATATGGTTGAATCAGTTTACGTATCATTACATATGAAAATACGGAGATGTGGTATGATTGCCAATGAGACAACTATCCACCAAAATTCAAATAAAGTGGATGTAAGCAATTATAGGCAACCGTACGGCCTTCAACAATGAGAAAAACCCATACCGTATAGTCGGCTATAAAAGGCCCCGACATAAAAAATATGAAACAATTCAATTGAGAAAACTAACGGCCTAATTTATAACAAAACAATTTACGAAAAACAAATATGACAGACATGAACCAACAACAACCACTGAACTACAGGCTCCTGACTTGGGACAGGCACATAAAGAATGTGGCGGGGTTAAACATGTTCGTGAGCGCTCAACCCTCCCCTAACCTGGGACAGTGGTGTAACAGCACAACATAAGAACAAACTATCAAAATCAGTTGAAATAGGCTTAACTCATCAGATCGATACAAAGCAGAAAAATATCAAACAAAAACACAGAAAATTAAAATAAATAAATAAATAAATCATCACGTCTCACTGCTGCAGCATTTAGGAGACTTTTTTCTACATTCTGTTGCTATTCTTAAAATTTCAGCAAAAAAAAAAATGTGCAGGTAATGTATTTCTTAGTTTCTTCTGTTACCTATTCTAACAACGGACTCGGCCTCTTTTTAAACTGAGTTTTGCTGTGCGTACTGCTGTGTGTTTGCTTATTCTTCATTGGCTAGAGGTATAGGGGCGGGTTGAGATCCCACAAAACATGTTTAACCCCGCCGCATTTTTGCGCCTGTCCCAAGTCAGGAACATCTTGCCTTCATTAGTCTTGTATGTTTTTTTTAATCTTGGTTCATTTATATGTTTCAGAGTTTATTGTGACGTCCATTTTCTCTGAACCAGTACACATTTTTGTTTCGGTGTCAGCTGAAGCCCGTCTCCGGGTGCGGGATTTTCTCGCTGTGTTGAAGACCCATTGGTGGCCTTGGACTGTTCTTTGGTCGGGTTGTTGTCTCTTTGACACATTCCCCGTTTCCATTCTCAATTTTATTTGTCAACTCCAACTTTAGAGCACCTTTTCTTGGCATAGGACGGAACTAGTGTAATTGTCCTTTTACTTGAATATCCAACAGATCGAATACACCAGAAACCCAAAACACCCTACAATAATTGTCACTTTTACGGTTAAATTCAACAAACACGACTAAACAACAATACCTAACAACATAAATAAATCACAAAGCTTTAGAAATTCTAAAGTAAACAAGAAATACGCGTGATAATAACTTCAAATGACCACCGCAAAATTGCCTAATGTGGGCTTATAACTAGAAATCAGAACAGTGTCGGTTCATATGTGACAAATATCCGGAATTGAAATTTGATAAAATGCAGATGTTTAACCAATAATATTGCTTATTACTAATTTTCTTCAAAAAGTAAATCGGGTCGATTGAAGTATTAAACGACGGCTTTAAGATTGTACCTTTGAAATACACATTTATTGCACGTGCAAATAATTCTAGGTGAAAAACAGGGACTTGTTTGTGTTTTTTTTCCCCACCATTTCAGATGCTCTTGTGCTTTAAATATATCAGTTATTAAAAATGCCCTTATAATGGATGAAGTTCAAGGGTAACCATATTAACCAATTTAGTTCACAAATCATGTTTAGAACAGGGTTAATTATGAGATAAGTCTATCGAAACAGTAGTGGGGTCTTCGATGACAGTTGGGTAACGTCAGTTACGGTCGTTTCTAACGTCATTGGTATCACATTTGACATTTACGACAAATATTTTTTTGAAGTTGACTAATTGATAGACATTTTAGGACATTAATATTCCATGAAGTATTTAGGTAATTTAAACTCGTTAACTAAGTGTCTTTTTCAACATTCGCCGCTCTCCTACAATGACTTTAAATCATTAAATAGATTTTAAATGGTATTTTGTTTTTAAACACTGCGTCATTTTGATATAGAATTTCACTCGAAAATGATAGCCACTCATTCTAAACATGAGACTTAAATCATTCTTCCTTTCAAATAAAACCTCTGATTGGTTGATGTCTATATATGTATATATCATTGTTTTGTTAAATTTCAAGAGTTTTGATAGCAACAGGACATATGCTGTCTATTCGATATGTCCAACAATTGCTTTGAACTATAACTCACATAGTCAAGATGAAATTTCACGTCGCTATTTTGATAATTTTTTCCGCAGTTGGACTACAAGGTAAGAATATGTTGTGACGTCTAATATGAGGGTCTGGATGGGGTTTACAGAATAGCGAATATTTGGCAAAAGATGCAGAAAAAATGCAACAAGAAAAATAGAGTAAAATAGGCAACAACAAAAAAAAAAATTAGAATAATAGGGTGCTAAAATATAAAGAATAGAGAATAATGGGTAAAATAAATAAGAACAGAGAAAAATGATATTAAAACTAGAGGCTATGAAGAGCCTCTGTTTCTCAACTTGGTCTACGTGCATATTCAACAAAGGACACTCTCCAACATTGCAGACGAGAATAGAATTCATGACAAAAATCTCTGTTTTGTTGACCTTGTATTGCTGATCATTTAGTCTGTTTAGTTTCTCTCTATCTTCTTTAGTATTTGCTCAAAACACAAAAGAGGGTAAAAAAAATCCTCATTTAAGGGCAATCACTCCTTTAAAGAGTGACAGTCTACTAACTATATCGGCAAAGTTTGACTTGTTAGTAGATCTTGCCTTGCTGATCATTTTTGCTAATTAAAGTGTCTATTTATCTATTATAATTTTTATCATATAAGACAAAACGCAAAAAAAATGATAAACATCATCATCAAAGGGCAATGACTCTAAAAAGGAGTCTGCTGACGATTTCGACCATGTTAGACTTATTTGTAGAACTTGTCTTGTTGATCATTTTTGCAATTTAAAGTTTCTCTCTAAATATTATACTTTTCAAGATAATAGGCAAAAATGAAAAAAAAATGGTAAAATTTGTCATTGAAGGGCAATAACTCCTATAGAAGTCGTCTGACAGTTTTGAGGTATATGAACAATTGGTAGAGCTCAACATTTAACACTTGTCAGATTTTCTCTATTTATAACGGTTTTCAAAATAATAGACAAAACTTGCATTTTACCCTTATGTTCTATTTTAGCCATGTCGGCCATCTCGGTTGGCAGGCGGGGTCATCGGACATATTTTTTAAACTAGATATCCTAATGATGATTGTGGCCAAGATTGATTAAATTTGGAGCAGTAGTTTCAGAGAAGAAGATTTTTATAAAAGTTAACGACGACGACAGGCGACGGACGCCAAGTGATGAGAAAAGAATAAAGAAATGAGGTTCCCCCATCCAGACCCTCTAATATAATGAGTAGCAAAATATGAATCAAAGAAGGTGTAGGATATGTTATTAAGACAGCTCACCCAAACGACAAAAAAAAAAAAAACAACAAAGAACATCTACAGGTCAAAGTACGGTCGTCGTCGTATTTTTATGTTAAATACAACAGAATCGTCATTCAAAGTTACATCATCTAATTTTTTGAAATATGACAACATTTGCCATCAATTTAACATTATTATGTTTGCTTTATTTTAACAAAATTGATAATAATTTTATAAAGTTATATTCTCTTTTGACTGATGCCTGTTATCCATTTTCCGTATGAAGTGATATTTCCCGTTTCACACTGAACGGGAGTGTATTATGAATAAGTGATACAAAAAATGTGTCAATATGATTAGCCTTTCATGCAATGTGCTTCGAAATTGCCACATTTCCTGTGGCAATTTTTAGGTCAATGATGACCTTCAAAGGGGTATTTGTGATTTCTTCAATAATATACCAACCAATCACGGGTTTCATTTGAAAATATTCGTTTTGTTCAATTGATTCCATTCCGAAACGAGTCTTCTGGGTTTCTGACATAATATTCTTAATACCGTAATTATATAGTGTACCTTGCGAAATCGAAAATATTTACGTGCTATCCGTGACAATGTTAAGACAATGCATAGAAAAAACAGACGAAGAGCTTGATATAACTATTAATTTCATAATCTCATAATTGTAGCATAAAAATGTATTTATACGAATTGAATGCTTCTTTTTATAACCTTTTAGGATTGTAAAAGCGTTGATCGTGCACACATCTTTAATATGAAGCGAAAGTGCTTCGGTCAACGCTTTTACACCACAATAAGATTATAAAAAGAAGCATTCAATTCTTTTAAAGTGAATGACCACTTAGTTTTAAGCGAACATAATGATGTGACAGATAATGACAGGTCCGTAGTCGACATCAAAATGAACTTTGATGCTGACGCAATAATGCTTCATAGTATACAAAAGTTGTAATAAGTTAGATAACATTATGAAACATAGAAGAACGATCAAGAACAACCAAGCAAACATATTGAAATCGTCTTTTGCTTAGTTTCTTTTGTTACCTATTCTGACATCGGACTCGGACTTCTTTTAAACTGAGTTTTACTGTGCGTATTGCTATGTGTTTCTTTATTTTACATTGGCTAGAGGTATAGGGGGAGGGTTGAGATCTCACAAAACATGTTTAACCCCGCCGCATTTTAGCGCCTGTCCCAAGTAAGGAGCCTCTGGTCTTTGTTAGTCTAGTATGTTTTTTAATTTTAGTTCATTTATATGTTTTGGAGTTTAGTGTGACGTCCATTTTCACTGAACTAGCACACAATTTTAGTTAGGGGCCAGCTGAGGACCACCTCCGGGTGCGGGATTTTCTCGCTGCATTGAAGACCCATTGGTGGCCTTCGGCTGTTGTCTACTCTTTGGTTGGGTTGTTATCTCTTTGACATATTCCCCATTTCCATTCTCAATTTTACACTTCATATACTGATCCATTTATTTGCGATTCAAATCGATAGACCAACAAACACAATTTTACCTGTTCATTCATACCTTGAAACAAGGTTATTATTAATAATTGTATTATCAATTGAAAAATAGCAGAAATATGATTTAGTATTCAAACATGCAAAATCAGTTTTAAGTACATATTCAGTCAAAATATCACCACTGGAATAAAGGTTAAAAAAAACTAGAGTAGAAATGCACAATTTCTTGTGGAAGGTAAAACGTATACTTCGTATGCTATTTATCATATCCAAAGGATTTGTTACACTATACTTTAAGGGCATGTGGCGCAACTGACAACGCGTCTGACTACGGATTCATGGTTCGAATCCTGGCAGACTCGGAAAGATTGTTGTCAATGCTTTTTAACACACCCTTTTGGAGCAAAGTTAGAAGTTGCATTAAAAAGAAATGTCTGAACAGATTAGAAAGCACCTAAACGTCGGAAAGTCAGAAACCAGGTTTTTGTTAAATGTTTTATTGACACATATGTCAACTTGTGATTGCATGCTAATAACCTTTTTATTAAACATGTTATGAGGATATAACACATATAATATCCTCCCCGGGAGGATATCAAACTCCGATCTCCCGCGTTACAGGCGGGGATACTAACAAATACCCTAGAGGCCTTGAACATATGCGCACAATTTGTTAAAAGTAAAGGAAAAATTTAGAAATTTACAACAAAAATACCTGAAAAGCTAGTTTTTCCGCCTCCCTAAACTGAGAGAAATAAATGTGCTTCATATCAAATACTAGTAGGAGAGTTATTTGTTGAAAAAGTTTGATTTTGGGACTTATACATATACGAATGTAAAAGGTTGTGCAAGCTATAAATGTAGACAACACGAAAAGTCAAAGGTTCACATCCAATAGGAGCCGACTTTTGTTTATCAAATTATTTGGAGGATTTATGAACATTGTACATTTAAGGACAATTGTCTTAAACTATAATCGAACAAAATGCTAGCCGTCATGGAAACGTTTCATATCAAAGCTTACAAATATACATTGCTGTCTGCTTTTCTGGACGCACTGGCTCTATAGTTGCTATTAAATTAAAGCAATTGAGATCATGGCTATCACCCGTTTTGGGTTCCTAAGTATTTCAACATTTCCAACGAAATTTAAGAGCATGAAGTTACAAGCAATGGCTTTTCTAAATACCTGTTGAAATTTGAAAATGTTTTTTGCATTGAAGTTTGATTTTGGCTGGCTGAAAACAATTTCTATATTTAAACAGAATTGTTTGTTATAATTCATGTTACATTTTGATATTAAAATATTCATTCATTCATTCATTCATTCCTAGGAATAATGTATGGTAAGCCAATGTACAAAAACCATGTGATTCTTATTTTTACAGCATTAAGAGAAAACATGGCTCTTAATAAAATAGCGAAACAAAGTTCAACATATACAGATAGTGTGCGTTTTTGCCAGCGACCCTCGCAGTTGATGGTAATAGGAACCAATATCCACATTTCAAGGCTGTGGGACAATGTGCACACACAATGCTGAATAAGACAATAAACTGGTGGGCAGTTGATCTTGGAAATGAGTTTGATATTACCGACCTCAAGATCTACAACCGACAAGACTGTTGTAGTAAGTCTTCTTATTTTTATTAAACATTAAACCATTGTCAATCTTTTAAAAAACTGAAATTAAATCTTTAAAAAATGTTAAAGTCCCACCGTTTCATGCGTCGATTCTAACACAACGATATCGTATTTTTTTTTAAATCATATAAACAAACAACAAATGGTTAAAGATATATAATTTTCATAGATTTTTGGCAATGTTGAGTATTGATAATATATGATATCGGGGCATATTTTAATCAAACTCACTGAGACTCCTTAACTTTAAATTTCCTAAGTTTGATGAACTTTCCGAATTTGACCATATATGTTAACAGAAAACCCGATATTGGTAAAAGTAAAATTTTTACTTGGATTTTGATATACTCCAAAAAAACTTTATGCATGCTCTTTTTTCATAGGTGATCGTTTGACGAATTTCTTCATTTATATTTACAATCCAACTGTAGCAACATGGGACGGTTTTGACCAGGAAGGGGGACAACTCTGTTATCATTATGAAGATACGGCTCCAAGTATACTCAATGTTGCCTGTACATCAAGCATACGAGGACGATACGTCAAGATATATAAGGAACACCGAGAACATCCAAAAGAAGATGCACTAACTTTGTGCGAAGTTGAAATTTTCATTGACAATAATCCTAATGAAGGTAAAGCAATATTATGAATATAAACCTTGTTTTATTCAAAGTATCAAATCATGTAATACTTTTAACTCCTTAAATTCTAAAAATCTCCAAAATAACAAATACAGTGATAAATTAAACACTATAGATGAACAGATATACCATTAACGTCTCAACAAAGTGAGTAAATGAGAATCAACGTTGGTTTTATTCCATCTTTAATATACCGAGGAACAAAGGAAACCACGTAAACTAAAAAAGATGACAGACCGGTGGTGTCTACAAGGAAAAAAACTCATCAAAGATACCAGGCTTAAAAATAAAAAAAGCCAGTCGCAAAGACCGGACTCATCGGTGGCGCTAGAATCTAAGCACAGGAAAGCCCAAATCAAACACAAAGTTGAAGAGCATTAAAAACAGAAAATTCCAAAAATTTGAACAATATTACCCGCAAGGTAAATCCAGCCTCAGTCAATATGTCAATATAGGAAATAGAACACAATCGGTAAATTTACATAATTAAGACGTCTCTTAAATTTACCTAGTATCTCAAGATATAAATCCGCGACGACATGTATCTCGTAAGTTGATAATGAGGTCAACCAATTCGTAATTGTGACCACAAAACATTTTTATTGCCGTTTTCAGTCGATCTTCCTCATAATCCTGATGGAGCATATTTGGCGAAAGAAATGAAAAAAAAAAACATCTATAATGGTAAATTAATTGATACAAGCTTGATTTATTTTTCGTATAGACATAATTATTGTACCTGTTTCGTTATATGTCATTATATATGAAACCACGTTTCTGTTCATATCTGTAAATGCATATGTCAGTATTATAGCATCTTATGAAGAAAATGTTGTGTCATTTAGGTTTATTCTGCAAGAAGACTAACAGACAAGGCTTTAAAGGTCTTGACATAAATATGAACACAGCGTCACTTACGAAATGTGCCCTTTTCTGCAGACGAACCGAAAGTTGTCTTGGGTTGAATATGATGACAGATGGCACTTGTTCCCTGTTCGCAGCTAGCAAGGAGTTTACCAATCAAACCAGTGACATTTCTTACTTCGAAAGATGTTGACTTTTTAACATTTATATCATGATATAGGAAATGAGCGCTTATCATTTTTCTGACGTTAAACTTATATTTTGTATCAATTTAGAAACAAGAAAATGTGGAATGATTGCCAATGAGACAACTCTCCACAAGAGACCAAATGACACAGAAATTAACAACTATTTGTCGCCGTACGGCCTTCAACAATGAGTAAAACCCATACCGCATAGTCAGCTATATAAGACCCCGAAATGACAAATGTAAAACAATGTATATATTCGATATAAATGTGTTACAAAATTACATAAAAACTGAAGAACGGAATAATCCTTTTTGACCATCAAATAAGTAAAAGGGGCCTCGGTGGCCGAGTGGTCTAAGTAGTTACTACTGTAATCACTAGCCAGTCAACACTGAGGTTGTGAGTTCGAACCCCGCTCGTGCGGGTGCACTCGACTCCAATCTTAATTGACTAGGATTGTCAGTTTTCCTATCGAAGGTCGGTGGTTTTCTCCGGGCACTCCGGCTTCCTCCACCAATAAAAACTGACCGCCACGAAATAGCCCAAAAGCGGTGCTTAAAAGTGGCGTTAAAACACCAAAAATCAAATCAAAATCAAATCAAATAAGTAAAGAAATTTAGATCTGTATTATTATTAGTATTTGTTTTTTTATTAAAAATCTTTGTGCCGTTGCAATTATCGTGTTACATTAAATATACATCAGAGAATAATGAAAATTCAGTTGGAAATGAAAAGACCCATCGTAGGTGGAAGACTTTTTCTGTAGGGTCAATCAATAAAACCTTAAACTTACCTATTTTCAACCCTTGAATAATTTCAACTAATTGTATCATGTCATGAATAAAAAGAATGTAGCGTATACATCAATGAAGGCATTTTATATTTCAGTATAATTTTGCTTTTTCTGAATATTTTTCTTCACAAAATATGGTTAAGCTTACATTGTTCCAAAAGAATCTTTTAATTTTCGATAGAGAGGCTACTATCCCTAGAATCTTAGTCAAAAGGCAAAAACCACAAATCGTATTCTCTCTCCCTGGTTTCGTATACCACATTCTACATTTCAGACGTTTTGTGAATTCTTTTAAGTTTAACTAAGATCTCGGCAATATTCAATGAAAACCTTACCAAATCAACTACCAATCTATTGAATATAAGAAAGAACTGACTAAATGGAGTCTAGCAAATTTGAAACAATTACTTCCAGGAGGAATAATCACGTTTTGACAATTCAGAAACTTGTATACTTAAAAACTAGTTAAACTCCAACACATTTGATGCCTGTACCAAGTCAGACTTTCTGGACCATATGCTGTTCGTTGTTGTTTGTTTATATTTGTGCGTATAGTGTATTTTCTATGAGTCCGGTGTTGGTGGTTAATGTAATTTGTTGTACTTTCCAGTATTTACAGCAAAATGCATTGAGTGTGTAGGTAAGGTAATATCTTTGACTAGCGTGCTTGCTAGCTGAACCGTGAAGTCATTATTAGGTTAGGTATACTACCCTCCTTTAAGAGTAGACTAGTCCGACAGATAACAGATCTATCTGTCTGTAGGACAAGACTACTCCGAAAGGAGGGTAGTATACCTTACCTAATAATGACTTCACGGTTCAGCTAGCAAGCAAGCTAGTCAAAGATATTATCTTTACCTACACACTCAATGCATTTTGCTGTAAGTTGATTCCTGCTATCCTTTTTATTGATTATAAGTTTTAAAATGTAATTGAAAACGATCAAGACAATTTCACTTTCTTATTTTTTTAGGTTGGTTGCTATATCTTTGCTTTAAAACAGATTAAAAATCCATTACACCATTTCACTAAATATCAAATATGTACTATGTGGAAAGTGTCGACCTTGTTGCATAATTTATAAAGGTTTGAATGGTTCCACTCAGAATTAAATTAACTGAAATGGTAATTTGAAAATCGATATTAAAGATGGAGATTACCATGTCTGGGACGAACAAATGACAAAAGTCCTTGATATTCGATAGAAATATATCCTCCGTGTAGATATTAAGAGACGATATATGAAAATATTTCCATCAGATGCACCAAGAAAATATGCATATGTAGAAAAATAACTGATCGCAAATGATGAGTTTTGTTTACCGAATCAAATGAGCACAATCGTGAAAAAAACCCAGGAAAAAACCACTTTATTGTATACAAGACTTTGCTTTTACATGCTTATATAACATGTATAAGCGATTGAATAATAAAATTGAGAATGGAAATGGGGAATATGTCAAAGAGAGAACAACCCGACCAAAGAGCAGTTTTTGCTAAGTTCGTCCTGTGCCAAGCATTGGCACTTTAAATACGCCTTACAATTCGTCACTTGAACTCAAGATAGACGTTAAGTTAACTTAGTAACACCAGTGGCGGATCCAGAGGGGTTCCGGGGGTTGGAACCCCTTTTTGGACGATCAATGCATTTGAATGGGGACATATAGTTGGAACCCCCCTTTATCCTGGGTTGGGAACCCCCCTTTTTAAAATGGCTGGATCCGCCCCTGAACACAAAATCAAAACAGAAAAAAAAGTCTGCGTTCTTCAATTAGTGTAAATACCATATGACAAGCTCATACTCTACCCAAATCTAACGTATTAACAGAGTCCATCAAAGATACTTTTAGTTTTTTCATTATATATTTTGGCATCCAATTGTTGTTTTTTTTTTTTAATTATTTATAAAGATGCATTCAAAAATCTTTGCCAAGAACCCCTTCTGTTTTTCATTATTTAGGAATATGTGCTTCTAAAATACATGTCAGTATAATACTTAAAAGTCTTGTTATTTCTTAAAATGTTGTTCCTACTATAAGTTATATGGTTTGCTACTGACCCCCTACGGATCCATAGAGGGTTAGTAAAATCCATAGGGGGTGAGGCCGAAGGCCGAATCTCCTATGGATTTTACTCACCCTCTATGGTCCGTAGGGGGTCAGTAGTGACCCGTATAACGAATTTATCGCACGCGGGACTTTTTCTGCTGCGTTTTGTAGAAAAAGAAACAATGAAACACAACAACATTAATAGATGACGTCACCATTAACAGTAGACGTGACGTCATGAACCCCCTATGAAAATTACTAACCCCCTACGGATCCATAAGGGTCAACACGTGACGGCGTTAAACCAATCACAACGTGATAATTTTACCCGCGGTGCGATAAAGTCTAATATTTATTTCTTCACATACATTTCATATGGAGAACACCGAAACACCTTTTTCCAAGCCAAAATTTATTTTTTTGAAATCCAGTATTTCAAAGACAAGCATACAGACCTATTTGTATATCCATAAAGTTGATGTATTTTTTTTCTTATTATCTATTATAAAATGAGAAGTTGTTGTTTTGAATCACAACAGTATATATCCGTAAACGTGAAACATTGAAAAAATCTATTTATACCAGGAGTCCAGAATAAGGATCTGAAATAGTTTGCTCATTGTCATAACTTTTTTTATTTCTTTTTTAAGAAGTTGAACTTCTATGAATCTATAAATGTTCAATATTGACAACGAAAAAGAAATAGAAAACAAACACTGGTGTAAGAAGGTCCTTATAAAACAAAGTGAAATATAGACCTTCGTTTAAAAGGGCACTAGCTGTAAAATTCATGTTTACCGATTTGACTTAAATTCTCATATTTATTTATGATAACATACTAAAACGTATATTCAAATTACAATAAGTCTGAAATAAACAATTAACACTGCATGTACTCGATAATATATATCAGAATTTCGTGTGTTTTCTAGTCTAGACGCCATCTAATTAATTTTCGAGATGACCACCGGAGACTGCCGATTGTCATATAACCCGATATAAACATAAACACAAATATAAATAAAAGCGACATCGTGCAATTAAATTTTTCTAGGTCTGTTTGATTTCATGTTATAGGTTAAATAAAAAGATAAACATCGTTTTTACCTGTATAAAAATGATTTTTTTTGTGGATCGAATCAGTCAACGAAATGGTTAACCTTTGTTTCACTTTCAATGTTGACATTCTTTTCCTTTTAATGGCTCACCACGATTTATACATGCGTAACCAATCTTTAGCTATTGGGTTAAATTGAAGGTCACATGAATACGAACTCAATGAGGTCGAATTATTCACTTGCAAGTGAATAATTCATCAGCAATGTTTCTTTGCTTATTTTGACAAAATTGAACCAAATTGGTTGCTAAAAACGAATTATTATTTCATCATTTCACTTATATTAATGATTGAACCAAACAAAATCATATTCTTTTTTTTCATATCTCGTACCTAGTGCCCCTTTAAAAAAACATCTCTGGCAATGACACAAGATACTTTCAACAAAAATACGAACTATTTCATAGTATCACTAGAGTAATATGATACCATTTATTCAAATATACTAGATCTTCCTCAGCCTGCTGATATAGAATAGTATGGTAGAAGGTCAATGCTTATTCTAGTAAATAATATATATTTGAAGAAACGTTAAGCAATGAAAAATACTAATAATAGAAACGAGAAAAAAACATTGTAAATAATACGACTAGGGTTACATTACAGAAATAATATCCCTAAGGGACGACATCAAAAGTTCAATGTAGGATAAAAAACTTAATTCACATAGTTTTTCACTGACCCCACCCCTCTTAACTTAATTTGGGAAAATTGATTGACCAATATTGATATATGTAAAATCGATTTTGGATAAACAAAACTTGCAGCAATTTAACCCCCACCCCAAACTATTTGATTTAAGTTTTTATCCTACATTGATCTTTGATGTCGTCCCTAAGAATGTAACGATATCAAAGGAAAAACCAGTATTAACCAAATAACAGCCAAAGAACAAATATTACTGAACGAGTGCCACTTTGAAAACAATATCACGTACCTCCTGCAAAAACTAAATATTATAATAGAGTTTAAGGGTATAATTGCAATTCTTTAGAAATCCAAAACTCTGCGACTCAACGGAAATGTCTATCACCTAATAATCAGTTGTTAATAAATAGAAAAATTCTATACAAACCGAAATCTACGAATGGTAATCCAAATTTCCCGAACTTTTCCAAATATAAATAATCATTTAATATCTAGATTACGATTATAACCTAATGCATGAACATATGTATATTTCTTTCACTTAAGAAATTTCCATCTGCCAGTCAATCACGGTGACCTTACAAGGAGTTACAACTTTTTTTAAAGTAATTTTCTCCCTTTATTGCCATTATTTTTCTAAAAACAATTCTGAAAAAATATACAATCTTAGTCATTTAATTTATCATATTTGGCTCAATTGGCTGTCATCATCAAACCACATCTCGTTATAAACTATGATCAAACCATTGTTTGCTTACCAAATATAGTGTTCATGCTACCTGACAGGTTAATTAGCAAACCAAGAGGGTGGAAACAGAAAACCGAATGAAATGCAAACGGAGCGAGACCGTCTGCGTCGATAGTATAAGCGTTTCCTAATATGCATGTATCTGATCTTCTTTTATTCAAATCTGGTAATGAAGAAAAAGATGAATATTCGAGTACTATACTAGTCAATGTACCCCAGGAATAGATTGTCTTAGCTGTATTTTCCAAAACATTTCGGAATTTTTGGTACTCGAAGCTCTTCAACTTCGTAATTTATTTGTCCTTTTAAACTTTTATGATTCGGGCGTCACTGATGTATCTTTTGTAGACGAAATGCGCGTCTGGCGTACAAAATGTTAATCCTGGTATCTATGATGAGTTACTCTTAATTAAACTGTCCAGAATGTAGTGCATTCCTTGTAAAATTTTCAGAAACGTTCACAGAAACGTTGTGATTGGGTGACATCCTGAACACAATGATGTACAACCAATGAAGAAAAGCGAAAGATACCAAAAGGAACATTCAAACTCATAAGTCGAAAATAAACTGACAACGCACAAATTTGCATAAAATCATTTAAATTCTGAAACGGCGATGACTTACGAAATATTAGAACAAAAATTTAAGTTGAAGGTCTATATTTCTAATAAAATTTTATAAATTATCGACGGATAGCATGTACTGTCATTGTCTGTCACGGCGATGACTTACGAAATATTAGAACAAAAATTTAAGTTGAAGGTCTATATTTCTAATAAAATTTTATAAATTATCGACGGATAGCATGTACTGTCATTGTCTGTCTCAGTTAAAGTCAATTAAACCACCTATTTTCCGAAACATTAAAAAGAAATACTAAGTCTTCTCACGGTGAAAAGACTCTTAGTATAAATGCAGTCATACACATGGTTCACTTTTGTTTCCAAAGCCGACCTCTGCACCACCTGAAACGTTTAAGTTTGTTCCGGTTACAAACGGAGCATCAGCTGCTAGGTATAAACATGCCATGGCAATATCCAGCCCTTCTCCAATATTTCCAAGTATCTGTATGAAAGAAAATAAATTAACATCAACTTTTATATATCATGATATCTGGTATTTAGACAATATTTAGCTTAAAAGCTTGGTACGTTTGGAAGAAAATTGTGGTCTACTTAAAACATTTTATTCGGTGCTCCAGCATGAAATCCAAAGAAAGTTAAAAGTTATTTTGTGTTTATCAAGGTTGTGATGTTGGACATTGTCATTTTGGCATAAATGCTCTCGATGAAGAGTGAAGTAGCGATGATTTCTTTGGACTATATGATGTACTATTGTCCTTCATTGGCTGCACTAGCCGTCACTGTGTACATTTAGTCTCATTTGGTAGAGTAGTGGCTTACCCTGGTCATGACCTCTTAGCAATCCGAAGATAGAATAAGGACTTTTAAGTTCGAGAAGTTTAAAGGTACTTCCTCTATCCAAGTCGATCTATATACGACCTCCATGTATTGTGTTATAAAATTAGATTACACATTTAGCTCTTTGGTGAGTTCTTAGCGCAATTGATAGAGATAGAGAAATGTCAGTAATCACGGGTTCAATCCCTCACTGGGACAATGATAATTTCTAAAGAAGTTCATCCTTTAACATTGTTGTATATTCCAAATGCATTTGATGTAAACAAAATAACTAAAAATATAAAACAGCAATAACAAAATATCACGTACCGACGTCTACAACAATTATCAAAAGGAAAAAAAAAACTCATGGGTTTTCTTCTGTTTTCTACTGTTTATTGATGAACAAACCTGCGTGTTGTCGCAGTCCTTTAGAGCCTTGTCTGGGTCAGGTTCCAATGAACACATATAATCCAAAAGTGGAGTACGTATGTTTCCAGGAGACACACTGAAACAATGAATTATTAATTGCTATGAATATGATGAGACTAGAATAAACATCTACACCTGTCATACTTGATTTGGTTGGTGGTGTTAATTAACTGTTTTGCTGTTGGGGTCCGCTCCAGGTTAGGTGTTAGTTGAAAAGAGTCACATTTTGTACAATGGGTATTTTTATTACACTCATAACATGGTAAAATTTGTACCGCTTTCAAAGTGTCTTTGAAGTTCCAAAAAGAAAAATGTAAAATATATTTTCAACAGATGACCCCGTGGATTATATCATAGTACAACTTTAAGCATTAAGTTGCTTTATAGAACGTTAAACATCCCCGTCTAACTAAAGGAATATATATCAAATAGTTATCCACGCGTTCATTTAAGTTAAAGGCAAAGGCTGGCTACATGTTGTGGGCTTCTCACAAAAAAAAATCATGTTTACGTCTTACGTAGTCTTATGTCAAAATAAATCATTTTCCTGCAAAGTCATGAAAAAGTGCATTCACTGAAGTAAATGAACCTAGTTTTTCAAACAGTGACCCTTTCCCTGCTGTAAAAATAAACTTGTTTATCTAAAAGAGCCTCCTCATGGGGTTTTTGCTTATGTGATTACTTGGCCATTTTTATAGTGATTATTTGATTACCAGACCAAATATTTCATGATTATTTGATTATTTGATAATCTAGGACTGTAATTTTGATTATTTGATTATCTTGTTCCAAAACATAATTAAGGATTATGTGATTATATTGGCAAACAAATTGTGATTATTTGATTACTTGGACACCCCCATGAGGGGCCTCAATGTTTGTCTATCAGTGACGCTTTCGCTGATGTTAAAAATAATTCTAGTTTTTCTAGCAGTGACACTTTCAATAATGTTGATAAACCAGTTTGTTTAACAGTGATGCTTTCCCTGATGTTGATAATACTAGTTTATCTAACAGAGACGCTTTCACTGATGTTCTTAAACATAGTTTGTCTAAAGAGACGTGTCCATTGATGTTGGTGTCCCTTAACAAACATTCATCCATAAGATAAGATAAATATTCGGTTTGTATAAAACCGATACACTTATTAACTTGTTAGCTGACAATGAAGCATTCCATAGAGAGACAAGTCACTATGATTGTAGCCTGTAATTCAGTGGTTCGTTGTTTGCTGTCTATCATATTTGTATTTTGTTTATTATTTTGTAATATTTTTACATAAATCAGGCCGTTGGATTTCTAACTTGAATTGTTTTACACTTTGTCACGTAGTGCCTTTTATAACTCACTGTACGGTTTTGTTTTTGGGCGTTGTTGAAGGTCGTTAGGTGACCTATAGTTGCTTACATCTACGCCATTTGGTTTCTGTTGGAAAGTTAGTCTTATTTGCAATCAGGCCATATCTTTTTATTTTGATAGTGTGCACAATATTCATACTATGAGCCGACCAGTCATCACTCTTACTTCTCTACGATTTGGGAGCTCCCGTATTGATCGGCGAGCACGCCTTACGGACCATCGAGACGGCTATATGTTATTTTAGCATAACTTTAGTGACATTTTTATATTTAATATAACTATTAATAACCTATGTGTACATCAGTGAACAAGAGGCTTGTCACCTGTGGCTGTATCGCATACCTGGTAAAAAAAAATAGTCAGTCTGCTAATGAGGGCTTGTATATATACATAGTAGCTGATTATTTTTGCAATTTACATGTTTAACCTATATCCTATAGTTTTTAAGACAACATAAAAATAGTAAAAATCAACATTTCAGGGGCATTAACTCCAAGATAGGTCTAAAATGTAAGTGTATGCAGATCTTATGCTGATTATTTTTGCAATTTACACTTTTTACCTAGCTCCTATTGTTTCCCTATGGACCAGGTGAGCTAATAAAAAGTACTCACGAATTAACACGAACACGATGTTCAGCTTCGTCAACGGCTAGCGCTTTTGTCATTGAAACAATGCCACCCTAAAAAAGATAAACTTAGTGTAGGAAATTCTTTGATTTACAAATATTATTTGATCAGTTTGGTGATTTTAATATAGAAATTAGAAGATTTGGTATGATTGCCAATGAGACAGCTCTCCACCAGAGACCAAATGCCGTGTAGAAGAAATGTTCAAAATTATTTATTTCTTCTTATTATTAGTAGTATTATTATCATCATTATCATTATAACTACATGTATTATATTATTTCGTTACATCTCATATCAAATAATTGCCAAACAATATTCACTCAAATATTATGAATAATATAGATTAGGGTTATTGCATGAATATTGAGGAATATTGTCCCGAGTAGAATTTTATATTGCACGAGCTTGCGAGTGCAATATATGTTCTACGAGGGACAATATTCCCCAATATTCATACAATAACCCTTTTATTGTATATCAATATAATATTTGAAAGTAAAAATTGATTTAAACTAAGATTTTGTTGTTGATGACGTCATAAATTTTGAAGATTTATTGCACTAGTGCAATATTATAATTTATTGCACGCTAACTTTTGGTTACTTTCTGTGGGAAATATTATATTGCTATGTGGAATAGCTAAGTAATTGGATATTTATTCTCGCTTATTTCATGTGAACCACCAAATAATGCACATACACAGGATTACACTACTAATGGAATAGAATAAACACATAAATCATAACAATTCACACAAGTTATTAAAGAGTGTATATTATAACAAACCTTGGACGCACTGTATTCAACTCCATGATAGTCTCCTAGTTCCGCTACTAAACTGGCAATGTTAATGATGCATCCCTGGACCTTTCTAAGAGCTGGTAATGTGAACTGAAAACAAATAATATGATTGACGGTTAGGATGTTGTTTACATAATGCAGAATAAGGCGCCAAAAAAAAAATAAAGAAAAATGAGGGAAAATAATGAACAAAGAAAAATGAATTTAAAGAATAAAGGAATGCCAAACCCCCATCCAGACCCTCATGGTTTACATATTAATTGCATCGGTCACTTTTGCCTTTCTAAGACGTCTAACATGCATAGTTATGACAGTAATATATGATCAGTGCTCATATAGATATAATTAATCGCAATCTGATGCAAAATGAGTTGTTCATCAACACATTGCTGTAAACAATCCAATCAAGTATAAGAGCTAATTCAAAAAATATTATCTTTAACTTGTGTTCAATAACAATTACTGGCAATTCGATTACTAATTTCTGACGATGATTAATGAACAAGAAAAAATAATCATGTACAAAATATTTTATTCCGTTTTAAAAAGTAAGGAAACACGATGGAAGACAATCAAAAACCATAAATTGAAGATGACTGTGCGGACACCTACATGGCCAACAGAAAAAAAGAAAAAGACAAAACAAGTCTAAAAATACACAAATCTTATTAAAAAAAACTGGAGAGAATTTCAGGTGCTCTAGAATGGCAACCATTTTCTGCTTCACAAGTGACTAACGTCAAGTTAATCCTGATAAAATTCATTACTAAGTCGCTGCTTGCAAAACTTTATAGTATCTTACTATACAAATCCTTGCTACTGGTAATAAGACATCATGAAAAAAGCGGCTTGGAAATGTCTGATGTCCAACCTTAAAACATCACAAAACTTATAAACCACAAGTTTAATGTATTGGATCTAACACTTAAACACAAATCATAGTTTACTATAGAAAAGATGGAAAATAAATTCATTGTTAATAAGGCAATTAAGAAATAATAATGGAAAAAATAGAAAAAAAACTTTAAGGTTCAGGTTCAGATTTTGTTTAAAAGAGGATCGTAAATGCAACCAAACCAAAACATATAAATGTATCTCAGACATTAGTGTAATAAGGTGAACAAAGCATAATTAAATAAAAGTAAAATAACCCGACGCCAAAGGCAAATCTCATTTTAATTTTTAAATTTTAACAATATAATGATATCTTTATTCTCATAACCATTGCAGATACATAGGTACAGAGAGAGTGCACAATATGTACAGGAATATGCATCTATTTACAAACATTTATATACAATACAGTGGTTTCAAAATAATATACATTTTAGCCAGGAGGACTCACATGTTTGTTTACACACTTTATGAACTTGCATAATCTTTTTAGCTCTGACGTTTTGTTTAATTTGCTCATCAATTTTCTAACATAACTTTTCAAGTATAAATAACGATTGGCATTACTGGTCATGGTATTTTTGTCTTATTTTTAGTACAGATAAAGTATGATGGAAACAAATATATTTTTTAGTATTAGTTCATGTCAAAAAGTTCGCTGCAAAAATAAAATCTCATCACACAAATAATCCTGATAAAAACAATACCACTTTCGAAAATACACTTTTATTAAAACCCAGCAATGAGCTGTCAAATTGACAGCAAACCGGGTTTTTCTGTTTTTTGAAGGTAACCATTGTAGAATTAAGAAGGCAGCTAGTATGAATGAAATTGGTGTATTCTAATGTATGGCGCTTAAGGCTTGTTTGATCTGCCACGTTCTGTGACTATGTTTTAAACCGGCAAGAACCATAACTCTTGAACTGCATCTTGTCATCAGTAACAACATATTAACATTTAATTGAACAGTTCATTTCAAAGTTATTTTACGGAAACGACACAAAGTGTCATTTTAATTTCCCATCTATTATCGCAACTCCTAAGCGGCAAAAGTGAAAATCGACAATATCGAACTTTACCTCACCAGTAACATTTAAAATTTTGAATAGTAGTGGTTGAAGGAATCATAAATTATCAATCTGATTAAAATTAAGATCTATTGAAACTCTCGTGCTCGTCTATATATGGGCATAACGAAATCAGCGATCTATACTTTGATTAGATTGATAAATTATTGCACGGAGACTGTTGGCATCCGCCAGCCGCCCGTCCTTCGCCATTTTAGTAACCGGATTTTCCCCTCGGAAGACCTAGTTAAAATGAAGATTTATTCCACATACTTGCAGAATTTATGTATGCGTGTTTATGTATGAACTAGAGGCTCTAAAGAGCCTGTGTCGCTCACCTTGGTCTATGTGCATATTAAACAAAGGACACAGATGGATTCATGACAAAATTGTGTTTTGGTGATGGTGATGTGTTTGTAGATCTTACTTTACTGAACATTCTTGCTGCTTACAATTATCCCTATCTATAATGAACTTGGCCCAGTAGTTACAGTGGAAAATATTTTGTAAAAATTTACAAAAATTTACAAAATTTATGAAAATTGTAAAAAAATTGACTATAAAGGGCAATAACTCCTTAAGGGGTCAATTGACAATTTTGGTCATGTTGACTTATTTGTAGATCTTACTTTGCTGTACATTATTGCTGTTTACAGTTCATCTCTATCTATAATAATATTCAAGATAATAACCAAAAGGTGCAAAGTTTTCTTAAAATTACCAATTCAGGGGCAGCAACCCAACAACGAGTTGCCTGATTGGTCTGAAAATTTCAGGGCAGATAGATCTTGACCTAATGAACAATTGTATCCTAGTCAGATTTGCTCTAAATGCTATGGTTTCAGAGATATGAGCCAAAAACTGCATTTTACCCTATGTACTATTTTTTAGCCATGTCGGCCATCTTGGTTCGCGGGCGGCGTCATCGGACACATTTTTTAAACTAGATACCCTAATGATGATTGTGGACAAGTTTGGTTAAATTTGTCTTAGTAGTTTCAGAGGAGAAGATTTTGTAAAGATTACAAAATTTACGAAAATGGTTAAAATTGACTATAAAGGGCAATAACTCCTTAAGGGGTCAACTGACCATTTTGGTCAAGTTGACTTATTTGTAGATCTTTTTTTGCTGAACATTATTGCTGTTACAGTTTATCTCTATCAATAATAATATTCAAGATAATAACCAAAAACGGCAAAATTTTCTTAAAATTACCAATTCAGGGGCAGCAACCCAACAACGGGTTGTCCGATTCATCTGAAAATGTCAGGGCAGATAGATCTTGACCTGATAAACAATTTTATCCCAACAGATTTGCTCTAAATGCTTTGGTTTCAGAGATATAAGCCAAAATCTACATTTTACCCCTATGTTCTATTTTAGCCATGGCGGCCATCTTGGTTGGTTGGCCGGGTCACCGGACATATTTTTTAAACTAGATACCCCAATGATGATTGTGGCTAAGTTTGGTTACATTTGACCCAGTAGTTTCAGAGGAGAAGATTTTTGTAAAAGTTAACAGACGACGCCGGACGACGACGACGGACGACGGACGCAAAGTGATGAGAGCTAAAAATGTACCTTAATATGAAAAAAGTACCGCTTTTAATCAATTTCGTTTTTGAATCTTAAAGTATGTCCAGTATAAGTACTTCCAGAGAATCGGGTATTTCATCTATAAAAATGCTATTTTGCCTTATAAGATATTAGGGATAGGTACGACAAGACCACTTTTTAACTCATTTAATTCGCAAATCGAAAAATATTATTTTATCACATAATATCATTCAGATGTTCACTAGGCGTTAGTTTGTCCGATGTAAGTACAAAATGTGTTAATATTTTTGAATTGTGTCTTGCACATTTTATTTAGGGCTCCAAACTTCTTGCATTTGAAGCAAACTACAAAATTTGTCAAAATTGCCTAATTTTGAGATTTGGTCATTTACATTTAGATATGAGCAAATATTTTCCAAAAATAATATTTTAGTGCAAGCTTATATATATACGATGTCTTATAGAAAGATGTCAATTCTGGTAAATATACAATTTGGGGTAAGACGACTTCTATGTCATTTGGTCTCTGGTAGAGAGTTGTCTCATTAGCAATCATACAACATCTTCTTATTTCAAACATTATACCCCAAAGTATGTTTTGTTAAACACCCCTGTAGTAGTAGTTTAATCTGATGACTATTGTTGAGAGAGAGAGACACCGTTTTTCTGCATTCATAATGAAAGTCTGCAAAGGTTGTTAGGGGGATCCGTTGTGACCTATTGAAAGACAAATTCCTGCAATTAAAGCAGTACATGTCAGTCCAAATTCCTTGCACATATTGCATATCCAATTTCCACAGCCTTTACTTGGTTAATTTTGTTAAATTTGTTTTTCGTCATCAATGTGCATGAAATATTTGCTGCTGAACGTCAAAGAGGTAGGGAAAAATTGTCCGACTTTGTTTTCACATCGCTTTCAAAAAGCCCTTACTTCCAATCTTGACTCAAGTTAATTTTTTCAATTGCAAAAGTAAACACACACAAAATTAAAAAGTTAAAATTAAAAAAGAATATATTATTATTATAAGAATGTATATACATATTTGAAATAAATTTGCATTTTTTGCAATCCATTATACAACACTCCTAATATAATTTAGTTTTAATCAAACGTGCAAGCTATTTCCTTATGTTTATATCTAACTAAATATCTAGAGTTTATGGACCGCAATCTTTACTCACTGGGAGGGGTGGTTAAAGCAATTCTTGATCTAGGACATGAAAACCAAATATGAAGGTCTGGACGGAGTATACAATCCAGTGGCGGATCGGGGGTTCCGGGGTTGGAACCCCCTTTTGAACGTTCAATGCATTTGAATGGGACATATAGTTGGAACTCCCCCCCCTTTATCCTGGGTTAGGAACCCCCCTTTTATAAATGGCTGGATCCGCCCCTGCAATCTATGATCATCTATATATAGACGTAATACCAATAGATGTGTAAACCTATACATAAGTTAACAGAGAATAATGGGCCAATGCTGCAAAACATTGGACCAAAAAATAAAGACTACATAACGGTGCGTGACTGTACAATGCGAATTATGGTTGTTTACTTGATTTATTCAAGATTCTACACACTTCAGAATTATACATGTGTTATACATGTAATAATATTTAAGAAATGTGTTTGTGTCGAAATACTAAGTGAATAATCATGTTAAGCTATTCACAGCTGTAAAATAAAATATAATATGAACAGTTAAATCAAAGCATTTTAAAAAAACATTATAGAAATAGTCTATAATAAACTCGGTTGACTGTGACTCACTTTGATGTAATTAACTGAAGAATTGATAACGATTACTTCCCTTGAATATACTGATTAAAATTTTCTTTTTCAAATGAAATTATGAACTTTTGAAATAAAAATATTAGACTTAAAATATTTAAATATTATAATTTGTATTTAGTTTGATATCAAATTGAAAATGTATTGAATATTTGAAGTAAAATTTGCATTTAAGCAACCTACATCATACTTTTAGTGTAATTCAATTTCTATTTATCCTACTCTTTTATTAAGACACTGGTGCATTACCAAATATGAAGTAATTTTTTTAAAATCCTTTCCTCACAGAGGAAGGTTAGAAATTCAACTGACTGCAATTCAACCCTCTACTAGAAGAAAGTAGTGCACTTTGAGAAAGCTGGTTACGCAGAAAGATAAATTGCCATCATATTGAATCTATACTTCCGGCAAACAGTATTTTGGGAAAACATCCTGAAAACGGTCAATAATCTTTTTCAAAATAAAAAGTCGGGTACACTGTTTTGCTTTCAGGCGTGTTTATATTAATTTGTTTTGTCATAAAAACGTATAAAATAGAAACACTTGATATATCAACTCGTTTTAGATTCCATTTTCATTATATGTTTAGGGTACATTATAAAATAAGAAGATTTGGTATGTTTTCAACACTCTTGGCATTCCTATCGGACAAACTGCATGTGCTTCTCTTCCCACTGACATTTACTTTGATTAAATAGGCCCGGCTTTATTGTCCATCAAGTTATTGTAATCAACGCATTTTGTCAACCCCAAAGTATACAGTTACAAGATATAGTGGATTGTCACCAAATGTGAGAGGCGGTCATACATATAATTCTGTCAGTTATTTTTGTTTTGTTCACGACCTGTCTTTTATTGAATAATGAGAATTAAACTTATAATCAGCAGATTCAGTGAAATGTATCGATTTAATGCGCACTTGAAAATACTATTACTTCATAATAAAATTTCACAATCTGGATTTTTTTAGAAACAGAATCTTTATGCCAGTGCCAAGAGTATGGTCACGTAAATAGGTGTTGGTAATTTAGCGTTGTAGGGTGTACCAGTATGTACTCTATACAATAGCCTATCAAACAGTATAACCATAGATGTAATACCCATATATCTATGGGTATTACATCTATGGTATAACCCATGCGTAAAAAGGTCGTTCGTTTAGTTGTCCGGGGTGTATAAATAAACAGCCACATCCAGTCGAAATGCAGACTTTTAATATGATGTAGGAAAGGGTCAATCATTGGCTCTACATGTAACAGAACCTATGCGATAGGGCTCAATAGGGGGCCTGTTGCAAGAGAAAATGTCTGTCCTTGTCTAACATGTCTAACATGCTCTCATTTTTAAGTTGAAGTTGATATATATTCGCACTCTTTTCCTGGTCAACCCACTATATAAATATATCTATTTGATTATTATTTTTTTTTCTTGTCCTGGAATTGCATGTAGTTTTGTCACTCGATGTCAGGCAACAACAATCAATCAATCAAACCTGTTTAAAATTCGAATATTTTTCAATTTGTAAATTTATGCTAAAAACTATATTTCCCAGTTCATGTAAACACCTATCTGTGACAGTCGTGGTTCTAAATTTAATAACACTGAAGGTTGTGTGTGCTCTTCTGATTGGTAGGGTAATAATTCTAATAAAAATATTTTTTGATAGATGGATCAAAACTAGAGTTAAAAAAAATGAATGCTGAATGCACTTAATTTGTTTACTGATCTTTACTACAGGGCTGAAAAGTAATGGGGGTCAGTATAGAATTAAGTGCGAATCTACTTTGTTTGTAAACAACAATGAACAAGGCCATGTGAATGCCTGCTAAATGCCGCATGACCCTATATGTTTTTATTGTTGCAAAAGGTGGGGCTATTTGTACTTTAATGAATGATATATGAAAGCTTCTGATTTCTTAAGGTGGTAAATCTGGTATAAATTTTAATCTAAGACACAATATAAATACAATATTAAGGTTCATGTGGACCCTTTGGCCATGTTGGCTAAAATGGGAGATTTTTTTTACTGAAGTTTACCCCCTTGCATGGCTTCGGATTAAAAAAAAAGATAAGGGTCGGTTTTGTGCGCACCTTAAGTATCGCAATACTGACCAATATTGCATAGCATTGTTCAAGGAAAAAACTAACTGATCGTGAGAGACAAATAACTGCAAGATCAGTAACGACTGATAACATACAAATACTGCATGATCAATAAAGATTACCTCCCTTGAATTCAGGTACTTGCAATTTTTATAGCACATAATATTCAGCTCTTCAAAATATATAAAAAAAGATAAAGTAGTCAACGATGTTATAAATCTAAACCAATATTATCCATTTTTACAATAAAGATAAATATTATTTATATATTTGCATTTTTGCAACCCATTGAATACTCCGCATAAGGTATAATTTCTGTTGATCATGATTTTATTTCTCTCTTTTCTACGATACCAAATTTCAGTAAATTTTAGAATCATACTTTCTCATCGAGAAAGTTAAACACTATCATAATAGTAGTTGAGAAGTTTTGTCATTTGTTGTGTGTGTCTAGTATATATGGCTGGAATTTAGTATTGGATTCATGATGGCCACCTTAAATTTGTCAAGAGATCAATTCTATGACCTGTACAAAAAATTACAATTTAGAGTTTTTATAAATTCTGTTGTTAAAGGCAGACATGCAAGTTCTGAAAAGGTGTGCATGGAATATCTTGAGGTTAGTGCCGAGCCACACAATCCGCTTGACAATAAAGCCTTTATTGTAGCATATGTGCTTCCAGGACCAAGTGGTCCAGTCTATGGACGTGTACCAAAAGGACTTCAAGAATTATTTTATAATGTGGACTTATTTTCTAATGAAACTGGAACTGTATATGAATTATGGTGGTAAGTTATTCTATGAGTGATGTTGGATTTACTTGATACAATTTGTTTGATAAACCAAATTGACTGTTGTTTGCTTAACGTTCAGTGGCATTTGTTTTATGCATATATTCAGGACGAGTAAATAAATGAGGCAAAAAACAGTTTTCATTTCTGAATTTTGCACTTTTTGTATCAGGATTTAAACCTGTCAAATCTCGATCCCAAGACAGTGAGACTATATATGCTAAAGTCATCTTTTTTGCATATCATTCAACTCTTTGTTTCGAAAGCAAGTAAAAATTAGTAATATTACAGCCTAAACAAATGTGTTCCCAAAATGGTCTATTATATTATATCCAAACATACTAATGTTTTAATTTGCTGAGTCAATCTGCTTGGAATTTATTTTAGGAATGACAGATTTCTTTAAAACATGTTTAACCCTGCCACATTCTTTATACAGGAGACTTTATTTCAGTGGTTGTCGTTGGTTCGTGTCTGTCCTATTTGTTTTAGTAAATTGTTTTGTTATTAATTAGGCTGTTAGTTTTCTCAATTGAATTGTTTTACATTTTTCATGTTGGGGCTTTTTATAGCCGACTATAAGGTATGGGGATTTTTCATTGTTGAAGGCCGTCAGGTTGAATTGCCTACAATTGCTTAAATTCACTTCATTAGAACTTTGGTGGATGGTTGTCTCATTGGCATTCATACAACATCTCCTTGTGTTTATATTGTGTCAATATTTTTCAACAAAAAATATACAAAATCCTTCAATCGACGATCTTGAGTGGCATCCATTTATTTCATTCAAAATATATAAAACTTTTTTTAAATTTTTAGTTCACAGAAATCGTTTTGGGTCAAGCATGTACATATACAATATATGTCGAAAAATATAAAATCTATTTTTATGAGCTTTAGAAACAGGACCAAAAGCGAGGTTCACCTCGCTTTTCTCCTTTTTCGCAGCGAGTACAACTGAATTTTATATTTTCGACAATGTACATATATTGTTTTTATCCTGAAATTTACACCCAACACTTGAAACTTTAGTTGTTAAAATCTAAATTATTGTCTCTAATGTTTCAAAAAAAAAATCGACATAGTTTAAATGAGAACCGCAAAGAGGACCCCCAAAATGAACTGGTACGCAAAAAGAAATATTAACACTACCGCTTGCTTAACATGGAAGAGGGGTAACAGGAGACTTTACTTGTACAAGTACAAATAAAGCAAAACATTTTTTGTGTACTTGTTATCTGTACAATAGTTGGCTGATTGCAGGATAAACACTATTTAAAACACCATACAGGGAAAAGTTTCTGCAAAAATCTATTTACTTTGTTTGGGGTATAGTTTTTCTGTATTATTACTGGTAAAGTTATCTTAGTAAGGCAGCAACCATTTGATTTTCTGGGGGGGCTATGGATTTTTTTGGAAAAAAAAGTTTGTTTCCAGTTTTTGGAGAAAAAAATAATTTGTTTTTGACCCTGAGAACAAAAAAATTGTTTGTTTCACCCTCAGCTGCCACTATATGTAATGCTAAAATTGAAAGAAAAAAATTGTTTTCGACTTGTCGCCAAAAAAATAGATTGTTTTTCGCCACAGGCGAAAAAAAAAGTTTGTCCGGAAAAAAAATCCATAGCCCCCAGAAAATCAAATGGTTGCTGCCTAATACTCTGTTTTGTTGTACAATGACGTTTCAGGTCATTTTCATGAACTATGAACATGAACTTTCATGAAACATTTTTGATTTTAACTATGAATTATTATGGATGAAACATAATGAAATAACACAAGCAAATATACATACAAATAACATGAGGAATCCTGAACAGAATGTGCCCCCCTTTTCCCCCATCACAACACACACACATTGATATCATGAAATATTTTGATAACTCCATGAAATTTCATGAAATTCCATTCTCAATTCATAGACCTTGAAGATGTTGAAATGCTAGGTAAAATATTTTTTGCGTATATGGTAAAGGATATTTGTAAATCTTTGACTTATATTCCTTTAGTGGTTGAATGTTTATGCATAAGAATAAATTACCCCCTTTTTATGTTGTCTGTGCATGGCCAGAAGCAACATATAGAAATAGAAATCAACATCTTTGGTCTTGTGTCAGTGTCGTCTGCGTCATAAAATATGCCCAATCTGCTATACCATATGTAGGGATTTTAAGTGCCATTGCTCATTAACTTTCTGTTGAAACTTCTTATTTCTAAGGGACATATTGTCTTCAATGGAAGATTCCCATCTAAGTTTAAGAGAAGGAGATTCATGTGTCAATGAATATGTACTTGAGTGTGCAAATATGACAAGGTACATGTATTAAAAAAAAGCATGTGATGCAATAGTATATCATTAAAACAAAACTATTAGGAGAAATTATTGCTGTAACAGGCGTTCATAGAAAATTCAATGTCCTCCTGTTATAAGTTCTTTTTTTCTCTTCAAAATTAAGCATCACCAATATTTGAAGATAAGCAAACTCAAAACTCTCGCTATCAATTTACTTGTGGAAGATCTGAACTAATCTATTGATTCAAAACAACATAATTTATCTTATAGGAAAATGTTACATGGAGTCGTGGCTATATTACAGTACATTGTATCATGAATATTTATATTTTAGTAAACCAACCGTTGACAAGGATGAACCAAGCAAGCCAAGTAGGTGGAGCAGAGGAGGAGGGCTTGAGCAGCCTTGCCAATATGTGATTTGGGTTGGAAGACTGATCCTTGAAAAGGTGACAAAGGATTTAGAGGAATTAAATATACCTTATCAGGTGGGTTTATCTAAGAGAAGGCCCTCAAATTTGAATGGACCAGGGTGACCAATGGTCTAAGTAGTTAATTTACAGTAGTCTCTAGGAAATAAACCCTTCAAAGTTCTGAAATATTTTACTTCTTTGCATGTAACATTCTGATCTGAACTTTGTGCCAATCCCAAATCAGACTTATTTTTCTTGTTTTATAGTTTTAGTGTTTGAAACATGCTTACCTAGTAAGATCTCACTAAACCGTATTGGTATTATTCATTGTCGAAGGCCATATATATGGTGACATCGATATCATTTGGATTCTGGTTTATAGATAGATAGATGTTTTATTGTAAAAATACAAACATCTTTTTTTATTATTTTATTTTCAGTTTACTACCAAATTTCTATGGTCGGTTCTTTCTTATGTATCTGAATTCTTCTTCTGCAACCAATAAAAATTTAAGGTTAAACTCCAATAGTTAATCAATCAATCCAAATCTTAAATTATTGGATTTCTTTCCTCAAAATATAATACTTTAAAAAATCAATTGAGCTACAATGTAGTTTCATAAATTATAATTGACACAGATCTAAATGGCTGAATGTGGTAAATTAAAAACACGGGTTATATTCCATAAAAAAATTAAAAAATATGCATAGGAAAAGAACAAAAGTAATTATACCAGTTTTTATTCCTTAACTTAGAGTGAGGTCTTCAACACAAATCTCTTCGTTCACAACCCTTTGTCATGTCAGCATATTATAACTATATTAGGCAAAGAAATCTATAATTTAATGAATTAAAATGAAGCAAAACAGATTGTTTTTTTTTTTTTAAATTTTATATCATATCCATACAATTGTATTCTCGATCTGTTTAGGTGGGCTGACGTAAAGTTGCTGTTGCTTTTATTCTTTACATTATATCTTTCAGGTTGAGGAAATAGAACATGCCGTTTAAAGAAAAAAGAAGACATTAAGGAACTTCCTAAATAACCTTGTTTATAGAAAATTATTTGAAATAAAGTATTTTGCAGATTCATATTTTTAAATTATCATTTTAAATTATCAATCACATATTAGGAGCAAATGAGCTGAATGTTTGTGTCTGCCATTGACTACAAATAAACTGAAAAATACACAGGTTGATTCAAATAACAGATCATGGAGCAGCCATTACCCACTTGGTTGTGTGCATAAAAAAAATTAAGATTTAGAATCTTAAAACATTTTTTTTGATTGGTCTAGTTATTCTCTTCTATTCCTCTGTATAATGTTGCTCATATGTCAAGTTTTAATTATAATTTGCTTGTGTCTATCATTCATCAAACAGAAAAATTTAAGGATGTGTGTTATGATGTCAATGAGACAGTTATCCATAAATGCAGTGCGACTTAAAAAGACTATACATTAATCATATGTGAAGCTCCATCCTCCTCTGTGTTCATGAAATGCCAGGAAATTGGTATTATATTGCAGCTATTAAGCTCTGAGTAAGACAACACAGACTCATGTTGTGTTATTAAGTGTTATAATATTACTTGTACTTAATTTATTGAGAGAAAAAACATTTAAATGATTGTCACGATAGCAAAACATTTCCAATATATTATCAATCATTGAATTATAATTAACCAATCACTAATCTATCAATTATCAATCACTTATCCATCACTTATCAGTCTTAAATCGATCAGTAATCTAATCGATCACTAATCGATCAAACTCCTGAGAGAGTTTGATCGATTACTGATCGATGACTCCAAGTCATCAATCGAGTACTGATCAAATATGATCGATTAGTGTTCGATTACCGATCTGATCGATTAGTTAAGTCTGGATATGGACTGATTGCAGTTAAACCGGTCATGGCTTTACATTTAGCAATAAAGTATAGTATGATAATCAAATGAAACTGCACAAAACACTGGTAACACTTCTAACCATTTCAAAGTTTTCGTAATAAATAAATGTGCCTTTTCGTTTCAGGCTATGATCTCCCGATAGGTACACTTTACGATAGGTTTCTCGCGATAGAAAAACAAGGAGATGTGGTATGATTGTCAATGAGACAACTATCCACCAAAGTTCAAATAATGGATGTAATCAATTATAGGCAACCGATAGGTACGTTTTACGATAAAGTTTCACTTCCAATATTTCCTTATTTTCAAACACGAGAGGGTATGTCCACATCAATGGTGTAGCAGCCGGGGAGTCAACAGTTTATTCTCTGAACTAACTTAAGTTTATACCTTATTCGAATTAAGGAATTAAAGTTGTTATTATTCACAAGTCTAGTTTCGAGAAGAATGTACACTTTTGTCAAAATTTAGTTTTCTTTAAGATTGTATGCCTTGTCGAAATGACTACCTCTTATAATACGGTATACGATTTCAAGTTTATATATCAATATATGTGGTAGCAGTCTGTATTATGTCTTTGGATCTCTTAATACATTTGCTATACATCTCTTCACATTTACATCTGGAGTACATATTTCCTCGGGAATGAATTTAAATGAAATGTGGGGTTTATATATTGAATCTATACTTCCGGCAAACAGTATTTTGGGAAAACATCCTGAAAACGGTCAATAATCTTTTTGAAAATAAAAAGTCGGGTACACTGTTTTGCCTTCAGGCGTGTTTAGATTAATTTGTTTGGTCATAAAAACGTATAAAATAGAAACACTTGATGTATCATCTCGTTTTAGATTCCATTTTCATTATATGTTTAGGGTACATTATAAAATAAGAAGATTTGGTATGTTTTCAACACTCTTGGCATTCCTATCGGACAAACTGAATGTGCTTCTCTTCCCGCTGACATTTACTTTGATTAATATAGGCCCGGCTTTATTGTTCATCAAGTTATTGTGATCAACGCATTTTGTCAACTCCCCACCCCAAAAGTATACAGTTACAAGATATAGTGGATTGTCACCAAATGTGAGAGGCGGTCCGACCATACATATAATTCTGTCAGTTATTTTTGTTTTGATTAGGACCTGTCTTTTATTGAATAATGAGAATTTAACTTATAATCAGCAGATTCAGTGAAATGTATCGATTTAATGCGCACTTGAAAATACTATTATTTCATAATAAAATTTCACAATCTGGATTTTTATAGAAACAGAATCTTTATGCCAGTGCCAAGAGTATGGTCACGTAAATAGGTGTTGGTAATTTAGCGTTGTAGGGTGTACCAGTATGTACTCTATACAATAGCCTATCAAACAGTATAACCCATGCGTAAAAAGGTCGTTCGTTTGGTTGTCCGGGGTGTATAAATAAACAGCCACATCCAGTCGAAATGCAGACTTTTAATATGATGTAGGAAAGGGTCAATCATTGGCTCTACATGTTACAGAACCTATGCGATAGGGCTCAATAGGGGGCCTGTTGCAAGAGAAAATGTCTGCCCTTGTCTGACATGTCTAACATGCTCTCATTTTTAAGTTGAAGTTGATATATATTCGCACTCTTTTCCTGGTCAACCCACTATATAAATATATCTATTTGATTATTTTTTTTTTCTTTTCCTGGAATTGCATGTAGTTTTGTCACTCGATGTCAGGCAACAACAATCAATCAATCAAACCTGTTTAAAATTCGAATTTTTTTCAATTTGTAAATTTATGCTAAAAACTATATTTCCCAGTTCATGTAAACACCTATCTGTGACAGTCGTGGTTCTAAATTTAATAACACTGAAGGTTGTGTGTGCTCTTCTGATTGGTAGAGTAATAATTGTAATAAATATTTTTTGATAGATGGATCAAAACTAAAGTTAAAAAAAATGAATGCTGAATGCACTTAATTTGTTTACTGATCTTTACTACAGGGCTGAAAAGTAATGGGGGTCAGTATAGAATTAAGTGCCAATCTACTTTGTTTGTAAACAACAATGAACAAGGCCATGTGAATGCCCACTAAATGCCGCATGACCCTATGTTTTTATTGTTGCAAAAGGTGGGGCTGTTTGTACTTTAATGAATGATATATGAAAGCTTCTGATTTCTTAAGGTGGTAAATCTGGTTTAAATTTTAATCTAAGACACAATATAAATACAATATTAAGGTTCATATGGACCCTTTGGCTAAAATGGGAGATTTTTCAAAGTTTACTGAATTTTACCCCCTTGCATGGCTTCGGATTAAAAAAAAGATAAGGGTCGGTTTTGTGCGCACCTTAAGTATCGCAATACTGACCAATATTGCATTTCAATGGAAACACTAGCATTGTTCAAGGAAAAAACTAACTGATCGTGAGAGACAAATAACTGCATGCAGCAAGATCAATACCGACTGACAACATACAAATACTGCATGATCAATAAAGATTACCTCCCTTGAATTCAGGTACTTGCAATTTTTATAGCACATAATTTACAGCTTTTCAAAATATATAAAGAAAGATAAAGTAGTCAACGATGTTATAAATCTAAACCAACATTATCCATTTTTACAATAAAGATAAATATTATTTATATATTTGCATTTTTGCAACCCATTGAATACTCCGCATAAGGTATTATTTCTGTTGATCTTGATTTTATTTCTCTCTTTTCAACGATACCAAATTTCAGAAAATTTTAAGAACTTACTTTCTCATCGAGAAAGTTAAACACTTTCATAATATTAGTTTAGAACACTTGCCGTATGTTGTGTGTGTCTAGTATATATGAAATGATTGCATTTTAACCCGTCAGGGCTATACATTTAGCAATAAAGTATAGTATGATAATCAAATGAAACTGCACAAAACACTGGTAACACTTCTAACCATTTCAAAGTTTTCGTAATAAATAAATGTGCCTTTTCGTTTCAGGCTATGATCTCCCGATAGGTACACTTTACGATAAAGTTTCTCGCGATAGAAAAACAAGGAGATGTGGTATGATTGTCAATGAGACAACTATCCACCAAAGTTCAAATAATGGATTTAATCAATTATAGGCAACTGATAGGTACGTTTTACGATAAAGTTTTCACTTCCAATATTTCCTTATTTTCAAACACGAGAGGGTATGTCCACATCAATGGTGTAGCAGCCGGGGAGTCAACAGTTTATTCTCTGAACTAACTTAATGTATACCTTATTCGAATTAAGGAATCAAAGTTGTTATTATTCACAATACAAAAAAGAAGATGTGGTATGATTGCCAATGAGACAACTGTCCACAAGAGACCAAAATGACACAGAAATTAACAACTATAGGTCACCGTACGACCTTCAACAATGAGCAAAGCCCATACCGCATAGTCAGCTATAAAAGGCCCCGAAATGACAATGTAAAACAATTCAAACGAGAAAACTAACGGCCTTATTTATGTACAAAAAATGAACGAAAAACAAATATGTAACACATAAACAAACGACAACCACTGAACTACAGGCTCCTGACTTGGGACAGGCACATACATACATAATGTGGCGGGGTTAAACATGTTAGCGGGATCCCAACCTCCCTAACCTGGGACAGTGATATAACAGTACAACATAAGAACGAACTATAAAAATCAGTTGAAAAAGGCTTAACTCATCAGATGGACAAAATACAAGTGGCAGGGTACTTGTACATCCAAACAACAAAAGACACTAGGAACAGATCTGAGAGTACTCGCAGTTATCTGACAGCTAGTTCAAAGCCACTAACAACTAATAAAAAATCATGCATCTAAGACTAAATTATCAAACCGTACACATCCAACATCCAATGGATTTAGTGTAAAGACGTCATAAACAGTCAGAGAAAACATGACCTTGTGCAATGCCAAGATACAGGTATCGACAGATTGTAGATCCATGAATGTGTATACGTATAAAACATACTAGTAATATTTATTTTGCTTTTAATTTACTGATAACAAAATCAATATTTATACCAATAAAACAATATTCAATGATCTTATTACAGTGTTGAATTGGTAACCTTTAGAATAAGTTTATTTAAAGGAGCGATAAGTTTACAAGGATCATTTCTAAATTTCCGGGCACGGTTAACAACATTTCCGTAAAATGAGGATGTGCTATCCCGTTTGAAATAAGTTTTCTACAGGTACAACCAAACTTCAAAACCAAATCTTTATATCTATGGAAAAATTTAGTAAAGGTTTTAAGTAATTTATGGTAACGATATCCCTGGTTTAATAATTTACCAGTAATACATAGATTACGTTCGTTAAAATCAAAAACGTCACAACAGACACGGGAATAGCGAACGAGCTGTGAAATATAAACACCGTAAGATGGTGCCAAAGGAACATCACCATCTAAAATGGAAAATTAACAATAGGGAACGAAAATCGTCCCTTTTGTCGTAAATTTTAGTGTGGAGTTTCCGTTTAAAACCGAAATATCTAAATCTAGGAAAGGACAGTTATTACCGTTTAAATTTGATTTATTTAAAGTAAGTTCCTTGGGGTAAATTTCAGCAGTATATTGAGAAAATTCTTGATTATTTAACGAAAAAATATCATCAAGATAACGGTAAGTGTTGTTGAATTTATCAATTAAATGCAATTTCGACGGGTCTTTACTGAGTTTAGTCATAAACTGTGATTCGTAACAGTACAAAAACAAGTCTGCTATTAAAGGGGCACAATTAGTGCCCATAGGGATACCTACAACCTGTCGATAAACTTTGTTGCCGAAACGTACATAAATATTATCAAGGAGAAAATTAACAGCTTCAATCATGTCATCACACCTCCAGTAAGTATATCTAGCATATTTACCTTTCTCATTAGAGAAGAAGGCTTTAAATGAGTTGCAGCAAATATATTTGCATTCAGCTTTACCAAACGACCATTTAATTAAATAGGAAAACTTTTGTTTGATAAGATAGTGTGGGAGTGTAGTGTAAAGAGTAGAAAAATCAAAACTGTCAACAGAATCAAAAGGACCATCAAAAGCATGTAATTTATCTAAAACATCCAAAGAATTTTTTACACTCCAAAAATTGTTTATACCACTATGTTCATATATTTTATTACAATAGTTTATGATAAGCTCTTTAATAGTAGTTAATGAACTTGTTTAAAGCACTGAAAGATTAGTTGTAGAACACTTACTAGAGGCCGAGATGAAACGATATTTAAATGGTTTTTGTGTAGTTTAGGTAGCCAATACATAGTAGGGACCTTCAAATGTTCAGAAGAAGCCTTAAGCTTTGATGTGGTTGTGATATGTTTGTTTACTATATGACTCTCTGTGGAGCGGATGGACTTGAATGTAGATTTTCGAGAAGAATGTACACTTTCGTAAAAATTTAGTTTTCTTTAAGATTTTATGCCTTGTCGAAATGACTACCTCTAATAATACGGTATACGATTTCAAGTTTATATATCAATATATGTGGTAGCAGTATGTACTATGTCTTTGGATTTTTCATGTCTTCAGTAATGCTCTTAATACATTTGCTATACATCTCTTCACATTTACATCTGGAGTACATATTTCCTCGGGAATGAATTTAAATGAAATGTGGGGTTTATATATTGAATCTATACTTCCGGCAAACAGTATTTTGGGAAAACATCCTGAAAACGGTCAATAATCTTTTTGAAAATAAAAAGTCGGGTACACTGTTTTGCCTTCAGGCGTGTTTAGATAAATTTGTTTTGTCATAAAAACGTATAAAATAGAAACACTTGATGTATCATCTCGTTTTAGATTCCATTTTCATTATATGTTTAGGGTACATTATAAAATAAGAAGATTTGGTATGTTTTCAACACTCTTGGCATTCCTATCGGACAAACTGCATGTGCTTCTCTTCCCACTGACATTTACTTTGATTAATATAGGCCCGGCTTTATTGTTCATCAAGTTATTGTAATCAACGCATTTTGTCAAACCCCCCCCCCCCCCCCAAGTATACAGTTACAAGATATAGTGGATTGTCACCAAATGTGAGAGGCGGTCATACATATAATTCTGTCAGTTATTTTTGTTTTGATCAGGACCTGTCTTTTATTGAATAATGAGAATTAAACTTATAATCAGCAGATTCAGTGAAATGTATCGATTTAATGCGCACTTGAAAATACTATTACTTCATAATAAAATTTCACAATCTGGATTTTTAGAAACAGAATCTTTATGCCAGTATGGTCACGTAAATAGGTGTTAGTAATTTAGCGTTGTAGGGTGTACCAGTATGTACTCTATACAATAGCCTATCAAACAGTATAACCCATGCGTAAAAAGGTCGTTTAGTTGTCCGGGGTGTATAAATAAACAGCCACATCCAGTCGAAATGCAGACTTTTAATATGATGTAGGAAAGGGTCAATCATTGGCTCTACATGTTACAGAACCTATGCGATAGGGCTCAATAGGGGCCTGTTGCAAGAGAAAATGCTCTCATGCTCTCATTTTAAGTTGAAGTTGATATATATTCGCACTCTTTTCCTGGTCAACCCACTATATAAATATATCTATTTGATTATTTTTTTCTTTTCCTGGAATTGCATGTAGTTTTGTCACTCGATGTCAGGCAACAACAATCAATCAATCAAACCTGTTTAAAATTCGAATTTTTTCAATTTGTAAATTTATGCAAAAACTATATTTCCCAGTTCATGTAAACACCTATCTGTGACAGTCGTGGTTCTAAATTTAATAACACTGAAGGGTGTGTGCAGGGGCGGATCCAGCCATTTTAAAAAGGGGGGGGGGGGGGTCCCAACCCAGGATAAAGGGGGGGTTCCAACTATATGTCCCCATTTAAATGCATTGATCGTCCAGAAAAAAAGGGGGTTCCAACCCCCAGAACCCCCATCTGGATCCGCCACTGCTGTGTGCTCTTCTGATTGGTAGGGTAATAATTGTAATAAATATTTTTGATAGATGGATCAAAACTAGAGTTAAAAAAAATGAATGCTGAATGCACTTAATTTGTTTACTGATCTTTACTACAGGGATGAAAAGTAATAGGGGTCAGTATAGAATTAAGTGCGAATCTACTTTGTTTGTAAACAACAATGAACAAGGCCATGTGAATGCCCACTAAATGCCGCATGACCCTATGTTTTTATTGTTGCAAAAGGTGGGGCTATTTGTACTTTAATGAATGATATATGAAAGCTTCTGATTTCTTAAGGTGGTAAATCTGGTATAAATTTTAATCTAAGACACAATATAAATACAATATTAAGGTTCATGTGGACCCTTTGGCCATGTTGGCTAAAATGGGAGATTTTTTTTACTGAATTTTACCCCCTTGCATGGCTTCGGATTAAAAAAAGATAAGGGTCGGTTTTGTGCGCACCTTAAGTATCGCAATACTGACCAATATTGCATTTCAATGGAAACACTAGCATTGTTCAAGGAAAAAACTAACTGATCGTGAGAGACAAATAACTGCAAGATCAGTAACGACTGATAACATACAAATACTGCATGATCAATAAAGATTACCTCCCTTGAATTCAGGTACTTGCAATTTTTATAGCACATAATATTCAGCTTTTCAAAATATATAAAGAAAGATAAAGTAGTCAACGATGTTATAAATCTAAACCAACATTATCCATTTTTACAATAAAGATAAATATTATTTATATATTTGCATTTTTGCAACCCATTGAATACTCTGCATAAGGTATAATTTCTGTTGATCATGATTTTATTTCTCACTTTTCTACGATACCAAATTTCAGTAAATTTTAGAAACATACTTTCTCATCGAGAAAGTTAAACACTATCATAATAGTAGTTGAGAAGTTTTGTAATTTGTTGTATGTTTCTAGTATTTATGAAATGATTGCATTTTAACCCGTCAGGGCTTTACATTAAGCAATAAAGTATAGTATGATAATCAAATGAAACTGCATAAAACACTGGTAACACTTCTAACCATTTCAAAGTTTTCGTAATAAATAAATGTGCCTTTTCCGTTTCAGGCTATGATCTCCCGATAGGTACACTTTCCGATAAAGTTTCTCACGATAGAAAAACAAGGAGATGTGGTATGATTGTCAATGAGACAACTATCCACCAAAGTTCAAATAATGGATGTAATCAATTATAGGCAACCGATAGGTACGTTTTACGATAAAGTTTCACTTCCAATATTTTCTTATTTTCAAACACCAGAGGGTATGTCCACATTAATGGTGTAGGAGCCGGTGAGTCAACAGTTTATTCTCTGAACTAACTTAATTTTATACCTTATTCGAATTAAGGAATTAAAGTTGTTATTATTCACAAGTCTAGTTCCGAGAAGAATGTACACTTATGTCAAAATTTGGTTTTCTTTAAGATTTTGTGCCTTGTCGAAATGACTACCTCTTAGAATACGGTATACGATTTCAAGTTTATATATCAATATATGTGGTAGTAGTCTGAACTATGTCTTTGGATTTTTTCATGCCTTCAGTTATGTTCTTAATACATTTGCTATACATCTCTTCACATTTACATGGAGTTCATTTCAATGAGGCAGCAAAATCTGTACACAAAAAATCAAAAGACCATAATATTACTGTCTTCAACAATAGACGAAAAACGTCTATACAATACGTCACTATTTAGCAACATGGCCTTACCTTGCAAAATCTAAAGTATCCAGTAAGATTTATGTTAATCAGGGAATTAAACTGCTCAGATGATATATCATCTATAGTTGCATGCGGTGGATCTGCAATAAAGAGAAATATTGATTGATTGATTTACCCAACGACTAATTACGAGTTCATATTAAAACTATTATCATGTTGCATAGAGTATAACACATTGTGCACTAGAACGACACGTGGAATATACTATTTCTTGCATGCTAAAAATGAGGCTCACATAAGTCCGTAGAAAGACCGTGAAATATAACCCGTAGATTAATATATCAATATTTGGTCATTTGTGTTGTTAAGTTGCTGATTCATTAGCTTATATATCCCAAACTCGAAAAAAAATCTGCTTTTAAAGTCTTATATGCTACGTGTCATAGTGACAGTAAATACCATTTTTTTTAAACTTTGGTTTGCAATTATATTTGAAAATCTGTATGGATGGATGGACGGACGGAATGACGGTCTTTCCAAAAAGATTATGAATACCAGAACCCCGATCCAATTCTTCTTTTGCTAAAAGAGTTCATTATGACCTGTTTTATATCTTGACGAACGATCGCATGCATGCACGTACGCATTCATTCATTCACTCACTCACCCACTCACTCGCTCACTCATTCTTTATTTCGTTCATTTATTCATTCATTCACTCATTTTCACTCACTCACTCACTCACTCACTAACTCTTTCTTTCGTTTGTTCGTTCGTTCGGTCGGTCGGTCGGTCGGTCGGTCGGTCGGTCGGTCGGTCGGTCAGTCCGTCCGTCCGTCCGTTGTCTGTCTGTCTGTTTCATTTTCACTCGCTCACTCATTCATTCATTCATTCATTCATTCATTCATTCATTCATTCATTCATTCATTCATGCATTCATTCATTCATTCATTCATTCATTCATTCATTCATTCATTCATTCATTCATTCATTCATTCATTCATTCATTCATTCATTCATCCATCCATCCATCCATCCATCCATCCATCCATCCATCCATCCATCCATGCATTCATCCATCCATCCATTCATTCATTCATGCGTGCATGCATGCACGCATGCATTCATTCATGCATTCATTCATGCATTCATTCATTCATTCATGCATGCATTCATTCATGCATTCATTCATTCATGCATGCATGCATTCATTCATTCATTTATTCATTCATTCATTCATGCATGCATTCATTCTTGCATTCATGCATGCATGCATTCATTCATTCATGCATTCATTCATTCATGCATTCATACATGCATGCATTCATTCATTCATTCATTCATTCATTCATTCATTCATTCATTCATTCATTCATTCATGCATTCATTCATTCATTCATTCATTCATTCATTCATTCATTCATTCATTCATGCATTCATTCATTCATTCATTCATTCATTCATTCAAACTTACGTGTTCCAGCATTGTTGATAAGACAATCAATTCGTTTGTATTTTTCTATGGCCGTCGATATGACCCGCTGAAAAAAATGAACACTTAAACATCCACACTGATAAGGATGGAATTTAATTTAACATTCGTCCTGAATAGGATAGAATTTCGTTTTATATTATATTCTATTCTTATAGCTTTAGTTTTACTTGCGGAATGCGATATGCTGCTTACAAAGAAGCTATACACCAATCGTTGTAAATGGTAAAGTTGAAGTTTTTTACGGACGCCACCATATATCTTGGTCGATCGTTACAAATATACCTGTCAGATGGCTTCCATATTCATCATTCAGTCCTCGGTAATGACATATTACAGAATGCGACTGATCACTGGATGGTTACTATAACAAACACAACGGGCACCAGCAGTGGAGTAGAACTGATTCAGTACCCTTCCGAAACAATTGAGTTCACCCTCAGTTGTATATGATGTTCTATCTTCTTACTCCATTTTCACATGATTGTCCCGCTAAACCGATATCAATACGGGATGAGATAAGGACACAAAACATGATTTCGAATCAGGTTTTCACAATACAATGAAGTTTCCCCCCTCTGAATCACACATTGTGTTTTTTCTTTCGTTCTTACATGTCATACACAAAGAGACAGAGTCCTCTTGGAGCATTAACTTCAAGTGTTTTAGAATAAGTCGGATGGCAATTCATGTAGTGTGTTTCTCCAAGTTGATCAATAGTAAAACAAATAACTTTAAGAAGAACTGACCTTGACATCATCGTCCTGTGTCACGTTGCCATACACAAATGTAATCTCGTTATTGCCAGTTTCTTCTTGAAGTTCTTTTTCAGTTTGTTTTCCCTCATCCTCTATCGAAAAACAGAAACGTCATTTATGGTAGTTTGCTATGGCCATTTCCCGTTTTTCGATTTTGTGTTCTCGTATTCACGTTTTTTAGGATTTTTTCTTTTTTTGGGGGGAGGGGGGAGGGGTGCTTTATGAAGCATCAAAGGTGAAAGCGTGAAATGACCGTAACTAGCAACCACAGTCAATTTTAAGCGGTATTAAAATGTCAAAAATTGCCAATTTTTTAAAAATGTATTTTTTCAGTATCGATCATTCGAAATGATAAGAACATTACATCAATTATCGTGTTAGAAGCTTTGATAAGGGTTTGGATTTTTTTGGGGGAGGGGGGCGTTCGTCTTCATTTCTGTATTCTTTATTTTAAGGCCCCTTTTCTATATTCCTTTTTTGAACATTATTCTCCATTCTTTATACATGTATTTTAGCACCCAATAATTTCTATTATTATTTTATTCTTTTCCTTTTTTGTCTGCACTTCATTCTCTATTCTGTAACTGACCCCATCATATTATTTTCGGTTTAAGGATGTTCGCTCCTCTTGATTTTGAACTTTTACCAGATATTCGGGAATCCTCTGGTGTTATCCATGCAGTGCCATTAACAAATTTTGCCCGCAAACCCCTACTTTTCTTTTCATATTTTTATTACATATAGTTTTAAAAGCCATATTTGAAAATCTTTTAAAACCCTTGTTATTTTTCCATAGCTTTTGAATTAAAAAGGTGCCATGTATGAAAAATCTAGAGAGAATCACTTCCCGCCAAATTTTAATGGCTTATATCTTGAAAACAAGCACACGGACCCTTCATCCTTTTTCTGCTTTTTTAGTTCCTTTATTAATATACTTTCAATGTATAACAGTCTTTTAAAAAGCTTGTTATTTTGAAACAGAGAAGCGAACATCCTTTAGCTTCCTTCAGTGGTGCATTATTATCTGTGTAGAGAAAATGAATACAAGACATTATAGTAAAAAACATACCATCATTTGCACAAAAGACAACATTGGATCCATGTTGCGCTAAAAATAGAAAATGTAAGTGTAAAACATTAACAATATTTAAACCAGGACATACATGTGCATGCATGTTGGATCGCAAAAATGTAATACATGAACTCGCATAATTAAAAGTACTTTGCAAAAAGAAGCAGAGTTTTTATTATGATTTTTATTATGTGTGTTTTTTGTTTTTACATTTCATGTCTGACATCGCATACCACCCTTTAAACGGGAAAATAAAACACATAAAGCATATACACTATATATATATATATATACATATATTTATAAGTTGTTGTTTTAGTGTCAATATTGACACCTGAAACGGTTGCTGCTACAAAATCTTATAAATACCACTGATGCCAGATAACATACTGTTAGAGCTCACCAAATAATTTGACACAAGCTTTGCCTATACCACGTGATCCACCAGTGACAACCGTAACTTTTCCCAAAAATCGTTTACTTTCTGCCATATCCTATTTATTTCCTAATTAAAAAAAGTAAGGGAAATTACACTGAAACGTCAATACCTGCATACACATAAAAGCGCTGTCCTATTGCTGCAGGTGGGTCTCATAGGGGTCTAAGCGTGACGCGGGATTGGCCATTTTTTTGTAAGCGTGACACGTGAAAGTCAAACTATTGTGCGTGAAAACGGGAAAGAAAGTCGTGCGAGACGCGTAAAATTACAAGCGTTATTATTACAATGATAAGCGGGATACGGTAATCTGACAAAACATTAAGCGGGATCCGGAATCAGACCCCCCCCCAAAATGAGACCACTGTTGATTTGGCCCAATTGTATGTATACATTTTGTGTCACGAATTAATACAACATACCCCGGTATCCCTTCTTTTCCATTACACACTTTTCTTGAAGGGAGCATTAATGATAAAATAGTCAATTTCGGTGTAAAACATAGTTCAAATATTTTTTTTGCTGGGACGTCGTAGGAAGTTACCACCAAAAAATAAGATAGCCTTTCAAGACGTCATAAGCATTCATCCAGACGTACACATGGAGTGAAACTCGAAGAATGTGCTGAGTAAAACAAGCATACAAAATTCATTTGTTTAACACAAGATTCTTCGAGAGCTCATCAGTTAGCATCTGTCTCATATTAGTTTACTATACGGTGTAGGTTTTGTCCATTGTTGAAGGCCGTACAACAACCTATATAGTTGTGTCCTTGGACTTTGGTGGAAAGTTGTATTCTTTCCAATCATACCACATTTCCTTATTTATATATATTATCTTGATTCCAATCCTTATCATTCCATCAGTCTTTGATTATAGATTGGCATTTTTTAATGTCGTTGCAAACACGTAATCTACTTCAGTTCGTTGAGAAAAGGAATGCATACATTAGTTGTGATAATTTACACTATAACAGCCAAGATGGAGGTGATAAATGGTTATATATTTAAAAAGATAGATATTTATGAAGGTGGTTTTGAATACTTATAGATTATTACATGGTAATTTCCATATTTGCCCTGGTGTCAGCCCGAGATTCCCATATCAAGCATGAGGAGTAGCCCAGGGCTGATATGGGTCGAGTACTGCAAATATAGATAATGCTTTGTATGATCTATTTATCACATATTTTATTTATTGTTTTTTATTGACAGGTTTACTGGAAGTTAAATTCAGAGTCTCAATGTGGGTATTTGAGGGCAAATATCGATATTGGCCCCGAGGACAAATAACCGACTCCGTCTTCCGGCTATTATTTGACATGTAAACACGTACATATTAGTTAAAAACATGTGATCGCGGTAAGATTACACAGAAGCTTGTACAATTTCATGCAGACACAATGACACTTTCTAATCAAGGGTGCAGAAATATGGTGTGCCCATAAAACGCGTAAGGCAGCAACCATTTGATTTTCTGGGGCTATGGATTTTTGGAAAAAAGTTTGTTTCAGTTTTGAAAAATAATTTGTTTTGACCCTGAGAAAAAATATTGTTTGTTCCACCCTCAGCTGCCACTATGTAATGCTAAAATTGAAAGAAAAATTGTTTTCGACTTGGCATCAAAAATAGATTGTTTTTCGCCGAAGGCAAAAAAAGTTTGTCCAGAAAAAATCCATAGTCCCCAGAAAATCAAATGGTTGCTGCCTAAGTGACGTCAAAAATCAGTGAATACAGTTTTGTTTTCTTTCTTGATATTATAATTTGAATTAAACTTCCACGCATATTGATCATATTGCATTGGTCATTAAATTGAATTGATGCAGGAGGATTTTGAAAATGTATTAAAGGGCCTGGTAAGAATTTAAAAAATGATATTCTACCCCACTACGAATCACTGCAACTCGCCCCAATTTTCTATAAAACGCGTCCAACCTTCTACAAACTTGGGGTGAACGTGTGACGTACATGTTTTTCCTATTCTGGGTGTTCAAGGCGAGTTTGAAGTTGTTATATTGGTGGTGTAAATGATTTGCAATGGGGTTGAATGTTTGCAGACTGCATATTCTTTGTCATGTTATCTGGAGCCAGTTTCAGCTAGAATGAATTCCTTTTCATCAGTGGGACCAGTTTGTGCCATTCATTTCAAACGTTTGGTCGAGTGTTGGTTATGGGAAAGTGGAGCGAGTTTGGGGGGAGATGGGGCGAGTTGGTAGAAAGTTGGGGCGAGTAGGTCTAAGGAGAGTTGGCCATCGGACGAGTTTTCTTGCTACCCCCACAAAATATAAGACATAGTTGTGTGCAAAATTGAAAAAAAAAATAAGCTGACCTACATGTAGCAACAATTTGAAAAATTAACATTCCAATTGCAAAAAATCCTGCTTAACCCACCCCGGCACCCCTCCTGTAAAAAACAAATACAAACCAATATTTTCTTGAATAACACCTCCGTATTCAATTTTGCATAACAGCAATCTGCCTTAATATGGAAAATTTACTTACATAGCTGGCCGCCACAGCCTGCTTGATAAATATAAACCATGCAAGCACCTATATATATATATATTGAAACACATTTTTTGCAAGATTAAAGAACGATTAGTTTACATCAATTTTGTACAACCAATCTGCATTTACCTGTTGATAAAAGCTACATATACATATATATATGTGTAACATAATTTTCAATGTGTCACACGCATGTATGAATATATTACACAATTGTTTGAGATGGGGATACGATAGCAGTAAAATGATATGAAATCGATAAATTGACTTATAGATAACAGACGAAGGTAACAACTCTCGATTACAAGTTTTACAAATTGAATACCAATAACGTACCAGTCGTTCATCTTTTGTAAGGTTGACATTGTTTTTTATGGGGACAAACCATTTTTTTTTCCATCTTTATACAAAAACAAATCAATTCTCAATAACATGCAGAAACAAATTTGTTGGTGCAATTCAATATTTTTACTAATTTGCAATAGAAACAAACTAATTGTTTTTCTCGTTTGAATTGTTTTACATTTGTCATTTCGGGGTCTTTTATAGCTGACTATACGGTATGGGTTTTGCTCATTGTTAAAGGCCGTACGGTGACCTATAGCTATTAACTTCAATGCCATTTGGTCTCTGTTGGAGAGTTGTCTCATTGGCAATCACACCACATCTTATTATTTCTATAATTCAGAATCAAACAGTGCATGAAAAGTCGGTTCCTAAAGGCAAACAATTAGCACGTAACTGAGAAACTTAAAAATTATGTTGCACGCACCACATTTATAGCAACACTAATATAAAAATAAGGAGATGTGGTATGATTTCCAATGAGACAACTATCCACCAAAGTTCAAATGAAGTGGATGTATATTAGCAATTATAGGCAACCGTACGGCTTTCAACAATGAGAAAAATCCATACCGTATGGTCGGCTATAAAAGGCCCCGATATGAAAAATATGAAACAATTCAATTGAGAAAACTAACGGCCTAATTCATAACAAAACAGTTTACGAAAAACATGAACCAACGACAACCACTGAACTACAGGCTCCTGACTTGGGACAGGCACATAAAGAATGTGGTGGGGTTAAACATGTTTGTTAGCGCTCAACCCTCCCCTAACCTGGGACAGTGGTGTAACAGTACAACATAAGAACAAACTATAAAAATCAGTTGAAAAAGGCTTAACTCATCAGATGGATACAAATAGAAATACATCTAACAAAAACACACAGTGGACGTGGACGGGTACTTATACATCCCAAAAAACAAAAAGACACTTAGTACAGATCTGAGAGTACTCGCAGTTACTGACAGCTAGTTCAAAGCCAATAACAACTAATGAAAAAAATCATGTATCTAAGACTAAAATATCAATCAGTACACATCAAACATCCAATGGATTTAGTGTAAAGACGTCATTAACAGTCAGAGAAAAACATGACCTTGTGCAATGCTAAACTATAAGTATCGACAGATTGTTGTACCGTGGAAGTACATATGTGTAACATTAAGTATGCTTTTAATTTACTGATAACAAAATCAATATTTACACCAATAAAAACAATATTCAAAGATTTAATTACAGTGTTGAATAGGTAACCTTTTAGAATGAGTTTATTTAAGGGATTGATAAGTTTACCCGGATCGTATTTAAATTTCCGGGCTCGGTTTACAACATCACCGTAAAATTTAGGATGTGCTATTCCGTTTGAAACAAGTTTTCTACAGGTACAGCCTGTAATGCCTTTTCTAGCTTCTTGATATGTTAACGTTATAATTTTTTTTATTAAAGTCTATGAAACCTTCAAACATTTACAAAATCAATAGTTTTATTATACAAGATAACAAATAGTTAAATTGCTATTGTCTGACTATCACACACAATTGCAATCCTATTATGGCAAGGCAATCATTACCAAAACGTCATTCAAAGTGCTCAATGTCTTATACTTAGTACACAATACAAATCAACATATTATCCAATTATGTAAATAAAGACAACCGTGGCTATTTTTAAACAAAGTATCATTTTAGTTTAGCGATGCAAAAAAAAAAACCACTCGAAGTAGATTGGAGTCAGGAGTCCAAAACAATGCTATTTCTAAACGGAGTGTATTTTAAGTTTAGCGACGCAATAATCACTGAAACACTCAAATAAGATCGTTGTCAAAAGTCCAACCGTGGCTATTTTTAAACGGAGTGTAACTCAAGTTACGCGATGCAATCATCACAAATACAAGCGAATTTAGCCCAAAGTACTAAAATCGGTGAAGTCAGACATATAGTTTTTCCCAAACTTACTAGCTGTAAACACGTATTAAACAAATTTTATGTATCATGAAACACTGAACTGCATACATCAAAATAATTTCAATTAGGATAACATTTCAATATATTATTTGGAAATAATGTTTTGGCGATACAAAATACGGAAAGTACGATATTGTTATTCACTTGTTCTACCTAATTACTGGATCAACGGCGGAGACCTCGTAAGCAGTAAAGTTTGAGCCTTCTGTGGTAGTAATTTTGATAAAGGTAGCCGAATCGCATAAGTTTGTGCAGGCTATCCTATTTTATGTATAAAGTAAACGAAAGTTGCTCCGTCTTTACGATTGGCAAGAAATACGTATAACTTCAAGCTGGTAGTTTTCGCACGGTTCAATTTTTTATCGGGGTCAATAAAGATATCTTAACGGTAACGTAATGGCTTCTGAATATGCCTTTGTGGTCTAATTTTATTTCCAGTCACATTTTTAGAAACCAAATCTGTTTTTGTACATCCGTGACTTCACTTTCAGTAAAAACGGACTTGTTTGTAGAAGCAGACTTAGAGCCATCTGAATTAGTATCAGACTTTATGCTAGAATTTTCACTTTCTTCGGTCCGTAGGTTGAAATAAGGTGCTGGTGTATATGTTCGAGCTTTAAACGATTGATTTGCACGGGACGGCAAAAATTTCTTTTTCCCGCTGGGTCTTTATAAGAAGAACTAATTGACTAGAAGACTGGTTAAAGCAAACGGTTCATCGTAAATATGCTGATTTCCGGCCTTGTCCAATGGGTCTTAGGATATATACCATGGTCAAATTGAGCTTACGATCATTTGTATTTTCGGCATCTCCCATTTTCTTTTGAGCGACAAGGGTATTCAAATTCACATGCTTTCGGGTAATGTTCAAACGGGCATCTAAATTCTCAACATATGATTTCGCATCTTTCGAAATATCTTTGAAATCAACACTGTAAGAAGGTGAGAACGAAAAATTTCGCCTTTTTCCGTAGAAAATTACAAAGCAGAATATTTTGATCCTGAATTTACAAAAGTATTAATTGAAAAAAAATCCAGGTAGCATTTCTTCTCATTGTTAATTGTACAAAACATATGGAGTTAAGCGCTCCGCTAAGGTCCGATGCATCCGTTCACACATCCTAAACAATGGTGTGAATCCTTGCTCTACATTCATCATTTTACACACTTCCATTGTACATGCATTACTCGATAAACTCTGATCTTTGGTCTGAAATAACCGTGCTACACACATCAAAATTACAGATAAAAATTAAAATTGCTGTGATACTGATATTGCATCATTATTTCGTAAAGGCACAGCAAACATTTCCGCAACCAGAAATACTCAAATAGAGGTATACAACAAATGCGATCAACAATTCATGAAAACATACACTGAACAGAAAAACTTAAGATAATAAATTGTAATGGGCTCGTCGTCTAGTTGCTGTCTAATTGGGGTATATCATGTATATTGGCTTTGTATTTAATGCAGAAAATAACTCCAAAAATGATAAGTTAACGAATTTTGAATCATTCAAACATTTCTCATATATTGTCTTGATATTTTAATTATACTAACATATTGTATCGTACGAAATAAGTTTTAACAAATATGATTATTGTCTCGCCTTGACGGAGTCAAAAAGCGAGACATAGGTATGCTGTTTCCATGCGGCGGCGGCGTCAACAATGTATTAGTTTGTGATTAGGTCAGTTTCTAGGGAACCACTAGTGGTAGGTCTATGATATTTTGTATGCAGTTGTATTAGCAATGGCACATCTCATTTCCATTGATTTTATTTGGTCTCGCCCTCTCGGTCATGGTCTATTGACTTTGAAACTTTTGTTTAGTTTACATGTATTAGTTTGTGATTAGGTCAAATTATGGGGAACCACTATAGTTAAGTAAATGATATTTGGTAAGCAGCTGTATTAGCATTGGCACATGTCATTTCCATGGATATTGTTTGTCCTCGCCCCTCAGTCATGGTCTATTGACCTTGAAACTTTTGTTAAGTTTACATGTATTAGTTTGTGTTTAGGTCAGTTTATGGGAGACCACTAGTGGTAGGTCAATGATATTTGGTATGCAGCTGTATTAGCATTGGCATATCACATGTCCATGAAGATTATTTATCCCCACCCCTACAGTCATGGTCTATTGACTTTGAAAATTTTGCTTATTTTATATGTATTAGTTTGTGATTAGGTCAGTTTATGGGGAACCTATAGTGGTAGGTCAGTGATATATGGTATGCAGTTGTATTAGCATTGGCACATCTAATTTCCATGGAGATTGTTTGGCCATGTACCTTCAGTCACGGTTAATTGACTTTGAATATTTTGCATAACTTACGTTTAAGTATAATATGATAATTGCTATTTTAATTTCAACATTTGCATTTTACTATCAAAATAATAAAAAGGCGAGACATATATCTGTGTTGACAATTTATTATATATACAAGATTACAGGAAATGATTATTGTCTGTTCGAACAAAACGGAACACGATTTTTAAAATGTTGATATATATGGTGGGTTAAATGTTAGATTTTATTACAAAACAAACAAAGGACAAAATAAACGTGAGTATAAAAAAAATGTAGTGGCAAGTAATGGATAAGTGATAAAGAAAAATCTATATTTGTCTCTTAATTTCTTTCTTTCGTTAATTTCGCCTCTGGTATGAATTTTTACCAAAAAGGGTTTTGCTAAATAATAGGAATTTGAAGCAATGTAGCGTTGTATGCTAGCTATCTTTCCAACTCTACCAATTGACTTGTATTCAGAATGCACTTATTTTGCGGCATGTGACTCATATCAGCGTCATTTTCAAAAAGTCTTTTGGGCTAAAATGTACAAAAACGTACAGTATCATAGATTCATGCCAGTTTATACTTTAAGCTTCAGAATCTGGTCATAGTGACATTTTTTGTAGTTTATACTTTGAGCTTCTGATCACAATGGCATTAAATGTAGCTTCCGACTTCAGTGACATTATGTGTAGATTATACTTAATGAGCTTCTGTTCATAGTGACAAAATGTGTGTAGTTTATATTTGGAGCTTCTGAGCATAGTGACAGTATTTGTAGTTTATTCTTGGAGCTTCTGATCATAGTGGCAGCATGTGTAGTTTATACATAGAGATTCTGATCACATGCAGGGACATTATGTGTAGTTTATTCTAAGAGCTTCTGGCTACAGCGAAATTATCTGAAGCTTACGACTCATTGACATAATGTTAAGCTTATACGTAGAGTTTCTGTTTACAGTGACAGTGTGAGTAGTTTATAGTTAGAGCTTCTTACTACAATGTCGTAATGTGTAGTTTATACTTTCAGCTCATGATCGAATTGACATTGTGTTTTCCTTCTGATCCTAGTGACATTATGTGTAGTTCACATTCAGAGCTTCTGGCCAAAGGCATTTAGTGTAGTGTATACTTAGAGCTTCTGATCTCAGTGAGTGTATGTGTATAGTTCATACGTATAGAGCTTCTGGTCGCATTATGCGTAAGTTCTATGGAATGTAGCTATAAGACGACCTGCTTTTCTTTTAAAAAAAGACTCATGTTTATGACACTTTTCTTCGATTCATCGAATCAGGTAACACGATCGTTTTACCTGTAAAAAATCTTATTTTGATTCGAGCGTCACTGATGAGTCTTTTGTAGACGCGTCTGGCGTACAAAATATTAAGCCTGCTGTCTATGATTTTACTTATATTACAATCGCCTTCGTGCAGCCACTAACCAGTTAGTGTAACTAGATATAGGAAGATGTGGTATGAGTGCCAATGAGACAACTCTCCATCCAAGTAACAATTTATAAAAGTAAACCATTATAGGTCAAGGTACGGCCTTCAACACGGAGCATTGGCTCACACCGAACAGCAAGCTATAAAGGACCCCAAAAATTACTAGTGCAACGGTCTAATCTATATAAAAACGAGAAACGAGAAACACGTATGAACTACATAAACAGACGACAACTACTGTACATCAGATTCCTGACTTAGGACAGGTGCAAACATTTGCAGCAGGATTAAACGTTTTAATGGTACCAAACCTTCTCCCTTTTTATGAAACAATAGTATAACATCACAACATAGAAAGACACACTATAAAATATCAATTGGAAGGCTTAACTCAATCAAAAAACGTAAATTAACACACAATGAACAAATAACTTTGATCTGTGATACCTGAATGCAAATACATAGATAATAAAAATTATAAGGGATAAATAACTAAGGTCAAAAGTAAATAAACAGATTGAAACAAAGTTAAAGTATGATACCACTGTGAAATGTTAAACAATATTTAGAAAATCATCACTTTTGAAAAAACCTGCGTCATATTATACACAGGTAAATGAAAATAATTTTGTTGTTAAGTATACTTCTTCTTCTGTGTGTATAAAATCTTCCGTTTAGGAATACCAAGAAATTTCTTTAATATCAATAAAACTAATCTAACACTTGGTACATATGGGGTGAATATCAACAATAAAACTATACAATTAGTGCTAGATAAAACTTCCTGTACAGGTGCAAGAACATTATTTAAGGAGAAATGAAATAATTTTGATGTTCATAGTACGAAGAAGTGAAAATATGTAGTAATTCCAAATAATCAAAGCTGGTATATAGAAAAGATCCATGTTAACAAAAAAGCATTACAACTAGTATCAACAGGTCAAATTAACAAGAAAGTACGATTTGAGAGTACTCGCAGTTACTGACAGCTAGTTAAAAGCCAAAACAATTAATAATAAAAAATCATGCATCAGAGACTGAAATCAACTAAAACACATCCCAGGGATTTAGTATTTTAACGTCATGAACAGTCAAAGAAGACATGACTTGTGCAATGCCAAAAATAAATGTATCGACAGGTAGTAGGATAGTTAGGAGTGACTTCTTTATAGATAAAAATGAACGTGTGTGTGTCTCTATACATCCCGTTTGAAAAGAAAATACAAATTTAGTTATGTTTTAATTTTCTAATGACAAAATCGATATTAGTGCCAATGTAAACTATATTCAGAGATCTAATTACAACATTGGTACGATAACCCTTACTATTGAGTTTGTTTAAAGGTTCGATACCATGATAGGTTAAGGTTTAGACAAGAAAGAAAAAAAATATTATAGAATACTACAGCAGGCACGCTTGGTAGAAAATGGCTGACACCATAGTACAAATGTGAGGCCGCAGAATTTCGGGTTAAGTTTCGCAGACTCCAAAATATCCGATAAGAGATTCCACAGTAATTTTGTTTTTTTGCTCATCCTTTCGGCAAATTCCTGTCAAACTAACAAATGATGCCGATTAAAATTTAACATTTTTTACGGAATTGACTAGACTCGACGGAAACGCATTACGTAGATATCAAAACGTTATCCTGCGTTTGCTACTCTTTCGTCAGCGTTACAATTCCCCTTTACTACTCGCCATGTAGCAAAAGTGTATTTGTTATTTGAATGAAATGTGTTTTCGAAAAAAATGATGTCCATTTTTCTATGAAACGTAATGAGGGACAACAAATAATGGAAATCTTGCACATTCACGCCTATCGGAATGTATTTCGTGTATTACAATCTTTAACTTCATCCAAATAAACTGTTGGTTTACAATGATCACTGACTGACAGATTCGAGAAAGTTTTATGTCTCTCTTAATGAAAGTGCCAACGAAAACTGATTAAAATATTTATAATAAAAAATGAAATATATTCGTTACAGGACGCGTTAAAAATTAAAGGGCAATCGAAAATTACAACTCTTAGAAAAACAGACAACACGATTGTCAAAAATATAAACGACTAAAAGACAAACATGAATAACAAAACATTACACAGCAAAAACAAACTTAAGCAACAAGAACCCCACCAAAAACCAGGCGCGAACTCAAAGCTCTGCATTGGTAAGCAGTTCCTGCTCCACATGCGGCACCCGTCGTGTTGTTAAAACATTTTTTTTTTAATCCGGTGAAAAGTCGCATTCGGTAATATCACAATCAATGAAAAGAGGATGATAGTGTGGTTACGACAAGTTGAGCATATCCGTGGTCATCTGCGACACAGTGTCAAAGAATTAAGTCTTCCAAGCAATGTATTTAATGATACGGAATTGAAACCCTGAAGAGTAGCGGACAGAGGGTTACGTTATCGTATCTAATTTGCATTTGTCCTTTCGCAAGGAAATTGGTATCAAACGATTGTTTACAGGCTACACTGTGACTTTGAAATGAAAAACAGCGATAAAAGCGCTGTTCCTTTGCTTTTGTGTGTTTTTGCTGTGCATGTACTGATTTTGTGTCATGGATGTATACCCTATATCCATTGCTTTTCTATTAAGTGTGCATGATGCATGAACAAAATTAAAATATTAAAACTATTTTCTTTTTCTTTGTAGTGTTGGTAATGGCAATGACGGTTTGTATTTTCTATTGATGATGATTGATGGGCGTTGAACGTTCACCGCGGCAAATCAAAAGCAAATTGAGGACGAGAACATGTTAATATCATATGAATATAATCTCGGCGTAATTACTGGACATGCATTGAAATTCGTCTCGGAAAGGTCATTCTAATTTGTTCAGTTCTTTCAATTTCAAAACTCTGTATCGCAACTCCTCATTTTTGTACAAATGTAATTTAGACAGTTTTGGCGTTGCCTTTAAAGCAAAATTAGAGTACTGAAAGCTTTGAATTCATTAAAGAAAATGTTTGCACAATCATTCTAGTTATTTTCTCGAGTTCTGTAATTTAACCTATGTTTTCATCCTTAATTAGACAATCTGCTTATCCATCCGGATTAACTGGTGTCACCCCTAAATTTTGGTGGGGTTCGTGTTGGTCATTTTTCAGGGGGTTTTTTGTAGTGTTTTGTGGACTGTTTCGTCTTTTTTTTTAGTGTTTTGCCATGACTTAATTTACGAGGATGTCTGCGCAACACAAGTAACGTACGTAACGAAAACGGAAGTTGAATATATGAATTTGTTGAATAACAATTTAAAATGAAGTTCAGAGTCAAAATTATGAAACACAAAGTCACCAATTCAGGTGTCAATTTAGATGGTTCAGTGTGTATTAACGCTTTTCCTTTTCATTCAAGCGAGATCGTAACTCGACAATTTAGTTAGAAAAACGCCTCTTGTTCATATTCACGAGTATATTTTGGCGGTAAACAAATATTGCACTACTCCCTGTGTACTTGAAAGATACATGATATTTGTTTGTGAACTTGTAATGCACGACGAAGGTCAACGGCGAGATATGGCGATCTTGCATTCCGTCGCGTCGGATTGTCGTTGTCTTAAGTTCAGTCTGCGTGTGGTTAAAGTTTTATTAAGACATCAGTGTCTTTGTCAAACCTGCATGGAATATTTCACAATTTGGACAGAAGTTTCTTCGTGACAGTATCCAGAGCAAACTTTAGAAAACATTTCTTTCATTTCTGTATTTCACTAATAAAAGGACATAGTTTTGTTTGCAATTAACATGTTGATTCATTCTACATCTGCATTTATATTTATTTTTTAGGACCCCAATCTCATTTTGAATTAAAATTGATATATTTGCTCTTTATTTATAGATATTTCTAAAATTGACTGGTAATCACACATGCAGATTGGATGCTGAGTCTTCAAACACGATAGATTCTATAAAAGAAAAGGTCTTGAACACGGAAGGAATTCCAGTTGACCAACAGTGCCTTCTGTTTGCAGGACAACAACTAGAGAATAACCGTACTTTGGCAGACTATGACATACAAAACGGTTCAACGGTGCTTCTTAGACTACAGAAACCGAAGATTGATCCATAAATCTATTGCGTATTATAATATTTTCAAACTGTTGTTTTCTGGTGTAATAATTTACGTGTAAATCTGTATTTGACCTAACCATATATTTTAGCAATAAACGTGATCTCGTGAATTTACATTTACAATTTTTGAGTTTTTCAAATATTACTCTGTTCTCAAGAAGATGGTGAAATAAAGAAATATTTTATATCAAACGAAATAAAAATGTTTGCTCAACTGAAATATAAATGTTTGCTCCATTCAAATAGAAATATGTGCTCCACTCAAATAGAGAAAGGTTTGCGCCACTCAAATAAAAATGTTTACTCCACTGAAATAAAAATGTTTGCTCCACTGAAATAGAAATGTTTGCTCAACTGAAATAGACATATTTGCTCCACTGAAATAGAAATGTTGCTCCACTGCAATATAAATGTTTGCTCCACTGAAAAAGAAATGTTTGCTCCACTGAAATAAACATGTTTGCTCCACTGAAATAGACATATTTGCTCCACTGAAATAGAAATGTTTGCTCCATTCAAGTAGAAATATGTGCTCCACTCAAATAGAAAGGTTTGCTCCACTCAAATAAAAATGTTTGCTCCACTGAAATATACATATTTGCTCCACTGAAATAGAAACGTTTGCTCTACTGAAATAGACATATTTGCTCCACTGAAATAGACATGTTTGATCCACTAAAATAGACATATTTGCTCCACTGAAATAGACATGTTTGCTCCACTGAAATAGACATATTTGCTCCACTGAAATAGACACATTTGCTCCACTCATATAGAAATGTTTGCACCACTGAAAAAGAAATGTTTGCTCCACTCAAATAGACATGTTTGCTCCACTCAAATTGAAATGTTTGCTCCACACCATATTCGAAACAATGGTTTTTGTAATCGTGTACGGTAGATTTTGATCTTTGGTACCTGTCGCATCTATAGTACCGATAACCGGTAATAGCTTGGATCCTGTTTGAATGTGGAGCTAGGCAATAAACAACGACATGTATTCGTTTGTTGGATGTTAGAACGATTCATTATTGGATAGTATCTGATTCATTTCTTAAGACATTGCGGGAAATATTGAGATCACCACGAATTTGTTGAAAATTATTTTAAAATTCATGCAAAATGATTTTTTCAGAGTAAATATATAATGATAATCCAAACCTTTTTTTTTATTGCATTATGATTATGTAACTGTTTATGAGTAACAATTAATATCAAGCGAGTTCTTTCAGTTTTGGGTGTGTTTGATTTCAAGATACACGGAAGCCATGAAAAAACACATTCGGTTAAAGAGAGAGTAAAACATTTTAGAAAAAAAGTATACGATAAGGTAATTTGGTGTGATTGACAAGGGACCATTTATCCACCGAAGATCAAAGGACAAGGATGTGAACAACTGTAGCAAGTAAGCAAACCCATACCATATAGTTGGGACTTAATATATTTGCCAGCGTATAGCTTAATGGCCAGCGTATAGCCTAATGGCCAGCGTATAGCTTAATGGCCAGCGTATAGCTTTATAACCAGCGTATAGCCTCATGGCCCGTGTATAACCTCATGGCCAGCGTGTAGCCTAAGCCAAAAACAAAAGGTACCGGGATGACACAAATCAAAATGTAAAACCAACAGCCTGATTTAAACTAAAACAATAAAAGAAAAGCAATAATCATGCTAGCAGCCAGCAACCAACGGCAACCACTGGATTGCAGCATCATGTCTTGGGACTGACAAATAACAAAGTGCCGGAATTTAACATACGTGTGAGCAGTCAATCCTAAATTCATATTGGAAAAAGTAAAATCACAAAAATACCGAACTCCGAGGAAAATTCAAAACGGAATATCCCTAATCAAATGGCAAAATCAAAAGCTCAAACACATCAAACGAATGGATAACAACTGTCACATTCATGACTTGGTACAGGCATTTTCTTATGTAGAAAATGGTGGATTAAACCTGGATTAAAGGGTTGTAGTTTCACAAAGTGAGACCAAATTGTAAAAATCAGTTGCAAAGGGTTTAACTTGTCAGATCGATAATTAGCAGACAACAACTGAACTTAAACCAGGCTGTTTTCTACTATTCATTCGGAAATTTGTAAGTACATTTATACTTTTCCTAGTGAAATCCATCAACATTTTACAAGCAACAGAATTATGATTTTTTTCTAATATGCATGTTAGAATTAAAAATAACATTTCTGAATAATTTTTCGTATAAATTAAAAATAGAGAATATGATCTAATTCAAAATATCTTAATCAATAGTATGGTAATTTACATTTTATTCCTTTCCAATGCCAGTATTGTATTGTTTAAACATCTTGTTTACTAACAGTTTATTTCATATTTTCAATTTATATACTGAAACTACAATTGTATGCAAAAGAGACAGGTGCACGATCTCTCGAAAGTATATGACTATATAATATTATGTACACATTTTGTTTTAGATTGATGGTACTCTATAAGTCCCACTCAACTTCATTGAGATGATATAATAACTCTAAACGGATTCTATGTAATAACTTATGTTGAATGAGATCAATAGTTCTAGTATACGAATACGAGCTGGCAGCATTTTGATATATACAAACGGATTCTAAGTACGCAATTTAGAGCTGACATCATTTTGATACATATATTTTATATTTCAAAGGTATATTTGATCCAAGTTTGCTTTTCTCACGCGAACAGGTATTTAGTAAAATGTTATCGCTTTCATTTTTGTGTTGGTAGTCGACATGAAGATTTCCGCTTTGTTCGTTTTGTTGTTCGTCAAATTAACTATTTCGAACCCTGATCATTCAAAGGTCAAACGATTGAGCAACGATGGGAAGAGTAATCCTTTGACGTGGTTCATCCTACAACAGTTCAGCGCTCTAGGCAATAAATTGGAAAAATTACGAGAAGTTATTGACGAAAACAGAAAAAACGCTGATACAAAAGTCAGCGTTCTGCAAGATAAACTTGAGAAACTTGGATCAAATCTTGAAACTCCTAAACCTCAAGATAATGATAATAAATTGATTAAACAGATTGAAGATTTTAAAAGTAAGTATTTCGGTCTTATTTTGTTTAAACAACAGCAAAACCTTAAAATGATATAACTCATAAATCATCGCCAGTTTTATGTAACGGTTAGTCTATGAAAAGTGATATTTCAATGTTTATATCTCAAATCAAATGCGTCGGACTTGTTAATAATTATATTCTGTATATTATGTATTATATTGCAGACAATATGGTCTAATTTTGTCTTTAATAGACATGTTATTTATGAATATTTCCCTTGTTAAAGAACAAACATTTAATATTATATATGGATGAACAATTTGTTAAATGTCTAATCAGAATAATAATAAGACAATGTTTCTAAATTACAATCTGAAATGACTTTTCTTTCGATCATAAAAGGAAGATTGCGTTTAGGCACTTTGAAACTCAATGCTTTTCAACTTCGCAATTTATTTGATTTGAGCGTCACTGATGTGTCTTTTGTAGATGAAATGCACATCTGGCGTACAAAATTTGAATCCTGGTATCTATGATGAGTTTGTTTAGCACGTTGAGGAAAGGTTAATATAGTGTCCAAAAAGTCCTTTCTTTGGAGGTCTGGAAAATTCCTTTCAATTGGACTACTAAGCGTAGAACGTCATTGTGATGAATGTCGCGGTTTTTTATATGATGATAACGGTGTTAAGTATATATTTTTTTATATTAATTGGATAATTTAGTTTGATTTTTGTTTTTTGCAGAAAATGGTTTAAAGAAGATAGAGACCATTGCAGCTAAAAATGGAAAGGAACTCGATTCGTTTCGAAAAGAGATAGATGCCATTAAAAATGGAATGGTTAAGAAGGCAAATTTTAGACAACTCGAAAATAGAGTACGCACAATTCAGCAAAATGTTCAACAAATGCAATCCCAGATGGCGAATTCGAGAAGTGAGTCGAATGATTATTTTTTTTTATATAGATTCAACCCCCTTTTTTTGACGATCAATGCTTTTGAATGGGGACATATTGTTGGAACCCCCCCTCCTTAAAAATGGCTGGATCCGCCCCTGCAAACACTCAAAAAGTCTGACGATATCTCAAAAGAATCACTCAAAATTAGAGTGTGTATGATAAAAGATATTTTCTTCATTTTTCTTTACACGATTGATTTTTTTTTCAAATCATTTAACAACTAACTCAGAAAGTTGAAATGTTAATACATAGAAATTGCGTGTAACGTTATCATTGATTGAAACTGATACTATGTTACATTGTGTGTTATTGTTACTACGAATATATTTTATTTCAGGAAGTTCAATAGTGTTCTTTGCATTCTTAAAAAATGACCTGTATGCAGTTGGCAGTGAGGTACTCAAATTTGCTGATGTAAGGATTAATAAAGGAGGTGCCTTTAACCCTTCAACAGGAGTGTTCACAGCACCAAAGCAAGGAATTTATCAAATGTCCTGTACTATTATGGGTTTTGCGGGACACGAGTTTTTTTATTTGGTTATGAAAAATGGAAGCGTTTACTCATATGGTACAACAAGTAGTGGTGGACATTTTAACACGGAAACTTCGCTCATTTTGATGAATCTTAGAAAAGGCGACCGGGTGTACATTCAACACAGACATATTGCGTCAAGAGTTCATGCAAATAAAAACAGCTATTTTTCAGGATATTTAATATCAGTTTGATAAAAATTAATATTTACTGAATAAATGTCAAAATGTATTGTTGTTTATTGATAAATCATACAGTAGATGTCGACGAGACTAACACAATTACAAAAATAACCACCGACATATTATAGAAGTAAACTTGGCACATTCATATGTGAAAAGTTAAATAACAAAAATACCGAACTTTGAGGAAAATTTACATACAAAGGAAAGTCAAATGGCAAAATCAAAAGCTCAAATACATCAAACTAATTGGAAACAACTGTCATATTCCTGACTTGGTAGAGCATTTACTTATGTAAATAATGGGGTATTAAATATTAAACCTGGTTGTATGGCTAGCTAAGTCTCACTTGTATGACAGTCGCTTAGAATTCGATTACATTGACGGGGTTTGACATTTTTTGCAAAACTCAACCCTTCCAAGGGGCGTTTCTAGGATATTTGAAAAGAGGGGGCGTAGAATCAAATCTTTCGCCGAGTGGTGCGAGGCGAAAAATTTTTTGGACCTTTTTTTGTGTGCTAAAAAACATAAAATAATTGTGAAATGCACTAATGTAACAATATTAGCAGATTACGATAGTTTTTTTATTCTCACCTGAACCCGCCCCTGCTTCCCTTTTAAATCTTCTATCATGTAGTAAAGTACAAGAAAAATAACTCATATTTACAGCATAAAATATAACGAACACACAAGCACAGAAAAAATTCAGTTTAATCCCTATTATTCTGAATCAACGAATATTCGCACTTACTGGAGGCAAGCTAAAAGTATAAACTTCCACTGCTGATAAGAAATACAGTGTGCGCTAGGTCAGTTGAGAGTTTCGAATCGGCCTTCCACCATCGTCATTTGGTGCAATCTATTCCAAACCAGAATTGGTATCTTCGACGTACAGATACAGATACAGAACTTATCTGATGAAGTTTCCAAGTACCAGAATATGATATTACCAATAATTCAAAAACAGTTATTAAACTTTTTTATTGATGGACTCTTTTTAGACCACCTAAATATAAGAATCATAACATTTTTCAAAGTTTCGTGATCGTACGAAGCCTATGAAAAATATTTGATTTGAGAAGCGGAAACCAAGAGATATCAAGTTTAAAAGTTTTTGGAGTGCAAGTCATGACTAAATGAAAGGTATCCGCGATAGAGGTGTTAAACATTGTTTCAAATGTGAAACAAAAGTGGCAACAATCAAAAGAATGTAAGGCAAGAATCAAATATGTACAAACATTTGGCTAACCAAATAAAATTGTTGGAAATGTGGACGAAAAGAACTCATAAAAAGATGCAAAAATCATCCAAATTAAGAATACTATTCTAGATAAAGGAAATTTAGATAATATCTAGGGAGTGAAAATAATCGAGAAACGAATAAAGTTTTTATTATCAGTGTCAATTGTTGTCGTAACACTCATCTCTGTTTTTTAAATTAGCTCATTGTTTACTTTGAATACCAAACAGAACCAAAAAAACATGGTATTCCGAAAATTGCAGAAAAATTTAATGATTTAGAGACAAAAAAGATTTTTGACACGAATTGCATTACTCAACTCATTGATCAAATGATGGGGATGGTTGAGAATATTTTTATGTTAACATGTTTTGATAAACTTTCTATATTCCATTAGGTTTTTTTTTCTGTTTCTACAATATGATTTGTCCACTTTAAACTGGAAATAATAAATTTGTAAAAAGAACTACTGAGAGGCTCCAGAAAGGTACACTACACGTGAGACATCAGTTGGGTTACTCATTCTAAGTTAGCATTTGGCAATGTTACAACAACAAACCCCAGACAGGACTGTGGGCACAAATATAACACACCCTAGGTCTTCGGTCGGACAGATATTCCATATCAGTCAACCAACTGCGTCCGTAAAAATTTCGAACGGATGACTTCAACATTTACACGTGATGCAATAGCTCATTTGTAAGCAATAACCCTTAAAAATAAATTGCCACAGGACGTAGAACAATCAGAAATCAATCAATCAAAAAAATCCTTGACATATATATAAGCCTTATAATATCGAACCAATTTGAAAAAACATGGGCAATATGCAAGACGCAGCTTGAATGAAAAAAAAAATTACGGATGTTTTAAGGTATATATAACAGAATAAGAATAATCATAGACTTGAATCTACATAATTTTTGGAGACTAAAAAAGAATAGCGTTCAACTGTAGAGACTGGTCCAGATTTTCGGCTTGCGGTGCTTCGTCTTGGTAATATAGCTGTTGTGGCTTCATAAATACAAATAACAATTAAAATTTAGGATATCATTGTAATCAATGTAATTTTGAGAGTTGAATAACTTATTTATCTGTTAGATCTTCACATATGTTTCTGAATAATCTTCCCAAAAGAACAATATTTGAGAAATCAAAGGAAATACACTTTTTAAAATCCAGAATAATGTAAGGAATGGATTATCTTCTCTAAAGTAAGGGGCCTCTGTGGCCGCATGGTCTGAGAAGTCTAACTAGAAAAAAGCAGTTCAACTACTGTATCACTAGCCTGTCAATACTGAGGTTGCGAGTTCACTCGACTAACAACCTTAATTGACTAGGATTGTCAGGTTTCCTACCAATTGTCCGTGGTTCTATCTGGGCAGTACGGCTTCCTCCGCCAATAAAAACTGACCGCCACGAAATGGCACAAAAGTAACGAAAGTGCTAATGACCAATCAATCTTAAAGTAAGAACTACACATAATTTTCAACATATATATCAACTGCTGATGTTTCTTGTTAATTATAGATTACTGGCTCAACGAGATTGATTTTTCCTCGCTAAAAGCTATTATGAATGATAATCTGGCTATTTTACCTATGAAGACGGTACATAGTTTCAGAAATAATCAGACAAACAAACATATAAAATAGCATAAAAGCTCATATTCAGAAAAAAACAGACAAACAACAATTCATAAAACTCTACAAAAAGAACTAAAGATTCAGAAACACGAACACAACCAATCAAATGGGATTACTCAGGTTTCTCAGAAGGAGCTGAAATTTTCCACTATTGTCATCTGTCACGTTGTTTGTGGCAATTAAAATCCAGTGATAATTCAAATTATGTGTGGTAATGATTGGTGGAACATATGCATGTTGATCTCTGACCCACATATGCATGTATCCCTAAAAGTTTTGAAGACATGCCATCAACTTTTTTCGTTCTTATCAAATTGAACAATTATGATTATTAGATAAACACATTTCTCAATCATTAATCATATTCAAGTTCACTAGAATATATGAGATGTAAGCAACTGATTGAAATAGTGGTTATTGAGTGACAAAATATCAATGTCTGAAATTGAACTTAAAAAACTTTGCCATATGCTATTTCTTTTTGCCTTTGAGATTCTGCATGAATTCGGCATAATACAAGTACATAAAAAAACTCATAGACTCATACTTCTACGAATATTAACATTTTTCAAATGTTTTCTTCACATTTCAAGGCTTGAATCATTATTTTTATTTCAATGCTCGCAAGAACAATTACTCTACTGATTGAAAACAGTTTATATACAATTTGCTGCGATCCCTGCCATGAGCCATATCGGAATCAGAATTTTTATACCTCTGGATCTTTTAAAAGGTTAGCTCTCTTAAGTGGTCACTTTTGATACTTCAATTGACTGACTGTTTAATACAGGTTTGACTATCATGCTAGTGAAGAATACCTGGATGTAACTATGCACACTGATCAACATATATCACATTTGTTTCCTCGTATCAGGGATCTCGGTCATAAAACTATACTCAGTACTCAGAGTACAAAATTTGTGCTCGAAACACCAAATCCAGTATTTTGATTGGTTGATTCCTGAGTCTGAGTACAAAAATCGTGCTCGAAAGTTTTATGACCGCAAGCCCAGGCCATGCGGTCATAAAACTTTCGAGCAAGATTTTCATACTCAGACTCAGAAATCAACCAATCAAAATACTGGATTTGGTGTTTCGAGCACAAATTTTGTACTCCGAGTACTGAGTAAAGTTTTATGACCGAGAGCCCAGGTGTTTTACATTTTGTCATTTCTGGGCCATTTTTTTAGATTGCTATGCGGTCTGGGCTTTGCTCATTGTTGAAGGCATCTAATAACTGACATCATTTGGTGATACAGAGTCAATTTGTTCTAATTTTGAAATAAACCTAAGACCAACTTCATATCGAGTAATTTTATGGGACTAGCTTCCTCCTTATCAGCTGTGGATATTATGGGCATAAAGATAATAAAAATAATTACTTGCTTTCCCATCATTTTATCAATTCTTTATTTACAATTTGTCACAAATATGGCAAGCATTAATATTTTAAACCAATTTAATATTTCAGCATTCTTCTCATAAAAACAGACATTAACAAAACAACTTGCACAACTCTCACCACAGTTTCATCTACATACAACATGTTCTATTGCATTTCAAACTTATACTCATTTCCACTTTTGACTCTTTTCTTTGACAAAAGCAGTTATAATATCTCACCCAACAATTGAATATATAAATTAACACACAAAAACAGCAATCATTACATCACAGAATAAACTATTTGATTTTGGAATGAGAAAAAAAGAGAAGGCATATTGGATAACAAGTAACAAAAATACCTTCAACTGACCAAATTATATATGGTTTCATTATAACAATAAGGGTAAAGTTTATCTTCCTCTCTTAACATATATAATCAAAAGACTGATAAAGATGGAAAGGTGACAACTTAGATGAACAGGAACAACAAGGAACTAAAGACACAACTATAAAGAAAACTGTACCATTTAAATATTGAGTTTCGGTGATGATCCCCGAAAAAAAATTGATCACACCTCCTCCTTCCTACACAATTCACTCTACACATTTCACACAGTAACAGACAGTGCACCAAATATATATATTTTGCAAAATGAACACAATAAAGTATTACATATCCATATGTTCTACCACATCCATCTACTTACATACTGACTTTAAATCACAAAGCACTTTGGCTTATTTGTAAATATTCAGCATTTCTGCTGTAAGACTGTAGCAAATCAATTTTTGACATATTTAAGTTGCTTTTCAAACTATCAACTAGCAAACTTATTAAATGACACAACTGACTAGTAGAAAGTTATCAGCTACAATTTCTCAAAAAAGAAGTCATTTGAACCTACATTTTAGGTCTGAAACAATGTTCTATAATATTTACCTAATATCAACATGTTTTCAATATTAACCATAATTGTTGTTATCAATACTTTACAATCAAAATTTTAGTTTTATTATTGGGAAACATTTTTAAAAGTTTAACTATCAAAACTCCAAAAATTAACTTTATACAGTCCTTTTTAATATCACATCTGATAAATGACATGCATATCACATTTATTTTATTTCAACCACTTTGAATTCTCAACTAAATGTATTTTTAAACTCTCTTTTTCATTGGTTGTTGAGAACAGCAGAACATAAAAATCCTCTTTGACCGTCTTCCTCAGTTCATCTACTCTTTGACCTTGATCATCTTCTCCATGACCTACTTTCTTCATCCTCTTCTTCTTCATCCTCGACCCTTAAAAGATCCTCTTCGTCAGCTAGCAATGCCTCTTCATCAATCTCTTCTGTTCCCTGTCAACACAAAATATGAAAATTAAATAAATGGATCTAATTTCATGGCAGTTTGCTTTATTATTAATTCAATACCATGAACCTATTTGCCTGTTTGATCAGCTGGTAATTCTTTTCAACAAAATACCTACAGAAAGATTTGCACATGTTTAGTCATCATGAAAATCATACTTTATAATTTACTGCTTCTTCTTTTTGTAATGTAATAAGGTTGTAAAAGTTGTGACTCCGAGGTAAAGTTGACCTTAAGATATAATTGGCTCTTAGCTTTGAGATCCCGTTTGGTCAAATAGAGCTTCATGTAATTTGGTACTTATACATCCTTGGCTTTTGAGTGTTCCTGATGAAGGTAAATACAGAGAAGATGTTACCCTCCAGTATTGATACTATTGTTTGTACTTTCATTCATGACTATTGTTAAACATGCTTACATAATTTATACTTATGATCAATTCTAAAATTTTACCTCATCTGTAGTGTCGTGATGTTCCCCTGTAAAACTATCATCACTGCTAACATTAAGGCGAATGTTAATTTTAACTCCTGTATGCCATTTCATTGTCAGTACACTGTCTTGTAACTTAGCACCACGTAGAACTGCCTAAAAATTAAAAACACAAAATTGTTATATTTCCTGTAATAGTATTACTATATTGACTGAGATGCCTGTATGCCATTCAATATAAATTAATTAAATGGCTCTACATGGAAAAAACCAGCGGATTCCGAATATCTGGCAAAAAATTCAAAAACAAGAGGAGAGAACATCCTTAAAGCACTTTTGGCTATATAATATCATGGTGGGCGATTTTTATTGGAGGAGGGAGCTGGAGTACCCAAAGAAACCGTTTTTTCAGAAGGAAAACAGGATATCCTAGTCATTTAAGATCTGAGTTGACGCACCTGCCACATGCAGGTTCTAACTCACACAAACTAGTGCTCACCGAAGATGAACTGCTTCGACCACTCAGACTTATTTTCAAAGATCTCCCATTAACTGAAAACTTGACAATAACTTACATGTTCTGCATCTTGTCTTGTTTTAAATGAGACTATTGCACTGTTATCCACATCATCAAAGTCAATTCTTTCTACCATTCCATATTGCTGAAATAACAAGAAGGTTTAGACTTTGTAGATTGATGGTAATTACTAATAATTAAAAAACATAATTTTGTCAAATATTTTAGAGAAAAATTTAGATCCATGTCCTATCCACATGATACACTTACTCACTTATTCTTTTTCAGTATCACAAATCCAAAACATCAGACTAGGAAAATAATTCAAAGTCAGGAGTACAGAGCTTTACTGATTGTATATAACATTTCATGTTAAGTGAAAGAAAACTGGATTATGATCCTGACATTCGTTAACGTTCATGTGGACCTTCTGCAGGGACGATAAAAAGTGCACTGCAAAATCCTGTCAAGTTTTAAATTTTCTAAAACATACAATGCATTAGTAGTTTATTTATCGAGGGCATGCTTGGGCATGCTATGCCTTAAAACTTTTTCAGATGTGCATGTTTGTCTGTACTGAGGGTAAATTTTGAGGTGAAAATGCAGCCATTTTAGCCAAAGGGTTCACATGAACCTTAAAGTCAACCAGATAAAGTATCTTTGTACATCTGTGAACATTTCAGAATAGACCTGCATAGGCCTTACATTGTTATATTTTGGCCTTGAGCATCACTGAAAAGACATTTTTTGTCTCTGGTGTAGTAAAATTGGTACCGTTTAATTATTATTCATTATTCTTAAAGCAATCAAATATATATACAAGACTTTCAATGTTAAATCCTCAAAAGTCCTTCAAAAAATTTAAAGGTCATAGTTAAATGTTCACAATTTTATACCCCTGCAAAGGACAGCAATTTACCTTAAAATGAGTCTCCAACTGATCTTTCTGTTCAGCTTTGAAGCCTGTCACTTCAAACTGTTTAGGTCTGTTGTCTAACGACCTACTGTTGTTAACTGCTGGGAATTGACTAGCACCTCGACCAAGAGAGAATGGACTTGTTCCTCGTGCAGCACCTCCAGCTACCCATGTCATAGCACCACGGTTTGGGATGAAACCTCGACCTCTACCACCTCTGATGGCTCCGCGACCTCTGCCTCGACCTATCAGACCCATAGCTGTAGCCTGTACAAAAAAAAAACTTTGTTAAATGTGTATCTATCAAACAATCTTTTTAAGAACATTTCATCAGAATATAACTATTTAACCCTACCTGCTAAACCTCCCTACCTTTCTAGAAAATGTCATGTTTTACACTTAATACAATTAAACAGACAATAAATAACTGGATTTAGATGGTTATCATTATTTTTATTTTACTGCACTCTATTCATAGTAACAACCTTTCACTGAAACAATGAGCTAAAATATTTTACCAGTTGATCAGTTTGTAAAGGTGAATTCACACTGCAGTTGGGTAAAACTTTCTTAGCAACTGGTATTGTGAAAGGACAAAGCCTTCTGATCAAGCACAGCAAATAACTTAAGGATATTACTCCTCTTGTTTTATATTTTTTGCCAGATATTCGGAATCCTCTGGTTTTATCCATGTAGTGCCATTAAAAATTTTCCCCACTAACCCCTACTTTTCTTTTCATAATTTTATTACATATAGTTTAAAAAGCAATATTTGAAAATCCTATAAGATCCTTGTTATTTTTCCATATTTTTTAAAAGAAAAAGGGTGCCAATGTTAAATGTATGAAAAGTCTAGAGAGAATTATTTCCCGCCAAATTTTCTATGGCTTATATCTCAAAAACAAGCACATGTACCCCTCCTCTTTTTCTGCTTTTTTAGTTCCTTTATTAAAAGAAAATGAAAGGATATGGAGTAAATGTACATGGGACAAAATCGCACACAATACATAGAAAACATAAAAAATTATCAATGAACAGGGCTTTTATTCCTGTTCTTCATCTTGACAGTTGATGCAGGGTCTTCAACAATGAACAAATCATTCATACCCTACAACAAGGTCAAGACGGCCCCTAGCGTCGACTTAAGCGGTACTATTGATAAAAATAAGGTAATTTTGAAAGACATCGATCACCGCTAAAATATGCCTTGAAGTTACACGTCGGGAGCGGTCAATGAATTACATAATTTATAATTACGGGCGAGGTTTTTGAACATATATTTCAATGTATAACAGTATTTTAAAAAGCTTGTTATTTTGAAACAGAGTAGCAAACATCCTTAACCTTTATACTTAAGACATTTTGTGTTGCTAAGATTATCAGTTTCGTTTTGCTAGCAAATTAAAATTGCATAAAATACCAACTACTAAATATTTGGCAGATTCCAAAAATTCCTTTATTTCCTTCTTATCTGCAAAAAATAACAAACAGGAGCACTACTGCAATTTTTGGTTTGTGCAAATTATTTAACATAACAAACATCAAAGACCTTATCAAAAGTCCTGGTGAATGAATAGCCTAAACAGAAAAGAAAATGATGTAACTAACAGAAATTTAGACAACAGAAAAAATAGAGACATCCCTCCCCTTTCTTGAATGTATCTTGTTAAGGAAAGACACTTGAGACACTAATGAATGATCCTTATTGGCAATAAAAGCTATGCGAGGACATGATAAAGTTTACACAATATTTTTAAAAATTATGATATCTTTATTTCTTAATTACTAAGTAAGACATGTAAGAATATTATCATGTTTATAATATGTAGGTTTTTTTGCAGTTAACATGAAAAGCTGTTTTAACCTATGCAAGAATTGTTTACAAAGAAAAGATAAATGTTTTGTTTTACTAGAATAAATGTATGAATTACAGGATTATGTAATTATTTAGGGAGTCCACTGGACTAACAAATTACTATCAAAACGTTTAATTCTAACTGTAACAGCAGCTTTTTGATTATCTGTGAATTTTTCTTTATTAAGAAACCTTGTTTGTAGCCACACAATGATTTTCCAATTTTAATGAAAAATCACATGATATAAGTGTATGTATCTAATCTTGAAAATTATTTATTGATATGATTAAATGGACATGAGAGCTAAAAATCAATATAGCAATAAATAAAATGCTCGCAGGGCGCAGCTTGATACGACCGCAGAGGTCGAACCCTGCACAGTTGGGGCAAGTATGGACACAACATTCAAGCTTGATACAGCTCTGAATTTGGATTGTGATTAAATATTTGACACAGCATAGGTTTCTGACACAGAATGAATGTGGTCTAAGAACTTAAAAATTTTAAATTGGACATTCACCTATTATAGTCCAATATCCAAAATCTAAATACATGGTTAGATTCAGCATATCAAAGAACCCTAAGAGTTCAATTTTTGATGAAATCAAACAAAGTTTAATTTTGGACCCTTTTGACCTCAATGTGGACAAAGTTGATAACGGGCCCAAAAATCAAAAATCTAAATACATGGTTAGATTCAGCATATCAAAGAACCCCATATATTCAATTTTGTTGAAATCAAACAAAAGTTTAATTTTGGACCCTTTGACCTCAATGTGGACAAAGTTGATAACGGGCCTAAAAATCAAAAATCTAAATACATGGTTAGATTCAGCATATCAAAGAACCCCATATATTCAATTTTTGTTGAAATCAAACAAAGTTTAATTTTGGACTCCAATTTGGACCAACTTGAAAACTGGGCCCATAATCAAAAATTTAAAGACATGTTTAGATTCAGCATATCAAAGAACCCTAAGAATTCAATTTTTGTTAAAATCAAATTAAGTTTAATTTTGGACCCCGATTTGGACCTTAATGTAGACCAATTTGAAAACAGGACCAAAAATTAAGAATCTAAATACATGGTTAGATTCAGCATATCAAAGAACCCCATATATTCAATTTTTGTTGAAATCAAACAAAGTTTAATTTTGGACCCCAATTTGGACCAACTTGAAAACTGGGCCCATAATCAAAAATCTAAATACATGATTAGATTCAGCATATCAAAGAACCCTAAGAATTCAATTTTTGTTAAAATCAAACTAAGTTTAATTTTGGACCCTTTGGACCTTAATGTATACCAATTTGAAAACGGGACCAAAAATTAAGAATCTAAATACACGGTTAGATTCAGCATATCAAAGAACCCCATATATTCAATTTTGTTGAAATCAAACAAAGTTTAATTTTGGACCCTTTTGACCTCAATGTGGACAAAGTTGATAACGGGCCCAAAAATCAAAAATCTAAATACATGGTTAGATTCAGCATATCAAAGAACCCCATATATTCAATTTTGTTGAAATCAAACAAAGTTTAATTTTGGACCCGATTTGGACCAACTTGAAAACTGGGCCCATAATCAAAAATTTTAAGACATGTTTAGATTCAGCATATCAAAGAACCCTAAGAATTCAATTTTGTTAAAATCAAATTAAGTTTAATTTTGGACCCTTTGGACCTTAATGTAGACCAATTTGAAAACAGGACCAAAAATTAAGAATCTAAATACATGGTTAGATTCAGCATATCAAAGAACCCCATATATTCAATTTTGTTGAAATCAAATAAAGTTTAATTTTGGACCCAATTTGGACCAACTTGAAAACTGGGCCCATAATCAAAAATCTAAATACATGATTAGATTCAGCATATCAAAGAACCCTAAGAATTCAATTTTGTTAAAATCAAACTAAGTTTAATTTTGGACCCTTTGGACCTTAATGTAGACCAATTTGAAAACAGGACAAAAATTAAGAATCTAAATACACGGTTAGATTCAGCATATCAAAGAACCCCAATAATTCAATTTTTGATGAAATCAAACAAAGTTTAATTTTGGACCCTTTGGACCTCAATGTGGACCAATTTAAAAACGGGGACCAAAATCCAAAAACTTAATACACGGTTAGATTCAGCATATTAAAGAACCCCAAGAATTCAAGAATAAAACCCCATTGAAATTGGTCAAGAAATAAGCAATTTATACAAAGTATCTTCTTTTGCACAATACTGTGCAATTGAATATTTCTTGCAATTGCGCAATACTGTGCAGTTGAATATTTCTTGCTATTGTGCAATACTGTACAATTGACAATTTCTTCCTATTGTGCAATATTGTGCTATTGGATATTTCTTGCTATTGCGCAATACTGTGCAATTGAAGATTTCTTGCTATTGCGCAATACTGTGCAATTGAAATTTTCTTGCTATTGCACAATACTTATTATATAATAATTTACACATCCTGTTTGGTGTGTATCTCCTGCCATATCATTATCATTTGCTTTTAAATATAAATCAGAAATAAACAACGTAAAATGGAAAATTTTAAAGAAAAAAAAAAGGAAAAAAGGGAAAAAAAAATCCCCCAATTTTTGAACCCCTTATGATTCATCACCCCAAACTCAATCCCAGCCTTCAATGAGGTATGGTACCTTGCAGTACAATTTCAGAGAGATCCATACACTTAAACACAAGTTATTGTCTGAAACTAGAAAATGCTTATTTTGGCCCCTTTTGGCCCCTAATTCCTAAACGTTTAGGGCAATTACCCCAAACTCAATTCCAGCTTTTCCTTTGTGATATGGAACCTTGTAGTACAATTTCAGAAAGATCCATACACTTACACACAAGTTATTGTCCTAAAACTAGAAAATGCTTATTTTTGGCCCCTTTTGGCCCCTAATTCCTAAAATTTTGAGGCAATTACCCCAAAATCAATCCCAGCATTCCCTTTGTGATATGGAACCTTGTGGTACAATGTCAGAGAGATCCATACACTTACACACAAGTTATTGTCTGGAAGTTACAAAATGCTTATTTTGGCCCCTAATTCCTTAACTGTTGGTACCATAACCCCCAAAATCAATCCCAACCTTCCTTTTGTGGTATTGAACCTTATGGTAAAATTTCCTAGAGATCCATTTACTTAAACTAAAGTTAGAGTGCGAAAACCAATGTGTCTTCGGACGACGACGACGACGACGACGACGACGACGCTAACGTCATACCAATATCGACCACAAAAAATTTTTGCGGTCGTATAAAAATACAAAATCCAGTTTGCTTTGTTGATATATTTCGATGACAAAATTTCAGTTTATGTTATTTTCCTTGGCCTTCATTTTGGAGGGGTAAATGGTTGATTTTCTTATTTTAATAATTATAACCAAATTGAAAGATGCCATACAAACTGGTCTGATAAAAGATCCTAACTCGATCATAGTGTTGAATTAAACAAGGCTAAAAGAAATTTAAATTGTTCAGAAAACAACTTTTTCAAAAGTTTAGCGGTCATTATAACAAGTTGAATTAGGCTGATTTTTGAATAAATTTGTGCACCTAAACCTCCAACATGGCCACAAAAGGGAAGTTACTCTTCCTTAAATAGTGTCAATCGAAACCTATCTATTTTGTTGTCGGTTTCCTGTTTCACAATCACAAATTCAGTTTACATATTCTTATATGCATAAAATAAAAAGATCATTATGGCAAACTGGAACAACTATACTCCACATAATTAGGATTTATTTAATTTCATTTCAATGTGTGCTATGGGCATTCTGCATGTAATTTTTGTTACCTGTTTAGTAAGTTCATTAAGTTTTTTCCTGAGTATTATTGTGTCTTCACCACTTTGCTGCTTGTTAAACAATTCTAATTCTGTGTCAAGAATCTCCTTCTTCGCCTGAAAAAGAAAGGAATTCATGTCACACACATTTACCAAGTCATTTAAATAAACGAGAAGATTAAACTGTTATTTGTGATTTTTTTTTTACATATTAAGCCTTTTTTTCCTTCATTATTTTCATGAATGTGGGAACCCATCAAGATAATTCTGTATCTACTATTTCAACCCATTTTGTAAAAGTTTGAACATGGACTTGTCTGTAATATCTGAAGTGACAGTAAATATACAGAGTGTCTATTGACACAAACAAAGACAACCATACATTAAAGGAAGCAAATGTGATATTGGTCTTATGAGAAACAAACCTGTTCTGGTGATGTAATTACAGGTAACTCAGGTGTGACAGGTGGTGTAGATTTCTGGATGACAGGTACTACTTCTTTGGTTAGCCTCTCTATACTACCTGTCAGTATCTTTAAAGTCTGAAAGACAAAGCAATAATTCAAAAAGAGCTTTTCTAAAATTCCAACAAATAATTATAGAATAACTTTTCCTACAGCTTTTTTTTTATTACACTGACATTTTTAAAGTAGAAATGCAAGGCTCTTTTTCTACATATTATAACACTTCATTTTCATGCAGCTTTGTTGATTATTTGACAATACCTATTGTTATATGACAGAAATACAAGATTCATTTCACATGTGAAATAAGTTTGCATTTCCAGAGTAAAAAATTTTGTCTGAATTAAATCACTAAACCTGCCTGACAGAATTCATTACTATACCTTAACTATAACTGACAGATTCATAACTATACCTTAACTATAACTGACAGATTCATAACTATACCTGTATGACACAAGTTTCTAAAATAACCTTGTCAATGGAGACCCAAAGTTTAGAACTTAACCAAATTACATGAATTAAGCTTATAAACAGCACTATTTATTATTTTACAATCTATATCATTTGAAGCATGCACTCTACTAATTATTGTTCAAGAAATTAAAGGTGTTTGAAGACAACTTTCATAATACAAAACTGTACATAGTTTAATCTAAAATATATCTGTCATTTCTCAAGACAGACTTTAAGTAACCGCATTAATCAAGTTTTAATTATAAGTTCCTACTGATCTCCATATAAGGCAATAATAAAGTTCCAAGTATTTCTTTTGATGTTTATTTTGCTTTAGTAAGTGCAAAAAGTAAGAAAATTGTGATTTTAGAAGGTTTCTAGATTAATCTATTCTCGAATGTGTTTTCATCAGGTAATTTTTCCTAGAGAATGTGTACATTTTGGGATTAAGGCTGGATATTGCATTCACAACAGATACTCAAATCATCAATGGTGCAATTTTTGAAAAATGACAGAACATTATAAATGAAAATGTATTGATAGGTAATTGTGATCTTGGGATATATAAAACGACTTTAAGAAGCAGTGTTAATTGTTTCCAGGGCATTTTATGATGCCACCTAATATCTATCTTTATCAGAACCAGTCCTCAAAATTGAGCTTCTATCTTGGTAATTAAAGTTATAAAGGGCTAAATCTATGAAACATATATGATACAGAAAATTTTTAGGCATTATATTGAGGAAGTGTTGCACAAGTCAGACTGGTCTATCATTAGTGTTGGATAATCGGTTGAAATTACCAACCGATTATCTATTACTATTGGTTGACAGCAACCAACCGACTATTGGTTATAATCGCATCATTATACCTTGCTCTTTTTGTATATGAAATCATGCATTCAGCCACATTGACAAGTCTAATGCGTATATTCCATATCATTGCAGAGTCTTAAATGTTCATGTTTGATCTTTAGTTTCCTTTTCATATTTTATCAAGCAATTAAAACAGTGAATCAATTAGAATATAGATTCAGATTAAACATATTTTGTCTGATGATTACAACTTTTATTACCAACAATGACACTAAAATTTCTAAATTTCAATGGTATCACTCACATTATAATTTCAAATACATAGCTTCATCAAAATTTGAATGCTTCTCATTAAAAAAAAGATATATATATGTAAAGTATTTAACTTTGAGCAATTTAAAATTAATCAATAAATAAAACAATGCATTTGCATTGAAATATACACATTTAACTAAGTGGATCCAACCAATGTCTGTTAATTCATGTGGACTGCGTATTTTTCACTTTTGTGATCTTTATTCTTATGTCAGCTGTGTCATTCGTGCTTCTGTACTTATAATTGTAAGAATACTGAATTCTTTCATAGTTGGTCCGTATTTGATCCGTGATTCGTATATGTTTCAATGGCGGACAAACCAGGAAAATTTACAAAAATTAACGATGTTTGACAAGCAAATTGAAAAGGAATATGACGTTTTTAACGCAATAAATGAATGAAACATTAATAAAAGGCAATTTGCACCACATTCTAATGTAGCAACAAATTTATTTTATCGAAAATCAGAATGATTTGAAGTTCGCTTGAGTAACAAGTACCGGAAGTGAAAGAAAGTATTTCATAAAAAGTTATTTATTTTAAATAACATATTACCAATCTGTAAAGTCAACGCTTTAACCACATTTATACAGAAAGAAATTGTTTATGTCTTTGATTATAGGATGTTTGACATTGTTATTGTCATCTACTGATATTTTTCTTTACAATTTGTTTGACTGCGCATGTGAAATGCAAACCGGAAACGGACCGGAAGTTGATATGCTAAAAGTCTGGAAACTATAACGACAATCGATTGAACAAAATTCCAATCGATTATTGACATTGCCAAGCCCAACCAACTGATTTCCGACTTATTCTGATCATCGGAACAACACTATCTATCATATTCCATTGTATGTTATACAGCAATACATATCAATGAATTATACCTCTTTAATTTTATCCTTGTCTGTAGCTGATAACATCTTATTCTTTTCCAACTTCTCTATTAATTTCTGGAAAATAAAAATTATACTTTTAATTACATTTACTATTACAAGAACTTTGTTCTTAATGTTAGTTACCATTCTTCCTCATTATTTCAAAATGAATAAAATGCTTCGCTGAGCGCAGCTTGGCTTGATACGACGGCAGAGGTTGAACCCTGAACAGTTGGGGCAAATTTGGACACAATATTCAAGCTTGATACTGTCTGAATTTGGATTGTGATCAAATTTTTGACATAATATAGGTTTCTGACACAAAATAAATGTGGTCGAAGATCTTTAAAATCCATTGCGCAATACTGTGCAATTGAAGATTTCTTCTTGAAACTTTTCAAAAAATTTGAAATTTGAAAAATTTTGAAGAAAATAAAATTTGAAAAAAAATCCCCCCCTTTGCAGCAATTACCCCCAAACTCAAAGACAACGGCATCATACCATTATACGAACCTAAAAAAAAAATTAAAAACATCAGTCTATTTTTCTTCTGGTGATAAAAAAGGTTTATCAATTTGGTGATGTCTTAGGGTTAGATAACAGTCAATAACTAATTCGCTATTTTGTAATGCCTTATCACTTGAAACTTATCAACGTATTTTATAGGAGTAACACGTCGGGTGTGGCATGTGGAGCAGGATCTGCTTACCTTACAGAGCACCTGAGATCACCCCAGTTGTTTGATTGGGTTCGTGTTGCTCAGTCTTTAGTTTTCTATGTTTTGTTTTGTGTGTTGGTCTTTTTTCTTTTAAGCCATGGCGTTGTCAGTTTATTTTTGATACTTATCAACGTATCAACTTTATTTTTAACAATACTCCTTTATGAACTTGAATATGGAATTATTTTGAAAAAAAAAACAGTTGTGAACTGAATGTCCCTTTGGTATCCTTTGCCTCTCTTTTAATACCTGAATTTTTTCGTCTTTCAATTATGTATGTTTTCCCCCTCACTATTAGAATTACAGTGTAAACCATTGAAGTGTTAACTTATTTTCTTCCTTATACTGTCATGACTGTGGATTCATTTATTTTTCTAGGTACCACTTTTCACAGATTGAGGAAAACTTGCATCATCGTTGATATTTGATTTCATGGTTTTGCCTATTAAAGTCTGCATACATTCATATAGAAAATTTGTAATTTGTTGAACATTGAAATTCATGACTCCCCTGTACCCAGGAATTCAAAGAAAATTGGCATCCAATGAATAATAATGAATCCACAGTAGTCAATTCTGTTATGAGATTAGCGAGAGCCATTTAAAATAAGAATATGTGTCCATAAGACACCATGTTCTGCTCACATTATATCCTATCTTCAGTGAACCCTAAAACCAGGGTCAAATCCCTAATTTGGCATAAAATTTTTAACAATTCACATCATAGTGAACATGTCTACCAAGTTTGAAGTTTCTTTACCACAAATTTGATAGTATACTTATACAAGACAGACAAACGATTAACACAGACCAGCAGATCGAAAAAATATAATGCCCCCTTCTATCTTACCATAGGCACAACAATCTACACCAGTTGTAACGAAGTTGCTCAAGATCTTAGTTGCTTCATTTGAATAATTTATTTCAACAAATCGCTGATTTATTAAATAATATTACAGTATTTGAGGTAAGCATTTTACCCATTTAGTAATCTTTTTTCAAATATTAAACAAACTTTATTTTTAACAATATTTCTTTATGAACTTGAATATAGAATTATTTTGAAAAAAAAAGTATCCCTTGAGAAACAATAATAGCAAAGTATTGATTAAAAAAAAAGTAAAAAAATTTAACTACTTTTATCTTTAAATTGGTATTTCCTTTAAAAAATTATATCAATTCAAAAGAAATTTGCATTAAAATTCAACAGCAACAAGCATTCTGTGAGTATTGCATGGCAATACATAGTCCCCTACCGCTTAAAAATTCATTGTATAGAACGAAATTCTAACTTGATCTATAACTTGTCATGGTGTAAACTACATAAAATAAGAAACAAAACTACCACTAAACTCTTCAAACAATTTACTAAAGAAAAGGAAAAAAATCCAAAATGTCATTTATCTTTATACAATGTCTTTTACAAATCTTTTAAAAAAAATGAGTTATTTCCCTTTGAACAGAAATCAAGTATTTCATCAAAAATTTAGTTCTAATGAAAGTTAAATAAACTGTTAACACAGAGATATGTCTCGCCTTTTTGTACTTTTGATAATGAAAAACAATCTCCATGGAAATGAGATGTGCCAATGCTAATACAACTGCATACCAAATACCATAGACTTATCATAAGTTGTTCCCTTTCAACAAACCTATACACAAACATTGACTTGTAAACTATTTAAAAGTTTTAAAGTCAATGAACCATGATGAGGGGGTGGGGCTATATAATCTCCATGGAAACAAGACTTGCAAATGCCAATAAATTTGCATACCAAATATCATTGACTTAACATTAGCAGTTCATCTTAAACTGATCTAATCACAAACTAATACATGTGAACTAAGCAAAAGTTTCAAAGTCAATAGACCATGACTGAGGGGGCAAGACCAAATATTCTCCATGTAAATGAGATGTGCCAATGCTTATACAATTGCATACCAATTAACATTGGCCTACCACTAATGGTTCCCCTTGAACTGACCTAATCACAAACTAATACATGTAAACTAAGCAAAAGTTTCAAAGTCAATAGACCATGACTGCCGGGGCGGGACCAAATATTCTCCATGGAAATGAGATATGCCAATGCTTATACAACTGCATACAAAATATCATTGACTTACCACCAGTGGTTCCCCTTGAACTGACCTAATCACAAACTAATACATGTAAACTAAGCAAAAGTTTCAAAGTCAATAGACCATGACTGAGGGGGCAGAGCCAAATAATCTCAATGGAAATGAGATATGCCAATGCTTATACAACTGCATACCAAATATCATTGACTTACCACCAGTGGTTCTCCTTTAACTGACCTAATCACAAACTAATACATGTAAACTAAGCAAAAGTTTTAAAGTCAATAGACCATGACTGAGGGGCAGAGCCAAATAATCTTCATGGAAATGAGATATGCCAATGCTTATACAACTGCATATCAAATATCATTGACTTACCACTAGTGGTTCCCATAAACTGACCTAATCACAAACTAATACATGTAAACTAAGCAAAAGTTTCAAGGTCAATAGACCATGACTGAGGGGGCAGGGCCAAATAATCTTCATGAAAATGAGATGTGCCAGTGCTAATACAACTGCATACCAAATATCACTGACCAACCACTTGTTGTTCACCTTAAACTAGACCTAATCACAAACTAATACATTGTTGACGACGACGGCGCCGCCGGAAACAGCATACCTATGTCTCGCTTTTTGACTCCGTCAAGGCGAGACAAAAATGAGTTATTTCCCTTTGAACAGAAATCTAGTAATTAATAATTATTTCATCAAAAATTTAATTCTTGGGAAAGGGCTTTAACTGAACAAGGAAAAAAGCAAAAATCGTGAAAATCAAACTTGACCTGTAACTTGTCATGATAAAACAATACACCAAATATCAAATCAATATCTTTAAGCATGAAGAAAAAAAGTCTGGAAATCTGATTTGCCAGACTGACGGATGGACAGACGGACAGACAGACGGACAGAGTGCAAACCTAAAGTCCCCTTTGACTTCGTCAGTAGGGGACTAATAAAATCATTTAATGAACACTAACTTTCACACCAAAGAGAGGGGCTTCTGTACCTACAAACAATACAGAACCAGTACAAATTTCTATTCCTCAGCCTACTTTCCGCATGGAAGTTCATATTTCTTACACATAATCTTTCATCTACTTGTTATAAAAATATGAAGTAGTTCAGTAACAAGTAGATCTTCTGGAATGGAACATTGAACTCTTCTGTAACTCACCATCTATATGCTAATAAACAAAATATTTACTTCAAAATATGTAGGCAAAATGAAAATCTGTTTGATTTCCCTGGGACACGAATGGAAGATAATGGTAACACTATATACCCTGAGTAATAAGGGGCAGGTGTGTAAAATAAAGATGTAGTTTTATGAGATTTTACAGAATTGTTCCTTACTTTCTGCTGTTCTATTTGTTTTTGCAACAGTTCTTGTTTCTGTTTTTGTATCTCTGCTTTTTTCTTGGCTGCCTCTTTCTTTAGGTCTTCTGCTTTTTTAATGGCCTCTATCTTTGACACAAACTGGGCCGACCCTATGGATGTTGGACTAGTGAGTTTTGGTTTGGCTGCCGGTGACACTTTGGGATTGTACACAGTCTTTGTAATAACCCCCAAGGATGGTGTGTACACAATACTCTACAATATAAACATAAAATTAAAGATGTTATTTAAAATATAAAATGAATACCAAATTTTTTAACAATCTATTTACACATTAATTTATTTGCTGCAAGTGAGAAAACCTACAAAAGAGTGATAAAGCACTTTTTCTGTTCTGTCAAAATTTGATATTATATCAATTAATTTTTCTACATTTCTATCAAGTTATTAATGAGCAAGATAATAAATAATGTTGTTTTTTAATCAAAATTTTCATGCATATATTTACTTTCAACTGTCAAACACAAAAGCCCAACCTTAAAAGAATAATTAGCTATAAAATATCTTATACAACTGATTTCATCTCATATATTTTTTTAGATTAAAAGTATGAATTTAAAATATATATATGTTCAAATTTGGCATAAAAATTAGTTAATAAAAACCTTCTCTGGTTTGGAAGCATCATATTGTTTTGGTATTGTATTGTTTAGCGACAATTTGTGAGCAGGAGGAATTTCCACACGTAATTTGACATTTCTTTCATCCTTCTGTTTGGGTGGCGGAGGAGTTGGTGTTGTACTCGTTGCATCAGATGTCGTTGTGTTTGAGTCATCTCCCTGAAAGATATTTATATTTAAAGATAGATGAAAATTTTTACAAACTTATATTAATGCACAACTAAATTTCTCCCTTGTACTCTCTTTCCCTTTTAATAGTTACTAGTAATTTACTAAATACATGTAGCACTCAAGAATTTTATTTATATAAGAATGCATGACATGGTTTCCACATTTAAGGATGTACACCTCTGAGGAGCCAAAAATTTCTAGAATTAAACTTTTTTTCTTAACCTGATTTTTTGGTTTATATGACTGTAAAAAAATAATTGGTGAAGAAAAAATCACATGGTGGTGCACTTCTTTTTTTCCTACGGCCATTTGAAAGTACCCAATTCTGATGATTTTCCCATTTTTCATAAATTTTTACCCATTTTTTTGCTATTATCATGAAAAAAATCAGTTTCACAATTAAACTTTTTTTCATACTTTCAATAAAAATGAAGTGGACCAATCTGAATAAATTTAACTTAAAAAAACTATAGGTAGTTGTTAATATAAGAAAGTTTCATAAAATTTTGTTGCTTTTTTGTGTTAAATTTACCATGCTGTCAATTTTGGATTTTTCTCTTTTTTTAGAACAAAAAGCGTATTATTTCAACTCCTTTGTTATAAATGATTGAAAAAATACATATCTAACAAATTTGAAAAGAAAAAAATGATATGGGATGAACATGTTTCTAGTAAAATCATTTCTTGTACCCCTCACCAATTTTCTCAAGATTTTGGCTAATGAGACTGACTTGATTGGTAATAAAATTTGAAAATTTTATTACTCAAAAACTACTTATTGTAAATACACAATTTTTTCACAGAGTTAAGTTTGATTATAATATTTATTAAATTCATTGATATTTTCCACTTGTATCACATGTTTTGGAAATAATTCCAGAACGAGATTTCAGCGAGACTGAAACGTCAGAAGAATACATCCTTAATTCCAATACATGTCATACATGTATGTTTAGGTGCCTGTATACAAAAGCTTTTCTGATTGGTAAATAATGTCCCAAACAATGGATTTTCAACCAATGGCATTATATGACTTTGAACCTTCCTTCCTGATTTATTGTTTACTTATGTTTGATTTGTTTTATCATTAATACTCATGCAATATTTATAACACAGAGATGAATATTTATTGTTTATGTAGTGCTCATCTCTATGTACATGATGTATCAGCACACAGTACTGTAACCCAACTTTTGTTCGCGGATACTTTATTTCGCGTTGAGCCCTTTCTAGCACACTTCGTAGCAATTTAATTTAACGATTTTCAAATTTACTTGATGTAGTTAAATAAGGAAAGATCTAAGTTTTTCATATTCGCAACAATTTATATTCGCGTTTGTTTTTCTACTTGCAAAAGTCGCGAAAATAAATTGCTCGCAAAAATTAGTTGGTTTACAGAATCTTACCTGTTCTTTTTTATCTTTTGGTTTATGCCAGAAGACTTTAATAAATCTGTTGTTGAAGACTGGTTCACTACTCCTGTAGGCAGCAAAGGCCTGGGTATTGTTGGCAAAACATATCAAAGCAGCTTCTGGGTCTCCTTCAAAAGATACCTGTTAAAAAAACATAGATAGGTTACTATGGTAGCAACAGTAAACAAATATTTCAGTAGCCTCAAAACAAATAAAATGCTCCAGGGCGCAGCTTGATACGACCGCAGAGGTCGAACCCTGAACAGTTGGGGCAAGTATGGACACAACATTCAAGCTTGATACAGTTCTGAATTTGGATTGTGATTGACTATTTGACACAGCATAGGTTTCTGACACAGAATGAATGTGGTCTAAGAACTTAAAAATTTTAAATTGGACATTCACCTATTATGGTCCAATATCCAAAATCTAAATACATGGTTAGATTCAGCATATCAAAGAACCCTAAGAGTTCAATTTTTGATGAAATCAAACAAAGTTTAATTTTGGACCCTTTTGACCTCAATGTGGACAAAGTTGATAACGGGCCCAAAATCAAAAATCTGAATACATGGTTAGATTCAGCATATCAAAGAACCTCATATATTCAATTTTGTTGAAATCAAACAAAGTTTAATTTTGGACCCTTTGACCTCAATGTGGACAAAGTTGATAACGGGCCCAAAAATCAAAAATCTAAATACATGGTTAGATTCAGCATATCAAAGAACCCCATATATTCAATTTTGTTGAAATCAAACAAAGTTTAATTTTGGACCCGATTTGGACCAACTTGAAAACTGGGCCCATAATCAAAAATTTAAAGACATGTTTAGACTCAGCATATCAAAGAACCCTAAGAATTCAATTTTGTTAAAATCAAATTAAGTTTAATTTTGGACCCTTTGGACCTTAATGTAGACCAATTTGAAAACAGGACCAAAATTAAGAATCTAAATACATGGTTAGATTCAGCATATCAAAGAACCCCATATATTCAATTTTGTTGAAATCAAACAAAGTTTAATTTTGGACCCCAATTTGGACCAACTTTAAAACTGGGCCCATAATCAAAAATCTAAATACATGATTAGATTCAGCATATCAAAGAACCCTAAGAATTCAATTTTGTTAAAATCAAACTAAGTTTAATTTTGGACCCTTTGGACCTTAATGTATACCAATTTGAAAACGGGACAAAAAATTAAGAATCTTAATACACGGTTAGATTCAGCATATCAAAGAACCCCATATATTCAATTTTTGTTGAAATCAAACAAAGTTTAATTTTGGACCCTTTTGACCTCAATGTGGACAAAGTTGATAATGGGGCCCAAAAATCAAAAATCTAAATACATGGTTAGATTCAGCATATCAAAGAACCCAATATATTCAATTTTGTTGAAATCAAACAAAGTTTAATTTTGGACCCGATTTGGACCAACTTGAAAACTGGGCCCATAATCAAAAATTTAAAGACATGTTTAGATTCAGCATATCAAAGAACCCTAAGAATTCAATTTTGTTAAAATCAAATTAAGTTTAATTTTGGACCCTTTGGACCTTAATGTAGACCAATTTGAAAAGGACCAAAAATTAAGAATCTAAATACATGGTTAGATTCAGCATATCAAAGAACCCCATATATTCAATTTTGTTGAAATCAAACAAAGTTTAATTTTGGACCCCAATTTGGACCAACTTGAAAACTGGGCCCATAATCAAAAATCTAAATATGTGATTAGATTCAGCGTATCAAAGAACCCTAAGAATTCAATTTTGTTAAAATCAAACTAAGTTTAATTTTGGACCCTTTGGACCTTAATGTAGACCAATTTGAAAACGGGACCAAAATTAAGAATCTAAATACACGGTTAGATTCGGCATATCAAAGAACCCCAATAATTCAATTTTGATGAAATCAAACAAAGTTTAATTTTGGACCCTTTGGACCTCAATGTGGACCAATTTAAAAGCGGGCCCAAAATCCAAAAACTTAATACACGGTTAGATTCAGCATATTAAAGAACCCCAAGAATTCAAGAATAAAACCCCATTGAAATTGGTCAAGAAATAAGCAATTTATACAAAGTATCTTCTTTTGCACAATACTGTGCAATTAAATATTTCTTGCAATTGCGCAATACTGTGCAATTGAATATTTCTTGCTATTGTGCAATACTGTACAATTGACAATTTCTTCCTATTGTGCAATATTGTGCTATTGGATATTTCTTGCTATTGCGCAATACTGTGCAATTGAAGATTTCTTGCTATTGCACAATACTGTGCAATTGAAAATTTCTTGCTATTGCACAATACTTATTATATAATAATTTACACATCCTGTTTGGTGTGTATCTCCTGCCATATCATTATTATTTGCTTTTAAATATAAATCAGAAATAACCAACTTAAAATGGAAAATTTTAAAGAAAAAAAAGGAAAAAGGAAGAAAAGGGGAAAAAAATCCCCCAATTTTTGAACCCCTTATGATTCATCACCCCAAACTCAATCCCAGCCTTCAATGAGGTATGGTACCTTGCAGTACAATTTCAGAGAGATCCATACACTTAAACACAAGTTATTGTCTGAAACTAGAAAATGCTTATTTTGGCCCTTTTGGCCCCTAATTCCTAAACGTTTAGGGCAATTACCCCAAACTCAATTCCAGCTTTCCCTTTGTGATATGGAACCTTGTAGTACAATTTCAGAAAGATCCATACACTTACACACAAGTTATTGTCCTGAAAAAGTCAGCAATTAACAGAATGGTTTTTTGGTAATTTCCAGGCTTTCCATCAATTAGAATATCTGAAATAACCAGAACAGTTACTATGGAAACAAGCAGGGTAGTCATATCTCCATCAAAGAAAAAATCACTAATTTCTTTTTACCTTTTAATAGCCAAAGCATTGTTTCACTAGACAATATAGAGCTCCAAAGCTACAAAACAACAGACTGTTGATTTCAAAGTTTTTCTAATAAAAAAATACTCACTTTAATTGAAAAATAAAAGATTAATATCATAGAAAACAATTTGAATAAATTTTACTGTAAATCTTTCCCTGAAAATTTCCCTCAGATGGAAATAAGTAATAAATTGACACATTAATGAGCATTACAAAATATCCAAAGTATTCATGCAAAACCTACTGTACATTGTTGAGTGTACCAAACTTTCCAAAGTATTCATACAAAACCAACCTGTACATTGGTGAGTGTACCAAATTTTCAAAAGTATTCATACAAAACCTACCTGTACATTGGTGAGTGTACCAAACTTTCCAAAGTATTCATACAAAACCTACCTGTACATTGGTGAGTGTACGAAACTTTCCAAAGTATTCATACAAAACCTACCTGTACATTGGTGAGTGTACCAACGTTTCCAAAGTATTCATACAAAACCTACCTGTACATTGGTGAGTGTACCAAATTTTCAAAAGAAATCATACAAAACCTACCTGAACATTGGTTAGTGTACCAAACTTTCCAAAGTATTCATACAATTTGGCAATATTGTTATTCTCCCTTGGAACTTTCCTCAGTTCTAATGTTGTATTGGTGTTATTAGCTCCTGGTTTTCTGTAACCTAGTCACAATAAAAAAAGTCATTTAATAAAATGCTTCGGTGAGCGCAGCCTGATACAACGGCAGAGGTCAAACCCTGAACAGTTGGGGCAAGTTTGGACACAATACTGTAAATTCAGAAATTATTGCGTGCATTTATTATTGCGATCTTGTCATTTTAGACTAAAATGGGATTTGAACTTTTGCGATATTGAGAAAAATACTGTTTAATTCATATTAAAAATTTCAAAATGCGAGTTTAAATTATTGCGATTATAACCCTGTCGCATTTTTCGCAATAATAAAAACATCGCAATAATTTCTGAATTTACAGTATTTAAGCTTGATACTGTCTGAATTTGGATTGTGATCAAATTTTTGACATAATATAGGTTTCTTACACAAAATAAATGTGGTCAAATATCTTAAAAATTTTAAATGGGACATTTAATTTACCTAGAATGGTCTGGTATCCAAAATCTAACAACATGGTTAAATTCAACATATAAAAAAACACCAAAAATTAAATTTTTGTTGAAATCAAACAGTTTAATTTTGGACCCTTCAAACCTTAACATGGACTAATTTGAAAACAGGGCCCAAAATAAAAAATCTAAACGCACAATAAAATTCAGCAAATCATACAGCTGCAATAATTCAGTTTTTGATGAAATCAAACAAAGTTTAATTTTGGACCCTTTTGACCTCAATGTAGACCAATTTAAAAATGGGGCCTTATATCCAACAAAATTATACAAGGTTTCTTCCTATTGTGCAATACTGTGCAATTGAAGATTTCTTGCTATTGAGCAATACTGTGCAACTGAAGATTTCTTGCTTTTGCCCAATACTGTGCTATTGTACAATACTATGCTATTGCACAATACTGTGCAATTGAAGATTTCTTGCTATTGCGCATAACTGTGCAATTGAAGATTTCATAAATTTTGAAGAAAAAAATGAACCCCCCCAAAAAAATTGGAAAAAAAATCCCCCCAACTTTTCGACCCCTCCCATTTGGATTACCCCCAAACTCAATCCCAGCCTTCCTTTAGTGGTATGGAACCTTGTAGTACAATTTTATAGAGATCCATACACTAAAACACAAGTTATTGTCTGGAAACTAGCGCAGCTGGATACGCCTGCAGAGGTCCAACCCTGAACAGTTGGGGCAAAAATGGACACAATATTCAAGTTTGATACAGGTCTGAATTTGGATTGTAATTAAATATTTGACATACATGTGTTATAGGTTTCTGAATAAATGAGGTCAAAGAATTTGAAATTGGTTATATGAATTGAATTTATATTCAATTAAAGATTTCTTGCTGTTGTACAATACACTGTGCTGTTGCTCAATACTTAGTAAATCTGTTGTCGGACTATAAACAAATAAAGTTCAATTAATTCTCAATGTCATATTAGAAATTTATGAAAATCAAAATGGAGCTTACATCAATAGATATAAACAATTCACCAAAGTTTCAGGAGAATTGCTGACAGATTTTTGAGTTATTGTCCGAAAACTGGAAAATCCCCCCTTTTATAATGAATAAAACCCAATAACTCAGAAATTTAAAATGTAAAATTTATAAAATTCTAAAGGGTGGTTACATCAATATATATTAACAATTCACCAAAGTTTCATAAAAACTGCTGAAAGCATTCTTGAGTTAATGTCCGAAAACTGGAAAATCCCCCCTTTTTTAATGATTAAAACCCTATAACTCGGAAACGTAAAATCTAAAATTTATAAAAAACGAAAGGAGCTCACGTCAATAGATATAAACAATTCACTAAAGTTTTCTGCAAATTGGTTAAAGCGTTTTGAGTTAATGTCCGACATGTTGACGATGGACGGACGGGCAGAGGTATACCATAATACGACCCGTAAACGGGCATATAAAAATGCTGGTTTTTGGCCCCTTTTTTGCCCCTAACTCAATCCCAGCCTTTCCTTTGTGATATGGAACCTTGAGGTACAGCTTCAGAGAGATCCATACACTTACACACAAATTATTGTCTGGAAACTACAAAAATGCTTGTTTTTGACCCCTTTTTCCTACACTGTTGGTACCATAACCCCCAAAAATCAATCCCAACCTTCCTTTTGTGGTATTGAACCTTCTGGTTAAATTTCATAGAGATCCATTCACTTAAACTTAAGTTATTGTCTGGAAACCAAATGTGTCTTCGGGTACGACGACGACAACATAGCATTTTACAACACAAAATTTTTGCGGTTGTATAAAAACAAGAATGTGTCCATAGTACATGGATGCCCCACTCGCACTATCATTTTCTATGTTCAGTGAACCATGAAATTGGGGTCAAAACTCTAATTTGGCATTAAAATTAGAAAGATCTTATGACTAGACTTCAACTTCATCAAAAACTACATTGACCAAAAACTTTAACCTGAAGGGACAGACAGACAGACGAACAAACAGACGCACAGACCGAAAAAAATAATGCCTCTAGGTGGGGCATTAAAATAATGATTATGCTTTTTCTTTTTGCTCAGTTACAAAGTAGAGAACATTAGGTCATTAAGCAATTTAACACCTTGTTATGTAAAACAAAAAACAAAAAATATTGAAATAACAATGCATATTTTTGTTCATCACTGAAACTTATTTTAATGTAGGACACCTGAGAAAACGAGTACATTTTTTGAAGTTGGAGCGACTTGTAAGCTTTTGCTCTATGTTGAAGACATCACTGTGACTTTGAGATCATGTGTAACTGTTATTTTGAGGAAACCTGTTACCTTAAGCTTTTCTCCTGCTTACTGTTACTTAATACATCTGGTAAAACAACTAAGTGCCTACACTCAGGGCACTCTAAAGCTACACAATTGTCTATTGATGAAGACTGTGTTAATCTCAAGATGGTCTTTCCTGGTTTTGTTGTGATGTTGGCTTGCTGTCAATTTGATGTGTACCCACATCTTTTCTTGTAGGAAAAATAGATTGAACTGAGACAATATGTATGATCTGTGGTTTCCTAAATTTTTAAGTAGTGAACTGATTTCACAAAGAAGAAGGTACCTAGTAGGTTAGCGAAGATTTTCGTTTGATAACTGTTATAATTGACAGAGAAGTAGAGTGTCAAAATCATGAAGTAAAAGGCTGTTTAGATGGTAATAGGCTATAAAATATAACAAGCTGTGGTGATCTAGTAATAATACAGGCAATTTTCAATTTTGTTGTCACATATTAGATCAGATATTTTACATTAGTCTGTCAAAGCCCAATCAATAAAGAAGTTATCTATAGTCAAACAGATTTCAAGAAGACTTTACCTCCAATCCTATTGTAATCAAACGGTTTCTTTGAAGGTGGCCCTCCATAATGTCTGTCTTGTCCATTATCGTAAGGCCTCTTTGGTGCAATGACTGTCCTCTCAGGTTGAGATTGTGGTGGAGGGATATGTACAGGCTCAGTGCCAGGAGGATGGATGGGGGGCTCGTCTGATATAATAAATAAATGATAGTTTAGTTATAATTTCTTTCTTCTGTGAACTCTTGTTAACATAGAAATGTTGAATAATACAATATATGCAGCAATTTTACCCCATTTATATGAAATTTAGTAGTTCTTTTATGTTCAATCTATTGCTTTACATTGAAGCAGAATTGGATGTTACAGGGTTTTCATTTGATTTCAATTTAATTAGTTCTCCTTTAGTTCTTAGTTTTGAAAATCAATGTGTGGTTTATAATTAACATGTTTTATTTTTCTCATTGGTTAAAAGTTCTATTAGGGCTATTCCATTAAAATGTATGTGGGAGGGTAGGAAGGAACTTCCAAAATATCCCTACAACCCTTTTTAGATAATTTTGCATAATGGTAATAGACGCAAACTGAAAAAAGACCAATGATCCACATTCAATAATTAAACTTCCCTTCCTACCCTCCCACATACATTTTAATGGAATAGCCCTTATCAATTCAAATTTGCTCATTTTGCTAGTTTTGTCATTGTGACTGCACAACACAAACTGATGTCACAAAAATAACAAATCATATCTAGCACATCTTTAAAAATGTTTTAAATATCAACAAAAATCATTTCAGAAACAGATTCTACCACTGCATGATATGATATTTCTTTTATACATCCAAATACTGTGGACTCATTATTATTCGTGGGATATCAATTTTCTGTGGACTCTGTGGGTAAAGGAGAACAATGAGCAAATTTTCTATCAGCTTGTTCACCGACTTTGTCAAAACCTTGAAATCAAATATTCATGAAACCATATTATTTCCTCAATCCACAAAAATAAATGAATTCAATGTATAAAAAAAAAAACACAATTCCATGATCATACCTGTAACAAGTCTAACTTACCATTTCTTTGATTAGGCATAGTTTGTATATTAACAAGGTCCCTTGGTCTCTGCTGGTTCAAGTTTGGAGGAAGGGAGGTCCATGCATCATAAACATGTCTAACTTACCATTTCTTTGATTAGGCATAGTTTGTATATTAACAAGGTCCCTTGGTCTCTGCTGGTTCAAGTTTGGAGGAAGGGGAGGTCCATGCATCATAAACATCCCAGGAGGTCTTTGCGGAGGTGGACCACCAAGAGGTGGAGGAGGTCCAGTCCAATATGGTGGAGGCCTGCTCATGGCTGGTGCTTCTGGATTGTAAGGTTCAAAATGTTCTAGAATACAAATTGAGATAAAAAAAATATACTTACTATGTCATATCAATGGTCTTCAAAAAATTATGGCATTAGAGTTACAAAATGTGTTAAAAGATAAGTGTGCTAGTTTTAATTTTGAAATAAGACACAATAAAACAGTTTCCTTGCAATAATCTTTTCAGTGTGTCACAGGTTTATACTAACAATTTTCTGAAGCAGACCTAAGATGCATACATAACATAAACTGTTATCACAGAGATATGTCTCGCCTTTTTGTAATTTTGATAATGCAAATGTTGAAATTAAAATTGCAATACTTTAACATGTAAGTAATGCAAATATTCAAAGTCGATGAACCATGACTGAAGGTACATGGCTAAACAATCTCCATGGAATGAGATGTGCCAATGCTAATACAACTGCATACCAAATACCATTGACTTATTATAAGTCGTTCCTTTAAACAAACCTAAACACAAACATTTACTTGTAAACTATGTAAAAGTTTCAAAGTCAATGAACCATGATCAGGGTGGGGCTATATAATCTCCATGGAAACGATACTTGCAAATTCCTGGCTTTGTTGTGATGTTGGCTTGCTGTCCATTTGATGTGTACCCACATCTTTTCTTGTAGGAAAAATAGATTGAACTGAGACAATATGTATGATCTGTGGTTTCCTAAATTTTTAAGTAGTGAGCAGATTTCACAAAGAAGGTACCTAGTAGGTTAGCGAAGATTTTCGTTTGATAATTGTTATAGTTGACAGAGAAGAAGAGTGTCAAAATCATGAAGTAAAAGGCTGTTTAGATGGTAATAGGCTATAAAATATAACAAGTTGTGGTGATACAGTAATAATACAGGCAATTTTCAATTTTGCTGTCACATATTAGATCAGATATTTTACATTAGTCTGTCAAAGCCCAATCAATAAAGAAGTTATCTATAGTCAAACAAATTTCAAGAAGACTTTACCTCCAATCCTATTGTAATCAAACGGTTTCTTTGAAGGTGGTCCTCCATAATGTCTGTCTTGTCCATTATCGTAAGGCCTTTTGGTGCAATGACTGTCCTCTCAGGTTGAGATTGTGGTGGAGGGATATGTACAGGCTCAGTGCCAGGAGGATGGATGGGGGCTCGTCTGATATAATAAATAAATGATAGTTTAGTTATAATTTCTTTCTTCTGTGAACTCTTGTTAACATAGAAATGTTGAATAATACAATATATGCAGCAATTTTACCCCATTTATATGAAATTTAGTAGTTCTTTTATGTTCAATCTATTGCTTTACATTGAAGCAGAATTGGATGTTACAGGGTTTTCATTTGATTTCAATTTAATTAGTTCTCCTTTAGTTCTTAGTTTTGAAAATCAATGTGTGGTTTATAATTAACATGTTTTATTTTTCTCATTGGTTAAAAGTTCTATTAGGGCTATTCCATTAAAATGTATGTGGGAGGGTAGGAAGGAACTTCCAAAACATCCCTACAACCCTTTCAGGCCATAATCTTGCCGGCGAAATGACGATTTAAGTCGCCAAAGAATTTTGAAAATCGCTAAATCTCGCCGGCCGACTGACTTCATAGCGAAGTCAAATCGCTATCAAAATCGGTAAAAGGGAGACAACTTGTGATTGACAAGTCTCACAGGTAAAAAAATGGCGGCTGACATGGAAAATCGAGATTTTCAAACGTCCCAGGACTAATACTGTCAACGATCAAATTAGATAAATACAACGGCGACTTTGAACATCCTCGGATATAACTTTCAAAACTATTCAAACGGAAAACTGACCGTCTATTTAAGTTATGATTTTACGATGGTTTTCATCTGAGGATATTGCGTAATCACTCAGCTGATCTGTTTTATTTTATTACTTGCACGAGTTGATCAATTTTATTATTCGGTAGGTAAAAGGTGGGAATTAACGGCAGATTTATTATATTGATTGAATAAAATTGAAATATAAAAGGTAGAAAGACGACTGATGGATATAAATGTGATTGCAAACGCACGACATTCGAACAGATTGTGATTAGCAGTGGATTTTTCTCACGATCGACCATTTCGTTGATAGGGATGATATATTTAAAAATGATAGAAATTGGCTCTTTTCGGATAATTATTATGCGATTGAAAGATATTTTCATTTATAGACTTACAATCTTTAACGATAATCTCAATTTTCACTAACATAATGTCCTGGACATTCAATATTGTTTTACAAAATATAAATGGCAAGTGGCCGATGATATAAATTAAATTCCAGTCATGTGAAATTCATCAGGAAAACTGGGAGTATTATTTTTCTGGACTTTTAAAAATAAATTGAGGCAGATGCACACAATTTAATGCATCATAATCATGGTAATATTACTAGCTAGGCTACTCCCTCATATCCCAACCCAATCAACAAATTTTATTTAGAACACAATGGTATCAATAAATACATAACAACTATATATTGTCTAAACCTTTTATTAAGAACTTTCTATATATACATTGTGTACAATAACATATGAAAAACTGCAAGTATATCTTTTATTGAATATAAAACAATTTCCTTAGTGATAAGCATGATAACACGATGCAACCGAAACGGTAATGGAATCTCACTTCTCCAAGAAATTGACCACTTCTCCTTCTCTCTCTTGGAAGGAGAAGTCACTTCTCCTCTTCAAAATCCTAGATTAGGCCCTGCCTTTTTAGATAATTTTGCATAATGGTAATAGACGATACTGAAAAAAGACCCATGATCCACATTCAATAATTAAACTTCCTTCCTACCTCCCACATACATTTTAATGGGATAGCCCTTATCAATTCAAATTTGCTCATTTTGCTGGTTTTGTCATTGTGACTGCACAACACAAACTGATGTCACAAAATAACAAATCTTATCCCGGCTTAGTATATTTCTAGGATTTTGATTGGATAACGACGTCGTTACAAAACCCATAGCCCCTGGGTGTTGCTAACCCATATCCCGGACGTTGCTACCCATTACATCGGGAATTTCACGCGTTTTCCTTAGTTCCATGGTTGTTCCTTCTGAAATATCAATTCTGTAGATTTTCCATGATGTCTGTATAATTAAATACTTAATCCACTAACGATTTTATCTTATTATATCGATTATTTCCACTCATTTTAGTAAATGCATCACTATGCAGCCACATTGTCAATGAATGGTACTACTGACCTAGCTATGCAAATGACCCACGTTGACGCCACACCGTTTATGATGTAACTCTCACAACATTGCGCGCCAAATTCACCCATTTCAGTTTCTCTGTCTCTAGTTTAAAAACGTCTTATATTTGTCTACCTGTAGGGTTCTACCACAGGTAGTACCCTACACCCGTTAAAAATATGTAAAATTCCCAAATTTCAATAAAAGATATTTAAAAATGAAAAACGTTGCTTTCACGTTAAACTTTGTGGTCCAATTTCTCTAAAATCGCCAGATTTAGACTAAGACTGGTTAAATTAGTTATCTACGTTCATATCCAGATATGGATATTTAACACCCTTCAGTACCCTGTACACCCTTCGGCTGCGCCTCAGGGTGTACTTGGATACTCAGGGTGTTAAAATATCCATATCACGGATATGAACGAGATAACTTATAATATCTAGCACATCTTTAAAAATGTTTTAAATATCAACAAAAATCATTTCAGAAACAGATTCTACCACTGCATGATATGATATTTCTTTTATACATCCAAATACTGTGGACTCATTATTATTCGTGGGATATCAATTTTCTGTGGACTCTGTGGGTAAAGGAGAACAATGAGCAAATTTTCTATCAGCTTGTTCACCGACTTTGTCAAAACCTTGAAATCAAATATTCATGAAACCATATTATTTCCTCAATCCACAAAAATAAATGAATTCAATGTATAAAAAAAAAAACACAATTCCATGATTATACCTCTAACATGTCTAACTTACCATTTCTTTGATTAGGCATAGTTTGTATATTAACAAGGTCCCTTGGTCTCTGCTGGTTCAAGTTTGGAGGAAGGGGAGGTCCATGCATCATAAACATCCCAGGAGGTCTTTGCGGAGGTGGACCACCAAGAGGTGGAGGAGGTCCAGTCCAATATGGTGGAGGCCTGCTCATGGCTGGTGCTTCTGGATTGTAAGGTTCAAAATGTTCTAGAATACAAATTGAGATAAAAAAAATATACTTACTATGTCATATCAATGGTCTTCAAAAATTATGGCATTAGAGTTACAAAATGTGTTAAAAGATAAGTGTGCTAGTTTTAATTTTGAAATAAGACACAATCAAACAGTTTTCCTTGCAATAATCTTTTCAGTGTGTCACAGGTTTATACTAACAATTTTCTGAAGCAGACTTAGATGCATACATAACATAAACTGTTATCACAGAGATATGTCTCGCCTTTTGTAATTTTGATAATGCAAATGTTGAAATTAAAATTGCAATACTTTAACATGTAAGTAATGCAAATATTCAAAGTCGATGAACCATGACTGAAGGTACATGGCTAAACAATCTCCATGGAATGAGATGTGCCAATGCTAATACAACTGCATACCAAATACCATTGACTTATTATAAGTTGTTCCTTTAAACAAACCTAAACACAAACATTTACTTGTAAACTATGTAAAAGTTTCAAAGTCAATGAACCATGATCAGGGTGGGGCTATATAATCTCCATGGAAACGATACTTGCAAATGCCAATAAATTTGCATACCAAATATCAATAACTTAACATTAGCAGTTCATCTTACACTGATCTAATCACAAACTAATACAGTCGACTCCACTTTATTGCATACCGCTTAATAGCATAATTCAGTTAATTGCATAGTTTTCTCCTGCACAAAACCATTTCCCATTCATCTAATGTTAAATTGTCCGGTTATATGCATAGCTCTACAAGTGGCCTTCGGTTTATTGCATAGAAAATTATCGCCATCTAGATATGCTTGGTTAAATCTGTCGAAATTTTTACCGGAAACGGCAAGTTGGTGAGTATATTTTTCTTGAATGCACCATTATTTTCATTATTATTTCATATTTACTTTTGTGTTATTCAAATAAAGTTTTAAAACAGTTTCTTTCGTGTTTATATGATTGAATTTGGTTTAAAAATAAACCTCGATATCTACACAGGTAAAGTTTCCCATGTTCTATTTTAAGCCTCGAGGTCATAAAAATGTCAAACAGGTAATTGTTGTAAAAACACTGACCATTCTATCTAAAAAGGTGTAAATAATTGATTGGATTTCAAACATTGTCCATAGATTACATTTGGGGTGAAATTCAAAAACAATAACGCCTGCTAATTATCGATCATTATCCAATGTGAACTCTCGTAATTGGGCTTGGGGTGATCTGCATTTATGTTAAATATTACAGGGCATTATGCATATGGTTAAAGAATTTTATACATCAGTCATTTAATTTTAATATATTTTGAAAAGAGCATTTACTTCTAATTATTATATTTTCTCACTTTCAATACTCGTGTCCAGCAAATAACCCGTACAGGGCCCCATTACTGCTTTGCATATACGAAACTAACGAAGTTAAATAAACAGTGTTACTTCACTCTGCAAGCTGTAAATATTGTATATCAAAGGCAGTTTAGTACACATCTATTGTTAAAATGATTATAAACTGTGTAGTTTTGTTAAACAGTTTATTTTAATCAAAGCGTAACAATGTACATTGTACATACGGGTCATAGAAACAAATCTATTTTTAGAACGAATTTATTTTCGTATCCCAGGTAAACTGGTAAAGGAAACGTCGGTACGCAAATAAACTAAAACAAAATGTGTTTATAATCTTTATTGAAATAATACAAAATAAAATAACATGTATGACACTAGACATATAACTTTTATTAGAATAAATCAACATTCAATACGTTGTAATTGGATTATAGACGTTCATCTTTCTTCAGGGATTTCCTTTACTGATCTGTTCTATCGATGTTATTTGACTCCGTAATTTGGCATTTCGGATATAAGCATACTCCGCTTTATTGCATAATTTTGTCTGACAAATAGGCTATGCAAATAACTGGAATGTACTGTACATGTAAACTAAGCAAAAGTTTCAAAGTAAATAGACCATGACTGAGGGGCGGGGTCAAATATTCTCCATGGAAATGAGATGTGCTTATGCTTATACAACTGAACACCAATTAACATTGGCCTACCACTAATGGTTCCCCTTGAACTGACCTAATCACAAACTAATACACTTAGTAAACTTTTCAAAGTCTATAGACCATGACTAAGGGGCGGAGCCAAATAATCTCCATGGAAATGAGATATGCCCATGCTTATACAACTGCATACCAAATATCATTGACCTACCACTAGTGGTTCACCATGAACTAGACCTAATCACAAACTAATACATTGTTGACGCCGCCGTCGCCGCTGGAAACAACATACCTATGTCTCGCTTTTGACTCCGTCAAGGCGAGACAAAAATAACAATTAAATCTATACAGAAAAAAAATTAACAAAAATACTGTGATCTTGCTTATGATAATTTCTAGGAAGGGCAACATGAATTTGAAAACAATGTAGTAAAATGTACTGGTCCTACTTTACAATTTAAACAATTTATTCATTGAAGACATTTTGTGGTTTTCAAGAGCATGAAAGATGTCTTCAACAAATTGGTAATTATTTTTTTTAATATTTTCTGTAGTATCTGATAGGATTTTTCTTTATGAGAACCTTCTTACCCTATCTCAAAATAAAATAAGAAAAGTTACATGCATGTATCAATGTTTTCCTTGCTTGACCTTGTTTGTTTGTTCATGGAAAAATACATTGTATTCAACTGAATATAAATGAGTATTAGTTTAGGGGGATGGTTTAGTGCCAGGAAACATGTTTTACCCTTCTCCATTCTGTATGTGCCTGTCCCAAGTCAGGAGCTTGTAAATCAGTGGTTGCTGTATATCAAATTTGTTTTTAGTTTGTTGTTTTGTACATAAATCAGTCCGTTAGTTTTCTCCTTTGAGATATTTTACATCTATGATTTCAGGGCCTTTTATAGCTTATATGAGGTATGGGTTTTTCTCATTGTTGAAGGGCTAACGGTGACCTATAGTTGTTAATATCTATGTCATTTGGTCTCTGGTGGAGAGTTGTCTCATTGGCAATCATATCACATCTTCTTATTTTTATATTATAGTATAAGCCTAGTGCAGTTATTTTCATAAACTTTTTCTTTGGTAGCTATTGGAAAATTTTGAATTCTTTCTTTCTGCATAACACAGTGTCATATTTTTGTGTGCACTTATGTATCTAAAAGGTTAAAAATTCTGATAAACCTGAAGCATGCATGTACAAACCTGGCCTGGGTGGTGGAGGCCGTATAATCTGTGGTGGTGGTCCACCATGTGGTGGCATTGGTGGTGCTCCACTGGTTGGAGGAGGAGGTGGTGGTCCTGCAAGATAAAGAACACATAAAATTACATCTGAGGTGCAACAATGAAAAGCATTTTTAACTTTAGTTCACTGTAAAATAATTTAGTCATTCTGACAATGAATTTGTTATTGTAAACAAAAACTAATTATTGAATTGAATGAATGAATGAAATAAATTTATATTGAATGATTGAATGGAAAAAAATCATGAATTTAAAGAATGCTTCAATGAATGGAAAAATTAAGTCTTTTTCAAGACAGAATGAGTGATTGTAAGAAGAAAGAATTGTTAAAATGAATGAATGAATACCACCAATTATAAGGGGACAACATATTTTTTCACAAAAACAACATCATCATTATGGCCATGATGGCAGCCAATAAAACTGATCTTTCTTTGTAATTTTAGTTAATACTAAATCTATGCCCCTTGCAAATACCTTAATAGTAAATGGCCAAGTTTCAAAACCTTTTTGAAATGTGCATGAAATCTAATACACCAGAAACAATAGCATATGTCACTTGGGGCTATTCCAGAAAAAAACAATATGGAGGGTTGGAAGACACTTTTTTAAAGGCCATCACCTTTACAATTGGAGTTTACTTTACATACATAACCACACAATTTGAACTTCGTGAGCTGCCCCCACTCATACAAAATAATTGAAGTGCCTTCCAACCAACCAACCAACCAACCCCTACATTTTTGTCACCTGGAATAGCCCTTAGCTAAAATTCATGGCAAAAATAATGACCATTCATCAGAAATGTTTCTTATTTAAATTTTTTATTTTTATTTTGAACTGACCATTGTTCTTCTAATTCTAACCAAAAGCATGACCCCTGGTTATTAAAGCAGCACCCTAAACTGACCCCTTACCTGAAGGAGGAGGATATGATGTGATAGGAACATCATCAACAATGACTGGATCTATTCCATGGTCAAATGGACACAAGTCTCCTCTCATGCAGAATCCCTGCTCTGTCAAAATACAAACTTTTCTAATTCTCATATTTGGGTCGAAATTTTTTTCTGTTTTTAAACCTTTTTTTTCCATTTTTTTCTGTGATACTATCTTAAAATGTTTATTTTTCTTCAATTTCTGACCCAATACTTGTGTTCATTATATTATAAAAAATAAGCAATTAAATACTCAAACTAATTTCAGTTTGAAAGTGAAAGTTAAGTTGAAAATAAGCAGCTGAAGGCCAAAAATCCCTTTTTGTTTCTTTCTTTCTGAATGCTGGTTTTTAACAAGCATATTTAAAATAATGAAACATAATACAAATTAATACAATTTTATTTAAATTGCTAGAAATTTCGCAAAATTCAATTGACACATATATTCCATGAAGATTGAACTTTATACAACCTAAATATTTAGAAATAGGTATTTTATCAGTTTGAGTATTTAAGAAAGAAACATATTAACATAATACATGCAGCAATTTAAACCAAAATTCCATTAACATGCATTTAAAAGAATAGCCTGAACTCTTTCTGTGGACCAGTCTGCACCTTTTTCTATTTTTTTCTTTTTATCTCTTTTGCTTTGAAGGTTTTATTTTTTCCTTCCTCTCTTGCTCAAGATTTTGAAACTAAATTTGCTTTTTTTTTTTTTTAATTAAATTTTTTCAGGTGCACATCATAATTATTTTTTACAATCCAGTCCTTTTTTTTTTAAAGTAATGTTGCAATTGTTATCTTTAATCATAAAATAGCACATGATTTCTATAAAGCTATATCTTAACTTTTTTCCAAGTATGAAAATGTATCAAGATAGCTTGATTTACCAAATAGGCATCACACTCTTTCTTATGACCAGTCTGCATATTTTTTCTTTTCTTTTTTTCTTAAAGATTTTATTTTTTTGAAGGCGTTTTATTTTTTTCCTTCGCTCTTTTCCTTCTTTTTTTAGTCTTTTCTCATTTTTCTTCCTGATTTTTTTCTTTTTTTGCTCTTGTATCTTTTCACATCATAATTCTTATGATTTTTTTTTTCTCAATTATTTGCTTCTTTTTTCTTTTTCTTTAGTTTTTTTTTCAATTTTTTTCTTTTTCTTGCTTACTCCTTTTTTTTTTTTTTTTTTTTTTTGGGGAGTTCCTCTTTTTCACATGCAAGACTATTTTTTTTTATTCTGGTCTTTTCTTTTTTTAAAGAAAGAGTAATGATGAGAATTTTATTTCAGATCTTTCAATATTTAGATTCACCGAAGATAAATTGAATTTTCATTTTTTTCCCCCTTTACAAACATAGAAAGCAATGACAAGATCATCCACCGCTAAAGACGGAGAATCCTGAATTACCATCGTAATCTTTACATCTGGGCAGTGATTTAACAGTTGACGGCTTAGTCTCATTGGATTCTGTTCTTGCTGTGCTGTAAACAGTGACCCCCATGACAGGAATACTAGATTCAACATATTTTCCATTATCCATAGTTGGAGTCGGACCTCTGCTGTCTCTTTTCCTCCCTGAAATAAAGTAATACTGCAATGTTGTAAGGAAATTCACACAGAAATATGTCCTACAAAAATGACAATACCTGTGGACATAACTTTTATGAGTGAAGAGTAGTTTGTTGTTTGTCCTGAAAGTATCCTGTGTCTGTAAGGCATATATAATGTAAGTCTCATGAAATATATAAAGGAAAAGGTTGATTCTAGACAACAGGTATATGCTCATTACTGATAACCAAAATAATTATTGAATACCAAAGTGCAACACACAGGACTAGCATGCTTTAGACATGATGCACTTCACCAAAGCTTTGACCTGCAGTTTCTGAGAAAACTGTGACAATTTCAAAGGACAGAAGGTCAATCATAAACAGTATACTGCTTCAGGTCAGGGGAATAAATATTCTTGCATGGAAACTGTTGGGAGCTTATCAGATAGAAAATAGAAACTCATTAGGTATTTAGCAACTTCCAAGTTTCTCATTAAATAATGTCAAATATATTTTTTAAATAAATGTGGATAGTGTCCACATGTGGACACAGATGATGCCCCACTTGCATATCATATAGTTATAAAGGGACATAACTGAAGAACGGTAAAAGTGACGCTACCCAAATTTGAACTTGATCTGAGTTTTGTGGTAATAAGCATTGTCTGTAAGTCTCATAACATTTGGTTGAGGCTAACTTAAGTAGAGAACAGAAACTAAAAATTCAGCAATTTTTCTATTTGTAAATATGCATAACTCTAGAACAGTTGTGTATAAGTTTTATAACATTTGGTTGACACAAACTAAAGTTAGAGAACAGCAACGAAAAATTCAGAAATTTTTATGTTTATAAAGGGACATAACTCAAGAATGGTAAAAGTGTCGCCACCACATTTCGTACTTAATCTGTATTATGTAGTAATAAGCATTGTGTATAAGTTTCATAACATTTGGTTGAGGCAAACTAAAGTAAGAAAACGAAAACAAAAAATTAAACTGAGTTTTGTGGTAAAAAGCATAATATATACATTTCATTACATTAATTTAAGACAAACTCAAGTTAGAGAACAGAAACGAAAAATTCAGCAATTTTTTCATTTGTAATGGGCATAACTCTAGAACAGTAATCAAAGATTGCTTTAATTTATCAGTAGGAAGTAAAATTGAATATTGCATTGTATAAAGCATTGGTTGTAGTTGATTCAACTACCATTATGCACAAAGAAAGATAACTCCAATTTTCAAAGAAGACTTTAAAATATTTTTAGAAATGAAGGGTAAAAATTGCTTTAATTTATCAGTGGAAGGTTAAATTAAACATTGCATTGTATAAAGCATTGATTGTAGTTGATTCAACTATAATCATGGACAAAGAAAGATAACTCCAATTTTAAAAATACTTGATATTTAGAAAAAAAAAAATTTTTTTCCATTTGTAAAGGGCATAACTCTAGAACAGTAAAAGTGACGGCACCAAAATTCAAACTTGATCTGTATATTGTGGTAATAAGCATTGTGTATAAGATTCATAACATTTGGTTGAGGCAAACTTAAGTTAGAGAACGGAAACCAACTTTGGGACGTACTGACGGACGTAAGTACAGACGGACAAGGGTAAAACTTAATGCCCCCTCCCCTACGGCGGGGACATAAAAACTGATGTAGCTGACAACATGGTACTGCTGACAACCTAATCTTGACCAATAATGCATTCATCATTTTACTGCAAGACCATCTCTTGCTGGTCTTGTATTTTAGACTACCATGTCAGAACATAGCTACAAAAATTGAACATATGTGATTGAAATATGTCGCCAATCTCAAACAGTAGTTTTAACAACACTGCAATGGCATCTGATTTTCTCATGTTTCTTTCAATATTATAAAAACTCACCTGGAGACCTTGATCCCGACCTAGAACGAGACCTAGGAGTAGATCTTGATCTTGACCTAGACCTACTCCATGATCCAGACCGCCTGGGTGACCTTGGTGACCTGCCTCTAGCTTTGGGTGACCTGTAACCAGGTGATCTTCCTCTTGGAGACCTAGATCTTGGTGATCGTGACCATCGTTTTGGCGATTCTCTTATAATCCTCCTAGGACTTCGACCTCTTGGTGATCTTGACCTCAATCTAGGAGATCTTGTCCTTGGTGACCAGTGTCTTGGTGACTTTGACCTCCCTCTTGGTGACCATGCTCTCGGAGATCGAGCTCTAGGTGGTCTGTATGGACTTCTTGATCTAGTTCTTCGTCTAATTCTTCTGTCATCAACTCTTCGTCTTCTTTCATCACTAACAAAAGAACAAAAAGAATAGTGCATATTTCATATACAAGGGTACATTAAAGGTTTCTAAACATTATGTACCATATTTACCTTGATTTGTGCAATCATTACTAATTACTCTTTCTAGTCATATCTTTGTACTTGAAGTCAGATTTGGACCAGTACTTTTCTCAACTATAGGAGGCACTTTTCTAGGTATTCCATGAATACATTATATGAAAATTCATAAATTCAGGCAGTATTGATCCTTTGTTTAGAAGAGTTAAAGTACTGAGTACTCAATGAAAAGCCTGGATGGCAGAAAAATTTGCTGTTTCACCTATCTAAAGTGCAGAATTATCGAGGAGCTATTTCCTATATTAAGACTTTTATCATGTAAATAACCAAACACATTGCTTAAAATATTTCATCACTAGAAATTCAGTGGTTGTCACTTGTTGATGTAAATAATATTTGATTTTCATTTATTGTTTTGTTCATAAATTGGGCATTTAGTTTTCTCTTTTGAATTTAAACATTTGTCATTTTGAAGTCCTTTATAGCTTGCTATGGGGAATAGGTTTTGATCACTGTTAAAAGGCCACACAGTGACCTATATATATAGTTCTTAATTTCTTGATCATTTAGTCTTTGGTGGAGATTTGTCTTACTGGCTTTCATACCACATCCTCTTATTTTTATATGTATATTGACAGTGTGTTCTTGCATTTCAGATATTGCAATTTCTTTCAGGTTTAAATTTCAGTGAATATTCAAAAAATATATATAAAAAACATCAAAAGTTAACAGTATAGATCTTGTGCATAACTATCAAGAATTGAGATGCAACACTTCATATCATAAGTAAAATAGGATCCACAATCAGGGCCTAATCTAGGATTTTGAAGAGAGAAGTGACTTCTCCTTCCAAGAGAGAGAAGGAGAAGTGGTCAATTTCTTGGAGAAGTGAGATTCCATTACCGTTTCGGTTGCATCGTGTTTTATGCTTATCACTAAGAAATTGTTTTATATATATTCAATAAAAGATATACTTGCAGTTTTTCATGTGTTTTTGTACACAATGTATATAAAGAAAGTTCTAAATAAAAGGTTTAGACAATATATAGTTGTTATTTATTTATTGATACTATTGTGTTCTAAATAAAATTTGTTGATTGGGACATGAGGGAGTAGCCTAGTAATATTATCATGATTATGATGCATTAAATTCATGTGCATCTGCCTCAATTTATTTTAAAAGTCCAGAAAAATATAACTCCCAATTTACCTGATGAATTTCACATGACTGGGAATTTAATTTAGATCACCACTTGTCATTATTTTGTAAAACAGTATTGAATGTACAGGACATTATATTAGTTGTAAATTGAGATTATCGTTGAAGATTGCAAAAAGTCTATAAATGAAAATATCTTTCAATCGCATATTAATTATCCGACAAAGAGCTAATTTCTATCATTTTTTAAAAAATATCATCCATATCAACGAAATGGTCGTGAGAAAAAAATCCACTGCTGATCACAACCGTGTCGGGTGTCGTACGTTTGCAATCACATTATCCATCATGCAGCAGTCTTTCTACCTTTTATATTTCAATTTTTATTCAATCAATATAATAAATCTACCCTTAATTACCACCTTTTACCTACCGAATAGTAAAATTGATCGACTCGTGTAAGTTATAAAAATAAAACAAATCAGCTGAGTGATTACGCAACATCCTCAGATGAAAATCATCGTAAAATGATAACTTAAACTGACGGTCAGTTTTCTGTTTGAATAGTTTTGAAAGTTATATCCAAGGATGTTCAAAGTGGCGTTGTATTTATTAATTTGATCGTTGACAGTATTAGTCCTGGTCGTTTGAAAATGTCAGCCGCCATTTTTTTACCTGTGAGACTTGTCAATCACAAGTTGTCTCCCTTTATCGATTTTGGTAGCGATTTGACTTAGCTATGAAGTCAGTCGGCTGGCAGATTTAGCGATTTTCAAAATTCTTTGGCGACTTAAATCGTCATTTCGCGGCAAGATTATGGCCTGTCCACAATGCATAATACAATGACTGTAGGTTCCTTTATGCATATATAAGCACCACCCAAATTTATAAACCAAGTACTCTACTTACAATTCTCTCCTTCGAGGACTAGGACTTCTTGAGCTGTGTCGCTTTCTGATAACATCTCGTAAATCTTTTTGATCTTCCTTACTGTTACTTCTTTTAACTGGAGCCTTAAAGAATTCAAAAGATATTCTATATAAATTAATTGTTGTATAAGTAAACATAATCTTTTGATGTACCAAATAATTGATTGTTGCAAAACTAGGACAGTGGATATTTAATATGATACCAGGGCACATGCTAGCAGGCGACTGGGGCGATAAAGTCGCTTTCCTGTCCGTCACTTCGCTTTGCCCGACCGTCAAAAGCGAAATCTAGTCGCCCTGTTGTTCTCCATACTCGCTTTCAGCATCAGCAATTTTCAATTTTTACCAAGTTGATGAAACATCTTTTTTTCATTTATAAGTAAAGAAATTCAAAGACAGAAACGTCCGTAAACGATTTATTTTCTTTGGAAAAGAGGTTAAAGCATTGAAATTATAGTTTGTTACATGTTATTGTATAAGACAATTTTTTTTACTTCCGGTACTTGTTACTAGAGAGCGTACATCAAATCATTCTAACTTCTGGCAAAATAAGTTTGTTACTCCATTAGAACATGATGAAAGTTGCCTTTAGTAAATGTTTAATCCATTTATTGCATTAAAATATCCTATTCCTTTCCAAATAACTTGTCAAACATAGTTTATTTTTGTAAATTTTTTCATCTGCAATTGAAATATTTGTACAAACTGCGGATCGGAGAGGGGATTCATCTGGAACGGACCAGCTATGACCGAAATCTGTATCATTACGATAATAATTACGGACACATCAATGGCACAGCTGACAGAAGAACATTGATCCTGAAAGGAAAAATTATGCATTCCACGTGCATTAACAGACTTTTGTTTAGATCTACTTCATTAATGTATATATTTCCGTGTATATGCATTGTTTCAATTTATTGATTAAAGTTGTTTCACTCTATGACTATTACACTAATATATTATGTCCTAGATTATCTTTGTTAAATTTATAAATATATCTTTTTAATGAGAAACTCAGAATTTCATAACCATGATAAACAGAATAGATTTTTAATTGAATTGTAATTCATATATCATACTTTCTTTTCCTTTTTGATATAAAAAAGTTCTTTGCAGTGCTAGATATTTAGTTGGTAGATTCTGACAAGAGGACTAATATAATTGTGCAACTATAAATGACTATTACTTTAACTGACTCAGGTATGAATTGAACACCAATACAAATAAAAAAGGATACATATGGCCCTTCATATTATAGTAAAAACCAAACACTGTAGCCCTGCAAGCGAACGAGCACTTCTCTTTCAAATCTCATCACTTCTCCCTATCAGTTTCAAAAAGAGAAGTCACTTCTCCCTATGATTCTGAAGTAGTGTGAGCCCTGTGATACTGTATAAAAATTAAATCCTTTCCACTACAATGTAATGCCACAGATTACATGATGTTAAGATGTAAATGTGAACTCACAAAAGGATTCCATTTTCCTTACGGGAGACATGATGACCACAAATTGTAATGTTAAAATAAGTATTTATACTTAGTACATTTGTTTAAAATGTGTGACTAAGATTCAATAGGGCTATCTACAGGTAGAGTAAACAAAATTGATTATATAATGTTTAAAATGTGTGACTAGGGTAATATTCTTATATGATCATCCTCAAGTAGTGTTCTACAATTGTATAAAGTTCCATCAATATCAGTTGTTTAGGAGAAGTAGTGCTGACAAGGCACATGGACAGGATGACTTAACAATAAGAAACAAGAATTGTCTCTATAGTGACCATTTTGAAGATAATTTTCATTTATACGTTGGACAGTTAGCATTAACATTTTCCAACAATATTGAAATAAACATCATCATCTTTCCTTCAAGAATATATAAGTAAACCCTTAGACTGTGTATTAAGTCTTTCACAATGAAAACTATTTATGTATATCTCAAAGTTAGCCCGTCTCTATTACCTCTTTGGGTTCTTCCTTGACCTTTATATCGTCTGTTGTAGAGGAGGGTGTCTCCTGAATATTATCTGATACATCTGGTTTTCCTTTGGTTTGGAGATAAGCTTTGGACTTTAAAGCATCAAAAAGAACATCAACAAAGCCTGCTGTCTCTGAAGAGGAAAATCATATCTTAATAAATTTTGTTTGTTTTGTTACATAATATTTTTCTTAAAGGGAATATACATTAAAGTATATAATACTCAAATACAATATACAATTGGGAAAATTAATGCATTGCCTCTTATATATGGTATAACAAAAACATTGCCAAGTATTAGTGGGACACTTCTATAAAAACTTGATGCCTCCCTTAAATTTATTTCTTAAACAGTCCTTAGGACATGTTTAAAGTTTCTAAGCCTAAAACAGTTGCAATGTTTAATATTGTTGTGTGCCATTTTCTGTATTGCTTGAGTGTGAATTATTCAAAATTTCAATTTTACCTATATCTGAACTTATATTGAACAAGAATATGTCCATAGTACACAGATGCCCAACTCGCACTATCATTTTCTATGTTCAGTGGACCGTGAAATTGGGGTCAAAACTCTAATTTGGCATTAAAATTAGAAAGATCATATCATAGGGAACATGTGTACTAAGTTTTAAGTTGATTGGACTTCAACTTCATCAAAAATTACCGTGACCAAAAACTTTAACCTGAAGCGGGACAGATGGACGGACGAACGAACATACACACAGACCGAAAAACATAATGCATCTAGGTGGGGCATAAAAATACAGCAACTTCTTCCTAAACACTAAGAATTAATTAAATAAATGAACAAATAGAAGGATAAAATGATTGCAGTATCATGAGTACATCAACAATTCTGCAAGTAGTGGTAATATAATTAATGTAACAAAGTGAAACTAACTGCCCTGTAAGAAGACTTCTAGCTGATCTAGACAAAATTCTCGTAGTTCAGACTCAGATTTATCTTTCTTCACCAAAGCTAAGCAATATCGTGACAATGGCTCTGGATCTGCATCACAACTGTAAAAGAAAAAAAAGTTAAAAATCATGTTCTTGTCAGAGAAAAAAGGGGTTAATAAGCTGATAACTTTAGCTTATTCTTTCATACCTAAAAATAAGATTTCATCATACTAAGACAATAGAACTTAAATGGATCTGAAAGAAAAATTTAGTCTTTTGCCTTTTTTAAAATTTTGGTTCATTTATATGTTTTGGAATTAAGTGAGGTGTCCTTTTGCTGAACTAGCATACATTATTGCTTAGGGCCCAGCTGAAGCTTGCTCCAAATATGGGATTTTCTTGCTGCGTTGAAGACCCATTGGTGGCCTTGTGCTATTCTGCTCTTTGGTCGGGGTTATTGTCCCTTCGACACATTCCTCGTTTACATTCTCTGTTAAACTCTTGATTTTGCCACAACAACGAATAAGACAAAAACTGGCAGGGTTCGACATTAACTTTTATACCAACTTGTCCAGTTGGGCAACTGCCCTATTACTTTTACTTGTCCGAAAGTGAAATCTACATGCCCAAACTTTTACATGCTACATCGACCAATATACGGGAATTGGATCATTTACATAGAGATACTTATTTCATAATAGTTTATCTAAGAAATGCCATTTCAAAAAACCCTTCTTGATAAACTGACAACAACTGACAAATTTGTTAAAGTTTAATTTCATTTTCTCTTTCAAGCTTTTACGTTTTTCTATCTTAGGGAAAAACACATCCGATGTCAAATTCTAAAGTTAGAACAACGAAAATAGACCTCCGCTTTCCATTGGTCGGGTGTCCCGATTGATATTAAAAAATGATAATGACGAAGCAACGCCGCGGCCGCCTGATTTGCCAATATTTTTAAATGTGATCTATTTTTGGTAAAATGGGGAATTCAGTGCAAACAAATGACGAAATATAAGCATTGAAGGGGAGTTAAGACCACTTTACTCGACCGTGCAGTTATCACTGAGTAATCTATGGACAAAACAACAGACACTATTGATTTTGTGAAATTTTAATCATATACATGTAACACTTTTTTTTTTCACTTGCCCGATCGGACAACCAAGATGATGTTTTTACTTGTCCGAATACGGCATTAACTTGCCCCGGGCAATCGGACAACCGTAAGTGTCGGACCCTGACTGGGCCACAAATTACGTTTTTTTTAGGTGTTTATGGTGTTGCATGTCAGCTATAAGTACCTACAGAGCATTGAATCCCAAGTGTAAAGAAGATTGAAGGTACCAACATTTATAATATTTATATATATGCTTTTTTGGTGTTGTATTACAGCTATAGCTATCATTTACAAAATAGAGCATTTGATATATGTACATCTAAAAAACATCAAATATTTGAATATTAAAATAGGGTGCAAACAGACCCAGGGAGCCACTTAAAGATCCCTGCTCCAAAGACCGCCTCATCATGGCCTATAAGATACAAAACAGATTGGTAGACATCGACCCATCTAATTATTACAAACCCGGAGACTCACGGACTAGAGGAGGTCATTGCATACACGGCAGCAAGTAAACTCGTACCACTAAAAGTCAATTTGTACCTATGTTAACTCGTACCACTGCGAAGTCGTACCATTGAGAACTCGTACCACTGCAAACTCATACCATTAAAAATAAATGCATTGATTTTGAAAATCTTTATAAAATATTGATTTTCCTTAATTTTATACAAAAACTTATTGATAAAATATACAATATACGAATGTTTTATGAATTGTTTTTGCAAATCTTTAAAACCATGTTAATTGATAAATTAAATTTCTTTGATTGTGTGATTATTGTGCGATTATGTCTGTAGTTAACTAATCAACTTGTCTAATCCTATTATTAAATTATGATTGGTGTTATATTAGTGTTTCCCCCAGGCATGTTTAGCATGGATAGACGCCATGCCCATTATCTGTCCTAATAAATGACGCCATGCCCCCTTTTCACTTCTTTGGATGACGCCATGGTCTCATAAATGATTGAATACAAGAAAGTGGATGTATAAAGTCCAGAATTGGCTTGGGTGTGTTTCTCTACTTATTTCTTCTTTATTATTTTCACTTGATAATATTTATTTCGATATCATAGTTCTCCTCAATCCGGATTGAACGATTAAAAGATCGATTCATATGGTGATTCAAATATTTCAAAAATGTGCACTAGTAAAAATTATCGTACTTATTTGAACAAAAAGTTTGTAACCATTTCTCAGTACCGCCGATTATCAATTTCACCTGCTTTATTATAGATCGACATCGTTTCACTCTGTTTAATAAACAAAATCGATGGAAATACTAAATTCTTTGAATGTCTCGATTTTGACAAGACGCCATTTTGTGAAAAGATTTTAAACTGGTCCTTTGACTAATTTCCTTGTAATGCATTCAAAAATAGAAAACCAGTAAACCGGAAGTAAACTTATTTATAGTATAAGCCTCCTTTAATTAGGAGCATCTCCATATGGAGTTTTACCTTAACTTTAAAATTTTAAGAAAAAAATGTATCCAACATATGTACAGCACATATGAATAAACAATAAAAGTGTCATGCATGGCATATTTACAGGGACCTTTTTAATACAAATACAGGCGGGAAATATTTTAAAACATTAACATTACACTTTTGATTGCTATTTTGCGCTCTGATTCCATCAACAACTGTCAGTCCATACCTTCCCAATGCAATATAACCATTCATTGCCCTTTCTTTAATTTTTAGCATAATCTATGTGCCCTTTTGTTAATCTTTTGCGTGCTCTAGGTTCCCTTTTTCATTGAAGTTACCATGCCCTTTTTGTGTGATAGGGGAAACACTATATATAAATTAACAGCTTGGAATTAATTGTATAATGTTCATTATTAAATGAAATTCCTGATTATCAAAACACTAGCTGAGATGAGTCGTCTCAAAGCCACATTTCCTTATAAAATGTTGCATGTTTGTGATGTTCCTCATAACCACAATGGAAGACGACAATTGTATATGGTGCCACTCTCAAGTTAGACCCTGCAATCTACGAGTTTTATGCATGGTTGTATTGTTCATCAAAAAGCTGAATATTGTATATAAATAAATTTCATACTTTTTAAATTTTGGTCATAAACAATTTTAAACTTTTCGAAACAAAATAAATAAATTCTCTCAATAAATAAAATTCTTTTAGAAACAATTATAAAGACCAAAATCTATTCAATGTTACTAATTTGTAATGATTAAAAATTAAATCAAATAGTTGTCAGTAAAAGTTAAAGGAACTGTTCTAGGAGACAACAAAGCCAATCTGCTACAGTTTTCTTTATCCAATTAGCCAAGGAAAAATCAGTTACAAATCGGTCATTGTGATTTCAAATTATATACTTTTTACAGACTTATCATGCTTATGAGGTATTGAGTGAAATTTAAATGTTTATTCATCATTAAACACCATTTGAATGCATTTAAAGAAGTTGGAACGAGCTTAAAATGGTACGAATTTACTGTGGTACGAGTTTGCAGTGGTACAAGTTTTTTTTTAGTGGTGCAGTCGACATTGGTACGAGATAACTATAATTCGCATACACCAACAGCGTACTCTAAAAGACCAGTACAGGTACTCCTTCTTTCCAAGATCAACAAGAAGAGTCCGACTCTGTATTGAAAGAAGAACGTGTTTTGAGAGCGAACAGACCCGATAATGTGATACATGTAGGCTGTAGCTGAGGTCTTCTAGTCCCTGCGATATTTTCTGTTTACATGCAGATAAAATTGATCCTGTTCTAAAGTTCCACATCTGTGGAAAGCTGTGGGATCGTAGCTTTTACGGTTCTTATGCTATAACAATGGTCTGCAAATGCATTGTCAAAAATAGCATTTGGACCATACCACAACCGCAGCTAAATAATTTTTTCTAGACAGATGGATGCGAGCAGCCAGTACTTAAACCTACATCGGTGCAACAGTATCCATCACCCATTTCTTCAAAGCTTCAACATTTTCAATAATCATTTCTGTGGTTACTCTATGTGGTCTTTAAATGTTGAAGTAACTCTTTATAACATAGCTTGCAAATCTTTTTTTTTCCTTCGTCGCCGGAAACGTGTAGCAAATTTTCAAAATGGCGACAATATAATCTCTAAATTTTAGCCGGTGGTATTGAATAATCAAAAATCAAACCAAAATATATACTTATTGTTTGTTGAAAGAATTAAAATAATTGCATAAAGTTCCATTAAATGTTTGAATAATAAAGATAAATAGATAATTATTATTTTAGTTATGTAGAGAGTAACAACTATTTTTCAACTGGTCCCCGGTTGAAAGAACGGTAGGAAGTAACCAGTAGTATTTGTAAACAGAAACACGTGGGCAAAGTGAAATGCCTCCGAAGTCAAAACAACAGAAACAAGAATGGCTTCAGTGTGTGAAATGCAAACACTTGATTTTTCATAAAGACACCGAAAAGCATCCCAATGAATGTGATTTGCAAAAAAATTACACAAGTTGCAGCATTATTGGAAACAAACTCAGTGCATTAATCTCCCCATTGAATGCATTAGAAGGTTATCATCATTAGTTTTTGTGCTATTGAAAATCAGCATCTAGGGCTTCATATATACATGGGAAATATTCTTTGATTTTTAAATAAAATGATTTTAGAGCCAATGTATATTTCATGTATTTAGGGCAATCCTTTTAGTGATTCTGAGTCTGGAATGACTCATTTGTGGGCGACCAAATCCGAAAAATCACTCAGGACTCAGAATACAGAAAGTAATTAGTATTTTAGTGGGCTTTTATTTATTGTGTCCAAAGCTGAGCTCATTAATAGCCCTAAAAGTTCTTTGTAGCTAACTTGTGTCATTGGAATTGCTGCCTCATTTTCATCTAGCCCTTAATTCTTTTTATTCATATACAGTACATACAGGGTGAATGTTCTCAATGAATGCTAATGATTGTGGATGAGTAAATCTAAAATATCTTTCTGTGTATTCTATGTAGGTAATATATTACAGGGTCATAAATACAAGTTATTTCAAGTCCAATCACCAATATAACCCTGTTTCATTGTGAATCGACACCAGAAAGGGAAATTTTTGACTGGATCGCCTGGTGTGTACTGTATAATGAACATTAGCTGTGAAATTAACTCTATAAACTAATGGTCCTGTGGATATTTTCTGATTTGTGCAGACCAATGATGGCCAAAGATGGTCTGCACATTGTCAAAAAAATTTGACAAGGACCATAAGAGCTATGGTTCCGCAGCTAGATAAACATGCACTTCTCTTTTAAAAGTTTGAATAATGGAAGTACTTGGTATACTATAATGAACCAAATACCCAACAACACAAAGCAAATCACATCAACAAGTCAGCATACAAGTTGATTTTATATCATTTTCTCAAGTATTCAATATTGTCTTTAAATGTTTTGCTTTTACATGTAAAGGATTTAATTAAATACTTGGACAGGGAGAGGTTTTTATTTCAATGAAAGTAGATCAACACTTAATTATGATTGGGGAGGAGTGTTCCTCAATAAGTTATAGGGATAACAGGTGTGCTATCAAATCTTGAGTATCAATGCTGAATTTGCTTAGAACCAGCAAGGCATACTTTTTTCATTACTTTCTAGCACACAAATAAAATTGAGAATGGAAATGGGGAATATGTCAAAGAGACAACAACCCGACCAAAGAGCAGAAAACAGCCGAAAGCCACCAATGGGTCTTCAACACAGTGAGAAAATCCTGCACCCGGAGGCAGGCTTCAGCTGGCTCCTAAATAAAAATTTACTACTAGTTCAATGAAAATGGACGTCATACTAAACTCCAAAACATATAAATGAACTAAAGGTGTAATACCACCATTGATTTTCCCCTATTAGTCTTTGCTAAATTTGCACTTTTCAAAAAATTGTGCAGAATTTATCTTTGTTTCAAATAAAGAAATACTTGGCATGAGAAAAGTTTTATCCTGTCCAGTACTATAGACAAAGTTTCACATAACATTTCATTGCAAATAAGGAAATAACCATCACTGGAAGTTAACCAATTAAATTTTCACCCCTTTTTTTCCTGTGTACAAGCTTTAATAACCATGTAACCTCAAGTTTCCAAAATATTCTATATCAACAGTTACACCAAATAAAAAAATAATGGTGCTTTGAAACACCCAAGATATATGTGACGTACTATGATTTGGTGGTATTACACCTAAAACTAAAAAACATACAAAACTAACAAAGGCCAGAGGCTTCTGACTTGGGATAGGCGCAAAAATGCGGCGGGGTTAAACATGTTTTGTGAGATCTCAACCCTCCACCTATACCTCTAGCCAATGTAGAATAAACAAACACACAGCAATACGCACAGTAAAACTCAGTCTAAAAGAAGTTTGAGTTTGATGTCAGAATAGGTAACAAAAGAAATTAAGCAAAATGACAATGGTACAAAAATTAACAAAGGACTACTAGCAGTCACTGACATGCCACGTCTAGACTTCAATTAGACTGATTGAAAGATTATGTCTTCGTCATATGAAAATCAAGCACAATACCTCCCACTAGGGGTTTAGTATCATACCATCATAAAATATATGAGAAGAACATAACCCGTATCATGCCAACAACTGGTTTTAAAAAAATGTGTTTATTTCCGATGCAAAGACCCTATGAGTGAATCAATATTAATACCAAAATATGCCATCTTCAATGACCTGACAACAGTATCGTAACTATATCCCTTCTGAATAAGTCTCACTTGAAAAAAATTGACTTTCAGACAATGAAACGAAAAACATTTTCAGGAGATATTATTAGTTACGTAGTGTGTTAGTGACCTAATACGATATATTTATCTTACCGACTATCTTTATTTGTTGAATTTAGACTAGAGTTGTCTCATTTGCAATCATACCACATCTTCTTATGTTTATATTAAAGTGTTCAAGTGTTCAATTTTAAGAACCTACTTCCATTGGTCTGCACAAAAAAAATTAATGTCAACAATAACAATTTAATATCAACAACCTTGATATAACAATATTAAACATCACTTTCAATACATTCAAATAAGCAAATAGTGCCAAAGTCATAACTCCACTACTAACCGTGTATTGAAATAAGCCCCTCCTCCCTACTAACCTAATATGGAATATACACGGTCTCCACGTGGACGCTTTTAACCAATCATATTCCTAGAAATGTATAGGAGGTAAGATAAATATGTGTCCCTGAGCAAATTGGGTTTGATTCAAAGTAAACATGGTATTAGATCTGCTTAAACAAAAATTTCTTTGTTTCATACATGACCATGATGACAGATGATTAAAAGTTTTTGTAAATATTTACACATTTAGTTATAGCATGCTTCAATTTAGCTTAACAAAAATTTGAAGGTTTATAAAGTGTGCATTCATTGAATGTGTCTATTGTCTTCTCTAAACTGACAATGACCCACAATAAGCAATGCAAAGTTATTGTCAAAGACAAGCTACTTATGACTCCCTGGCCTGGACATATTGAATGCATCTCTGAAGCAATGAAGATTCAACAGTTTACTTGAAAACACTAAAATAATGAAATAATCGTAGAGGCATCAAAAGAGGAACACAAAGTTTTGGTCAGGGAAAAGGAAAACTTTTCTTAAAAAACTTCGAAATGATTTCATGAGCAATTAGCATTGATTTAATTGGATAGCACTGCTGTAAGTTCAATAGCACAACATTGAAATGCTTTAGGTGCTAAATAATGCACTGCTAAACAGCCTTGGAAATTACTGCCATCATATATGGCATACTTGATATACATTGTACTTAAATGTCAAACGTTTTCAACTTTTACTTCTTTTCCTTTTTCTATTTTTTTTAAAACAGTCAGTCTTTAATTTTTTTTATTTGAGCATGTTGAGTGTCACTAATGAGTCTTCTGTAGACAAAACATGTGTCTGGTGTTCAAAATTTTAAGCCTTGTATCAAAGATGAGTTAATGGTACAAAGATTCATATTCATTTTTTTATCTTCAACATGATCAATATTAACATGATTAACATGATTAACAGAAATTTGTTTGCTTTGTTTCAGTTGGGAAGCTTGGTTTACCTCATGATTTAAGTGACAATGTTACTGTTGTTCATCCCAGTACAATGAAATATAGTGGGCTTGCCATTGGACGACCATGCTTATTGGACAGTCAGTATGTCAGTGTAGCCTGGCCTTCAACTTCCATGGCCCAGACATCAGTAGGGGTGCCAGATAATTTAATGAAATTGCTGGAGAAAGAATCTGGTGGAAAAATAACAGTAGAGCCATTAAATTACGGACTTCCTACAGCTTCAGAGATATGTTTGAAGCAGAGGTAACATTTATTTTGTAAGACATGAACAATTAACAATTGTTACCTGTTCACCAGAAAATTTATTTGTAAGAGTACTAAGACATTAACAATTAACAAATGTTTCATATAGTATACACTAGAAAATTTATTTTGTAAGAAATGAACAATTAACAAATGTAGCATGTACGCCATAAAATTTATTTTGTAAGACACAAACAATTAACCAATGTAACCTGTACACCAGAAAATTTATTTTGTAAGAAATGAACATTGGATGGAGAGTTGTCTCATAATCATTGGTACTCATACCACATCTTCTTATATCTATTATTTTTATTTGTTGTCTTAAGTGATTCTCAATTGAACAGAGTGATTTACTATTTCTTAGTGTTTATTTAAGTGATTATACATGTACACTATAACAGGGAGACATTTTTTAAATTGAATCATGTATTATCAACATTATTCTTTGTGAAAATCAGTATCAATAATTTTTTTTAATTAAATCATGTGTGGAATAAAGTCTTCTGCAATTATTCAGAGTTATCTCCCATTGATTGCAACAATAAGCAAGTTTAATAAATCTTGAATTTTTGTCTTTTGATAGTGTTCAACAATAAATGGTAAAGACTTTACCATGGCAATTATGGGTCATAAATTGTTTATCATATGCATAGTCATTATCATTTCCCAAAATTTGCCTTTACCCACCCTCTAAAAACATTTAAATTTGTTATTATAAAAAAGAGTATGTATATATTTAGATTATTTTAGATAATTTTTTTGATTCTAATTTCTTTGACATTTAAAGTTGATTGAATTTTTCACTGGAATTTTTAATTTTGTCATTAATTACTTAGGAATTTAGAATGAGACACCTCTAATGCTCCTTCGAAAATGGTGCCATGCATGCCACCATTACTGTTAATAATGTGTCTATATTAACTGAATATACATGATATATAAACAAATGATCTCCCTGCAGATTTAGGACATTGAATAAGCTAGTGAAGTATAGTATTGATGTAAGATGCAAACCAAATAGTTGATCATTTTGTGTATTTAGTATTAATTGATTAATTATTCAATCAGTTTGTACATTTCAATACAGCACTGATGGGTTTCCGCCAGAGGAAAGTTGCTTTCAAGATTTTGTCAGAAATAAGCTATGTGAGTATTTACCATTTAGTGTCAGTATCACACATAATGATGTATTATTCATGATGAAAAAGGCTGTGAAAACAGGATGTTATTATCTCCTGTGACAGCAAAATAATTGTACAATATTGCAAGTATAGAAAAATATTCAATGAGTAACCAAATTGTTCAACGAGTGAACACATTAATTCTGAATACGCAGCTCATTAGTTATTCGTCAGTGTTGTTTGGTCTTGAGTTGAATATTTTTCACTATTTATATTCTTAGATAATAATTCTCTTAATAACATGACCAAGAACTTTTTTTAATTGAATTAAGTACAAAATGCATTGACCTATATCTTTTTTAAACATTTTCATTACTTTTTATACAAATTCATCAACAATGTCTTGACCACACCTTTCAATTATCAGTTTTTCATTGCAACTTAAGAAATAAAACTATACAATATTTGTAGCTTAATTGTCTGCTTGTGTCTTCTGACCTATCTACATGCTATTCATTTTTTACAGACGGAAAGTGTTTCAAAATAGGAAATAGAATAAACATTAGTTATTATGGACAAATGTATCACTTTGTAGTGACAGATCTAACCATACAAAGAACTCAAAATCTAAACCAATCAAATGTTGATGAAATATCACATGACCTTTCCAGAATAAATATGTCTGACATGTCATGGGACACATCATTAAAATCGCCTTGTACACATTCAAGTTCTGACAGATCTTTATCATCTGAAAATCAAAGTTTTAATGATTCTTCACCAATATCAAGTACTCCAAAATCTAAACAAAGGAATATAGACATGTTTAAAACTCCAGAGCCTCCTGGCAAACAGAATTTAAAGATGGATGAACAGTTTGCAAAAATAGCCTCACAAACAAGACTGATGATTTTACAAGATGAACAGATTGAAGAAGAAGATATAAAAGACAAAGTGACATTTGATTGGATAGGAGGACTGAAATCTCAGATTAAAATTTTGAGGGAAATGATTCAGCTTCCTCTAGCACAACCAGAACTGTTTAAATCATTTGGTAATACAATAAATTTTGATTTTCAAATGGGATATCAGGTACTTGTCAAAATCTTTTGTACCTGGGCTTGTCACAGATATTTATTTTACCCTGTTAATTCTGAAAAATTTTCTAAGACACCCAAAAATACTTGGTAACAAAAGAGGTTGACATTTAATAACCTGCTACAAGTGTTCTCACACTCTCAGAAGTCAAATTGCATAACTTTTTAAGCAATATCAAATTTAAAAATAACACTAAAGCTATTAAAATTTTGCAGCAATTCTAAACAATGATGAGTTGTAGCATATGTATAAAAATTAGGAGATATGGTATGATTGCCAATGAGACAACTATCCACAAAAGTTCAAATTATGTGGATGTAAGCAATTATAGGCAACTGTACAGCCTTCAACAATGAGAAAAACTCATACCATATGGTCCGCTATAAAAAGCCATGACAAGAAAAATATGAAGCAATTCAATTGAAAAAACTAATGGCCTAATTTATAACAAAACAATTTCTTTTCAGATTTGTCAGACACCTACTTCCTGTATTGCAATACTTTGGATTGCAAGTGGGGGTATGCTTTGAACATATGTGTTCTTGTTTAATACTGTACACATAATTCATATTGATCCTCAAATAAAGTCTTAACGAAAAAGACCTGATTAATTTATATCACAAAGTTAAAAAAAGTCACAAAGCTACTTGCAATTTAAAAAAAAAATTGCTTGGGTCAAGACAACTGGAACCAGTTGAATTCGATGAAGTTTAATATCTTTTAGATATCATAGAAAATATGGACTATTTAAATAAAAAATATAATTTTTTGTTTTAGGAATACCTCCACCAAGAGGAGTGTTGATTTATGGTCCATCAGGGACTGGGAAGTCATTGTTGATTAAAGCTGTAACCAATGAGGTTCAAGCACATATAATAAGTGTATCCTCATCTGATGTCATTAGCAAGTAAGTTCTTAATGGAATACAGGGTTCCAGTTTTGAAGGGGCATATGAAATAACTGCTCAAAGCTGATAAAGCATAGCCCTTCTTGCCCATAAGAAATAAACAGTGGATTTAAGGCTGCTCCAGTATGAAACTAAGGAACTTGGCCGTATGGTTGTCTATAATTGCTTACATCCACTTCATTTGAACTTTGGTGGATAGTTGACACATTGGCAGTCATACCACATCTCCTTTTTATACGACTGCAAAAATTTTTTGGGGTTCGTATAATGCTATGGTGTTGTCTTCGGCGTTGTTGTCGTCTGTGTCGTCGTCGTCCGATGACACATTTGGTTTCCAGACAATAACTTTAGTTTAAGTGAATGGATCTCTATGAAATTTTACTGTTCAGGGTTCGACTTCTGCGGTCGTATCAGGCTGCGCTCAGCAAAGCATTTTATTTTTAAATTGGAAGATACTTTTCAACCCAATCCATCCATTGAATTTTCCCAGATGTATAATGCAAATGTGTATGGTCAAAACACAACCACCTACATATTTTTATTTAAATAGTTTTAATATCCACTTTTATTTTTCTGAATATTACCAGTAAGCTTGCACTGAACACTGAATAAATCAAATTCCTAAAATTTCATTGTCAGTGTGTTCTGCAAAAAAAAGTTCAATCAATCTATAAAATAAATTTTAATAATTTTAGTGTCCATGATATTGTAATGGAATTTGTGGTTTAATACAGAGTCATCAAATTATTCATCCTCATTTTTGCATACTTTATTTCAGATTTTTTGGTGAATCAGAACTAAAACTGAGGAATATATTCATGGAAGCAGAAGAACGGTAAAATATTTTGTTTGTTGTGTTTTATTAGTTTAAAATAGTATTGCCAGAGAGACTTTTTTAATGTTTGATAGCTAAGACTCTTCAGTGTGGTCTTCTCAATAAAGAGAACCCCATTAAAAAAAGGTACTACTGTCTCATATTCTGTCAGTCGACTAAAGTGAACGTTGCATATGTTGTTGTGGGTTGCATAGTCTTTATAAAATTTGACAAATTCATAATGAATTTTGGTATGTTTGTTCAGGTCAAAGTGTCAGTGAATATTTAACCCAGAATTCTTGTTTTCAAATATTCTTAATGTTTTGCAGAGCGCCATCTATTATAGTTATGGATGATGTAGATTCTATTTTACCAAGTCGAGATAAAACACAAAATGATTCCCAGAAAAGACTGGTAGCCACCATGTTAACATTGATGGATGGGATAAGTCAGGTTAGTAAAAAATTTTCTTTCTTTTTTGATAAATTATTCAGCTTGATATTGCTTAATTTCTATATTTTAATAGTTTTTAGAAAAGACTGAAAAAGGACAAAAACTAGTGCTATGACAAAAATTTCACAAATTTAGAATAAAAGGACACAATAGAAGATGGGAGACTTTTTTGGAAAACCAGAATTATGGTTTACAAAGTACAGAAAATGCAAAAACATGGACTATAGACGACCAAATGTAAGGAATCAAGCCAGCCTACCCCAATTTTAAAAAAAAAGTTTTTAATAAGAAAATTCAGTCTTCTTTCTATCAGGCTCCTTTCAAAGGGAGATCACTCCACTTATATGACTTTTGACTCACATTCAGCAAAGGTCTATAACAAAAATCTCCAAGATTTAAACCACACCCCTTTTTATTAGTTTATTAATTAAGCACTTTCCTCTTCTCATAGACTGCCTAATGAATGGGCGACTGCTGTAATAATAACTAGCTTTTAGTTGTGGCATGATGCATTTTGGAGTTAGATTTGTTATTGTTTTTCTCTTATTATTCTAAAGTGTAAAAAGCAAATGACACCGATGATTGGTTTCTTATTGAATTTAACATGTTTTAGAACCAGAGGGAAGATAAAGTTATTATGGTTTTAGCTGCATGTTGTGTACCAGATCAGATTGATCCAGCATTGAGGCGCCCTGGTAGATTTGATAAAGAAATTGAAGTAGGAGTTCCAACATCACAGGATAGAAGAGAGGCAGGTTTAATACTGTATTTACTGTGTTTTAAACACAAAGGGATGCTAGGATAAAGCCTTTTTTTAAGCAGACTAATAATGAATTGTCGTACTATACTTAGTCATGCTTAGAAAAACTGCAAACGTCAGGTTGATAAAATCTATATTTTAGTGTTGATATAATACTTCTTGGATACTGAAATTTACAATTTTAAATGATTGAAAGTAGTAGTGACTTTTGGTATTTATAACTGTTGCGAACCAATTGAAACTTTTCCACAGATTCATCACCTTTTGGTCAATCTATTTAAACTTTTGTCAGTTCTATTGTCCCATTGAATAAATACTATAGCTATTGTTCTCTGTGTAGTTTATTCACTGGGACCTTTAAAAATACCTTGACCCAGAGGAGATAACTCCATGGAAAAGTTTCATTTGGTTCGCAATTAAAAGAAAAATATAATTCTAAGAAAGAAAAAAACCTGATAAACAAACCAGGTCTTGTGTGAAGAAGTTTTCTTAACCTGGCTTAAAAAAACTTTTATTATTTGAAAAACACAAAAACTTCAGAAAACACTCCCACAACCACCATACTGTTCATACATCAAATAACCATACAACCATATATAACTGACAACTTTCCTCCCTACCTGTCCATGTTCATTTAATGGAATAGCTCTAATTCTAATCAAAGATTGATTGATTGCCAATTGTTAACCACCCAGTAGTCAATGTGACATTCACTTATGATAAAAAAAAAAAGGAAAGCACAGGTAGAAAAAACCAAAAACACACAATAGGGATTAGGGCTATTCCTGAAAAAAAAAACAATATGAGAAGGGGTGGGGGATGGAAGGTACTTTTTTTATTATGACCATCACCCATACAATTGCATTTTACTTTGCATACTTAACCACATAATTCTTAACTTTGTTACCTACTCTCACCTATACAAAAATATTTCAAGTGCCATCCAACCCCCAACCTCCATATATATTTTTTTATTAGCCCTTAAAGAGAAAGACCAAGAAAGAAAAGATAGAAAAAAGAAAGGGGATAAGATATTACCTCATCAAGTTTTCTTTTCAGAAGAAATTTCATTTTATGTTGCAGATTTTACAGAAGTTGTTGCAGAAAGTGCCAAATAGTTTAGAGAAAGAAAGCATATTGAAAATAGCAGATAAAGCACATGGGTTTGTTGGAGCAGACCTTGCTAGTGTTTGTCAACAAGGTATGTAGAGGTCAAAGGTTTGTTTGTAGACATAGCATATGGTTATAGGACTTTCTAAAATTCACTTCTGGAAGCCAAAATTTGATATTAAAATTACAACTTATGTAATATGAATTATTTTCATTTGTTGGGAAGCATAGTGGTATAAATACTAGTTCACTTCAGTGGAGAGCAATGGTGAGAAGTAAATAGAAAAAGCAAACATTTCCAGCTTTATAATTGAGTTTAATTACAAAAATGTTGAAAGGCAAAAGACTACTTAGAATTTTTATATTAATAATGCAATAACCAAAAAAGAATCTTTAAATCAACAGGAAACACAAAATCATTCATAGTAATTAAGATTCTTAAGTAGTCCATTTTTACGATTCTTTAGAATTAATTTGTTATCATAACCCCACTCATGAAGTGACATACTACAATGACCTGATTGACCTTGCTCATCCATCCATCTGTCCTTTTCTCTGTCTATCAGCCAGTTCATCCATTTTTGACTTGTAAAGTATTGTTTCTGTATTACAGAATGATTTGATATTTGGTGAGTAACTTAATGATGTTCAGTTGTACCATGTAAATGATTATTATATCTGGTGAGCAGTCATTTTTTGTTTGATGATGATTTTTTATCTGTTTATTTTGATTTTTATTTTCTGTTATACAACAGCTAGTTTGAATTCTTTGAAGAGAACTCTAAAGAATGGTGGGAATGAAATGGTGTCTGTTAGTGTGAATAAAGAGGATATATCAGTTGCCATGACAATGGTACAGCCTAGTGGTATGAGAGAAGTACAGTTAGAGATTCCTCAGGTATTACTGCAAAATCTCTGGAAATAAAAATTTATACCAACAATTTTAAATGTATGCTACAGAGACTTCAGTATTTTAAATGATTCTTAAAACCAAACTAATTGATGAAATAAAAATAGTAATCATCTTCATTTTATGAAAATAAGAATTATTGGCTAAGAATGGAAATAAATGATATAATGTTGCAGATCAGTGTTAAAGATAGGCACATAAAAACAATATTTATTTTGACCATTTTTTTGTTCATAGTAATTGACTTGCAGATCAGTGTATTAATTTACTAATTACAAAATTTTGAAATATTTGAAATACTTGAAATTTTCTGTAACCAGGGCATAGATGTTCTTAGTCGTATTTGGCCATCTTTTTGGAATTTTTGGTTTTCAATATAATTATATATATAATAATAATAATATATTTCAAAATATTTTAATCGTTAGTTTCTTTTTTATTATAGGATATGGATATGAATTTTCCTAGATTGATCCAGTGTATAATTTAGATCCATAAACTAATGCAATGTTTTTATTAAAGCAAAATATACTGAACGATAAAATGAAAAAATGAAAAAAAATTTGCTAACAATGTTATATTTTACAGCCGTTATTTGTTTTATTATATTTAATACAAAACAGAACAATTTTTAATTAAGGTCCTTTGGAGTGACATTGGAGGACAAGAAGAAATTAAATTAAAGTTGAAACAGGCAGTAGAATGGCCACTGTTACATCCAGAGGCCTTCCAGAGAATGGGAATTAGTCCACCACGTGGTATATTGATGTATGGTCCTCCGGGTTGTTCTAAAACCATGATTGCTAAAGCCTTAGCTACAGAAAGTGGACTGAATTTTATTGCAATTAAGGTAATTTTCAAACTTTATATGATACTGTGAATTTATAACATTATCTTTGAATAGCTCAGTAGAGCTTTAAATATGTTTATGTCAATTTTTTTTTGTACAATGCCATCTTTAAAATATTTATTTTTTTCTATGTGGTGCTTGTTTTCATTGATCTTATGGGTATAGGTGATCCATGAATTTCAGTAGTCAACAAAAAACAAATTTTTAACTGATTTGTATGCAGAATTTGTTTAAACCATGAAACCAAGTATGATAGTGTCAACCGATCATGCCAATGAAACATGGCAACGGTTAACTGTTACTGGAAACAGATATTTGAATTTAGGAGTATATTTTCTTTTGTATCTACCATTTGGTAAAAATATAAAATGAATAATAGTGACTGCAACAAAAGCAAATGGCCCAAGGGGAACAGACAAAAGCTGACTAAGATCAACTTTTTTGAGTTTGAAACTTTTTTTTAAGCGAAAATCATAACATTTTTAAAAAACTGTTAAATCTACGAATTTGATAAATTATATAAAAAAACTATTTTCTGTTTATCAGAGAATCTTCAGTAGAGCTGAGAAGAGATAAATTGGTTCTAATTAATTAGCCGAAGATTAATACCTGTAAAATGACCTACAAATAGCATGTCATCTACAAACAGCTTTTGTTTGAGGCATTTGCAAAATTTACTTTTATCAAATTTACAAAGAACTTAAAATCATCTATTTGAACTTTTTGAAATAAGCTATTTTTAACTTAATTTTTTCATTGGTTTCAGGGACCTGAGCTGTTTAACAAGTGGGTTGGAGAATCAGAAAGAGCAGTAAGAGAAGTGTTCAGAAAGGCTAGAGCAGCAGCACCATCTATTGTATTCTTTGATGAAATTGATGCCTTGGCTGTAGAAAGGGGGAGGTAATTAGGATTATTTTTATAAAGTTGAAAAGGAGAATCACCAGAGATTAACCTTGTGGGTTTTTATGCTATGATATATTCGGTGAATTATTACCAGATATATAATTGTTTTCGAGACTTAACAAATATGGGATATTTGATTTGTACAATTTAACACTTTTTTTGTTTTGGGGTTTTGTTTAGTGTAACACTGCTTTATCTATACAAACAAAATAAAAATAAGAATGTGGTATGATTGCCAATGAGACAACTATCCACCTGAGTTCAAAATGACGAAGATGAAAGCAATTATAGGTCACCATATGGCCTTCAACAATGAGCAAAACACATACTGTATAGCCAGCAATAAAAGGCCCAGACATGAAAAATGTGAAACAATTCAAACAAAAAACTAACAGCCTAATTTATACAATACAATTTACAAAAAACAAATATGACAGACATGGACCAATGACAACCCCTGAATTACAAACTCCTGACTTGGGACAGGCAAAGTCTGTCATACCACTATGCTAATTGATTAAAGGTGTTCCTAAATGTGTCAGGATTGAAACATTTCTATTTGCATAACATTCTGCAGCAAATATGTCATATTAGGACAAATGATGTGACAGAAGATATTAAATAAGTATTTTTTTGATATTTGATGGAAAGGAATATTTGAGGATATTGGATGATGATTCAACAAAATTCACCAATGAATAAGAAATATTGATACTCTGCACCTCAAGGGTGACTGGGGAATAGAAATAGGGTTACTCTGGGTCTTCCGACCGACAGTGAAATCCTTGCCAAATTGGGGTGTTCAATATTTTGTTCTTGTCTTTAACATGCATGAACTATTTGCCATTAGACATTAGCAAACAATCAATCAGTCATTGATAATCTGTAGAGAAAAAGACATAGGTTTTGAACAATCATTCATGATAAGTGTGATTGGATTATGATGGAGTCTTTGTACATGTTCATTAGACTGTTTTCTTCTTTCTTTATTGTAAGGAATTTTCATATGATTTATAGCTCTGGTGGCAGCAGTAATGTTGGTGATAGAGTGCTGGCTCAGTTGTTGACAGAGATTGATGGAGTTGAAAGGTTAAAAGATGTCACTATTGTAGCTGCAACAAATAGACCTGATATGATTGACAAGGTGAGGTTAAAGTTGAAAGGTTAAAAGATGTCACTATTGTAGCTGTAATGAAATGACATGATATAAAAGGCAATGTTTAGAGATTAATATCTTTGAGTCATAGCCATTGTAATGTATATGGCAACAGGTTTTTTTAAATTGTTTATGTTATGCAACTACAACCAATCACTGAATCTGAATATTGGTAAGCTTAAATAAGCTGCACCTGCTTAGGAATATTTTGTGTAAATTTGCTTGTTTAAATACATGTGGGAGTATATTATGCTCCCTGGAGGCAAAAGTCCTTGGTTCTAACTTTTCATCCTGAGAGGTATCCATCTAGCAGTGAGGGAGAGATAGTTTAACAACCATATCCTTTTGACTGGTTGCACACAACAAATCACCTTTAACTTCAGGAAAGTTAATAGGAACTACTATTCAGCAAATCGAAATTCATCTTTAAACAAGGAGATAGTTTTATGTAGCCAAATTAGGATGTATCAGTAATTTCTAAAGGGCATATAAACCATCATTGCTAAATGTATCCTCGTATTATGAGTTTTCGTGCTATTTAGAATGCATTGTGATGTCACAATTTCCATTGAAAAATCATGCATAGTAAGAATTCATATGACGTACGAAAACATATGATCTGATGATATAATAAATCTCTGTCAGTCATCTAATCTGACTTGGATATATTTCTTGTTTTTATCATTTTGTAGGCATTAATGAGACCAGGTCGATTAGACAGGATATTGTATGTACCATTGCCTAATGAAAAAACAAGACATGAAATATTGAGAATTAATCTCTGTAAAATGCCAGTAGAGAGTTCTGTAGACATTGATTGGATTGTACAGAAAACAGATGGATATTCTGGGGCAGAGGTAATTAGAAATAAAAGAGAGGGAAAATACCAAGGGTGAAATCATAAATCATGAGTCCAAAACAGACAATATCATGGCCAAAAAATAAAAACACTGAAAAGACAAATAACAATAACTTTACAAAAAAATGCTTAAAATCAAAGATTGAGCTACACAAACCCCGCCAAAACCAGGGATGAACAAAGATGCTCCAGAATGGTAAACAGTGCCTGCTCCGTATATTGAACCCATTGATTTTAGAAATATTATCAAATTGTGTTAAAGTCTCACTTTGCAAAATATTGGCTTGATGATAAAATTATTGTTAATGAATGTAGAATTTTAATACAAAATTAAAGAAGAAAATGATGAAGTATTTCTAAGACCCATACAAAATGAATGTTTCTTTTAATATTATGAGCTCATCTGACCAAAAGGGTCAAGTGAGCTTTTCTCATCACTTGGTGTCCGTTGTCGTCGTCATTAAATTTTACAAAAATCTTCTCCTCTGAAATTACTGGGCCAAGTTAAACCAAACTTGGCCTAAGTCATCCTTAGGGTATCTAGTTTAAAAAATGTATCGGATGACCCTGCCCACTAACCAATTGGTTATTATCTTGAATATTATAATAGATAGAGATAAACTGTAAACAGCAAAAATGTTCAGCAAAGTAAGATCTACAAATAAGTCATCATGACCAAAATTGTCAATTGACCCCTTAAGGAGTTATTGCCCTTTAAAGTAAATTTTTCACAATTTTTTGTAAATTTTTGTTATCTTTTACAAAAATCTTCTCCTGAAATTACTGGGCCAAGTTTCACCATACTTGGCCTAAATCATCCTTAGGGTATCTAGTTTAAAAAATGTATTTGATGATCGCGCCCACCTACCAATATGGCCACCATTGCTTAAAATTGAACATAGAGGTAAAATGCAGTTTTTGGCTTATATCTATGAAACTAAAGCATTTAGAGCAAATCTAACGGGGTTAAAATGTTCATCAGGTCAACATGACCAAAATTGTCAATTGACCCCTTAAGGAGTTATTGCCATATAAAGTTAATTTTTCACTATTTTTGTAAATTTGTTTAATCTTTTACCAAAATTTTCTCATTTAATCTACTTGGCCAAATGGAATTAAACTTAGCCACAATTATTATTAGAGTATCTTGATTGAAAAATGTATTCAATGACCCTGCCCTACAGCCAACATGGTCCCCATTTGTAAAAAATAGAACATAGGGGTTTGCAATAGAAGTCTATGGGAAAAATGTTAAAAAAAACAATTTCAAATGGTCACTGCTTGAAAATTAATTAAAATAATGATAAGGGGTCTTCAGTAACTAATGTAAGACTACAATGGGATGACTTGATTTTTTTCCAGGGGTAATTTTTAAGGGGGGGGGTGCTAATAATTTCTCTTTTATATGTTCCATTTTCAGAATTATTCAGTGTTACTTTTCTATAAACCATTATTATATCTTTTCTTTTAGCATACTTATATTGGGTGAATGCCCCCAGACCTAGTGGGTTTAGTCGGGGTCTGGGGAACCCCTGCCCAAATGTTTCTGAAGGGTGTTCCATATAAACATTTAAAGCCATTTTCAGCATTATACAGGCCCTGGGTGAAATAAATATTGGAATGGAGGAAAGGAATTTTTTTATTTTTTGTTAATCATCTTGAATATCATTATAGATTGAGATATACTGTAAACAGCAAAAATATCAAGCAAAGAAAGATCTACAAATAGGTTAACATGACATCTTATTAGAGTAATTGTCCTTTAAAGTTATTTTTGCTCTTTATTGGTAATTTTTGTAAATCTTTTCAAAAATCTTCTGCTTTTGATTTAACTACTGGGCCAAATTAAACCAGACTTGGCCTCAATCATTATTAGGGTATCTTTATGATTTAACTTTATTTTACATGATTTCCAAAACCACAGTAGATACAGGTGAGCGACACAGACTCTTGAGAGCCTCTAGTTGTATTCTTAAGAAATGATTTTAAAGTCTTTCAGATAGTCCACTGCTAAAGGATGTCTGATTTGATTCTCAGTGTACAATATCAGAAATTATGATCATAGAAAAAATTTGTTTCATTTAAGTGAAATAAATTCAGATTTGAAAGCACTACTCTTATTTATATGAAACAAAAATATTTTTCCAAGGATATTTCTTACGTAACACTGTCACTGTTAGTTTTCTTTTATTCTATATTTCTTTATCCATTTTTTGACATTTTCCCTATACAAATGAGGGAGCAGGAATTGAATTTGTGAGCTCTGTCTGCCCATAGTTTAATTCATGATAATTTTTGGTAGGAGTTACATGTCCTTAAAAGCTTATAAAACCTTTTTCTTTTACAGATCTGTGCTGTGTGCCATGAAGCAGCCATGAGTGCTTTACAAGAAAACATTGATGCAAAGCATGTGAAATTAAAACATTTTAGTGATGCGCTGACAGTGGTCACACCTAGAATAGATTCTGAGCTTATTAAATTTTATAATGACTATCAAACAAAAAGTGGAATAAATTCTATATAAGATAAAAATAATTTGTTATTAGACTTTTATACTGTATAGTATTAAATAAGGGATACATTTGTTTGACAGATTGCTTTTTAACTTCGTACTTAATTTGACCCTTTTAACTTTTGAATCAAGCGTTACTGCTGAGTCTTTTGTAGACAAAACACGTGTCTGGAATACAAAGTTTTAACCCTGGTATCTATGATGAAATTTTTGACAAAGTTCCCTTTTTTAACCTTTGTATATAATTTTAGTCATAGCTCCTTTTGCATATGAACTGTTTTAATACTAAAATATCCCAAACTCTTTAAGTCAGTTTAAGAACTTTTTTACTAATTGCAAATGACTGTAGCACCCTAAGTTTACAGTACTATATTTTTACTACAAGTTGGAAGTACCTATTTTGTGTATACATTTTGTACTGGTCTACAGATACTAATATGCTGCTCTGTTTAGTACTTACATATTATTGTACTCTTTCTGTAAAATTTCATGAGTACTCAATAAGTATTGTATAGTCTGTGTAAAAAAGTACTAACTGATTGAGTTAATTGTTTAATATCTAATGGCAAATATTTAATGAATGATCAAGATGAAAACAAATTAACAGTCTTTGCAGTTGGAAGGTTCTTCAAATTTAATCTACCCAGATAAAGAGCTGGAATTTCGAATGTCACTGGAAAATGAGGGAAGCTGTATAGGTGCCTTTCTTCTTCCTTTCAAGTTGCTACCTTTGAACCATCAAAGAGTTGTTGCAAGGGTTATTTAATGTGCAGAGACCGTGGCAATCTCCCTACACAAGGCATTGGACTTAATTGTCCCCATTACGAGCTGAAGTGATTGCATATTCGTACATCGTGCATATCCAAACTGACATTCCTCATTAGCATGGGTTTTATTGCCAGAGATGACCACATTTCTTTACCCCAGTTAACCCTTGTGTTGCAAACCAAGTACTAGAAAATTTAGGTACTAAATCAGGACTACATGATTTAGTTATATTATCAGTATTTAAAACATAGTATTTGTAAAGTACATATGCAAATGTAGCTATTTACTTTTCAAATGGCTCCCTGAAGTTTCTTCCTTCTTGAAAGGGAATTTTCGTCAAAGGATAAATCTTGGACAGGGTTTGTTATAAAGACTGCCCACTATCTCTAGAAATTCTCATGTGAATTGTTCGGATGAATAAATATAAAAAGAGGAATAATAAAATTTTACCTTATTGAAGGTAATCAACAAAAACTAGGCCACAAACATTGTAAAAATTAAAAAACAACCAACAAAGCATGACAGAACGAATATTAAAAAAAAGTTTATTCCATATCCGTTGATATAAAAACTTTAAATAATCTGGAAGGGTTTGTAACTTGATAAACTTAAAGCAAACAGTCTCTTGTTCAATAAGTATGTTACATATAAAACATAATAACAAATGGTTGAATGGTAGAATGGGTGAACATAAGAAATATAAAATATGAGGGAAGAATGCACCAATTGTGAGTTTGCTTTTGCCATAATTTTTCTGCGCCACAACAGAAAGCGTTTAATGTCGCATTTTGTTAAGCAAACCTGTCATAATACCAACCAGTGCAAAATTTAGGTGAGTTGTAGTGAAAACTCTAAATTGTTGTATAATTACATAAATCAGTTCAAAGACCCAAAAAGCCCAGGGTTGAACTCTAAACGCAATGACACAAGGTGTATAAACCGGGTAAGCATATTCTGCTTTGAATACATCACTATCATGCTATTTCAAAATTATTTCTATGAGAAATATCAGAAATAGGAACATTAGAAACCAGTATTCAATTTTGAATGACGATAGTAGGCAAATTGCATGAACACATATGTTAATCTTCAAAATGTACTTTCGGAATATCAATAAAGGGACGACCATTTGATTTTAGAGCTTGGGTGGAATACAAGGATTTTGAATATAAAGATTATCGCCTGGTAGAGATTTCCAATAAAATGACATTACTCTACATAACCAACGTATCTGAACGTATCTCGGCCTATTGCATTGAAGCATGTCTGAGGGGAGCATAGACTGCGTGATTTTTTTTTGCTCGTTGAATGTATATACTTATGTTGGAATATATGTTATTAAAAAATTATCCTAATCTACTATTTTAAATCTTAACATATTTTGTTATCGAATTCTGGAAGATTTTATTGACAACGACCTTTAAGGGAATAAATAGATATAGGAAGATGTGGTATGAGTGCCAATGAGACAACTCTCCATCCAAGTAACAATTTATAAAAGTAAAACATTATAGGTAAAGGTACGGCCTTCAACACGGAGCATTGGCTCACACCGAACAGCAAGCTATAAAGGGCCCCAAAAATTACTAGTGTAAAACCATTCAAACGGGAAAACCAACGGTCTAATCTATATAAAAACGAGAAACAAGAAACACGTATGAACTACATAAACAGACAACTACTGTACATCAGATTCCTGACTTAGGACAGGTGCAAACATTTGCAGCGGGATTGAACGTTTTAATGGTACCAAACCTTCTCCCTTTTTCTGAAACAATAGTATAACATCACAACATAGAAAGACACACTACAAGATATCAATTGGAAGGCTTAACTCAATCAAAAACGTAAATTAACACACAATGAACGAATAAATTTGATCTGCGATACCTGAATGCAAATACATAGTTAATAAAAATTAGAAAATCATCACTTTTGAAAAACTGCGTCATATTATACACAGTTGTTAAGTATACTTCTACTTCTGTGTGTATAAAATCTTCCGTTTAGGAATACCAAGAAATTTATTTAATATCAATAAAACTAATCTAACACTTGATACATATGGGGTGAATATAACAATAAAACTATATAATTACTGTTTGATAAAACTTCCTGTACAGGTGCAAGAACATTATTTAAGGAGAAATGAAGTAATTTTGATGTTCATAGTACGAAGAAGTGAAAATTTGTAGTTATTCCAAATAATCAAAGCTGGTATATAGACAAGATCCATGTTAACATTAAATAACAAAAAAGCATTACAACTAGTATCAACAGGTCAAATTAAAGTAAGATTTGAGAGTACTCGCAGTTACTGACAGCTAGTTAAAAGCCAAAAAAAATAATAATAAAAAATCATGCATCAGAGACTGAAATCAACTAAAACACATCCCAGGGATTTAGTATTTTAACGTCATGAACAGTCAAAGAAGACATGACTTGTGCAATGCCAAAAATAAATGTATCGACAGGTAGTAGGATAGTTAGGAGTGACTTTTTTGTCGATAAAAATGAACGTGTTTGTGTCTCTATACATCCCATTTGAAAAGAAAATACAAATTTAGTTATGTTTTAATTTGCTAATGACAAAATCGATATTAGTGCCAATGTAAACTATATTCAGAGATCTAATTACAACATTGGTACGATAACCCTTACTAATAAGTTTGTTTAAAGGTTCGATGAGTTTACACGGATCACATAGTGATTTACGCGCTTTAAGTACAATATTACCGTAAAATTTAGGATGTAATCCAGTTACCGGAATCAAATGCACCGGTCGTTACTTGGTCATTTCACTTGACCCATATATTTAGTTCTCAAATGAGGAATTTTCAAAACCACTAAAATAAAAATTAAGTTTGAAATAATAAAAATAATGAAATCTGAAGCGAGATAATATTTTCATTTTTGATTTATAAGTAATGATGTGAAAACCAGAGCTTCAAACACGCCGGAATGTAAAAGGTGTACACGACTAAAATCTTCTTTTTTTTTAGCATAATTCTATAATTTATTTCAAGATACTTTTGTCCGACTCAAAAATACAGATAACAATGCGTCTATCTGACAGCACTTTGTCATCTTTCCGTAGAATTTAATAAAATGGAATATAGAATTTATTGGAATGCATCTTCAAGAAAAACGTGATTACACTTTACTAAATCAGTATTTTCCCCTTCTGATGCATAGGTATAATTTAACGTCATTGCTCACAAATTGTTTTTGTGAAATGTTTGTAGTGCAACTTAAAAAAACGTCTGAAAAACGGACATAGACATGTATGCAATTTTTTATTGTACTTTTGTTGAGTAAGATTCTTTTATTTCTATTACCAACTTTTGTGGAGCAGGATCTGCTTCCGGAGCATCTGAGTTTTTGGTGGGGTTCATGTTGCTCAGTCTTTGGTTTTCTATTTTGTGTTTTGTGTACTGTTGTTTGTCTGTTTGTCTTTTATTTTTTTAGCCATGGCGTTGTCAATTTATTTTCGACTTATGAGTTTGAATGTCCCTTTGGTATCCTTTGCCTCTCTTATATGACAGCAATGGGTTATTATATTTTCTTGTCTATTTGTCCGTCCGTTCATCCGTCCCGTTCAATTTTAAAACTTTTAGAATTATATACCAAATAAGGGTTTTACCTATATTAAGTGGGTTTCTGAACATGGAAATGTGATAATGTCAGGGGCACACATGTATATGTATGCTTATCTTCAATATTCATAACCGCCTCTGTAGTCCTGTAGTAGCTTGCTCGCCTCGGATGCAGGAGGTCCTGTGTTCGATATTCGCCTGGTTCAAATCAAAGATTGGATATATCTCTGCTAAGCACGCGATATGGTATAGTAGTAAGAGCAAAATTCATGGTGTGGAGTCAGAATTATGTGTCTGGGTAGAGTGTCTTGTCATCCTGCGGACCTTGTGAACTAGCATGTTAAAAAGTCTAGACCAGCGTGTAGGTCTAGTACATAGTCTGGTTCATATTCATTTTCTCGTCCTGAATATGCATATTCAAACTACATAAGCAAAGAACATTTATTGTCCAACATCCTGCTGATACTTATATTTTAGCGTTGCGCAAAGTCGTGATCTTCTACACTGCACTGGGAATAAAAACACCGAAAAGGAAAATATTAACATGCACTTGGACTGCATTGCGCATCCAAATCATATCATCTTTTTTTTCTATGTTTCTAACTTATAACACATGAGTACAATGATTTATACAGTTAAAACAATTGTCAATAAATGGATAAAATACTATAAGTAAAGGCACTTCGAGGAATATAAGATATTTTGCCTAGAAATGTCTTTTGTATTTGGACTCGTATAGCATTTTGCGTAAACCCCTGAGGGTTTACGCAGTATATATTGGACGACCTCTGTAGTCTTTCGGAACACCGGAAGTCTTTTCGGAATACGTCTGTTCTTTTCTATGACCACCTGTGTAATAGCCTCGGGCAATTAATTGATCTAATGAATATTCATAACCGTTATACCGTTGTTGAAGAGATAAGTGTTTATCGAGATTATATATATATTTGATATCCTCTGGGACTATTATACTAATATATTTTGTCACAGATATCCTACATCAGTAGTTAATTTATAGAAGATGATGTGTGAAGTTTTCTGAAGCACAAGCTGTGCTCCCATATGGAATAAGATTTTAAGCGAAAAAGTGACTGTCAGTGATTAGATAGGGCGTTTTTATGATTTTAAAATTTGGCCATTTTATCGAAATAGAAAAAAGAGCGCAGTCCATTCAATCTTATATGAAAACAATGCCAGGTAACCCTGGAAATTAAGACGAAATTTAAAAGGCACCTTTTGGGTGTGTTAAATCAGAGACATATATATACACATTATGCGGTTTTGAAATGCTTGATGTAAAATAAAAATCGAAGCGAGGTGGTGAACTTGTCGTGAGAGACACAAAATGGCGATCGCGTTAAAGTCTCGTGTGATGCGCGTTTTGATTGGATTTTGCTGACCACTGTTACAGTTGCCAATCTCCGTGTATATATGTCTCTGGTTAAATCAGTGAAATATCATACAGTATTATAAGTGTCTGGTCAATTTAATGCAAAATTATGTCATATCAAAACAGTTGATTGATGAATACGTGTTAGACTAAGTCCTTAAAATTATTCTATCTATCTATATAAAACGATTCACGAACACTGACTTCCTAATTCTTTAAAACTTATGGTCATTGCGATAAACAAAATGGGGTTTAATACATTCCTCTATGTTTGCCATCGAAAACTATTGTAAATTACTACCGGTATGTGGTTTTCGAGAAAATATAAGCAATATTGTTTACGTACTTATTTAGTGATGATTATCTTGTCAAGTCAGAGATCCGTTTGTCTTCTCTTTTGTTGATGGGGAGGGGAGGGGAGTTTTCAAAGGACACTGACCTGTGTCGACTACCCTCTCAAAAATATAGTTATACATGGAAAATCCATTTTTGTTTTTGTCATGTGAAACCCTCCCAAATAAACATAGTTAAGGAATTCCGTCAATTCATTTACAAGGAGTTGCGGCAATCTGTATTCATAATTCAAGTTAGAGGGTCTAGTTAATAGAGCGTGTTTGGTGAAAAATTAGGACGGTATGTTATAAGCAAAATAAAAACACACATAAAAAAGCTTAGTACAAATTATTTTTCTTAAAATGAAAATCAATATCCGTATTCAACGGACAGGCGATTGCAAAATAATAGTAGGCAAATTGCATGAACACATATGTTAATCTTCAAAATGTACTTTCGGAATATCAATAAAGGGACGACCATTTGATTTTAGAGCTTGGGTGGAATACAAGGATTTTGAATATAAAGATTATCGCCTGGTAGAGATTTCCAATAAAATGACATTACTCTACATAACCAACGTATCTGAACGTATCTCGGCCTATTGCATTGAAGCATGTCTGAGGGAGCATAGACTGCGTGATTTTTTGCTCGTTGAATGTATATACTTATGTTGGAATATATGTTATTAAAAATTATCCTAATCTACTATTTTAAATCTTAACATATTTTGTTATCGAATTCTGGAAGATTTTATTGACAACGACCTTTAAGGGAATAAATAGATATAGGAAGATGTGGTATGAGTGCCAATGAGACAACTCTCCATCCAAGTAACAATTTATAAAAGTAAAACATTATAGGTAAAGGTACGGCCTTCAACACGGAGCATTGGCTCACACCGAACAGCAAGCTATAAAGGGCCCCAAAATTACTAGTGTAAAACCATTCAAACGGAAAACCAACGGTCTAATCTATATAAAAACGAGAAACAAGAAACACGTATGAACTACATAAACAGACAACTACTGTACATCAGATTCCTGACTTAGGACAGGTGCAAACATTTGCAGCGGGATTGAACGTTTTAATGGTACCAAACCTTCTCCCTTTTTCTGAAACAATAGTATAACATCACAACATAGAAAGACACACTATAAGATATCAATTGGAAGGCTTAACTCAATCAAAAAACGTAAATTAACACACAATGAACGAATAAATTTGATCTGCGATACCTGAATGCAAATACATAGTTAATAAAAATTAGAAAATCATCACTTTTGAAAAAACCTGCGTCATATTATACACAGTTGTTAAGTATACTTCTACTTCTGTGTGTATAAAATCTTCCGTTTAGGAATACCAAGAAATTTATTTAATATCAATAAAACTAATCTAACACTTGATACATATGGGGTGAATATAACAATAAAACTATATAATTACTGTTTGATAAAACTTCCTGTACAGGTGCAAGAACATTATTTAAGGAGAAATGAAGTAATTTTGATGTTCATAGTACGAAGAAGTGAAAATTTGTAGTTATTCCAAATAATCAAAGCTGGTATATAGACAAGATCCATGTTAACATTAAATAACAAAAAAGCATTACAACTAGTATCAACAGGTCAAATTAAAGTAAGATTTGAGAGTACTCGCAGTTACTGACAGCTAGTTAAAAGCCAAAAAAAATAATAATAAAAATCATGCATCAGAGACTGAAATCAACTAAACACATCCCAGGGATTTAGTATTTTAACGTCATGAACAGTCAAAGAAGACATGACTTGTGCAATGCCAAAATAAATGTATCGACAGGTAGTAGGATAGTTAGGAGTGACTTTTTGTCGATAAAAATGAACGTGTTTGTGTCTCTATACATCCCATTTGAAAAGAAAATACAAATTTAGTTATGTTTTAATTTGCTAATGACAAAATCGATATTAGTGCCAATGTAAACTATATTCAGAGATCTAATTACAACATTGGTACGATAACCCTTACTAATAAGTTTGTTTAAAGGTTCGATGAGTTTACACGGATCACATAGTGATTTACGCGCTTTAAGTACAATATTACCGTAAAATTTAGGATGTAATCCAGTTACCGGAATCAAATGCACCGGTCGTTACTTGGTCATTTCACTTGACCCATATATTTAGTTCTCAAATGAGGAATTTTCAAAACCACTAAAATAAAAATTAAGTTTGAAATAATAAAATAATGAAATCTGAAGCGAGATAATATTTTCATTTTGATTTATAAGTAATGATGTGAAAACCAGAGCTTCAAACACGCCGGAATGTAAAAGGTGTACACGACTAAAATCTTCTTTTTTTTTAGCATAATTCTATAATTTATTTCAAGATACTTTTGTCCGACTCAAAAATACAGATAACAATGCGTCTATCTGACAGCACTTTGTCATCTTTCCGTAGAATTTAATAAAATGGAATATAGAATTTATTGGAATGCATCTTCAAGAAAAACGTGATTACACTTTACTAAATCAGTATTTTCCCCCTTCTGATGCATGGGTATAATTTAACGTCATTGCTCACAAATTGTTTTTGTGAAATGTTTGTAGTGCAACTTAAAAAAACGTCTGAAAAACGGACATAGACATGTATGCAATTTTTTATTGTACTTTTGTTGAGTAAGATTCTTTTATTTCTATTACCAACTTTTGTGGAGCAGGATCTGCTTCCGGAGCATCTGAGTTTTTGGTGGGGTTCATGTTGCTCAGTCTTTGGTTTTCTATTTTGTGTTTTGTGTACTGTTGTTTGTCTGTTTGTCTTTTATTTTTTTAGCCATGGCGTTGTCAATTTATTTTCGACTTATGAGTTTGAATGTCCCTTTGGTATCCTTTGCCTCTCTTATATGACAGCAATGGGTTATTATATTTTCTTGTCTGTTTGTCCGTCCGTTCATCCGTCCCGTTCCAATTTTAAAACTTTTAGAATTATATACCAAATAAGGGTTTTACCTATATTAAGTGGGTTTCTGAACATGGAAATGTGATAATGTCAGGGGGCACACATGTATATGTATGCTTATCTTCAATATTCATAACCGCCTCTGTAGTCCTGTAGTAGCTTGCTCGCCTCGGATGCGGAGGTCCTGTGTTCGATATTCGCCTGGTTCAAATCAAAGATTGGATATATCTCTGCTAAGCACGCGATATGGTATAGTAGTAAGAGCAAAATTCATGGTGTGGAGTCAGAATTATGTGTCTGGGTAGAGTGTCTTGTCATCCTGCGGACCTTGTGAACTAGCATGTTAAAAAGTCTAGACCAGCGTGTAGGTCTAGTACATAGTCTGGTTCATATTCATTTTCTCGTCCTGAATATGCATATTCAAACTACATAAGCAAAGAACATTTATTGTCCAACATCCTGCTGATACTTATATTTTAGCGTTGCGCAAAGTCGTGATCTTCTACACTGCACTGGGAATAAAAACACCGAAAAGGAAAATATTAACATGCACTTGGACTGCATTGCGCATCCAAATCATATCATCTTTTTTTTCTATGTTTCTAACTTATAACACATGAGTACAATGATTTATACAGTTAAAACAATTGTCAATAAATGGATAAAATACTATAAGTAAAGGCACTTCGAGGAATATAAGATATTTTGCCTAGAAATGTCTTTTGTATTTGGACTCGTATAGCATTTTGCGTAAACCCTGAGGGTTTACGCAGTATATATGGACGACCTCTGTAGTCTTTCGGAACACCGGAAGTCTTTTCGGAATACGTCTGTTCTTTTCTATGACCACCTGTGTAATAGCCTCGGGCAATTAATTGATCTAATGAATATTCATAACCGTTATACCGTTGTTGAAGAGATAAGTGTTTATCGAGATTATATATATATTTGATATCCTCTGGGACTATTATACTAATATATTTTGTCACAGATATCCTACATCAGTAGTTAATTTATAGAAGATGATGTGTGAAGTTTTCTGAAGCACAAGCTGTGCTCCCATATGGAATAAGATTTTAAGCGAAAAAGTGACTGTCAGTGATTAGATAGGGCGTTTTATGATTTTAAAATTTGGCCATTTTATCGAAATAGAAAAAGAGCGCAGTCCATTCTATCTTATATGAAAACAATGCCAGGTAACCCTGGAAATTAAGACGAAATTTAAAAGGCACCTTTTGGGTGTGTTAAATCAGAGACATATATATACACATTATGCGGTTTTGAAATGCTTGATGTAAAATAAAAATCGAAGCGAGGTGGTGAACTTGTCGTGAGAGACACAAAATGGCGATCGCGTTAAAGTCTCGTGTGATGCGCGTTTTGATTGGATTTTGCTGACCACTGTTACAGTTGCCAATCTCCGTGTATATATGTCTCTGGTTAAATCAGTGAAATATCATACAGTATTATAAGTGTCTGGTCAATTTAATGCAAAATTATGTCATATCAAAACAGTTGATTGATGAATACGTGTTAGACTAAGTCCTTAAAATTATTCTATCTATCTATATAAAACGATTCACGAACACTGACTTCCTAATTCTTTAAAACTTATGGTCATTGCGATAAACAAAATGGGGTTTAATACATTCCTCTATGTTTGCCATCGAAAACTATTGTAAATTACTACCGGTATGTGGTTTTCGAGAAAATATAAGCAATATTGTTTACGTACTTATTTAGTGATGATTATCTTGTCAAGTCAGAGATCCGTTTGTCTTCTCTTTGTTGATGGGGAGGGAGAGGGAGTTTTCAAAGGACACTGACCTGTGTCGACTACCCTCTCCAAAAATATAGTTATACATGGAAAATCCATTTTTGTTTTTGTCATGTGAAACCCTCCCAAATAAACATAGTTAAGGAATTCCGTCAATTCATTTACAAGGAGTTGCGGCAATCTGTATTCATAATTCAAGTTAGAGGTCTAGTTAATAGAGCGTGTTTGGTGAAAAATTAGGACGGTATGTTATAAGCAAAATAAAACACACATAAAAAAGCTTAGTACAAATTATTTTTCTTAAAATGAAAATCAATATCCGTATTCAACGGAAGGCGATTGCAAAATAACATTTTTTAAATTGCGTACTGGACATGAACTACATGTATACTGCTTTGGCCTTTTCATTCCTGCTTCCTTCTCAGTTTATATCACATATATAAACAGCGTATAAAACAACAAAGCTACAGCTTCTTTTTATTTGGGCTAAATTACAAAAGGACAAGCTAGAAATAAAAAGTGAGATTCGTTTGAAAAATATAAAGTTCCGGTTTCAAACTGTTTCACTCCAAAAGCTTGGTTTGAGTTTGTTGCCCGTGCATAGTATTTATAAATTGATAAAAAATATCGTGAATATGATAGCCAATGACCAAACATCAAAACAACACCAATATTGAAAAAAGAAAACATTAATTGCAATTTGCAGATTTAACATTGTTGTTATGATATTTAGAGTAGTTATATGTATATAAACCATTAATACAACCCATTAATATATATATATATATTCATGCCATATATATCATGTACTGTAGTACGACGCTAGATTAAAACTGACGTGGAAAGGTAACACCCGGCCACCGAAAGCTTCATTTTTATGAAGCCCAGGTGGTCGTGTTGTCTAGCGGGATGGCTACAGTGCAGGCGATTTGGTGTCACGATATCTCAGTAGCATGGGTTCGAATCCCGGCGAGGAAGAACAAAAATTTGCGAAAGCAAATTTACAGATCTAACATTGTTGGGTTGATGTTTAGACGATTTGTATATATATATATATATATATATATATAAAATGACTGAATAATAGTCAACGATAAATCTTACGGGGCGATGGATCATATAAATATGATACAGTACACTACAAAATATAATATATAACCAGTCTAAAAGGGTACAACATCACCAAAAATGACAATCAACGAACAAATGTAACTATAAATATTTCGGATAACAGATATCCTTCATCAATATGAGCACGATATAAAATGAATCAGATCAAACTATTCTGGGTATTAAACTAAAGCAATCTTGATTTCTATACAATAAAAAAAGTGAAACAGTTTTACCCGAACATCATATGTAGAGACGCTAATAAATTTTAAAATTTCCAAAAAACGACTCAAAGACATGCCTAAAATGAAAATAGTAATTAGAGATATGAACTGGCACAACTCTAAAATTCCAAAGTGACGTCAGTTAAGATGTTACAACAACTGTGTGTAAATTCATTCCCCAAAAAAAAAACAGCACTGATCGATATAAGCTGGTAAAAATATGTCAAACAGAGGTTGCGTATTTATCATCCCAAATAAATAGCAGTTTTATAATGATAAGAAAATATAATAGTAAAATTTGGCTAAGGTTAAATAATTGGACGTGGATGCGTACTTGTACATCCCTCCCAAATGAAAAAACCCTGGTATTTAAACTTGTAAAATTCCAAAAGAATCCTTAAAACTGTAAGAGTCAAGTAAGGAAGCCGGAGTAACTGGAAACAAATGATGTCAGGAAAATGAGTGATGGTAGGAAAATGAGTGACTCATTCTATGTTTTTCATTTATGCCCTCTGGGAAACTGTCCTTAGCTTTCTCATCCAAAACCTTTCCCGAGCAAGTCTTTCGGCCCTTGACCAACCCTCGTTGTGGTCTATGATTGTGATTGTAAGGTTTTAAGATCAGCTTGGCGTGCCCAGGTGATCTCAAATGACGACTTACGGGAGGTCGGGCTTGCAGGTGTAGTCACTTCGATGACCATTCATGCGTTTGTTGAATGGCTGTTCTGTCTCGCCAATATACTGCATGCCACATCGACACTGAAGAAGGTATACAACATTTTGTGTTTTGCAAGTTACATTACAAAATATAGTGTACACAGACCCAGTGGAGTGGCAAGTAAATGTTTGAGTATTCTGTATTTGTTGGCAAGTCAGACATCGTCTGTTACTTTCAAAACCACTAAAATAAAAATTAAGTTTGAAATAATAAAATTATGAAATCTGAAGCGAGATAATATTTTCATTTTGATTTATAAGTAATGATGTGAAAACCAGAGCTTCAAACACGCCGGAATGTAAAAGGTGTACACGACTAAAATCTTCTTTTTTTAGCATAATTCTATAATTTATTTCAAGATACTTTTGTCCGACTCAAAAATACAGATAACAATGCGTCTATCTGACAGCACTTTGTCATCTTTCCGTAGAATTTAATAAAATGGAATATAGAATTTATTGGAATGCATCTTCAAGAAAAACGTGATTACACTTTACTAAATCAGTATTTTCCCCTTCTGATGCATAGGTATAATTTAACGTCATTGCTCACAAATTGTTTTGTGAAATGTTTGTAGTGCAACTTAAAAACGTCTGAAAACGGACATGACATGTATGCAATTTTTATTGTACTTTTGTTGAGTAAGATTCTTTTATTTCTATTACCAACTTTTGTGGAGCAGGATCTGCTTCCGGAGCATCTGAGTTTTGGTGGGGTTCATGTTGCTCAGTCTTTGGTTTTCTATTTTGTGTTTTGTGTACTGTTGTTTGTCTGTTTGTCTTTTATTTTTTAGCCATGGCGTTGTCAATTTATTTTCGACTTATGAGTTTGAATGTCCCTTTGGTATCCTTTGCCTCTCTTATATGACAGCAATGGGTTATTATATTTTCTTGTCTGTTTGTCCGTCCGTTCATCCGTCCCGTTCCAATTTTAAAACTTTTAGAATTATATACCAAATAAGGGTTTTACCTATATTAAGTGGGTTTCTGAACATGGAAATGTGATAATGTCAGGGGGCACACATGTATATGTATGCTTATCTTCAATATTCATAACCGCCTCTGTAGTCCTGTAGTAGCTTGCTCGCCTCGGATGCGGGAGGTCCTGTGTTCGATATTCGCCTGGTTCAAATCAAAGATTGGATATATCTCTGCTAAGCACGCGATATGGTATAGTAGTAAGAGCAAAATTCATGGTGTGGAGTCAGAATTATGTGTCTGGGTAGAGTGTCTTGTCATCCTGCGGACCTTGTGAACTAGCATGTTAAAAAGTCTAGACCAGCGTGTAGGTCTAGTACATAGTCTGGTTCATATTCATTTTCTCGTCCTGAATATGCATATTCAAACTACATAAGCAAAGAACATTTATTGTCCAACATCCTGCTGATACTTATATTTTAGCGTTGCGCAAAGTCGTGATCTTCTACACTGCACTGGGAATAAAAACACCGAAAAGGAAAATATTAACATGCACTTGGACTGCATTGCGCATCCAAATCATATCATCTTTTTTTTCTATGTTTCTAACTTATAACACATGAGTACAATGATTTATACAGTTAAAACAATTGTCAATAAATGGATAAAATACTATAAGTAAAGGCACTTCGAGGAATATAAGATATTTTGCCTAGAAATGTCTTTTGTATTTGGACTCGTATAGCATTTTGCGTAAACCCCTGAGGGTTTACGCAGTATATGGACGACCTCTGTAGTCTTTCGGAACACCGGAAGTCTTTTCGGAATACGTCTGTTCTTTTCTATGACCACCTGTGTAATAGCCTCGGGCAATTAATTGATCTAATGAATATTCATAACCGTTATACCGTTGTTGAAGAGATAAGTGTTTATCGAGATTATATATATATTTGATATCCTCTGGGACTATTATACTAATATATCAGTAGTTAATTTATAGAAGATGATGTGTGAAGTTTTCTGAAGCACAAGCTGTGCTCCCATATGGAATAAGATTTTAAGCGAAAAAGTGACTGTCAGTGATTAGATAGGGCGTTTTTATGATTTTAAAATTTGGCCATTTTATCGAAATAGAAAAAAGAGCGCAGTCCATTCAATCTTATATGAAAACAATGCCAGGTAACCCTGGAAATTAAGACGAAATTTAAAAGGCACCTTTTGGGTGTGTTAAATCAGAGACATATATATACACATTATGCGGTTTTGAAATGCTTGATGTAAAATAAAAATCGAAGCGAGGTGGTGAACTTGTCGTGAGAGACACAAAATGGCGATCGCGTTAAAGTCTCGTGTGATGCGCGTTTTTGATTGGATTTTGCTGACCACTGTTACAGTTGCCAATCTCCGTGTATATATGTCTCTGGTTAAATCAGTGAAATATCATACAGTATTATAAGTGTCTGGTCAATTTAATGCAAAATTATGTCATATCAAAACAGTTGATTGATGAATACGTGTTAGACTAAGTCCTTAAAATTATTCTATCTATCTATATAAAACGATTCACGAACACTGACTTCCTAATTCTTTAAAACTTATGGTCATTGCGATAAACAAAAATGGGGTTTAATACATTCCTCTATGTTTGCCATCGAAAACTATTGTAAATTACTACCGGTATGTGGTTTTCGAGAAAATATAAGCAATATTGTTTACGTACTTATTTAGTGATGATTATCTTGTCAAGTCAGAGATCCGTTTGTCTTCTCTTTTGTTGATGGGGGAGGGGGAGAGGGGGGAGTTTTCAAAGGGACACTGACCTGTGTCGACTACCCTCTCCAAAAAATATAGTTATACATGGAAAAATCCATTTTTTTTGTTTTTGTCATGTGAAACCCCTCCCATAATAAACATAGTTAAGGAATTCCGTCAATTCATTTACAAGGAGTTGCGGCAATCTGTATTCATAATTCAAGTTAGAGGGTCTAGTTAATAGAGCGTGTTTGGTGAAAAATTAGGACGGTATGTTATAAGCAAAATAAAAACACACATAAAAAAAAGCTTAGTACAAATTATTTTTCTTAAAATGAAAATCAATATCCGTATTCAACGGACAGGCGATTGCAAAAATAACATTTTTTTTAAATTGCGTACTGGACATGAACTACATGTATACTGCTTTGGCCTTTTCATTCCTGCTTCCTTCTCAGTTTATATCACATATATAAACAGCGTATAAAAACAACAAAGCTACAGCTTCTTTTTATTTGGGCTAAATTACAAAAGGACAAGCTAGAAATAAAAAAGTGAGATTCGTTTGAAAAAATATAAAGTTCCGGTTTCAAACTGTTTCACTCCAAAAGCTTGGTTTGAGTTTGTTGCCCGTGCATAGTATTTATAAATTGATAAAAAATATCGTGAATATGATAGCCAATGACCAAACATCAAAACAACACCAATATTAAAAAAAGAAAACATTAATTGCAATTTGCAGATTTAACATTGTTGTTATGATATTTAGAGTAGTTATATGTATATAAACCATTAATACAACCCATTAATATATATATATATATCCATGCCTTATATATCATGTACTGTAGTACGACGCTAGATTAAAACTGACGTGGAAAGGTAACACCCGGCCCGAAAGCTTCATTTTATGAAGCCCAGGTGGTCGTGTTGTCTAGCAGGACGGCTACAGTGCAGGCGATTTGGTGTCACGATATCTCAGTAGCATGGGTTCGAATCCCGGCGAGGAAGAACAAAAATTTGCGAAAGCAAATTTACAGATCTAACATTGTTGGGTTGATGTTTAGACGATTTGTATATATATATATATATATATATATATATATATATACAACTCGTCTAAACATCAACCCAACTATATATATACAACTCGTCTAAACATCAACCCAACAATGTTAGATCTGTAAATTTGCTTTGCAAATTTTTGTTCTTCCTCGCCGGGATTCGAACCCATGCTACTGAGATATCGTGACACCAATCGCCTGCACTGTAGCCGTCCCGCTAGACCACACGACCACCTGGGCTTCATAAAATGAAGCTTTCGGTGGCCGGGTATTACCTTCCACGTCAGTTTTAATCTAGCGTCGTACTACAGTACATGATATATAAGGCATGGAGATGTTATTTTTACAGATCAGCTAAATTATCGATAGTAAAGGATCCTACAAATTAATGTAAGATACAGTCACAGAAAATAATTATATTTATAAGTACGTCTGAGCCAGTGACAACTCTACTACAGATTTATCCATCGGATCACCAGCAGTGATGGTGATACATGGCTGTGTACATTATGTATATACAACTCGTCTAAACATCAACCCAACAATGTTAGATCTGTAAATTTGCTGTGCATGCAATACAAATTTCTTTGTAGAGGGGTCTAAATACAGCACAAACAACATTTTCCAAAAGACCAAAAAAGTGAAAAAGTATATTTTAACAAAACGCATTTGACTAGCAGGTCGAACAACGGATGTTCTTAAACCCTGCTGACTGCCATGGCGATTGCCAAATAAACGGATCACAGATGTAACACAATGGATCTTAATTATATTAATTCAATACCAAACAGAAAACAATAAACTATATATATATATATATAAACCAGTTTGATACGTTTTAAAAATAAAAATGGTTTTAGTTTGGGATTATCAAAAATGAATGCAGCTTAGAATTTTTAACTATTTTCAAACTAGCTACAAAAACAAATAATCATGATTAATTAAACTTTAGCCTGAAAACTAGCTCTTATCTAAAAAAAAAACAGCACCTCAGAAGGGAACATCCAGTGGATGACTTAGCATGTTGTCTTTCGGGAGAGAGGAGATAAAACAAATGATTCCTTTAACAAGAATATTTCACCCCACATTGAACAGTGGTTACATTAACAATCAATGTCAGTTTCTAATTCTTATACAACAAAAATAATGTAAAACAATGCATCTTTATTAAACAATTATCTGATATGTAATGCCAAACAAGCATTTGGGTTTACGATTGCATTTCTTTTTTTAAAGAAAGCAACTTGTTTAACTGTCGTTCCCGTTAAACAAGACTACACAGAACAATCCTTAATCGAGCACACCTTCTAAAATACAATTCTATAGGGAAGTTTTTATTTATTAATTTTATAATAAATGGAAAATACTTTAGCTTAGAAATGAACTGGAAGCGATAGTTTTATCTCAATTTCCAACTTTAATCAATCATCGACAAATCCAGACAAAAAATGATTTCGACATTTCTGAACTTGTCAGCAAAATATCCTTCTAAAACATATTTTCCCCACAAAATATAAATACATGGATATAGAAAGAAGACAGAACATCGGATAACGAAAAAAGTTGCATCTTAAATGTAGAATAATGGAACGTTCATCTGCAATGCGTATTGAAAAAATAAATCTCATGTCTATACGTGATCTTATGTCAGAGAAAATTCAGGCGGTATCTGGAGAACCACGTGATATATAAAAAATACATGATTTCTTTCATTTTATATCCCGTAAAAATTATTTGATATGGACGAAAATTCCAGTGTATGGTTTTAATAGTCTTGGATTATTTGGAAATCTCTGGTAAGAACTGAAAAGTCTTGCCCAATCTTGCCTGAAATATTGTAATGCGTTCCAAAAATATTTAAAGCGTATCGTTACTTGCTTAATTTTCAGAATGTTTTTTTTCAAAATTTGCAGAACTTGTTTCCTATGCTGTTGAAACCATTGCGTCAAAAGACAAGTACTAGGGATATTTTTTATGTAAAAATGTATGAATTTGCATGTGTCCAAAAACATACAAGAATTTCTGTCAAAAGCAATACTTTCGGTTTTATTTTTTTGTCACTTTTTATTTTAACAGGTCTTCAACGTTTGTATAAAATGTATTAGTTACAGAATATTCAAATAGTGTTGCTTCGAACATCACTGATGAGATACTAATTGTCAAAATAAGCATCTGATGCAGGAAACTTAGACTATAGACGTTATCATCACGAATTCCTGGATTTCGAACCATCAACTGAAAAAAAAAAAACGTGTTCAGTGTTTTCCATAACAAAATAAATATCATTATATAAGTTTTCAGTAAATAGCGCAACGATATTGAAATCAAACTATGCAAATAAATACAACATAAAATGCCTGCCATGAAATTGATTACATGTTGTATTGTTATTTCATATGACAAAGTGAACTAACTTCGAAAATAGATATATATATTTGTTTTATTCGAGGGCTGATAATCTATATCAGTCGAGTTCATTATGACATCAAAATGATAAAATTCATATTAGTGTACATTAAAGTGATAACAGGACCTTCCACAAACACAAGACAGTACAACTGACCACACAAACCACCTACAACCGATTCATCTAAGAAAATAAAATGTAAATTAAACATGGCATTGTTGAAACTGGACCCACGAATCCTCGTAAATTATTATAACCTTCTTTGTCGGTAGCAGATATGTGTTGTATCGTCACGAATATGTAAATTTCCAGCAAATTAAATTCAGATGAGATTGAACGTCTTTATTTTGCTGAAAATTTTGTACTAGTTTCAGTACAGTATAAGTATAAAAATGTGTATATCAAAAAAAGAATAGTTCAGCAGGGAGAAAGAGTAAATATCATGACAGCAATTAAGCAATTTCTGATGATGTTACATATCCATATCTATTGCGAATTTCTGGATATGATTTGCATCTTAAAAATCCAAATCTTATAATCATATTTCTCCGATATATAATTTCTTGTAAATGTATGAAATATATGTTGTCTGACATTTGTACATGCGATTTTTGTTATCAAACACAATTACTTTGTTTTAAAATTTCGGTTTAACCAATAACACATTTCTAGAGTTGAAATGTCAATAAAACTTTGTTCTTATGTTGTACTGTTACATCACTGTCCCAGGTTAGGGGAGGGTTTTGGCACCAACAATCTAGTTTAAACCCGTCACATTCTATATATGCCTGTCCCAAGTCAGGAGCCGGTAGTTCAGTGGTTGTCGTTGGTTCAGGTTTGTCATACTTGTTTTTCGTAAACTGTTTTGTTATTAATAAGGCTGTTAGTTTTCTCAATTGAATTATTTCATATTTTTCATGTCGGGGCCTTTCATACCCGACTATACGGTATGTGTTTTTCTCATTGTTGAAAGCCGTACGGTGACCTATAATTGCTGACATCCACTTCATTTGAACTTTGATGGTCTCATTGGCAATCTCTCTACCACATCTCCTTATTTTTATTTTGTAAATTTAAAATTTGTGGTCGTTATATAAATATTGATATCCCGTGTGTTGTATGATAGTATTAAGGAATTAAAACGCCATCGTAGATTACATATCCCAAGGGAAATATATTGAAAGTCAAATTAATCGATTATTACAAGAAAAACCTTAATTTACCACAAGTAAAATAATATAAAGTATAATAAAGTATTGGTTTTGTAGACGAACAACTACTTAGTATTAATCTAAAACTGTATTCTATATACTGACATATAATATAAATAAGAAGATATGGTATGAGTGCCAATGATACAACTCTCCATCCAAGTCACAATGTGTAAAAAGTAAGCAATTATAGGTCAATGTACGGCCTTCAACACGGAGCCTTTTGAGCACCGAACAGCAAGCTATAAAGAGCCCCAAAATGACTAGTGTAAAACAATTCAAACAGGAAAACCAACGGTCTAATCTATATAAAAAACGAGAAACACTTATGAACCACACCAACAAACGACAACCACTGAACAACAGGCTCTTGACTTAGGACAGGTGCATACAAATGCAGCGGGTTTAAACGTTTTAACAGGCGCCAACCTTTACCCTAACCTGAAACAGTAGTGTAACATTACAACATGAAAAGACACACTATAAACTTTTATTTTATCCAATAGGAATATTTGTTAAGATGATATTTTAATAATTCTAAGTAAGATGACAATTTCTTAACTCAGCAGAATCATTGAGGGCATGTCTATTATTTCACCCTCTCTTCATGTTTATTTTCCCTAGTTTCGGGTTATTTATAAATAATGAGACATTTAACCTAAGAAATTTGAACGCATGGCAGTTTCTTTTGTATAAAAGGACGAAGAAATATAAGACTTCTGATAAATTCATAAACACAAGGAAGTTTGAACGACCCTCAATTAAATTTTACACAACTGTTAAAGTTACTCCAGAATTCGGTTTGTTTTGGTTTTCTTCTATTGGAAATATAAAACCTATGAATCATACCACATCTCCTTATTTTATAATGAATCTTTTGCGTGATTGTCTCTAAATAATAACAATTTACTGTAATTTAAGCGTTTTGTTAAGAAATAGTTTCTTATAGGGAGGCGAAAAGAAAAAAAACAAATCACACTTGATAAATTTGATGCATGCGAAGCGCTTTTCTGAATAAAATAAATGAACTGTTATTGTTTACGCATGCACTATTATAATAGTATTTTAATTGTATACTAATTTCTCTGTAACATTATGTTTATGGGAATACAATATTCGTTCTTTCGTTCGGAATTTCCTTCATCTGGAACGCTTAAAGCCAAATATTTGAAAGCCAATGATGTATAAGTACCGACACATGCGAAGAGCTATATGACCCGTGGTCAGTTACATGCCTAAGTAATTAATTACATTTCAATTATATGCTGATTTTCTCAATTGAATTTGATTCAGGAGTAAAAAATTATAAGCCTGGTATCTGATAAGTTTTTTTTTAATTAACACCAATTTAGAAATGTTATTGATTACATTATTATTACACTTATCGGAAAATTTCTGTGAAATAACAGGGCTTTTCCTTTTTAGATCATACTGTTCACATATTAATATTTTAAATTTATGTATTGAAATGTGTATTTGAGAATTTTTAAAAGATAATGACACCCTCTAACAATGTTTATAACAAAGCAAGACAGTTGAAACATGTTTTGGATAACTGGGATGTTTTTGTTAACAATGAACTGGATTAAATGTTTCTTTAAACAATTAGTTCTAAATTGGTTGCAACAATATAATGAATGTTCATAAGAGCGGGAGTGGATAGACAAAGCGAATTGGAGGCATCAATGGTGGACGCAATATTAAAAAAATAAAACACGGTATAAAAGGAGTAAGTTCGGTACGGGCCATATTTGGCTCCGATTATAAAGTTCAATGTTACAAGATAAAAAATATTTTAAGTTGACTTAAAGACATGTGAGAAAGTTATATAGAACTATTTCTGTCAAAGTAGTATTCTAAAGCGTTGATTTTTTACATCGAAATTAGGTCAAAATAAGGGATTTTGGCGAAATATGACAAAATCGGCCGGATATCAGCCAAATTTAGGACCAGGAAACATAGAGCCCAGGCGTCGACAAACTAAATATTCAAGTTAGACATGTAAAATGTCATTACAAACATTATTTTCAAAGATCTTTTTTGTCGACGTATGCGCTCTATGTTTCCTGTCAAATTAGCAATGGAAATTTACCCATTTTCATTGATTTTTCGTGGAAAATCAAAATGAGTACTATTTGTGACATCATGAATAAAACGCAGGAACGTAAATTTTCAATAAAAAGACGTATTTCCTATCTAGTCACTGTATTAGCTATGATTCATTGTGAAATTGGTCAATAAATCCTAATTTGAAATCTAAGCTAAAAAAGGGGGCCATTTTAGGGCCTTATCGAACCTACTCCTTTCATACGTCCGAAGCGCTTTTCTGGCTTTACCTTCATTAACTTATTGTGTCTAGCTTTTATATTTCAAAGTGTGAAGGAGCTAAAGAGTACAGTTAACCCATAAATATATTTTGCAGTTGTCATATACAAAGATATATTTTTAGGTAAAGCCATAGCTTATATTTAACTTTGCCTCCAAATATATACTTCAATTCATACATGTCAATTTCATCATAATTATGACATCACAATGACACAAAAACTCACATTGTATATGTTTTAGTAATTAGAGTGACCAGGTATATTAACCTACTCATTTATCAATAAAAATCAACATAAATTTCAAAGGATTGAATTACATCATAGTTTTTGAAATTCCAAGGTCCAGATCAATTCTTAAACATATTTCATCCTTTAAAAATAAAAAATAAATTACATCCAGTGTGCAAAAAAGTATATTTTGGCATGCCAGATCAATTCTTAAACATATTTCATCCTTTAAAAATAAAAAATAAATTACATCCAGTGTGCAAAAAAGTATATTTTGGCATACGAAATCAACAATACAACATATAATTTGATATATTGGTTTTCTTTTAGAATGCAACTGTCATACAAGTGGAAGTTTTAGCTGGATACAAAACCAAATTTAATCATACATTTGCCTCGGAAATGCCTGTACCTATGTTTTCATGAATATGACACTGGTTTTGTTCCGTTGTTTGATTAAGTAGAGCGTGTGATTTTGTCAGGTTTTATGGACTTCCCCCTTTCTGAATTTACGTTGCAGTTCGCTATTTTTGTTAACGCTTTTTTGCATAGTTTGATACCTGTGTGTTTACACTATTTTCGCACATTTCAAACGAATTATTGAAATCACCAATTTATTTCTAGTAGTTGATGAGCCGAAATTTGAACACCACAACAGCATAATAACTGATTTAATTTGAAAAGTTATTCTTGAACAAATGCTTTCTAACCTAGATAAATAACTTCGCGTCTATTTGATTATTACATTAATTGAAAATGTAATTATTAAAATACTACTGGGACATGCTCTAATATGTATTATAAATCTCAGTTTTCTCTCCGGTTTCTCGGAAAAATGTCATTTTTTTAAATTTAAGATTCAAATTACAATAATAAAGTTATTAAGTTTCATCCTCGAAAGATTCGTGCATGCATGGTATGTTGTGATCACGAAAGGAAGAAACCTTATATGACTTCCCCAAAGAGAATAATGATGTTTTGTGCAACTTTAAAATTTTGTATTATGTAATAATATAATTGGGGGTTGTTCAAATAATTTTCTTAGATATTAGTATCAGTAATATAACACTTCTTAGTCCTTATTTCAAGAATGCCATGCCGTCAACTTCAGGATTAAAGGTCTAGTCAAATATAGACTAATTGAAACAAGGAAAAAAGAAATAATAAAAATGTTTTCAATGAATTTGTTGAGTTAAAAAAATGCGATCTTTCTTAGAATAATTTTCTGCAGCAGATGCGCGTTTCGACAATTAATGTCTATTCAGTGATGATCAACTAAAATGTTTGAAAATCGAAAACCTAATACAATTGTTGAAGAGCTGATAAAAAAAAACTAAAAAAAGACTAAAAGTATATATAAATTTGCACAAGGAATCAGACTTTTGCATGACGGAGAAACAGTCCTTATTCTTAAATAATTTCCAAACTTTTAAAACAGCAAATTTCAATTACGTATTAAAGTCATATGAAACTTCAAATTAAAATAAAAAGTTGAATATGATTAATATACTTGAATGGCTAAGTTTTACTATAACACAAGTGTACATGAATTTCTTGTAAAGGAAAATCCTTTATATTATCAAAATCTTCAAAATAGTACAGCCATTGAATTATTGTCCGATATTTTCCCGTATGCAGTGACCTTAACTACGAGACCTCTCGTTAGAACTTTGGCCACCGCACAAAGTGGCAGGGGAAAACCGTGATGAAACAGAATGTAAACAAACGTGCACTGGAAGGTAAAAAAGTTGATTCTTAAAGAACAAGTTTAGTACAACAAATCATTTGACAACTGTTAAGGAAAAGTTTAATTAAGTTTAAATATGGGCTTTTCTCATTGTTGAAGGCCGTACTGTGACCTATAGTCGTTAATTTCTGTGTCATTTGGTCTCTTGTGGAGAGTTGTCTCATTGGCAATCATACCACATCTTCTTATTTTTATATTGAATGGGTAAAATTTACTAAAAACCAAGTGTATGTGGACTTTTTTGTAAAAGAAAATCCTTTTTATCAAAATTTTCAGAAATGTACTGCTATTGAATTATTGTCTTCTCGTACTCCAATTCGCCGATATTTTAACGTATGCAGTGACCTTAACTACGAGACAACTCGTTAGAACTTCGGCCACCGCACAGCGCAAATGCGAGGGAAAAACGCGTGCACTGGAAGGTAAATAGTAATAACCGATTCTCAAAGAAAAACAAAAATACACCAAATCATTTGACAGCTGTTATGGAAAAGTTTAATTGACAAATGGGAGCGCACGGAAAATAAAAACAGAAATAAATAAAACATCGCTATATCAATTCACTCTTTTTCAAGTGCTTCACGATTCTGCATTGATTGTTTATCAATGTCACTATCCGGTTAATTTCGGCAACTAACTCGAAAGTTAATTAGCTCTCGAACAAAATCACTGAATGATAAATAAAGGCAACAGTAGTATACCGCTGTTCGAAATTCATAAATCGATAGAGAAAAAAAAACAAATCCAGGTTACAAACTAAAACTGAGGGAAACACATCAAATATAAGAGGAGAACTACGACACAACAGAAACACAACATTAAAATGTAGCACACACAGAAACGAACTATAATATAACAATGGCCATTTTCCTGACTTGGTACAGGATATTTTAAGAAAAAAATGGTGGGTTGAACCTGGTTTTGTGGCATGAAATACTTTTTGTCGATAATACATTATAGATTCGTAATAAAAGCAAAACATGCATAGAGGGCTTAGTTTAGTATATATGGATGCATTGGTTCAATAATTTTCTTAACATTAAAATTTCAAGAAACTCGTTTTATATGACTTTAATACTCAGTACTCGTTCATTTACGAGGCCGTATACTTAGATATTTACCTTACAACATTTTATTGATTGAACATCCTTGATTATTGGAAACGTTTTTATAAAACTCAGTGGATCTAATAATTATATAAATTGACAGACATCCTAACAAGGATGACTGATAGGTTTTCAGCTGTTATTATGGAATAATATTATTATTAATTGAGTCGTAATTGTCGATTTCAATAAAAGTATAATTCCGATATCTATTTGCACAATCATTTTTTCACTACTTTTATAGACTTGTGACAAGTCAGATCTAGACATTTTGTACTAATACCTTTTTATTGTCGAAAAGAGTTTACCGATGCATTTTCAAGGGAGTTAACTCTTGGTGCGACGTTAAGCGTTCCCAAAAAAAATCGTCACTTTCGGGGGACGTCATGCGTGTAATTTTCCTTAAAAAACCCTGCTTGAACGATATTTAGTATAATCGATGCTATAATAAAATTTTCTAACACTCGACAACTTCAACGCCCTTAAGACTAGTGCCTTTGATTCTAATATTTTGTGTATATACACGCGACAAAAGTCTTATTAAATCATAAGAAATAAAACTCGTATTATTGTTTCTGCTGTTCCTCTTCTTGAAGCTTCTGTGAGGTCTTCAACAATGAAGTTAAAAAATAACCTTCAGTTAGCAATCCCAAGACGACTGAATCCTTTTTTTTAACATAATGCATGCAAATGATCATTTTTAGCTCACCTGGACCTTTTGGGCCAGATGAGCAAAGGGGCTAAGTGAGCCTTTCTCATCATTTGGCGTCTGTCGTCCGTCGTAGTCCGTTAACTTTTACAAAAATCTACTCCTGTGAAACTACTGGACCAAATTTAACCAAACTTCAGAATGTTTAGCTCTACCAATTGTCCAAATACGTAAAAACTGTCAGAAGACTTCTTATAGGAGTTATTGCCCTTAAATGACAAAAATTACTTTCTTTTTAAATTTTTGCCTATTATCTTGAAAACTATAATAGATAGAGAGAAACTCAAAATGCAAAAAGACCAGCAAGACAAGGTCTACAAATAATTGTAATGTTGAAATCGTCAGTCGACTCCTTACTAGAATTATTGCCCTTTGATGAAGATATTTACCATTTTTTTTGCATTTTTGCCTTATATCTTCAAAAATTTATAATAGATAAATAGACACATTAAATCACAAAAAATATCAGCAAGGCAAGATCTTCTAACAAGTCAAATTTTGCCGATATAGTTAGTAGACTGTCACTCTTTATAGGAGTGAACGCCCTTAAATGAGGATTTTTTTTACCCTCTTTTGTGTTTTGAGAAAAGCTAAAGAAAATAGAGAGAAACTAAACAGACTAAATGATCAGCAATACAATATCAACAAAACAGAGATTTTTGTCATGAGTTCTATTCTCGTCTACAATGTTGGAGAGTGTCCTTTGTTGAATATGCACATAGACCAAGGTGAGCGACACATGCACTTTAGAGCCTCTAGTTATTATTAACATATCCATGATAAAATTTTAATTTTGGTTCGATTTTTCTGACAGCAAACAAAACATAGTTGTACAGCGCATTTTTAGTTATAAGCATGAACACATTATTATTATTCTAAGGAAGCGCGAAGTATGCAATATTGAAAATTGTCGGGAGACGTCGAAATTGTCCGCCAGCGACGTCGTGCATTTTCGCGCTGACGTTGAGGTTACCAAAAAGGGGACGCAATTCTGAGGATTTATTGCTATTTATCTCCGAATCCAGCACGGGGACATTTTTTTTATAATTTGCTATTTTGAGAAAACATGACAACATTTGTATGGCAGTTAATGTTGAAAAATGAGAAAAATGACATTGTAAGAACCGCACGATTTCCGCATTTCAAAGCTTAAAGAAATCGTACTTTGAGCATCTTATTCGTGATTTCAAGCTGGGCTTGAATTATAAACTAATAATTCTTATTTTTATTTACTTTTTCTTGATTTTACTTATCATGGCTTCACAATGAGTCCACTCTTATTAGTTTATGAGGGCCTCGGTGGACGAGTGGTCTAAGTAGTCGAACTACTAGCCTGTCAACACTACGGTTGTGAGTTTGAATCCCGCAAGGGGCAGGTGCACTCGACTCAACTCTTAATTGACTAGGATTGTCAGTTTTCCTACCGAAGTTCGGTGGTTCTCTTAGGGCACTCCTGCTTCCCACACCAATAAAAACTGACCGCCACGAAATAGCATCATAGTGTTGAAAGTGGTGTTAAACACCAACCAGTCAATGTTTTATTTGATGAATTATTTTACAACTCGCATAGGCCAACACCATATTTAAAAATTATAAAAACGACAATGCAACGTGAAACTGTATCTGATGCCCATAATTAAGTTCAAAGTAATAAACCAGCGCACTAAATATTTACATGAAAATATTGTTATGTAAACTGTTTTTTCACCAAAAAAAAAGGAAGAAAAGAAGCAGACTTAAAAAAAAGTACATAGATATGTTTCACCATGTGATCTTTTTTAGGATAAGTCCAAACGTAAACAGTTGAATAGCCTGGTCTCGCTTATTTTGCATTTAATGCAAATCCTTTTTTGTTTTGTACCTCGATGTGTCTATTCGATATGGATTAATGAGATTTGAACATCGTTAAACTACTATTGCCTCTAATTTAACTCTGTGTAGATTCTTATAACCTGTCCTTTGGCTTAGAATGGACTATAAGTTTACTGAAAGCAAACAGTCTGTGATCAACTTGGAATAGTATATTGAAGGGAGTTAATACAGTTTGAATGGAAATTACTTTTGAAGCGATCATAATCGTTTTATATACTGTTGTTACTGATTTCATTATTGTGACGTCGAAGGAACATAATCTAATCAAGGAACAAACAGAATGTTTTCCTTTGAATTTTAAAACAGAATTTTGTGTCGTTTTTTAGACAAAAAGAAGACAAATATTTGTATTAGTTTTCGCGCATAGGACAGTTTAAAGTTTCAAATTTGATTGTTTTACAATGTTTGGTATATAGAATAAGTTATAAATGGACTTCAGTTTGTATATAGACAAAGTGTAAGGTGTACATATCAGTCTGAAAACAGTCCTTGACTACGACCAATTTATTCAACATTTAACCTTTTCGTGCCTTGGTCATTTTTTACGCTATTACGACAATTTCAAGGAATGTATCTGCTCTCCTCGCCAATTGTAAGATGTATATATTCGTCTTTCGACTATTAACACCATTATTCGTCTGACAGATTTATTTTGTTCTTGACCTTGTATTCAACGAATAGACTTAAATACGTTGTTCACTTCCTGATTAAGTGATAGGTTAACCAAATTTTGAAAAAGGAATGCTTCCACTAATAACCTTGGTTAATTGATTGATTGATTGTTACTTGGTTAACTTCATATGTGGAAAATATTTCATGCACATTCAGAACAGACAACTTAACAATAAATACAGCTGGTAGGTTCTGCAGGTAATGTCCATCCGGATGTAGGGCATTAAATTAGGACTGCCACTGGTAAATGATGATATGTTGGATGGTAGCAGTAGTTTTGACTTACAGTAGACAACAAAAAGACTCCTCATAGAGTTACTACAAAAAGAGAGACGAAAGATATCAAAGGGAAATTCAAACTCGTAAGTAGAAAATAAACTGACAACGTCATGGCTCAAAAAAAGAAAAAGACAAAGAACAGTATACAAAACACAAAACACAACATAGAAAACTAAAGATTGAGCAACACGAGCCCCACCAAAAAGGGTTTGGGGGGGGGTAGATCTCAGGGGCTCTGGAAGTATAAGCAGATCCTGTTCCACATGCGGCACCCGTCGTGTTGCTCATGTTAAAGGTTCTTAGACGTATTAAAAGTGTGGCACTCACTCTACTTGAGATATTGAATTTAACGTTCCCATTCTAACCAGACGTGGCTGCAAATTTTCACATCCGAACAGCCAAAACGAACGCCCCATCGGCAAGGGTTGCACTGCCGGACAGTGGAAGTCCAGACACGACCATATTTCTATACCCTAGTCAACCCTTCGTGTATTTAATGATTAACATTACAGTAGTTGATTATTTATTTTAAAGTACCCAAACAATTAATTATATGAATTTGTTTAGACAAAACTTGTTCACAGATTTTAAAATCTCACAAATCTATTGAGGAGATACAAATCAATGTAACAAATAAAAACTGAGGATATCCTAAAGGAGCGATACTGTTTGCGTCGTCAGGGTAAGCGTTTCTTACAATACATCCCGCCAGGCAAATCCACACTCAGTGGAAATGTCACAATCGGAGATATGACACAATCTGTAAAATTACATATAAGCCGACTATTCTCAGTCTGTTATATAAAGATCTAAGACCGTGAAAACATATAGCTGGTTAGTTAATGCACAGACACATCGTATCGGTCAATCTTTTGGTATTGGTGGTCGTTAATTATATTAATCTTACAAATATATGCAATCTATTACTTTATGAAAAACATTTTTTGTTATGATCGCATTGCGTTCATTAAAATCTATTCTTTGTCAAATTTGAATATGTACATGTCGAACTAAAGCAAAGGTATCTAAAGATAAACTCATGTGGATGAAGACAACGGCGTATTACAATAAATGAAAGGTTAAAGTTATCTAAGACATTTGCTACATTTATTATAATCTTCCGAGAAAAGATGACTTCTCTCAGACCAATAAACAATGAAGACATGCGATTTACTAAGAGAAATTTCAGGTAGATGAATTTTATTCATGAATTTTGCTGGTTGAAATTAAAGAAAATTGCAAGATCATATATATGTCCACTATCAAACAATACTACGGTCAATATATTATGATATGACAAACGACGGTCCAGAATACATTAAACAGAAAACTAAAGATAAGACAGAACGACAAAATTCAAAAATTAATTCGCGCTCCACTAGTTGAATCCTTTGTGTTGCTCACGGTGATACGCCATGAAAGGGTAAAGAAAGACGAAATTGTACCAATGATAAATGGAAAATATCTGTGATCATCTGGGACACAGATATTACGTAATTATCAACCAAAATCATGAAATGGCGTCTGTAAAAGAGGGACGAAAGATACCAGAGGGACAGTCAAATTCATAGATCGAAAACAAACTGACAACGCCATGGCCAAAAATAAAAAGACAAACAGACAAATAATAGTACATATGACACAGCATAGAAAACCAAAGACTAAGCATAATGAACCCCTTAAAAAACTGGGGCTGATCTCAGGTGCTCCGGAAGGGTAAGCAGATCCTGCTCCACATGTGGCACCCGTCGTGTTGCTTATGTTATTACAAATCCGGTAAATAGTCTAATTCGGTAAGTCACATTCGTGAAAAGGGATGGTGTTGAAGTTACGACATAAGAAACATATCCGATATCATCTGTGAAACGGTTATTCCATAACGGTCAACCAACTCGTGATGGCGTCCGTAAAATTTACGAAGGGATGACTTCAACTTCACCATTTGGAACTTTTGGTTTAATAGCTTCCTTGTGAGCAGCAATCCTCTATCAAGGAAATCATGATAGGAAACACAAGCCCGGGAATATCGTATCAATTGGGAGATATATACTCCGTATGCAGGCGCTGCTGGAATGTTGCTACATAGAAATGGAAAGTTCACAATTGGGAAGCTAAAATCATCTCTTTTGTCGTAAAGTTTTGTCGTAAAGCTGCATTAATATGACAAGTCTACAATGGGGAAATAGACGTAATCTCTTTTATAGAAGGGTTAAGTTTAGGTCCAACCTATTCACACTGTCAGGTTCAGTGTGTTATTAAATGTATGAAGCAGATCAGAGTGCATCTACATTAATCTTTCAACTTCAGTGGGATAGTAAAAATACAAAATGTAGTAACCAATCTTTTGTGTTAGACAATTACCATTGAACTTGAGCGTGCAGTTGTAGGATAATGCTGAGTGTAGTGGAATTATAATGCCACTTTGATTTTATGAAAAACCTTTTCGCCGAATAAGCGTAGTTGCTTCCATTGGATTGTAGACTTATGTCCATCTCGAACGAACATAACAAGTATAATTTCAATAAAAATAACCGGGTTTTCGATAATTTCAGTTTTAAAAAGAGTATGTCTTTTCTTTAAAAAAAGTATCTCAGTATGCCATTCTTTTTATTAAACAAATGCGGAAACATATTACATTTTTTTTTGTAAAATAAGGATGAGAAATTCATATGAAGATAAGAGAAATCAAATGTTTTTTTTATAGTATTCCATGAGGAAAGGGACTGTGACTATATATTCTATAACAGGTCATGTCATTGGAATTTGTTTTAATCTGGTTTAAATCTCCCTTACAAAAAATGGTTTACCGTAACTCTAAAGCCTCCATTGACGATATGGAGAACACGCAATAACATGTTGTTTGCAAGAATGCTTACTTAAGTTTGGTATCCAGTAGAATGATTGGAAGATCCAGTTGGTTTAAATAACATTACACAGACCTTTGACAATGTTTGATTACCCATGATTCCTTCTTTACTAAGTGTATTTTAGATTCGATATTAGTTTTCCAGGTCAATTTGGTATTTCTTTACTTAGTTGTTTGTATAATGTGATTAACACATAGAAAAGATATTGTGTTAAGGTTTGTTTAAGTTATTGTTAAAGTTTTGCACAATGATTCTGTAATGTATATGGGATATATCCAATGTAATTATTTTCTAAATTCTCTTCGTTCAAACGAACATAAATTATTTATGTACTAGACTATATAATTTCTGTATACCTCGACCCAATCTGTTTCTTATCTCATTCATGATAGAAATAACTAAAACACTAGTTTTAGAACTTGTCAGGCACGATGACCATTCTCGATTGTACAAAGAAAGAAATTACAGTAATAAATCTTATAAACCTAAAGATTTTGAAACTAATAAGCGTTTTTCCAAATTATCACTTATGTAACTGTCTTTCGCGATATCAGATTTCCACCTTCCGTGAATCTTTAATAATCTGTCCGAGACACCAGAGTTACTAGCAGCTGAGCAACCGCCTGCCCTAAAACTATGTGTACCAAAAATTCTTGGATCTAAACCTATTTCCGATAGAGCTCCTTTTACAATCTCTCTAGTCCTAGTATAGGATAATTTTATATTCTTTTTTCTCAGCTTGCAGTTGTTTGTACTTTTACAATAAGATAAAGCTCTGAACACAAAATCATCTGAGGACCTGTCTATTTTAGCTTTATCTAAATAATCACTTAGAATTTTAACAGGACAGTGTGCTTGATCAAGTTTAGCTATCAAAACGTTTTTTTCCTTTTCTGTAACAATCGGTTTTGCTACTCTCAATATAGATATCAATATGATCGTTTCCGAATGTAATGTGCTTTGCTCTAATCTGACATAGTTCACTGTACCTTAAAAATCCTGAATAAGCCAGAAAACACATAGAACGCAATCTATTTGAAAAAGAGAATTTCTATTTTATTCTCTTTTTTCAATGTTTACTATCTGTGTGACCAAAATGTTGAAACAAACGTTATACTGGCATGATTGTAACAAATGTATTTGATGATGGCATCAAATAACTCTACAAAAAAAATGAAGAACAATCTCCAAAATGAACACGTTTTACTGCAGTTGTACAAGAAACGTAGAAATTATTTGTTAACAAGTATTGGGAAACACAAAGTTGATAACCAAACGAATATCAATAGACTGGAAATTTCCCCAAAAAGATGATATCCAACAAAAAATAAAAAGACTGGGGAAAATCTCCCCATAATGATGATAATCAACAAGAAATCATTAGACTGGGGAAATTTCCCCAAAAAGATGATAACCAACAAGAAATCAATAGACTGGGGAAATTTCCACAAAAAGATGATAACCAACAAAAAAATCAAAAGACTGGGGGAAATTTCTCCATAATGATCATAACCAACAAGAAATCATTAGACTGGGGAAATTTCCCTGAAAAGATGATAACGAAAAAGAAATCAACAGAATGCGGAAATTTCTCCAAAAAAGATGGTTACCAACAAGAAACCAATAGACTGGGGAAATTTCCCCAAAAAGATGATAACGAACAATTAATCAATAAAATGGGGAAATTTCCCCAAAAAGATGGTTACCAAAATGAAATCAATAGACTGGGGAAATTTCCCCAAAAAGATGATAACCAACAAGAAATCAATAGACTGGGGAAATTTACCCAAAAAGATAACAAAATAGTAATCAGTAGGGTGAGAATTGTCCCCACAGAGATGATAAACAAAATTATTTCATATGCTTGTTGAAAATCCAAATGCATTGCACAATTACAACAGTGATAAATATGTCGTCTTACAGATACAGTAAGAAGAGAAAATCGGGGAACATTTTCACAAGCAGATAACACAATTAAAGGGAAACATTGACTGAGAATACAACAAACATCGCAGATAAAGATGATACAGTACACGAAATGCGGCAATTTCCTCACAAAATCTTGTGTAACTGTATATCAGGGCCTTTATAGTTGCCTATACGATATGGTTTGTCTAATGTTGAAGGCCGTACGGTTGCCTATAAGTCCTTAAATCCGCTTTCTTTATAAACTTTGATGGATAGTTGACTCATTGTCAATCATACCAGATCTCCTTATTATATATAGCTACGAGTTAACTCATATGCTTTAATGTGGTGAAATTCCCCGCCTGTTTGAAAAATTGTACACGCTCATGGAGACCATGGAAAACAATTGACACATATGAAGAGCTTTGATATTTTTGCATAATATGGTTTTAATTTCAACCGTTCAACATTTACAGCATATATTATAAAGCAAACCAAATAAAACAGACTTAAATAGAAAATAAGTTCTTTCAGTTTGTTTGGTGTCCTCATTCAACAGCAATAGATCATGTCATCAGTTGGAGTCTTCTTTTCCTTTCCTGTAAATATATCATGCCTTGAGCTGGAGTCTTCTTTCCCTTTCCTGTAAATATAACATGCCTTGAGTTGGAGTCTTCTTTTCCTTTCCTGTAAATATATAAATTGGTGATACAAAAGATTGCTTCATGTATCAGACAGTGTGACGTTACGCTATTATGACGTATAAATTTATAAATAACACTACTATTTTACGCGGTTACCTGCATTAAGTTTCCTATCGACGATATTTTTTCACATTTATACGATGGACAATCAACTGCATTATTTATAATCTCGAGTTCATCCAAGATTAAGACTTGAGTGTAAAAAGTAACTTAGAATATATTTTAAGACACTAAGTTTCCTTCGGAGATTCTAACATTAAAGATCGGCTTGTGATGGTCCGTATGATAAATGATTTTATAAAGCGTGTTCTGTGATTATCTTTATCCAGTCAAACTACGATTAGTAAAAAAGTATAGATTTCGAATTATTAAATCAAATAATCCACAGAAAATCAGTTATTTTGTTTCATTTACAGTAACGTTATAGGTTATACACCAGAAGCAGAAAAAAGAGTAAAACTCAAATAACGCTTTCTTTTAATTTTAATTTGCTTGGTTTTTATCTGCTACGGAGGAGACCATGGGCAAGAATCGTCAAGCTCAATAGATGAATTTGGGCATATCGAGTTTTACAATTATATCATCATGATCATATGTTCCCGTTCATGCATGCATTCGGAAGATTTTTACAATGAACCTGTTAAATAGACAGGAAATATTCTACTGCTGCTATAGAATGGATGATATTGGAAGGATGCGTGGGTGGATTGTCTCGAATACTGAAGCATGGTGGACACTGATTTAACTGTATTTCCTGTATCATTTAAATATTGCCTCCTTTCTATATTAGCCCATATATACACGACGTTAACTAATTTGTTTGAAAAAAACAACGGACTGATTTATATATATATAAAAAAAAACAATTAACAAATACAATATTATTACTGGTGGCAATAAACGACAACTACAGACTTCAGGTGTCCTGACTTGGACAGGTAAAACATAGAATGTGGTGGGGTAAAACACATGTGTGGGTGCTTAACCCTCTAACCTGTGAAGCGATGTAACAGCATAACATAAGAACAAACTATAAAAATTAATTTCAAATGGCTTGATTCATTAGATTGGCATGCAGCACAAAACAAAATTACCATAGACAAAGGACACCAAGTATCTATCTCAGAGTTATCTTTTTCAGTACTTAAGTCTAGTGAAAGGCCAATAACATATGCATCACATCAATTTCTCTCATGTTAAGATGTACATTTTGCTGTTAATATTCGCTGCTCTGATTTCTTTTGTAAATTTAAAAAAAAAAAACCTTTTTGATACGACTTCTTTGTGCTGATGCAGTCTGAAGCAATCACCAATCAATCAAACAACCAATCAATCAAACACACTGTAGTGAATTGTGTCGCCTTTCACTTTCAATCAGACTTTATAAGTACTTGTCTCTTAAATGTAACGTTGTTCTCTTTAAGATATTGAAACATAGCGCAAAACATGTATGTATATAAGAAAATAAAAATTCTATAAAAATGTGTTACAATATTTCATAACTTAATTTTAACATGTCTGAGGGACCAATACCCTACTTAATCAACGGACTATTCCCCTATGTAACGTAATGCAAACTCCTGTCCTCGATAGTCCGAATGATGTTCTCGAGGTTTTGATTAATGTGTCTAGTAGATCGATGCGAAAGGCACTTTGTATACAGCTCAGCATATTTTCATAATTCTAATACGCGTATCAATTATTCTAAGAAGTGTGATGGTATCCTTAAATTTAAATTCATAATTCTGACGATTAAAGATCATAATAATATTGATGGGTAACTGTTAAGATCAAAGAACAGTAAATGGGAAGCCGAATGAACTTTAACTGAATATCGAAAATAAAATATGGATTTTGTGTTTTATTTGAAATATTACTGATTGAATTCTTTTAAAATAGTTGAACTTTTGTATACATGTAGAACGCACATAAAATCGTCGAAAAACGTTCATTAAGGTAACACAATACAAAAGTAACTAAATCTTATCAAAACTACATTTTCAGCTGTGTTTGTTACTTCTTAATATTCCAAAACCACAGAAGAAAAAAATATTTACATATCTTGCACTGTTTATGAGTTTTGATGATAATTAGTTTTGTAAACAAATGCACGTGTCTGACTGATAAGATAAGAACCTTGGCAGTACCTTGTGGTTAATCAATATAATCATTTGATAGATTTATGACCACTGACCAGCAATAAAAATAACAGTTATGAAAAAGAAGTTGATTAGGGATTTATGGAAAAATGAAGATAATGAATTGCAAATAAAAATACATTTCTATATTGGAGCTGCCAGGAGAAAAACAAAACAACTATTTGGAGATATGGAGGGAATCAAAATATAAATGTACAGATATTAAACAAATATTATATTGTACAGATGTTTATACTAAAATTTCTTGAGGAGAATGTTTAAATATGAATTCTTTTTAAAAGAAAATACAAATTAAATATTTCATTTTCAAACTGCAAAATGAAAAAATCTACTTTGTGTGAAACTCTATATTGTCATTGTATACAATTATAATTCTAGAAATCTACCATAAGAATCCTCTAGACTGACCAACTATCATTTTGTGTACACATGCATAACTTACTTGTTGTAACAGTGTAAAACAAAATATATTGTTTTATGTACTAAATGAATACTCCATATTGAAAAAAGTAAATGCAATGTGTAATTAAACTTCTGAGATCATTAATATTAATGGTTTATCATGGTGGGCGGAGTTTTGACCATATCAATAGCAACTGACTTACAGCAAGGTCAATAATGATATAACTTCTCCCGCCAGATCTGATTTTTGATGCATAGCCTGTGCATTTTTCTTATATATTTAGAATTGCTGAAATGGAATGCTTTCTTACTGGTCAAAACCTAATTGATTGATGATTAAAGGCCAATCCTGAAGTATCCCCATGATACATGTGTGAATTATATTGAAGTTAATGGGGTACAAGTAGGATAAACTGTTAACACAGAGATATGTCTTGCCCATTTGTTATTTTGATAATGCAAATGTTGAAATTAAAATAGAAATACTTTAACATGTAAGTTATGCAAATATTCAAAGTCAATGAACCATGACTGAAGGTACAGGGCTAAATAATCTCCATGGAAATGAGGTGTGCCAATGCTAATACAACTGCAAACCAAATACCATTGACTTTTCATAAGTCGTCCCCTTTAAACAAACCTAAACACAAACATTAACTTGTAAACTATGTAAAAGTTTCAAAATTAATGAACCATAATTAGGGGTGGGATTATATGATCTCCATGTAAATGAAACTTGCAAATGTCAATACATTTGCATACTGAATATCATTGACTTAACATTAGTGGTTCATCTTAAATGACCTAATCACAAACTAATACATGTAAACTAAGCAAAAGTTTCCAAGTCAATAGACCATGACTGAAGGGTAGGGACCAACTATTCTCCCTGGAAATGAGATGTGCTAATGCTTATACAACTGCATACCAAATATCATTGACCTACCACTAACAGTTCCCCTTAAACTGACCTAATCACAAACTAATACAGTAATATATGAAAACTAAGCAAAAGTTTCAAAGTCAATAGACCATGAATGAGGGGGCGGGGCCAAATAATCTCCATGGAAATGAGATATGCAAATGCTTATACAACTGCATACCAAATATCATTGACCTACCACTAGTGGTTCCCCATAAACTGACCTAATCACAAACTAATACATGTAAACTAAGCAAAGTTTCAAAGTCAATAGACCTTGACTAAGGGGGCGGGGCCAAATAACCTCCATGGTAATAATGAGATGAGCCAATGCTCATACAACTGCATATCAAATATAATTGACCTACCACTAATGGTTCACCATGAATTAGACCTAATCACAAACTAATACATTGTTGACCCGCCGCCGACGCCGAAAACAGCATACCTATTTCTCGCTTTTGACTCCGTCAAGGCGAGACAAAATCTTATTTATTCAATGGTGACACATACATTTTGTCATGAAAATGTAGTTTTAAATGAAATTAGCTCCTAGATGGGTACCCCTATATGCCTGGTTTTCACACATGTTGTTCCTTGACCAGTTATCTTCAAAACCATGTCTCAGATTTCCAAAAACATCAATAGAACAAATTTTATACCCAACTGAATTGGTGATCTCTTATGAATTGAGGTTGCAAACTTCATTGAAGGTTTATGAGAGAATGAAATACAATAAGAAAAATCTGAGACACGGTTTTGGAGGTCAAACTGTGTTGCACAAGAATCTATCAAATATTTTGGGATGCTATATGAATAACAAAGAAGCTAATTTCATTCAAGTGTGGACATCACAATCTAGCAACTAATTACATAATAGTTAATTCAATGAAATTATAACCATTTGAAAGGTTAATCTTTCTTCTTTCTTTTGGTACCCATTTAAGGCTCGATGAAAGAAATTACATCAGTTTCAGGTTGTCTGATTTGGGGTGAAAACAAGGTCTTTAAAAAAAGAAAAGCAATACGTGAACCTAAGACCGCTGACTGGTCACCAAAAGATTGTTGCTGAATTTTTGTTTGCATTTGAATTGAAATAATTGACTGTGAATAGAAGGAGATAATGATGAAGTTAAACTACCTTTATTAAAAATATGTAATAGTGTGTACATTCTTGCACAAGTCAGTTGAAAGCAATGTTGGATAGGTGTGAATACAAAAGTGTATATACAGCTACTATTTGAATATACATTTTAAAGCTCGACTATTTCATTTATTACTTGGGATTGTACATCATTTTTTATAATCCTATTGTAAATCCCAGTTTCTACAAACCGGATGTATAATGCAAATTTCACAAACCAATCGCAATATAAATTTAAGCACTCAGTTTGCTTTATAATCTGGATGCAATTATTTTATCTATCACATCTTTATATTTTGTTTCCTGCATGGATGCCTTCATATTCTCAACTCGTTATTGAAGTTGTCTGTACTCATGGTAGATGTTGTACAGATAAATTTAAAGTCCATTTTCCATGTGAAGTGAAACCCTGTGGCATGCAACTTATAAGAAGGTTTCGTATATTTTTCTTGAGAGTAACACACCAGCTTCATTTGGACCTCTTATATAGAGACTTATTTTGGTCTCATAAAATATCTCAAATTTAAAGGATTTCCTGATTTTACTTAAATCAATCCAAATATTTCACAGGGAAACTTGGTTTTGAAGAATATCTTATTTTCAGAAGTTTTATGAATACCCAAACATACTCTCAAAAGAACCAATTTATATAAAAAGACATGTAGATACATGTATATAAAAAACAAATATACCAGGATTAACATGTTGTACGCCAGACGCGAGTTAAGTCTACAAAGAATCATCACTGACCCTCGAATAAAAATAGTTAAAAGGGCCAAATAAAGTTCGAAGTTAAATAATGTATTCCTTGGGTAGAAAATCCTTGGTATTTCGAAAATGTCAAAGTTTATAAAAGGACAGTGACTCAAAAAAGAAAACAAAAGAGAAACAGCTAGAGGTTAGAATACCGTAAGCAATGATGACCGTGCTTGAAAGTCACATGGCAAGCTCTTATTGCCATGTCCTGAATTTAGATAAGAAAAGCGAAAATTCGCATTCGCGAGTGAAATTAATATTTATGCATGAACGTGGTATTTTTGCGCAAGAAATAGTAAATAGAAAGCATACGCACTGATACTCTGGATAAGAATACACATTTGCGTCCTCACATATATTAATCTAATAGTTGAATAGTTGAATTCGGATGTCAAACTACCTACTTCAAGTGTTGTGACTCCGGATTCATTGACATTTTATCCGGAATTTTTGTGAACACAAACTGATAGTGTGCGTGTGAACAGGGTGATGTATAATGTGAATGAATCAAGACAGGGGAGGATCCAGACATTTATAAAAGGGAAGGGGGAGGGGGGTTCCCAACCCGGGATAAAAGGGGGGTTCCAACTATATGTCCCCATTCAAATGCATTCATCGTCAAAAAAACACGGAACCCTACCCCCACCCCCACCCCACCAGGATAGGATAGCTGACCAACACAATGAATACAATTTTCAAAACCTTACCATAGTACAAATATTTAGATGCTATAAGGTTGAACTAATAAATGAAAAAAAAATTAACATTATGATAGTAATTAAATTAAATTTTGTTATGATTATTGTAAAATATCAATTACGTTTTTTTGTGAGATGCAAGGATTTAAAGTCCTTGTGAATTGAAACCACGCAAGTATTTTTTTCATTCACGACCGTTTAACATGTTTAAATTTTAGATATTTATCTAACTTTGGGTACGCATCCCTGCTCATTGGTGCTCATACGTTACATATAATTTTCATAAATGTAATGACTGATCAAACCTGTGAGACATAATGCGCGTATACATTACAATTTTAATTATATTCTATAATTATTAGGAATAAATTCAGTCTCAGTTTTACCTTAACAATGAATATTCTCTTAGTCCCTTAGTATCTATTAATGAAGTTAGATATTTTTTTACAGAAAAATCCTTTTGTTTGATTACCTTTCTGCTTTCCGACCACTGTGTTTCCGACCTTAGATAAATATTTTTAACAGAAATATCGTTTTCTTAATTTTCTACATTCTTTCCAACATTTTCTCATGCTATGATTGAAATACTTAATGTTCAGAAATAATCAGTTTATTCTGGGTCATTGTATATCAATAAACTATTCCCAGGTTTATTAAATACAACACACACAATGCGTAGAGACCGTCTCAAAGCATGAATTATATAATTGCGTTATTATTATACTTGATATTTATTATATATAAACATTCACATTATTAAAAACATATATGTTTTGTCAAAAGGCAAATAGGTTCTAACATATAAATGATTTTTAGAATGCAACCTAGTCTTTATTGTTTTACTTTCAAATCTACAAATGAACCGTTTGTCGGATTGTTGAAATATACAATGTCACGTTGTAGCCTATCCATAGAGGGACCGTATCAAAGACACAAATAACTACTTATATAAATGACGTTCCGAGAATCGCGATTCCGAGGATATCGAGTGTCCCATAGACACTTCCAAAACTCGCCAATATATAAGCGTGAACCCAAAATCTTTGTATTGTGCTACCTTAATTTGTTTTAAAATCATCAAATCCAATTTGACTTCTCGTATAAAACTACATGTTGTTGATATATAAATGATATAGAATCAAATAAATTAATCATATGGTCACCTCCTGTAGCGTTTATAATGACTGCTTCCTGAACATACTGTATTTCAAAAGATTAATGCCAGACGGTCGGTATATATTGCCGATGTTTTTTTAATCCACAAGTCTACAAATCTACAAATCGTCTCCTCTCAGCTGATGACATCAAAAGGCAACCAAAGGAGGCGATAATAAGTGCTACTGCTAATAGATTCATTACTAATAAATTGCCGATATCTATTGAAGCATCATTACTATAGTTGATAGTTATATAAATAAGAAAATATATGGTATTATTGTTACTGAGAAAACTCTCCACAAGAGACCAAATGGCACAGAAATTAACAACTACAGGTCACCATACAGCCTTCAATAATAAGTAAAAACCTTATCATGCTTATAGTCATCTATAAAAGGCCCCGAAATTACAAATGTAAATCAAATCAAACGAGAAAATTATAAACTAAATAATGAACGAACAACTAATGTGATACACAGCATGAAATGCCAACCCCTGAATTACAGACTCCTGACTTGGGACAGGCAAAGACAGAATGTGGCGGGGTTACACTAGTTTGAAGGTTACAATAGCGCAATTATTCCTAATGCATATTCCGAATGGTACCAGCGATGTTCCGTATTTTATTTCTCGAAGACTTTTACAAATGGAAAAATTGCTGGATTTTTGTTTCGGTTGTCTAACTTAAGTTTGCCTCAACTAAATGTTATGAAACGTATACACAATGCTAATTACCACAAAACTCAGAGCAAGTACAAATTTGGGTAGCGTCACTTTTACAGTTCTTGAGTTGTGTCCCTTTATAACATTATATGCAAGCGGGGACAGCATCTGTGTCCATCCCCATTTATTTAGTTTATTTTTTTAGAATGCATTTCTTAAAGATTTGATTTTTAGCGAAAAAAAAACAAATTCGGTGACCTTATTTAATGTCTACTGTAACGTCACCACAACTTCTATACTCTATAACGCTATTATACCATACAGTGTCGTAAAAAAATCGTGAGCGCGAACTATTCCCAACTATTGCCAATTCTCAAGCGTAATCAATAGATGAGGAAATAGACTTACTAGTTTTTAAGGACATTTCTGCTGCCAATACAAAAACGCACATTGGCAAATATGTAAATATACTGCAAGTGAAAGAAAGTTACTGTATAGACTGTAAGTCCATCTTTTCTAAATTAGACAGGATTTCACATCTATTTTAAATGTTTGTATTCTCCTAATTTTATGAATTAAATATCGAGTTTGAAATTGTCCCGATTAACACAGTGTTGACAGAATGATTCTCATGATACATATTTTAAAACTGAACTTATAGTTCGCGTAATCCTCCTCAAAATGTGTTGTATACTCAGATATCAGAATGTCTGTAAAGGGGCTCGTACTCTTTCTAAATGATATCAAAATTGCCCTATGCAGGTACAATCTTTTCATTTTATAGATATCAACGTCAGAATGACGATAACAGAAAGTATTGAGACATTCAATGCAGTTAACCCTGTAACGATATACATATAGCAGGCTTATTTATACGTAAGGAGCTACCATTTGACTTTAATTGGGGAAAAGGGGGAGGATGAAAATGTTGTTCTGCATTTTTTTTTAAATTGTAATCTCTGTCCTGCCTTTTTTCTTTTTGTTTTTCCCTCTATTCAGTCCTGACGTTTTTTTTCAAATTTCATCCCTGCCCCCTTCCCTAAAAATGAAATGGAAGCTTCCTTATAATATTAACGTAACGTCACACTGTCTGGTGCATGTAGCAATCTTTTGTATCAACGATTTATCTATTTACAGGAAAGGAAAATAAGACTCCTACCCAAGGCATGATATATTTACAGGAAAGAAAAAATGACTTCTACTCAAGGCATGATACATTTACAGGAAAGGAAAAGAAGACTTCTACTCAAGGCATGATATATTTACAGGAAAGGAAAAGAAGACTTCTACTCAAGGCATGATATATTTACAGGAAAGGAAAAGAAGACTCCAACTGAAGGCATGATCTATTACTGCTGTATAAAGACACCAAATAAAGGACAGAGCTTATTTTCTATTTAATCTGTATGGTTTGAATTATAATATTTGCTGTAAATGTTGAACAGTTGAAATAAAAACCATATTCTGCAAGATTATAAACTCACTTCAAATGTGTCAATTTTTTTCATGGTCTCCCATAGGGTGTAATTTTTTTTTCAAACGGGATTAAATTGATTGATTGATTGATTTGTTGGTGTTTAACGCCACTTTCAACACTATTGTGCTATTTCGTGGCGGTCATTTTTTATTGATGAAGGAAAGCCGGATTGCCTGAGGAAAACCACGAACCTTCGATAGGAAAACTGACAATTATGGGCCTAGTCAATTAAGATTGGAGTCGAGCGCACCTTGCACGGGCGGAATTCGAATTCATAATCTCAGCGTTGACTGGCTAGTGATACAGTAGTTGGACTACTTGGAGCACTCGGCCACCGAGGCTCCGACAGATTAAAACATACGAGTTAATTTATAGCTATTCATAAATAAGGGGATCAGGTATGATTGTCAATGAGACAACTATTCCTCAAAGATCATTTTAAGTGGTTTTTAACAATTAACGGCATCCTTACGGCCTTCAACATGAGAAAAACCATACTGTTTAGTCGCCTATTAAAGGACCCGATATACATGATTACAGTTAAACAAGAGTTTGTTAGGAAATTAGCACATTTCCTATACTGTATCATCTCTATCTCTGATGTTTGTTGTTTAATTTATCAGTGTGAATGTTTCCTCAGCCAATGATTCCTTTCGATTGTGTTATCTGCTGCTGAAAATGAAGTATTTTCTTCAAGCCTGTGACCTTATTGTGGTTATCATCTCTGTGGGAATAATACCCCAGTCTACAGATAACTATTTGGTTAAAATCTTTGATTTAAAATTTCCCCAGTCTATTTTTTTTTTTTTGGTTATCAACTGTGTAAGGAAATTTCCCCATTCTATTGATTTCGGTATCGTTCCCATCTTTTTTGGGAAATTTCCTCAGTCTATTGATTTATTTTTGGCTATGAAATTTTAGTGATTTCGTTTTCGTTATCATCTTTTTTGGGAAATTTCCCCAGACTTTTGATTTCTTTTTGGTTATCAACTTTGTAGGGAAATTTTCCCATTTTAGTGAATTCGTTTTCGTTATCATCTTTTTGGGGAAATTTCCCCATTCTATTGACTTCTTGTTGGTTATCATCTTTTTGGGGAGATTTCCACATTCTATTGACTTCTTGTTGGTTATCATCTTTTTGGGGAAATTTCCCCATTCTATTGATTTGTTGTTGGTTATCATCTTTTTGGGGAGATTTCCCCATTCTATTGACTTCTTGTTGGTTATCATATTTTTGGGGAGATTTCCCCATTCTATTGACTTCTTGTTGGTTATCGTCTTTTCTGGTTTCTTTTAGTTTTCATCATTTTGGGAGATTTTATCATTCTATTGATTTTTTTTCGTTATAATCGTTTTAGGGAAATTTCCCCATTCTATTGATTTGTTTTTGGTTATCATCTTTTTGGGGAAATTTCCCAAATTATTGATATCTGATTGGTTATCAACTTTATGCGGAAATTTCCCCAATACTTGTTAACAATTATTTCTACGTTTCTTGTACATGTAAAGTAAAACGTGTTTATTTCTTGTTCTCCAAGTTTTGTTGTGTAGTGTTATTTGATACCATCATCAAATATATGTGTTACAATCATGCCAGTTAAATGTTTGTTGGAATATTTTGTTCACACAAATAGAAAACATTGAAAAAAGAGAATAAAATAGAAATTCTCTTTTTCAAATAGATTGCGTTATAGCTAATAATCTAAGATTTTTAGCGAACTATTTGTTACGCCAAATTTCTTAAAAAGACTGAGCATGATGTTTGCATTCATCGGTTCTTTTTTCTGAATAGGTCTATTAAGCTTTCTTTTAGATGCCTCCACAATACATTTAACTATATCCGAGTCGCATGGGTCTTCAAACCCAGCTAAACTGTGAGCCCACTTTATAGCATAACATGCAGCTTCTATAGTACTATAGTGTTTTACACTTTGCATTAGATATTGAAGATATAAACTAACATAAATTTCGTTGGCAGGAAGGACAGACTTGATTTCTGTATATTTTTCAGACCACATTACAAAACGCTTATAACTGTATGCATATTTAACAGTTGTATTTCTGGCTTTAGAGTCAATAACTGAATTCTTCATTTTTCTGAACAAAATCTTAAGTTCTGTGTGCTTTACTTGGGTATCATTTTTCCAAAATCCCGTTGAAAATATCTTCTGTAAAATAATTATAGATTAAATAAATATTTACCTTGAAATATGCATAACTGCTCAGCATTCACAAACAGAAAAACAGGTCCAGTGACAATTACTATACCCAGTGGTATCTGCAGGCCAAGTGGCCCCAAAACTATCGTCAAGTGACACAATATCTACATCAATAAGCTTCTGTAAGCTAACATCTCTGAATAGAGAACCTCCAGTAAGTAAAATCTGCATAAAATAATAAAATGTTATCACAAATATCAATAAGCAGCTTTCAAACGAACAGCTAAAATTCTACCCTTGAATTTTCCGTTCGCAAAAATAGAATTTAAATTGTTTCCAGAAACTAAAATTCTGTCTACCTCGTTAAATTCGAGCACGTCTAATACGTAAGATCTGTATTCTGCATTTTCATCAAAAATCAATGGCCAGTAAGGAGACGAACTCGGAACTACCAGTGTTCCCTCTGCTTTGCATCTAACCAAGTGGTTTATGCACTTACAAACTAAAGACACTGGTGGTACTAATAGATTGTTTTCTTGTGCCCAGTGGCAAGAGAAAGCGTCTACTGCTGAGGAACCAGGGTTCCAGTACAACGAACTGAATTTATCTACTTTGTTATTGTCCATATTAGCAAACCTATCGAAGGTATGAGGACCCCAGAGGTCGTCTAAAAACTGAAAGTACTCTGGAGAAATACCCCAGTCATCAATATCTATAATCCGACTTAATAAATCAGCCTTCTCGTTCTCTTTTCTGGGTAACCAGATTATGTGTAATGAAATGTTTTCAAGTAAACAACACCTATAAATTTCTAAAGACAATTGTTGTAACTCTTGCACTTTGCTACCTTTATTTATGATGCTAACAGCATTCTTGTTATCTGTGTGAAAAGTCACGATATTGTTTTGTAAGAGTTTTGAGAAGGCACTGACACATAACTGAATTGCTTTTACTTCTCGCCAAGTAGAACTCCTACCTCGCTCAGTTTCTAACCACATTTTATGCAAAATTTTCGATGAATTTTGTATGAAACCAGCAGCGCCCGTATCGCTTGCGTCTGTGAAAACATGAAAATTTGAAATGTTCTTTACCAGATCAACCGCCTTTAATAAAGGCAAATTATCTCTCCAAAAAATGAGCTCATTGATACAATCAGGGTACTTGCCGATGTTTACATATTGATCCCAATAGTCTCTTATATTAATGACTGAAAAAATGCATCTTGTCATGATCTGGGTAACATTGCCTACGGCTGGTGTTAAAGCAATTAACTTACCGCAGATTTTGGCCAACTGTCGTACCTTTACCCTGTAACTAGAATTTAGTATAAAAGCTACCAAATTCAAGATATCATCTATTTTTCTTTGAGGAATTTGTAATTTGCAAGAAATTAAATTCCATAAAAAACCTAACCATTCAACGTGCTGTGAAGGTAACCATACACACTTGTCTTTGTTTGACACAAAACCAGAAGCAATCAAGTCTGCTTTGATTCTTTGAGCGTGCTTTTCACATAGTTCATAACTATCTTCCACCCCAAAACCATCATCTAAGTAAACAACTACCTCCATGCTAGATTTACGCCAGTGCTTGACCAATTGTCTCACAGTTTTAGTAAAAATATACCCGCTGGAGCTTAAACCAAATGGCAACACAGTAAAAACATAAAATTCTCCTTTCCACGAAAACCCTAAATACTTTTGATGTTGTTCAAAAATGTTTAAGTGATGATATCCAGACTTCAAATCAAAGACATACCCATAACAATTCAAAGTAACATATTGTGATAAAGTTTTCCAATCTTCGAATTTGAATTTGTTTACAACCACTTGTTTATTTACATGTCTAAGATCTAAAATCAATCTGTGTTTACCTTTACCGTTAACTGTTAAAGGGTTAACAACATGAGGCATAATTGATACACGTTTTACTAAACCGCCCGATACAAGCTCTTTAATTGCACTTGATACAAAATCTGAATGCTCTAACGCAAATTTATTATTTTTTAAATAAATATTTTCAGGCTCTTGTAACAAAGGTATTTTGTAACCATTTTCAATAGCATCAACAATAAAACTAGAAGCGTTAATACTTTTCCAAAAGTTTACAGAATTTTTCAGCCTGTCTTTAACAAAAATATCTGAATAACCTTTTTCATATTCAAAATAAGATTCATAAACATCTTGTACCTGTAAAGTGTCCGTATGAGCGCTGAAATCCTTACGAGGTTCCTCTGGGAGCTCCAAATCCAGTCTTGGTGTCTTTTTTGCACTCAGATGCCCAATGTCCAAATAGTCCACACCTGTAACACATATCTCCTTCCCTGGACCTTTTGACCTGGTTTCCGTAACCAGGTCTGCTCCCACGAAAGAGCGGCATGCTGACAGAAACTGGAATTGCATTATGAGCTGTCTGCGAGGTAGAACCGGAAGCTTCAGCTGGTCTTTTTCGTACGTTCTGCTTCTTGTCTGCGGATTTTACGGACTTCAACTTTTTCACCGCCCGGTTGTCAGCTGCCCTTATCTTCTTTTCATCCTCGGAGTCGCTGGCTAAATCATCGGACAGATATTCTTGTACGGTCTTCCATCCTCCCTCCGACTTATCAGCAATTCTTATGAGCTTGTTTCTTTTCTTTAGCGTGTTAAGAGCCTCATTCAGGATAGTCACCGCTTTCTCCGACTTGTTTCTCCCTAAATAAGCCAACGCCCTCTGTACCAAATCCTGTAAATCAACATTCAGCTCGTACTGGACCTGATGACCCTTGAATTTGAAAGAATGTTCAGCCTTTATAACCTTTTTCTCCAAAGTATGCGTAGTATCTGTGAAAGAAGTTTCAATACCCGACAGCCTAGTATCCATATATGTCTTGAGAAGCGAAAATAATAGATATAAGAAGATGTGGTATGAGTGCCAATGAGACAACTCTCCATCCAATTCAAAATTTATAAAAGTAAACCATTATAGGTCAAAGTACGGTCTTCAACACGGAGCCTTGGCTCACACCGAACAGTAAGCTATAAAGGGCCACAAAAATTACTAGTGTTAAACCATTCAAACGGGAAAACCAACGGTCTAATCTATATAAAAAACGAGAAACGAGAAACACTTATGAACCACATCAACAAACGACAACTACTGAACATCAGATTCCTGACTTAGGACAGGTGCAAACAAATGCAGCGGGTTTAAAGTCTGCATTAGACATTTCATGCGGATTTCTAGTAGACGTACCTTGTTCACCCGCTAAATCTAAGGTTTCCTCCTCCATGTCAGACATTGTCAACGTAAGTCTATGGCAATACAGGTATATCTAACAAAACTACTTGTGTACATGCGAATGGTCAACGCCCTTATCGATAATTTCAAATCGAGTCCGCCGTATTTAAATACACTCAGGTTCATAAAACCGGTTACAATTCTATTGGTATATTAATAGAATTATCATACGATAAAATTCATCCGCCACGTACATAAATATATTTATTAAACACGTTTTTCTTTTAAATATCCCACACTGCGTTAATATCATAATTCCAATGGCACAGTTTATAATATTTTAAACGTGCTAAGAATAAGGTTGCAACTCTGTTAAAGTTGACCTTTTACAGATCTATTTACTATGGTATGCCATTTTGGTTGTGATTCTGTCAATCGCTTTCTAATGTCGTCTTCCCAAGACGTTTGGTCTAGATCTAGACATTATATGATAAAAGTTATTCGCAAAGTAAGTTCATCACATGTTTGGTTTATAAGCTCATCATTATTTTAATAAGTTTTGGATTTTCAAATATGTTGGCATCGAGCATCACTGAAGAGGCATTTATTGTCAAAATGCCCATCTGGTGCCAAAAAAATTGGAACAGTTAATGTTATTACATTCATAAAACAAACAAGATTGACATAGACAATTTATCATTTAAAAAAAATATGGCGTAAGAACTGATGGGTTATTGTATCAAGTGGGACGGGTAATAATTTGCAACATTCAGGGTTGTACATACAAACATGATATAATCGTTCAATGAAGACCAGAGATTAAATATAACATGTATCATTGAAAGTATTTGTTAGCAATTTATTTATTCACTTTATTTGCAATAAGCAAAATAAATTTATTTGATAAATTCATAAATATACACTACAATGAAGCTTTCTTTGACAAATACTATCAATGTTAGCATTGATTTACAAGTAAAAACCTGTAAACCGGTTTTATTATGACTTTACATTTTTGAAGAATGTTTCCTTAAGGAAGATTGTACCTTTTAAATGAACCCCCCAAAAATTTGCAAAAAGACAGAAATTAGTTTTTACATTATCTTGTGAAAATGGTATCAAATTCATATGATAAATGATCTAAATTTCGTTTCCTTAATTACATAACTAGCTAAAAATAATTGTTTGATACGTATGGAGCTCAGCTATTGGATATCTTTCATTTTTTAAAGAAGCAAGAACACATATAAATTGATAGTCACACAAACTATTTTGTATTCAAGAAAGATTACCTTCAACTGGCACTTCAACTTGAGGTAAGATACTAGATATAATGTATATTTAATTTTTGTATTTAACCAATGCCTTCTATTAATTATGATCAAAAACAATGTAAAAATTAGCTTTGATAATAATTGCAAAATGTGTTACCCGATAATTCATTAAAATATACGTAATATAATATCTAATCAAAGACACCAGGTTTATAATTTGGTACGCCTGACATAAGACTCGTCAGAGGCTTTCGAATCAAAACAGTTAGAAGGCCGACTCATAAACAAGTATAAAAGCAATAATCAGGGGTATTGCAGAAGCATTCACGACAAGTATGATAGAATCCTAGGAATATTAGTCCAACAGTGAAGGTTAATAGATGTAAAGTACAAAATGTATTTTTTTATGATCCAACTTTAAGGTATCAAAGATGATAATAAATAACCCAGAGGAAATAATTTGTACCTGTGAAGATATATGTGCAGTAACGTCCGGTCTGTTTGGAGATGTGCTTGGAGAACATTTAAAAATCTCCACTGGTAAATGAGTACGAGCAATAGTTCTTCTTTATGGTTCATTTATGGATCTTTTTTGAGAGTCGAGGGGCATTATTTTTTCTTTGGAACCCAAAGAAGACCTATTTTTCTACCTATGGGATTTGATAGTTTGTTATATTAAATACTTTGATAATAGATATATGCAAAAGAATAATCAAATGATATATGCGTGTTTTGTGACTTAAAAGGAGCATTTGACTATGGCAATATGATCTTTTTCAAAATAAAAAAAGGGGTATGGAAAATTGTCTTAATTATCTATCGTTATTAAAACTAGTTTTCGAGCTTAGTATCATCACTCAAATTTGATTATGTTTTCTCTCCATTTTTAGAATAAACTCAAAGGTACGTTTAAGAGACAAAATAAGTCCTCCATTATTCAATATATTTATATATGATATCGCAGCTGTTGGTTACATACCAATCGAAGTGGCATTTATTTTATTTTATTAATCATTTAGAACAAGTTACAACTTAAATGTTGTAAAATGCATGATTCGGAAAGATTTGTCATTTGTAAGAGCAACAGTTCGGTCAAACTATAGTAATAAACTTAAAGACACATTTGGATTGACAGATTAATATTTGAAAAAGTGCATTGATCTTCCTTCAACATATATTTGGAAAAACAAAACGCTTCATTAATTTAGCAACTAGTCTGGAAATGGTACGGTTAACACCATTAAGGTAAAGTTTTTCTTATTTTGTCTAGCTCTCCTATCAAATTAGGTCAATTAAGATTTTTCAAGTAAATCATATGCTGTTCTTTGCAGGAGAAAAGCACAATAACTATGAATTACGTAAGTATTTGATCTGCTGGAATGGTAACAACTGTGCCTGATTAACATATTTTACATGTTAATAGCTTCATTTCAAGATTCAGTGTCCATTTTCAGGAATGCTTAAATTCATATGAAACGAGTTACTTGAAATTTTAATGTTATCGAAATTATTGAACCAGTGCATGCGTATATACTAAACTTAGTCTTGTATGCACGTTTTTTATATTCATTACAGATCTATAACGTATTATCGACAAATGATATTTCATTCAGTGATTGTTGATTGCATGACATTTTTTTTTTTATATTTTCCATGCGTTCCTATTTGTTTATTAAACTTTTCCTTAACAGTTGTTAAACGATTTGTTGTATTAAAATGTTCTTTAAAAATCTGTAATTACTATTTACCTTCCAGAACACGTTTGTTTACATTCTTTCATCACGGTTTTTCCCTCGCACTTGCGCTGTGCGGTGGCCGAAGTTATAACGAGAGGTCTCGTAGTTAAGGTCACTGCATACGGGAAATATCGGCGAATTAATGTCTGGGAAGACAATAATTCAATATCGGTAAATTTATGAAGACTTTGATAATATAAAGGATTTACTTTTAAAAGAAAGTTCACGTTTACTTGATTTATAGTAAAACTTAGCCATTCGAGTATATAAAACATATTCAACTTTTTTTTTAAATTTAAAGTTTCATATGACTTTAACATCTCAAGAAACGTACTACTCAATAACATTTTCTTTGCATGCTTTGAGATTATTAGATTATTCTATATACATTTTATTTAGTTGAGCATTTATTGTAAGTTATTTAATAAGGTATTTGCTGTAAGCTAATTTAGAACTGACAGAGAGAGAAAAATAATTTTAAACTGATGGTTTCCCCTGACTAGAAATCAGAAAACAAATGTTTATTTTCTTTCTCTTTTTCATTAGGATTTCCAATAGGTTTCAATGTTTCTAATTTTCTTACTTTTGAGTTTAGTCTTGGTATTTGGAGAAACCAAAATTATTTATTTATTTTTCATTATAGGGATATTACGATTCAATCGCAATAATTTTCCAGGACACGGTCGGACTAAAGAATCATATCAATATGTTTTCCCATACAGATACACCTCCTACACAAATGATGTGAATATCAAAATGACGGACATTGAGAAAATATAACTTTCAATTACAAAATGCGATATGTATCGAATGTTTGTTGAAATGTCGTAATACGTTTCAAAAATATTAAAAACGTATCGCTTCTCGTCTAATTTTCAGAATGTTATTTTCTTCAAAATTGGCGGAACTTGTTTTCTATGCTATCAAAATCATTATGTCAAAATTTCTGGCAACCACAGTCTTTTAATGGGTTTTTTCCATGGAATATGAAAATATGGTTGTTGAATATGGCTAGATATTCGATAATGCAAGGCAGGCATGAGGTAATGCAAATTTGTAATAGTAATTAATGCATGGTAATGCATTACATTTTTCCAAGTAATTGCATGTTATGTGTAATGCAGCAATTTTTGCATTACATGTAATTGTAATTTAATGCATTACTTTAGCAAAACGTTGTGTAATTTCATGCATTACATTGCATTACATGGCATTACTTTTTTCACATACTATATATCTTTAACAGATTGTTGGAGATTTAGCTAAAGCAGCATTTTAAGATTTTTGGATTAATTAAGAACATAATCATTTGAATATTATTTTTATATATTTGAAAAGCATTACTGTAAAAGTGTTTTATTGTTGTCAAAAGATCAATGAATACCTTGTCATGATTAAATAACAGATAATTGAACATTGTCATAAAATACTAATTAGTTTGTTTTACAATCAATCAAAATGACACATGGTAATAAATTAAGCTCTTTGTTTATTATCTAATTAGGAAAGAAATTCTCAGTAAATATGTTTGATTGGAATTAAAAAGCAAATGTATTTTTATTTATAAAAGTAAAGTAAACATTAGTTAAAATAAATATTAAACTTCATCTCTGTAATTTGATTTTAGAGAAAACACAGAGATGTATACCTTGAAACCCTTATAATGTTAAAATGTAATAGTTGTATTGAATAGACTTTTACTTGATACTTAAATTCAATATATATATATATACGGAACAGATACTGCATATGCTAGAATCTTTTGTGACTTCATGTTGTTTTTCAAAATGTTTGATTTTTTTTCACTTAATAATAACATTTACAAATGTAATGTGTAATTCAATGCATTACTTTGCAAAAGTAATTGTAATTTAATGCATTACTTTGATAAATGCATGCAATTGTAATTGTAATTTAATGCATGGTTTTGTCAAAGTAATTGTAATATAATGCATTACATTGCAATGTAATTCACCCCACGCCTGATGTAAGGTTGTGTTATTACTATGATGTATGTCCTCTAGATACATTTCCCTGTTTAGAAAATTATTAATGTTTAAACCGAATATTTTAACTGATATACTATGTATACGTCAATAAAACAGCAATCCAACAATATAATAAAAACATACATAGAACAAGCTTTTTACGTTTAAATCGTTTCAAATTTAGTCATCCCAGGGTATTTTATAGCTAAGTATACGGCATATGATTTGCTCATTGTTGAAGGCCGTATAGTTACCTATATATATATATATATATATATATATAGCTGCTTACATCCACGTCCTTTGGTCACTGTTGGATAGTTGTCTCATTGGCAATCATACCATATCTCTTTTATTATTTATGCAGCGGTATTCTTCTCTTCATAATTTTTGGCTGTTTGGAACATCGAAGTACTGCTTTTAACAGAGGTGCAAATATTTACGGGGAATGGAATTGTTATTTATTTCAGCTGGCAAAATCAAATACTGTACATGCAAATTTGAAGGGGGGACAGGGTGGTGATCACATGGAAAATCATTTAAAAAAGTATAACGTAGTTTGACCAAATTGAAAGCGCTAAAACTACATCACAGTAGACAATAAAGGCAACACATGTTATTAATAGATATAAGAAGATGTGGTATGAGTGCCAATGAGACAACTCTCCATCCAAGTCAAAATTTATAAATGTAAACCATTATAGGTCAAAGTACGGTCTTCAACACGGAGCCTTGGCTCACACCGAACAGTAAGCTATAAAGGGCCACAAAAATTACTAGTGTAAAACCATTCAAACGGGAAAACCAACGGTCTAATCTATATAAAAACGAGAAACGACAAACACTTATGAACCACATCAACCAACGACAACTACTGAACATCAGATTCCTGACTTAGGACAGGTGCAAACAAATGCAGCGGGTTTAAACGTTTTAATGGTACCAAACCTTCACCCTTTTTCTGAAACAATAGTGTAACATCACAACATAGAAAGACACACTATAAAATATCAACTGAAATAGCTTAACTCAATCAAAGGACATAGTAACACCATTGAACATACACTGAACAAATAAATTTGACCTATGATACAATGTAAATTCAAAATAAATAAACTAAGGGAAGAATAATAAAAGTAACATGTTATATCGGTATGAAATGTTAAACAATTTAAGAAAAACAATATGCTCGAACAAAATATCAGCCACTTGCAATAACTTTAAACACAGGTAAAAAAATAATTTTGTTGTTAGGTATACGTATACAGTTACAATAGAGAAAGGAAATATTTTAACAAAATAAATAATTTTGATGTTCATAGTACGAAGTGGAAATTTATATTAGTACCAAACACTTATCAAAGCTGGTATATAGACCAGATATAACCCTGAATAACATTAAATAACAAAAAAAAAGCATTACAATTAGTATCAACAGGTCAAATAAACAAGAAAGTACGATTTGAGAGTACTCGCAGTTACTGACAGCTAGTTAAAAGTTATTAGTATTGTTAATTGATATTTTAAACTTTTACAGGTAAAACTTTCTTCATGGGGGAAACGAATAGTGGTAGGTGAGGATTTCACCATAGAGGTTAAGTGTAATAAAAGCAGCGAAATGGCCGACCCACAGTATGTATAACTATAACCTCTATGATTCAGTAAGAAAAAGATAAATATTAAAGGAAAATTGATAAAAAATAATTAAAGTTTTTAAAAGTAATTGCAAATTAAGAATGTATTATACAATCGCATTTAAACTTTAATCAAAAACTATAAGGATCAGTTGTTCTATTTTAAATTCCTTTAAATTCAAAGTCTTAACAGCTTCAGAGATGCAGATCTTTAAGAAATCATGTAATCTTGTTAATCACATTAACTTATTACGAATATCCAGCTATATGACGTTTCTAAACTTTGTGTATACTTTTTATTCGAAGTTGCAAGGAGAACATTTTTTATTTGAAAGTTTTGAATGAAATGATGTTAGGTAAAAAAAAAAACATGCGCACACGTACATACGCGAATTATAGACAGAAACTGTAGGAATAGTTTTTATGTAAAAATGTGTAAATTTTCATGTGCCCACAAACATACGAAAATTATTGACATAAACATTAAAACCGTTTTCATGTAAAAATTGTAAATTTTCATGTGCAAATGGATATACGTGAATTATAGAAAATAGCGTTTTTAAAAATGATATTTATGAACACAATAGCACTAGGAATATTTCTTTATTAACACTATAGGCACTAGTAATTATTTTTATGTACACTGAAGCAATAAGAATGATATCACTGTCAAAATATTGAAATTTTCATGCGCACACGAACATACGGGAAGAAACTGGATATGTACTAAAAGTGTATTCTAACAATACTTTAATGCAAGCATGAAACATTGGAGTAAAATTAAAATCAGCAATATTGCGTGTTTCAGTGTCCTATTTGTTTATATTGTATTATCGTATATTGTATGATTTAATTCATTGAAAAAAATATTGTTTAAACTAAGAAGGAAATAAGAATTGATACAGTTATGGAATTGATAGTAATTTAGGAATGTATCTCCCTCGTGTATAGCTCTGATTGCTTCTCCGGGTTAAGCTTTACGTTTGGTCCTTTTTGATTTTATCAGCTGCTCTTCAAAGTTTGTACAAGTTTTTGGATTTTCAATATTTTTGCTTCCAACAACACTGAAGATATATTAATTGTTGAAATGCGCATTTGGTGCAGCAAAATTGGTAGCGTTATAGTTATTTCCAACCACTGGTCGATACCTCTGCAAGTGGACTGTTGTTAGTCCACCAGGGTATCCCAACTGGTTTAGAGTTCAACCTGGGCTCTTAAGGTCTTCTTTGAACTTATTTCTGTACATGAAGATGTTGAGTTTGAACAGAATGTTTGCGCTGGTTGGTCTGAAGCTAAATTGGTTTGCTTAACAACATGTGATGTCAAACGTTTTCTGTTCTTCCCTCACATTTTATATTTCTGGAGTTAATATCCTCTGAATATCGATGTACCATTTAATCATTTACTATTATATTTTACATGGAACAAGAATACGTTTGACGTGAGAGTAACCAAATTGCACCTATTTTGACAGTGTTTACACATACGTTAATTTAAGATACATAAAAAAGTTTACATTCTGTATTTATTTTGTAGATGTATCCTTATTCACTTGATATTTCCACAAATTTAATTTGAATCCATACATAGAAAAATGGGTTTGAACCGACCTTCAAACGATCCAAGTTTCTGTAATGAGTCGTACCTAAATTGCATCCATGCTTATTAACACATCTGTAAAAATCGAAAAACTGATGTTTTGTGTCTTTTCTTCACATATTTGAACAATTTGACAATAGTCCATGCTTGTAATTCAATGTATGAATTGGATGTCTGTGACAAATTTTAATTTCTCATTTTCAAAAGTAGACTTTTTGTAGACGTCACAAGCAACGTTTCCGTAAATTTTGCTTTTTTTTACTGGAGACTTTATCTGTTTATATATAATGTGACCATTTTGTGTATATTAAAGTATATTTAGCTATGTTGATAGGAGTGCCTTATGTTTCGTCTCTTAGAAAACCTATAAGACTTCATCTGCTTGTTTTGCATCATGGATGCAATTTTGGTACTCGGTGCACTTTGTGTACTTTTACGTTACTTAACATTTATCAAGTTAGAAATCCTTCTTAATTATTTCTTGTTTTTGTTTTAGAGGGTATGGAATAAACTTTCAAAAAAAATTAAAGGAAGAAGACGCCGGCATCATTTTTCATTTCAAACCAGTAGCCCCAGAGTCAGCTGTTTATTTCAGAACACTACAAGTCAACGAAGCCAACAAGAAAACATCATGGGATAGTAAGACAATGACGATTCAGGATGACAACGTCAAGGAGATTTATTTTGCCAACTCATTCAAGCTGAAACTTAAGCCGGTAACGGAAAGTAGTATTCTTGTGTATGTGAATGACAAGTTCAAAACCGAATACGAATGCCCAAACAAGAAAATAACTGACACCGAATACATATTTTTTTCGCCCTCAGTTTCAATTGAACAATGTTAAATACAATGAGAGCATCATCAACTCCACCTTCAGAACGCTAGTATAAATCAATTGATTGGCTTTAATTCAATCCGGATTTGCTTAAAATGTTATTGCTGTTCTTTTCTAATGTTTTCATATATCTTGATGTTTGTCCTATGTGATTTGACGTTTATGCTATGATTCTAAATCAATAAAGCTATAGTTGCATGTTTTCTGTATATATATAACTATATGATAGTATGGATGTAATTTACAAAAGAAAACATAAAACAATAAAGTCACTTTAGTGAGATTTTTTTAAAGATACCGTTCAGATCAGTCGCATATTTATAAACCCAAACATCATGAATACTTGACATTGAAATTGATAAAACACGTTCGCCAAACTTCCACTGCCATATATTTCATGCATATTCAGGTCGAGGAAAAAGCCGATATGAATCAATTTGTAGAATCGGAAGTTGGTGGAAAAAGAGAATGGTCAATTTATTGACATTCTGAATTCTGAAATAAGAGTTTCCGGAGGGTAAAAAACCGCATGAATTCCAAAAGGAGCTTGACAGGATGGTTCATCGGTGGCGTCTCCTAGTTATTCTCTAATATGATAACACCATGACATGGTATATCAAAAGAAGTGCCTTAGAATAAAAGAATATAAGAATTCGCAATAATGCCTATTTTATTGCCCATGGCAGTTGTTTCCGGTACTATCTTCATTAGGTAAATTAAAATTTGAAAGTTTATAAGTAAAAATGTGTAAAGCGTAAATGGACGATCTCTTAGAAAAAAAATTGCATACGACTATACCATTGCGTCTAAATCTTCAAATGTTATACAGATACATTGAACTTAAATGTCTACCGATTAAAGTTATAATGCATTTATAAGTACACCATATCCCAATATATCTAAAATCCTGTTCTATATTTTCTGTACAAAAAGATAAACTGCCTTTCCTTGGTGTAAAATGTTCTACGTTCTTACATACAGAATACCATGTTATTTTGATTATAGAATCGAGGTATATAAAAATAAGAAGATGTGATATGATTGCCAATGAGACAACTCTCCGCTAGAGACCAAATGACGTAGAAATTTACAACTAAAGGTCACCGTACGGTCCTCAACAATGAGCAAACCCATGCCGCATAGTAAGCTATAAAAGGCCACGAAATGACAAATGTAAAACAATTCAAACGATAAAACTAACGGCCTGATTTATGTACAAAACAATAAAGAAAAACAGATATGATATACAGCAACTGACAGCCACTAAACTACAATCTCCTGACTTGGGACAGGTAAATAAAAATGTGGCGGGGTTAAACTTCTAAACCCTCCACCTAACCTCGGATAGTGGTGTATCAGTACAACATAAGAACCAACTTCTGATATAACAAGAGTGCACACGCTGAAATGTCTCGCCTGCTTTACTTACCTTTAATTTATGTTGATAGTCTTAAAGATAAAGGTTTTACTACAAGTATCACATAAACTTAACACTTTGAAAGTTCAATGACAATGAGGTCAAGGTCAGATAAATTATGTCAGACAGACATGACAACTATTCCACATCCCAAATAAAGTTGACCTATTGCTTATGGTAATTGAAAAACAGACCAAAACACAAAACTTAACATTGACCAGTGAACTATGAAAATGAGGTCAAGGTCAGATGATACCTGCCAAACAGACATGTACGTCATGGAATTATTCCATACAACCAATATAGTTGACCTATTGCTATTAGTTTTTGAAAAAAACAGACCAAAACACACTCTACCTTCTGAAATATAAAGCTTTACACAAATAATAGAAAAACAAAGGATATTGGGTGTCCATCCATGACACAAAATCAGTATATGCACAGCAAAATAACACACAAAAAGCAAAGGAACAGCACTTTTATTGCTGATCTTCATCTCGAAGTCACAGTGAGGCCTTCAACACGGAGCAACAAAATAGTTTACGCCGCCGACACCGCCGGGTAGTAATCTCTATGTCTCACATACAGCGACTTTCGTCGCAGGCCAGACAAAAATTAGCTGAATAGGGCTTCACTACAAAGCACCAAAAATCAACAAAAACACAAAAGACACAAATAGATATAGGAAGATGTGGTGTGAGTGCCAATGAGACAACTCTCCATCCAAATAACAATTTATAAAAGTAAACCATTATAGGTCAATGTACGGCCTTCAACACGGAGCCTTGGCTCACACCGAACAACAAGCTATAAAGGGCCCCAAAAGTACTAGTGTAAAACCATTCAAACGGTAAAACCAACGGTCTAGTCTATATAAAAAACGAGAAACGAGAAACACGTATACATTACATAAACAAACGACAACTACTGTACATCAGATTCCTGACTTAGGACAGGTTCAAACATTTGCAGCGGGATTAAACGTTTTAATGGTACCAAACCTTCTCCTTTTTCTGAAACAATAGTATAACATCACAACATAGAAAACACACGATAAAACATCAATTGGAAGGCTTAACTCAATCAAAGACGTAAATTAACACACTATGAACGAATAAATTTGATCTGTGATACCTGAAAGTAAATACATAGTTAATAAAATATTAGGGACAAACATTCAAGGCCAAAAGCAAACAAACAAGTCCAAATAAAGCCATGGCAATACACCACCGCAAAATATTTAACCCTTAGAAAAAATCACTTTTGAAAAACCGGTTTTCATAATATATACAGGTAAATGAAAAATAACTTTGTCGTTTTAGGTATACTTTTTCTGTCTATATAAAATCTTCCAATAATTAGGAATACCAAGAAAGGTCTGTCATATAAATACCTAATTTAACACTAGATACATAAGGGTAATTATCAACAATAAAACTTCCTGTACAGATTAAAGGAGAATAATCTTGATGTTCATACAAATGTAGTAAGAAGAAGTGAAAATTAGTAGATATTCCAAATAATCAAAGCTGGTATACAGACAAGATCCATATTAATATAAAATAACAAAAAGTATTAAAAAGTATCAACAGGTCGAATTAAAAGAAAGTACGATTTGAGAGTACTCGCAGTTACTGACAGCTAGTTAAAAGCCAAAAACAATTAATGATAAAAATCATGCATCAGAGACTAAAATCAACTAAAACACATCCCAGGGATTTAGTATTTTAACGTCATGAACAGTCAGAGAAGACATGACTTGTGCAATGCCAAAATAAATGTATCGACAGGTAGTAGGATAGTGAGGAGCTACTTCTTAACAGATAAAAAATAACGTGTGTGTCTCTAATCATCCCGCCTCAAAAGAAGATACAACTTAGTTATGTTTTAATTTGCTAATGACAAAATCGATATTAGTGCCAATGTAAACTATATTCAGAGATCTAATTACAATATTGGTACGATAACCCTTACTTATAAGTTTGTTTAAAGGTTCGATGAGTTTAAACGGATCACATAGTGATTTCCTCGCTTTAAGTACAATATTACCGTAAAATTTAGGATGTGAAATACCATTTTTAATAAGTTTTCTACAGGTACAGCCAAATTTACTAATCAAATCTTTGTATCTATGAAAGAATTTAGTAAAAGTTTTAAGTAATTTATGGTATCGAAATCCCTGACACAATAATTTCCCAGTGATGCATTGATTACGTTCGTTAAAATCTATGACATCAGAACACACACGGGCATACCGAACGAGTTGGGATACATAAACACCGTATGATGGAGCCAAAGGCACATCGCCGCCTAAAAATGGAAAATTAACAATAGGAAATGAAAAATCGTCTCTTTTGTCGTAAATTTTAGTATGTAGTTTCCCGTTAGAAATTGAAATGTCTAAATCTAGAAAAGGGCAACTGCTGCTGTTTATGTTAGATTTAGTTAAAGTAAGTTCTTTTGGGTAAATTTCGGAAGTATATTTAGAGAACTCTGGATTATTTAACGAAAAAATATCATCCAGGTAACGGTAGGTATTGTTGAATGTATCAACTAAATATAACAATGATGGGTCTTTACTGAGTTTGGTCATAAACTGAGATTCATAGCAATATAGAAATAAATCTGCTATTAAAGGGGCACAGTTAGTGCCCATAGGAATACCTACTATCTGACGATACACTTTATCGCCGAAACGTACATAAATGTTATCTAGCAGAAAATTTAAAGCTTCAATCATATCCTCACATTTCCAGTAAGTGTATCTAGCATACTTTCCTTTTTCGTTACAGAAAAAGGCTTTAAAAGTACGGTATAGTTTTTTCATGACCCAGAACCTACAGAACGATAGAATAAATACGATTGATTTTAATGAAGTATTGACGCTTTGTTCTAAAATAGTGTCCCTTGGTATCTTCTTTATCTTTTTAGTTCACTTATATTTTGCATGCAATTTTATTTCTGTGCTTTGCTAAAGCGTTTCCTCTCACACTATACGGACTTCATTAATAGGTGTGTGCTCCTTTCAAAAACAAACTGCTACAACAGAGATATGAAAAAGAAAGACTATACTCGACACTACCTACGTTGTATAGACAACATCACGAATAGGTTTGTCTGTGTCTTCACTCACTCGCGACATTTTTTCGTTTCTATTCTTAAATCTGTAGATACCCGAATAGTCGTTTGATCTTTTAGCGATTGTGTCCACTTTTTCATTGATTGTGTTTTCGAATGCCTGGTGATTTATGCATATCAGGAGACGCTTACTCTGTGGAAGCACCAGGCCTTGCGGTCATAAAACTTTCGAGCACGATTTTCGTACTCAGACTCAGAAATCAACCAATCAAAATCCTGGATTTGGTGTTTCGAGCACAAATTTTGTACTCCGAGTACTGAGTAAAGTTTTATGACCGAGAGCCCTGGTCTCGCTCCTTTTGTAGTTAATGCGATTCACTCAAGTTTGTTTTTGTTGTTTTAACTTTATTTGTATCCTTTTAATGGATTTACAACAGGGATATTGGACGACCAGCTATAGAAATGTCCCGGGGAATAGCTCACAGTCTGAGTCAATAAAACACCAATTCCAAAATTCAATATTTATTAAAATTTCAAATATATCAAAAATTAATTCGAATATAACAAATCAATCATACATAAAAATTATGTGATTGGAATTAATGTATACTGGATGGTACGAGTAACATGCTTAATCTTCTCAAATTGAAACACTCCACGGAATTTTCTGGGTAACACCAGAGAAATTGAAACGATCACCGCAATTACACTTTGTCAATTCGCCGAGATCAAGAAGATTTTCATCTTCTCAATCTGAATGCAGTTATTACAAACGCATATGGTATTATTGGATTATCAAAAGTAACCCTAACCCTAACGCTAACCCTAACCCTAACTTTCCAGTAATGTTCAAAACCAAGCCTTATAATTCACAAGGATAAACTTCTATTCATCGTATCAAAAACCGTGCATTTGTAGAGTACTGTAGATAAGGCCTGTAAAAAGCAACTTTACTACCGGTTAACCGGTTAATCGGTCGAAAGATTATCCGAGTAACCGGTTAGGCAAAACTGTTCGATTTGACAACACTAATAAAAACAGACGGCAAAGTCAAGTATAAAAGTTTTGTTCACTACGGGTTACCCGTAACAGAAATTTAACGTAGCTTAGCTTCTCAGGTTCCTATCTAACCTAACTTTAGATCTCATTTGAATTATCAAATAAATGCACATTATAAATGATAAAGATAAGAAATCGATTGTTATAGTATTTAAGACAATAGACAACGACAAGCGGGTTATCAAGTACGCAGTGTGAAAAAGTGTAATCAGCACATTTATGTAGTTAAAACCTTTTATGATTAAAATTACTTAAATCAAAGAAAACATAAAAAAAATACTGCATGATAAATTAAATTGAATAAATATATAGAACTTTATTATTATTTGACACTAGAAATAAAATAAAAATTATTGCTGTCACAGATTTTTGAGATTTGAACATAGGTAAACTACAGTTGCCTCAAATTAATTGCTTTTCGTTCTATTATAACCTCTTCCAAAACAGGAAAATACATAAATACATTATAAATGAGAATAGCAATTGATTATTAGGGAGCTACCATTTGATTTTTAGGGGGGGGGGGGGCTAGGATGAAATTTGAAAAAATAGGCAGAACAGAAGTTTTGAGTAAAAATAAAGGCAGGATGAGACACTTGCAAAAAAAAAAGTCAGGATGACAATTTAGGTAATAAAAAGTCAGGATAAACTTAAAAAAAAAAAGGCAGGACCGAATAGAGTGCAAAATAAAAAGGCAGGACAGAGATTACAACTAAAAAAAATGCAGGACACAATTTTTCATCCTAGCCCCCCCCCCATAAAAATCAAATGGTAGCTCCCTTATCATTTGTCCGAAGAGCTTTTCTTGATTTATCATCACCAGGAACGCTCAAACTTAAACTTTTGAAAATCAGTGATATGTAAATGTGTAGAAACCTTAGAAC